>JASDDO010000022.1:347090979-348430231 GCA_030015575.1 Agapanthus africanus
TCCCTATACCGGGAGAGACGAATCCCCTCCTATCGCTCATTGCCTCCATGTGATTCGGGACTGTACCCAAAAGCCACCGTTTTGCACGCCCTCTTGGACGTGGTAAGGTGGAAATCAAAGCACAGTGGGAATCACACAAGACTCTATGACGATCTCGGGTCTACAGACTACCCTGTACCAGTGTCACCGGAGAAACTGCCATCTGACGTGTGGTAATATCACCAACTGGGAGGTTCTCGGCGAGTCCGTTCCAGTGTACCTAGTCTCCACTGAGCACCCGTACATCATCCTTGATGTCAAACACCGATGGATATGGGATCATCCATCGCCCATCATATGGGTCAAGATGCGTATACGCTAGTCTACTCTGGTGTATCGATGCCCTGTCTCGATATACCCTCGACTAGGAACAGTTATAGGATGTACTCATCGACTACTATGGCCCCACTAGTATGATCTCATCATAGTCCCCAGTAGTCGAGTTACAGATCCTAAGGGCTTTATCAACATGTGAGAGAAAGACAGTAAACCAATACAAGGTCAACATGGTTAAGATAAAGTGAAAACCAAATAGCATACTATCATGACGAGCAAGAAAGTCCTCTCTGTATATATCTAAGCATCCATCATAATATACATCAAATGTACAACAATGGCCTCTAGGGCATATACCATAAACTAAACAATCTCCCACTTGCACTAAGGCCAGCTGCTGTAGTATCTCATACCTAGCATCCTGAATAATCTCTCAAACTGTATCTGGGGAATGGCCTTCGTGAGTGGATCCGCAGTGTTGTCCTTCGTATCTACTCTCCTGACCTCGATCTCCCGGCGATCAACTATCTCCCTGATCAGGTGATACCGCCTCAGAATATGTCTGGATTTTCTGATGGGATCTGGGTTCCTTGGCCAAAGCCACAGCTCCATTGTTATCGCAATACAGAGGTATTGGATGTTCAATGGATGGAACCACACCAAGTTTCACTAATGAACTTCTTCATCCAGACAGCCTCTTTGGCAAGCATCGTTGGCAGCGATGTATTCAGCCTCCATCATCGAGGTCTGCAACGGTATCCTGTTTGGAACTCTTCCAAACATACCGCCCCTCCATTGAGGGTAAAAGACAAATCCCGAGTGCGACTTAGAGTCGTCCTTATCACTCTGGAAGCTGGAATCGGTAAAGGACTCCACCCGGAGTTCTCCGTTACCATACACCAAGGAACATGTCTCTAGTCCTTCGCAAGTACTTGAGAATGTTCTTCACAGCCGTCCAGTGACTCTCTCCAGGATCTGCTTGATACCGACTCACTATACTTAGTGAGTATGTTACATCGGGTCTGGTACATAGCATCGCATACATGATAGAACCTACTGCCGAAGCATAGGGTATCCCTTGCATGCGAGCTCTCTCCAAATCAGTCTTGGGAGACATCTCTTTGGAGAGAGTGAGTCTAGAGATCGTGGGCTGGTTCCCACGCTTGGATTCTTCCATACTAAAACCACTTTAGGATGGTGTCAATGTACCTGGATTGGGACAATCCCAGTATCCGTTTGGATCTATCTCTATAGATCCTAATCCCTAATATGCATGAGGCCATCACCTAGATCTTTCATTGAGAATCTTTGTGATAAGAAGAGCTTGACTGATTGCAGCATAGGAATATCATTTCCTTATCAAGAGTATGTCATCCACGTATAATACGAGGAAGACAACCTTACTCTCTGCTACCTTCTTATAGATACAAGGTTCATCTATGTTTTTTGATGAAGTCAAACTCTTTGACTACCACATCAAAACAGATGTTCCAAACTCCGCGATGCTTGCTTTAACCCATAAATGGATTTAAGCAGTTTTGCACACATTTTCCGCTGCTCCCACTATCTACGAAGCCCTCTGGCCGAGTCATGTACACGCACTCTTCTAAATCACCATTTAGAAAGGCGGTCTTAACATCCATTTGCCAGATTTCGTAGTCATGGTATGCAGCAATGGCAAGTAAGATCCGGATGGACTTAAGCATAGCCACTGGAGAAAAGGTTTCGTCATAATCCACACCTGGTCCGTTGACGAAAACCCTTTTGCTACAAGTCTAGCTTTGAAAGTCTCAAACTTTTTCCATCTACACCAAATTTCTTTTTTAAAAATCCACTTGCTCCCAATGGGTTTTACCCCTTCAGGAGCATTTTCCAAAATCCATACTTTATTGGTGTACATGGATTCCATCTCAGATCGCATTGCATCCAGCTATTTCACAGAGTCACCACTCGTGATGGCCTGCTTGAAACTAGTCGGGTCATCATCTTCCATGATGCAATCCTCGCTTCCACCATCAATGAGAAAACCGTAGTATCTCTCAGGCGGATGAGAAAACCCTGCTAGATCGGCGGAGAGGCTGGGGTTCGTCGGGTACTTCCGAATCCTCTGGTTCCACTAAATCTTCAGTTACAGTTTGTGTTTTCTGGAACTTCCTCCAGTTCTACCTCAGAGCCACTAATCTCTTTTGCAAGAAATTCCTTTTCTAAAAAGGTGGCATGTTGAGCAATAAACACTTTTTGTTGTTCACTGTGGTAGAAAAAATATCCATTTGAATGTTTAGGATATCCCACAAACTTACATAGAACTGACCGTGTCTCGAGTTTGTCTGGATTTTGCCTTTTGACATAGGCCAGACAACCCATATCTTATCTCGTTTTAAGACATGGTCTCTTCCCACTCCATATCTCATATGGTCTGGTAGGTACAGATTTAGTTGGAACTTGATTCAATAGGTATGCTGCTGTCTCAAGCGCATACCCCCAGAAGGAAATAGGTAACTCAGCTGTACTCATCATAGAGCGCACCATATCTAATAGGGTGCGATTCCTCCGCTCCGATACACCGTTGTGTTGTGGTGTATAAGGAGGAGTAAGCTGAGAGAGAATCCCATTCTCTTTTAGATAATCTAGGAACTCATTGCTTAAGTATTCTCCTCCTCGATCAGATCGAAGGATCTTAATACTTTTGCCCGTTTGTTTTTCTACTTCGTGCTTATATTCTCTGAATTTCTCAAAAGCTTCAGACTTGTGTTTCATCAGGAACACATGTCCGAATCTAGAGAGATCGTCAGTGAATGTAATGAAGTAGGAAGAACCGTTCCTGGCATGCGTAGACATGGGACCGCATACATCACTATGTATTAGTCCTAAGATTTCATTAACTCTTTCTCCGTGTCCACTAAACGGATCTTTGGTCATTTTTCCTTTGAGACATGAATGGCAAGTATCATAAGATGATAATTCGAACGGATTCAATTAACCATCTTTATGTAACTTAGCCAGTCGTTTCGCATTGATATGACCAAGTCTACAATGCCACAAGAAGGATTCGTTCATTTCTGAACATTTCCTCTTGTGTGTGTTTTGTATATTGAGGACTGTATTCTGATTTAGAATGAATATGCCATTATGTAACGAGCCTGATGCAATCAACTTTTGATCTAGGAATATGTTCATAACTTTATCCTTTACTACAAAATTATATCCTTCTTTACTTAATAAAGAAACTGATATAATGTTGCACATCATGTTCCGTATATAATAGCACTCATTTAGAATCAGTGTATTACGACTTGGCAATACAAGGTGATATTCGCCAACTGCTTTGGCTGCAATACTTGCACCGTTCCCTACTTGAACGGAATGATCACCTTTTCCCAGTTCTCTACCTTTACGTAGCCCATGTAACAATTTACATATGTGGGATCCTGATCCGGTATCTAATACCTAGGACGTAGGATGAACTGAAAAACAGTTCTCAATAACTAACACACCCGAAGAAGATGCATCAACATGCATGTTCTTTTGGGCGGCTTGAGAATCTAGATATTCTTCTATTCCCTGTTCAGTCTTATAACTCTTATAAGAAAGAACGGGTCCAACGTTCCCCTGCTCAGTATAATAAGCGGGTTCAGTCAATACATCCATATTATTATGTTGATTATGGCCTGACATGGTCGCTACCTGGAGAGAGAGAGAAGAAAACACTTTAGCGTATGCTCTTGCAAGATTAGATTGGTTATTATCTTATCTAATCAGGATGTCTCCCACTGTTTTTATCAAATCTACCTTCAAACCCTAAAAGGTAAGATTAGACGGGATTAATTACACCCTACAATTTCGGCAATCTTTCAGCCAGATCAGTGTCGGTACTTTGAGGGAGGTTCCCCGTGCTTTCGCACGGACCTAATTAAAGTAAACCTCGTTTTCCCAGAGGCGTAACCCCGTTAACACTTTTCTTAGACACCTACTTGATCGACTAATTGTCCTGTGTAAAAGTCTCCCAGGAGTAACTCTTACTCGTAGTGGGTATCGGGATCCAACTATCTCATAGAAGGTATGCAATCTCATTGCAAATTTCAACACTTGAAATTCCCGATAATATTTTGCCCCTAGTGTGCCATGACCTTAACAGAGGTGAACAAACCATAGTGCACTAGTCAAGTTCAACCCGTCATTTCTTGATTGAATCAAACCCACTCGCACGACCCTTGACAGAGGTCAACAAGGTCGTACGACTACCCTAATCCAATCACATCACATGCTTTACAGATAATTACTAGTTAGCTACCGCACACTACGCCTTGACAGAGGTCAACAAACGCAGCACGAATACTAAATAGTCTTTATCTGAAATGACGGAGGGCTACGACAGGTTTTTCTGAAAACCTATTGCGTAATGAACTTGATATCGTCGTAAAATCAAGTGTTTTTGAAAAGGAGTGTTTTTGAGGCTTTTCTTAGTTTCGCTAAAGGGGTCACTCCCGGTGAAGGGATCGTCGGCCCTTTCCTCATCGAATAAGGTGCAGGATATATCATATATACCGCTGTGCAAAGCAAAACACTAAAAGCATTGAAAAGACAAACCGCGTTTTGTAGCATCTGCCAGTTTCGCTAAAGAGGTCACTCCCGGTGAAGGGATCTCGGCTCTTTCCCCATCGAATAAGGTGCAGGATATATCATATATATCACTGTGCAAAGCAAAACTGTAGCTACCCTTTTATAAAGTTTTGATTCTATAACATCTTTAGGTTTCTTTTCTTTTTATTAATCTCATTAATAAAATCCCATCAGCTTATGCTTCCTAAGCATCACAGATAAATACGACGTACACTTATGCCATCCGCATTCGCCTCGATGTCCCCTCGTGCACCGTTAGGTTAAGTAACTAACGACAGAGCAGGGCAGGGCTAGTGCGGGTGTAAAACATAAGTAACATCTATATAATATATCATATATACTATATACTGTATCCATCACAACATATCAAATGATCACATCACAGATATCGCAGCAGAAACATAGATATAATGTGGGATATACTAGGACGTCCGTATTTAGTACTTAGCCAATAATATAAAATACGGATTCCACAGTCGCGATGAATAGCCAAGCCCACACCCTGGACCCCTACGAGAGCGGCAAGCGACCCTACCAATTCTGGAGTTTAGGAGACCCGGTCTCGACTCCTCGAGATGGCCTCCCACTGAACCCCATAACCCGGTCACCTGTGCTCCCCTCCTTGGGTCCATCCTAATGCGGAAAAGTAAATAATATACAACACTGGTGGCATCAACCTCAACCTGGAAGTGCCCCAAATAAAAGAATATTACATTACATTTGAATTTACATGAATGAAAATATAAAACTCTCATCTCACATAAAACCCCCGGCTATTCAATCGCGACAATCCTGCACATCATATCTCAGCAACACATAATATCACATATCATCAACGTAAGTAAGTATGCATACACCGATCGTCGCCGATGTATAGCAACGAAGACCGGCAATACAACTACATACTACACTTACGGTCACAGAAAAGAAAGTGTAAAACTACAATATTTGGAATCCACAATCACTTTAGACATCGTAAATCCGAAATATCACATACTTCGCATTTCATGCCTAACTCTATGAATTCCACATATTGTATCACATTCCAGATAAATAGACAGTATTAAACTTTTCGAACAGATAATCAAATACCCAAAATTTCCCAAAGTGCTCAACACTTGAGCGGAGTTCAAATAATCCCAGAATATGTCATAGTACCAGTGATCCAGCCGTAGAAGGGTCAAGCCAACGCCTCACATGTGGCACGCCATACTGCCCCAAACCCGAAGGTTCAAAAGGCAGTTCAAGACGGTCACATAATCGAGTTAAGGTTTGTTGTCTTCTAGAGGGTCCACCGCTTAACTTGTACAATTTTTCCGAAAGATTTAAACCCAATAAAAATTCAACACTTGAAAGTTTGCCGTTCCGGGATAAAGTGTGTTAATGATATCCGTTCAAATAGTTTAACAGTTTCTAAATATCCGGAAATAAAAACGAATTTAAATATTCCGATCGAATCTACGATTACAAAAGAAACCCCAGAATACTCAACACTTGAGTCAGAATAAAAATACCCATAAAATAGTAAATAAAGATACAAGAATTACTGTGCCAAAACCCGTGCCTAATACACTTATACTGCCGCGGAACCGCCGCCAATGGTGGGTCTTTGCCGCGGTTCCGCGGCCACGTGGTTGAATTGGAGGCACGAATTTCACCATAATTATTATATGTTCTTGTTGTATTTTTCAGGTATTTTTAATTCAGAAAAATCCCAGATTTTGAAAAATTTCCAGAGAGGGGGTAAATTTCGTCGGTTCGGGTTCGATCGGAGTTTTAACTTCGTAAACACGTCGCCTAATGCTCTAGCTAGGCTCTGATACCACTGTAGGTTTCCTAGGCACTCTTGAGAAGGTTCATAAGGCATCAAACATGCCCGAATAAAATTTTAGACATGCCGAACAACCCAAAGACGGGATCTTTGCTAGATTATTAGGGTTTAGCATGCAAGATGATATCTTTAAAGCTAAGTGTGAGGGATTACAACCTTTGTAGTCCGCTCCTTCTCTTCACAAGCTCCGAGTAGTAGTCCCTTCACCGCGATCCACGATCTCCCGGACTCAAGAGAGGCTCCACGACTCGAACGATCCATGCTAGCTTGAAGTGTTCCGAATCTCCGATGATCTACGTCGAAGTTGCAAAAACCCAAGCTTTCTCAGTCTAAAGAGATGAACACCCTAATCTCATGGGCTAGATGAGATGAGGATGAGGGAGTAGTATTTATGCTTTCTTTTTATTCACTTTCTCACTTGAAATCATCACACAAGAATTAACTAGTAAGCTTTTTCTTTTTAGAACTCAAGAGAGAAGAAGATGATAATGAAAAGATAATCCTTTTGTGATGAATAGTAGTCAAGTGTATATGATTGATTATCTAACCATGGTCAAGGATGATAGGATAAAAGTTGTAGAGAATAAACTAGGGTTAGGGTTTGGTTAGGATAAAGATAAAGATCAACCATAATATCTTAACCAAGACAAAATAGAATCCTTCTAGAATGAACTTGAAAGAGCTAACCCTAATCAAACCCTAATCCCTCATTATCATCCTTAAACATGTTTAATAATAAATCATATCATGTTACAATAATATATATCACATATATATTATATATTTGCAACATAAGAAAATAATATATTTAACATATATCGCATATATATCAATGTATTAATCCAGTGAGAAAATGAAATAATAAAGTGAGCCAATATTAGATAATGTAATACAATATATCATATATATTATTAAACATTAAATCATCGAATCAACACTTGATCCAACGATCCGGCTATATCGAATATAACCGGCTAATATATCATGTACCGATTCATCGAATCAACACTTGATCCGATGTCCCGATTCATATCTAAATATCACGAGAATATAATGCGGTATCTCATATCGCATTATCCTCGGTCTTGCACATATCACATATGTGCCTCTACTCCGTTTCGCCTGAGCCAAGAAACCTCTGTGTAGGACTCTAAAGAATCGTCAATACGCCGGTAGCAGGTGATGATCATGTCAAACACCCATAAGCTGCAAGCGGTCAGCTAAACGTAACAGCCACCCAGGTATTGAGCGATCAGAAGATCAACAAACTAGCCTGTCCGTTCTCCTGTGAATTCAATCAGTAACAATCCCGTACAGTCCGGTCTGTTCGTCTGATATGTCGCATATCAAGTCTAGGGGTGGTATACGTCAGACCCCAGTAACCGATAAGTCGTGTCGATGTGAGGCTCATAACAGGTCGAGAAACTACTAGTAACACTTACCAGTAAATCTCTATATCAGCCCTGGCCAGGGACTTCCAGTTATAGCCAATCGAACACAGCACAACATCAACTCCCTATACCGGGAGAGACGAATCCCCTCCTATCGCTCATTGCCTCCATGTGATTCGGGACTGTACCCAAAAGCCACTGTTTTGCATGCCCTCTTGGATGTGGTAAGGTGGAAATCAAAGCACAGTGGGAATCACACAAGACTCTATGACGATCTCGGGTCTACAGACTACCCTGTACCAGTGTCACCGGAGAACTGCCATCTGACGTGTGGTATATCACCAACTGGGAGTTCTCGGCGAGTCCGTCCAGTGTACCCAGTCTCCACTGAGCACCCGTACATCATCCTTGATGTCAAACACCGATGGATATGGGATCATCCATCGCCCATCATATGGGTCAAGATGCGTATACGCTAGTCTACTCTGGTGTATCGATGCCCTGTCTCGATATACCCTCGACTAGGAACAGTTATAGGATGTACTCATCGAATACTATGGCCCCACTAGTATGATCTCATCATAGTCCCAGTAGTCGAGTACAGATCCTAAGGGCATTATCAACATGTGAGAGAAAGACAGTAAACCAATACAAGTCAACATGTTAAGATAAAGTGAAACCAAATAGCATACTATCATGACGAGCAAAAAAGTCCTCTCTGTATATATCTAAGCATCCATCATAATATACATCAAATGTACAACAATGGCCTCTAGGGCATATACATAACTAACAACTATAACTCTGACAACCTCCTTGTCGTCCTGGTCACCTTGGAGGCCTGGAATGATAACTGTCTCCCGAATAAGGCTGTCGTTATCATATCCCTAGAACATCCACTTATGTTCTAAAACTGCCTCCGACTGTTTCTCCAGGATTGGATCAATATCAACTTATTGCATCCAGTGCAAAAACAACATCTGGTGTGGTACTTGACATCTCATGATTGACTCAATTGCCTAAGCAAGTGATCTGCTAATCATGCACATCCCTCTTCCCTTTAGTCTGTAAGACACCTTTAGAAAGGGTGACTCCATCACCTGCAGGTACACTACCGTACCAGGAGTCGTCCATTCTAAATACTCTTAGAATGCTGTAAAAGTACCCTGATTGGGAAGCCACCCAAATCTAGATCTAAAACCATAGATCTAGTAACCAGTATGTCTGATATAATGTCCAAGTCCCATGTGGAGAAACCACTGTGTGACGACCAAAGTATAACCGATTGTAGTATAGGAATATCACTTCCTACTCTGTGTATGTCATCCAAATACCAGGACATCACACCCTACTACCTTCTCAACAGATCCATCCCCTATTCTGATGAAGTCAAACCTATGACTGTCACATCGGAAATTGATGATCTATCTCCGCTATATCTGCTTTAGTCTATAAATAGACATAAGCCACTTGTCCACCATGCTTCCGCTGCTCCCACTGACCACGACAACCCTCTGGCAGAGTCATATAGACGTACACTTCTAAAGCCAGTTTAGAACGACGGTATACTCATCCTCCTGCCGGGTCTCACAGTCTGGAGCAACAGTAATGGCAAGTCTGGGTAAACAAGAACCTCTCTGCCACCGTCCTTGAGGCTACCGGAGTACCTCTCGGGTGCCTGAGGTTACCCACCAAATCTGCAGAGTGGCCAATGGAATGTCAAACCAGATTGAATCTTTAGGTTCTTTTTAAATCTTCAGTAATCGTTTGTTGTTCTGGAATCACTTCCAGTTCTACCATACTCCCACTACTGTTTTCTGAAAAAATCCATTTTTATTAAAACTGTGGCGAGTCTAGAACAATATCACTATTGATCTTCCAGATGGTAGAAAGTCAACCCTCGTCATAGCCTGGGTCAACGCACAAACAGCCATTACAGAAATATGCCTTGAGTTATCCAGAGTCTGGTTTTAAGCATAAGCCGGACAACTCCCTGTACCTTAACATCGTTAAGATATGAACTGTTCTATATCCAATATAGAACCAGAGGCACTGATTTAATTGAAACAGATTCAAATCATGCAGCTGTCTCCAGTGCATGTCAACAAAATGGAAGGAGGCCGATCAGCGTTACTCAACTTAGGAGTACTTCCACTTATGAGCAACCTGAAAGAGAAGCAAGTTCTCTTAATCATTACTATCAACTGAATACCCTACACAAGTATCTACATCTTCGATCACCTTGAAGACTCCCGATACTTGCAACACCTGGTTCTCTACTTTATTCATATACCTATAACTTCTCAAAACCCAGACCTTGTGTTTCTACGAAACACTTGTCTAAGAACTAGAGAAGTCATAAGTAAACCGAATATAGTATGAGGACCAACCCCTCTGTACAAATGAACACTGGACAACATACAATACTCTGTATAAGTCCCTTGAGTCTGATAACTCAAACCCTGTGTGTCGTAGGTTGAAAACTGTACTTATGGTTAAGAAGAATTACACCACTGTTTAATGTTCCTTACCTAACCATCAACTGATATAGGTAAATGTCATAGACATAATTTCAAAAAGTTATATCTCACTCTATAAAAATAGACGTACAGATATATCAATTTGAAATTGGTGCATAGCAACGGATATTCAAAAACAAATATTTGCCGTCCGGCAAACAACCCAGGTGACTTCCTCAAATATCACCAATTACAACGAATTCCGATATAATGAGGATGATCACCTAATTCTCAATAACTTACTCCCACTCATCATCTGTAAAACCATACAGATGTGAGAATCATACCTGGTAAATACATACCCTGGAGTAAGTATCTAATCGGGAAATCAGTTTTCCTTTAACAGTACACAGTGAAACTGAAACATTGAAATGTTTCGATGGGGTATCCCGGTATTCCTAGTAATGCCTCTTCCATTATCCAGATTCACAACTGTAACCGTGTAATTCTTTGCCATCTTTCCAAATCCCTTTATATGTCTTTAGTCGTTATTTTCTGTACACCCCTTTAGGCCAAATGGTTTTCTTCCTTCCCTACCGTTCGGCACCAGCCTATGGTTTGGAAGAAGACTATCCAATAAGCATAATGGGTGTACTGACCTAATCCTAGGAGAACTCGCAATGCTAGAGAAGGTGAAGATAAAAGACAACCGAATAAACCTTATTCCTATTTCTCCTGAACCAGAATCCATCCCCGAACTGGAACAAGTTCCTTTCGAGTTCGTATATAACCATACGATGGAGTATCCAATAAACTGTGGATCTTCGTAGTGATACGGAGTGTCCTGAAGAAATACAAAGGTGATTTAGGATTGGCAAAGAAATACTTGGTTTGGTCGTGAATAGCAGTCGCAATTTTCTTTGCCCTCTTACTAATCCCTTTATATGTCTTTACTTAATACCTTCTGTACACCATTGTTTGGCTAATTGGTTTTCTTCATTCCCTACCGGTCGGCACCTGCCTATGGTTTGGAAGAAGACAATCCAATTTGCGTAATAGGTGTACTATCTCCTAAATCAAGGAGTACTCGCAACCTGAGAGAAGGTAAAAGGAAAAGACAACTGAATAGTCCTATTCGTTTTCTCCAGAACCGGAAACCATCCTCGAATAAATTCCTTCGAGTTCGTATATAACCATACGATGGTTTTGTCCAATGGAAGTGGACGTTCGTAGTAATACGGGGTGTCCTGGAGAAAAGGGTAAAAGTAGGAGTGGCAATGAGGTTTGCAACTCTGACAATCCAAAAGCCAGTGTTTAAGAAGGTTCGGTTAATTTTGGTCACTGAGTCATAGTCTTAGGCTCGGGTCAATGGTCGCTGCCCAAGAGGGAGAGAAAAGAAACACTCAGCGTGCACTCTAACCTAGATCAGAATGGTTATCACTTTATCTAATCTGGAAACCTCCTACTGTACCGTCAAATTCTCCTCCAAACCTGAAAGAAGAATTAGTCGGGATCACCCGAGGAGTAAACCAACTCATCAGTGGGAATCGGGATCCAGCTATCATCGCATGATAATGTGACGGAATCCGCTCACGTCATCACACTCCAGAAGGTATGCGCATATCTGGCAAGTTTCAGTTTCTTTAGAAACTCCCGATGTGATTTTTACCCCATGCTCTTATGACCTTGACTTTGGCCAACAAATCATAAGTCACTTGTCAAGTTCTACCCGTCATTCTCCAGGTTAATTTGAGCCCACCCGTACAAGCCCTTGACTTTGGCCAACAAGGCTATACAACTGCCCCAAACCAACGCATCTATCTATGCTGCACATGAATACCCAACTGCTACCAATCACTATGCCTTGACTTTGGCCAACAAACATAGCTTGAATACTGATTGACTATCCATGTGAAACGACAGATGGCTACGAATGGTTTCTGGCGAAAACCTTTAACGTAATGAACTCGATATCGTTGAAGGAACCGGATAGTTTTAAAAATATAGTGGCGAAAACCATTGCTAAAGAGGTCACTCCCGGTAAAGGGATCTCGGCTCTTTCCCCGTAGAATGAGGTACAGGATATTCCAACTGAATACCACGGTGCAAAGCAAAAGTAATCGGCTATAGTGAAGTTATTGCCCTGACGCAAACTTCTGTCCAAGGGGTCACTCCCGGTGAAGGGATCTCGGCCCTTGCCTCGTCGACTGAGGAGCAGGATATTCCAACTGAATACCACGATGCAAAACAAAAGAGAACGTCCTTGCAATAACAGCTTTTTGAAAAGTGTTCCAACAACATCATAAAAGGTTTGTTTAGATTGAATTGATCTGAATCAACGCAGTCCCATCAATTGATCATACCAACAAAAAACGAAAATAATGATGTACGTATATGCCATCCGCATTTGCCACTGGGTCCCGTCATTACCCGTTAGGTTACCTAACTAACGACAGAGCGGGGACTGGACTAGCGCGGATGCAAAACATATACAACATCTACTAGTACATATATCAATATATAATATTTTCGCTCAAGGCATTATAAAATGCAACATCACAGAAATGTACAGCATCACAGAACAATACAGATATCTGGGATCCCCGGGTTTCACAGAGCCGCTATTGAAACCCGACGTTCCCCTGGTCGTGTGGATAGCCTGTGCAATGAAATCCTAGACCCCTACGGGCGCGGCAAGTTACCCGCCAAAACCTGAAGCGGGGCAGCCCCCTTCAGCAACGTGAATGGACCACCCAGCACTTCACGGAATCCGGTAACTTGGGCATCCCTCCTGGGTCAACCTATACCCCCTACGAGTGCGGCGAATAGCCCGCCAATTCTAGAGTGAAGCCCCCTCCGTCTCA
Source organism: Agapanthus africanus (assembly GCA_030015575.1). Lineage (NCBI taxonomy): Eukaryota > Viridiplantae > Streptophyta > Magnoliopsida > Asparagales > Amaryllidaceae > Agapanthus > Agapanthus africanus. Next base: position 347,104,460 of record JASDDO010000022.1, read on the forward strand.
ATGCCATGATATGCGGGCCCGTTGCCCTCTAGAACCCATCTATCCGTGCACCCCACCTTGGGGTAAACCTAGTACTAAAAGTAAAATATACATACAACTGGTACATCGACCTCGACCTGGAAGTCCACATGTCGGACGCTCGCCCCGCAATATCAAATGTACATAATACAACAAAAACTGTACTAGCATTGCATCCAGGCTAACCCTCACGACCAATCCGCAACATCACAGCACAATCACAGAACATCAACATGAATGTCACGTTCACAAATCCGTCTAACCGGGCTATAGCAGTTAGACTGGATTTACCGATCAAGTGACATTCACGGTCGCAGATATAATGTAAATACTGTGAACTAATGTGTTTAAAATATTCGATCGATCAAAATTACCCAAGTGGGCCCCAAGCACTACTGTAGCACTCAGAGAAAATCTGGGCCCAAAAAGAATGTTCCAAAACCCTTATTTTCAACACAGAGACTCTCTGTAGAATTTTGATGCACTGAACAGTAAATCTTGCGGCGGAACCGCGGCCCAAGCATGGGTTTGGCCGCGGTTCCGCGGTCGTATAGTGTGTTCACGTGATCAAAATTTCCCAGCAGGCTTAGAATTCCCTGCACATCATTCTGCAACTACCTGAAAAAATTTTGGAGCCAAAAAAAAATTCGACAGAAACTGAAGCACATGAAAACGCGGTTTTTGGAATTTTGTTCGATCGGAAATGTAAACACATTAGACAAAGCTAGACTAGGTTAATGGCGAGGCTCTGATACCACTGTATGTGCACGGCGGCGCCCCGGCCGTCAATCCGACGCCGGAATGCGGAAGCGATGATTTACTTTAACCTTTTAAACCGGCACCACCGCGCACTAAAATCCCGGATCGTGCCATTAATCTAGTCCTAGCTATCAAGAGAAGGGGTTAGAGAGAGATATACAGAGCGATCCGTGTCCTTCGGTCTTCTCGCCGTCGTCCCGATCTCCCCGCGGAATCTCCGGTCTTCAACTCCTCGTCGGAAGGGCACCACGTCGCCGGCTTCTTTTACGGGCTCCCACCTCTGGACCGAGGCAACTCGGGCACGAAGCTGGTGAGTCGACGTGCCCAAGATTTGCTGTAGAATAAGTGTAGTGCTCTATGTCTCATTTGGGGTTTGAGGAAGTTGCCTTTGGTGGAGCAAATGAACCATGAATCTTTTGCAATGAACTAGGGAATTTTTGTAGCAAGAAATGAACAAAAATCCCTCTCTCAAATTTTGGGCAGCCCCTATCTTGGCTTGGCCGGCCATGTAAGTGGGAAGAGTGAATGGAGTGTGTGAGAGTGAGAGAGTATGAATGAGGTAGCCACAAGCATAATCCAAGAGAGAGAAAAAGTCATGATAATAAGCAATGATCACAATCAAAGAACCACACTCTGAAAACCAAATCATCAACAACCATGATTACTCCAAAACCAACACTCCAACAACCTTATCATCAACAACCATGATGGCTCCAAAAGTCAAGCCATGATGAAAAGAAGAAGAAGTCAAATGAAGTCAAATGAGGGTGCAACCATCATGAAGCAATAATATGCAAAGACCACCCTCCAAAATGCTTATCTGCACAAATGCAAATAAGCCCTCCTCCACCAATCTTCAGCCAATGAAAGATACAAAGAAATATGGCTGAAACGGAAAACAAACTGGCAACTCCAAAAAACTGATCCCGTAATAAATTACAGGAAAACCCCGCTACTGTATATACATACCCGCATTTGTATTCCGACCGAAATACAAATGCAATGAGACAAAATCTACACTGTACAATACTAGGATCCGGATTAAACCAAAGCCCGCTAGTATTATCCGTCCGATCCTGATCCGTGCAATGCCGCACGTATCTGATCGAACCCTGCCATATCTCCATACGGCCTCTACAGCGTTTCGCCCGAAAACTTGAGCAACTGTCTGTGGGGGACTCTAAAGACTCGTCAATACTATGGCTGTGGATTTAACCACTAGCATGTCAGAGGTATTAGCCATACGTGACGGGCTACCAGGTATTGACCAAATGGGACGTCGATGAGCGAACTCATCCTGACACCCTACTGTGCCTGTCAGTGACAATATCCGTACAGTCCGGTCCGTTCGTCTATGAGCATCGCATGGCGGGCCTAGGGGGTTGGTAAAAGTCAGACCCCCAAAAGCGGTACAAGTCGTGTCGGAGTGTAGCCCAGAACACCTTGAGATACTACTGGAATACCTACCAGTAAATCTCCTGCCTTGGCCAAGGACTTCGTGTAAGGGCTCTCATAGACACAGCGCGACCTCACCCCCAATACTGGGAGAGACGAACCCTTGAAGATCCGCTCACTGCCTCCATGTGGCTCGGGACTATACCCAACTAAAACCTGTTTGCACGTCTCCTTTGAGCGTGGTAGGGTAGTAATCAAAGTATAGTGGGAACTCATACGAGACAAATGACGATCCTCTGGTCGATGAACTAACCTGTACACATGTCACCAGGGAACTGCTATCTGACGTCAGGTATAAGACCAACTAGCATGTTCCCGGCGAGTCCTGTCCGGTGTACTCATAACCCAATGAGCACCTGTATACATCTTAGGTGAACCAACTGACACCAGTGGCTTGTGAGACCGTCCACCGCCCCTCGTCGGGGTCTTAATTGTATACACTAGTCTACTCTGGAGTATCGATGCCCTGTCTCGAAACTCCCACGACTAGGGACCTTTTAAGGATGTGCTTATAGACTACCAGCTCCCACGTATATGATCGCCCTCATACTGCTGGCAGTCAAGCAAGAATCCTAGGGGCTCTACCAACGTGCAATAGTGACCTGTAAGGTCACCTAAAGCAGTACACGATGATAAAGGTAAACCAGATAGCATACTATCATCTTGAGTAAGACTGTCCTACCGGGATAAGTCCTCCCTCAATCATTGCAATCACGTGCCCGTGATCCAATAATTGACTCTGAGGGTACTATCTCCAACAATGGTGAGGAAGGTTGTGGAATAACTTTACTTCCAACCCCTCCCTTTTGATTCTTGCATTTTACTTTTCTTTTTTAATTATGAAATTTTATTATGTTTTGCTTGATAAGATATATCGTTTTCAATGGTTGCGAATCAACCTATAACATATATCCTATTCTTCTTTATATTTTATTATTGCTGTATTATGAATATAAATTGAAATGAATATGATATTATGTTAAGGGTCGCAATTCGCTTGATAGGATATATAGCGCACGTGCATATATTCTATACTTGCCAACTTCACTTAACTAACTTCATATTCATTTCACTCTCAAACTCTATTTTTTTTAGTTTCTATTTAAACTTAACTTTGATGTCGTATTCTAACCCGGCGCATGTTCGGATAGATGCGGTATGCTTTCGCAATTCAAAATGGAAACTAAAAGATATGAGCCTTGAATCAAAACGGAGAGTTGGGGCTAAAAGTCGTATTTCACTAATACTAAACCTTAACCTAAGTTTTCCTTTAAAACTTTTATTCTTTTTTTTGAATTCTTGCATACGTGACAAACTCATTTTCCAACCTCTTGATTATAACTCAAATTGATGGCGTGATATCCACTCCTTGTGGTTCGTCCCGTGCTTGCCGGCTTGCTTCAACGCATCGTGCACTTGCGGTATTTTAAAACTCGAGAGTCACATCGTGCACCTTTTTTTACCAACGAAACCGACATATCTTAACTTAAACAAAACTCGACAAAAACCGACATATCTTGACGTGCTTGTAGTTAAACCCACTGCCAGCGTATTGACGAGTCTTTAGAGTCCCACACAGAGGGTTTCCCTGGTTCGGGCGAAACGTTGTAGTGGTCGTTTGGTTTTATGGCAGGGTTTGATCATATACGTGCACTTATGCACGGATCATGATCGGACGGATAATACTAGTGGGCTTTGGTTTAAGACGGATCCTAGTATTACATTGTTGGATTACTTTCGTCTCGTTGTATTCGTATGCAGTCGGAATACAGATGCGAGTATGTATATACGGATGAGGGGTATTGTTGTAATTCGTTACAAGATAACTTTAGTTGATGCCATTTCTTTTTTGTATTAAACATTTTGGTTTAAATGTTTATTGGTGGAAAGTGTGACGCATTCTTGGCATGACTTGGCTTTTGTCTTGGCTAAGATATTTGTTTTGAGCTTGTAAGATATTTCTAGTAGGGGGGAAAATCTTTTTTGATGTGGATTTTCTTTAGTTTCTAGCTAACACTCAAATATCTCACAACACTCAAAAAGAAGGCAGCCACTTCATTTTCTTTCTTAACTTGCTCACTTGTTTCTTTCTTGAGCTCACACTTTCCTCTCATGGGCATCTTCTTCAACCTCAACATATCCCTCTCATGAGTTGAGAATCCATAGGTGTTTTGAGACAACGTATTCACACACAATCTCTACTTCATCTTGGGCATCTAGGCTAGCAAACTAGATTTTTGAGTTGCTTCGGTTTAGAGGCGGGAGCCCGTAAAAAGAACCCTCGATGTGGATCTTCTTCGGCGGAGGGAGACCGGAGATCAAACTTAATCGGGGAAGCCGCGAGGAGCTTGGCGCAGAGGTTGAAGACCGAAGGACACAGATCGATCGGTATAACCTCTCTAAACTCCTTTTGTAGAACTAGTATAGGGTTAATGGTACGATCCGGGATTAGGGTTCCGTTAGCGCCGGTTTTTTAAAAGTTTTTGTTCCACATTTGGCCACAGATTGATGGCCGGGGCACTGGTGTAGCCTTACATGGTATCAGAGCCAACCCATTAACCGCATACTAGTTGGTTTAGACAATGTTAAAGTATCGAAACCGAAACAACTCCGAAATATCACTCGATGCATTCCAGTTTCTGTCGAATTTTTTAGTCTTCTAAAATTATTTTAGCAACTGCAGAAGACTACTTAGGTGACAACTAGACTACACCCCAAACACGAACCCTAGATTCAAAAATTTGACCTGCCACATCACCCAAAATTTCGAGCTGGCCGGTTTAGTTGAGGCTTCTGGGTTTGAAATTTGAAGTGTGGTCTAGTCTCTGGAATGTTAGTTTAGTGGTATTGCTAGTTTAGCCTAGTTTGGATATGGTTTTATCTAGTTGTTTGGAGCTTTTCAGGATTATTTTGAAGTCGATATTTTTAACACTGTTTAAAGTTTACAGTACTTACTGTAAGACTATGGTAGCGCCCCGGCCGTCATTCCGAGGCCAAAATGCGGAAACAAATTTTTTTCTTAACTTGAAAACCGGTGCTATCGTATGCTTAAAATCCGGATCGAACCATTAACCTACAACTAGCAACTAGAGAAAGGGTTGGAAGGCTATACCGATCGATCCGCGTCCTTCGGTCTTTGGCCACCATCCCAAGCTCCTCGCGGCATCTCTGGTCTCGATCTCCTCGTCGGAAAAGGCACCACATCACCGATTCTTTTTACGGGCTCCCGCTTCATCCGAAGCAACTCGGGCACGAAGTGTGCTAACCGACGTGTCCAAGGTGATGTAGAGAATGTTTGTGATCACTTTGTCTCTTGCATCCATGAGATGGATGGAGGTCGAAGGTGTTGCCATTGGAGGAAATGGTGAGCTAGAGGAGGAGGAAGAAGAAGAGAACTTTCTTTCTTTTCTTTTCTTTTTCTATGATCCAAATGAGAGTCAGAGTGCTCTATCAAAATAATACAAGACCAACCTATACATGGCAGCCCCTCTCTCTCCTCTCATCAAATCATCACAAAACCATCATATAATGTGACATTAGCACATAAAAAGAGACCATGAGTCACCAATGTGTCCATGTCACATTTAATGCATGTCATGATGAATTCTAGCTCACTATTTTCACCAAAGTAAACATTAACCAAAATGTTTACAACAATAAAAAGATACGGCAACATCTAAAGTAAACTCGTGACAGATCACAAGGATACCCCTCACCTGTATATACATACCTGCATCCGCATTCCGACTGAATGCGAATGCGATGAGACTAAAGTAATCCAACAAATCTAATACTAGGATCCGGCTTAAACCAAAGCCCACTAGTATGATCCGTCCGATCATGATCTGTGCAATACCGCACGTATATGATCGAGCCCTGCCATATATCATACGGCCTCTACAACGTTTCTCCCGAAACTTGAGAAACTGTCTGTGGGGGACTCTAAAGACTCGTCAATACTTTGGCTGTGGATTTAACCACTAGCACGTCAGAGGTACTAGCTATATGTAACTGGCTACCAAGTATTGACCAAAAGGGAGGTCGATGAGCGAACTCATCCTGACACCCTACTGAGCCTGTCAGTGACAATATCCGTATAGTCCGGTCCGTTCGTCTATGAGTATCGCATGTCGGGCCTAGGTGGCTGGTAAAAGTCAGACCCCCAAAAGCGGTACAAGTCGTGTCGGAGTGTAGCCCAGAACACCCTGAGATACTACTGGAATACCTACCAGTAAATCTCCTGCCTCGCCCGAGGGCTTCGTGTAATGGCTCTCCTAGACACAGCGCGATCTCACCCCCAATACCGGGAGAGACAAAACCCCTGCCGATACGCTCACTTGCCTCCATGTGGCTCGGGACTGTACCCAACTAAAACCTGTTTGCATGACTCCTTTGAGCCGTGGTAGGGTAGTAATCAAAGTACAGTAGGAACTCACACGAGACAAATGACGATCTCAGGTCGATGAACTAAGCTGTACACACCTCACCAGGGAACTGCTATCTGACGTCAGGTATAATACCAACTAGCATGTTCCCGGCGAGTCCTGTCCGGTGTACTCATAACCCAATGAGCACCTGTATACATCTTAGGTGAACCAACCGACACCAATGGATTGTGAGACCGGCCACCGCCCCTCGTCGGGGTCTCGACTGTATACACTAGTCTACCAATGGAGTATCGATGCCCCGTCTCGAAACTCCCACGACTAGGGACCACTTTAAGAATGTGCTTATAGACCCCAGCTCCTACGTATATGATCGCCATCATACTGCTGGTCGTCAAGCATGAATCCTAAGGGCTCTATCAACTTGCAATAATGATCTGTACCATCACCTAAAGCAGTACACGATGATAAAGATAAACCAGGTAGTATACTATTTTCTATCAACGTGTAATAGTGAACTGTACACGATGATAAAGATAAACCAGATAGTATACAAAGCTTTCGAATAAGACTGTCCTACCGGTATAGGTCCTCCCTCAATCATTGCAATCACGTGCCTGCGATTCAATAATTGACTCTGAGGGCACTATATCCAACACTTACATTACTATCTGTGACCGTGAATGCCATTAGAGCGGTACAACTTGTCTAATTGCTATAGTTCTTTTAGACGGGTTTGCGAACATGACATTCACGTTGATGTTCTGTGTTGTGCAGTGTTTGTTGCGGATTCGTCTTGGTGGATAGCTTGGTTGCAATGATAGTACAGTTTGGTTTTATTTATGCATTTGATATTGCGGGGCGAGCGTCCGACATGTGGACTGCCATCACTGACTATTTGTATATTATTCTTTTGGGGCACGACAGGGTTGAGGTCGATGTCACCGTTGTACATATTTTCTTTTCTGTACTAGGATTACCCCGCGATGGAGTGCACGGATAGCCGGGTTCTGGTGGGCAACGGGTCCGCATCTCATGGCGTTGAGAAGGAGAGGGCCTCACTCTAGGATTGGCTGGCTATTCGCCGCAATCATAGGGGGTACAGGTTGACCCAAGGAGGGGTGCTAAAGTTACCAGATTCCGTGAAGTGCCGGGTGGCCCATTCACTTTGATGAAGGGGGCTGCCTCACTTCTGGTTTTGGCGGGTAACTTGCCGCGCTCGTAGGGGTCTAGGTTTTTATTGCACAGGTTATCCACACGACCATGGGAACGTCAGGTTTTAGTTGCGGCTAAAAGGAAACCCGGGCCCCCCAGATTATCTGTATTGTTCTGTGATGCTTATCGCTTATCTGTGATGTTGCATATATCATGCCTGGAACAATTATTATATATTGTTATATATATACTAGTAAATGTTGTATATGTTTTACACCCGCGCTAGTCCATCCCCTGCTCTGTCGTTAGTTAAGTAACCTAACGGGTGATGACGGGGCCCAGTGGTGAATGCGGATGGCATATACGTACATCATATTTTCGTTCTTTTCTGGTGTGATTAATTGATGGGAATGCGTTGATTCAGATCAATGCAATGAAAACAGACTTATTCGATGTTGTTGGAACAATTTTCAAAAGCTGTTATTACAAGGACGTTTTTATTTTGTTTTGCACAGTGGTATTTGGTTATGAATATCCAGCACTTCATTCGACGATGCAAGGGCCGAGATCCCTTCATCGGGAGTGACCCCTTGGGAAGAAGTTTGCGTGTAATAAATTCACTATAGTCGATTACTTTTTGCTTTGCATCGTGGTATTCAGTGGGAATATCCCGCACCTCATTCTACGAGAAAAGAGCTGAGATCCCTTCACCGGGAGTGACCTCTTTAGCAAAGGTTTTTCCACTATATATTTGTTAGAAGCTATCCGATTCCTTCAACGATATCAAGTTCATTACGTCAAAGGTTTTTCGCCAAAAACCATTCGTAGCCCTCCGTCGTTTCAGACGGGTAGCACTTAGTATTCATGCTATGTTTGTTGGCCTTTTTCAAGGCATAGTGTATGGTAGCTGTTTGTTACCTTTCTATTGCATAGAAAAATGTGTTGGTTTGGGATAGTCCTACAACCTTGTTGGCCTTCGTCAAGGGCGAGTACGGGTGGGTTCAAATTAGCCTGGACAATGACGGGTAGAACTTGACATGTGACTTATGATTTGTTGGCCTTCGTCAAGGTCATAAGAGCATGGGGTAAAAATCACATCGGGAGTTTCAAACATACAAGAAACTTGCCAGGAATGCGCATACCTTCTAGAGTGTGATAACATGAGTGGATTCCATCAGGTTATCATGCGATGATAGTTGGATCCCGATACCCACTGATTTGTTGGTTTACTCCTCGGGTGATTTTAGATGATCCCGACTAATTCTTCTTTCAGGTTTGGAGAAGAATTTGAGCATACAGTGGGAGACATCCTGATTAGATAAAGTGAATAATCATTCTGATCTAGGTTAGAGTGCACGCTGAGTGTTTCTTTTCTCTCTCTCTCTTTGGCAGCGACCATGTTCCGACCATAGACTATAACTCAGTAACCAAGATAACCGGACCATCTTAAAAAACTGGCCTTTGGATTTTCAGAGTTGCATACATCATTGCCACTCCTTCTTTTACCCTTTGCTTTTCTCCATAACATTCCGTATCACTACGAAGATCCACAGTTATTGGATAATCCGTCGTATAGTTACATACGAACTCGAAGGAACTTGTTCCAGTTCGAGGATGGATTCTGGTCCAGGAGAAATAGAATAAGGTTTATTCAGTTGTCTTTTATCTTTACCTTCTCTCAGGTTGCAAGTGCTCCTAGGATTAGGAGAGTACACCTATTATGCTTATTGGATAGTCTTCTTCCAAACCATAGGCTGGTGCCAAACGACAGGGAAGGAAGAAAACCATTTAGCCTAACGGTGGTGTACAGAAGGTAATGAGTAAAGACATATAAAGGGATTTGGAGAGATGGCAAAGAAATATACAGTTACAGTTATGAATCTGGGTAATGGAGAGGCATTATTAGGAATACCCGGATACCCCTTCGAAAAATTTTAATGTTTCAGTTTCACTATGCGTTGTTAATTGAAAACAGATTTCCAAATTAGATCCTTACTCCAGGGTATGTATTTACCAGGCATGATTCTCACATCTGTATGGTTTTACAGATGATGAGTGGGAGTAATTTATTGGGAATTAGGTGATTATATCCTCATTATATCGGAATTCGTTGTAATTGGTGATATTTGAGGAAATCGCCTGGGGTTTCGCCTGATGGCAGGTATTTGGTTTTGAATATCCGTTGTTATGCACCAATTTCAAACTGATATATATGTACGTTTATTTTATAAAGTGAGATATAACTTTTTGAAATTATGTCCATGACATTACATATATCAGTTGATGGTTAGGTAAGGAGCATTAAACAGCGGTGTAATTCTTCATAAGCATAGTACAGTTTTCAACCTACGATGCACATGGTTTGAGTTAATCAACTCAGGGGACTTATACAAAGTATTGTATGTTGTCCAGTGTCCATTAGGACAGAGGGGTTGGTACTCGTACTATATTATGTTTACTTGTGACTTCTCCAGTTTTAGACAAGTGTTTCGTAGAAATACAAGGTCTAAGTTTTGGGAAGTTATTGGTACAAGAATAAAGTAGAGAACCATGTGTTGCAAGTATCGGGATTCTTCAAGGTGATCGAAGATGTAGATACTTGTATTTGGTGTTCAGTTGATAGTAATGGTTTTTGAGAACTTGCTTCTCTTTCAGGTTACTCATATTTGGATGCACTCCTAGTTGAGTAATACTGATTAGCCTCTCTCCATTTAGTTGACATGCACTGGAAACAACTACATGATTTGAATCTGGTTCCAATTAAATCGGTGCCTCTGTTTTTATATTGTATATAGAATGGTTCATATCTTAACGATGTTAAGGTATATGGAGTTGTCCGGCTTATGCTTAAAACCAGACTCTGGATGACTAATCAGTCGAAAATAATGTATTTTTAACACGTCAATTTCCCTATCATTTGCACTCATCTAGTAGTGTTCGGTTTGCATATTGCACATATTAGCAAAACAATCGTAAAATAACAGATTGCATGTGTTATACCTTAAAACCGGCACTTTAAGGGAAATTGACTGTTTATCATGGCATTGCATCATCCCTGTATTGCGCAACACTTGTTTCGAAGTCTGTGCAGGAAATTCCAGCAACCGAGCCAAAATTGCGAAAATAAGGCTGATAAAAATACGCCAACTCCAATGCTTGAGATCTGGTAGTAATATAGAAGGAACTGTGAGAATCAACATATCAAGAAAATACCAAGAACTCATTAGGAAGCAGAAACAGAAAGATGAAGCTTTAAGGAAGCCAAATGGCCGCGGATCCGCGGCCGGAGCCGGCTTGCGCCGCGGATCCGCGGCGTGGGGATGACGTCAGCGTTGCCAATTTTCTGCACGTGCTTCCCATAACGGCAGTAGCTTCCAGATCACTCCAGATTCTCCACGTGGCTTCATCTAGAAGGCTCGGCCTAACAAACCATTTCTAGAAGTTCCCTCCAACTAACTGTAAGTGCACAGCGGCGCCCCGGCCGTCAATCCGAGACCAAAATGCGGAAACGATAATTTACTTTAACTTTTGAAACCGGCACTACCGCGCACTATAAACCCGGATTGGGCCATTAACATAGTCCTAGCTAACTAAAGAACGGGTAGAGAGATATACCGAGCGATCCGTGTCCTTCGGTCTTCTCATCGTCGTCCCGATCTCCCCGCGGAATCTCCGGTCTTCACCTCCTCGCCGGAAGGGCACCACGTCGCCGGCTTCTTTTACGGGCTCCCACCTCTGGACCGAGGCAACTCGGGCACGAAGTTGGCGAGCCGACGTGTCCAAGGATTGCTGTAGAATACGTGTAGTGCTCTATGTATCATTTGGGGTTACTAGAAGTTGCCTTTGGTGGAGGATTGATATGATAACATTTTAGAGATGAAGTTGGGGATTTTTGCAAGCACAAGAGAACCAAAAATCCCCACCAAAAATAATGGGCAGCCCCTCCCTCAAAGTGGCCGGCCTCCTCATGAGCCATGAGAGAATGAGAGAGAGGGAGTGAGTGTGTATCAAAAATGAGTGAGCCAATATCATGCAAGAGAGAGAAAAGAGTGATGATGTGAAGAAATGATGACAAGCAAATCCAACACTCCATCATCCATCATCACACCTAAAGTCAAGCAATCATGAAGTCATGGAGTCAATGAAAGCTACACCCATCATGAAAACTATCATGAAGCAGAAGAAAGTCAAGGGTGGGAGAAAACTCATGATACAACAATATGCAAAGACAACCCTCCAAAATACTTATTTGCATAAATGAAAATAAGCCCTCCTCCACCAATCTTCAGCCAATGAAAGATACAAAGAAAATTGGCCGAAACGGAAAGCAAACTGGCAACTTCATAAAACTGATCCCGTAATAAATTACAGGAAACCTCGCTACTGTATATACATACCCGCATTTGTATTCCGACCGAAATACAAATGCAAAGAGACAAAATCTACACGGTACTATACTAGGATCCGACTCAAACCAAAGCCCGCTAGTATTATCCGTCCGATCACGATCTGTGCAATACCGAACGCATCTGATCGAACCCTGCCATATCTCCATACGGCCTCTACAGCGTTTCGCCCGAAACTTGAGAAAACGGTCTTTGGGGGACTCTAAAGACTCGTCAATACTTTGGTTGTGGATTTAACTACTAGCACGTCAGAGGTATTAGCCATACGTAACGGGCTACCAGGTATTGACCAAAAGGGACGTCGATGAGCGAACTCATCCTGACACCCTACTGAGCCTGTCGGTGAGAATATCCGTACAGTCCGGTCCGTTCGTCTATGAGCATCGCATGGAGGGCCTAGGGGGTTGGTAAAAGTCAGACCCCCAAAAGCGGTACAAGTCGTGTCGGAGTGTAGCCCATAACACCCTGAGATACTACTGGAATACCTACCAGTAAATCTCCTGCCTTGGCTAAGGACTTCGTGTAAGGGCTCTCTTAGACACAGCGCGACCTCACCCCCAATACTGGGAGAGACGAACCCCTGCAGATCCGCTCACTGCCTCCATGTGGCTCGGGACTGTACCCAACTAAAACCTGTTTGCACGTCTCCTTTGAGCGTGGTAGGGTAGTAATCAAAGTACAGTGGGAACTCACACGAGACAAATGACGATCTCAGGTCGATGAAATAACCTGTACACATGTCACCAGGGAACTGCTATCTGACGTCAGGTATAAGACCAACTAGCATGTTCCCGGCGAGTCCTGTCCGGTGTACTCATAACCCAATGAGCACCTGTATACATCTTAGGTGAACCAACATACACCAGTGGCTTGTGAGACCGGCCACCGCCCCTCGTCGGGGTCTCGACTGTATACACTAGTCTACTCTGGAGTATCGATGCCCTATCTCGAAACTCCCACGACTAGGGACCTTTTAAGGATATGCTTATAGACTACCAGCTCCCACGTATATGATCGCCCTCATACTGCTGCCAGTCAAGCAAGAATCCTATGGGCTCTATCAACGTGCAATAGTGTCCTGTAAGGTCACCTAAAGCAGTACACGATGATAAAGGTAAACCAGATAGCATACTATCATCTTGAGTAAGACTATCCTACCGGGATAGGTCTTCCCTCAATCATTGCAATCACGTGCCCGTGATCCAATAATTGACTCTGAGGGCACTATCTCCAACAATCTCCCACTTGCACTCAAGGCTAATTATTGCGATGTCGCATACTCACAGCCCGTGTGATACCGAACACCCAACTCCTCTACTGGTCAGTCTGACAAAACCCGTTTGCAAAACTATTGCGTTCGAGGAATAGCCTCAGTGAGTGGATCCGCCTTGATGTTTCTTTCTATATCTCTCTATATCTCAAGTTCGCGGAGAATGCCATCTCCCGAAATGAGCAATACCTGTCTTAGAATATGTCTGGATGTCTGATGGGACCTAGCTCATAAATGAACTCCAAATCCAAACTTCTTAGACAGTATCGTCAACTGAACTTAATCAGTATCCTGCGTCATTCCTCCCTCAGTATCCCCTTGGACCACCTGTCCATAATACTGCCCCTCGTCAGAGGGAAAACTCTAACTCTGACAGCCACTCTGTCATCCAGGTCACCTTGGAAGCCTGGAATGATAACTGTCTCCCGAATAAGGCTGTCGTTATCATATCCCTAGAACATCCACTTATGTTCTAAAACTGCTTCCGACTGTTTCTCTAGGATTGGTTCAATGTCAACTTATTGCATCTACAGCAAAAACAACATCTGGTGTGGTACTTGACATCTCATGATCGACTCAATTGCCTAAGCAAGTGATCTGCCAATCATGCACTTCCCTCTCCCCTTTAGTCTGTAAGACACCTTTAGAGAGGGTGACTCCATAACATGCAGGTACACTACCGTGCCTGGAGTCGTCCATTCTAAAACACCTTCAGAATGTTGTCTAAGTACCCTGATTGGGAAACTACCCAAATCCAGATCTAAAACCATAGATCCAGTAACCAGAATGTCTTGATATTATATCCAAGTCCCATGTGGAGGAACCACTGTGTGACCGATCGTAGTATAGGAATATCACTTCCTACTCTGTGTATGTCATCCAAATACCAGGACATCACACCCTACTACCTTCTCAACAGATCCATCCCCTATTCTGATGAAGTCAAACCTATGACTGTCACATTAGAAATAGATGATCTATCTCCGCTATATCTGCTTTAGTCCATAAACATAAGCTACTTGTCCACCAATGCTTCCGCTGTTCCCACTGACTACGACAACCCTCTGGCAGAGTCATATAGACGTACACTTCTAAAGCCAGTTTAGAACGACGCTATACTCATCCTCCTGTCGGGTCTCACAGTCTGGAACAACAGCAATGGCAAGTCTGGGTAAACAAGAACCTCCCTGTCACCGTCCTTGAGGCTACTGGAGTACCTCTCGGGTGCCTGAGGTTACCCACCTTATCTGCGGAGTGGCCAATGGAATGTCAAACCAGATTGAATCTTTAGGTTCTTATCAAATCTTCAGTAATCGTTTGCGGTTCTGGAATCACTTCCAGTTCTACCATACTCCCACTACTGTTTTTTGAAAAAATCCATTTTATTAAAACTGTGGCGAGTTTAGAACAATCTCGCTATTGATCTTCGAGATGGTAGAAAGTCAACCCTCGTAATAGCCTGGGTCAACCCACAAACAGCCATTACAGAAACGTGCCTTGAGTTATCCAGAGTCTGGTTTTAAGCATAAGCCGGACAACTCCCCGTACCTTAACAATGTCAAGATATGAACTGTTCTATATCCAATATTGAAACAGAGGCACTGATTTAATTGAATCAGATTCAAATCATGCAGCTGTCTCCAGTGCATGTCAACTAAATGGAGAGAGGCCGATCAGTATTACTCAACTTAGGAGTGCTTCCAATTATGAGTAATCTGAAAGAGAAGCATGTTCATTACTATAAACTGAATACCATACACAAGTATCTACATCTTCGATCACTTTGAAGAATCCCGATACTTGCAATACCTGGTTCTCTACTTTATTCATATACCTATAACTTCTCAAAATTCGGACGCTGTGTTTCTACGAAACACCTGTCTAAAATCTAGAGAAGTCATAAGTAAACCGAATATAGTACGAGAACCAACCCCTCTGTCCTCATGGACACTGGACAATATACAATACTTTGTATAAGTCCCTTGAGTCTAATAACTCATTCCCTGTGTGTCGTAGGTTGAAAACTGCACTTATGGTTAAGAAGAATTACACCGCTGTTTAATGCTTCTTACCTAACCATCCACTGATATAGGTAAATGTCATGGACATAATTTCAAAAAGGTATATCTCAATCTATAAAAATAGACGTACAGATATATCAATTTGAAATTGGTGCATGACAGCGGATATTCAAAACCAAATATTTGCCGTCCGGCAAACAACCCAGGCGACTTCCTCAAATATCACCGATTACAACGAATCCCGATATAATGAGGATGATCACCTAATTCCCAATAACTTACTTCCACTCATCATCTGTAAAACCATGCAGATGTGGGAATTATACCTGGTAAATACATACACTGGAGCAAGATCCGATTGGGAAATCAGTTTTCTTTTAACAGTACACAGCGAAACTGAAACATTGAAATGTTTCGATGGGGTATCCCGGTATTCCTAGTAATGCCTCTTCCATTATCCAGATTCACAACTGTAACCGTATATTTCTATGCCATCTCTCCAAATCCCTTCATATGTCTTTAGTCATTAACTTCTGTACACCCCTTTAGGCCAAATGGTTTTCTTCCTTCCCTACCGTTCGGCACCAGCCTATGGTTTGGAAGAAGACTATCCAATAAGCATAATGGGTGTACTGTCCTAATCCTAGGGGCACTCGCAATGTGAGAGAAGGTGAAGATAAAAGACAACCGAATAAACCTTATTCCTATTTCTCCTGAACCAGAATCCATCCCCGAACTGGAACAAGTTCCTTTCGAGTTCGTATATAACCATACGATGGAGTATCCAATAAACTGTGGATGTTCGTAGTGATACAGAGTGTTCTGGAGAAATTCAAAGGTGACGTGGGAGTGGCGATGAAATACTTGGTTTGGTCGTGAATAGTAGTCGCAATTTACTTTACCCTCTTACTAATCCCTTGATATGTCTTTACTTAATACCTTCTATACACCATTGTTATGCTAATTGGTTTTCTTCATTCCCCACCGTTCAGCACCAGCCTAAGGTTTGGAAGAAGACTATCCAATTTGCGTAATAGGTGTACTATCTCCTAAACCAAGGAGTACTCGCAACCTGAGAGAAGGTAAAAGGAAAAGACAACTGAATAGTCTTATTCGTTTTCTCCAGAACCGGAAACCATCCTCGAATAAATTCCTTCGAGTTCGTATATAACCATACGATGGTTTTGTCCAATGGAAGTGGACGTTCGTAGTAATACGGGGTGTCTTGGAGAAAAGGGTAAAAGTAGGAGTGGCAATGAGGTTTGCAACTCTGACAATCCAAAAGCCAATGTTTAAGAAGGTTCGGTTAATTTTTGTCACTGAGTCATAGTCTTAGGGTCGGGTCAATGGTCGCTGCCAAAGAGAGAGAGAAAAGAAACACTCAGCGTGCACTCTAACCTAGATCAGAATGGTTACCAATTTATCTAATCTGGAAACGTCCCACTGTACCGTCAAATTCTCCTCCAAACCTGAAAGAAGAATTAGTCGGGATCACCCGAGGAGTAAACCAACTCATCAGTGGGAATCGGGATCCAACTATCATCGCATGATAACATGACGGAATCCGTTCACGTTATCACACTCCAGAAGGTATGCGCATATCTGGCAAGTTTCAGTTTCTTTAGAAACTCCCGATGTGATTTCTGCCCCATGCTCTTATGACCTTGACTTTGGTCAACAAATCATAAGTCACATGTCAAGTTCTACCCGTCATTCTCCAGGTTGATTTGAGCCCACCTGTACAAGCCCTTGACTTTAGCCAACAAGGCTATACGACTCCCCAAACCAACGCATCTATCTATGCTGCATATGAATACCTAATAGCTACCAATCACTGTGCCTTGACTTTGGCCAACAAACACAGCTTGAATACTTATAGACTATCCATATGAAACGACGGTGGGCTACGAATGGTTTCTGGCGAAAACCATTAACGTAAAGAACTTGATATCGTTGAAGGAACCGGATAGCTTTTTAAAATATAGTGACGAAAACCTTTGCTAAAGAGGTCACTCCCGGTGAAGGGATCTCGGCTCTTTCCCCGTAGAATGAGGTGCAGGATATTCCAACTGAATACCATGATGCAAAGCAAAAGTAACCGTCTATAGTGATGTTATTGCCCAGACGCAAACTTCTGTCCAAGGGGTCACTCCCGGTGAAGGGATCTCGGCCCTTGCCTCGTCGACTGAGGAGCAGGATATTCCAACTGAATACCACTGTGCAAAACAAAAGTGAACGTCCTTGGAATAACAGCTTTTTGAAAAATGTTCCAACAACATCATAAAAGGTTTGTTTAACTTGCATTGATCCGAATCAACGCAGTCCCTTCAATTGATCACACCAATAAAGAACGAAAATAATGATGTACGTATATGCCATCCGCATTCGCCACTGGGTCCCGTCATTACCCGTTAGGTTACTTAACTAACGACAGAGCGGGGACTGGACTAGCGCCGATGCAAAACATATACAACATCTACTAGTATATATATCAATATATAATATTTCGCTCAAGGCGTGATAAAATGCAATATCACAGAAATGTAATAAGCATCACAGAACAATACAGATATCTGGGATCCCCGGGTTTCATAGAGCCGCTACTGAAACCCGACGTTCCCCTGGTCATGTGGATAGCCTGTGCAATGAAATCCTAGACCCCTACGGGCGCGGCAAATTACCCCCCAAAACCTGAAGCGAGGCAGCCCCCTTCAGCAACGTGAATGGACCACCCAGCACTTCACGGAATCCGCTAACTTGGGCACCCCTCCTGGGTCAACCTGTACCCCCTACGAGTGCGGCGAATAGCCCGCCAATTCTAGAGTAAAGCCCCCTCCGTCTCAATGCCATGAGATGCGGGCCCGTTGCCCTCTAGAACCCGGCTATCCGTGCACCCCACCTTCGGGTAATCCTAGTACAGAAAGTAAAATATACATACAACGGGTACATCGACCTCACCCCGGTCGTGCCCCAAAAGAATAATATACAAACTGGCAGTGACGGTAGTCCACATGTCGGACGCTCGCCCCGCAATATCAAATGTACATAATACAACAAAAACTGTACTACCATTGCATCCAGGCTATCCCCCACGACCAATCCGCAACGTCACAGCACAACACAGAACATCAACGTGAATGTCACGTTCGCAAATCCGTCTAACCGGGCTATAGCAGTTAGACAGGATTTACCGATCAAGTGACATTCACGGTCACAGATATAATGTAAATACTGTGAACTAACATGTTTAAAATATTCGATCGATCAAATTTACCCATGTGGGCCCCAAGCACTACTGTAGCACATAAAGAAATTCTGGGCCCAAAAAGAATATACCAAAACCCATATATTCAAGTCAGAAGCCTACTGTGCAAATTTGGTGCAGAGAGGAGTCAAGGTCGCGGCGGAACCGCGGCCAATGCATGGGTTTGGCCGCGGTTCCGCGGTGTAACTATGACGTCATGCAACCAAATTTCTACAGAAGTCTTAGAATTCCCTGCACATGTTTCTGCAACAACCTGAAAAAATTTTCGAGCCAAAAATATTTCGACAGAAACTGATGCTTTTGAAAACGCGGGTTTTTGGAATTTTGTTCGATCGAAAGTGTAAACACATTAGACGAAGCTAGACTAGGTAAATGGCGTGGCTCTGATACCATGTAAGTGCACGGCGGCGCCCCGGCCGTCAATCCGAGGCCAAAATGCGGAAACGATAATTTACTTTAACTTTTGAAACTGGCACCACCGCGCACTATAAACCCGGATCGGTCCATTAATATAGTCCTAGCTAACTAAAGAATGGGTAGAGAGATATACCAAGCGATCCGTGTCCTTCGGTCTTCTCGTCGTCGTCCCGATCTCCCCGCGGAATCTCCGGTCTTCACCTCCTCGTCGAAGGGCACCACGTCGCCGGCTTCTTTTACGGGCTCCCTCCTCTGGACCGAGGAAACTCGGGCACGAAGTTGGAGAGCCGACATGCCCAAGGATTGCTGTAGAATACGTGTAGTGCTCTATGTCTCATTTGGGGTTACTAGAAGTTGCCTTTGGTGGAGGATTGATATGATAACATTTTGGAAATGAAGTTGGGGATTTTTGCAAGCACAAGAGAACCAAAAATCCCCACCAAAAATAATGGGCAGCCCCTCCCTCAAAGTGGCCGGCCTCCTCATGAGCCATGAGAGAATGAGAGAGAGGGAGTGAGTGTGTATCAAAAATGAGTGAGCCAATATCATGCAAGAGAGAGAAAAGAGTGATGATGTGAAGAAATGATCACAAGCAAATCCAACACTCCATCATCCATCATCACACCTAAAGTCAAGCAATCATGAAGTCATGGAGTCAATGAAAGCTACACCCATCATGAAAACTATCATGAAGCAAAAGAATGTCAAGGGTGGGAGAAAACTCATGATACAACAATATGCAAAGACAACCCTCCAAAATGCTTATTTGCACAAATGCAAATAAGCCCTCCTCCACCAATCTTCAGCCAATGAAAGAAACAAAGAAAATTGGCCGAAACGGAAAGCAAACTGGCAACTTCATAAAACTGATCCCGTAATAAATTACAGGAAACCCCGCTACTGTATATACATACCCACATTTGTATTCCGACCGAAATACAAATGCAAAGAGACAAAATCTACACTGTACTATACTAGGATCTGGCTCAAACCAAAGACCTCTAGTATTATTCGTCAGATCACGATCCGTGCAATACCGCACGCATCTGATCGAACCTTGCCATATCTCCATACGGCCTCTACAGCGTTTCGCCCAAAACTTGAGAAAACGGTCTGTGGAGGACTCTAAAGACTCGTCAATACTTTGGTTGTGGATTTAACCACTAGCACGTCAGAGGTATTAGCCATACGTAACGGGCTACCAGGTATTGACCAAAAGGGACGTCGATGAGCGAACTCATCCTGACACCCTACTGAGCCTGTCAGTGACAATATCCGTACAGTCTGGTCCGTTCGTCTATGAGCATCGCATGGCGGGCCTAGGGGGTTGGTAAAAGTCAGACCCCCAAAAGCGGTACAAGTCATGTCGGAGTGTAGCCCAGAACACCCTGAGATACTACTGGAATACCTACCAGTAAATCTCCTGCCTTGGCCAAGGACTTCGTGTAAGGGCTCTCCTAGACACAGCGCGACCTCACCCCCAATACTGGGAGAGACGAACCCCTGCAGATCCGCTCACTGCCTCCATGTGGCTCGGGACTGTACCCAACTAAAACCTGTTTGCACGTCTCCTTTGAGCGTGGTAGGGTAGTAATCAAAGTACAGTGGGAACTCACACGAGACAAATGACGATCTCAGGTCGATGAACTAACCTGTACACATGTCACCAGGGAACTGCTATCTAACGTCAGGTATAAGACCAACTAGCATGTTCCCGGCGAGTCCTGCCCGGTGTACTCATAACCCAATGAGCACCTGTATAAATCTTAGGTGAACCAACTGACACCAGTGGCTTGTGATACCGGCCACCACCCCTCGTCGGGGTCTCGACTGTATACACTAGTCTACTCTGGAGTATCGATGCCCTGTCTCGAAACTCCCACGACTAGGGACCTTTTAAGGATATGCTTATAGACTACCAGCTCCCACGTATATGATCGCCCTCATACTGCTGCCAGTCAAGCAAGAATCCTAGGGGCTCTATCAACGTGCAATAGTGACCTGTAAGGTCACCTAAAGCAGTACACGATGATAAAGGTAAACCAGATAGCATACTATCATCTTGAGTAAGACTGTCCTACCGGGATAGGTCCTCCCTCAATCATTGCAATCACGTGCCTGTGATCCAATAATTGACTCTGAGGGCACTATCTCCAACAATCTCCCACTTGCACTCAAGGCTAATTATTGCGATGTCGCATACTCACAGCCCGTGTGATACCGAACACCCAACTCCTCTACTAGTCAGTCTGACAAAACCCGTTTGCAAAACTATTGCGTTCGAGGAATAGCCTCAGTGAGTGGATCCGCCTTGATGTTTCTTTCTATGTCTCTCTATATCTCAAGTTCGCGGAGAATGCCATCTCCCAAAATGAGCAATACCTGTCTTAGAATGTGTCTGGATGTCTGATGGGACCTAGCTCATAAATGAACTCCAAATCCAAACTTCTTAGACTGTATCGTTAACTGAACTTAATCAGTATCCCGCGTCATGCCTCCCTCAGGATAATCCGCGGTGGAACCGCGGCATTAGGCGACTCCCGCGGCGGAACCGCGGTGTTACAGTAGAATCACTGTTCCAAAATTTTTGGTAACTCTCTTGAGTTTCTTATCTTCTCCTAAATTTACTCCAATTAACAATTTGCTGCAGGTTTCTTTGCAAATAAATCGCAGCGCCGCAAAAAGAAATAAAAATTGTGCGTGTTTTTGATTTTTGGTTGTTTGCATATTAATACGGAAATTAAGGGGCAAAGACCAAATACAGATTAGCTGGGGAGTTCATTACCCTTCCTAAGCCCCAAAATCACAAACTTGAATCCGCATTTACCCTCATTAACTAAAAAAGATATAGAGATGACTCTAAGGACCGTCGCGCTCACTTAGGACAAGAGAAGGCCGCGGGTAATTCATTGCTTATCCGCGTTTCTATTGTGGTGTCTAAGGCAAGTTTGTCGAAGGCTAGTGGTTACTAAATTAGGCCCAGTACTTACGTAGTGGAGAACCTCCCACTTACCTGGCACTTACCTGGCCACAGGAGAGACAAAGAGGCAGTGGAGGATTGATCCTGCGACTTGTCTTTTGGCAGTTAGGAGCGGTCTAGAGCCTTGACCTAGGTGACCACTAGATTTTAGGGTTTTGCTTGTTGCATTTGTTGTGATCGCATCATTTTTTCAAAAAAAAATCCGTATATTTTTCAAAACAAACACCAATCACATTCATTTCCCCTAATTATATCTACGCTGCCACTTGTACTAACCCTTTTTAGTGCAAGATAGGCTGGACACGGGATTCTAGTGCCCGACTTGTCCGCGTTTCACCGATCGACCCAAAAGTCGGTATTTCTACATTTACTTCTTCTTTATCCACCACCACACCCACATCGATGGATCCTTCTCCATCAAACTTCTTTACCACTACTCTGCCGTCTTCCGTTGGTGCACAGAATCCACTCCGCATCTCTCTCCAAGAGAGGTGCTATCCTACACGAGGTCCTCTTTCAACCTGTCTCTCCATTCCACCAGCCAATGGGGACAATTTTCAAATAAAACCCCAATACATCAACCTTCTACCAAAATATCACGGTCTCGAGACTGAAGACGCATATGTCTTTATCACCAAATTTGAAAGTGTATGCGCAATGATGGGTACCTCACAGCTTTCTATGGATGCTATGCGTCTACGTCTTCTTCCATTCACCTTGTGCGATATAGCCGAGAAGTGGCTGTATAACACTACCGCACATTCCATCTCAAACTGGGGAGAATTCATCAAAGCATTCCTTAAGAAATTCTACCCACATCATAAGACAGCTCGAGTCCATAGAGAATTAAATCAATTCACCCAGCTTCTAAATGAACCATTTTCAAAATGTCTTGAATGCTTCAAGGATCTGTTAGTCCAATGTCCACATCACGGAATCCCTAGATGAGAACTGTGCAGAATCATTTATGAGGGCATTAATCCTAACACAAGACAGACCCTTGAATCCATGTGTCAAGGCAACTTCATGACTAAAGATGATGGGGAAGCCTGGAAATTCCTAGAAGATTTCGCTGAAAAATCTTTACAGTGGGAGGATGTGAGTCAATCGTCTAGGGATGGCAATGATATTTCCATAGGAGTTAGAGCTGAAATTGCAGCTTTACACAAGAAATTCGACAATATGGAAAATAAATTTTTAGCTGCCGCTCTAAATCAAATGTCACTCTCCAAAACTGTATGTGGATGTTGTTCTGATCCTTCTCATTTAACGGAAGAATGTCCACTAAATTCTCCGTTTCAAGGTCCCGAGCATATCAATTATGCTTACCAACAAAGACCTAGAAATGATCCATATTCTTCCACGTACAATCAGGGTTGGAGGAATCACCCGAACTTTGCTTGGAACAAAACACAAAATCAAAATACGGTTCCAACCCAAAACAATTTCCAAAGGGTCCCTCCACCACAACAGCAACCACCACTTCAATTGAGTCAGCACCCCTACCAATCACAAAACTTCCAAAATCCGGCTAACACTTTTGCACCACATGAAAACTCTTTGCAATTGACCGATGATAATACCTCTGCACTAGCACAAACCTTGGATACTTTCATGAAACAATCCATCCAAGGGACGACAAGTTTGCAATCTTCCGTCGAGAATGTGATGAAGATCATTGTCTCTCAAAATGAGAATATCAAATCGATGGAAGCACAAATTGCACAACTAAAAGCCGAAATGAGTGCAAGAGAGAAAGGGAAACTTCCAGCTCAACCTTTACCCAATCCTGGCTATTCACATCATGTGAATGCAACCACGTTGAGATCTGGAAGAGTGCTTGACAATCACGTTGGGGAAGAGATTGACGACACTGAAAAATCTATCAATGATACCCCGGCTGAGACCTTTTCTTCCACTTCTACTTCTAATTCTGACCCCAGTTCTTCTACCCCACCATTTTCGTCCGAGCCTATTCTCCGTTTCCCACAAGGCTCGACACCTCAGCCCATCTCTTCTAGTATACAGAAAACGATCCCCACTCCTATTCTGTGATCGTTTCCACCCATACGATCTTCTCCATTGTTGGACCCCGACCTTATTGCCCAAGCTCCTTACCCGAATCGGTTAAGGGGAAACAGACCAAGTCTGTAATGTTTCAGAAATCGTTTTGCGAATTTTTCCCTTTTAGGGCAAAATTGTCGGTTTTTCCCGTTTTAAACCGATTTCGATCAAACGTCCGTATAAGCTTGCCGGCACCTAGTTTAGCTAAAATAAAGCTTGTGCGCGAGCTTTGGGGTTATGTGGGACGTTTTGGTCCAATTTGAATTTTCCCAATTTTAATGTTATTTTAATGCGGTATTCACATTTTGGGAAATTTCTCTTTAAGCGATCTTTTCTTCAATTATTCTTGTGTAAACCTAAACCACATAATATCTAGATTATTGTGTGGACAAGGATTTAAGAGTAAAAGAAAAGAAAAGAAAAGATAAAGAGGTGCATGCATGTGTATTTATGTGAATGTGAATGCATTAAATGGCATTAAGTGTTGGTTTTTGCTAGGAAATTTCCCCCACTCTCTCTCCTTGGCCGAGCTCCCTCTCTCTCTACTGTCCTTAGCCAATTCTCTCTCTCTTTTCCTCACAAATCCTTCACAAATTCTCAATTCTTCACAAACTTCTTCAAAATCTTCACTTTTTTTCCTTTTGCTTGCTTTGGAGCTTGGATAGCTTGTATCCTTGGGTTCTTTTGGCTAGGTAATAATCCCTATCTGTTCTTTAGGTGTTTTTAGTGTAGCTTAGATATTTAGATTCAGTTTAGAATGTTTAAAGTTAGGGTTTGTGTGTAATATCGTATTTTAGTGTCGGTTTGTGTAGTTTGTTCGTGTCTTGTAGCTGTTATTAATATATATATTTGGTTTAAGAAATTCATGTTAGGGTTAAATTTTGTTAAATGTTTAGTGTTCATTTGAAGTGTTAATTTGTGTTTTGGAGATGATTAACCTAGTTGGAAATGTTAATTTTTGCTAATGAACACTTTGTTTAATTATGCAATTAGCTTACTAGGTTTTTCCTAAAACATAATTAGCGAGTGTTAAAAATATAGGAATGGTTTAGATAGCTGAGTTAAGCTATTTTAAGGTGTTTGTAATTGCTAGATATGCATTAGCTTGAAACTAGTGCGAAATATTGCGATAGGTTGCTTACTAGTTTTCGTGGTTTTTCCGACGTGCGTTCGATTGGTTGTTGCGAGGTTATATCTATTGTATTCCTCGTAATTCTTGTGTTGTGTTGCGCGATCGGGACGATCGGGGCCCAGACTTGGTGTTTTGTAGTTTAGCGACCCCAATTAGGGTTTTTGGCCGGTATCGTGCGCGATAGATGTGCTAAGCGCGCAGTGTAATTTTCCGGGCGTTTATCTTCGCGTTTCGTTGTCTTTTCGTCATTGTAGGATTTTTTTCTTATGTGATTTGTTTTTGAAATTGTAAGTCTACGTTAGCGCCCCGGCCGTCTACAGACGCCAAAATGCGGAACAAAACTTTTAAACTGGCGCTATCGTATACTTTAACCCGGATCTGCCATTAATGCTAAACTAACAAACTGTAAAGAGTGTAGAATGGTTATACCGAACGATCCGAGTCCTTCGTTCCTCAACCATCATCCCACGCTCCGTTGCGGCTGCTCCGATCTCGTCGATCTCCGATATCCTCGTCGAGGTGGCACCACATGATCGGTTCTTTAAACGGGCTCCCGCCTCTGACTCGAGGCAACTCGATCGTCAAGTTTGCTAAAAGAGACGACCAAGATTGATGTAGAGAATGAGTAGATGACATTGTCTCTCTTCGTCCAAGTCCGTGGACGATCGGTAAATGAAGTTGCCGATGGAAATGAAATGGAACAAGAAATGAACTATAAAATTTCCATGCATCCAAAACTATACTCTTTTCTTTTTGCAACCATAATTTCTCAAAAATCAATCAAGGGGGAGGAGAGAGAGGGCCGGCCTATTTGTATAGAGGAGGGAGGTGATGGTAGGAGGAGGGAGGTGACCATATCACAAATATCATGACAAAAGATCTTAAGCAAAACAAAACCATCAATTTCAAAGCATGAGTCATTAAAAGGAACCAATCACATTAAACCTTGTCACCTTATCCTTAATGACTCACCAAGCCTCATCATCACTTCTAGAAGCTTCTAGAATGATGACTCACCCCAACTGAAGAAAAGATAAATCCGTCTTTAACAGAATGTTAAAAGACGGCTGATAGAAAACTGGAAACTGGCAACTTCCAAAAGTGATCCTGAAACGACTTTCAGGATAACCCCGAAACTGTATAAATATACCCGCATTTGTATTACGACCGAATACAAATGCAACTGAGACAAAGATATTATACCTACTCAATATAATACTCGGATCCGGCTTAAACCAAAGCCGACCAGTATCATCTGCCCGAAAACTGACACGTGCGTAAACGCACGTGCATTTTCCGAACCCTGCCATAAAACCATACGGCCTCTACAACGTTTCGCCCGAACTTGGGAAACTGTCTGTGGGGGACTCTAATGACTCGTCAGCACCCTGGCAGTGGGTTTAACCACAAACCGTCAGCGGCACTAGCTATGCGTAACGGCTGCCCATGGACTGACCTTAAGGATGGCCGAGGAGCGAACTCAAGGGAGACCGATGAGCGAACTCCTCCGAAAAACCCTACTGAGCCTAACAGTGACAATGTATATACAGTCCGGTCCGTTCGTCAATGAGTATCGCATATCTGCCTAGGGGGCTAGCAACGTCAGACCCCCAATAGCAGTATAAGTCGTGTCGGAGTGAAGCCCACTAACACCCTGAGATACTACTGGAGTACCTACCAGTAAATCTCCTGCCATGGCCATGGACTTTGGGTAATGGCTCTCCTAGACACTGCACGACCTCGCCCCCAATACCGGGAGAGACGAATCCCCTGCCGATCCGCTCACGTGCCTCCATATGGCTCGGGACTGTACCCAAAAGCTACCTGTTTGCACGACTCCTTTGAGCCATGGTAGGGTAGAAATCAAAGCACAGTGGGAACTCACACGAGACAAATGACGACCTCAGGTCGATGAACTAACCTGTACACATGTCACCAGGGAACTGCTATCTGACGGTAGATATAATACTAACTAGCAGATTCCCGGCGAGTCCTGTCCTGTGTACTCATAACCTAATGAGCACCTGTATACATCTTAGGTGATCCAACTGACACCAGTGGCTTGTGAGACCGGCCACCGCCCCTCGTCGGGGTCTCGACTGTACACACTAGTCTACTCCGGAGTATCGATGCCCTGTCTCGAAACTCCCACGACTAGGGACCACAATTAAGGATATGCATATAAACTACCCAACTCTCACGTATATGATCGCCATCATACTGTTGGTAGTAAAGCAAGATCCTAAGGGCTCTATCAAAGTGTAACATGCAATCAGTCACCTGAACATGTACACGACTGATAAAGGCAAACCAGATAGCATACTATCATCTCGAGTAAGACTGTCCTACCGGGATAGGTCCTCCGCAATCATTGCAATCACGTACCTGCGATCCAATAATTGACTATGAGGGCACTATCTCCAACAATCTCCCACTTGCACTCAAGGCTAATATTGCGATGTCGACTACTCACAGCCCGTGTGAAACCGAACATCCAACTCCTCTACTAATCAGTTTCACAAAGCCCGTTTGTAAAACTATT
The DNA here is from genome assembly GCA_030015575.1 of Agapanthus africanus. NCBI lineage: Eukaryota > Viridiplantae > Streptophyta > Magnoliopsida > Asparagales > Amaryllidaceae > Agapanthus > Agapanthus africanus. The sequence goes on from JASDDO010000022.1 coordinate 347,132,329, forward strand.
GTGTTCGAGAAATAGCCTCAGTGAGTGGATCCGCCTAGAAGTATCTTTCTATATCTCTCTTAATCTCAAGTTCGCGGAGAAAACCATCTCCCGAATTGAGTAATACCTGTCTTAGAACATGTCTGGATATCTGATGGGACCTTAGTTCATAAATGAACTCCATATCCAAACTTCTTAGACTGAATCGATCACTGAACCTAATCAGTATCGGGCACCTTGCTTCCCACAGTATCCTCTTGGACCACCTGTCCATAATACTGTCCCTCCTCGTCAAAGGGAAAAACTAAAACTCTGACAGTCACTCTGTCATCCACGTCACTTTTGAAGCCTGGAATGATTATCGTCTTCCGAAGGAGGCTGCCGTCATCAAATCCGTAGAACATGCACTTATGTTCTAAAACTGCTTCCTTATGTTTCTCCAGGATTGGATTAATACAAACTTATTGCATCTAGTGCAAAAACAACATTTGGTGTGGTACTTGACATCTCATGATTGACTCAATTGCCTAAGCAAGTGATCTGCCAATCATGCACATCCCTCTCTCCTTTAGTCTATACGACACCTTTAGAGAGGGTGACTCCATCACCTGCAGGTACACCACCATGCTAGGAGTCAACTATTCCAAAAACCATTAGAATATCTGTCAGAGTACCCACATTGGGAAACTACCCAAATCCAGATCTAAAACCATAGATCTAGAAACCAAAATGTCAAATATTATATCCATATCCTGTCTGGAGAAACAACTGTGTGACGACCACAGTACAACCGATCGTAGTATAGGAATTTTACTTCCTACTCTGTGTATGTCATCCAGATACCATGACATCACACCCTACTACCTTCTTAACTGATCCATCCCCTATTCTGATTGAAGTCAAACCCATGACTGTCACATCAAAATTAGATGATCTATCTTCGCTATAACTGCTCTAGTCTATAAATAGATATAAGCATCTTGCCCACTATGCTTCCGCTGCTCCCACTGACTACGACAACCCTCCTACCGGGTCTCATATCCTGGAACAACAGTAGTGTCAAGTCTTGGTAGATAAGAACCTCCCTGTCACCGTCTCTGAGGCTACCGAAGTACCTCTCGGGCGTCTGAGGTTACCTACCATACCTGCGGAGTGGCTATTGGAATGTCAAACCTGATTGAATGTATAGGTCCTATTAAATTTTCCGTAATCGTTCGCGGTTCTGGAATCACTTCCAGTTCTACTATACTCCCACTACTGTTTTCTGAAAAAGATCCATTTTACTAAAACTGTGGCGAGTCAAGAACAATATCACTATTGATCTTCCAAATGGTAGAATATCAACCCTCGTCATAGCCAGGGTCAACCCACAAACAGCCATTACAGAAACGTGCCCTGAGTTATCCAGTGTCTGGTTTTAATCATAAGCTGGACAACTCCCCGTACCTTAATTTCTTTTAAGGTACGAACTATTCTATATCCAATATAGAAACTTTGGCACTTATTTAATTGGAACCAAGATTCAATCCATGCAGCTATCTCCAGTGCATATCAACTTAATGGAAAAAGGCTAATCAGCATTACTCAACTTAGGAATCCATCCAATTATGAGTAACCTGAAAGAGAAACACGTTTCTCAAAATCATCACTATCATCTGAATACCAATCACAAGAATCTACATCTTCGATCTCTTTGAAGAATCCCGATACTTGTGATACCTGGTTCTCTACTTTATTCTTATACCCACAACTTCTCAAAACTTAGACCTTGTATTTCTACGAAACACTCGTCTAAATACTAGAGAAGTTATAAGTAAATAGAACATAGTACGAGGACCTACCCCTTTGTCCTGATGGACACTGGACAACATATAATACTCTGTATAAGTCCGCTGAGTTAAACAACTCAAAACCTGTGCGTTGTAGGTGGAAAACTGTACCCTGGCGATTTCCTCAAATATCACCAATTTCAACGAATTCCTATATAATGAGGATAATCACCTAATTCCCAATATCTTACTCCCACTCATCATCTGTAAAACCATACAGATATGAGAATGAAACCTGGTAAATACATACCCTTGGAGTAAGTGTCTAATCGGGAAAAACAGTTTTTCTTTTAACAATGCACTGAAACATGAAAATGTTTCGTAGGGGTATCCTGGTATTCATAGCAATGCCTCTTCCATAATCCAATTCATGACTTCAACCGTATATCTCTTTGCCATCTCTCCAAATCCCCTTTATTTGTCTTTAGTCGTTACCTTCTGTACACCATCGTTAGGCTAAATGGTTTTCTTCCTTCCCTACCGTTCGGCACCAGCCTATGGTTTGGAAGAAGACTATCCAGTAAGCATAATAGGTGTACCCTCCTAAACCAAGGAGTACTCGCATCTCGAGAGAAGGTGACGATAAAAGACAACTGAATAATACCTTATTCTTTTTAAAGGTGAAATAGGAGTGGCGATGAAGTACGCGGTTTTGGTCGTGAATGATATCAGTCGCAATTTACTTTGCCCTCTTTCTAATCCCTTTATTTTGTCTTTACATATTACCTTCTGCACACCCTACTTAGGCTAATTGGTTTTCTTCATTCCCTACCTTTCGGCACCAGCCTATGGTCTGGAATAAGACTATCCAATAGGCGTAATAGGTGTACTCTCCTAAACCAAGGAGCTCTCGCAACCTGAGAGAAGGTGATAATAAAAGACAACTGAATAAACCAATTCTATTTCTCCTGAACCTGGATCCATCCCCGAAGAAGTCCCTCCGAGTTCGTATATAACCATACGATGGATCTATCCAATGGAAGTGGATATCCGTAGTAATACGGGTGTTCTGAGAAATGCAAAGGGTAAAAGAAGGAGTGGCAATGACTTATGCAACTCAGACAATCCAAAAGCCAGTATTTTAAGAAGGTTCGGTCAACCTGGTCACTGAGTCATAGTCTAGGGTCGGTCAAAGGTCGCTGCCAAAGAGAGAGAGAGAAAAGAAACACTCTGCGTGCACTCTAACCTAGATCAGAATGGTCATCATTTTATCTAATCCGGAAACCTCCCACTGTCCTGTCAAATTCTCCTCCAAACCTAAAGAAGAATCAATCGGGATCACCCGAAGAGTAAACCAACTGATCAGTGGGAATCAGGATCCAACTCTCATCGCATGATAACGTGATGGAATGCATCCACGTTACTCATACTCCAGAAGGTATGCGCATACTCGGCAAGTTTCAGTTTCTTTAGAAACTCCTGATATAGTTTTTGCCCCATGCTCTTATAACCTTGGCGTTAGGTCAAAATGTCATAAGTCACATGCCAAGTTATACCCATCACTATCTTGTTAATTTGAACCCACCCGCACATGCCCTTGGCGTTAGGTCAAAATGGCAGAACGGCTGTCCCAAACTAACTCATCTATCTATGCAACAATTGAATACCCAGCAGCTACCAAACACTATGCCTTGGCGTTAGGTCAAAATACATAGCTTGAATACTACTGAATACCCAAAAGAAGTGACGGAGGGCTACGGCTGGTTTTTGGCGAAAAACCTTTAGCGTAGTGAACTTGATATCGCTGAAGGAACCTGATAGCTTTTTAAAATATAGTGGCGAAAACCTTTTGCTAAAGAGGTCACTCCCGGTAAAGGGATCTCGGCTCTTTCCTCGTGGCATGAGGTGCAGGATATTCCACTGAATACCTCTATGCAAAGCAACATGTAATCGACTATAGTGAAGTTATTACTCTGACGCAAACTTCTGTCCAAGGGGTCGGTCCCGGTGAAGGGATATCGGCCCTTGCCTCGTCGAATGAGGTGCTGGATATTCCACTGAATACCGCTATGCATAACAAAAGAAAACGTCTTTGCAATAACACTTTTAAATTGTTCCAACAACTGTATACAGGTTTGTTTTTACTTTGCGTTGATCAGAATCAACGCAGTCCCATCAATTATCACACCAGAAAAGAACGAAAATAAAATGTACGTATATGCCATCCGTATTCGTCACTGGGTCCCGTCATCACTCGTTAGGTTACTTAACTAACGACAGAGCGGGGGCTGGACTAGCGCGGGTGTAAAACATATACAACATCTAATAGTATATAAACCAATATACAATAATCGCTCCAGGCGTGATAGTATGCAACATTACAGAAAAGTAATAAGCATCACAGAACAATACAGATATCTGGGATCCCCGAGTTTCACAGAGCCGCTGCTGAAACTCGACGTTCCCCTGTCGTGTGGATAGCCTGTGCAATGAAACCTAGACCCCTACGGGTGCGGCAAGTTACCCGGCAAAACCTGAAGCGAGGTAGTCCCCACAGCATAGTGAATGGAACACCCGGCACTTCACGGAATCCGGTAAATTGAGCACCCCTCCTTGGGTCAACCTGTACCACCTACGAGTGCGGCGAATAGTCTGCCAATTCTGAAGTGGGGCCCCTCTGCCTCTTAAAGCCATGAGATGCGGACCCGTTGCTTTCCCGAACCCGGCTATCCGTGCACTCCGTCGCGGGGTAAAACCTAGTACAGTAATGAAAAATAGTACAATAGGTACATCGACCGCAACCTGGTCGTGTCCCAAAAGAATATTATACAACAGGCAGTGACGGCTGTCCACAAGTTGGACGCTCGCCCCGCAATATCAAATGTACAAATTAAACTCAAACTGTACTACCATTGCACACTGCTATCCACCACGACAAATCCGCAACATCACAGCACAACACAGAACATCAACGCGAATGTCACGTTCGCAAACCCGTCTAAAAGAACTATACCAATTAGACGCGGTTTACCGATCAAATGACATTCCCGGTCGGAGATATAATGTAAGCACTGTAAACTAACGTGTTTAAATTTCGATCGACCAAAGACCAAATATCAAAAAGTGGGCCCCACTGCTTACTGGTGAACAGTAACAAAACCTGGGCCAAAACGATATTTACCAAAAACCCCAAAATCCAACACAGAACCCACTGAGAAAATTTGGGAGCACGTGCTCCCCACGTGGCAGCGGATGCGCGGCCAAACCATGGGTTTGGCCGCCCTTCCGCGGCATCCTGGAGGGATCACGACCCCAAATTTTGTCGTGGTTCTTAAATATGCCTGCACGGATATTTAAGATATACAGAAATGAATTTTGAGACCGTTTAAAATTAACAGAAACTGTCGGCTTGGATTTTTGCAGTTTTCGATTTTCGGTCGGATCGATGTTTTAAACGCGTTAGCACAAGTTAGTATAGCAAAATGGTGAGGCTCTGATACCACTGTAAGTCTACGTTAGCGCCCCGGCCGTCTACAGACGCCAAACTGCGGAACAAAACTTTTAAACTGGCGCTATCGTATACTTTAACCCGGATCTGCCATTATTGCTAAACTAACAAACTGTAAAGAGTGTAGAATGGTTATACCGAACGATCCGAGTCCTTCATTCTTCAACCATCATCCCACGCTCCGTTGCGGCTGCTCCGATCTCGTCGATCTCCGATATCCTCGTCGAGGTGGCACCACATGATCGGTTCTTTAAACGGGCTCCCGCCTCTGACTCGAGGCAACTCGATCGTCAAGTTTGCTAAAAGAGACGACCAAGATTGATGTAGAGAATGAGTAGATGACTTTGTCTATCTTCGTCCAAGTCCGTGGACGATCGGTAAATGAAGTTGCCGATGGAAATGAAATGGAACAAGAAATGAACTATGAAATTTCCATGCATCCAAAACTATACTCTTTTCTTTTTGCAACCATAATTTCTCAAAAATCAATCAAGGGGGAGGAGAGAGAGGGCCGGCCTATTTGTATAGAGGAGGGAGGTGATGGTAGGAGGAGGGAGGTGACCATATCACAAATATCATGACAAAAGATCTTAAGCAAAACAAAACCATCAATTTCAAAGCATGAGTCATTAAAAGGAACCAATCACATTAAACCTAGTCACCTTATCCTTAATGACTCACCAAGCCTCATCATCACTTCTAGAAGCTTCTAGAATGATGACTCACCCCAACTGAAGAAAAGATAAATCCGTCTTTAACAGAATGTTAAAAGACGGCTGATAGAAAACTGGAAACTGGCAACTTCCAAAAGTGATCCTGAAACGACTTTCAGGATAACCCCGAAACTGTATAAATATACCCGCATTTGTATTACGACCGAATACAAATGCAACTGAGACAAAGATATTATACCTACTCAATATAATACTCGGATCCGGCTTAAACCAAAGCTGACCAGTATCATCTGCCCGAAAACTGACACGTGCGTAAACGCACGTGCATTTTCCGAACCCTGCCATAAAACCATACGGCCTCTACAACGTTTTGCCCGAACTTGGGAAACTGTCTGTGGGGGACTCTAATGACTCGTCAGCACCCTGGCAGTGGGTTTAACCACAAACCGCCAGCGGCACTAGCTATGCGTAACGGCTGCCCATGGACTGACCTTAAGGGTGGCCGAGGAGCGAACTCAAGGGAGACCGATGAGCGAACTCCTCCGAAAAACCCTACTGAGCCTAACAGTGACAATGTATATACAGTCCGGTCCGTTCGTCAATGAGTATCGCATATCTGCCTAGGGGGCTAGCAACGTCAGACCCCCAATAGCAGTATAAGTCGTGTCGGAGTGAAGCCCAATAACACCCTGAGATACTACTGGAGTACCTACCAGTAAATCTCCTGCCATGGCCATGGACTTTGTGTAATGGCTCTCCTAGACACTGCACGACCTCGCCCCCAATACCGGGAGAGACGAATCCCCTGCCGATCCGCTCACGTGCCTCCATATGGCTCGGGACTGTACCCAAAAGCTACCTGTTTGCACGACTCCTTTGAGCCGTGGTAGGGTAGAAATCAAAGCACAGTGGGAACTCACACGAGACAAATGACGACCTCAGGTCGATGAACTAACCTGTACACATGTCACCAGGGAACTGCTATCTGACGGTAGATATAATACTAACTAGCAGATTCCCGGCAAGTCCTGTCCGGTGTACTCATAACCTAATGAGCACCTGTATACATCTTAGGTGATCCAACTGACACCAGTGGCTTGTGAGACCGGCCACCGCCCCTCGTCGGGGTCTCGACTGTACACACTAGTCTACTCCGGAGTATCGAAGCCCTGTCTCGAAACTCCCACGACTAGGGACCACAATTAAGGATATGCATATAAACTACCTAACTCTCACGTATATGATCGCCATCATACTGTTGGTAGTAAATCAAGATCCTAAGGGCTCTATCAAAGTGTAACATGCAATCAGTCACCTGAACATGTACACGACTGATAAAGGCAAACCAGATAGCATACTATCATCTCGAGTAAGACTGTCCTACCGGGATAGGTCCTCCGCAATCATTGCAATCACGTACCTGCGATCCAATAATTGACTATGAAGGCACTATCTCCAACAGAAATTTTAGCTTCGCAAGTGGGGACTTCGGACGCTACGACAAGGGAAAAACAGGTGGTAGGCTTCACCTAGCTTGGAGCGTTGGTGAGTAGATTTAACATCTACAAGGGAATCGCCCGCATGGCGTTATGCGTCTGGGATAGAGATTTTAACTTGTCGCATATTCTATGTCATGTTTAGAATTGCGTATTTACCCTATTAATTAGATGTAGTATGCCTGGACTGGTAATAGTAGGACACTGCACATATTATTGACGATTTATGTTGCACGAGCACTGTTTGTATGCTACACACACCGTCAATAATTACCATGTCACACACAATCCACTTATAGATGTTATATTGCTTGGTTAGGGACATTGTGGCATTGATTCATATTTCTTATCGCATTTGACATATAGTTACCAGTATATCTATAGGGTATTGTACCATTAGTGATAGGTACATACACACCTAAGGACATAGCTACAGGTGTGCTTTACATTTCATACTTCAATTATACCTGATAGGTATATCACATCATTACAAATAGGTAGATACCTATATTTTCTGCTATACCTTCATGTGTTTATGTTAGTGTATATGCCCTAGAGGCCATTACTGTATCATACTAGTTTGTATATTACTTAATGGATGCTTGGGATATTCACCTTGTATATACAATCTTGCTCAAAATAGTAGTATGCTACTTGGTTTGTCTCTACTTCAATGTGTACTTGTGTTTATTTTACTATATCACTTATACGCATTAGTGGAGCCCTTAGGATCTTTGCTTGATTACCAGCGTTGTGATGGCAGTCACACTAGTGGGGGCTGGGTAATCTATAAGCACATCCTTATACAGGTCCCTAGTCGCAGGACTATCGAGACAGGGCATCGATACTCCAGAGTAGACTAGCGTATGCGCTTCTCATCCCAGTGTGGGAGATGGTCTGTCCCACAGCCATCAGTACGTCGTACTGGAGATAGTATACGGGTGCTCGTTGGGTTACGAGTACACTGGACAGGACTCGTCGGGAACTGACAGGTTGGTATTATACCTATCGTCAGTCATCAGTTCCCAGGTGACATGAGTACAGCTTAGTCCGCTGACTTGACACTGGCACTTCGCCTCGAGTGTGTTCCCACTGCACTTTGATCACTACCCTACCACGGCTCAAAGGAGTCGTGCAAACAGGTGGTGGTTGGGTGCGGTCCCGAAGCACTTGGAGGCAGTGACGGTTAGACAGGATTCGTCTCTCCCGGTATTGGGGGTTGACATCGCGCTGTGTCTAGGAGAGCCATTACACAAGTAGTCCCTGGCCAGGGCAAACGAGATATACTGGTAGGTTTCCAGTGTTATCTCAGGGTGTTTTGGGCTTCGCTCCGGCACGACTTGTACCGCTATTGGGGGACTGACGTTTACCGCCCCCTAGGCCCGCCATGCGATGTATCAGACGAACAGACCGGACTGTACGGAGACTGTCACATTCAGACTCAGTAGGAGTACAGATGGGGTTTCACCTCGTCAGCCTTCTTGTCGACATCTACCTGGGGACCGTTACGCACAGCTAGTGCCGCTTGCGGTCTGTGGTTAAACCCACTGCCAGCGTAGTGTCGAGTCTTTAGAGTCCCACACAGAGGGTATTCGCCTATGGGCAAAACAGAGTAGAGGTCGCATGGTTTTGCGACAGGGTTCGTTCTCATCCGCGCACTTGTGCACGTTTGGAGTCCGGACAGATATTACCAGCGGGCTCTGGTTTGAGCCGGATACTGGTATAGTATTTGGGGTTGCTTTTATCTCTCAGTATTCATGTTCCTCGGAACAAGAATGCAGGTGTGTATGCACAGTTTTTGAGGAGGAGGAAGATGATTTCCATTAGGGTTACGGAACGGGTGCGTATGCACAGTTGACAGTCGTCTTTTTCCAAACCCTAATGGATTTGTATTATATCATTTAATAATATATAATAAAATGAAATTGTGTCATGGTTAGTTTTTGTTGACTTGTTGACCATGGTTGACTTGTTGACCATGGTTGAACATTTGACTACCATCATTACAAATGCAAGATGCTTTTTCATTCTTGCTTTATTCATTTAATGCATGTAATGATATTAGTCATTCTAAACTAACCATCAAACCTTTTTCATTTTGATTATTGTTATTATTTGATTTTTCTTTTTCTTTTGTTATGGTTGCAAAAGGAAAAGAAAGAGCTCACTTTATCATTCTCACTCTCTCTCTTCACTTCATCTTCTTCTTCCTCTAGTCAAGAGAAACCTTCTCATGAGTTGAGAATCCTTCTCTTGAAAAAGAAAAGCAAACCCTAAACACTCTCTACTCACTCTAGGATCAAGGGTCTAGCAAGCCGGCGATTCTAGTTCACTCCAAGTACGAGAAAGAGCCCAAAGGTCGAGCCTTCGAGGTGGATCCATCTTCGACGGGAGAAGGCGACAAAGGAGAACCATCAACCTCTACAAAGTTTGAAGACGAAGGAGTTCAAGTCTAGGTATAACCATCTTCATCCGAGTAGCTAAACTTCTTTAGCTAGGTTGCTAGTTTTAGTTTAGGTATCGATCCCGACCTTGCATAGTCCATGTTGCTTCTTGCACTAAAAATTTGATTTTTATACCGTTTCCGCCTCCCCGTAAGAACCGGGGGTGGCAACGTGGACTTACAGTGGTATCAGAGCCTAACTAAACTTAAACTAGCTAGGTAGTGAAGTGTAACGAAGTTCGGAACCGTAAAAAACCCAAAAAAAAACCGTATTTTCAAAAACCTGAGTTTCTGTTGATATTTTTTTGGCTCGAAATGAAAAAATTTATATCTGTAAATTCATCTCAGGCTTTTCTAAGAATACCCATGAAAAACGATCCAGTGAGGAGCTCAAAGCGCCGCGCATCCGCGGCACGAGGTAGGCTCGTGCCGCGGAACCGCCGCGCTTTGTCTTCTTCTGCGCCTCGTTTTTCGTGCAGTGTTCTTGTTGTGGGATTTTGGGATTTTTAAAATATATTATATGTACCCAGATTTTCCAGAAAAGAAATTTCCTTTTAGGGTCCTATAATTCCGTATTTTTCCGAACTTCACTGCACTTTGACTATGATGGTTATATCTGTGATGTTTGCATGTATTGAACGTTGACTAATTGCTATAAGACGATTAGTCGGGGTTATACATGATCTGTAATGTGCTGGAATGTGTATATAAATATGTTGGATTGTCGCGGGTGAATAGCCGGGGGTTGTGAGACGAGAGTTTTCTTTTCTTGCAATTCATTGTAAATATAAATTGATGTAATAATTATTATTTGTTTGGCCGCACAACCGGGTCGGGGTTGTAGCCGTCATTGTATAATTCTTTTACTGTTTTTGCTCCTAGGTTAGACCCATGGAGGGGTGCACAAACTACCGGGTATACCGAAGTGTCGAGTGGCCTACTCATGGAGATGAGGGAGGTTGCTACGCTTCGGGTACTTGGCGGGTAGTTTGCCGCACCCGTAGGGGTCTTGGGTGGGGTATTGGCTATTCACCGCGACCGTGTTATCTGTTTTTTTGTTACAAGCTCGTACAAATTACAGATTACTAGTATATCCAATGTATTTATCTGTGATCTGAAATGTTTATCATTGCTTTCTATTTAGGCGTTGCTTATGTTTTACAGACGCGCTAGCCCAGCCCCCGCTCTGTCGTTAGTTAAGTAACCTAACGGGTAATGACGGGGCCCAGTGGCGAATGCGAATGGCATAAGCGTACGTCATATTTTGGTTGTTTTCTGCAATGGTAGGATTTAAATGATGGGACGCATTAAAAGTACTAATGCAAGAATATCACGCATTAAAAGAACTAATGCAAGATAATAAACCAAGTTAAAGTCGTTGGAACACTTTCGAAAAACCACTCGGTTCTTTTCAAAACTAACTTTTAAAATGCGGAGCTTGAGCCACTCCATTTAAAAGCTATCTCGTTCCATCGACCAAATCAAGTTCACTACGTTCACGGTTTTGCCAAAACCATCCGTAGCCCTCCGTCGTTTCGCATGAATAATCAATAGTATTCAAGCTGTGTATGTTGGCCAAAGTCAAGGCACAGTGATTGGTAGCTGTTGGGTGTTCATGTGTAGCATAGATAGATGCGTTGGTTTGGGACAGTCGTACTGCCATTTTGGCCAAAGTCAAGGGTAGATACGGATGGATCCAAATTAACCTGGATAATGACGGGTAGAACTTGACATGTGACTTATGATATTTTGGCCAAAGTCAAGGTCATAAGAGCATGGGGCAAAAATCCACATCGGGAGTTTCATAAGTACTGAAACTTGCTAGATTTGCATACCATTTGGAGTGTGGTGATTCTGGTAGGATTCCTTCAGTTTCGTCACGCGATGATATTTGGATCCCGATCCTACTGTGAGTATATGCTACTCCTCGGGAAATTTCTCACTTAACGATCAATGCTATAAACCTAGTAGGTGCCTAGAAAGGTGTTAGCGGGGCTACGCCCCCAGGGAAAAGAGGTTCTTTAATTAAGGAACTTCGCGAAAGCGTTGGAAAACCTCCCTCGAAGTACCGACACCAGCCTGGCCGAACGGTTAAGCGAGTATTGTACGGTGGGATTGATCCTGACTAATTCTTCCTTTATGGTTTGAGGAGGGATTCGAGAAACAGTGGGAGCCATCCTGTTTAGACAAATTAAAAACCACTCTAAACTTGCAAGAGCATCATGCTGAGTGTTTCTTCTTCTCTCTCCTAATTGCAGCGACCAATCAACATGACTGGACTTAAGTTACTCCTAGATAAAAACAAGTTGACAGGGCCAAACTACAAAGATTGGCTCAGGAATGTCAAGATAGCAATCACTTATGACAAGCTGGGGTATCTTCTTACCACCAAAGCTCCCCCTGTCCCTGGTCCAACTTCCAGCGTCGCGGATAAGGAAATCCGCAAGACTTGGGAGATTGATAGCGCGAAGGCCAAGTGCCTCCTGCTTGCCTCGATGGACAACGAACATCAGAGGAGGCATGAGAATATGGACATGGAGTCCATATTGCTTCATACAAAAGAACTGTATGGAGAGCAATCACGTATCGCAAGATACGAAGCGTCGAAAAAGTTGTTTTCGACAAGAATGGCCGTCGGATCATCAGTAGCCGAGCACGTGCTAAAGATGATCGGCTACATTGAGGAGCTCGCTGACCTGGGGATCACATTGGAGAGTGAGCTATATACGGATATAGTTCTCCAGTCCCTTCCTTCCACTTACGCTCAGTTTATAATGAATTTCAACCTACAAGAAAAGGAGGTTGAACTTTCAGAGCTCCTCAACCTGCTGAGGAGCGCAGAGGGCACCCTACAGAAAGGTAGGGAAACATCCACTTTGTTTGTAGGAGGATCATCTTCTTCTAGGTCCAAAGCGAAAGCCAAGGGAAAGAAGAAGAAAGCCCCCGCCAAACCAAGGGGCGGTGTTAGTAAAGTGGATACGAAGGGAAAAGGAAAAGCAACAAAGATAGCGGGGAAGCTTGTGGATAAGGAAGAGTGCTTCTTTTGTCATAAGAAAGGACACTGGAAGAATGATTGCAGGGCCTGGAAGGCCAGAACACAGGAATTGAAGCAGGTTGCAGCTTCAGCTTCAGGTGTGTATGTTATTGAAAACTGTCTTTCTATAAACTCTACTTCCTGGGTATTGGATACCGGATCAGGATCTCATATCTGTAATTCTTTGCAGGCGTTGAGAAACCGTAGTGTTTTGAAAGCAGGTGACATGACCCTCAGAGTTGCAAACGGAGCTAGCATGGATGCTAAAGCCGTGGGGGACTATCACCTGGGAATGTCGGATGGACATGTTTTGGTTTTGCGTAATTGCTTTTTTGTACCCAACGCAACTTGTAATATCATTTCTGTATCTTTAGTTTCTAAAGAAGGTTATGAATTTGCGTTTGTAAGTAATGTTGTAAACATTCGCCTTAATCAAGTTTTGATTGGGTCAGGTACTTTGAGTAATGGTATATACGTATTGAACCAACCACAGATTTTTAATGTCCAGAATACACACAAAAGAAAGTCTCCAGAAATAAACCAGACTTTCTTATGGCATTGTAGATTGGGTCACATCAATGAGAGAAGGTTGACGAAGTTACATACAGAAGGGTATTTGAATGCGTTCGAATATCAGTCGTATGCCACTTGTCAATCCTGTCTCAAGGGAAAGATGACAAAGACTCCATTTACTGGACATGGAGAAAGAGCGAGCGAGCTCTTGGGACTCGTACACAGTGACGTGTGCGGTCCAATGTCTACACATGCCCGAAGCGGACATTCTTACTTCATTACTTTTACGGATGACTTCTCAAGGTACGGTTATGTTTTCTTAATGAAACATAAGTCTGAGGCTTTTGAAAAATTCCAGGAGTATAAGAATGAAGTAGAGAAACAGACCGGCAAAAGTATTAAGATTCTAAGATCGGATCGAGGTGGAGAATACTTAAGTGCCGAATTCCTGAATTACTTAAAAGAGAATGGTATTCTCTCTCAGCTTACTCCTCCATACACCCCGCAACATAACGGTGTATCGGAGAGACGGAACCGCACCCTATTGGATATGGTGCGGTCCATGATGAGTAACGCTGAGTTACCGCGATCATTCTGGGGGTATGCGCTAGAATCAGCTGCATACCTTTTGAACCGAGTTCCGACTAAAACCGTGCCTACTACGCCATTTGAGATGTGGTGTGGAAAGAGACCCCATCTTAATCACATTAAGATATGGGGAAGTCCAGCTTTTGTGAAAAAGCAGCATGCGGACAAGCTCGAGGCACGCTCAGTACTGTGCAAGTTTGTGGGATATCCAAAGAATTCCAAGGGATATTTCTTCTATTGTGAAGAGGAACAAAAAGTTCTTGTTTCTCGTCATGCCCACTTTCTAGAACACCAGTTCATAGAAAAGGAAATAAGTGGGAGCGCAGTAGAACTGGAAGAGATTCCAGAACCACAGACTGTTACTGAAAGCTTGGTGGAACCAGAGGGTTCAACAGAACAGGACATTCCTACGCCGCTCCGCAGAAGTAGTAGGCAGTCTCATCCGCCCGAGAGATACTACGGTTTTCTCATAGACGGGGATAGAGAGGATTGCATCATAGATTATGATGAGCCTACTAGCTTCCAGCAGGCCGTTCAGAGCGTTGACTCAGTAAAATGGCTGGATGCAATGCGGACCGAAATGGAGTCCATGTACACCAACAAGGTATGGACGTTGGACATTGCTCCAGACGGGGTAAAACCCGTAGGATGCAAGTGGATCTTCAAAAGGAAGATTGGTGTAGATGGACAGGTTGAGACCTATAAAGCTAGGCTGGTAGCGAAGGGTTTCCGTCAAAGACCTGGCTTGGACTATGACGAAACCTTTTCTCCAGTAGCCATGCTGAAATCCATTCGGATCCTTCTTGCCATCGCTGCCTTCCACGATTATGAGATCTGGCAAATGGACGTAAAGACAGCTTTTCTAAATGGAAATTTAGAGGAGTGTGTCTATATAGACCAGCCAGAGGGCTTCATTCAGAGTGGGAGCAGCGGAAAGGTGTGCAAGTTGCTTAAGTCCATCTATGGACTAAAGCAGGCATCGCGGAGTTGGAACATCTGTTTTGATGAGACGGTCAAAGAATTTGGCTTTATCAAAAATCCAGATGAACCATGCATCTATAGTAGATTTGTAGCAAGAACTGTAGTATTCCTCGTTTTATACGTGGATGACATTCTCTTAGTAGGAAATGACATTCCTATGCTACAATCTGTCAAGGGGTTCTTGTCACACAGGTTCTCCATGAAAGACCTGGGTGATGCCTCATACATCCTGGGGATCCGGATCCATCGTGATAGATCCAAGAGGATATTGGGACTTTCTCAGTCCAGGTACATCGACACCATAGTGAAGAGATTCAGTATGGAAGATTCCAAGCGCGGTAGCCTACCGGCTTGTCACGGGATCACCCTCTCTAAAGAGATGTCTCCCAAGACTGATTTGGAGAGGGATCGCATGTCTATTATACCCTACGCTTCTGCGGTAGGCTCTATAATGTATGCGATGTTATGTACCAGACCGGATGTAGCTTATGCACTGAGTGTGGTAAGCCGGTATCAGTCAAACCCTGGGGAGAAACACTGGATAGCGGTAAAGAACATTCTCAAGTACCTGAGAAGGACTAAGGAGATGTTCTTGGTGTATGGCGGAAAAGACCTCCAGATCGAGGCCTTTGCTGACTCCAGCTTCCAGAGTGACAAGGATGATTCCAAGTCCATGTCGGGCTTTGTCTTTACCCTCAATGGAGGGGCGGTGTGTTGGAAGAGTTCCAAACAGGAAACCGTTGCAGACTCGACGATGGAAGCGGAATACATCGCTGCATCTGATGCCGCAAAAGAAGCTGTCTGGATGAGGAAGTTCTTGAAAGAACTTCAGGTGGTTCCGTCCATTGTTGATCCAATACCTCTGTATTGCGACAACAATGGGGCTATAGCTTTAGCGAAGGAACCCAGGTCCCATCAGAGATCCAGGCACATCTTGAGGCGGTATCACCTGATCAGGGAGATCGTGGATCGCAAGGAGATCGAGGTTCGGAGAGTTGCTTCAGAAGACAACACTGCAGATCCATTCACCAAGGCCCTGCCCCAGACTCAGTTCGAGCGGCTGATCGAGATGATAGGTCTTCGATACGCCAGTACATGGCCTTAGTGCAAGTGGGAGATTGTTAGTGTATATGCCCTAGAGGCCATTACTGTATCATACTAGTTTGTATATTACTTAATGGATGCTTGGGATATTCACCTTGTATATACAATCTTGCTCAAAATAGTAGTATGCTACTTGGTTTGTCTCTACTTCAATGTGTACTTGTGTTTATTTTACTATATCACTTATACGCATTAGTGGAGCCCTTAGGATCTTTGCTTGATTACCAGCGTTGTGATGGCAGTCACACTAGTGGGGGCTGGGTAATCTATAAGCACATCCTTATACAGGTCCCTAGTCGCAGGACTATCGAGACAGGGCATCGATACTCCAGAGTAGACTAGCGTATGCGCTTCTCATCCCAGTGTGGGAGATGGTCTGTCCCACAGCCATCAGTACGTCGTACTGGAGATAGTATACGGGTGCTCGTTGGGTTACGAGTACACTGGACAGGACTCGTCGGGAACTGACAGGTTGGTATTATACCTATCGTCAGTCATCAGTTCCCAGGTGACATGAGTACAGCTTAGTCCGCTGACTTGACACTGGCACTTCGCCTCGAGTGTGTTCCCACTGCACTTTGATCACTACCCTACCACGGCTCAAAGGAGTCGTGCAAACAGGTGGTGGTTGGGTGCGGTCCCGAAGCACTTGGAGGCAGTGACGGTTAGACAGGATTCGTCTCTCCCGGTATTGGGGGTTGACATCGCGCTGTGTCTAGGAGAGCCATTACACAAGTAGTCCCTGGCCAGGGCAAACGAGATATACTGGTAGGTTTCCAGTGTTATCTCAGGGTGTTTTGGGCTTCGCTCCGGCACGACTTGTACCGCTATTGGGGGACTGACGTTTACCGCCCCCTAGGCCCGCCATGCGATGTATCAGACGAACAGACCGGACTGTACGGAGACTGTCACATTCAGACTCAGTAGGAGTACAGATGGGGTTTCACCTCGTCAGCCTTCTTGTCGACATCTACCTGGGGACCGTTACGCACAGCTAGTGCCGCTTGCGGTCTGTGGTTAAACCCACTGCCAGCGTAGTGTCGAGTCTTTAGAGTCCCACACAGAGGGTATTCGCCTATGGGCAAAACAGAGTAGAGGTCGCATGGTTTTGCGACAGGGTTCGTTCTCATCCGCGCACTTGTGCACGTTTGGAGTCCGGACAGATATTACCAGCGGGCTCTGGTTTGAGCCGGATACTGGTATAGTATTTGGGGTTGCTTTTATCTCTCAGTATTCATGTTCCTCGGAACAAGAATGCAGGTGTGTATGCACAGTTTTTGAGGAGGAGGAAGATGATTTCCATTAGGGTTTCGGAACGGGTGCGTATGCACAGTTGACAGTCGTCTTTTTCCAAACCCTAATGGATTTGTATTATATCATTTAATAATATATAATAAAATGAAATTGTGTCATGGTTAGTTTTTGTTGACTTGTTGACCATGGTTGACTTGTTGACCATGGTTGAACATTTGACTACCATCATTACAAATGCAAGATGCTTTTTCATTCTTGCTTTATTCATTTAATGCATGTAATGATATTAGTCATTCTAAACTAACCATCAAACCTTTTTCATTTTGATTATTGTTATTATTTGATTTTTCTTTTTCTTTTGTTATGGTTGCAAAAGGAAAAGAAAGAGCTCACTTTATCATTCTCACTCTCTCTCTTCACTTCATCTTCTTCTTCCTCTAGTCAAGAGAAACTTTCTCATGAGTTGAGAATCCTTCTCTTGAAAAAGAAAAGCAAACCCTAAACACTCTCTACTCACTCTAGGATCAAGGGTCTAGCAAGCCGGCGATTCTAGTTCACTCCAAGTACGAGAAAGAGCCCAAAGGTCGAGCCTTCGAGGTGGATCCATCTTCGACGGGAGAAGGCGACAAAGGAGAACCATCAACCTCTACAAAGTTTGAAGACGAAGGAGTTCAAGTCTAGGTATAACCATCTTCATCCGAGTAGCTAAACTTCTTTAGCTAGGTTGCTAGTTTTAGTTTAGGTATCGATCCCGACCTTGCATAGTCCATGTTGCTTCTTGCACTAAAAATTTGATTTTTATACCGTTTCCGCCTCCCCGTAAGAACCGGGGGTGGCAACGTGGACTTACAGTTTACATATATCTGGTTATAGCTATGTATTTACCCTTATTGTTGTATTATTAAGAATTGGAGATATTAGGAACCGCATGATATTTATATTAACTGGTTGCAGTTAATTAGCGGCTTTTCCTTTATACTCTTACATTACAGTTTTTATGTTGCGTATACTTTATTCAAGGATTTTTGCATTGTTATATGGATTTTTCATGATGTTTTCTGGATTCGGGAACCATGGGAGTTCATGAAATTATGCATTATTTGAAAAACCCGGTTTCCTTGATATGATATTTTAGCAGCCACCATGAGATTTATCGTTTACGATGTGTATACCCCACGCGAGGAAAGGAGGGATCCGTGTGTGGGTACATGGTGAGGCTCGGAGGTACCCCGAAGCAAGAACGATGTCGTGGTGCTAGACGATGAGGCTTAAGGGAACCATACTTTCCGGTGACAGGACCAATGACTCAGCGGCTATCATGTGGATACCGACGGGAGTCATGTACTTATGGATACGTCGAGAGGCGAGGGTCAGAGCTAGGCACTCGAGCTTTCGGGATAGCGTATGATACGTACCTATCAGGGGGCCAGTCATGGAGACAGCACCTGATGGATCAGCATTTCTGTGTCGATGCTTGGTACATTGGTTTCATGATATTTCTAATTACTCCTTTGTATATATAATAGGGGATTGAGCCGCTGTTATATATACCCTTACACCAATATTAGTGGAATGGGACGCTAATATATGTGTATTGACCTCATCATATTTATTTATGTCATTATATTTAGGATGTTAGAATTTTGCTGGAGAATTGATTCGGGATATAAGAGATTCATTTGGGATTGGATACTGGATAGATATGTGAGATCCACTTGATATTGTACATACGAGATATGTGAGATCCACTTGATGTTGTACATTCGATTTATGTGAGATCTACTTACTGCTGTACATTCGAGATATGTGAGATATATTTGATGTTGTACATTCGAGATATGTGAGATATACTTGATATTGTACATACGAGATATGTGAGATCTACTTGATGTTGTACATTCAGGATATACGAAATATACTTGATATTGTGAAATTGAGGAGATGTGGTATTTAGATGATATGAGGGCCAATTTGGGGGCTGATTTAAGGAATTGGGATTTGATTTGTCTTGATGGATTGTGATCCTACCATGATGTCAGGATTCCGTGGAAATGACATACTTCACTCCATACTTCACCTTTATCTATTTGTGCACTGCTTCATGTATTAGTAGTACCTGTTAGAGTACCTTTCATGATTATTGCACATTTACATTCTCATATCCCTATCGCATGATTATTGCATACTGTTGTCCTATCATTATTGCTTTATATATATTGGTTGTACCTGCTAGTATACTTTCCATTATTCTTCATTCATATGACATGTTATTACTGGTAATTGCATATCTTAGATTCACGCATTACGTGCATAATTGCGATTACCTGCATATGTTATTTACTATTCACGAGTTGGCAACTCACCCCCGTTGTGCCACAGGTATTGCAGGTGTTTCCCCAGAGTAGTCGAGGCAGGCTATTCACCTATCTATCATCTTTTGCTCCAGATACCGCATCGACTCACAGTGTGCCGTTTGCTTAGGTGGGTTTTGGTGGTTATCTGTATTTTTTATTGTATATTCGTTGTATCTTGTACTCTCCATCTACTACTAGTATGTTGTGACTTAGAGACTTGGTGAGGACGATGTTGTATATTATTGTGGATTTGTTGCCTTTTATACAGTTTCCTTTCTTTTGTCTCTTATTTCTTCGGTACGGCGTTGTATGTATGTTGTGGTGTTTGTTTTCCGCCGTTGGGCGTGGATTTTTGCTCCCGTTTGGGATGCTTTACTTTATATTCATGTTGTACCCATTTGGGGGTTAGTTTTTACAAAGGGGGTGCTGCCAAAATTTTGAAAAAAAATGGACTCTTTTAAAGAATTTGGGTTGTGATTTCAAACGTTTCAAAAACATTTATTATCTTTTCCGTATTTTCATGGTTTAGATTTCTGGGTTTGGCTTTCTTTTACTGCGTTACGTCTGTAGGCGTTGCGTAGTATTAGGGCCGTCACGTGCCAATTTCGGGTCGTGACAAAGTTGGTATCAGAGCGTTAGGTTTTACCTTTCGGAGTGTAGGATGACCTTGGTATGATGGAGTAGGTAGCTTAAGCAGAGTAACGTAGTGTGTGCATGTCTGCAGCATGCTCACGATGCGGTACTTGTGCCTAAGTACAAATTGCTTGAAATTCCTTCCTTGATAATTCATATCCTTGTGATTCGATTTCCGTGTTCTTATCGAATCCTATCTCTATTTATAGCTTTGTCGCCGATGACTATGGGGACTCAGAGTGATGCAGCGAGGGCCGATGTCAGAGTTAGCTCGGGTAAGACGGGCACTGACCAGGATGGCACTCTTGTTGCACAGGTACAGACGGATCAGCCTTCGACAGAGCAGCTCACTAGGCTTGTGGCAGAGATATAGGACTTGCGCCAGACGATGAGATCATTAGTTGATGCCGTTCGAGCGCAGCGACAGGAGGTTGACACCCCTGTTACTCAGTTGTTCCTTGGGATCAGCATGCAGCATGTTGGATATATGTATGCCCTAGAGGCCATTATGTGATAGTGGATGTATTTATACATGTATATAAATATATATTCAGTGTACATTCTTGCTCGACATGATAGTATGCTATCTGGTTCTTCTTTATCTGACATGTTGATTTGATCATGCTTTTACTCATTCATACATGTTGATAAAGCCCTGAGAATATTGGCTTGACTACATTGATTATGATAGAGATCATACTAGTGGGATATCTGTAGTTTATAAGCAAATCCTGAAATGTCCCTAGTCGTAGGTGTATCGAGACGGGGCATCGATATACCATAGTAGACTAGCGTATATGATACTAGGCCCATATGATGGGTGATGGATGTTCCCACATTCATCGATGTTTGACATCAAGATCATATACGGGTGCTCAGTGGTGACTGGGTACACTGGACGGACTCACCGAGAACTCCTATATGGAATTATATCTATCGTCGGATAGCAGTTCTCAGGTGACACTAGTACAGGTTAGTCTGTAGACCCGAGATCGTCATAGAGTCTTGTGTGCTCTCCTACTGTACTTTGATTACCACCTTACCACGGCTCTACTGAGTCGTGCAAACAGGTGGCCGTTGGGTACAGTCCCGAGACACACGAAGGCGATGAGCGATAGGAGGGGTTTCGTCTCTCCCGGTATTGGGAGTTGATGCTGTGCTGTGCTCGACTGGTTATATCAGTAAGTCCCTGGCCAGGGCTACTGAGATTTACTGATAAGTGTTATCAGTAGTTTCTCGATCTGTTATAAACCATTCACCGGCATGACTTATTGATTTATTGGGGTCGACGTGACCATCCCTAGGCTCGATATGCAGCATATCTGACGAAGAGACCGGACTGTACGGTAGTGTTGCCGGTTGGCTCGACGGGAGTTGTAGCAGGTTTGCTTGTTTTCTTCTGATCGCTCAATACCCGGGTGGCCGTTACGTTTAGCTGACCACTTGCGGTTTGGGGGTGTTTTATATGATCATCACCCACTGCCGGCGTATTGACGAGTCTTAGAGTTCTACAAAGGAGTTACCTAATCCAGGCGAAATGTTGTGGTGCGCGTATTGGATATGCGCATGGACCCGATTAAAATGCGCGTATGAGATACCGTATATTAATCGGGTGGCTTGCTTTTGGTTGGGTCGTATGTGATATGGCCGGATTGATAAATCAAGTGTTGATTTATCATTTAACCATTAGCTTCTCACTAGAAATCCTTTCTTGTCCTTTTTGGATGTATGCATGCATGTATGCATTCATTCTTGTTCATGCACATATGGATGTGCATGCACACATGCATACATACATCATTCTATCATGGTTGTTTATACATGGAAAATGGTGGCAATATAAGACTCACACCTTGGTTATTTATATGGATAATTATTTCAATTTTTTTTAAAACAAATTTAAAAAGGAAAGGATAATTCATGGTTTGTTTCTACACTCTTCTTTGACCTAACCATGCTCACCTACTTTTAACCATGGATTAAACTTTCCTTTTATGTTTTAAGTCAAATTAAATAATATCTTTATCATTTAACCATGGTTTCAGATGAGAAGAGAAAAATATATATACATATATTTTCTATTTTTCTTTCATGAGATTATCTTTTCTCTTCTTCTTAAATAGCCATCATCTTCTTCAACCTTGCTCTTTTGCTCTCTAGATCTTTCATATGAGCAAAATACTCAACAAGATAGGATTTTGAAGTGAGAAAAAGAACCACAACACCATTCTACACAAGTCTTGCCCACTTGTATAGAGTGTTAGCTTCATTTCATTCTCTTGATAAAGTGAAGTTGCAAGCTTGGACAAAGGAGCTTCGGGTGGATCGTCGTGGATGCTAGAAAACCTCAAGCTAACCGTTTTCCAACTCTCAAGTGGCCAAGGAGTCTAACATAGGGAGCTACAAAGGTTGTACTCTCAAAACCCTAGCCTTTGTTACTTGTGGTGTGGTTTAATGTTATGAAGCCCTAATTTTCTAGGATTGATTCTTTGTGTGTTCACTTAGCACTCTAAAAATTTAATCTTTGTGACATGTGATGCTTCCAAACCTCTCATAGGGTGGTAGGTAAACCTAACATTGGTATCAGAGCCGACCTAGAACATTAGGCGACACTTTAACGAAGTAAAAACTCCGATCGAACCAAAATACGGATTTTCGGGACCCTCTCTGTACATTTTTTCAAACCTGGTTATTTTCAAAATTAAAAATACTTAAAAAATACAGCAGGAAAATCTAAGAAATACTGTGAAATACGAAGCCATGAGCCGTTCAAGCCGCCGCGGAACCGCGGCCAATCCTTACTTGGGGCGCGGTTCCGCGGCCGTACAGAGGCTTCATGGCTTATTATTTGCACAGTAATTCCTATACCTGCTTGTATATTGTTTTAGGTATGTTTAATCTGATTCTTGTGCTGAATATTCTAGGGATGGTTTTGAGTTCAATGATTATCGGAATTTTTATTTCGTGTCTTTTCCGGGTTAATTAGAAAGTATTGAATTGTTCGAACGAGTATCATTTGCTCATTTTTTCACGGGATTTAAATCTTTCGGAGATACGTGCAAGTTTTGTGGTGGACCCTCTAGAAGACAACAAACCTTAACTCAATTATGTGACCGTCTTGAACTGCCCTTTTAACCTTAGGGTTTGGGGCAGTACGGCGTGCCACATGTGAGACGTTGGCTTAACCCTTCTACGGCTGTACCGCTACTACTGTGTCACACTCCGGGTTTTTGAACTCCGCTCAAGTGTTGAGCTTTAGGGAATTTTTGGGTATTTGATTATTCGTTCGAAGAATTTAATATTGTCTATTTATCTGGAATGTGATACAATATGTGGAATTCATATAGTTAGGCATGAAATGCGAGGTATGTGATATCCTGGATTTATGATGTCTAAAGAGAATGCGGATTCCAAATATTGTAGTTTTACACTTTCTTTTCTGTGACCGTAAGTGTAGTATATTCGATATCGCCGGTTTCGTTGCTATACATCAACGACAATCAGGGTACACATACTTACTTACGTTGATGATATATGATATTATGTGTTGCTGAGATATGATGTGCAGGATTGTCGCGATTGAATAGCCGGGGGTTTTATGTGAGATGAGAGTTTTATTTTTCATTCATGTAAAATTCAAATGTAATGTAATATTCTTTTATTTGGGGCACTTCCGGGTTGAGGTTGATGCCACCAGTGTTGTATAATATTTACTTTTCCACATTAGGATAGACCCAAGGAGGGGAGCACAAGTGACCGGGTTCTGGAGTTCAGTGGGAGGCCATCTCGAGGAGTCGAGACCGGGTCTCCTAAACTCCAGGATTGGTAGGGTCGCTTGCCGCTCTCGTAGGGGTCTAGGGGTGTGGGCTTGGCTATTCATCGCGACTGTGGAATCCGTATTTTCTATTATTGGCTAAATACTAAATACGGACGTCCTAGTATATCCCACATTATATATATGTTTCTGCTGCCTGTGTTCTGTGATATATGAGACAAATGATATATTATATATGAGATATATAGTAGACGTTGCTTATGTTTTACACCCGCGCTAGTCCCATCCCGGTATGCCGTTATTTAAGTAACCTAACGGTTTATAACGGAACATTGCGGCGAATGCGGATGGCATAAGCGTACGTGTTATTTTCGTTTCTTTTCTGTGATTGGCTGAAGGACTTAAATGATGGGATTACATTAATATGATTAATGTAAAGAAAATAAACCTAAATAGATGTTGTAGAATTAGATTTGAAAACCACTCGGCTCTTTATGAAAAAGCTATATTTCAAAACTGTGGAGCACAAGCCACTCCTTTTGAAAGCCATTTGATTCTACGACGATATCAAGTTCAAAGCATTAAAGATTTTCTTAAAAATAATCCGCAACCCTCCGTCATTTTAGGAAGTAGAGTACTTAGTATTCGTGCTACGTTTGTTGACTTTAGTTAAGGCGTACTGTGCGGTAGCTAAGTGATGTCTTCCTACACTGCATATGATGCAGATTAATTAGGACATTCATGCGACTTTGTTGACCATAGTTAAGGGTCATATGGGTGGGTCTAATTGATCAAGAAATGACGGGTAGAACTTGACTGGTACTTATGATTTGTTGACCATAGTTAAGGTCATAAGTACTAGGGGTAAAAATCACATCGGGAATTTCGAGTGTTGAGATTTGCAATGAGATTGCATACCTTCCATATGATGGTTGGATCCCGGTCCCACTGAGGGCAATAGTTGCTCCTAGGAGAGTTTTGCAGTTTACAATTAGCTAACTCATTAGGTGTCTAGAAAGGTGTTAACGGGGCTACGCCTCTGGGAAAACGAGGTTTACTTTAATTAGGTCCGTGTGAAAGCACGGGGAACCTCCCTCAAGTACCGATACTGGCCTGGCTGAACGGTTAGCGAAGTTGTAGACTGTAATTAATCCTGGCTAGTTTTCTTTTTAAGGTTTGATAGAAAAACTTGATTAAAGCAGTGGGAGACATCGATTAGACAAGATAATAACCAATCTGATCTATGCAAGAGCTTTCGTTGAGTGTATTCTTTTCTCTCTCTTAATGGCAGATACCAATGACTGGACTCAAGCTTCTACTAGTTAAAAAAAAACTGAATGTGACCAATTATAAAGACTGGCTGAGGAATCTGAAAATAGACTTGACTTATGATAAGGTATCATATGTCCTCACGGCTCCAGCCCCGCCCGTCCCAGGCCCAAAATCCTCAGTTGCGGATATTGAAGTCCGCAAGACATGGGATGCTGACTGTGCCACGGCCAAATGCCTCGCGCTTGCATCGATGGACAATACACATCAAAAGCAGCACGAGAATATGGAAATTCGAACCATATTCCTCCATACAAAGGAGTTGTATGGAGAGCAATCCCGCGTATTACGATACGAAGCATCAAAGAAATTGTTTCAGATGCGAATGGCCCCTGGCACACCGGTAGGAGACCATGTTCTGAAGATGATAGCTCTTATAGAAGAGCTTGATGACCTTGGATGGACAATGGACAATGAACAATATACGGATATTATTCTGCTGTCCCTCCCCTCCACCTTTGCTCAATTCATAGTTAACTTCAACATGCACGGCATGGAGAAGGAGCTACCTGAACTCCTTAATATGTTAAGGAGTGCAGAGAGCACTATGAAATCAGTGAAAACTCCCGTTATGACTATTGGACAATCTTCCTCTTCTCGCCCAACGGCTAAGGCCAAGGGAAAGAAAAAGAAGAAGCCCACCAATCCTAAGGGTGGAGTTAAAAAGGTGAAGGGAAAGGAAAAGTCCAAAGCTGGAGACTCGGGGAAAGGTGAATGTTTTCATTTCCACAAGACAGGACATTGGAAGCGCAACTGTACGGAGTACTTGAACCTCAAGAAGAAGCATGGGGATGCTTCTGTAGGGTTCCTAGGCACACTAATGAGGTCTTGCAAGGGATCAAACATGCCCAATTCAAATTTTTCCTTGTGCCTACAAACCCTAATACGGATCGTTAACTAGATTTATAGGTGATGCGATGCAAGTAAACAGCTTTAACTTAAAAAGAAAGAGGCTACAACCTTTGTAGATCCGGTCCTCCACTTCCTAGGCTCCGTGATGAAGTCCCTCCGCTGTCCAAATCGAATCCAGGACTGTAGCATCGGCTTCATCGGAGAAATGGGCGGGCTAGGTCGTCGGCTTCGATGCCGAAGATGATCTACGTCGAGGCAACACAAGATCAAGCTCCAACTTCACCAAGCCATGAAACTTGTGAAGAAAAAACCCTATACTGCTTGGCAAGAGGTAGAGGATGAAGAAATAGGAAGTGGGTTCACTTTGGAATTGGATTTATCACTCATTTTCTCAAGTTGCCATTGATGGAGGCAAGCTTTCTTCATTGTTGAAGATGAAGAAGAAGAAGAAAGAATATGATAAGTATGAAAGAATAAAAAGTGATTAAGTTAAAAAGAAAAATCCCTTTCATTCTTATCATAATCCAACCTTGGTTAAGTGTAGAGAATAAACTAGGGTTAGGTGAATGGTTAGGTTTAGGAAAAGAACAAGAATGGTCAAAGCTTCTTGAAGCTTCAAAGAAAAGAACAAAAGAAGAAACCATATCTTTTCTTACCAAATAAAGAATAAATAAATAAATAGATAATAAAATGAAAACCCTAACCATTACACAACCATGGTTTAATCTTTACACAAACCCAAGTGAGCATGTATCATCAAACATGATACAAACAAGTGCACAAAAATATATCACATATACAATGTGCATTTCAAGTGAGAAAATCCATTTAAAGTGAACCAATACTAGTTAATGCAAAGTAATATATCAAATATATAATTATGCATTAAATCATTAAATCAATACTTGATTTAACGATCCGGTCATATCGCATATAACCGACTAATATTCAATGTATCGGCTTATCGAATCAATCCTTGATTCGATAACTAGGTTATATCGCATACAACCAATCGATACATTCATCGCGAGAATAGAATACGGTATCACATACATGCATTATTCTCGGTCCCGCACATATCTCATATGCGCTCCTATTTCGTTTCGCTTGAGCCAGGAAACCTCTGTGTAGGACTCTAAAGACTCGTCAATACGCCGGCAGCAGATGATGATCATATCAAACACCCACAAGCCGCAAGCGGTCTGCCAAACGTAACGGCCACCCGGGTATTGAGCGATCAGAAGATCGACGAGCAAGCCCGCTCACACTCCTGTGAATCCAACCAGTAACACTTACCGTATAGTCCGGTCTGTTCGTCTGATATGTCGCATATCTCGCCTAGGGGTGGTAAACGTCAGACCCCAGTAGCTTGATAAGTCATGCCGATGTTAGGTCCATAACATTCATGAAACTACTGATAACTCTTACCAGTATATCACTGCAACCCTGGCCAGGGATTTCCTGTTATGGCCAGTCGAGCATAGCGCAACATCCACCCCCAATACCGGGAGAGACGAATCCCCTCCTATCGCTCATTGCCTCCATGTGAATCGGGACTGTACCCAAAAACCACCTGTTTGCACAACTCAGTAGAGCCTTGGTAGGGTGGAAATCAAAGCACAGTGGGAGACACACAAGACTCTATGACGATCTCAGGTCAACAGACTAAGCTGTACCAGTGTCACCAGAGAACTGCCATCTGACGTGAGGTATAATACCATCTGGGAGTTCTCGGCGAGTCCGTTCAGTGTACCCAGTCTCCACTGAGCACCCGCATACCATCTCTGATGTCAAACACCAATGGATATGGGATCATCCATCGCCCATCACATGGGTCGAGAAGATATACGCTAGTCTACTCTGGAATATCGATGCCCCGTCTCGATATTCCCACGACTAGGAACATTGAAGGATGTACTCATTGACTACCCAGACCCCACTAGTATGATCTTCATCATAGTCCTGGAAGTCGAGTACACATCCTAAGGGCTTTATCAACATGTAATCAGAGAGACAGAAAGCATACATGTTATGATAAAGAGCAACCAGATAGCGTACTATCATGTCGAGCAAGAAAGTCCTACCTATATATGTCCCAGCATCCACTACAATATACATCAAATGTACATTAATGGCCTCTAGGGCATACATATAACTAACAATCTCCCACTTGCACTAGGGCCATCTGTAGCAGTGGTTGCAGTATCACATACTCAACCATCCCTTAAAAGTCTCTCTTTGGGAAAAGGCCTTCGTGAGTGGATCCGCCGTGTTGTCCTCTGAGTCTAATCTCCTAACCTCGATCACCCTGGAGATCAACTATCTCCATGATCAGGTGATGCTGCCTCAGAATATGTCTGGGTCACTGATGGGATCGGTGTTCCTGGGCCAAAGCCACACTTCCATTGTCATACAATGGCAGGAACCTAGTTCATCTTAGGAAACAATATACACCCAAACTGCCTCTTTGGTAGTATCTTTAATAGCGATGTTACCAGCATTTATCTTCTAGTTTTCCACGGTATCTAGCTTGGAACTCTTCCAACATACCGTCCCTTTACTGAGGGTAAAGACAATGCCTGCGACTGACACTCAGTCGTCCTTATCACCCTGGAACGTTTCCAGTGATTCTCCCCAGGATCAACTGATACTATCTCACTATATTTAGTGAGAATCCTAACATCCATTTAGATCTATCTCATAGATCCAAATCCCAGGATTTAGGAGGTATCATCTTTATCCTATTAGAGAATCCATGTGATAAGAGGAGATCGACCGATCGTAGCATAGGAAACTCCTTTCCTATCAAGAGTATGTCATCCTCGTACTCTACGAGGATCACCACCTTACTCTCTACTACCTTTTTGTATATACAAGGTTCATCTACCATTTTGATGACGTCAAACTCTTTGACTACCTCATCAAAACAGATGTTCCAACTCCGCGATGCCTGCTTTATTATATAAAACATCTTACACACGTTTCCGCTGCTCCCACTGTCTATGAAGCCTTCTGACTGTGTACTTACAGACTTTCTCTTCTAAATCATTATTTAGAAAAGTAGTCATGGCACCCAACCACCAGATATCGTAGTCATGGTATGTAGCAATGGCAAGTAGGATCTGGATGGACTTAAGCATAGTCCCTAGAAAAGGTTTCATCATTATCCACACTTGGTTGATGACTAAAACCTTTAACAAGTCTAGCTTTGAAAGTCTTAACTTTTCCATCTACACCGAGCAATCTTCTCAAGATATACTTGCTCCTGATGGGGATTTAACCTTTCAGATATCGCAACCAAAGTCCATACTTTGTTGGTGTACATGGATTCCATCTCAGATCGCTAAGCATCCAGCCATTCTTACAGAGTCCCTACTCTCGATGGCCTGCTCGATACTAGTTGGGTCATCATCTCATGATGCAATCCTCGCTCCTACTGTCATCGAGAAACCGAAGTATCTCTCTGGCGGATGAGGAACCCTACTAGATCGGCGGAGAGGCTGAGGTTCGTCGGGAACTATTGAATCCTTTGGTTCTGTCAAATCAGCAGCTGCAGTTTTGTATAGCTGGAACCTTTCCAGTTCTACAGAACTGTCCTTGCCTCGATCTTGTCCGGATTTTGCTTTCGACATTGTCCGGACAATCCCAAATCTTAACTTACTTAAGAGATAGGCTCTTCCCACACCATATCTTATATGGAGTGGTAGGCACTGATTTGATTCGAACCTAATTCAATAGGTATGCAACTTCTCAAGTGCACAACTCCCTAAAAGGAAACAGGTAACTCAGTGATACTCATCATAGAGCACACCATATCATATAGGGTGCTATTGCTCCGCCCTGATACACCATTGTGCTGTGGTGTATTCAGAGAGTAATACTGAGAGAGAATCACATTCTCCTTTAGAATAGTCCAGGAATGCCATGCACAAGTATTCTCCTCCCTGATCTTATCATAGGACATAATACTTATACCCAGTTATTTGTTCTCTACTTCTAACTTATATTCTGTGAATATCTCAAAAGGTTCGGACTTGTGTTTCAACAGGAACATATGTCTGAATCTTGAGAGATTATCAGAGAATGTAATGAAATACAAAGAACCAGTCTTGGCATGTGTAGACAGGAGACCTTACATACATCATCATGTATCAGTCCCAAGAGTTCATTAACTCTTTCTCTGTTTCCAATAAACAGGGTTATGGTCATCTAATCTTTGTGACATGACTGACAAGTTTCACAAGATGTAAATTCAAACTGATTTAAATATTCATCTAAAATGTAACTTCATCCAGTCGGGTCGCATTGATATGACCTAGTCTACAATGCCTCAAGAAGGATTCGTTCATTTCTGAACTCTTCCTCTTGTGTGTGTTCTGTATACTAGGAACTGTAGTTTGATTTAGAACGTCAATGCTTTTAGATAACAAGCCTGAACCGATCAACTTTTGATATAGGAAATGTTCAAAACATTATCCAGCAATACAAAATTTTATCATTACTTTAATAAATAAAGAGATTGATATGATTTTGTATATCAGGTTCGGTATCTAATAGCATTTGTTCAGAATCAATGTATTGGTAATACAGGGTGACGGTGACCAACAGACTTGGCTGCAACACTTGCCCCGTTTTCTGTCTCATGAAACTTATCACCCGTTCTCAGTTTTTCTACCTTTTTGTAGCCCTATGTAATAGATTACATATCTGGGATCCTGATCCGGTATCAAATACCCAGGATGCGGAGGATACTGAGAAACAGTTCTTTGTAATGAACATACCCGAAGGAGATGCATCATATGCACTTTCTTCGTTTGGGCGGCATAGGAATTCTGGTATTCCCCTATTTCCTGCTCTGTCTTATAACAATTATAAGTTGGAGCGGGACCAACGTTCCCCAGCTCAGCATAACAAGCGGGTTCGGTCAATACATCCATATTATTATCTTGATTAAGGCGTGATATGGTCGCTACCTGGAGAGAGAGAGAGAAGAAAACACTCTGCGTGCGCTCTTGCAAGATCAGATTGGTTATTTATTTTATCTAATCAGGATGGCTCCCACTGTTTTTATCAAATCTTCCTTCAAACCTTAAAAGGAAAGACTAGCCGGGATTAATTACACTCTACAAGTTCGCCAATCTTTCAGCCAGGCCAGTGTCGGTACTTTGAGGGAGGTTCCCCGTGCTTTCGCACGGACCTAATTACTGTTAACCTCGTTTTCCCAGAGGCGTAACCCCGTTGACACCTTTCTAGACACCTACTTGATCGGCTAATTGCAAAGTGCAAAACTCTCCCAGGAGTAACAATTACTCGCAGTGGGTATCGGGATCCAACTATCACATAGAAGGTATGCAATCTCATTGCAAATTTCAACACTTGAAACTCCCGATAATGGTTTTTACCCCTAGCACCTATGACCTTAACTATGGTCAACAAATCATAAGTACTAGTCAAGTTCTACCCGTCATTTCGTGATTAATTAGACCCACCCACATGACCCTTAACTAAGGTCAACAAAGTCACGCAACTGTCCTAACTAATCGCATCATATGCGGTGTAGGAAGACATTACTTAGCTACCGTACACTGTGCCTTGACTATGGTCAACAAACACAGCACGAATATTAAGTACTCTACTTCCTAAAATGACGGAGGGTTGCGAATGGTTTTTTTATGAAAACCATTAACGCTTTGAACTTGATCTCGTTGCGGAATCAAATAGTTTTTAAATGGAATGTTTTTTATGCTTTTTCTAGTTTTGCTAAAGGGGTCACTCCCGATGAAGGGATCGTCGGCCCTTTCCTCGTCGAATGAGGTGCGGGATATATCATATATATCACTGTGCAAAGCAGAAACTATAGAAGCAATCAAAAGACAAACCGAGTGTGTAGCATCTGCCAGTTATTGCTAAAGGAGTCACTCCCAGTGAAGGGATCTCGGTCCTTTCCTCATCGAATAAGGTGCAGGATGTTCTACAAGGAACACCGCGATGCAAAGCAAGAACTGTAGCTACCTGTTTTTATTTTGAAATTCGATTCCACAACATCAATTAGGTTTATTTTCTTTCATTAATCTCATTAATGAATATCCCATCATTTAAGTTACCTAAACATCACAGATAAATATGACGTACACTTATGACATCCGCATTCGCCTCGATGTCCCCTCGTGCACCGTTAGGTTAGGTAACTAACGGCAGAGCGGGGCAGGGCTAGCGCGGGTGTAAAACATAAGTAACGTCTATATAATATATCATATATACTATATATTATATCTATCACAGAACATCACATGATCACATCACAGATATCGCAGCAGAAAATATCATATGAAATATTGGATATACTAGGACGTCCGTGTTTTTAATACGAGCCAGTATAAAACACGGATTTCACGGTCGTGATGAATAGCCAATCCCACACCCCTAGACCCCTACGAGAGCGGCAAGCACCCCTACCAATTCTAGGGTTAGGAGACCCGGACTCGACTCCTCGAGTTGGTCTCCCACTGGACCCCAGAACCCGGTTACTTGTGCTCCCTCCTTGGGTCTATCCTAATGCGGAAAAGTAAATAATATACAAAAGGTGAGATCTTCCGCAACCTGGAAGTGCCCCAATAAAAGAATATTACATACAAGTTTTTTTACATGAATGAAAATGAAAACCCCCATCTCACATTAAAAAACCCCGGCTATTCAAAAAAGACGATCCAATATAATATATCCAGCAACACATAACATCACATGTCATCAACGTAAGTAAATATGCACATCCCAATTGTCGTTGACATATAGCAACGAAACCGGCGATATCACATATTACACTTACGGTCACAGAAAAGATAGTGTAAAACTACAACAGTTGGAATCCGCAACCTCTTTAGACATCGCATGCCTAATCAAATGAAATACTTAGACATCGCATGCCTAACAATTATAAACCCCGCATTTTAGTCTCATTATCGAAAACACTTTTCAATATCATGTCGAGCAATTCAACAGGATTCCCGACATTCTGATCGAATGCTCGTCGCAAACTTTAGTAGGCGGCTGCACCCCCGATACCGTCGACAAAGTGCACCAAGGTGGAACACCGCTACCGCGAGCACCCAAACGGACGCTTTTGGCGACGGGGTTCTCCTACAGTCACTTAGTCGGGGCTATGGGGTGAGGCTGTCTATTAAGTTTACCCGGCGAGTATCCGCGTACGCTACGTGATTGCGACGGACTTTTGATCACATCAAAATTTCGTGGCAACCGATCAAGTGAGACTAATGTGTGAGGTTAGTATAGCACCCTATGAAGAGTTTTAAAGCATCACATGACCCAAAGTTATAATTTTTAAGGTGCTAAACTAACATGCAAGTGGATAGATCCTAGAAAATTAGGGTTATTCAACTTTAAGCTAGAAAAGATTAGGGTTTGAAGGCTACAACCTTTGTAGCTCCCCTTTGCTAGACTCCTTGGTGCTTTGGGTATTGAGTCGAGGTCCTCTCGAAGTTCCCTTGCGTCCACGACGATCCACCATGGAGATCTCCGTCCAAGCTCGCAACTTCGACAAACTGAAGAGAACACTCTAAACTAAGCGGCTAAGCTTGTGTAGAATGATGTTGTGGTTTGGGATCTCACTTCAAAAACCTATCTTTATGTGGTATTTGCTCACCAAGAAAATCAAGAGAGCAAAGGAGCTAGAGGAAGAAGATGGTGGCTAATATTAACAAGAGGTAAAGAGATAACTCTTGAGTTAAAGAAGAAAAAGAAATATATATCACAATATATATTTATTTCCTTCTTGACTTCAACCATGATTAAATGATGGATAGTTAGTTTAACTTGGGTTTTAAATGATAAAGAGAAAGATAACCATAGGTTAGTGGTAGTTGAGCAAGGTTAGGTCAAAGGAAGAATGTAGAAGCATGAATGATTATCCTTTCTTTTTCATTTTCTTTTTAAACCCAAAATGAAATAATAATCCATTATATAATCCATGGTGTGAGTCTTATATTGCCACCATTTCCATATGCTAACAACCATGATGGATGGGTGTATGTATGTATGCATGTATGCACATTCACATGTGCATGAAACTAGCATGAAAGAAAGAAAGAAAAACACACATGCATGCACACATCCATCATCCAAGAATAGGTTTTAAGTGAGAAAACTAATGGTTAAATGATAAATCAACACTTGATTTATCAATCCGGTCATATCTCATACGACCCCACCAAAAGCAGTTCACCCGATCAATGTTCGGTATCATATACGCACATTTCAATCGGGTGCATGCGCATATCGCATACGCGCACCACAACGTTTCGCCTGGACTGGGTAACTCCTTTGTGGGACTCTAAGACTCGTCAATACGCCGGCAGAGGGTAATGATCATATCAAGTACCCTCAAGCCGCAAGCGGTCAGCTAAACGTAACGGCCACCCGGGTATTGAGCGATCAGAAGACAACAAGCGAACCTGCTACAACTCCCGTCGAGCCATCTGGCAACACTACCGTACAGTCCGGTCTCTTCGTCAGATATGCTGCATATCGAGCCTAGGGATGGTCACGTCGACCCCAATAACTCAATAAGTCGTGTCTGTGAATGGTCTATAACAGATCGAGAAACTACTGATAACACTTATCAGCAAATCTCAGCAGCCCTGGCCAGGGACTTGCTGTTATAACCAGTCAGGCACAACACAGCATCAACTCCTAATACCGGGAGAGACGAAACCCCTCCTATTGCTCATCGTCTTCGTGTGTCTCGGGACTGTACCCAACGGCCACCTGTTTGCACGACTCAGTAGAGCCGTGGTAGGGTGGCAATCAAAGTATAGTGGGAGAACACACAAGACTCCATGACGATCTCGGGTCTACAGACTAACCTGTACCAGTGTCACCTGAGAACTGCTATCCGACGATAGATATAATTCCATATAGGAGTTCTCGGTGAGTCCGTCCAGTGTACCCAGTCACCACTGAGCACCCGTATATGATCTTGATGTCAAACATCGATGAATGTGGGAACATTCATCGCCCATCGTATGGGTCTAGTATCATATAGGCTAGTCTACTCTGGTATATCAATGCCCCGTCTCGATATACCTATGACTAGGGACGTTCCAGGATACGCTTATAGACTACAGATGTCCCACTAGTATGATCTCCATCATAATCAGAGTAGTCAAGCCGATATCCTCAGGGCTTTATCAGCATGTATGAATGAATAGAAGCATGATCAAATAAACATGTCAGATAAAGAAGAACCAGATAGTATACTATCATGTCGAGCAAGAATGCAAACTGAATATATATACATGTATAGATACATCCACTATCACATAATGGCCTCTAGGGCATACATATATCCAACAATCTCCCACTTGCACTAAGGCCAGTTATTGGCGTATCTCATACCCAACATCTTAAAAAGTCGCTCATGCTGTGGCTGAGGGAGAGCCTTGGTGAGTGGATCCGCGGCGTTGTTCTTTGTGTCAACTCTCTTAATCTCGATCTCGCGGTGATCTACAATCTCCCGGATCAAATGAAAGCGCCTTAGGATATGTCTGGACCGCTGATGGGATCTAGGCTCCTTGGCTAACGCCATTGCCCCATTATTGTCACAATACAATGGTATTGGATCAATAATGGTTGGAACTACTCCTAGCTCCGAGACGAACTTCTTCACCCAGACGGCTTCCTTGGTGGCATCATTTGCAGCAATGTACTCAGCTTCCATCGTAGAGTCTGCAACGGTATCTTGTTTGGAACTCTTCCAACTTACCACC
The DNA here is from genome assembly GCA_030015575.1 of Agapanthus africanus. Lineage (NCBI taxonomy): Eukaryota > Viridiplantae > Streptophyta > Magnoliopsida > Asparagales > Amaryllidaceae > Agapanthus > Agapanthus africanus. Next base: position 347,168,397 of record JASDDO010000022.1, read on the forward strand.
CCTCCATTGAGGGTAAATACAAACCCTGAGATAGATTTGCTGTCATCCTTATCGCTCTGGAAGCTCGAATCGGTAAAGGCCTCCATTTGGAGGTCTGTATTACCATACACCAAGAACAATTCTTTAGTCCTTCGTAAGTACTTAAGAATGTTCTTCACAGCTGTCCAGTGGTTCTCCCCTGGGTTGGATTGATACCTGCTTACAACACTAAGTGCATATGCTACATCTGGGCGTGTACATAATATCGCATACATTATAGATCCTACTGCCGAAGCATAAGGTATAATGCTCATGCGAGCTCACTCTTCATCGGTCTTTGGACAAGAATCCTTGGAGAGAGTGACTCCATGGCAAGCGGGTAAGGCACCCCGCTTGGAGTCTTCCATACTAAACCTTTTTAGGATGGTGTTGATGTACCTGGTTTGGGACAATCCCAATAACTTTTTGGATCTATCCCTATAGATCCTTATGCCCAGGATGTATGTGGCATCACCCAGGATGTATGTGGTCCTTCATGGAGAACCTCAGTGATAAGAATGATTTGACCGACTGTAGCATATGAATATCATTTCCTATCAGAAGAATGTCATCCACGTACAATACGAGGAATGTGACAGCTCTTCTTACAGCCTTCCTATAAACACAAGGTTCATCTAGATTTTTGATGAAATCAAACTCTTTGATAACATCATCGAAACAGATGTTCCAACTCCGAGATGCCTGCTTTAACCCATATATGGATTTAAGCAATCTACATGCTTTCTCGCTGCTCCCACTGTCAATGAAGCCCTCTGGCTGATCCATATAAACGCATTCTTCTAAATCTCCATTTAGAAATGCTGTTTTAACGTCCATCTGCCAGATTTCATAGTCGTAGTGAGCAGCAATAGCAAGTAGGATCCGAATGGATTTAAGCATGGCTACGGGCGAAAAAGTTTCGTCATAGTCCAAACCTGGTCTTTGACGAAAACCTTTCGCCACAAGTCTTGCCTTATAGGTCTCTACCTGCCCATCCACACCAATCTTTCTTTTAAAGATCCATTTGCACCCTACAGGTTTTACCCCAGGGGGTACAACGTCCAAAGTCCATACTTTGTTGGTGTACATAGACTCCATTTCGGATCTCATGGCATCCAGCCACTTCACAGAGTCACCACTCGTGATAGCTTGCTGAAAACTGGTAGGATCATCATCTTCCATGATACAGTCTTCTCTGTCACCATCAATGAGGAAACCGTAGTACCTCTCCGGTGGGCGAGAAGTCCTACCAGACCTACGGAGTGGCCGAGGTTCTTCAGTTTCTGTTGCAACAGCCGGTTCAACCAAATCGTCATTTGTAGTTTGTGTCTCCAGAACCTCTTCTAGATCTACTACCTTGCCATCATCTTTATCTGATAAAAACTCTTTTTCTAAGAATGTGGCATACTGAGAAACAAACACCTTTTGTTCCTCTTTGTGGTAGAACAGATATCCATAAGAATTCTTTGGATATCCCACAAAGTTACACATGACTGACCGTGTCTCGAGTTTGTACGGATTCTGCTTTTTAACATAGGCCGGGCAACCCCAAATCTTAATTCTTTTAAGAGATGGTCTCTTCCCATTCCATATCTCATATGGCGTGGTAGACACGACTTTGGTTGGAACCCTGTTTAGCAGAAACGCTGCAGTCTCCAATGCATGTCCCCAAAACGAGACTGGTAACTCAGCGTCACTCATCATGGACCGGACCATATCTAATAGGGTCCTATTCCGTCGTTCTGACACACCGTTGTGCTGTGGTGTGTAAGGAGGAGTGAGCTGAGAGAGAATCCCATTCTCTTTTAGGAAGTTTGCAAATTTTGTACTGAGATACTCTCCACCTCGATCTGATCGAAGCATCTTAATACTCAAGCCGGTTTTTTTTTCTACTTCTTGTTTATATTCAATGAATTTCTCGAAAGCGTCGGACTTGTGCTTTAATAAAAATACATGACCGAATCTTGAGAAATCGTCAGTGAATGTAATGAAGTATGAAAAACCGCCTCTAGCCTGTGTAGACATAGGCCCACATACATCACTATGTATGAGGCCCAGGAGCTGAGTAGCTCTTTCTCCGTGTCCGGTAAACGGAGTTTTGGTCATTTTACCCTTGATACAAGACTGGAAAGTCGCATAAGATTTATATTCAAAAGAATCTAAATATCCATCTTTGTGTAACTTGTTTAGTCTTGTTTCGTTAATATAACCAAGTCTACAGTGCCAAAGAAAAGCTTCATTTATTTCTGAAAGTTTTCTTTTATTAGTGTGTTGTATACTAAAAACTGTGTGTTGATTTAGGACATATATTCCGTTATTAAGTGTACCATACCCAACCAACATTTGATTCAGGTGAATGTTCATAACATTGTTTTGCAATACAAAATTATACCCTTCATTGTCCAACAAAGAAACGGATATTATATTACATAGCATACTTGGTACAAAATAACATGGATTCAAAATCAAAATACATCCAGATGGCAACCCCAAGTGATACTCTTCCACTGCGACTGTATGTACATTGGAACCATTTCCAACGCGGAGAGTATGGTCACCTGTCCTTAAAACCTTGCTATTTCTCAGCCCCTGCATAGAATTGCAAATGTGAGAACCTGAACCGGTATCCAATACCCAGGAAGCAGAGTTTATAGAAAAACAGTTTTCAGTCACAAACGCACCTGAAGCAGAAGCATCACCATGCTTCTTCTTGAGACTTAGGTACTCCGTGCAGTTGCGCTTCCAATGTCCTGTCTTGTGGCAATGAAAACACTCGCCTTTCCCCGGGTCTCCAGCAGTGGACTTTCCCTTTCCCTTCACCTTTCTGACTCCGCCCTTAGGATTAGTGGGTTTCTTCTTTTTCTTTCCCTTGGCCTTAGCTTTCGGGCGAGAAGAAGAAGACTGTCCAATAGTCATAACGGGAGTCTTTGCTGACTTCATAGTGCTCTCTGCACTCCTTAACATATTAAGGAGTTCAGGGAGTTCCTTCTCCATGCCATGCATGTTAAAGTTCACTATGAACTGAGCAAAGGTGGAGGGGAGGGACTGCAGAATAATATCTATATATTGCTCATTGTCCATTGTCCATCCAAGGTTCTCAAGCTCTTCTATAAGAGCTATCATCTTCAAAACATGGTCTGCTACTGGTGTGCCAGGGGCCATCCGCATGTGAAACAGTTTCTTTGATGCTTCGTATCGTAATACGCGGGACTGCTCCCCATACAACTCCTTTGTATGGAGCAATATCCCGTGAATGTCCATGTCCTCGTGCTGCTTTTGATGTGTGTTATCCATCGATGCAAGCGCGAGGCATTTTGCCGTGGCACAATCAGCGTCCTATGTCTTGCGGACTTCAATGTCCGCAACTGAGGATTTTGGGCCTGGGACGGGCGGGGCTGAAGCCGTGAGGACATATGATACTTTATCATAAGTCAAGGCGATCTTCAGATTCCTTAGCCAGTCTTTATAGTTGGTCCCATTCAGTTTGTTCTTATCTAGTAGAAGCTTAAGTCCAGTCATTGGTATCTGCCATTAAGAGAGAGAAAAGAATACACTCAGCGAAAGCTCTTGCACAGATTAGATTGGTTTATTATCTTGTCTATTCGATGTTTCCCACTGCTTTTTATCAAGTTTTCTTTTAAACCTTAAAAAGAAAAACTAGCCAGGATTAATTACAGTCTACAACTTCGCTAACCGTTCAGCCAGGCCAGTGTCGGTACTTTGAGGGAGGTTCCCCGTGCATTCGCACGGACCTAATTAGAGTAAACCTCGTTTTCCCAGAGGCGGAGCCCCGTTAACACCTTTCTAGACACCTAATGAGTTAGCTAATTGTAAACTGTAAAACTCTCCTAGGAGCAACTATTGCCCATAGTGGGATTGGGATCCAACCATCACATGGAAGGTATGCAATCTCATTGCAAATTTCAACACTTGAAATTCCCGATGTAATTTTTACCCCTAGTACTTATGACCTTAACTATGGTCAACAAATCATAAGTACCTGTCAAGTTCTACCCGTCATTTCTTGATCAATTAGACCCACCCATATGACCCTTAACTATGGTCAACAAAGTCGCATGAATGTCCTAATTAATCTGCATCATATGCAGTATAGGAAGACATCACTTAGCTACCGTACACTACGCCTTAACTAAAGTCAACAAACGTAGCACGAATACTAAGTACTCTACTTCCTAAAATAACGGAGGGTTGCGAATGATTTTTAAGAAAATCTTTAACGCTTTGAACTTGATATCGTTGTAGAATCAAACGGTTTTCAAAAGGAGTGGCTTAAGCTCCGCAGTTTTGAAATGTAGCTTTTTCATAAATAGCCGAGTAGTTTTTAAATCTGATTCTACAACATCTTTTTAGGTTTATTTTCTTTACATTAATCACATTAATGTAATCACATCATTTAAGTCCTTAAGCCAATCACAGAAAAGAAACGAAAATAACACGTACGCTTATGCCATCCGCATTCGCCGCAATGTTTCGTTATGCACCATTAGGTTACTTAACTAACGGCATACCGGGACGGGACTAGCGCGGGTGTAAAACATAAGCAACATCTACTATATATCATATATATAATATGTCATTCGTCTCAAATGTCACAGAACACAGGCAGCAGAAACATAGATATAACGTGGGATATCCTAGGACGTCCGTATTTAGTATTTAGCCAGAATAGAAAATACGGATTCCACAGTCGCGATGAATAGCCAAGCCCACACCCTGGACCCCTACGAGAGCGGCAAGTGACCCTACCAATCCTGGAGTTTAGGAGACCCGGTCTCGACTCCTCGAGATGGCCTCCCACTGAATCCCAGAACCCGGTCACCTGTGCTCCCCTCCTTGGGTCCATCCTAATGCGGAAAAGTAAATAATATACAACACTGGTGACACAACCGCAACCTGGAAGTGCCCCAAATAAAAGAATATTACATTACATTTGAATTTACATGAATGAAAATATAAAACTCTCATCTCACAAAAACCCCCCGGCTATTCGATCGCGACAATCCTACACATCATATCTCAGCAACACATAATATCACATATCATCAACGTAAGTAAGTATGCGTACCCCGATTGTCGTTGATGTATAGCAACGAAACCGGCGATATCTAACATACTACACTTACGGTCACAGAAAAGAAAGTGTAAAACTACAATATTTGGAATCCAGATTCTCTTTAGACATCATAAATGCGAAATATCACATATTTCGTATTTCATGCCTAAACCATATGAATTCCACATATTGTATCACATTCCAGACAAACAGACAGTATTAAAGTTTTCGAACGAACAATCAAGCACCCAAGATTCACTAAATCTCAATACTTGAGCAGGGTTCAAAAGATCCGGAGTGTGACACAGTAGTGGCGGTCCATCTGTAGAAGGGTCAAGCCAACGCCTCACATGTGGCACGCCGTACTGCCCCAAACCCTAGGGTTCAAAGGGCAGTTCGAGACGGTCACATAATCGAGTTAAGGTTTGTTGTCTTCTAGAGGGACCACCGCAAAAAGACTTGCACGTATTTCCAAACTATTTAAACCCCGTGAATAGTGAGTAAATTATACTCGTTCAAACACTTCAATACTTTCTAATTTACCCGGAAAAGTTACGAAATGAAAGTCCCGATCGAATCGACGAATCCAAAAACATCTCCAGAATTTTTCAAAACTTTATACAGTTTAAAAATACCCAAAAAATTATACATGCAGAACCAAAAATTACTGAAGAAAACTTATCCACTGATTCACATATAAGGCCGCGGAACCGCGGCCTAAGCAAGCTTAGGCCGCGTTTCCGCGGCAATAAACACTGTTCATGGGATAATTTTTCTGCCGTAATCCTTATTTTTCCCTGCTTTATTTTTTACATATTTTTAATTCTGCAAAATGTCAAAATTTAGAAAATTTCCAAAGAGCATCCCATAATATCGTATTTTTGTCCGATCAGGGTTTTCACTTCGTAAAAACGTCGCCTAATGTTCTAGGTCGGCTCTGATACCAATGTGAGGTTAGTATAGCACCTTATGAAGAGTTTTGAAGCATCACATGACCCAAAGTTATAATTTTTAAGGTGCTAAACTAACATGCAAGTGGATCGATCCTAGAAAATTAGGGTTATTCAACTTTAAGCTAGAAAAGATTAGGGTTTGAAGGCTACAACCTTTGTAGCTCCCCTTTGATAGACTCCTTGGTGCTTTGGGTGTTGAGTCGAGGTCCTCTCGAAGTTCCCTTACGTCCACGACGATCCACCACGGAAATCTCCGTCCAAGCTCGCAACTTCAACAAACCGAAGAGAACACTCTAAACTAAGCGGCTAAGCTTGTGTAGAATGATGTTGTGGTTTGGGAACTCACTTCAAAAACCTATATTTATGTGGTATTTGCTCACTAAGAAAATCAAGAGAGCAAATGAGCTAGAGGAAGAAGATGGTGGCTAATATTAACAAGAGGTAAAGAGATAACTCTTGAGTTAAAGAAGAAAAAGAAATATATATCACAATATATATTTATTTCCTTCTTGACTTCAACCATGATTAAATGATGGATAGTTAGTTTAACTTGGGTTTTAAATGATAAAGAGAAAGATAACCATAGGTTAGTGGTAGTTGAGAAAGGTTAGGTCAAAGGAAGAATGTAGAAGCATGAATGATTATCCTTTCTTTTTCATTTTCTTTTTAAACCCAAAATGAAATAATAATCCATTATATAATCCATGGTGTGAGTCTTATATTGCCACCATTTCCATATGCTAACAACCATGATGGATGGGTGTATGTATGTATGCATGTATGCACATTCACATGTGCATGAAACTAGCATGAAAGAAAGAAAGAAAAACACACATGCATGCACACATCCATCATCCAAGAATAGGTTTTAAGTGAGAAAACTAATGGTTAAATGATAAATCAACACTTGATTTATCAATCCGGTCATATCTCATACGACCCCACCAAAAGCAGTTCACCCGATCAATGTTCGGTATCATATACGCATATTTCAATCGGGTGCATGCGCATATCGCATACGCACACCACAACGTTTCGCCTGGACTGGGTAACTCCTTTGTGGGACTCTAAGACTCATCAATACGCCGGCAGAGGGTAATGATCATATCAAGTACCCTCAAGCCGCAAGCGGTCAGCTAAACGTAACGGCCACCCGGGTATTGAGCGATCAGAAGACAACAAGCGAACCTGCTACAACTCCCGTCGAGCCATCCGGCAACACTACCGTACAGTCCGGTCTCTTCGTCAGATATGCTGCATATCGAGCCTAGGGATGGTCACGTCGACCCCAATAACTCAATAAGTCGTGTCTATGAATGGTCTATAACATATCGAGAAACTACTGATAACACTTATCAGCAAATCTCAGCAGCCCTGGCCAGGGACTTGCTGTTATAACCAGTCAGGCACAGCACAGCATCAACTCCTAATACCGGGAGAGAAGAAACCCCTCCTATCGCTCATCGTCTTCGTGTGTCTCGGGACTGTACCCAACGGCCACCTGTTTGCACGACTTAGTAGAGCCGTGGTAGGGTGGCAATCAAAGTACAGTGGGAGAACACACAAGACTCCATGAAGATCTCGGGTCTACAGACTAACCTGTACCAGTGTCACCTGAGAACTGCTATCCGACGATAGATATAATTCCATATAGGAGTTCTCGGTGAGTCCGTCCAGTGTACCCAGTCACCACTGAGCACCCGTATATGATCTTGATGTCAAACATCGATGAATGTGGGAACATTCATCGCCCATCGTATGGGTCTAGTATCATATAGGCTAGTCTACTCTGGTATATCAATGCCCCGTCTCGATATACCTACGACTAGGGACGTTCCAGGATACGCTTATAGACTACAGATGTCCCACTAGTATGATCTCCATCATAATCAGAGTAGTCAAGCCGATATCCTCAGGGCTTTATCAGCATGTATGAATGAATAGAAGCATGATCAAATAAACATGTCAGATAAAGAAGAACCAGATAGCATACTATCATGTCGAGCAAGAATGCAAACTGAATAAATATAAATGTATAGATACATCCACTATCACATAATGGCCTCTAGGGCATACATATATCCAACATAAAGTGCTATGTTTATAACATTCAAATCAGTTATCGTATAACTGCTTGTGGATTCCAAATATTGTATCCCATTCCAGATAAATAGAAAATGTTAAACTTTCCGATCGAACATTCAAACACCCAAGTTTTCCCGATACAGTTCAACACATGAAATAAGTCTAAAAACATTCAGTTCATGCCTCAGTACCAACGGTCCAGCCGTAGAAGGGTCAAGCCAACGCCTCACATGTGGCACGCCGTACTGCCCCAAACCCTAAGGTTCAAAGGGAAGTTCAAGACGGTAACATAATCGAGTTAAGGTTTGTTGTCTTCTAGAGGGACCATCACGTTACTTGACTACTTAGAACGTGATTAATGTTAGTTATATGTATGCCCTAGAGTCCATTACTGTACATTGGATGTATATTGTAGTGGATGCTGGGACGTATATAGGGAGGACTTTCTTGCTCGACATGATAGTATGCTATCTGGTTGATCTTTACCTTAACGTGTACACTAATTGTCTCTCTGTTACATGTTGGTAAAGCCCTTAGGATGTGTGCTTGACTACCTGGACAATGATGCGGATCATACTAGTAGGGAAATCGTAGTCAGTAAGTACATCCTTCAAAGTCCCTAGTCGTGGGTGTATCGAGATGGGGCATCGATATACCAGAGTAGACTAGCGTATACCTTCTCGACCCATACAGATGGGCGATGGATGATCCCATATCCATTGGTGTTTGACATCGGAGATGATATACGGGTGCTCAGTAGAGACTGGGTACACTGGACGGACTCGCCGAGAACTCCCAGATGGTATTATACCTCACGTCAGATGGCAGTTCTCTGGTGACACTGGTACAGAGTAGTCTGTTAACCCGTGATCGTCATAGAGTCTTGTGTGGTTCCCACTGTGCTTTGATTTCCATCTTACCACGTCCAAGAGGGCGTGCAAAACGGTGGTTTTTGGGTACAGTCCCGAGTCACATGGAGGCAATGAGCGATAGGAGGGGATTCGTCTCTCCCGGTATAGGGAGTTGATGTTGCGCTGTGTTCGATTGGCTATAACAGAAAATCCCTGGCCAGGGTTGCTGAAATTTACTGGTAAGTGTTACCAGTAGTTTCTCGAACAGTTATAGACCTCGTATCGACACGACTTATCGAGCTATTGGGGTCTGACGTTTACCACCCCTAGGAGAGATATGCGACATATCAGACGATCAGACCGGACTGTACGGTAGTGTTACTGGTCGGATTCACTGGAGTGTGAGCGGGCTTGCTCGTCGATCTTTAGATCGCTCAATACCCGGGTGGCCGTTACGTTTAGCAGACCGCTTGCGGCTTGTGGGTGCTTGATATGATCATCATCTGCTACCGGCGTATTGACGAGTCTTTAGAGTCCTACACAGAGGTTTCCTGGCTCAAGCGAAACGAAATAGGAGCGCATATGAGATATGTGCGGGACCGAGAATAATGCGAGTATGTGATACCGTATTTCATTCTCGCGATGAATGTATCGATTAGGTTATATGCGATATACCCTAGTTATCGAATCAAGGGTTGATTCGATAAGCCGATACATTGCATACTAGTCGGTTGTGTGCGACATGACCGGATCATTGAATCAAGTGTTGATTTAATGATTTAATGCATAATTATATATTTGATATATTACTTTGCATTAACTAGTATCGGTTCACTTTAAATGGATTTTCTCACTCGGGTTGTGCGCATTATATATGTGATATGATTTTGTGCACTTGCTTGTATCATGTTTGATGATGCATGCTTTTTGGTTAAGTGTAAAGTATTAAACCTTGGTTAATGAAATGGTTAGGGTTTATTATTTGTTATTCATTTATCTTATTTAATTATCCATTTATTTTTGATAAATGAATAAAAGAAAGAGAAAAGAATGGTGGCTTCTTTTGTTGCTTAGTTAAAGCTTCATGAAGCTTTGACTTAGTCCACAATTCTTATCTCATCCTTAACCCTAACCATACCACTCAACCATGATTAATTCTCTACACTAAACCATGGTTCTAAGATGATAAGAATGTATTATTCTTTTCATTTTAGAAAAATCTTATCATATCTTTTCTTCTTCTTCTTCCTTGAACTCAAGAAGAAAACCTTGAGGTCATCAATGGTGATTGATGCAAATGAGTGAGAAATCCAATTCTAAATTCTACCCACTTCCTATTTCTTCATCCTCTACCTCTTGCCAAGTAGTAAAGTGTGTTTACTTCACAAGTTTCTTGACTTGGTGAAGTCGGAGCTTGATTTAGCGATGCCTCGACGTAGATCATCTTCGGCATGGACATCGACGACCTAGCTTGCCCATTCTCCGACGAAGCCGACGTAGAGCCCGGGACTTCTTATGGACAGCGAGAGGACGTCGTTGCGGAGCTATGGAGGTGGAGAAAACGGATCTACAAAGGTTGTATTTCCGTATTCTCATTAGCTAAGTTGTTAGCTAGTTTACTTTTCGCCTAGACATCTAGCCATCGATCCGTAGTTTAGGGTTTCCGGCACCCATAATTTTTGAAATTGGCATGTTCGATGCCTTGAGAGACCTCACTAGGGTGCCTAGGAACCCTACAGTGGTATCAGAGCCTAGCTAGAGCCTTAGGCGAAGTCCAGACGGAAATTGAAGTCCGAACGAACCCGAAAACCCAAACCTAACATGCTCTCTGTCCAGATTTTAAAATTGTGGATTTTTCAAGATTAAAAATGTCCAGAAAGTCAAGCAGGGTTTTCTAAGAATTACTGTAAAATTCGTGGACCTGATTCCACTTTCCCACCGCCCTTCCGCGGCACGAGCATAGCTCGTGCGGCGGAAGCGCGGCCAATTTGTCTTTTCTGGCGTCCAAATTTGTACAGTAATTAACAGTATGCTGTTCTGGTTTCCGGGATATTTTTAATATTTTTTCAAGAGTTGAATTTTCAGAGGTGGGTTTGGGGTTTCGGAGTTTCGATCGGAATATCAAATTTTGTCTGTGTGGCTTTCCGGATAAATTTTAGTATATGTTAAAAAGTTCGACCGGATATAAATACCCAATTTTTCCCCTGTTGCGAAATTTCCAAGTGTTGGATTTTTCCGTAGTTTAACGACGTTCTAAGTAGTGCAAGTAACGCGATGGACCCTCTAGAAGACAACAAACCTTAACTCGATTATGTGACCGTCTTGAACTGCCCTTTGAACCTTCGGGTTTGGGGCAGTATGGCGTGCCACATGTGAGGCGTTGGCTTGACCCTTCTACGGCTGGACCGTTGGTACTGAGGCACGAACTGAATGTTGTTAGATTTATTTCATGTGTTGATCTGTATCGGGAAAACTTGGGTGTTTGACTGTTCGATCGAAAAGTTTAACATTTTCTGTTTATCTGGAATGGGATACAATAATTGGAATTCACAATAGTTATGTGATAACTGAATGAATGTTATAAATCTAGCGGTTTAGTCTCACTTGATCGGTTGCCACGGAATTTTGATGTGATCAAAAGTCCGTCACAATCACGTAGCGTACGCGGATACTCGCCGGGTAAACTTAATAGACAGCCTCACTCCATTACCCCGACCAAGTGACTGTAGGAGAACCCCGTCGCCGAAAGCATCCGTTCGGGTGCTCGCGGTAGCGGTGTTCCGCCTTGGTGCACTTCGTCGACGGTGTCGGGGGTGCGGCCGCCTACTGAAGTTTGCGACGAGCATTCGATCAGGGTGTCGGGAATCCTGTTGAATTCCCCGACTTGATATTGAAAAGTGTTTTCGATAATGAGACTAAAATGCGGGGTTTATAATTGTTAGGCATGCGATGTCTAAGTAATTCATTTGGTCAGGCATGCGATGTCTGAGGTGGTTGCGGATTCCAACTGTTGTAGTTTTACACTTTTTTTTCTGTGACCGTAAGTGTAATATGTGATATCGCCGGTTTCGTTGCTATATGTCAACGACAATTGGGATGCGCATATTTACTTACGTTGATGACATGTGATGTTATGTGTTGCTGGATATGTTATATTGGATTGTCGTGTTTGAATAGCCGGGGGTTTTTATGTGAGATGAGTGTTTTCCATTTTCATTCATGTAAAAACTTGTATGTAATATTCTTTTATTGGGGCGCTTCCAGGTTGCGGAAGTAGTCACCGTTTGTATATTATTTACTTTTCCGCACTAGGATAGACCCAAGGAGGAGGGCACAAGTAACCGGGTTCTGGAGTCCAGTGGGAGACCAACTCGAGGAGTCGAGTCCGGGTCTCCTAACTCCAGAATTGGTAGGGTTGCTTGCCTCTCTCGTAGGGGTCTAGGGGTGTGGGTTTGGCTATTCATCACGACCGTGGAATCCGTGTTTTATACTGGCTCGTATTGAAAACACGGACGTCCTAGTATATCCAATATTTCATATGTTTCTTCTGCTGCGATATCTATGATGTGATCATGTGATGTTCTGTGATAGATACTGTATATAGTATATGATATATTATATAGACGTTACTTATGTTTTACACCCGCGCTAGCCCTGCCCCGCTCTGTCGTTAGTTACCTAACCTAACGGTGCACGAGGGGACATCGAGGCGAATGCGGATGGCATAAGTGTACGTCGTATTTATCTGTGATGTTTAGGTACTTAAATGATGGGACTTCATTAATGTGATTAATGAAATAAAAGAAACCTAAGATGTTGTAGAATCGAATTTCAAAATAAAACAGGTAGCTACAGTTCTTGCTTTGCATAGCGGTATATGTGATATATCCTGCACCTTATTCGATAAGGAAAGGACCGAGATCCCTTCACCGGGAGTGACTCCTTTAGCAATAACTGGCAGATGCTACACATTCGGTTTGTCTTTTGATAGCTTTTAAGAGTTCTGCTTTGCACAGTGATATATGTGATATATCCCGCACCTCATTCGACGAGGAAAGGACCGACGATCCCTTCACCAGGAGTGACTCCTTTAGCAAAACTAGAAAAGCCTCAAAAGCACTCCATTTCAAAATCATTTGATTCTACAACGATATCAAGTTCATTACGCAATAGGTTTTCAGAAAAACCTGTCGTAGCCCTCCGTCATTTCAGATAAGTCCTAGTTAGTATTCGTGCTACGTTTGTTGACTATGTTAAGGCGTAGTGTGCGGTAGCTAATTAGTGCTTATCTGCATAAGCATATGATGTGATTGGATTAGGGTAGTCGTGCGACTTTGTTGACTATGTTAAGGGTCGTGCGGGTGGGTTTAATTCAATCGGAAAATGACGGGTTGAACTTGACTAGCACTTATGATTTGTTGACTATGTTAAGGTCATATAGCTGCTAGGGGCAAAATATTATCGGGAATTTCAAGTGTTGAAATTTGCAATGAGATTGCATACCTTCTATGAGATAGTTGGATCCCGATACCCACTGCGAGTAAGAGTTACTCCTGGGAGAGTTTTACACATTGCAATTAGCTGATCAAGTAGGTGTCTAGAAAGGTGTCAACGGGGTTACGCCTTTGGGAAAACGAGGTTTACATTAATTAGGTTCGTGCGAAAGCACGGGGGGACCTCCCTCAAAGTACCGACACTGGCCTGGCTGAAAGATTGGCGAACTTGGAGTGTATAATTAATCCCGGCTAGTCTTTCCTTTTAGGGTTTGAAGGAAGATTTGATAAAAAGCAGTGGGAGCCATCCTGATTAGATAAAATAATAACCAATCTATTCTTGCAAGAGCGCACGCTGAGTGTTTTCTTCTCTCTCTCTCCTGGTAGCGACCATATCACGCCTTAATCAAGATAATAAAACGGATTTTTGACCGAACCCGCTTATTATACTGAGCTGGGGAACGTTGGTCCCGCTCCAACTTATAATTGTTATAAGACAGAGCAGAAATTTGGGGAATACCAGATTTCCCGTGCTCCCAAACGAAGAGAGTGCATGCTGATGCATCATCTTCGGGTGTGTTCGTTACAAAGAACTGTTTCTCAGTATCCTCCGCATCCGTGGTATATGATACCGGATCAGGATCCCAGATATGTAAGATGTTACATAGGGCTACAAAAGGGTAGAAAAACTGAGAACGGGTGATAAGTTTCATGAGGCAGAAAACGGGGCAAGTGTTGCAGCCAAGTCTGTTGGTCACTGTCACCCTGTATTGTAATACATTGATTTTGAACGTATGTTATTAGATACCGAACCTGATATACAAAATCATATCAGTCTCTTTATTAGTAAAGAAATGATAAAATTTTGTATTGTTGGATAATGTTTTGAACATTTCCTATATCAAAAGTTGATCGGTTCAGGCACGTTATCTAAAAGCATTGATGTTCTAAATCAAACTACAGTTCTTAGTATACGGAACACACACAAGAAGAAGAGTTCAGAAATGGACGGATCCTTCTTGAGGTATTGTAGACTAGGTCATATCCATGCGACCCGACTAGCTGGAGTTACATAAAGATGCATATTTAAATTGGTTTGAATTTACATCTTGTGAAACTCGCCAGTCATCTCACAAAGATAAGATGACCATAGCTATGTTTATTGGAAACATAGAAAGAGTTAGTGAACTCTTGGGATGATACAAGTTGATGTATGTAGGTCCCCTGTCTACACATACCAAGACCGGTTCTTTATACTTCATTACGTTCTCTGATGATCTCTTTAGATTCAGACCTATGTTCCTGTTGAAACACAAGTCCGAACCTTTTGAGATATTCACAGAATATAAGTTAGAAGTAAAGAACCAAAATATGGGTATAAGTATTATGTCCTTTGATGTGATCAAGGAGGAGAATACTTGTGCATGGAATTCCTGGACTATTCTAAAGAAGAATGAGATTCTCTCTCAGCATTACTCCTCCACATACACCATAGCACGATGGTATATCGGGGCGGAGCAGATACACCCTATTTGATATGGTGTGCTCTATGATGAGTACTACTGAGTTACCTTTTTCCTATTGGGTGTTATGCACTTGAGAAGTTGCATACCTATTGAATAGGGTTCCAATCAAATCAGTTGCCTACCACTTCATATGTGATATGGAAAGGGAAGAGCCCATCTCTTAAGATAGTTAAGATTTGGGGTAGTCCGGCCTATGTCTAGAAAGCAAAATCCGGACAAGCTCGAGGCAACGTCTGTTATGTAGAACTGGAAACGTTCCAGCTATACAAACTGGAGTAGATGATTTGGTAGAACCGAAGGATTCAGTAGATTCCAACGAACCTCAGCCTCTCCGCCGATCTAGTAGGGTTCCTCACCCACCTGAGAGATACTTCGGTTTCTCTATGACAGTGGGAGCGAGGATTGCATCATGAGATGATGACCCAACTAGTTTCGAGCTGGCCATCAAGAGTTGGGACTCTGTAAGAATGGCTGGATGTTTAGCGATCTGAGATGGAATCCTTATACACCAACAAAGTATGGACTTTAGTTGCTATATCTGAAGGGTTAAATCCCCATCAGGAGCAAGTATATCTTGAGAAGATTACTTGGTGTACATGGAAAGGTTGAGACTTTCAAAGCTAGACTTGTTAAAGGTTTTCATCATCAACCAGGCGTGGATAGTGGTGAAACCTCTTCAAGTAGCTATGCTTAAGTCCATCCAGATCCTACTTGCCACAGCTACATACCATGACTACGATATCTGGTGGTTGGGTGTCATGACTGCTTTTCTAAATGATGTTTTGGAAGAGTGAGTCTATAAGTACACAGCCAGAGGGCTTCGTAAACAGTGGGAGCAGCGGAAACGTGTGCAAGATGCTTTATAGGATAAAGCAGGCATCGCGGAGTTGGAACATCTGTTTTGATGGATTAGTCAAAGAAGTTGACATCATCAAAATGGTAGATGAACCTTGTATAAACAAAAAGGTAGTAGGGAGTATGGTGGTGATCCTCGTAGAGTACGTGGATGACATACTCTTGATAAGAAAGGAGTTTCTTATGCTACGCTCGATCAATCTCCGTTTATCACAATAATTCTCTATATAGGATCAAAGTGATACCTCCTTAATCCTGGGTTTTGGATCTATGAGATAGATTTAATTGGATGTTAGGATTCTCACTAGTTGTAGTGAGATGGTATCAAGCGATCCTGGGGAGAATCACTGGAAGTGTTCCAGAGTGATAAGGACGACTGAATGTCAGTCGCAGGCATTGTCTTTACCCTAAGTAAAGGGACGGTATGTTGGAAGAGTTCCAAGCTAGATACCGTGGCATACTAGACGATAAAGGCACGATACATCGCTACTTATGATGCTACCAAAGAGGCTGTTTGGATGTATAATGGTTCATGAGATGAATTATGTTCCTACCATTGTGAGACAATGGAGTTGTGGCTTATGCCAAGGAACGTCCGTCCCATCAGTGATCCAGACATATTCTAAGGCAGTATCACCTGATCATGGAGATGGTTGATCTCCAGGCTGATCGAGGAAAGGAGAGCAGACTTAGAGGATAACGCAGCGGATCCACTCACGAAGGCCTATTCCCAGAGAGAGACTTTTATGGGATGGTTGAGTATGAGATACTTCGACCACTGCTACAGACGGCCCTAGTGCAAGTGGGAGATTGTTAGTTATATGTATGCCCTAGAGGCCATTACTGTACATTGGATGTATATTGTAGTGGATGCTGGGACGTATATAGGGAGGACTTTCTTGCTCGACATGATAATATGCTATCTGGTTGATCTTTACCTTAACGTGTACACTAATTGTCTCTCTGTTACATGTTGGTAAAGCCCTTAGGATGTGTGCTTGACTACCTGGACTATGATGCAGATCATACTAGTGGGGACATCGTAGTCAGTAAGTACATCCTTCAAAGTCCCTAGTAGTGGGTGTATCGAGATGGGGCATCGATATACCAGAGTAGACTAGCGTATACCTTCTCGACCCATACAGATGGGCGATGGATGATCCCATATCCATTGGTGTTTGACATCGGAGATGATATACGGGTGCTCAGTAGAGACTGGGTACACTGGACGGACTCGCCGAGAACTCCCAGATGGTATTATACCTCACGTCAGATGGCAGTTCTCTGGTGACACTGGTACAGAGTAGTCTGTTGACCCGTGATCGTCATAGAGTCTTGTGTGGTTCCCACTGTGCTTTGATTTCCATCTTACCACGTCCAAGAGGGCGTGCAAAACGGTGGTTTTTGGGTACAGTCCCGAGTCACATGGAGGCAATGAGCGATAGGAGGTGATTCGTCTCTCCCGGTATAGGGAGTTGATGTTGCGCTGTGTTCGATTGGCTATAACAGGAAATCCCTGGCCAGGGTTGCTGAGATTTACTGGTAAGTGTTACCAGTAGTTTCTCGAACAGTTATAGACCTCGTATCGACACGACTTATCGAGCTATTGGGGTCTGACGTTTACCACCCCTAGGCGAGATATGCAACATATCAGACGATCAGACCGGACTGTACGGTAGTGTTACTGGTCGGATTCACTGGAGTGTGAGCGGGCTTGCTCGTCGATCTTCAGATCGCTCAATACCCGGGTGGCCGTTACGTTTAGCAGACCGCTTGCGGCTTGTGGGTGCTTGATATGATCATCATCTGCTGCCGGCGTATTGACGAGTCTTTAGAGTCCTACACAGAGGTTTCCTGGCTCAAGCGAAACGAAATAGGAGCGCATATGAGATATGTGCGGGACCGAGAATAATGCGAGTATGTGATACCGTATTTCATTCTCGCGATGAATGTATCGATTAGGTTATATGCGATATACCCTAGTTATCGAATCAAGGGTTGATTCGATAAGCCGATACATTGCATACTAGTCGGTTGTGTGCGACATGACCGGATCATTGAATCAAGTGTTGATTTAATGATTTAATGCATAATTATATATTTGATATATTACTTTTCATTAACTAGTATCGGTTCACTTTAAATGGATTTTCTCACTCGGGTTGTGCGCATTATATATGTGATATGATTTTGTGCACTTGCTTGTATCATGTTTGATGATGCATGCTTTTTGGTTAAGTGTAAAGTATTAAACCTTGGTTAATGAAATGGTTAGGGTTTATTATTTGTTATTCATTTATCTTATTTAATTATCCATTTATTTTTGATAAATGAATAAAAGAAAGAGAAAAGAATGGTGGCTTCTTTTGTTGCTTAGTTAAAGCTTCATGAAGCTTTGACTTAGTCCACAATTCTTATCTCATCCTTAACCCTAACCATACCACTCAACCATGATTAATTCTCTACACTAAACCATGGTTCTAAGATGATAAGAATGTATTATTCTTTTCATTTTAGAAAAATCTTATCATATCTTTTCTTCTTCTTCTTCCTTGAACTCAAGAAGAAAACCTTGAGGTCATCAATGGTGATTGATGCAAATGAGTGAGAAATCCAATTCTAAAGTCTACCCACTTCCTATTTCTTCATCCTCTACCTCTTGCCAAGTAGTAGAGTGTGTTTACTTCACAAGTTTCTTGACTTGGTGAAGTCGGAGCTTGATTTAGCGATGCCTCGACGTAGATCATCTTCGGCATGGACATCGACGACCTAGCTTTCCCATTCTCCGACGAAGCCGACGCTAGAGCCCGGGACTTCTTATGGACAGCGAGAGGACGTCGTTGCGGAGCTATGGAGGTGGAGCAAACGGATCTACAAAGGTTGTATTTCCATATTCTCATTAGCTAAGTTGTTAGCTAGTTTACTTTTCGCCTAGACATCTAGCCATCGATCCGTAGTTTAGGGTTTCCGGCACCCATAATTTTTGAAATTGGCATGTTCGATGCCTTGAGAGACCTCACTAGGGTGCCTAGGAACCCTACAATTAAACTACAGAAATATCCAACAATTGGAAATTTTCCGGCAGGGGAAAAAGTGGGTATTTATATCTGGTCGAACTTTTTAACATATTCTAAAATTATCCGGAAAAACACATAGACAAAGTTTTATAATCCGATCGAATCTACGAACTCCTAATACAACCCAGAAACCTCAACTCTTGAGTTCAGATTAAAAATTCCCAGGAAAACCAGCACTGCAAAATAGGAATTAATGTGTAAAATTGATCAACAGAGAAGACTATATGGCCGTGGAACCGCCGCATTAGGCATGCTAATGCCGTGGTTCCGCCACGCTTTGATGGACTCAGGAGTACGGGCTTCTCAGTAATTCTTAGAATCTCCTGCTGGTTTTTCTGCATATTTTTAATTCGCAAAAATCCCCGTTTTCAAAAAATGTACAAAGAGCAACTTTGAATTAGGGTTTCGGTTCGATCGGACTTCTAACTCCGTCTACGCATCGCCTAAGGCTTTAGCTAGGCTCTGATACCACTGTAGGGTTCCTAGGCACACTAATGAGGTCTCACAAGTGATCAAACATGGCCAATTCAAATTTTACAAGTGCCGAGAAACCCTAATACGGATCGTTAACTAGATGTATAGGCGATGCAATGCAAATAAACGAATTTATAGCTAAAGGGAAGGGGCTACAACCTTTGTAGATCCGGTCCTCCACTTCCTAGGCTCCGTGATGATGTCCCTCCGCTGTCCAAATCGAATCCAGGACTCTAGCATCGGCTTCATCGGAGAAATGGGCGGGCTAGGTCGTCGGCTTCGATGCCGAAGATGATCTACATCGAGGCAACACAAGATCAAGCTCCAACTTCACCAAGCCA
The DNA here is from genome assembly GCA_030015575.1 of Agapanthus africanus. Classification (NCBI taxonomy): domain Eukaryota; kingdom Viridiplantae; phylum Streptophyta; class Magnoliopsida; order Asparagales; family Amaryllidaceae; genus Agapanthus; species Agapanthus africanus. The sequence continues at coordinate 347,188,144 of JASDDO010000022.1, forward strand.
TGAAACTTGTAAAGAAAACACCCTATACTACTTGGAAAGAGGTAGAGGATGAAGAAATAGGAAGTGGGTTCACTTTGGAATTGGATTTATCACTCATTTTCTCAAGTTGCCATTGATGGAGGCAAGCATTCTTCATTGTTGAAGATGAAGAAGAAGAAGAAAGAATATGATAAGTATGAAAGAATAAAAAGTGTTTAAGTTAAAAAGAAAAATCCCTTTCATTCTTATCATAATCCAACCTTGGTTAAGTGTAGAGAATAAACTAGGGTTAGGTGAATGGTTAGGTTTAGGAAAAGAACAAGAATGGTCAAAGCTTCTTGAAGCTTCAAAGAAAAGAACAAAAGAAGCAACCATATCTTTTCTTACCAAATAAATAATAAATAAATAAATAGATAATAAAATGAAAACCCTAACCATTACACAACCATGGTTTAATCTTTACACAAACCCAAGTGAGCATGTATCATCAAACATGATACAAACAAGTGAACAAAAATATATCACATATACAATGTGCATTTCAAGTGAGAAAATCCATTTAAAATGAACCAATACTAGTTAATGCAAAGTAATATATCAAATATATAATTATGCATTAAATCATTAAATCAATACTTGATTTAACGATCCGGTCATATCGCATATAACCGACTAATATTCAATGTATCGGCTTATCGAATCAATCCTTGATTCGATTACTAGGTTATATCGCATACAACCAATCGATACATTCACCGCGAGAATAGAATACAGTATCACATACACGCATTATTCTCGGTCCCTCACATATCTCATTGTAGGGTGCTTTTCGTCACCCCATTGAGATGGGAATACGCGCACGCTAGTCAGGCGTACTACAGATTCCCCCTGCCTAGGGTAGGCCGGGGTTTAATAATTGTGGGGATACGAATCTCCGGCAGCCGCGGACTAAGCTGCCGTTAATTACCCCTCGCCTTTGGGGCGAGGGAACCTCCGATTAACGGGTTAAAATGGTCATGTGAACTCAATGTGCAGTGTACGTGTGTTTTGAAAGGGGGGTTTTGGGTACATCGGGAGCCACGCAGAGTTTTTACGGGGGCCCCGCTACCCGGATAGCGGGCTGGGGGTCAAGGGGGCTAGCAGCCCCCTTGCGGGGTGCGGGGCAGCGCCCCGTTAGAAATTTTTTTCTAACAGGGACAGTGTCGTGGAGTATGTGTATGTGTACATTTGTATAAAAATGTATATATATACATATATATATAAATAAAGGGGAAAAGGCATCCAAAGGATGCATGGGGCAGCACCTTGGACGCTGTGCGCTTAGGTGCTGTGCGCTCAGGCGCAAGCGCGCCACGTGTCGGCACGTGGGCGCTTTGCGCATGAGCGCTGCGCGCAGGAGCGCAAGCGCACACGCCACGTGTCGGCACGTGGGCGCTTTGCGTATGAGCGCTGCACGCAGGAGCGCAAGCGCGCGCGCCACGTGTCGGCACGTGGGCGCTTTGCGCATGAGCGCTGCGCGCTGGTGCGCAAGCGCGCGCGCCACGTGTCGGCACGTGGGCGCTTTGCGCATGAACACCGCGCGCTGAAGCGCAAGCGCACTGGAGCGCAAGCGCGCGCGCCACGTGTCGGCACGTGGTCGCTTTGCGCATGAACGCTGCGCGCTGGAGCACAAGCGCGCGCGCCACGTGTCGGCACGTGGGCACTTTGCGCACGAGTGCTGCGCGCTGGAGCGCAAGCGCGCGCGCCACGTGTCGGCACGTGGGCGCTTTGCGCTCGGGCGCAGTGCGTTGGAGAGGAAAAGAAGGCTTTTAGCCCCGAGAACTCTCGAAAGAGAAATTAGTGGAGTTAAACTCCTAAAAAAAAGAATGTTTTGGTTGGGGAAATGGGTTCTTCTTCTTCCTCCTCTGTTGGCTGGCTCAAGAGATGCGAGATCTAAAAATCTCTTCTTTTTGAGATCTAATGATAGATCCAAGTTCCCCTTTGTGGGTTTTGTGGTGAAAAACTAATTTGTTTTGAAAAAGGAAGAGTAAAACTCTTGATTTAATTCAAGAGAAAGAAGAAGGTTTTGGAACCTTGGAGATGGAAGAAAGAGCTCAGCTCTGAGACTTTTTTTTTTGGAGAGAGAAAAAGTTGTTGGGATATTTCATTATCCTTGCCTTTATAGGCCATACATTTTACACATAGCCCCTTGGGCTTCACAAAATGGCATTTTGCCTATCCCATGGCTCATGTGCCATTTCTTTTTGCACATAAGCCATGGGCTTTACAAAAATTTGGCTTTATGCCTATTTTTCTTACATTTATCCGAAAATAAAATAAAAGAAATACAACAAAATTATTTATTACAAAATTTTTATCTTGGCATGGGGGAAGGCCGGCCGCTTCATGTTCGGGCTCGACCCGGGCATGGGCCCACTAGATCTGGGCTTGGGCCCACTTGACTTGGGGTTGACTTTGATTTTGACTTGGTCAACCGGGGTGTAAATTTTTACCCCAACAAATTGCCCCCCATCAATAAATGCACACCACATATGTGGGTCGTATGCATGAAATTGATGGATCTTCTTTTACTTGGAGGCGACCTGATTTGGTTCCCGCTTTTTGGGAAGCTGGCACTGCCCTTTTTACGACATGGACGGTCGTTGCTTGACATGACTCCGAGATGGAGTGTCCGTGATAGACGTTTCCCCTGGCCCGGAGTGATCTGGTTCCCGCTTTGTAGGAATCCTGCGCTGCTCTTTTTGCGACGTGGACGGTTGGTGCTGCCATTTTAGCGACTTGGACGGTCGGTACTGCCCTTTTTGCGACTTGGACGGTCGATGCTGCCCTTTTTTCGACGTGGACGGTCGATGCTGCCCTTTTTGCGACTTGGACGGTCGATGCTGCCATTTTAGCGACTTGGACGGTCGGTACTGCCCTTTTAGCGAAGTGGACGGTCGGTTATGCCCTTTTTGCGACTTGGACGGTCGGTACTGCCCTTTTAGCGACGTGGACGGTCGGTTCTGCCCTTTTTGCGACTTGGACGGTCGATGTTGCCCTTTTAGCGACGTGGACGGTCGGTTCTACCATTTTAGCGACGTGGACGGTCGATGCTTCCATTTTAGCGACGTGGACGGTCGATGCTGCCCTTTTTGCGACTTGGACGGTCGATGCTGCCCTTTTTGCGACTTGGACGGTCGATGCTGCCCTTTTTGCGACTTGGACGGTCGATGCTGCCTTTTTAGCGACGTGGACGGTCGGTTCTTCCATTTTAGCGACGTGGACGGTCGATGTTGCCCTTTTAGCGACTTGGACGGTCGGTGCTTCCCTTTTAGCGACGTGGACGGTCGGTGCTTGATTTGACTTGCTCTGCTTCTTGCAATGTCAGGGGTAGACTTGACTTGCTCCGCTTCTTTCGGTGTCGGAGTGGAAGTTGACTTGTTGATTTTGATTTGGGTTGACATCGGCATCGCTATACTGGAATATGGTACCCGGAGCGAATCATCATCTGTCATGGAGAAGATTTTGGGATTTTGGTTTTTGTTTGGCATCTGCATTGCTGCACTGGAACAATGCCAGGAGCAACTCATCATTTGCCCCGAGAGGATTTGGGAGAAATTGGGATTGTTTTACGCCCGTGGATTGTATACGGTTTTGCAGGATGTATGATCCAGACCGTAGGGCCGGAAAAATTTTGGGACTTTGTCGGCGTCTGCATCGCTGCACTGGAATATGGTACCAGGAGCGACTCATCATTCGCCGTTGGGGTATGGAATTTGGAATTTGGTTGGCGTCTGCATCGCTGCACTGGAATATGGTACCAGGAGCAACTCATCATTCGCCATTTGGGGATTGGGGAGCGATGGCTTAGGAGACAGGTTTAGATCCCTATCGCCTAAGGCTTTTCAATTTTATGGGCTGTGAGGGTCCCATAAAAGCATTTCCTCCCTACGAGTCGTAAGGATCCCGCAGGTGTATTTTCTCCTTAAGAGTCGTGAGGACTCCTAAGTGTGTTTTTCCTTTATGAGTCGTAAGGATCCCACAAAGGTTTGTTCTCCTCATGTATCGTGAGGACACATGAGTGGGTCTTCTCAATGGAGCATAATTCCAAAGGCGGAGACCAGCCGCGTAACTGGTAATTGTGGTGGGGCATGGGTATGACGAGAATTATTTGAGCCCGTGGATTGTATACGGTAGTCAACTTGGGGACCAACCGTAGGGCAGGGAGAATTTTGAGAAATTGGATTTTGGTTGGCGTCTGCATCGCTGCACTGGAATATGGTACCAGGAGCGACTCATCATTCGCCGTTTGGGGACTTGGAATTTGGATCTTGTTTGGCATCAGCATTGCTGCACTGGAATAATGCCAGGAGCAACTCATCATTTACCTCGGGAGGACTTGGGATTTGGGTTTTTGGTCGGCATCAGCACCGCTAACACTGAAGCGAAATGCCAGGAGCGAATCATCATTTGCCGTTGCCCGTTGGGGAACGATGGCTTAGGAGATAGGTTTGGGTCCCTACCACCTAAGGCTTTTCAATTTTATGGGCCGTGAGGGTCCCATAAAAGCATTTTCTCCCTACGAGTCGTAAGGATCCCGCAGGTGTATTTTCTCCTTAGGAATCGTGAGGATTCCTAAGTGTGTTGCTCCTTTGTGAGTCGTAAGGATCTCACGCAGGGGTTTTCTCCTCACAAGGTCGAGAGGACTTTGTGAGTGTATTTCATCTCTTTTCACGAGTTTGCGCCCTTTCGGGTTTTCACAGACTCGCCAGTAGTCCTGCTGTTTTTACTCACGGAGCCCTTTCGGGTTTTCATCCGTGCCCATTTTGCTTGTGGACATACCGTTTATTTCTTCTTCTTCTCTTTTTTTTTTCTTTTTTTTTTGGCCGCTGGTAGGACTTTAAAGTAGTCTCACCGGCAGGATTTGGGAGAAATAGGGGTCATTTACGCCCGTGGATTGTATACGGTTTTGCAGGATGTCTGATCCAGACCGTAGGGCTGATGTGCTCAATTCGCCTGCGACTTGGAGCATTCATGTGTAGTATTTCTTGAGATATCGTCCATTGATGGGTGGCATGGGCCTTTCTCCCTCTGCACTTATTAGTTGGTAGGATCCTCCGTCGAACACTTTCTCGATGACGTATGGTCCTTCCCAGTTTGGCTCGAATTTTCCCTTGGCATGTCGATTGGGGATGATCGGCCTTTTGAGGACCAACACCAATTCACCTTTCTTGAAAGCGCGGAGACGGGTTATCTTGTCATAGGCCCGTGACATTTGGGCTCGGTATAGCTCCAGACTTTGCTGCACCGTGAGTCTCTTTTCTTCGAGGGCATCGAGTTCTTCAAGTCGAAGGAGCACGTTTTCCTCCTCCGTCAACTCATGCTGAACGGCCATTCTTAAGCTTGGAACTTCGACTTCGAGTGGGAGGACCGCCTCCACTCCGAAGAGCAATGAGTATGGAGTGGACTGAGTTGGAGTACGGTGCGTGGTACGATATGCCCACAATGCCTCGTGAAGCTTGAGATTCCAGTCTCTCTTGTTGGCTGAAGTATTTTTCCTCAGGAGCTTGCATAGAGTCTTATTGAAGGCTTCGGCTAGCCCATTGGCTCTTGGATTATAGATAGAGGAATATCTCCAGTCTATCTTGTGCTGAGTAGCAAACCTTGAGACATTGAAGCTCTTGAAAGAAGGCCCGTTGTCAGAAATGATTCTTTTTGGTGTACCGAAGCGGTATAGAATATTATGCTGGAAGAATGTCAGAATATCCTTTGTCTTGACTTCTTTTAGCGGGACAGCTTCAGCCCACCTGGAGAAGTAGTCTGTCGCGGCCAGTGTGAACCTGTGGCCTTTAGATGACGGAGGATCAATTGGGCCAACAATGTCGGTGCCCCAAACTTCGAAGGGCCACGACGCCACTGTAGGATGCAATGGGTTGGGATGCTTATGAATAAAATCACCGTGAATTTGGCAGATATAACATTTCTTTGCATGTTCTCCGCAATCCCGTATCATGGTGGGCCAGTAATACCCAAGCCGTTTGATTAGAAGTCGCATCTTGGGGCCAGATTGGTGAGCACCGCAAACGCCCGAGTGGACATCTTTCATGACCTTTTGGGCTTCGGCCAATGACAGACACCTGAGCCAGAGTTGGTCATATGACCTGCGGTATAACGTGTCATTTACAAACACGTATCGGAGAGCTCTTTTCTTCAGCTGAATCCTCGTAGATTTTTCTTCGGGCAGCTTGTCGTATCGGAGGTACTCTATGAAGGGTTCTCTCCAATCGGGCTCGTCTTGGATGATCGAAGCTTCTTCTGCAGGACTGCTCTTCTGTTCCGCGCTTTCCTCTTCTCGTAGAGAGACTGGGGGTAGAATTTGCCGGCTCCTGACTGTGATCAGAATTTCATCCATGTCAGGATCAGCCAGCTCCTTGGCTAAGCGAGCGAGTATGTCGGCTTTTCCGTTCAACGCTCTAGGGACTCTCGTTAGTTCAATATGAGTGAACCGTTTCATGAGTTCCACCACTCGGCCTCTGTACCGAGCTAATTCGAGTTTGTATATCTTATAATCGCCGTTTACTTGGTTGACGACGAGCTGGGAGTCACCGTAAACTCGTAGCCGACGGATTTCCATTTCTATGGCGAGCTCCAAACCAGCTATCAGAGCTTCATACTCAGCTTCATTGTTTGTCCGAGGCTCGGTGAGAGCAAAAGAACGCCATAGGGTTCCCATTGATGGTGTGATGAACACCAATCCTATCCCTGCTTTTATCTCCGGGATGCTTGATCTGCCGGAGCTCCTTATTGATGAGGCCCCATCGAAGTAGAGCTCCCAACATGGCTCATCTTCCTCGAGGTGCAGCACTTGTTCGTCGGGTAACTCACAATTTAGCGGCGACCCTTCTGGTATGGGATGAGCAGCGAGAAAGTCTGCAAGAGGTTGCCCTTTTACTGCTTTCTGAGGGGTATAAACTATGTCAAACTCAAGTAGCATGACAGCCCATCTTGCCATTCTGCCGGCTAGGCTTGCTTTGGTCATCAAGTGTTTAAGCGGGTCGACCTTGTAGATCAGCATAACCCGATGAGCAAGCAGATAGTGCCTCAGCTTCTTCACAGCAAATATCAGAGCCAGGCATTGCTTTTCGATTGGGGAGTAGTTGTGTTCCGCCCCGACTAGAGTTCGACTGAGGTAGTAGAGGGCATTTTCTTTTCCCTCCTCGTTATTCTGGGCAAGGAGCGCACCGAGTGACTCGTCCAGCGCGGCAGTGTAGAGAATTAGTGGTTTATTTGGAATGGGAGCGGCCAGCACTGGAGGGTGCAACAAGTATTGTTTGATGCTTTCGAACGCTGCTTGACATTCGGCATCCCAGATAAAAGGAGCTCCTTTCTTCATGAGCTTTGAGAAGGGCCTACATCTTCCCGATAAATTTGAGATAAACCTCCGTATATAAGCAAGCTTGCCTTGAAAAGATCTTAGCTGCGTCAGACTCTTCGGAGGGGGCATCTCCATGATGGCCTTTATCTTTGATGGGTCAACTTCGATCCCTCGATCTCGGACTATGAAGCCCAGGAATTTTCCCGATGACACGCCAAAAGCGCACTTCAGAGGATTCATCTTCAGATCGTATTCCCTCAGTCTGGTGAGAACGGTCCTGAGAACTTGGATATGATCGGCCTTGGCTTTAGTCTTGACGACCAGATCATCAACATAGCATTCGACGACTTTATGGATTAGGTCATCAAAGATATTAGTCATCGCCCTTTGATATGTAGCACCTGCGTTCTTCAGTCCGAATGGCATTACCTTGTAGCAATATATTCCGATCGGGGTTCGAAATGCTGTGTGCTTCTCATCCTCAGGCAACATCTTGATCTGATTATATCCAGACGAGCCATCCATAAAGGTGAACAGTTCGTAATTTGAGGTGTCATCGACCATCATTTCCATGACCGGTAGCGGAAAGTCGTCTTTAGGAAATGCCTTGTTGAGGTCCCTGAAATCGACACAAACTCGGATCTGCCCATTTTTCTTCTTCACTGGGACATGCATGCGATCCAGTCTGCATATTTCTCTTCCCTGATGAAGCCGGCATCGATGAGTTTCTTGGTTTCCTCGATGACCTTTTCTTCTAACTCCCTTCTCATTCTTCGAGGAGCTTGTTTGACTGGCTTAGCATCAGGAGATATAGCCAGCTTATGCACGGCTACCTCAGGGGAAAGGCCAGGCATTTCTTTGTATGTCCACGCGAAGCAGTCGACGAACTCACGCAGCAGGGCAATTATCTACTCTTTCATTTCCTCCGACAAGAGTGAGCTGATGTAGGTCGGCCTTGGATTATCGGGCGTTCCTAAGTCAATCTCGGCTAGCTCATCAAAGGTTGCTTGTCCGCCATCTTCGAGCTCTTGAGGAGCTTCTTCTGGCTCGGCTATCTCGTCATCATCATTTGATCTTTCGCTGGCCTCACCAACATGGATCATGTAGCACGCTTTGGAATCAGGTTGAATGTAGCCTATGCCCCGTCTATCTGGAATTTGTCCATCGATGAATGCTCGGACCTGGGGCGGATACCATAGTCCTTCGTAAACCTTTGCTTCGGACTCCGTTTGATATAACCGGCATCCGCACTTCTTAAAGTATTCCCGCATCTCGGGCGCATAGTATCTGGGATTGAGGACGGCTCTTATACCTCTCTCATAGGCACGCGACAGAAAGGTCGTCCGGGTGCACAACGGGGTTTGACCTGTAAAACAGGATGCCCTTCTGTCCATTTTTCCTCCCGGGCACGTAGAAAGTTTCCAGCTGGTCCACGGTAGAGACTGACAATGCGTTGAGCTCTTTGCACATCCATTCCGGCACCCTTGTGATGTCCAGGGACCCTTCAGCGACTTCGAAGGTCTCTCGTAATTTTTCTTGCTACATAGGGGGCCGATCTGCACAGCTGTTGCACGGCACGTCCTCTTCTTCTGACTCTTCAGTGTCACTGCCAAGATGAGGGCAGACTTTGCTGCTAGATGGGCCTTCAGTAACAGATTCGTCCGTATCGCTGCCGAAATGAGGGCGAGTTTTGCGGAAGGACGGGCTTCCAGCGTCGGACTCATCAGTGTCGCTGCCGAAATGCGAGCGCACTTGGGTATTTTTGCTTTTGAAAGTGATAGCCGGCGCAGATTTGCTTTTGAGTCTTGGGGCCGTTCTATCCTCAGTCAGTTGTGGCTTAGCATTTTAGTGGTTCGTAAAGTACCGAGAATCTTCATATCGGACTTCATGCACACCGAACGGCTGGATGTCTCCGTCAATGCGTCTTTCTTCGCCATTTTTAGTATACTTCATACATTGATGGAGAGTTGACGGAATGATGCCATAATCGTGGAGCCACGGCCGCCCCAAGAGAATCTTATAAGACGTGTCGGCGTCGATCACGTATATCTTAGCTTCAGTTTGCAGATCCCCAAATTTGATTGGCAAAGCTATAGACCCCAGAACTTGCTGGCAATTTTGGTTGAAGCCTTGAATGACAATCCTTTCCCTTGACAGGTGTCGGACGTCCATTGACAAACTCTTCAGAGTTCGCAAGTTCATGATGTTCACTGAGGACCCCGGATCAATCAATATACGATTAATTCGATCTCCGTCGCTGTACCCGGTCACGTAAAGCGGCCGATTATGCTCAGCCGTTCCCAGTAGCAAGTCTTCATCCTTAAATGTCACTGCGGCGGCATGCAAAGCGTGCTGGGCTTCTTTCATATTAATTTCCGCAAAGTGAGCCTGATACCGCTCGGGGTTTTGTAGAGCGTGAATGAGGACATCTCTAAGCTCCTTAGATAGGACCAAGGCGTTGTAGACGCTCAGGAGAGACGGAAGCTTCCGGAGATGAGCCAAGACATTATAGTCCACCGAGGAAGGACTTATGTTTTCATCGGCCGGTTCTCTGCCATCTTCTTCATTAGCGACTTGTTTTTCCTTCCCTTTTGGGGCGTTGCCCTGATTTTGCGGTAGAGCCCTGCCGCTTCTGAGCTGGATTTGATTGGACTTTGTGGTGAGCTCCTCGTCCTCTTCCGGAAAATAGAGATCATCCTCGGAGTCGCTGCCAAGATGGATGGCGTAGCAGGTCACTACTGGGATCTCTTCATTGGAGTCTTCTTCTAACTCCTCCAGAATTTCAGCCGCTTGTACAGGGAAGAACTCCTTCAATTGAATCAATGTTCTTTCCTTTTGTTCATATTCTTCGAGGGAATCGATATATTTTTGAATGGTCGATCTCCCTGCAGACTCTTTTTCGCGCCTAGCTGCACTTTTCTTCTTCTTGAGCTTCTTGGATTTTGAGCCTGATGGAGCCGCATTGGCAGCTGGACTGGTAGGCTTCTTCTGTCCTTCCCATTCCATCCTGGGCTCTTTCTAAAGTAGCTTTAGCATCTTCTTCGTCTTATTAGATATGTGCGTACTCCATGGAGGCCGCGATGAGTCCGTTTCATTTCTCAAGGCAGCGGGTTCGGCTGTCTGCTCCCAGAAGGCTTCAGTTTCTGTCTGTATAAAGTTGGTGGTTGCGACTTGATTGTTCACCAACACGCTTTTGGACAGCTCGATCTCTCCAGCCTTGTACTTCTTCTCGACCCAGTCTTTGAAGATATAGCAATCCTCGATCGCATGGCTCACTACTCGGTGGTACGGGCAATACAGGGGATTGTCGGTCATTTTTGCTTCTTGGGGTCTTTTCGACTCCGGCAATTGTAGGCCGTTGTTCAAGGCATCTTTAAATATCTTGCGGACCTTGTCCCTTCTGAAAGAGTAAACCTTGTTCTTTTTCTCCTCTAGGGAAGGCCCATCTCCTCCCAGCAATGGCTTTCGAGACCGGTTGGTTTTGGATTCGCCCGCCCTTCGCTTTTCTTCATTGTCGGAGGCATTGAAGACATTGGTACTGCTGGAACTCCCGCTTCTACGGTTGTCGTCCCGCTTGCTTTTCCAGGTTTTGTCTCTCTGAGAGTCCGGCGGGGACTCTTGCTTTGAGCGTTCTAGCATTTGGACTTTCTTGGTTAGCTCCTGAAATGTCTTGAGACCCGCTGTACACAAGAATGGGACCATCCAATTGCTGAGGTTCCCAATGAGAAGGCTGACGGACTGGTCCTGCTCCAGCGGCGGTTCGCACTTGACTGTGAGATTGCGCCATCGGGCGATAAAGTCGGTGTTGCTTTCATTCTTCCCCGGCTTGGTCCTCACAAGGTCGGCAATGGATATTTTATCACTGACGCTCATGAACCTTTGCCGGAACAGAGACTCCATTTGAGCAAAGGTAATGACGGACCCGTCCGGTATACTCGCATACCAGTCGAAGGCGACGCCGGTCAGGCTGTTGACAAGCTGACGAAGAAGGAGCGCGTCATTGCCCCCTGTATTTCCGCACGATGCTTTGAAGTGGGCGACGTGTTGATTTGCATTCCCCGTTCCATCAAATCTTCCAAACTTAGGGATGACGTAGCCGCTTGGGAACTCAATCAGATCGTACTGCGCGGGATATGGCCGCCCACTACTGCCGATTTCTTTCTGAGCTTCAGCTTCGGCCAGCAATGTTTTAACCTTGCTGGTGACCAAATCCATTATCCGATCCTGTGTTAGCGGGATAGTGCTATCTGGGGCCAGGGCGTCCCCAGAAGCGGAATGCGGCCGGCTTTCATGCGGCTCGACCAGTCTTGGTCCCAAAGGAACAGGCATTGGCTGCCTCGGATTGTCATCACCCGGCTGATTAGTAGCGGTTTGTGTCTGATTGGGAGGCGCTCGAGCAATTTGAGCCGTAAGCTGCATCACCACGTTCGTTAAGTCATCAATCTTCGAATAGAGCTTGGCCATCTCTTTATCTTTGCTCCTGAGCTGTTTTCGAAGCTCTTGAAGCAGCTCTTGCTCCGCAGTCCTGGGGCGGAAAGTCGGCTCTTCCTCGCTGTCCGAGCTTGACTCTGCATGGATCGAGGGGTCTTTCTGCCTATCATCCTCATCGAGAGGGTTTTCTTCATCCAGCGGGGGCGGCTGTTCTTGGGCGGCGGCAACCACATTCAGGCTAGATTGGGCTTGGGATGTGGTGGCCCCGTCCTTGCTTTTGCTGCGAAGGTTGTCGCTAGGGCGCCCGCCCGCCATCTAGACCGTATGGGTGATATATCCGGCCGTCTTTCTATCATTGGCGGCTGATTTCACGGATCGCTGTCTTGACCCCCTTGCTTCGGTAGCTGGTAGTCGATTGAAGGCGGCTGGCCCAACCAGGTTCTTGAATGGTGCTGGCGCTTCTTTCCAGGGTTTGCCCCGCTGCTTTCGTGCGGCACAGAGCGCCTGATAGACCCTTGAAGAGATAGTGTCATACTTTTTCTGTTGGGGCCGGGACACGTCTCTTTGTGGCACTGTTCGGACCGCTGTCTTCTTGATTCTGGCGGTCATGGCATTTTTCTGAACCCTCTTTAAGGCTCGATGGAATTGTTGATTCTTACGTCCGACTCAGCCGTCGTCGTGGGGCAACCCTGCACTTGGAACTTCACACGATTCCATTTGGCCGAAGCCTTGGCCCTTTTGTTGGCTCGATACCTGAGCCGCTTCTGCCTTAACTTTTCTGTTCTAAGCACCTGGCGGACTTCGGCTCTTTGGGAAGACGCCTCAGACCGATTGATGGAGGGCCTTGGAAATACGCCCGATTATGCATTTGTTGGAGTCATCGCCTGAGCTCGTACGCAACATTTAACATTGCCCTTCGCATCGGAAGTCTTGCCCCCAGCTAGAGAGCCAGGGACTCGTTCAGACACCATCTTAAGTTTCGGTTGTGGTGCCTTGGCGATCACGACATTCTGCCAGATGAGCGCTTCCGGCAGGGTAGATGATGGCAGAGCCAAACTGGAGGGGCGGTTCCTCCCACTGTCGACAGAGGCTTGCGGGGAGAACCACACGAGCGTTGATCTTGACCACGTACGGAATCGGGGTCAGGTTGGAAGCTGAATTCGTCTGGGGAGACATTGTCGTCGAAGGTTGATTGCTTGAAAATCTGCATGAAAAAGCATTATTTTTACTATAAATACAGGTATGTATATTGATTGAGTTCGCATGAAAGTTTAACCCGAAATATGGGAGGAGAGATTGGTCCCACCGGGCGTGCCAGAATCTGTAGGGTGTTTTTCGTCACCCCATTGAGATGGGAATACGCGCACGCTAGTCAGGCGTACTACAGATTCCCCCTGCCTAGGGTAGGCCGGGGTTTAATGATTGTGGGGATCCGAATCTCCGGCAGCCGCGGACTAAGCTGCCGTTAATTACCCCTCGCCTTTGGGGCAAGGGAACCTCCGATTAACGGGTTAAAATGGTCATGCGAACTCAATGTGCAGTGTACGTGTGTTTTGAAAGGGGGGTTTTGGGTACATCGGGAGCCACGCAGAGTTTTTACGGGGGCCCCGCTACCCGGATAGCGGGCTAGAGGTCAAGGGGGCTAGCAGCCCCCTTACGGGGTGCGGGGCAGCGCCCCGTTAGAAATTTTTTTCTAACAGGGACAGTGTCGTGGAGTATGTGTATGTGTACATTTGTATACAAATGTATATATATACATATATATATAAATAAAGGGGAAAAGGCATCCAAAGGATGCGTGGGGCAGCACCTTGGGCGCTGTGCGCTCAGGCGCAAGCGCGCCACGTGTCGGCACGTGGGCGCTTTGCGCATGAGCACTGCGCGCAGGAGCACAAGCGCGCGCGCCACGTGTCGGCACGTGGGCGCTTTGCGCATGAGCGCTACGCGCAAGCGCGCGCGCCACGTGGGCGCTTTGCGCATGAGCGCTGCGCGCTGGTGCGCAAGCGCACTGGAGCGCAAGCGCGCGCGCCACGTGTCGGCACGTGGTCGCTTTGCGCATGAACGCTGCGCGCTGGAGCGCAAGCGCGCGCGCCACGTGTCGGCACGTGGGCGCTTTGCGCACGAGTGCTGCGCGCTGGAGCGCAAGCATGCGCGCCACGTGTCGGCACATGGGCGCTTTGCGCTCGGGCGCAGTGCGCTGGAGAGGAAAAGAGGGCTTTTAGCCCCGAAAACTCTCGAAAGAGAAATTAGTGGAGTTAAACTCCTAAAAAAAAGAATGTTTTGGTTGGGGAAATGGGTTCTTCTTCTTCCTCCTCTGTTGGCTGGCTCAAGAGATGTGAGATCTAAAAATCTCTTCTTTTTGAGATCTAATGATAGATCCAAGTTCCCTTTGTGGGTTTTGTTTTGAAAAACTAATTTGTTTTGAAAAAGGAAGAGTAAAACTCTTGATTTAATTCAAGAGAAAGAAGAAGGTTTTGGAACCTTGAAGATGGAAGAAAGAGCTCAGCTCTGAGACTTTTTTTTTTGGAGAGAGAAAAAGTTGTTGGGATATTTCATTATCCTTGCCTTTATAGGCTATACATTTTACACATAGCCCCTTGGGTTTCACAAAATGGCATTTTGCCTATCCCATGGCTCATGTGCCATTTCTTTTTGCACATAAGCCATGGGCTTTACAAAAATTTGGCTTTATGCCTATTTTTCTTACATTTATCCGAAAATAAAATAAAAGAAATACAACAAAATTATTTATTACAAAATTTTTATCTTGGCATGGGGGAAGGCCGGCCGCTTCATGTTCGGGCTCGACCCGGGCATGGGCCCACTGGATCTGGGCTTGGGCCCACTTGGCTTGGGGTTGACTTTGATTTTGACTTGGTCAACCGGGGTGTAAATTTTTACCCCAACACTCATATGCGCTCCTATTTCGTTTCGCTTGAGCCAGGAAACCTCTGTGTAGGACTCTAAAGACTCGTCAATACGCCGGCAGCAGATGATGATCATATCAAACACCCACAAGCCGCAAGCGGTCTGCCAAATGTAACGGCCACCCGGGTATTGAGCGATCAGAAGATCGACGAGCAAGCCCGCTCACACTCCTGTGACTCCAACCAGTAACACTTACCGTATAGTCCGGTCTGTTCGTCTGATATGTCGCATATCTCGCCTAGGGGTGGTAAACGTCAGACCCCAGTAGCTTGATAAGTCATGCCGACGTTAGGTCCATAACATTTGTGAAACTACTGATAACTCTTACCAATATATCACTGCAACCCTGGCCAGGGATTTCCTGTTATGGCCAGTCGAGCATAGCGCAACATCCACCCCCAATACCGGGAGAGACGAATCCCCTCCTATCTCTCATTGCCTCCATGTGAATCGGGACTGTACCCAAAAACCACCTGTTTGCACAACTCAGTAGAGCCGTGGTAGGGTGGAAATCAAAGCACAGTGGAAGACTCACAAGACTCTATGACGATCTCGGGTCAACAGACTAAGTTGTACCAGTGTCACCAGAGAACTGCCATCTGACGTGAGGTATACTACCATCTGGGAGTTCTCGGCGAGTCCGTTCAGTGTACCCAGTCTCCACTGAGCACCCGCATACCATCTCTGATGTCAAACACCAATGGATATGGGATCATCCATCGCCCATCACATGGGTCGAGAAGATATACGCTAGTCTCCTCTGGAATATCGATGCCCCGTCTCGATATTCCCACGACTAGGAACATTGAAGGATGTACTCATTGACTACCCAGACCCCACTAGTATGATCTTCATCATAGTCCTGGAAGTCGAGTACACATCCTAAGGGCTTTATCAACATGTAATCAGAGAGACAGAAAGTATACATGTTAAGATAAAGAGCAACCAGATAGCGTACTATCATGTCGAGCAAGAAAGACCTACCTATATATGTCCCAGCATCCACTACAATATACATCCAATGTACAGTAATGGCCTCTAGGGCATACATATAACTAACAGCTTCCGCTTCAGGTGTGCTTGTGACAGAAAACTGTTTTTCAATAAACTCTGCTTCCTAGGTATTAGATGCCGGTTCAGGTTCTCACATTTGCAATTTTATGCAGGGGCTGAGAAATAGCAAAGTTTTGAAGACAGGTGACCATACTCTCCGCGTTGGAAATGGTTCCAATGTACATACAGTCGCAGTAGGAGAGTATCACTTGGGGTTGCCATTTGGGTGTATATTGGTTTTGAACCCATGTTATTTTGTACCAAGTATGCTATGTAATATAATATCAGTTTCTTTGTTAGACAATGAAGGATATAACTTTATTTTGCAGAACAATGTTATGAACATTCACCTGAATCAAATGTTGGTTAGGTATGGTACACTAAATAACGGGATATACGTCCTAAATCAACACACAGTTTTCAGCATACAACACACTAATAAAAGAAAACTTTCAGAAATAAATGAAGCTTTTCTTTGGCATTGTAGACTTGGTCTTATTAACGAAACAAGACTAAACAAGTTACACAAAGATGGATATTTAAACTCTTTTGAATATAAATCTTATGCGACTTTCCAGTCTTGTATCAATGGTAAAATGACCAAAACTCTGTTTACTGGACACGGAGAAAGAGCTACCGAGCTCTTAGGACTCATACATAGTGATGTATATGGTCCAATGTCTACACAGGCTAGAGGCGGTTTTTCTTACTTCATTACATTCACTGACGATTTCTCAAGATTCGGTCATATATTTTTATTAAAGCACAAGTCCAAAGCTTTCGAGAAATTCATTGAATATAAACAAGAAGTAGAAAAACAAACGGGCTTGAGTATCAAGATGCTTCGATCAGATCGAGGTGGGGAATACCTTAGTACAGAATTTGCAAACTTCCAAAAAGAGAATTGGATTCTCTCTCAGCTCACTCCTCCTTACACACCACAGCACAACGGTGTGTCAGAACGACGGAATCGGACCCTATTAGATATGGTCCATTCCATGATGAGTGATGCGGAGTTACCCGTCTCATTTTGGGGGCATGCATTGGAGACTGCAGCATTTCTACTGAACAGGGTTCCAACCAAAACCGTGTCTACCACGCCATATGAGATATGGCATGGGAAGAGACCATCTCTTAAGAGAATTAAGATTTGGGGTTGCCCGGCCTATGTTAAAAAGCAAAATCCGGATAAACTCGAGACACGGTCGGTCATGTGTAACTTTGTGGGATATCCAAAGACCTCTTATGGATATCTATTCTACCACAAGGAGGAACAAAAGGTGTTTATTTCTCAGTATGCCACATTCTTGGAAAAAGAGTTTTTCACTGATAAAGATGATGGCAAGGTGGTGGATCTAGAAGAGGTTCTAGAGACACAAACTACAAATGACGATTTGGTTGAACCGGTTGTTGCAATAGAAACTGAGGAATCTCGGCCACTCCGAAGGTCTGGTAGGACTTCTCACCCACCTGAGAGGTACTACGGTTTCCTCATTGATGGTAACGGAGAAGACTGCATCATGGATGATGATGATCCTACCAGTTTTCAGCAAGCTATCACGAGTGGAGACTCTGTGAAGTGGCTGGATGCCATGAGATCCGAAATGGAGTCTATGTACACCAACAAAGTATGGACTTTGGACGTTGTACCCCCTGGGGTAAAACCTGTGGGATGCAAATGGATCTTTAAAAGAAAGATTGGTGTAGATGGGCAGGTAGAGACCTATAAGGCAAGACTTGTGGTGAAGGGTTTTCGGCAAAGACCAGGTTTGGACTATGACGAAACTTTTTCGCCCGTAGCCATGCTTAAATCCTTTCGGATCCTACTTGCTATTGCTGCTCACTATGACTATGAAATCTGGCAGATGGACGTTAAAACAGCATTTCTAAATGGAGATTTAGAAGAATGCGTTTATATGGATCAGCCAGAGGGCTTCATTGACAGTGGGGGCAGCGGGAAAGCATGTAGATTGCTTAAATCCATATATGGGTTAAAGCAGGCATCACGGAGTTGGAACATCTGTTTCGATGATGTCATCAAAGAGTTTGATTTCATCAAAAATCCAGATGAACCTTGTGTTTATAAGAAGGCTGTGGGAAGAGCTGTCACATTCCTCGTATTGTACGTGGACGACATTCTTCTGATAGGAAATGATATTCCTATGCTACAGTCGGTCAAATCTTTCTTATCACTAAGGTTCTCCATGAATGACCTGGGTGATGCCACATACATCCTGGGCATAAGGATCTATAGGGATAGATCCAAAAAGTTATTAGGATTGTCCCAAACCAGGTACATCAACACCATACTAAAAAGGTTTAGTATGGAAGACTCCAAGCGGGGTGCCTTACCCGCTTGCCATGGAGTCACTCTCTCCAAGGATTCTTGTCCAAAGACCGATGAAGAGAGAGCTCGCATGAGCATTATACCCTATGCTTCGGCAGTAGGATCTATAATGTATGCGATGTTATGTACACGCCTAAATGTAGCTTATGCACTTAGTGTTGTAAGCAGGTATCAATCCAACCCAGGGGAGAATCACTGGACAGCTGTGAAGAACATTCTTAAGTACTTACGAAGGACTAAAGAATTGTTCTTGGTGTATGGTAATGGAGATCTCCAAATGGAGGCCTTTACCGATTCGAGCTTCCAGAGCGATAAGGACGGCAGCAAATCTATCTCAGGGTTTGTATTTACCCTCAATGGAGGGACGGTAAGTTGGAAGAGTTCCAAACAGGATACCGTTGCAGACTCTACGATGGAGGCTGAGTACATTGCTGCAAATGATGCCGCCAAGGAAGCCGTCTGGATGAAGAAGTTCGTCTCGGAGCTAGGAGTAGTTCCAACCATTATTGATCCAATACCACTGTATTGTGATAATAATGGGGCTATGGCGTTAGCTAAGGAGCCCAGGTCCCATCAGCGGTCCAGACACATCCTGAGGCGCTTTCATTTGATCCGGGAGATTGTAGATCGCCGCAAGATCGAGATTAAGAGAGTAGACACAAAGAATAGCGCCGCGGATCCACTCACCAAGGCCTCCCTCAGCCGCAGCATGAGCGACTTTTTGAGATGTTGGGTATGAGATACGCCAATAACTGGCCTTAGTGCAAGTGGGAGATTGTTGGATATATGTATGCCCTAGAGGCCATTATGTGATAGTGGATGTATTTATACATGTATATATATATATATTCAGTGTACATTCTTGCTCGACATGATAGTATGCTATCTGGTTCTTCTTTATCTGACATGTTGATTTGATCATGCTTTTACTCATTCATACATGTTGATAAAGCCCTGAGAATATTGGCTTGACTACAGTGATTATGATAGAGATCATACTAGTGGGACATCTGTAGTTTATAAGCATATCCTGAAATGTCCCTAGTCTTAGGTGTATCGAGACGGGGCATCGATATACCAGAGTAGACTAGCGTATATGATACTAGGCCCATATGATGGGCGATGGATGTTCCCACATTCATCGATGTTTGACATCAAGATCATATACGGGTGCTCTGTGGTGACTGGGTACACTGGACGGACTCACCGAGAACTCCTATATGGAATTATATCTATCGTCGGATAGCAGTTCTCAGGTGACACTAGTACAGGTTAGTCTGTAGACCCGAGATTGTCATAGAGTCTTGTGTGCTCTCCCACTGTACTTTGATTACCACCCTACCACGGCTCTACTGAGTCGTGCAAACAGGTGGCCGTTGGGTACAGTCCCGAGACACACGAAGGCGATGAGCGATAGGAGGGGTTTTGTCTCTCCCGGTATTGGGAGTTGATGTTGTGCTGTGCTCGACTGGTTATATCAGTAAGTCCCTGGCCAGGGCTGCTGAGATTTACTGATAAGTGTTATCAGTAGTTTCTCAATCTGTTATAGACCATTCACCGGCATGACTTATTGAGTTTTGGGGTCGACGTGACCATCCCTAGGCTCGATATGCAGCATATCTGACGAAGAGACCGGACTGTACGGTAGTGTTGCCGGTTGGCTCGACGGGAGTTGTAGCAGGTTCGCTTGTTTTCTTCTGATCGCTCAATACCCGGGTAGCCGTTACGTTTAGCTGACCGCTTGCGGCTTGGGGATGTTTGATATGATCATCACCCACTGCCGGCGTATTGACGAGTCTTTGAGTCCCACAAAGGAGTTACCTAGTCCAGGCGAAATGTTGTGGTGCGCGTATGCGATATGCGCAAGGACCCGATTAAAATGCGCGTATGAGATACCGTATATTAATCGAGCGGCTTGCTTTTGGTTGGGTCGTATGTGATATGTCCGGATTGATAAATCAAGTATTGATTTATCATTTAACCATTAGCTTCTCACTAGAAATCCTTTCTTGTCCTTTTTGGATGTATGCATGCATGTATGCATTCATTCTTGTTCATGCACATATGGATGTGCATGCACACTTGCATACATACATCATTCTATCATGGTTGTTTATACATGGAAAATGGTGGCAATATAAGACTCACACCTTGGTTATTTATATGGATAATTATTTCTATTTGTTTTAAAACAAATTTAAAAAGGAAAGGATAATTCATGGTTTGTTTCTACACTCTTCTTTGACCTAACCATGCTCACCTACTTTTAACCATGGATTAAACTTTCCTTTTATGTTTTAACTCAAATTAAATAATATCTTTATCATTTAACCATGGTTTGACATGAGAAGAGAAAAATATATATACATATATTTTCTACTTTTCTTTCATGAGATTATCTTTTCTCTTCTTCTTAAAAAGCCATCATCTTCTTCAACCTTGCTCTTTTGCTTTCTAGATCTTTCAAGTGAGCAAAATACTCAACAAGATAGGATTTTGAAGTGAGAAAAAGAACCACAACACCATTCTACACAAGTCTTGCCCACTTGTATAGAGTGTTAGCTTCATTTCATTCTCTTGATAAAGTGAAGTTGCAAGCTTGGACAAAGAAGCTTCGGGTGGATCGTCGTGGATACTAGAAGACCTCAAGCTAACCGTTTTCCAACTCTTAAGTGGCCAAGGAGTCTAGCATAGGGAGCTACAAAGGTTGTACTCTCAAAACCCTAGCCTTTGTTACTTGTGGTGTGGTTTAATGTTATGAAACCCTAATTTTCTAGGATTGATTCTTTGTGTGTTCACTTAGCACTCTAAAAATTTAATCTTTGTGACATGTGATGCTTCCAAACCTCTCATAGGGTGCTAGGTAAACCTAACACAGCAGTCCGTCGCCTACGTAGCACCAGTGGATGTAGCCCCAGTCGACGAGACACGTATTCCGGAGACTTTGCGAGTTCCAGGACAGTGGAGGACCCGTACCAGTGTGCCAGTCCAGGGACAGAGGCCTAGTCGTCGAGACAGTTTTCGTGACCGTCGTGGGAGTGCCAGAGGCTTAGGACGAGGTCAGTCGTTCAGCTCTCATCCCCAAGAGGGCCAGCAGCCGTCGTATGGATGTTTTCGATGCGGGAACCTTCATCACTTCATTAGGGATTATTCCTTAGCGCCACGTCAGAGTCGTGTTCTCAGAGGTCGTGGGCGCGGAAGGTTTTCTCAGAGGGGTCAGTCTGGCAGAGGAAGAGTTTTGACAGTTCCGGGTAGAAGGCAGACACGAGGGTTTGTTTCTACTCATCGGGACGCGCAGGCGTTCAATGCAGGGTTTTCAGGTATCCTTAATTTACATGTTCTTTTGATGTACTTGTTGGTTTTTCACACTTTGTGCCGTGGTTGGGACGAGAATCGTGTTAGCTAGATCAACCGTTTGTTGTGTTAACTTCTGTCAGCGATTCTTTTGTTGCCCGACACGTATTTCAGTCGTATGCCAATCGGTGAGGAAATTCTTCCGTCATTGGATCCTTCTAGAGATGTTGGATTTGACGTTCTCCTGAGCATGGATTGGTTAGCTAAGTGTTAGGCGTCTGTGGACTACCGTGAGGAAACAGTCAGGAATTGTTTTCCCAGCGAGTCAGTTCTTGTTGTGCGGGTGGATAGTTGTACCGCCTCTCACAGCTTGAATTCAGCCTTTTTAGCTATTCATATTTTGGAGGAGATGCCGAGGATTCTTGGCGTTCATTCGAGATACCGGAGCCACAGTTGGTTTGTTGGACCAGGTACTTATCGTGCGAGAGTTTTCCGACGTTGTTCTAGATGAGCCGGCGAAGCTTAGGGAGCTTAAGGATCAGCTGCAGAGTTGTTGTTGGGAGGTTTGTGCGTCTGAGTGTTTCGCCTTGAGGAGATCCTATTTCTGTTCTTCAAGGAGAAGGACGGCAGTTGAGGTTATATATTGATAGATTGTTAATTGAACCGGCTTACGGTGCGGATAGGTATCATTTACCTCGCATTGACGATTTCTTCGATCGGCTCCTAAGTGCGAGACTTTTTCTAAGTTGTTGGGGATTAGGTCATCATCGTTGCGGGTTCGGAGTGATGGCATTCCGAATACTGCTTTTGTGCGTGCTACGGGCAGTTTGTGTCTTGGTGGTGTCGTTGGACTCGCCAATGCCCTAGCAGCATTCATAGATATGATGAACGAGATTTCTTCAGGCCGTTCCTCGACCAGCTATAGTTGTGTTATTGACGACATTCTGGTCTATACTTTGTGTCTTGAGGAACGGGAGCAGCACTTGAGGATTTGTTTTGCAGACATTGGGAGAGCCCCAGCTGTTTGCTAGATTCTTGGAGTGTTCCTTTAGGCTTGTTTGTGTTGACTCCTAGGTCTTGTAGTTACGGGAGACGGTTTCGTATGGTTCCGAGGAAGATCGAGACCGTACAGCATAGGCCCAGACTTCTGTACGGACAGAGGTCCTTTGATTTTGGGCTTAGCAGGTTTTTACCGCCGTTTCGTGCAGGATTACTAGCGTATTGCTGCACCGTTGACTGGACAGACCTGAATCGAGGTTCTTTTCTTTGGACTGAGGAATGTGTATGGAGTTTCGGCAGTTGGAGATTCGGTTAGCAACTGCATCAGTTCTTTGCTTTTGGTTCGGGCGACTTTGTGATTTAACTGTAATGTTTCACGAGAGTGGCTCGATTGTGTGCGGTTGTGACACTGCCCGCCGATGCTCGTTCGTCAGAGATACTTGAGTATACTCGGCTGGGTAATGATTCGGAGTCTTTGATTGTGACAAGGGTGTGCTAAGTTAGGAATGCGTTGGTGTACCTGATGTTATCGGGTAGAGACATGAAATCCTAGAGCAAGCACATCAGTCAACTCTATATGTTCATTCAAGTTCCGCCAACATTGACGT
Organism: Agapanthus africanus; assembly: GCA_030015575.1. Classification (NCBI taxonomy): domain Eukaryota; kingdom Viridiplantae; phylum Streptophyta; class Magnoliopsida; order Asparagales; family Amaryllidaceae; genus Agapanthus; species Agapanthus africanus. Next base: position 347,211,137 of record JASDDO010000022.1, read on the forward strand.
GACTTGTAAGATAGTTACGGGTGGACAGGAATGTAAAGAGAAATTTCAGGTTTCGTTTTAAAGTGTTTGTCTTGTTGTGCGTTTGTGTTAATTGTTGTTGGCAGTTGGGGGTCGTCACTCGCCATTGTTGGGATACTTCTTTGATAGCTGTTATCAGGAGACATTCCAATTGGCAACCTTTAGGTTTAGACAGGTCGTGTCGATCACCAGTCTGTTTTTCTGACTCTGCGTAGTAGGATTTTTGGATCTCAGCTAGTCTAGAGACTTCGGAGATGATCCAGTTGGTTCAGGTCAGGATGAGAGTAGCCCAGTGCAGACAGAGGTTTTATGCCGACCATGTTGGTCGCAGACTTGAGTTCGCAGTGGGAGATCATGTATTCCTACGGATTTTCCGATGAATGACATGTTGAGTTTTGGGAAGCTTATCCCAGGATTATAGGTCCTTTTGAGATCCTTTAAGCGAGTTAGTTTTCGTTGTCTTTAATTTGGCACTTCCGCCCAGATTATCGATGATTCACCCCGTTTTCTTTGTGTCAATACTTTGCAATTACCTTCATGACCTTCTCACATGATTCAGAACAGACCATTAGTTAGGACTCGATCTTTTCGTTCACCAGGAGCCATGTGTGTTAGTGGCTCGTCAGGTGGAGAAACTTCGGTCAAGGGTCTTGCCATCTGTGGAGAGTTTTCTTGGACGTAGCCGTATAGTGAGGGGATCACTTGGGAGGCAGCGAGCGAGAATTGGGAGTTTTGTACTCTTCTTTTTGAAGGTACGCTTAGTGAAAATTTTAAATTCGGGGAAGAATTTTTATAGGGGGGAGATTGTAACGTTTCAGAAATCGTTTTGCGAATTTTTCCGTTTTATGGCAAAATTGTCGGTTTTTCCCGTTTTAACCCGATTTCGATCAAACGTCCGTATAAGCTTGCCGGCACCTAGTTTAGCTAAAATAAAGCTTGTGCGCGAGCTTTGGGTTTATGTGGGACGTTTTGGTCCAATTTGAATTTTTCCCAATTTTAATGTTATTTTAATGCGGTATTCACATTTTTGGAAATTTCTCTTTAAGCGATCTTTTCTTCAATTATTCTTGTGTAAACCTAAACCACATAATATCTAGATTATTGTGTGGACAAGGATTTAAGAGTAAAAGAAAAGAAAAGATAAAGAGGTGCATGCATGTGTATTTATGTGAATGCGAATGCATTAAATGGCATTAAGTGTTGGTTTTTGCTAGGAAATTTCCCCCACTCTCTCTCCTTGGCCGAGCTCCCTCTCTCTCTACTGTCCTTAGCCAATTCTCTCTCTCTTTTCCTCACAAATCCTTCACAAATTCTCAATTCTTCACAAACTTCTTCAAATTCTTCACTTTTTTTTCCTTTTGCTTGCTTTGGAGCTTGGATAGCTTGTATCCTTGGGTTCTTTTGGCTAGGTAATAATCCCTATCTATTCTTTAGGTGTTTTTAGTGTAGCTTAGCTATTTAGATTCAGTTTAGAATGTTTAAAGTTAGGGTTGGTGTGTAATATCGTATTTTAGTGTCGGTTTGTGTAGTTTGTTCGTGTCTTGTAGCTGTTATTAATATATATATATTTGGTTTAAGAAATTCATGTTAGGGTTAAATTTTGTTAAATGTTTAGTGTTCATTTGAAGTGTTAATTTGTGTTTTGGAGATGGTTAACCTAGTAGGAAATGTTAATTTTTTCTAATGAACACTTTGTTTAATTATGCAATTAGCTTACTAGGTTTTTCCTAAAACATAATTAGCGAGTGTTAAAAATATAGGAATGGTTTAGATAGCTTAGTTAAGCTATTTTAAGGTGTTTGTAATCGCTAGATATGCATTAGCTTGAAACTAGTGCGAAATTTGCGATAGGTTGCTTACTAGTTTTCGTGGTTTTTCCGACGTGCGTTCGATTGGTTGTTGCGAGGTTATATCTATTGTATTTCTCGTAATTCTTGTGTTGTGTTGCGCGATCGGGACGATCGGGGCCCAGAATTGATGTTTTGTAGTTTAGCGACCCCAATTAGGGTTTTTGGCCGGTATCGTTCGCGATAGATGCGCTAAGCGCGCAGTATAATTTTCCGGGCGTTTTCTTCGCGTTTCGTTGTCTTTTCGTCATTGTAGGATTTTTTTTTCTTATGTGATGTGTTTGTGAAATTTTAGGTTCGCAAGCGGGGACTTCGGACGCTACGATAAGGGGAAAACAGGTGGTAGGCTTCACCTAACTTGGAGTGTTGGTGAGTAGATTTAACATCTACAGGGGAACCGCCCGCATGGCGTTATGCGTCTGGGCTAGAGATTTTAACTTGTCGCATATTCTATGTCATGTTTAGAATTGCGTATTTACCCTATTAATTAGATGTAGTGTGCCTGGACTGGTAATAGTAGGACACTGCACATATTATTGACGATTTATGTTGCACGAGCACTGTTTGTATGCTACACACACCGTCAATAATTACCATGTCACACACAATCCACTTATAGATGTTATATTGCTTGGTTAGGGACATTTTGACATTGATTCATATTTCGTATCTCATTTGACATATAGTTACCAGTATACCTATAGGGTATTGTACCATTAGTGATAGGTACATACACACCTAAGGACATAGCTACATGTGTGCTTTACATTTCATACTTCACTTATACCTGATAGGTATATCACATCATTACAAATAGGTAGATACCTATATTTTCTGCTATACTTTCATGTGTTTACATATATCTGGTTATAACTATGTATTTACCCTTATTGTTGTATTATTAAGAATTGAAGATATTAGGAACCGCATGATATTTATATTAACTGGTTGCAGTTAATTAGCGGCTTTTCCTTTATACGCTTACATTACAGTTTTTATGTTGCGTATACTTTATTCATGGATTTTCGTATTGTTATATGGATTTTTCATGATGTTTTCTGGATTCGGGAACCGTGGGAGTTCATGAAATTATGCATTATTTGAAAAACCCGATTTCCTTGATATGATATTTTAGCAGCCACCATGAGATTTATCGTTTACGATGTGTATACCCCACGCGAGGAAAGGAGGGATCCGTGTGCGGGTACATGGTGAGGCCCGGAGGTACCCCGAAGCAAGAACGATGTCGTGGTGCTAGACGATGAGGCTTAAGGGAACCATACTTTCCGGTGACAGGACCAATGACTCAGCGGCTATCATGTGGATACCGATGGGAGTCATGTACGTATGGATACGTCGAGAGGCGAGGGTCAGAGCTAGGCACTCGAGCTTTCGGGATAGCGTATGATACGTACCTATCAGGGGGCCAGTCATGGAGACAGCACCTGATGGATCAGCATTTCTGTGTCGATGCTTGGCACATTGGTTTCATGATATTTCTAATTACTCCTTTGTATATATAACAGGGGATTGAGCCGCTGTTATATATACCCTTACACCAATATTAGTGGAATGGGACGCTAATATATGTGTATTGATCTCATCATATTTATTTATGTCATTATATTTAGGATGTTAGAATTTTGCTGAAGAATTGATTCGGGATATAAGAGATTCATTTGGGATTGAATACTGGATAGATATGTGAGATCCACTTGATATTGTACATACGAGATATGTGAGATCCAGTTGATGTTGTACATTCGATTTATGTGAGATCTACTTGCTGCTGTACATTCGAGATATGTGAGATATATTTGATGTTGTACATTCGAGATATGTGAGATATACTTGATATTGTACATACGAGATATATGAGATCTACTTGATGTTGTACATTCAGGATATACGAAATATACTTGATATTGTGAAATTGAGGAGATGTGGTATTTAGATGATATGAGGGCCAATTTGGGGGATGATTTGTGGAATTGGGATTCGATTTGTCTTGATGGATTGTGATCCTACCACGATGTCAGGATTCCGTGGAAATGACATACTTCACTCCATACTTCACCTTTATCTATTTGTGCACTGCTTCATGTATTAGTAGTACCTGTTAGAGTACCTTTCATGATTATTGCACATTTACATTCTCATATCCCTATCGCATGATTATTTCATACTGTTGTCCTATCGTTATTGCTTTATATATATTGGTTGTACCTGCTAGTGTACTTTCCATTATTCTGCATTCATATGACATGTTATTACTGGTAATTGCATATCTTAGATTCACGCATTACGTGCATACTTGTGATTACCTGCATATGTTATTTACTATTCACAAGTTGGCAACTCACCCCCGTTGTGCCACAGGTATTGCAGGTGTTTCCCCAGAGTAGTCGAGGCAGGCTATTCACCTATCTATCATCTTTTGCTCCAGATACCGTATCGACTCACAGTGTGCCGTTTGCTTAGGTGGGTTTTGATGGTTATCTGTATTTTGTATTGTATATTTGTTGTATCTTGTACTCTCCATCTACTACTAGTATGTTGTGACTTAGAGACTTGGTGAGGACGATGTTGTATATTATTGTGGATTTGTTACCTTTTATACAGTTTCCTTTCTTTTGTCTCTTATTTCTTCGCTACGACGTCGTATATCTGTTGTGGTGTTTGTTTTCCGCCGTTGGGCGTGGATTTTTGCTCCCGTTTTGGATGCTTTACTTTATATTCATGTTGTACCCATTTAGGGGTTAGTTTTTACAAAGGGGGTGCTGCCAAAATTTTGGAAAAAAAATGGACTCTTTTAAAGAATTTGGGTTGTGATTTCAAACGTTTCAAAAACTTTTATTATCTTTTCCGTATTTTCATGGTTTAGATTTCTGGGTTTGGCTTTCTTTTACTGCGTTACGTCTATAGGCGTTGCGTAGTATTAGGGCCGTCACGTGCCAATTTCGGGTCGTGACAAAGTCCACAAATGGAGAAGATCACTGAAATCTTGAAACAGGTTAACATCAACATCCCTCTTCTAGATGCAATCCAACAAGTCCCCGCTTATGCGAAAACTCTTAAGGACTTATGCACTAGAAAGAGGAAGACTCAAGTGCCCAAGAAGATATTCATGGCAAAGACAGTAGATACGGCTTTCCCCCACCAATTACCGAGGAAACGTAAGGATCGTGGATATCCTACGATTTCCATTTCTATCGGGGAGAAACACATCAACCGTGCTCTACTTGACCTTGGCGCAAGTGTTAACCTGCTTCCATACTCGGTTTATGAGCAACTAGGTATCGGAGTGTTAAAGCCCTCGAGCATAACTCTCCAGATGGCTGACCGATCAATCACCAAACCTGAGGATGTGTTAATAAAAATCGGGGAATTCGTATTCCCTGTGGACTTTATTGTAATTGATACACAGCCTGTAGCGAACCCACGGAATCAAATTCCGGTGATTTTAGGTCGCCCCTCTTTGGCCACTTCCAATGCTATCATCAACTGTCGTAATGGTTCTATGACCCTATCCTTCGGGAATAGGTCAATTGAGCTGAACATTTACAAGTTGGGAAGTGTACCCTCCGAATCTACTGCTCAGGTCTGTTCTGTCGACTTAATGGATGTCGACAGCAGCGAATTTGATGATCCTCATGATACCGATCTTGACTCTTTTCATACGTTATTGTTTGACCCAACTATGTATCAAACACATACGGACTCTTCCACCGAGATGTCCGGATCAACAATTAACACTGATTATGAACTGTTTTTAGAGTCTGAAGATCACCCCGCACTTTGTGATGACATTATTCATCGGGGTATTGATGGAACTTTTGAGGAGATCTTCGCTGATGAACTCGCATTTTTGAATGACACGGGTGTTGAGATGAATCATCTCCCAAACATTGAAATTGAACCTCCACCCCTTCTTCTGGACTATAAAAAGGATGCGAGTAATCCATCACATTCACTGCATCGTCTCTCCAAAATGAGACGCAAACACATTCTATTCCACCACTTACCTTTTCCCTAATTCTTCTTCCACCAACCAGAGCACTACATTGATAAAATTTTCGAATGGTTGGTGTTGACCTTCGGTCTTTGCAAAGCTTGGCATCGACCAATGATTCTTGACCCCCTAATGTGATTTTCAAAGATTAACATGGCTTAATTCAAGTTTGTGGGGGTATAATCTGGCTCTTGATAAGAAAATTTTTACACAAAATGTGGAGCCAAAAATAAGTTTGGTGGAGGATTTTCACTTATATATTTTGCCCCCATTTAATAAATTTCCTCCCAGGCTTACAGGTTTTTGAGATTTAGCAGAAGGCAACAGTGAAGACACTGTTGAAAACAAGTTTGGGGGAGGTTTGTGCTTATTTTTGCATCATTTGCATATCATTTGCATAAGCACAAAACATTTCTTTAAAAAACCTATAAAAATTTAAAAAATTTCAAAAATATAAAAATATTTTTGTACATAAATAAGATAATAAAAGATTAGATAGTGAAAAATTTCATCCAAAAGATTAGAAAAATTTAAGAAAACCAAGAAAATTAGAAGTTTTCTTATACGAACTAGTAATAAGTAGTTATGAGCCGTTGTCCCAAGGGTTAGTAAGATGAAGGAAGTCACTAATCTGAGGATAAAAATAAGTCTGAAAAATAGTTCCTATTCTGGAAGCCAAATATTTGAACGTTGATACCCTACTATTCGCATTTACACACGTCTTGAAACTCGGGATAGTAGATGATACCTTGAAATGCTCTTGTCTAAAATCCAAAGTATGAAGGAAATAAAAAAATGAAGAAAATATAAAATGGTGAAGAAAAAAATAAACACTGGTTTTGTTATCGCCAAGGCAGCAATAAAAAAATATAGCGAGGATGCTTCTTCACCTAGTTCCCTAAGGCCAACTGGTCCGGGAGTCACTACTAAGCCTTAGGTGGTGCAAGACGAGGAAAAACACCTAATAAGCAAGCACATGAGTAATCGGTCGGTTAGTACCTCAAGAAGTAATAACGGTCGCAAGAAAATGTGTGAGCAAATCTAATATTCATTAATTAAAAGTACTGAGGCAGATGGACAAGAGTATGATAGCTTGAATTGAATTCTCCGGGTGTAGAGATGTCTTATACACACACGTAGGATTATATGATCGATGTTTGGAAGAAAGATAGGAATAAAGAATAAGACGATGTTTTATTGAGGGGTTATGTGATTTCTAACATTTTTTCATGACTATTAAGATAGGGCTCATGACAACCGAAAAAACTAGCTTAGTTGGAAACCCTAATTTTCAAAGCTTTTCTTTTACAATTCTTGTCTTTATATGTAAATTTCACGGTCTTCCTTTTATTATTGGATTTTGTGGGTGAAATCCGCTGAAAACCCTCAGGAGACAACACTCCTCCTACTAGGGACACCTAGAGGTTTAAAGGCTTGTTACACGTGCTCAGTGCAATCATGTTGCCTACGAAAGTGTGCTAGTTAGTTTTTCTCTTTCTTTATTTTCTCCTTCTCTTTTTAATAAAACAGTTCGCTCGAGACGACCGAAAATAAGTTTGGGGGAATTTGATCAGTCGAAAATAATGTATTTTTAACACGTCAATTTCCCTATCATTTGCACTCATCTAGTAGTGTTCGGTTTGCATATTGCACATATTAGCAAAACAGTCGTAAAATAACAGATTGCATGTGTTATGCCTTAAAACCGGCACTTTAAGGGAAATTGACTGTTTATCATGGCATCGCATCATCCCTGAATTGCGCAACACTTGTTTCGAAGTCTGTGCAGGAAATTCCAGGAACCGAGCCAAAATTGTGAAAATAAGGCTGATAAAAATACGCCAACTCCAATGCTTGAGATCTGGTAGTAATATAGAAGGAACTGTGAGAATCAACAAATCAAGAAAATACCAAGAACTCATCAGGAAGCAGAAACAGAAAGATGAAGCTTTAAGGAAGCCAAATGGCCGCGGATCCGTGGCCAGAGCCGGCTTGCGCCGCGGATCCGCGGCGTGGTGATGACGTCAGCGTTGCCAATTTTCTGCATGTGCTTCCCATAACGGCAGTAGCTTCCAGATCACTCCAGATTCTCCACGTGGCTTCATCTAGAAGGCTCGGCCTAACAAACCATTTCTAGAAGCTCCCTCCAACTAACTACTTCTAGAAGCCTCTCCCTATAACAAACTTTTGGAGGGAAATTCAAATTTTGAATCTTAGATCTAGGGTTTTGAGGTCTATAAAAAGGAGCCTAAATCTAAGGGTTGAGGTTGTTCATTAGTGGTTCTTCATCTTCCCCAAAATCCTCCTACAAGTTGAGTGACACATCTTGTAGCCCTAATTCCAAATTCCAAAATCCAAAACCAAATTCAAGATCCCGAGTACCATTCAAGAAAGAAGCCTTCAACCTTTTAGGAGCGGAGCCGATCTTCAATCGAGTAAGTGATCCAAGCCGATCCGCGACTCAAGTAGACGAGCGAAGCCAAATCGCCGATCGAGTTCTTCCTCTTGTAGTTCTTGAGCGATTTGTAACGGAATTGTTAATAAATAAAAGGTGAAATTCTTTAATCTTGCTTCCTTTAAATTCTTGCATCATGATTCGATCTCAATTTGTGATTGTGGTTCTTGTTGTGATGTTTGAGTAAAACTCCGCTCGTAAAGGAGTCGAGACGATCAATAGAATGATGATGTAACAAATCTTAAAACGATTCTTAAGTCCTACGAGTTTTGTAAACCCTAGCAAATTGAAGAATCGACGACCTAGTTTCGTTGCGATGCTTTCTTGATTGTGATCGCTCGAAATTAGGGATCCACGATCGATTCTTGAATTTACTAGAGGCTAGAATGTGAATGATATCGATGAAGGAACAAGGGATAAATGATGAAACCCTAGTTTCACAAGAAATCCCTAATTCTCGTTGATCATCATCGATCTAGTATCAATTCATCGATGGATAAGAATACGTAATCGCTAGATTTCATCACATCTATAGATCCGATCGATTCCTACGAGCCTCACTTCGATTCTTGATATTTGATTTGGAAATCATCACAAATTCTCAATTCTTGATTTTATCGTTTCTTGATTTAGACATAATTTTCTAATTCTTGAACTTCAATTTACAAATCAAGAATTGTTTCTTTTCTTTTCTTTAAAGTTTCAACTCATCTAATTCGAAACATGAATGATTACACTTTCCCTCTGGACGATCCGCACTTACTAACGCGCTACATTCGACACCGTTATTGATTGCGGTCAAAATATTTTTGGTTGTGATTTCTACACAATTTTCATACCACACAATCGGAAATCGTTTCAATCAATGACTCATGGCACGTTTCTGTAATGGCAGTTTATGGGTTAACCCGGGCTATGACGAGGGTTAACTTTCTACCATCTGAAAGATCAATAATGATATTGTTCTTGACTCACCACAGTTTTAGTAAAATGGACTTTTTTCAGAAAACTGTAGTGGGAGTATGATAGAACTGAAAGAGATTTCAGAACCACAAACGATTACTGAAAATTTAATAGAACATAAAGATTCAATCAGGTTTGACATTTTATTAGCCACTCCGCAGATATGGTGGGTAACCTTAGGCGCCCGGGAGGTACTTCGGTATCCTCAAAGATGGTGACAAGGAGGTTCTTGTTTACCCAGACTTTCTATTACTGCTGTTCTAGACTGTGAGACCTGGTAGGCGGATGAGTATAGCGTCGTTCTAAAGTTTACTTTAGAAGTGCACGTGTATATGACTCTGCCAGAGGGTTGTTGTAGTCAGTGGGAGCAGCAGAAGCGTAGTGGATAAGTAACTTGTGTCTATTTATAGGCTAAAGCAAATATAGCGAAGATAGATCATCTATTTTTGATGTAAGAGTCATAGGTTTTGACTTCATCAGAATAGTGGATGGATCTGTTAAGAAGGTAGTAGGGTGTGGTGTCCTGATATTTGGATGACATACACATTGTAGGAAGTGATATTCCTATACTACGATCGGTTATACTGTGGTTGTCATACAGTGGTTTCTCCATATAGGATTTGGATATTATATTAGGCATTATGGTAACTAGATCTATGGTTTTAGATCTAGATTTGGGTGTAGGATTGCTTAGCACGACAACAAGGGTTCGGGAGGCATCGTCCATGCCATTTTAAAAATTTTGCCATGCTAAACAATCCTAACCCTGGAATCACAACTAGTGATTTAGACGAAACATAGTGTAAACAACTTTACAATTAGGTGAACTAGGAATACAACCTTTGTAAATTGGTCCTTCACTTCAATAGCTCTGTGTAGTAGTACCTTCGCTCCAAGTTGTGATCTTGCGGACTCTAGAGTGGCTCTACAAGATGAAAGGAACGAGCTTGCACGAAGTCTTCGAGGCTGATGATGATCTATGTCGAGGAGACACTAACCCAAGCCACCTCTTCACTAATGAGGGATTAGTGAAGTTAACACCCTAAACTAAATGGCTAATCTAGTAGAGGATGATGAAGTAAGATTTTTGCTCACATTAATTTTCTCACTCTTTTTCTTCTCCTCTCAAAAACCTAGAGAGCTAAGCTCTTGAAGATGGCGAAGAAGCAAATAATGGATGAGAGAGTGAATGGCAACCATGGGTGAGAAATATCTCATATAACTCATGTAGAGACTTAACCACGGGTTTAGATAATGGTTGGGTTAATAAATATCTTAAGTAAAACAAAATTAGTGGACTAAGTCAATGCATCTACAAGCTTCATGCCATGTGACTAATTTCTAACTAATTTGGATTTACTTTAAAGAAATAAACCTTACATTATCATTAGCATGGTGTAAGTCTCATTCACCCATGTTGCATGTGGCATCAAGCATGGCACAAAAAAGAAAACACAATTAATATAGATCACATATATATTAAGTGTGCACATGTGAGAAAAAGAAATGCTTAAGTGAGCTAATATTAGTTAATGTAAAATAGTATATCAAATATATAATTATACATTAAATCATTAAATCAACACTGTTGGATATAGTGCCCTCAAAGTCAATTATTGGATTGCAGGCACGTGATTGCAATGATTGAGGGAGGACCTATGCCAGAAGGACAGTCTTACTCGAGAGGATAGTATACTATTTGGATTATCTTTATCATCGTGTATATGCTTTGAGTGACATTGCATTTCACCATTACACGTTGATAGAGAATAGTATGCTATTTGGTTTGTCTTCATCATCGTGTACAGCTTTAGGTGACATTACAGGTCACTATTACACGTTGATAGAGCCCTTATGATTCTTGCTTGACTACCAGCAGTATGATGGCGATCATATACGTGAGAGTTGGGTAGTCCATAAGCACATCCTTAAAAGTGTCCCTAGTCGTAGGAGTTTCGAGACTGGGCATCGACACTCCATTAGTAGACTAGTGTATATAGTCGAGACCCCGACGAGGGGCGGTGGCCGGTCTCACAAGCCATTGGTGTCAGTTGGATCACCTAAGATGTATATAGGTGCTCATTGGGTTTTGAGTACACCGGACAGGACTCGCTGGGAACATGCTAGTTGGTATTATACCTAGCGTCAGATAGCAGTTCCCCGGTGACATGTGTACATGTTAGTTAATCGACCTGAGATCGTCATTTGTCACGTGTGAGTTCCCACTGTGCTTTGATTACTATCCTACCACGGCTCAAAGGAGTCATGCAAACATGTTTTAGTTGGGTACAGTCCCGAGCCACATGGAGGTAGTGAGCGGATCGGTAGGGGTTTCGTCTCTCCCGGTATTGGGGGTGAGATCGCGCTGTGTCTAGGAGAGCCATTACACGAAGTCCTTGGCCAAGGCAAGAGATTTACTGGTAGGTATTCCAGTAGTATCTCAGGGTGTTCTGGGCTACACTCCGACACGACTTGTACCGCTTTTGGGGGTCTGACGTTACCATCCCCCTAGGCCCGACATGCGATACTCATAGACAAACGGACCGGACTGTACGGATATTGTCACTGACGGGCTCAGTAGAGTGTCAGGATGAGTTCGCTCATCGACCTCCCTTTTGATCAATACCTGGTAGCCCATTACGTACAGTTAGTACCACTGACGTGCTAGTGGTTAAATCCACGGCCAAAGTATTGACGAGTATTTAGAGTCCCCCACAGACAGTTTCTCAAGTTTCGGGCGAAACGTTGTAGAGGCCGTATGATATATGGCAGGGTTTGATCATATACGTGCATTCGTGCACGCATCATGATCGGACGGATCATACTAGTGGGCTTTGGTTTAAGCCAGATCCTAGTATTAGATTTGTTGGATTACTTTAGTCTCATTGCATTCGCATTCAGTCGGAATGCGGATGCAGGTATGTATATTCAGGTGAGGGGTACTCTTATGATCCGTCACGAGTTTACTTTAGTAGATGCCATTCTATTTATTGTTGTAAACATTTGGATTAATGTTTACAAGTGGAAATTATGAGCTTAAGTCATCATTAGGAGCATTAATTGTGACACATGCATAAGTGATGACTCATGGTCTCTTTATTTGTGCATATGTCTCATTTTGGATTGTTTTAATGTGTTGAAATGATAAGAGGAGAGAGGGAGGGCAGCCATGAGGCTAAGAGTTTGCTCTTGGATTATCATTCTTGGCTCTCAATTATTATTCCAACACATTAAGAAAAGATATGCTTCTTCTTCTTCTTCCTCTAGCTCACCATTTCCACCAATGGCATCATCTTCAACCTCCATCCACACACTCTCATGTGTTGAGAATCAATGGATGCTTGAGACAAAATTATCACACACATTCTCTACATCGCCTTGGACATGTCGGCTAGCATACTTCATGTTCGAGTTGCTTCAGATGAAGCAGGAGCCCGTAAAAAGACTCATTGATGTGGTGCCCTTCCGACGAGGAGACCGGAGATCGGAGATACCGCGAGGAGCTTGGGATGGTGGCCAAAGATGGAAGACATGGATCGATCGGTATAGCCACTCTCACTTCTTAGTAGTTTGCTAGTTTATGTTAATGGTTCGATCCGGTGAAAGGTTATGGTAGCGCCATGTTTAGAAAAAGTTTTTTGTTCCGCGTTTGGCCTCAGATTGACGGCCGGGGCGCTGCCATAACCCAGCAAACACTTGATTTAATAATCCTGCTATATCTCATATGACCAACTAATATTATTTGTATCAACTTATCGAATCAACACTTGATTCGATAACCCGGCTATATCTCATATAACCGACCGATACAATATCGACTTATCGAATCAACATTTGATTCGATAACCCGGCTATATCTCATATAACCGACCGATAACATAAATCGCGAGAATAGAATACGGTATCACATACTCTGTAACGTTTTGAAAATCGTTTCGGTGAAATTTCGGAAAAACGGTAAAATAAGGGGGTTTTCTGTAAAAAGTCAAAATACAAATATCTTTATTATAAAATTAAATATACATATTCTAGCTATGTAATTGCTAGTATTTAGTGTTTATTGAGTCACTGATGAAATTTCAAATTTTCTGAATTTTTTTTCGAAATTAATTATTTTAATATTATTTTAAGGCGTCCCTAATACATTTAATTAGGGAAAATTACAAACTGGAATGAGTTGAAAAAAATTTTGTGCATCATAACACATTAAACAAAATTTTAACATATTGTTTCTGAAACGAAATCGTTTGCCAAAACGGTTTAGAAAATATCGAAGAAAAATGGCTTAATTAGCGAAATTAGTGTTAATGGAAATTGGGGTAATACATTTATCTTTTCCCTAACCCACACACCCACACCTCACCCTCTCTCCCTCTCCCCATGTGGCCAGCCCCACCTTGAACAGTCCTCCCTCTCTCTCTCTCCAATCACCTCCTTTTTGAATAGAAAGGAAAAGAAAAGAAAAGAAAATGAAAGAAGTAAAATAGACTTTGACTTTTTCAACACTTTCTCCACCTCACTCTCTCTCTTCCCTCACCACCCTCCAATTTCGAGCTGAAAATCCACACCCAAACAGCAGCCCCCCTTCTCTCTTCTCTTCTCTTTTTCCATCAAAAAAAATTGCCAAAAATCAAGTAAAACCTCACCGAAATCAAAATCCGACTCCTACCCATTTTCCTCATCTTCTTTAACATGGATCTTGATGCAAGGATTTCAAATTGGTGGTCTAGATTTCAAGTTTGATTCATGGTTGTGAGGTATAACTTTTGACCCATTGTTCAATTGTTGGTTTAATTCCTTAATGAAGCTTATTAGGTGCTAATTTATGATTTAATTGAAAGATGTGGGTTTGCAAGAGAAGGTTTAGATTAGGGTTTGTGAAAAATATAGTTAGGGTTTTGTGTTGTGAGATTATGGTTGTGGGATGTATTTGCCATATCAAGGTTATGCTAAATCAAATTAAGTTGCTAGTTTGCATTTTTGATGATTTAAATTGTGATAATTATATAAATTGTAAACTAGGTTTTTAAAATAATTATATTTTGGTGTGATAAGATTCTAATTAAGATTGCATGTCATTATAAATATTATATTGAGTGGTTTAATGCTTTTAGTTCATGAAAATCCAATCTAAATTGTTGTTTGTGCATTTTTGCTATAAATTGTTAAAATTTGGGTATATTGTAAACTAGAATTTTGGGGTTAATGAAATTTATTGGGATTAAATTATGGAAATTGTTTTTATGACTTATTTAAGATATTTAATAAGTATTATGGCCACTAGATTTGTTTAAACGTCGAGTTTTGTACTAAAACGCATAATTCGGCTTATGCTATTAAAACTACTTGTTTTAAGTTGGTTTTCCTTCACTCTACTACTTTTCTTGGTTTGGATTTCTGGGTTTTCGGCTTACTTAGATTACGTACGCCTCGAGACACTTCGTAGTTGAAGTGCCGATCATGTTCCGTACTTTCGGGACGTGACAAAGTTGGTATCAGAGCGTTAGGTTTTACCTTCGGAGCGTAGGATGACCCTTGGTTGATGGAATAGGTGACTTAAGTAGAGTGACGTACCGTGGGTATGTTCCGCGGCATACTTACGATACGCTACTTCGCTTAAGAAGCCTTTGGATATACATTTCCTTGCACAATATTATATTCTTTCCTATGATCTGGCCTCATCGGTACCAGTTATGGTTTTGCTGCCACGATTACGGCCAGGGAGAGCTACGGCTAGAGTTGCGGTCAGCACGAGCTCGTCACGAACGAGGACTGACCAGGGCGTGATTCCAGGGACATACGGTTGCATTGAGAGGCGTCGTCTGATTGTGTTTTCGCGCCATGAGCGTTTGACAGATCGCCTTTACGAGATTTCTCGGACGTGCCGATCAGTACCAGAGGATTGCGCCACTGATAGAGGTCAACCAGATTTTGATGACCGTTGGCGTAGTGCTTACTCCTGATGATTGAGGCACTGTTCAGCGTGCAGACGAGTGGGCCAGTAATTGCTGCGAACGACGAGATATCACCCCAGATGTTGGAGCTATTGCAGTACGGGTTGTAATAAGAAATGATAGAAGGTCGCTAGTCACCCGAGGATGAATGACTAGGACATGTGGTTCTTTCGCCTACCCCGATGCGAGGTCATCAGATAGATTGATTCCAGCTAGAGACGACTTCACGCGAAGACGTAGTCGACAGAGACGATCGAATGTCGGAAACTTATTATTCCAGGTTTAAAGTATTCGGAAAGACATGCATGCAATTCTATGGACCCTCTAGAAGAATGAAACCCTAACTCGACTTAATGACCGTGTGAAAGCCTTTGAACCTTAGGGTTTGCGGCAGTTCCGCGGCGCCATTAGTGAGGCTTGGGTTTGCCCTTCTACGGCTGGACCATCGATGCTGTGGTACGTACTCGATACTGTTAAACTGTACCCAAGATGTTGAGCTCTTGGGGAATTATAAGGTTTTGACAAATCGATCGGATGGTTCGACTTCATTCGGATGCCAGGTGGTGAGATGCATTTCTTGGTAGACTCCAGATACGAGGATAGCCGTTGGAGCTTAATCCATGCAGCCACGACGAGACGAGTCCGAAGCAGTCGACATTAGAGAAAGTGGAGTAAGAGGTTCGTACGAGATCTTGATGAGACGACGTTCCACTCCGCCGACATCAGAGATGCGATACGCATGCCGAGGAATTGTATTTGGATATACCTTCCAAAAGGAGTCGTGATGAGTATGCAGCCGTTCCGGAACGAGAACAGATCTAGTAAGGGATGATGACTTCCGGACAGTTCGGCAGAGATGAGATTTGGGAGAGATTTCGACAGGACCTTTCTGGAATGAATTACGAGAAGACTTGGACCCAGGAGTGGTCATGTTACGCACACCGGCAGGCCAGAGTTCAGGATCGTCGACGAGATATGCTATGAGTGACCACGGCAGTTGGCCAGAGATTCTTGGAGGATGTGCTTGAGCGGGACTATTCCACCATACTTGATTTTGTGTATTTTGGGCGATCTATTCGCATGATTGATTTTGATGATTGAGTTTCATGATATTTGTCTTCATGGACCATGGTTGCACCTGCTGAGTATTTACGATTTTTGCACAGTTGTTGCACTTGATATCGTTTTCGTGCCTTGGTTTCTCACGTTTATGATTTTATGGGTTTCATATAGTTGAGTTGATTTTGTGCGTATGCACGCACACGATTTGGTTTCTGCACTCGGTATAGTTCATAAATGCTTGCAGTGCAGTGTTACGTATGTTGTGCATTTAGATGCACTAGACTTCGATTTCGATTTCGATTGTGATGTTCGGTATTTGTTTTGTGCACCTTGTGCACCTGATTGGATTTTGCGCATGTTCGGCGCTTGATATTGGATTTCATGATTTCGTGTACGATGGATGCACCTGATTTGGATTTTCGCACATGTTGGGCGCATGTTTTGAGGTGCGATTTTGGTGCACCCCAGATGCACCAAATCGAGATTCTTCGTGCATGTCAGATGCACCTGATTTTGCTGTCAGGCACCCACGTTGCCTATGACAGATGCTTCGTGCACACCCGATGCACTTAGATCTTGTTTCTGTGCACTTGTATGGCACGTATATGGATTTTGATTTCCGTGCGCACCAGACGCACGTAGTATTCATACGCGTAATTTGGGATTGATTACTTATAGAGCAGTACGTTTTTATGTTATTTGCTATGTGTTTTCGTACTGAGCAGGACTAGTCAGAGGACAGTACCTGAATGTATTTTGCATGCATTGATAGCTATCGAGGGGAATTCCAAAAGCGAGCTATAGTCTCAGTATTTACCTACGTGTCTGATATGACACGAAACGTTTAAAACAAGGAAGCCCTTCTAAATTGTTTCCCAAAACGGCGGAACGTACATTTCAAACAAAAGGTATATATGTATATAGTTATTTTCTTATGATAGACGTCCGCCACTGTGCAGTGTTATGCGCATTACACAACGACTTTAAGAGATTTGGCATGCATTTCCTTCGGATATTTACATATATAGATTTGATATTTACGTGTATAGTTTCGAGTTATATCATATTGGTTTTGTATTGGATTTGAAATTTGTGTCTTTACCATGACTCCGATGATTGCGGGAGGCTTGACGGAGGTTTTGATTTTGAGTTATATGCTCATTTTTCATGCGTATACGCTGCGCTACGATTTGTTTTATGTATTTATGATTTCGGAGCCCCGACGACTTGATGGTTTTGCTTAGATGTTTTAGTATTTGGCGGGAGTTTTAATTTAAATTCGGGGACCGAATTTCTTTAAGGGAGGAAGATTGTAACGTTTTGAAAATCGTTTCGGTGAAATTTCGGAAAAACGGTAAAATAAGGGGGTTTTCTGTAAAAAGTCAAAATACAAATATCATTATTATAAAATTAAATATACATATTCTAGCTATGTAATTTCTAGTATTTAGTGTTTATTGAGCCACAGGTGAAATTTCAAATTTTCTGAAATTTTTTCCGAAATTAATTATTTTAATATTATTTTAAGGCGTCCCTAATACATTTAATTAGGGAAAATTACAAACTGGAATGAGTTGAAACAAATTTTGTGCATCATAACACATTAAACAAAATTTTAACATATTGTTTCTGAAACGAAATCGTTTGCCAAAACGGTTTAGAAAATATCGAAGAAAAAGGGCTTAATTAGCGAAATTAGTGTTAATGGGAATTGGGGTAATACATTTATCTTTTCCCTAACCCACACACCCACACCTAACCCTCTCTCCCTCTCCCCATGTGTCCGGCCCCACCTTGAACAACCCTCCCCCCCTCTCTCTCTCCAATCACCTCCTTTTTGAATAGAAAGGAAAAGAAAAGAAAAGAAAATGAAAGAAGTAAAGTAGACTTTGACTTTTTCAACACTTTCTCCACCTCACTCTCTCTCCTCCCTCACCCCCCTCAAATTTCTGGCCGAAAATCCACACCCCAACAGCAGCCCCCCTTCCCTCTTCTCCTCTCTTTTTCTATAAAAAAAATTGTCAAAAATCAAGTAAAACCTCACCGAAATCAAAATCCGACTCCTACCCATTTTCCCTCATCTTCTTTAGCATGGATCTTGGTGCAAGGATTTCAAATTGGAGGTCTAGATTTCAAATTTGATTCATGGTTGTGAGGTATAATTTTTGACCCATTGTTCAATTGTTGGTTTAATTCCTTAATGAAGCTTATTAGGTGCTAATTTATGATTTAATTGAAAGATGTGGGTTTGCAAGAGAAGGTTTAGATTAGGGTTTGTGAAAAATCTAGTTAGGGTTTTATGTTGTGAGACTATGGTTATGAGATGTATTTGCCATATCAAGGTTATGCTAAATCAAATTAAGTTGCTAGTTTGCATTTTTGATGATTTAAATTGTGATAATTATATAAATTGTAAACTAGGTTTTTAAAATAATTATATTTTGGTGAGATAAAATTCTAATTAAGGTTTCATGTCATTATAAATATTATATTGAGTGGTTTAATACTTTTAGTTCATGAAAATCCAAGCTATATTGTTGTTTGTGGATTTTTGCTATAAATTGTTAAAATTTGGGTATATTGTAAACTAGAATTTTGGGGTTAATGAAATTTATTGGGATTAAATTATGGAAATTGTTTTTATGACTTATTTAAGATATTTAATAAGTATTATGGCCACTAGATTTGTTTAAACGTCGAGTTTTGTACTAAAACGGGTAATTTTTGCTTGCTAGATTTTCGGTAAAATGGCTTTTAAGGTGAATTTGGGGTTTTTGTGAATTTTAACCCATTTTATATTATAATTAGTGTTCGTGAATGCGCAAATGAGAGTGTTTGGGTTTTTATCGATGGTTTGACGTTTGTACATCGACATCGAGGGTTGGTTTGGCTATTCCTGCATGCGTAGGCGATAGGTTTTGACCTATGCGTGATACGCGTGCCGATTTGATTTTCGTATGCCGTTTCGATTTCGAATTTGGTTTTAATGCGATACGATGCGTTATGATATGTAGGTACCCCATGTGGACTTCGAGACGGCAAACAAGCGCGTGGCGACGTCGGCACCGGCGAGCAAGGACCAGGTGAGTAGATTTATATCTACGGGGAGAAGTCTGGTGGATGGCGTATAGCATCCCCGCAGTTCGTGGTGATGTATACGAATACGTATACACACATATATTTTGATTATATATATTATGTTGATATGAGACTTGATGATAATGGTAGATTCTAGGTGTTCATGGATTAGTTTAGTGTTAGTTGCGAAACCTTAGAGTAGTTGTTACACCCATACACGCACTCACACACATGCATACATCTATGTTATTACCTGTGCGTATATGGGGAGATGTGTTTATGTGTTCACCTGGGTATGGGACTAGGTGTTCACATACTGGATTTGCGGATGATACTTGGGATTGAGATGAGTCGATGAGATTTGAGTTGAGGCCGTGAGATCGGTGATATGGCAGGATTCGTACTTGAGATACGTCCTGATGTTATAGGTGATCTTTGGATGACGATGCCATGTGAATAGTGATATTAGTAGTGTACTAGACGTTGGTCAGTACCCCAGATGATGATCTTGATAAAGAGGATACCAGATGAATAGTGTGATGAGTATGATATTGACCCGTACCTAGATTTGGGGATGCCGTACGACGGATTTACGTACGAGCTATATATTGATGATTGATCCGCACTCTTGACTTGGGATGTCTGATTTTAGATACGGTATCGGATATGATATTATTGAGGCGGGATCACCGACTAATATATATACAGGTATGTATATGTATCGACTCAGATGTTAGGCGGTTTCCTTACCTGTAGTTCAGCCGTATAATTTAGTGTAGTTGTTAGACTAGATTAGAATCCTACCTATTTCAAAACTAACGAATCATGGGTATTTTAAAGGACAGGTCTAGGGATTCTACGGATATTTCAAAAGACGTATCTTTTCTTAAAAACACCGTAGCCCTTATTTTCAAAACACCGCGATTCGTGTCATTTCAAAAGGCACTATTGTAAGACTTATATTAGGGTAATGCAGATTAGTTATCGTTGTGTCTAGTATTCAGTTCCCGCATATTATTGTTGTTGCTCCGCATCGCATACTTATTGTAATTCTTATTTCATTATTAATATCATGCTGTTAGGACACCATCATCATTACCGATGATGCGTATGTACCACGTACACTTACTTGCCGGCTCACACACATCTTCATCGGTAATTGCCATGTCACGTACACTTAGAAAATACAATTACTTTGACATAGCCTGTTAGCTAATAGTTTAGACATGATATTAGTGTACTTGCCTTATATGCTAGTTTAGACATTATAGTTATTACCTGCTACTTCATGCATGCTATTATTCACTGTTATGCCGCATTCATGGATTCTCATGCATATATTCACTATCTTACATGCTATTGAGGTTTTGGATTCGGATTTCCATGAGATTTTCTGGATTTGGGGGAAAACCGCAAAACTTATACAAACTTCTTCTCTCTTTTTAAATAAAAAGCGCGGTTTTCTCATAATGTATGAGTCGTCCACCATGAGTTTGCTGATGGATTTCGAGACCCGAGTTCGAGGAGTGGAGGAACCGTTTCGGGTACATGGAGGACCCGGTGCGGTACCCTGGGGCAAGAGGATCGCAGATGATGGCGTTGAGCCTGGCAGGGGAGTACTACCGACCGGTGATTTTACCCGACGCGTCGGATACCGGAGGTTACCATCGTAGTCTTGAGATGGATGGTAGGGGCCGGTCTGGACTGACGGCGCCCTAGATATTGAGGTTTGAGACATTGAGATTTCGAGATATTGAGGTACTGAGATTTGATGATCCAGGTCAGTCCGGGTAGCCGGAGCCTGAGATATTTAGATATGTGGATTTATGTTTTTGTGTCGATACTATACATGGTTTATACTGATTTTCTTATGATACCTCATTTTTTTAAAAATACAGAAATCTCACTGAGTTATGAAAGCAGTTTCTTCAGTACATGTTGTTGGATATATGTATGCCCTAGAGGCCATTATGTGATAGTGGATGTATTTATACATGTATATATATATATATATATTCACTGTACATTCTTGCTCGACATGATAGTATGCTATCTGGTTATTCTTTATCTGACATGTTGATTTGACCATGCTTTTATTCATTCATACATGTTGATAAAGCACTGAGGATATTGACTTGACTACTGTGATTATGATAGAGATCATACTAGTGGGACATCAGTAGTTTATAAGCATATCTTGGAATGTCCCTAGTCGTAGGTGTATCGAGACGGGGCATCGATATACCAGAGTAGACTAGCGTATATGACACTAGACCCATATGATGGGCGATGGATGTTCCCACATTCATCGATGTTTGACATCGAGATCGTATACGGGTGCTCAGTAGTGACTGGCTACACTGGACGGACTCGCCGAGAACTCCTATATGGAATTATATCTATCGTCGGATAGCAGTTCTCAGGTGACACTGGTGCAGGTTAGTCTGTAGACCCGAGATCGTCATAGAGTCTTGTGTGTTCTCCCACTGTACTTTGATTACCACCTTACCACGGCTCTACTGAGTCGTGCAAACATGTGGACGTTGGGTACAGTCCCGAGACACACGAAGGCGATGAGCGATAGGAGGGGTTTCATCTCTCCCGGTATTGGGAGTTGATGCTGTGCTGTGCTTGAATGGCTATATCAGTAAGTCCCTGGCCAGGGCTGTTGAGATTTGCTGATAAGTGTTTGCAGTAGTTTCTCGATCTGTTATGGACCTTTCATCGGCACGACTTATTAAGTTATTAGGGTCGACGTTACCATCCCTAGACTCGATATGCAGCATATCTGACGAAGAAACCGGTCTGTACGGTAGTGTTGTCGGTTGGTTCGACGGGAGTTGTAACAGGTTCGCTTGTTTTCTTCTGATCGCTCAATACCCGGGTGGCTGTTACGTTTAGCCGACCGCTTGCGGCTTGGGGGTGTTTGATATGATCATCACCCACTGCCGGCGTATTGACGAGTCTTAGAGTCCCACAAAGGAGTTACCTAGTCCAGGCGAAAAGTCGTGGTGCGCATATGCGATATGTGCGTGGGCCCGGTTAAAATGCGCGTATGAGATACCGTATATTAATCGGGCGGCTTGCTTTTGGTCGGGTCGTATGTGATATGACCGGGTTGATAAATCAAGTGTTGATTTATCATTTAACCATTAGTTTCTCACTTGAAATCCTTTCTTGTCTTTATGCATGCATGTATGCACTCATTCTCATTCATTCTCATTCATGCACATAGGATGTGCATGCACACATACATGCATTCATAAAGGTTATCATGGTTGTATATATAGGAGATGGTGGCAATATAAGACTCATACCTTATAATTATATATTTGGATATATATTGTATTTGTTTTAAAACAAAAGAAAAGAAAAAGATTAATACATGATTATCTTCTACACTCTTAGTTGAACTAACCATGTTCACCTACTTTTTAACCATGTGTTAATCTTCCTTTTGTGTTTTAACTCAAGTACAATAATATCCATATATTGTAACTATGGTTTGAGAGGAAAAGTGGAAAATATATATACTTATATTTTCTATTTTTCACAACACAATTATCATTCTCTTGATATTTCAAAAGCCATCATCTTCTTCCTCCTTGTTCTTTTGCTCTCTAGATTTCTCAAGTGAGCAAAACACTCATCAAGTTAGGATTTTGAAGTGAGAAAACCAACCACAACACCATTCTACACTAGTCTTGCCCACTTGTGAAGAGTGTTAGCTTCCATTTTCTTATCTTGATCTTGGGAAGTTACAAGCTTGGACAAAGAGGACTCCGGGTGGATCATCGTGGACCTATAGGTTCTCAAGCAGACGATTTCCAACCCTCAAGTAGCCGAGGTGTCTAGCGTAGGGAGCTACAAAGGTTGTACTCTCAAAACCCTAGCTTTATCTACTCATGATGATGTGTATGTTTAAGAAACCCTAAAATTCTAGTGATGATTCTTTGCATGTTCACTTAGCACCTTAAAAATTTAATTTTGAGACGTGTGATGCTTGCAAAACCCTTCATGAGGTGCTAGGTAAACCTTACATTGGTATCAGAGCCGACCTAGAACTTTAGGCGACATTTTAACGAAGTTAAAACTCCGATCGAACCAAAATACGGACTTTTAGAACACTCTCTGGACATTTTTTCAAACTGTGGTTTTTCCAGAATTAAAAATATGTAAAAAATTCAGCAGGGAATTCTAAGAACAACTGTAGAAAACGAAGCCATGAACAGTAGATCCCACCGCGGAACCGCGGCCAGAGCTTGCTTAGGCCGCGGCTCCGCGGCCGTACTGATGATTCATTGCCTCGTTTTTATACACTGTTCTTCCTACCTGCTTGTATATATTTTTGGGTATTTTTAATCTGAATCTAGTGTTGTATGTTCTGGAGATTGTTTTGGATTCTATGATTCGATCGGAATTTCAATTTCGTGCTTTTTTCCGGGTAACTTAGAAAGTATTAAAAAGTTCGAACGAGTATCATTAACTCTCTTTTTCACGGGTTTTAAATCTTTCGGAAATACGTGCAAGTTTTGTGGTGGACCCTCTAGAAGACAACAAACCTTAATTCGATTATGTGACCGTCTCGAACTGCCTTTTGAACCTTAGGGTTTGAGGCAGTACGGCGTGCCACATGTGAGGCATTGGCTTGACCCTTCTACGGCTGGACCGCTACTACTGTGACACATTCCGGGTTTTTTGAACTCCGCTCAAGTGTTGAGCTTTAGGAAATTTTGGGTATTTGATTATTCGATCGAAATGTTTAATACTGTCTATTTATCTGGAATGTGATACAATATGTGGAATTCATATAGTTAGGCATGAAATGCGAGGTATGTGATATCTCGGATTTACGATGTCTAAAGAGAATGCGGATTCCAAATATTGTAGTTTTACACTTTCTTTTCTGTGACCGTAAGTGTAGTATGTCGCATATCGCCGGTTTCGTTGCTATACATCAACGACAATCGGGGTACGCATACTTACTTATGTTGATGATATATGATATTATGTGTTGCTGAGATATGATGTGCAAGATTGTCGCGATCGAATAGCCGGGGGTTTTATGTGAGATGAGTGTTTTATTTTTCATTCATGTAA
Source organism: Agapanthus africanus (assembly GCA_030015575.1). Taxonomy (NCBI): domain Eukaryota; kingdom Viridiplantae; phylum Streptophyta; class Magnoliopsida; order Asparagales; family Amaryllidaceae; genus Agapanthus; species Agapanthus africanus. The sequence goes on from JASDDO010000022.1 coordinate 347,235,626, forward strand.
AATTCAAATGTAATGTAATATTATTTTATTTGGGGCACTTCCGGGTTGAGGTTGATGTCACCAGTGTTGTATATTATTTACTTTTCCGCATTAGGATAGACCCAAGGAGGGGAGCACAAGTGACCGGGTTCTGGGGTTCAGTGGGAGGCCATCTCGAGGAGTCGAGACCGGGTCTCCAAAACTCCAGGATTGGTAGGGTCGCTTGCCGCTCTCGTAGGGGTCTAGGGGTGTGGGCTTGGCTATTCATCGCGACTATGGAATCCGTATTTTCTATTGTTGGCTAAATACTAAATAAGGACGTCGTAGTATATCCTACATTATATATATGTTTCTGCTGCCTGTGTTCTGTGATATCTGAGATGAATGATATATTATATATGAGATATATAGTAGACGTTTCTTATGTTTTGCACCCGCGCTAGTCCCGTCCCGGTATGCCGTTAGTTAAGTAACCTAACGGTGCATAACGGAACATTGTGGCGAATGCGGATGGCATAAGCGTACGTTGTATTTTCGTTTCTTTTCTGTGATTGGCTTAAGGACTTAAATGATGGGATTACATTAATATTAATGTAAAGAAAATAAACCTAAAAAGATGTTGTAGAATCGGATTTGAAAACTACTCGGCTCTTTATGAAAAAGCTATATTTCAAAAAACTGCGGAGCACAAGCCACTCCTTTTGAAAACCATTTGATTCTACGACGATATCAAGTTCAAAGCGTTAAAGATTTTCTTAAAAATCATCCGCAACCCTCCGTCACTTTAGGAAGTAGAGTACTTAGTATTCGTGCTACGATTGTTGACTTTAGTTAAGGCATAGTTTTCGGTAGCTAAGTGATGTCTTCCTACACTGCATATGATGCAGATTGATTAAGACATTCATACGACTTTGTTGACCATAGTTAAGGGTCATATGGGTGGGTCTAATTAATCAAGAAATGACGGGTAGAACTTGACTGGTACTTATGATTTGTTGACCATAGTTAAGGTTATAAGTGCTAGGGGTAAAAATCACATCGGGAATTTCAAGTGTTGAGATTTGCAATGAGATTGCATACCTTCCATATGATGGTTGGATCCCGATCCCATTGTGGGCTATAGTTGCTCCTAGGAGAGTTTTGCAGTTTACAATTAGCTAACTCATTAGGTGTCTAGAAAGGTGTTAACGGGGCTACGCCTCTGGGAAAACGAGGTTTACTTTAATTAGGTCTGTGCGAAAGCACGGGGAACCTCCCTCAAGTACCGACACTGGCCTGGCTGAACGGTTAGCGAAGTTGTAAACTGTAATTAATCCTGGCTAGTTTTCTTTTTCAGGTTTGAAAGAAAAACTTGATTAAAGCAGTGGGAGACATCGATTAGAAAAGATAATAACCAATCTGATCTTTGCAAGAGCTTTCGCTGCATGTATTCTTTTCTCTCTCTTAATGGCAGATACCAATGACTGGACTCAAGCTTCTACTAGATAAAAATAAACTGAATGGGACCAATTATAAAGACTGGCTAAGGAATCTGAAAATTGCCTTGACTTATGATAAAGTATCATATGTCCTCACAGCTTCAGCCCTGCCCGTCCCAGGTCCAAAATCCTCAGTTGCGGACATTGAAGTCCGCAAGACATGGGATGCTGACTGTGCCACGGCCAAATGCCTCGCGCTTGCATCGAGGGACAACACACATCAAAAGAAGCACGAGAATATAGACATTCAAACCATATTCCTCCATACAAAGGAGTTGTATGGAGAGCAATCCCGCGTATTACGATACGAAGCATCAAAGAAATTGTTTCAGATGCGAATGGCCCCTGGCACATCAGTAGGAGACCATGTTCTGAAGATGATAGCTCTCATAGAAGAGCTTGAGGACCTTGGATAGACAATGGACAATGAACAATATACTGATATTATTCTGCAGTCCCCCCCCTCCACCTTTGCTCAGTTAATAGTTAACTTCAACATGCACAACATGGAGAGGGAACTACCTGAACTCCTTAATATGTTAAGGAGTGCAGAGAGCACACTGAAATCAGTGAAAACTCCCGTTATGACTGTTGGAAAATCTTCTTCTTCTCGCCCAAAGGCTAAGGCCAAAAGGAAAGAAAAAGAAGAAGCCCACCAATCCTAAGGGTGGAGTTAAAAAGGTGAAGGGAAAGGAAAAGTCCAAAGCTGGAGACTCGGGGAAAGGGGAATGTTTTCATTGCCACAAAACAGGACATTGGAAGTGCAACTGTACGGAGTACTTGAATCTCAAGAAGAAGCATGGGGATGCTTCCGCTTCAGGTGTGTTTGTGACAGAAAACTGTTTTTCAATAAACTCTGCTTCCTGGGTATTAGATACCGGTTCAGGTTCTCACAATTGCAATTCTATGCAGGGGCTGAGAAATAGCAAAGTTTTGAAGACAGGTGACCATACTCTCCGCGTTGGAAATGGTTCCAATGTACATACAGTCGCAGTGGGAGAGTATCACTTGGGGTTGCCATCTTGGTGTATATTGGTTTTGAACCCATGTTATTTTGTACCAAGTATGCTTTGTAATATAATATTTGTTTCTTTGTTAGACAATGAAGGATATAATTTTGTATTGCAGAACAATGTTATGAACATTCACCTGAATCAAATGTTGGTTGGGTATGGTACACTTAATAACGAGATATAAATCAACACACAGTTTTTAGCATACAACACACTAATAAAAGAAAACTTTCAGAAATAAATGAAGCTTTTCTTTGGCACTGTAGACTTGGTCATATTAACGAAACAAGACTAAACAAGTTACACAAAGATGGATATTTAAACCCTTTTGAATATAAATCTTATGCGACTTGCCAGTCTTGTATCAAGGGTAAAATCACCAAAACTCCGTTTACCGGACACGGAGAAAGATCTACCGAGCTCCTAGGACTCATACATAGTGATGTATGTGGGCCAATGTCTACACAAGCTAGAGGCGGTTTTTCTTACTTCATTACTTTCACTGACGATTTCTCAAGATTCGGTCATGTATTTTTATTAACGCACAAATCCGAAGCTTTCGAGAAATTCACTGAATATAAACAAGAAGTAGAAAAACAAACCGTCTTGAGTATCAAGATGCTTCGATCAGATCGAGGTGGGGAGTACCTCAGTACAGAATTTGCAAACTTCCTAAAAGAGAATGGGATTCTCTCTCAACTCACTCCGCCTTACACACCACAGCACAACGGTGTGTCTGAACGACGGAATAGGACCCTATTAGATATGGTCCGATCCATGATGAGTGATGCTGAGTTACCTATCTCATTTTGGGGGCATGCATTGGAGACTGCAGCGTTTCTTTTGAACAGGGTTCCAACCAAAACCGTATCTATCACGCCATATGAGATATGGCATGGGAAGAGACCATCTCTTAAGAGAATTAAGATTTGGGGTTGCCCGGCCTATGTTAAAAAGCAGAATCCGGACAAACTCGAGACACGGTCAGTCATGTGTAACTTTGTGGGATATCCAAGGAACTCTTATGGATATCTATTCTACCATAAAGAGGAACAAAAGGTGTTTGTTTCTCAGTATGCCACATTCTTAGAAAAAGAGTTTTTCACAGATAAAGATGATGGCAATGTGGTGGATCTGGAAGAGGTTCTAGAGAAACAAACTACAAATGACGACTTGGTTGAACCGGCTGTTGCAATAGAAACTGAGGAATCTTGGCCACTCCGTAGGTCTGGTAGGACTTCTCGCCCACCGGAGAGGTATTACGGTTTCCTCATTGATGGTAACAGAGAAGACTGCATCATAGAGGATGATGATCCTACCAGTTTTCAGCAAGCTATCACGAGTGGTGACTCTGTGAAGTGGCTGGATGCCATGAGATCCGAAATGGAGTCTATGTACACCAACAAAGTTTGGACTTTGGACGTTGTACCCCCTGGGGTAAAACCTGTGGGATACAAATGGATCATTAAAAGAAAGATTGGTGTAGATGGGCCGGTAGAGACCTACAAGGCAAGACTTGTGGCGAAGGGTTTTCGTCAAAGACCAGGTTTGGAGTATGACGAGACTTTTTCGCCCGTATCCATGCTTCAATCCATTCGGATCCTACTTTCTATTGCTGCTCACTATGACTATGAAATCTGGCAGATGGACGTTAAAACGACATTTCTAAATGGAGATTTAGAAGAATGCGTTTATATGGATCAGCCGAAGGGCTTCATTGACAGTGGGAGCAGCGGGAAGGCATGTAGATTGCTTAAATCCATATATGGGTTAAAGCAGGCATCACGGAGTTGGAACATCTGTTTCGATGATGTTATCAAATAGTTTGATTTCATCAAAAATCCAGATGAACCTTGTGTTTATAAGAAGGCTGTAAGGAGAGCTGTCACATTCCTCATATTGTACGTGGATGACATTCTTCTGATAGGAAATGATATTCCTGTGCTACAGTCGGTCAAATCTTTCTTATCACTAAGGTTCTCGATGAAGGACCTGGGTGATGCCACATACATTCTGGGCATAAGGATCTATAGGGATAGATCCAAGAGGTTATTGGGATTGTCCCAAACCAAGTACATCAACACCATACTAAAAAAGTTTAGTATGGAAGACTCCAAGCGGGGTGCCTTACCCGCTTTCCATGGGGTCACTCTCTCTAAGGATTCTTGTCCAAAGACCGATGAAGAGAGAGCTCGCATGAGCATTATACCCTATGCTTCGGCAGTAAGATCTATAATGTTTGCGATGTTATGTACATGCCCAGATGTAGCTTATGCACTTAGTGTTGTAAGCAGGTATCAATCCAACCCAGGGGAGAATCACTGGATAGCTGTGAAGAACATTCTTAAGTACTTGCGAAGGACTAAAGAATTGTTCTTGGTGTATGGTAATGAAGATCTCCAAATGGAGGCCTTTACCGATTCGAGCTTCCAGAGCGATAAGGACGACAACAAATCTATCTCAGGGTTTGTATTTACCCTCAATGGAGGGGCGGTAAGTTGGAAGAGTTCCAAACAGGATACCGTTGCAGACTCTACGATGGAGGCTGAGTACATTGCTGCAAATGATGCCGCCAAGGAAGCCGTCTGGATGAGGAAGTTCGTCTCGGAGCTAGGAGTAGTTCCAACCATTATTGATCCAATACCATTGTATTATGATAATAATGGGGCTATGGCATTAGCCAAGGAGCCCAGGTCCCATCAGCGGTCCAGATACATCCTTAGGCGCTTTCATTTGATCCGGGAGATTGTTGATCGCCGCGAGATCGAGATTAAGAGAGTAGACCCAAAGAATAACGCCGCGGATCCACTCACCAAGGCCCTCCCTCAGCCGCAGCATGAGCGACTTTTTGAGATGTTGGGTATGAGATACGCCAATAACTGGCCTTAGTGCAAGTGGGAGATTGTTGGATATACGTATGCCCTAGAGGCCATTATGTGATAGTGGATGTATTTATACATATATATATATATATATTCAGTGTACATTCTTGCTCGACATGATAGTATGCTATCTGGTTATTCTTTATCTGACATGTTGATTTGACCATGCTTTTATTCATTCATACATGTTGATAAAGCCCTGAGGATATTGACTTGACTACTGTGATTATGATAGAGATCATACTAGTGGGACATCAGTAGTTTATAAGCATATCCTGGAATGTCCCTAGTCGTAGGTGTATCGAGACGGGGCATCGATATACCAGAGTAGACTAGCGTATATGACACTAGACCCATATGATGGGCGATGTATGTTCCCACATTCATCAATGTTTGACATCGAGATCGTATACGGGTGCTCAGTGGTGACTGGGTATACTGGACGGACTCGCCGAGAACTCCTATATGGAATTATATCTATCGTCGGATAGCAGTTCTCAGGTGACACTGGTGCAGGTTAGTCTGTAGACCTGAGATCATCATATGTCTTGTGTGTTCTCCCACTGTACTTTGATTTCCACCCTACCACGGCTCTACTGAGTCGTGCAAACAGGTGGCCGTTGGGTACAGTCCCGAGACACACGAAGGCGATGAGCGATAGGAGGTGTTTCGTCTCTCCCGGTATTGGGAGTTGATGCTGTGCTGTGCTCGAATGGCTATATCAGTAAGTCCCTGGCCAGGGCTGTTGAGATTTGCTGATAGGTGTTTTCAGTAGTTTCTCGATCTGTTATAGACCTTTCAGCAGTCCCTGGCCAGGGCTGTTGGGATTTTACGGATATTTCAAAAGACGTATCTTTTCTTAAAAACACCGTAGCCCTTATTTTCAAAACACCGCAATTCGTGTCATTTCAAAAGGCACTATTGTAGGACTTATATTAGGGTAATGCAGATTAGTTATCGTTGTGTCTAGTATTCAGTTCCCGCATATTATTGCTGTTGCTCCGCATCGCATACTTATTGTAATTCATATTTCATTATTGATATCATGCTGTTAGGACACCATCACCATTACCGATGATGCGTATGTACCACGTACGCTTACTTGCCGGCTCACACACATCTTCATCGGTAATTTCTATGTCACGTACACTTAGAAAATACTATTACTTTGACATATCCTGTTAGCTAATAGTTTAGACATGATATTAGTGTACTTGCCTTATATGCTAGTTTAGATATTGTAGTTATTACCTGCTACTTCATGCATGTTATTATTCACTGTTATGCCGCATTCATGGATTATCATGCATATATTCACTATCTTACGTGCTATTGAGGTTTTGGATTCGGATTTCCATGAGATTTTCTGGATTTGGGGGAAAACCGCAAAACTTATACAAACTTCTTCTCTCTTTTTAAATAAAAAGCACGGTTTTCCCATAATGTATGAGTCGTCCACCATGAGTTTGCTGATGGATTTCGAGACCCGAGTTCGAGGAGTGGAGGAACCGTTTCGGGTACATGGTGGACCCGGTGCGGTACCCCGGGGCAAGAGGATCGCAGATGATGGCGTTGAGCCTGGCAGGAGAGTACTACCGACCGGTGATTTTACCCGACGCGTCGGATATCCGGAGGATACCGTCGTAGTCTTGAGATGGATGGTAGGGGCCGGTCTGGACTGACGGCGCCCTAGATATTGAGATTTGAGACATTGAGATTTCGAGATATTGAGATACTGAGATTTGATGATCCAGGTCAGTCCGGGTACCCGGAGCCTGAGATATTGAGATATGTGGATTTATGTTTTTGTGTCGATGATAGACACGGTTTATACTGATTTCCTTATGATACCTCATTTTTTTTAAAAATACAGAAATCTCACTGAGTTATGAAAGCAGTTTCTTCAATACATGTACTCTGTTTTCATGCATTCATACATCATCCATATGATATATTGCTATCTGAGGCACTGACACGAGCAATTGGTATTACTGTTGTTTAGAGGTATACCCTAGCCATTGTTATAGGCTGCTGGTTATTTATTTGAGGATATATATTGATCGTATGACCTAGGATTGCGTCATACATGCGATTCCTGTTCGTAGATGTATTCTATTCACGAGTTGGCAACTCACCCCCGTTGTGCCCCAGTTTCTTGCAGGTTTTGACGTACAGGTTTCATTATGGCTTTGCTGGCAATGCTTCTTTCGGGTGACTTGCTAGTAGGTGGGTTTATTTGTATCGTACCCATCATTATACATTGTATATTATTATTCAGTTGTATCTAGAAGTTCCATCAACCAAACATGTATTTATTTTGAGATAGAGACCAGTGATGTTATTCTTTCGACCTTAGAGTCGCGCGTTGTATTTCTATGGATTTCTTGTTGTTTTGAGTTTCCTTTTGAGTTTTGATCCTCGCCCTTGGCGTTGTATATTATATTGCTTGTGTGGTTGTGACCGTCGATTGACGAAGAGCTAGCTCCCGCTTGGGGATGCCTTTTTATTGATTTCGTATACTATTCATGTTGTATCCCGTTTGGGGGCCAGTATTTACAAAGGAGACTCTGCCGAAATTTTCAAGAAATGCTTGATGTTTTTAAAAAAAACGCATAATTCGGCTTATGCTATTAAAACTACTTGTTTTAAGTTGGTTTCCTTCACTCTACTACTTTTCTTGGTTTTGATTTCTGGGTTTTCGGCCTACTTAGATTACGTACGCCTCGAGACATTTTGTAGTTTAAGTGCCGGTCATGTTCCGTACTTTCGGGACGTGACATACTCGTATTAATCTCTGTCCCGCACATATCACATATGTGCTCCTACATCAATTTTCCTAAGCCAGTAAAACCTCTATGTAGGACGTAGGTGATGATCATATCAGGCACCCACAAGCCGTCAGCGGTACTAGCTAGACGTAACGGCTACCCGGGTATTGATCGATTAGAAGATCAACATGCAAGCCTGCTTCGACTCCTGAAAAGCTTGTCAGTAACATTACCGTACAGTCTGGTCTTTTCGTCTGATATATCGCATATCTAGTCTAGGGGTGGTCAACGTCATATCCCAGTAACTGATAAGTCGTGCCGATGTGAGGCTCATAACGGGTCGAGAAACTACTGATGACACTTATCAGTAAATCTCCGTATCAGCCATGGCCAGGGACTTCCTGTTATGGTCAATCGAGCACAGCGCAACATCAACCCCCAATACCGGGAGAGATGAATCCCCTCTTATCGCTCATTGCCTCCATGTGATCCGGGACTATACATAAGAGCCACCGTTTTAGTCACGACCCGAAATATTAGCTCGTGACCAGAACTTAAATCACGCAACGTCTAAAGACGTAATGTAATCTAAGTAAACTGAAACCTAGAAATCTAAGCCTTTTAAAGAAATAAAAGAGGTGCAGTTTTGAAACCAGGTATAATGAAGAAAAGTGTTTTCTTAAAAGCATAGAAAAAGGGAACATGAAAAATGCAAGTTTATCCTACTTTTTGTAAAACATGTTCGTCTTTTAAAAGTTTGGGCAACACCTCCTTTGTATATTTTGATCCAAAACCACAAATACAAGATGTTATAAAAGGCATCCCCAAGCGGGAGCTAGCTCTTCGCCAAACGGCGGATCACAACCACGCAAGTGATAAAACAAGTATACGACGCCCAATCGGCGAAGATAAACACAAAAAGATAATAATTAAAGCAAGACATAAACCCAAAAAGCAAATATAAAATCCATCGCTCAAATCTCGCAACTACAAGTCTCACTAAGTCTTACTATTTATACAAATACTAGTTTTGATTGATGGAGTTGACTAGATACAATATGGAATATAAATACAAGAATGGGCACAATACAAGTGTTCCACCTAGCAAGGCAAATCTCCCAAAAACAAGTTGTGCGCCAACTATGCCGCCACCAATCCATGCGGTCAACCTGCAATAACTGTGGCACAACGGGGTGAGTTGCCAACTCGTGAGTAGAAAACATCAACAGGTAGAAATCGAATAAAATAACGATTTCCTAGGTCAACAATATCATAAAGGTGATATTATGATATCTAGGGTGACCGTATGTAAATATGTGCCAACAATATATAAAAATGCAAGTATGAAAGTGGATATCATCCAATAATATAATGAATTCCTGTATGCATGTGGATCTCGTCCACTCGAAACATCATAAAAGCATATGCATGTAAATATATGAGGATATCAAAGGATGTGTGTCATCAATGACACATCAAATTATAGAATCTGAGTGTCCAACACCGACACTCGAAATATTATGAAACCCGTGTCCAGCATCGATACGTAAATCCTCATATCTCAGGCACTGCATCCTCAGATCGGCCCTCAAGCCCATCTCTCTACTCCGGTCGGTATCCTCCGGATAAACCGCCGAGTCCAACTACTATCACCGGTAGGTAGTGCTTCCCTTCCAGGCTCAATGCAATCATCTGCAACCTTCTTGCCCCGGGGTACCTCACCGGGTCCACCATGCACCCGCAGACGGTTCCTCCTCCTCCTCGAATCGGGTGGAACATGTCAATCTCAGAATCGAGAAAACACATGGTGGACGCACTGAAATTGTAGGGTTAGCTTAACACCTTAGCAAGGTTTTGGCAAGAATCAAACATGCTATATTAAAATTTTTGGGGTGCTAAACTGTAACGTTTTGAAAATCGTTTCGGTGAAACTTCGGAAAATCGGTAAAATGAGGGGGTTTTCTGTAAAAAGTCAAAATACAAATATCTTTATTATAAAATTAAATATACATATTCTAGCTATGTAATTGCTAGTATTTGTTGTTTATTGAACCACTGGTAAAATTTCTAATTTTCTAAAAATTTTTCCGAAATTAATTATTTTAATATTATTTTAAGCCGTCACTAATACATTTAGTTAGGGAAAATTACAAATTGGAATGGGTTGAAACAAATTTTGTGAATCATAACACATTAAACAAAATTTTAACAGGTTGTTTTTGAAATGAAATGAAGTGGTTAAACGGTTTAGAAAATGTCGAAGAAAAAGGGTTTAAATAGTGAAATTTGTGTTAATGGGAATTGGGGTAATACATTTATCTTTTTCCCTAACCCACACACCTACACCTCACCCTCACCCTCTCCCCTTTTAGGGCTGAATTCAGCAGCCCCCCCCCCCTCATTCCCCACTTAAAAGTCAAGCAAACAAAGAAAAGAAAAGAATAAAACAAAGGAATGAAAGCAAGAAATTAGATATATGAGTGGGCTTTGACTTGGGTGTTGACTTGATGATATATTCCTCACCTCACTCTCTCTCCTCCCCCTCCTTAACCTGGCCGAGCCTCCCTCTACAGCACCCCCAATTTTCCCTCTCAATTCCTCATCAAAACCTTCACAAAATGCATCAAAAATCTACCAAAAAATCCAACAAAATCAAAATCTAATTTCTACCCATTATTTCTTTGCCAAAGCTAGCATGGATCTTGGAGGAAATTTGGCATTTTGGAGGCTATGATGTTCATGTTGATCTCTTGATCATGAGGTATAAAGATTCATCCATATTTGTTAGTTGTTAATTGAATGTTTAAATCAAGCTTAATTTGGTGTTTTAAAAAAATAAAGGGGTTTGGAATTCAAGTTTGAAATTTCAAGTGGATGGTTTTGAATGAAGATTAGGGTTTGATTATTGGATTATGGTTGTTATGGGTAGATTAACATGTAATTGCTTGCTAAAATTAATCTAGTTGCTAGTTTTCATTTTTGTTAAATTAAACTTGTAATAATTAAGCTATATTGGTAACTAGTTTTTTGTAAACCAAGAATTGGTTTAAGAGAAAAATGTAATTAGGTTTTTCATGACTTCTTTAACATTATAAAATATAGTTTAATGCTTTAGATCATGCAAATCCAAGCTAGATTGTTGTTTGTGTTTTTTTGCTATAAAATTGTTAAAATTGGTTAATTTGTAAACTAGAATTTTGGGGCTAATGAAATTTAATGGGATTAAATTATGGAAATTGTTTTTATGACTTATTTAAGATGTTTAATAAGTATTATTGCCATTAGAATTGTTAAAACATCAAGTTTTATACTAAAACGGTAAATTTTTGCTGCTAGATTTTCGGAAAAATAGCTTTTAAAGTGAGTTTGAGGTTTTTATGAATTGCAACCTATTTCATATTATAATTAGTGATTGTGAATGTGTAAATGGTTGTGTTTGGGTTTTTCTCGATGGTTTGGCATTTGTACGCCGACGTCGAGGGTTTTTGGGTTGATTTGTGAAAGCAACCATAGGTTTTGACCTGTGTGGGATTCGTGTGTCGTTTTGGTCATGAGTCGGATTTTAATGCGATACGGTGCGTTATGATATGTAGGTACCCCATGTGGACTTCGAGACGACAAGTAAGCGCATGGCGACGTCGGCACCGGCGAACGAGGACCAGGTGAGTAGATTTATATCTACGGGGAGAAGTCGGGTGGATGGCGTATAGCACCCCCGCAGTTCGTGGTGATGTATACGAATACGTATACACACATATATATTGATTATAGTGTTGAGTTTATTGATGATAAAGGTAGATTTTAGGTGTGATTGGATAGGTTTAGTGTTGCGATACCCTAGAGTAGTGGTTGCACCACACATACACACACGTACCCATACTTGCATACATTCTTCTTTCATATGTGCTTAGATGGGAATATATATATATATATATTTATGTGTTCACATGGGTATGGGACTATGTGTTCACATACTGGATTTGAGGATAGTATTTGGATGTGGGGTGAGTCGATAAGATTTGATTTGAGACCGTGAGATCGGTGATTTGGCGGAATTCGTATTTGAGATACGTCATAAAGTTATAGCGGATCTTTGGACGACGATACATGTGAATAGTGTTATACATTGAATGGTTGACATGCGATCGTGATATGAGATAAGATATGTTAAGATATTCATAATAGGTCGCATTAGGCGATGTATACCTCTTTATGACGATATATGATGATGATATCGGTTTGTATGAGGCTGTAGATCAGCAGTCAGATCATGATTAGATTGATGATATTAGTATTGTACTAGACGTAGATCAGTACCCGGATTATGATCTTTGATAAAGAGGATTCCAGCTGAATAATGTGATGAATGTGATATTGACCGTACCCAGATTTGGGGATGCCATACGACGGATTTACGTACGAGCTATATATTGATGTTTGATCCGGACTCTTGACTTGGGAATATTTGATTATAGATATGGTATCGGATGTGATATTATCGAGGCGGGATCACCGACTAATATATATATATATATATGTGTGTGTGTGTGTGTGTGTGTGTGTGTGTGTGTGTGTGTATCGACTCAGATGTTAGGCGGTTTCCTTAACTTCAGTTAGCCTGTTAGCTCAGCCCTATAGTTTAGTGTAGCTGTATGACTCATATTACTTTAAATGCAGATTTGTTATCGTTGTGTTTAGTATTTAGCTCCCGCTCATTATTGTTGTTCGCTCCGCATTGCCTGCTTATATTATGATTCATATTCTATTGTTGATATCATGTTGTTAGGACACCAGCACCATTACCGATGACGCGTATGTACCACGTACACTTACTTGCCGGGTCACACACATCTTCATCGGTAATTGCCATGTCACGAACACTTTAGAAAATACTATTTCATTGACATAGGTTGTTAGCTAATAGTTTAGACATGATATTAGTGTACTTGCCTTATATACTAGTTTAGACATTGTAGTTATTACTCGCTACTTCATGCATGCTATTATTCACTGTTATGCCGCATTCATGGATTTTTTATGCCTATATTCACTGTTTACATGCTATTGATGATTTGGATTCGTATTTTCATGAGATTTCCTGGATTTGGGGGAAAACCGCAAAAACATTTATAAACTTCTTTTTTCTCTCTTTTTAAATAAAAAGCATGGTTTTCCCATGATGTATGAGTCGTCCACCATGAGTTTGCTGATGGATATCGAGACCCGATTCGAGGAGACGGATGAACCATTTCGGGTACATGGTGGACCCGGTAAGGTACCCCGGGGCAAGAAGCGCGTGGTGATGATGATGTGAGCCTGGCAGGGGAGCACTACCTACCGGTGATTTTACCCGACGCGTCGGATATCCGGAGGATACTGTCGTGGTCTTGAGATTGATGGTAGGGGCCGGTCTGGACTGACGGCGCCCTAGATAGTGAGATTGAGACATACAGAGATATTTGAGATATTGAGGTACACAGATTTCGACACAGAGATATCGAGATATTTGGAAACTTGTTTTGTGTCGATGCTATGCACTGTTTATGCTGATTTTATTTATGATACCTCGTTTTTAAAAAGATACAGAAATCTCACTGATTTATGAAAGCAGTTTTCTTCAGTACATGCATTCTGTTTCATGCATTCATATATCATCCATATGATATATTGCTACCTGAGGCATGGACACGGGCACATGGGATTACACTTGGGTTAAATATTTACCCTAGCCATTGTTATAGGCTGCTGGTTATATATTTGAGGATATATTATGATCATATGACCTAGGATTGCGTTGTTCATGCGATTTCTGTTCGTAGATGTTTTTCTACTCACGAGTTGGCAACTCACCCCCGTTGTGCCACAGTTTCTTGCAGGTCTTGCCGTACAGGTTTCATTACGGCTTTGCTGGCACTATTTCCATTCCGGGTGATTTGCTAGTAGGTGGGTTTATTTGTATCGTACCCATCATTATACCTTGTATATTATTATTCTGTTGTATCTAGAAGTTCCATCAACCAAACATATATTTATTTTAGAAATAGAGACCAGTGATGTTTATTTTTTCGACCTTAGACTCGCGCGTTGTATTTCTATGGATTTCTTGCTGTTTTGAGTTTCCTTTTGAGTTTTGATCCTCGCCCTTGGCGTTGTATATTATATTGCTTGTGTGGTTGTGACCGTCGATTGACGAAGAGCTAGCTCCCGCTTGGGGATGCCTATTTATTCATTTCGTATACTATTCATGTTGTATCCCGTTTGGGGGCCAGCATTTACAAAGGGGACTCTGCCGAAATTTTCAGAAAATACTTGATGTTTGTAAAACGCATAATTCGGCTTATGCTATTAAAACTACTTATTTTAAGTTGGTTTTTCCTTCACTCTATTACTTTTCTTGGTTTGGATTTCTGGGTTTTCGGCTTACTTTGATTACGTACGCCTCGAGACGTTTCGTAGTTTAAGTACCGGTCATGTTCAGTACTTTCGGGACGTGACATAAACAAACCAACCAAGTAATCGAACTAGAGAATTAGGGTTAACTTTGCATGTAAACAACTTTACATCTAGGTGATAGGGATTACAACCTTTGTAGTCCATTCTTTCGCTTCATTAGCTCTGAGTTTTGGTCCCTTCACTGTGATCATCAAGCACCCGGACTCTAGAGAGGCTCCATGAGGTGAATGATGCATCTTACTTGAAGTCTTCGAAATCCAAGACGATCTACCTTGAAGAAACACAAACTCAAGATAACTCTTCACTAATCATGAATTAGTGAAGCTAATACACTAATCTATATGGCTAGTATATGAGAGGATGATGAAGTAGGAATTCTTCTTTCTTTAGTTTTCTTTTTCTCAATTTATTTCATCACCATTGAAAAAGCTAGCAAGCTTTTGAGGAAGAAGAAGATGAAGTGATAAGAATAAATGTTGTGTGTGTTTAGAAATGCAACCTAAGGTTAAGTATATCATCCTTAACCCATGTAGAGACTTAAACATTAGCTATGGTTGATAAATATCTTAAACAAGACAAAAAGAGTGGACAAAGTCAAAGAAACTACAAGCTTCTACAAGCTTCATCCATGAACATTATCCACAATATTTGAATTACTTAATGATAAATATAAACCCTAATATTAACCCTAGTATGGTTTAACTTTAATAAACCCTAGTTGCATTTATAACCAAGCATGTTACAATTATACATATCACATATATATAGTTAAGTAACAAAAGAATACATTTAACATATATCACATATATATTAATGTATCCAAAATGAGAAAAAGAATTACTTAAGTGAGCTTATATTAGTTAATGTAATATAATATATCACATATATAATTATACATTAAATCATCGAATCAATACTTGATCCGATAATCCGTCTATATCACATATAACCGACTAATATATAATATGTATCATTTCATCGAATCAACACTTGATCCGATGACCCGGCTATATCAAATATACCCGGCCGATATCACATATCGCGAGAATAGGATATGGTATCACATATTGTATTTTTCTCGGTCTCTCACATATCACATATGTGCTCCTACTCCGTTTTGCTTGAGCCAGGAAACCTCTGTGTAGGACTCTCAAGATTCGTCAATACGCCGGCAGTAGGTGATGATCATATCAAATACCTACAAGCTGCAAGCGGTTAGCTAAACGTAACAGCCACCCGGGTATTGAGCGACCAGAAGATCAACAAGCATGCCTGCACATACTCCTGCGAATCCAGTCAGTAACACTACCAAACAGTCCGGTCTCTTCGTCTGATATGTCGCATATACAGTCTAGGAGTGGTAAAACGTCAGACCCCAATAACCGATAAGTCGTGTCGATGTGAGGCTCATAACGGGTCGAGAAACTACTGATAACTCTTCCGAGAAAATCTACATATCAGCCCTGGCCAGGGACTTCCAGTTAAAGCCAATCGAACACAGCGCAACATCAACTCCCAATACCGGGAGAGACGAAACCTCTCCTATCGCTCATTTCCTCCATGTGATTCGGGACTTTACCCAAAAGCCACCGTTTTGCAGGTCCTCTTGAACGTGGTAAGGTGGAAATCAAAGCACGGTGGGAATCACACAAGACTCTATGACGATCTCAGGTCTACAGACTAACCTGTACCAGTGTCACCGGAGAACTGCTATCTGACGATAGGTATAATACCTTCTAGGAGTTCTCGGCGAGTCCGTTCAGTGTACCCAGTCTCCACTGAGCACCCGTATACCATCTTTGATATCGAACACCAATGGATGTGGGATCATCTATCGCCAATCAAATGGGTCATGATGCGTATTCGCTAGTCTACTCTGGAGTATCGATGCCCTATCTTGATACACCCTCGACTAGGAACAGTTATAGGATGTACTCGTAGACTACTTTGGCCCCACTAGTATGATCTACATCATAGTCCCAGTAGTCAAGTACATTTCCTAAGGGCTTTATCAACATGTGAGAGCAAGACATTGTTCCGATACAAGTCTACACGTTAAGATAAAGAGCAACCAGATAGCATACTATCATATCGAGCAAGAAATTCCTCTCTATATATATCCAAGCATCCACTATAATATACATCATATGTACAATAATGGCTTCCAGGGCATATACATAACTAACAATCTCCCAGTTGCACTAAGGCCAGCTGTTGTAGTATCTCATACCCAACATCCTGAAGAGTCTTTCAAAATGTATCTGGGGTATGACCTTCGTAAGTAGATCCGGAGTGTTGTCCTTCGTATAAAATCTCCTGACCTCGATCTCCCGGCGATCAACTATCTCCCGGATCAGGTGATACCGCCTCAGAATATGCCTGGATCTCTGATGGGACCTGGGTACCTTGGCCAAAGCCACAGCTCTATTGTTATCACAATACAGAGGTATTGGATACTCAATGGACGGAACCACACAAAGTTCAGTGATGAACTTCTTCATCCAGACAGCCTCTTTGGCAGCATCGTTGGCAGCGATGTGTTAGTGATATGTATGCCCTAGAGGCCATTACTGTACATACGATGTATATTGTAGTGGATGCTTGGACATATATAAGGAGGACTTTCTTGCTCGACATGATAGTATGCTATCTGGTTACTCTTTATCTTAACATGTACTCTGATTGTCTCTATGTTACATGTTGATAAAGCCCTTAGGATGAGTACTTGACTACCAGGACTATGATGCAGATCATACTAGTGGGGACAGAGTAGTCGCTTAGTACATCCTTCAAATGTTCCTAGTCGTAGGTGTATCGAGACAGGGCATCGATATACCAGAGTAGACTAGCGTATGCGCGTCTTGACCCATATGATGGGCGATGTATGATCCCATATCCATTCGTGTTTGACATCAGAGATAGTATACGGATGCTCCGTACAGACTGGGTACACTGGACGGACTCGCCGAGAACTCCCAGATGGTATTATACCTCACGTCAAATGGCAGTTCTCTGGTGACACTCGTACAGGTTAGTCGGTAGACCCGAGATCGTAATAGAGTCTTGTGTGATTCCCACTATGCTTTGATTTCCATCATACCACGTCCAAGAGGGCGTGCAAAATGGTGGATTTTGGGTACAGTCCCGAATCACATGGAGGTAATGAGCGATAAGAGGGGTTTCATCTCTCCCGGTATAGGGAGTTGATGTTGCGCTGTGTTCGATTGGCTATAACTGGAAATCCCTGGTCAGGGTTGATGAGATTTACTGGTAAGTGTTATCAGTAGTTTCTCGAACTGTTATGGACCTCAGATCGACACGACTTATGAAGCTACTGGGGTCTGACGTTTACCACCCCTAGGCAAGATATGCGACATATCAGACGAAGCGACCGGACTGTACGGGAGTGTTACTGATTGGATTCGCAAGAGAATGTACAGGCTTTCTTGTTGATCTTTTGATCGCTCATTACCTGGATGGCTGTTACATTTAGCTGACCGCTTGCAGCTTGTGCGTGTTTGATATGATCATCACTTACTGCCGGCGTATTGACGATTCTTTAGAGTCCTACACAGAGGTTTCCTGGTTCAGGCAAAACGGAGTAGGAGCATATATGTGATATGTGCGGGACCGAGAACAATACGTGTATGTGATACCGTATTAGATTCTCGCGATATGTGATATCGTCCGGGTATATGTGATATAGCCGAGTCATCGGATCAAGTGTTGATTCGATGAACTGATACAGATTATATTAGTCGGTTATTTATGAAATAGCCGAATTATCGGATAAAGTGTTGATTTGATAATTTAATGTATAATTATATATATTTGATATATTATATTACATTAACTAATATTAGCTCACTTAAAGATTCTTTTTCTCTCTTGGATAATACATTGATATATGTTAATTGTATTATTTTATTTTGTTACAATAAATATTGTATATGTGATATATAATATTGTAACATGTTATGGTTACAAATGCAACATGTTTTGTGGAGTTTAAATGTGGTTAGGGTTTGGATTAGGGTTAAGCTTGCATGAAGCTTTCAAGAAGTTTCTTGAAGCTTTGACTTTGACTAAGATATTTTGTGTAGATATTTCTTAACCCAACCCAAACCCTTTACCATAGTTAGTTCTCTACAAGGGTTAAGTCTTCATTCTTAAACCATGGTTGCAATTCTAACCGTACATAAGTTTTCTTTATTCATCACAAATGAAATGGTTCTTCTTCTTGCTCTTGAAAAAAACTTTCTAGCTTTTTAACATGTGATGATAATGAGTGGGAAATTGAAAACAAAAGACAGCTAAATTCCTACTTCATCATCCTCATCTATTCTTGCCACTTAGATTAGGGTGTTTGCTTTGCTAATACTTGATTAGTGAAGCAAGAGCTTGGGTTTGAGTTTCTTCAAGGTAGATCATCTTAGTAGTTGAAGATCGGAAGCAAGCTTGCATCTTTCTCTTCATGGAGCCTCTCTAGAGTCCGGGTACTTGATGATCGCAGTGAAGAGACCACAAAACGGAGCTTATGAAGTGAAGGAATGGACTACAAAGGTTGTAATCCCTAACTCTTAGATGTTAAAGTGTTTAACATGCTTGTTTGCTTAATTCTCTAGTTAAGATCTTGGTTAGGGTTTGTTTAGCACCCCAAAAATTTCAATATGGCATGTGTGGTGCCTTCTTAAACCTTGCTAAGGTCCTATACTAACCCTACAGTGGTATCAGAGCCAAGCTAGAGCTTTAGGCGTTGTCTGGACGAAGTTTGAAGTCCGATCGAACCCCGAAACCCCGATACAAACCCCTTTTCTGGAATTTTTTTTAAAAGTTGAAATTTTTCATATTAAAAATACTCAGAAAATCATGCAGGGAATTCTAAGAATTACTGTGAAGTACGGAGCCCTAACTCCCTCAAGAGACCGCGGAACCGCGGCCAAACCATGCGTTTGGCGGCGGTTCCGCGGCCATCTTTGGGAGTTAGGGGCTAATACTTCAGGGGTTTATTCTTGGGTACTTTTTCATGCTTCTGGGAATTTTTAATTCTACTCAAGTGTTGAGCTTTCTGGGAAATATTGGGAACTCGTTGATTCGATCGGAAAGTTTAACTTCGTTTAAGTTTTTCCGGGTAATTTAGAACGTGTTAAAAAGTTCGAACGGATATCAATTACTCACTTTTTCACTTATCGGAAAACTTTCAAGTGTTGGATTTTTCCACGAGTTTAAAACTTTCGGGAAATCATGCAAGCGTATCTGTGGACCCTCTAGAAGAACGTAACCTTAATTCGATTATGTGACCGTCAAAACCACCACTAGAACCCTAGGGTTTGTGGTAGTTTAGCGTTGCCACATGTGAGGCGTTGGTTTGACCCTTCTACGGCTGGTTCATTGGGGCTGTGACATGTTCTGGGATTTTTGAACTCCGCTCAAGTGTTGAGCTATTTGGGAAATCTTGGGTGTTTGATTATTCGATCGGAAAGTTTAACATTGTCTATTTATCTGAAATGTGATACAATATTTGGAATCCACAAGTAGTTATGAGATAACTAATTTGAATGTTATAAATATAGCAGTTTTTAGTCTCATTTGATCGGTTGCCATGGGATTTTGATGTGATCAAAAGTCCGTCGCAATCACGTAGCGTACGCGGATACTCGCCGAGTAAACTTAATAGATAGCCACACCCCAAGCCCCGACCAAGTGACTGTAGGAGAACCCCGTCGCTACAAGCATCCGTTCGGGTGCCCGCGGCAGCGGTGTTCCGCCTTAGTGCACTTCGTCGACGGCATCGGGGGGTGTGGCCGTCTTCTAAAGTTTCCGACGAGCATTCGATCAGGATGTCTGGAATATTGTTGAATTGCCCGACTTGATATTGAAAAGAGTTTACCATATTGAGACTAAAATGCGGGGTGTATAATTGTTAGGCATGCGATGTCTAAGGAATTCATTTGGTTAGGCATGAGATGTCTAAGGAGGTTGCGGATTCCAACTGTTGTAGTTTTACATTTTCTTTTCTGTGAACGTAAGCGTAGTATGTGGGGTATTGCCGCCTTCGTTGTTGTACATCAACGACAATCGGGATACGCATACTTGCTTACGTTTATAATATGAGATATTATGTGTTGCTGTGATATGTTATATTGGATCATCGTGTTCTGAATAGCCGGGGATTTTATGTCAGATGAGAGTTTTTCATTTTCATTCATGTAAAATTCATTGTATGTAATATTCTTTTATTGGGGCACTTCCGGGTTGAGGATGATGTCACCATTGTATATTATTTACTTTTCAGCTTTAGGATAGACCCAAGGCGGGGAGCACAAGTAACCGGGTTCTAGGGTCGAGAGGGAGACCATCTCGAGGAGTCGAGACCGGGTCTCCTAACTCTAGAATTGACAGGGTTACATGACGCTCTTGTAGGGGTCTAGGGATGTGGGTTTGTCTATTCATCACGACCGTGGAATCCGTGTTTTATACAGTCTCGTATTAAAACACAAACCTCCTAGTATATCCAATATTTCATATGTGTTTCTTCTGCTGCAATGTTCTGTGATGAGATCATATTACTGCCTGAGACGAATATTTATATTATATATATGAGATATATATTATATATTGCAGATTTCGTTTCAAATGTGATGCTTGTGAAGCAAAATAAAATGGGACTTCATTAATGAGATTAATGAAAATAAAAGAAACCTAAAGATCTTGTAGAAAGTTGTTTAAAAACTGGTAGCTCTAGTTCTTGCTTTGCATAGCGGTATTCCTTGGAGAATATCCAGTACCTTATTCGATAAGGAAAGAGCCGAGATCCCTTCACCGGGAGTGACCTCTTTAGCGAAACTAGCAGATGCTACACACTCGGTTTATCTTTTGATTGCTTATATAGTTTTTCTTTGCATAGTGATATTTGTGAAATATCCTGCACCTTATTCGATGAGGAAAGAGCCGAGATCCCTTCACCGGGAGTGACCTTTTTAGAAAAACTAGAAAAGGCCTCAAAAACATTCCATTTAAAATCACTCGATTCTACAAACGATATCAAGTTCATTGCGCAAAAGGTTTTCTTAAAAACCTGTTGTAGCCCTCCGTCATTTTAAATAAGTAGTATTTAGTATTCGTGCTGCGTTTGTTGGCCTTTGTCAAGGCGTAGTGTGGGGTAGCTGATTACTGCTTATCTGTATAAGCATATGATGCGATTGAGTTAGGGTAGTCGTGCGACCTTGTTGGCCTTTGTCAAGGGTCGTGCGGGTGGGTTTAATTCAATCGGGAAATGACGGGTTGAACTTGACTAGCATCTTATGGTTTGTTGGCCTTTGTCAAGGTCATAGGAGGTTAAGGGTAAAAAAATTATCGGGAATTTCAAGTGTTGAAATTTACAATGAGATTGCATACCTTCTATGAGATAGTTGGATCCCGATACCCACTACGAGTAAGAGTTACTCCTGGGAGAGTTTTACACATTACAATTAACCGATCAAGTAGGTGTCTAGAAAGGTGTCAACGGGGTTATGCCTCTGGAAAAACGAGGTTTATTTTAATTAGGTCCGTGTGAAAGCACGGGGAACCTCCCTCAAAGTACTGGCACTGGCCTGGCTGAAAGATTGGTGAACTTGTAGGGTGTAATTGATCCCGGCTAGTCTTTCCTTTTAGGGTTTGAAGGAAGATTTGACAAAAACAGTGGGAGACATCCTGATTAGATATATTAATAACCAATCTAATCTTGCAAGAGCATACGCTGAGTGTTTTCTTCTCTCTCTCTCCAGGTAGCGACCATGTCACGCCTTAATCAAGTTAATAATACGGATGTATTGACCGAACCCGCTTATTATACTGAGCTGGGGAACGTTGGTCCTGCTCCAACTTATAATTGTTATAAGACAGAGCAGGAAATAGGGGATTACCAGAATTCCCGTGCCGCCCAAACGAAGAAAGTACATGTTGATGTATCTTCTTCGGGTGTGTTCATTACCGAGAACCGTTTCTCAGTATCCTTTACGTCCTGGGTATGAGATACCAGATCAGGATCCCGCAAATGTAATCTGTTACATGGGCTATAGAAAGGTAGAGAACTGAGAACGGGCGATAAATTTCAAGAGTTGGAAATGATGCAAGTGTTGCAGCCAAGTCTGTTGGCAGTTATCACCCTGTATTACCAGAATACATTGATTCTGAACGAATGTTATTAGATACCGAACCTGATATACAACATCATATCAGTCTTTTTATTAGTAAAAAAGGATATAATTTTGTATTGTTGGATAATGTTTTGAACATTTCCTGTATCAAGAGTTGATCGTTTCAGGCACATTATCTAAAAGCATAGACGTTCTAAATCAAACCACAGTTCTTAACATACAGAAAACACATAAGAGGAAGAGTTCGGAAATGAACGAATCGTCCTTGAGGTATTGTAGACTAGGTCATATCAATGCGACCCGACTAGCTGAAGTTACATAAAGATGCATATTTAAATTAGTTTGGATTTACATCTTGTAAAACTTGCCAGTCATGTCACAAAGATAAATTGACCATAGCTCCGTTTATTAGAAACAGAGAAAGAGTTAGTGAACTCTTGGGATTGATACATGATGATGTATGTAAAGGTCCCCTGTCTACACATGCCAGAACCGGTTCTTTGTACTTCATTACATTCACTGATGATCTCTCAAGATTCAGAGATATGTTCCTATTGAAACACAAGTCCGAAGCTTTTGAGATATTCACAGAATATAAGTTAGAAGTAGAGAACCATAAACGGGTAAAAGTATTATGCCCTGTGATGAGATCAAGGAGGAGAATACTTGAGCACGGAATTCCTGGACTATTGTAAAAGAGAATGAGATTCTCTCTCAGCATTACTCCTCCGAATAAACCACAGCACGTCGGTGTATCGGGGCGGAGCAATCGCACCCTATGTGATATGGTGTGCTCTATGATGAGTACTACTGAGTTGCCTATTTTCTTTTGCGGTTATGCACTTGAGAAGTTGCATACCTATTGAATAGGGTTCCAACCAAATCTGATGCCTACCCCTCCATATGTGATATGGTATGGGAAGAGCCCATCTCTTAAGGAATATAAGATTTGGGGTTGTCCGGCCTATGTCAAAAGCAAAATCCGGACAAGCTCGAGGCAATGTCAGTTCTGTGAAAGTTTGTTGATATCCCAAGCATTCGCAAGGGAATATCTTCTGCCTAACTAAGGAGCAAAAGATGTTTTGTTTCTCAGCATGCCACCTTTGAGAAAGGGAATTTCTTGTGAAGAAATTAGTGGTCATAAGGTAGAACTGGAAGTAGTTCCAGCAAAAACAAACTGCAGCTGATGATTTGGTAGAACCGGAGGATTCAATAGTTTCCAACGAACCTCAGCCTCTCCGCCGATCTAGTAGGGTTCCTCATCTACCTGAGAGATACTTCGGTTTCTCTATGACTGTGGGAGCGAGAATTGCATCATGAGATGATGACCCAACTAGTTTCGAGCAGGCCATCAGGAGTGGGGACTCTGTGAGAATAGCTGGATGCTTAGCGATCTGAGATGGAATCCTTATACACCAACAAAGTATGGACTTTGGTTGCTTTATCTGAAAGGTTAAATCCCCATCAGGAGCAAGTATATCTTGAGAAGATTACTTGGTGTACATGGAAAAGTTGAGACTTTCAAAGCTATGCTTAAGTCCATCCAGATCCTACTTGCTACTGCTACATACCATGACTACGATATCTGGCGGTTGAGTGTCATGACTGTTTTCTAAATGATGATTTGGAAGACAACATCTATAAGTACACAGCCAGAGGGCTTCATAGACAGTGAGAGCAGCGAAAACGTGTGCAAGATGTTTTATGGGATAAATCAGGCATCGCGGAGTTGGAACGTCTGTTTTGATATAGTAGTCAAAGAGTTTGACTTCATCAAAATGGTAGATGAACCAAGTATATACAAAAAGGTAGTAGGGAGTATGGTGGTGATCCTCGTATAGTACATGGATAACATACTCTTGATAGGGAAGGAGTTTCCTATGCTACGCTCGGTCAATCTCCTCTTATCACAAAGATTCTCCATATAGGATCAAGATGATACCTCCTAAATCCTGGGTTATGGATCTATGAGATAGATCTAATTGGATGTTAGGATTCTCTCTAGTTTTAGTGAGATGGTATCAATCAATCCTGGGGAGAATCACTGGAAAGGTTCCAGGGTGATAAGGATTACTGAATGTCAGTCACAGGCATTGTCTTTACCCTCATTGGAGGGACGGTATGTTGGAAGAGTTCCAAGCTAGATACCGTGACATACTAGACGATTAAAGGCAAGATACATCGTTACCAAGGATGCTACCAAAGAGACAGTCTGGATATATATGAGTTCATGAGATGAACTTTGTTCCTGCCATTGTGTGACAATGGAGTTGTGGCTTATGCCTAGGAACCCCCGTCCCATCAGAGATCCAGACATATTCTTAGGGAGTATCGCCTGATCATGGAGATGGTTGATCTCCAGGGAGATCGAGGTTAGGAGAGTAGACACAGAGGACAACAACGCGGATCCATTCACAAAGGCCTATTGCCCAGTAGAGATTTTTATGGGATGGTTGAGTATGAGATACTTCAACCACAGCTGATTGTTGGGTATGCGATACCACAACAGATGACCCTAGTGCAAGTGGGAGATTGTTAGTGATATGTATGCCCTAGAGGCCATTACTGTACATACGATGTATATTGTAGTGGATGCTTGGACATATATAAGGAGGACTTTCTTGCTCGACATGATAGTATGCTTTCTGGTTACTCTTTATCTTAACATGTACTCTGATTATCTCTATGTTACATGTTGATAAAGCCCTTAGGATGAGTACTTGACTACCAGGACTATGATGCAGATCATACTAGTAGGGACAGAGTAGTCGTTTAGTACATCGTTCAAATGTTCCTAGTCGTAGGTGTATCGAGACAGGGCATCGATATACCAGAGTAGACTAGTGTATGCGCTTCTTGACCCATATGATGGGCGATGGATGATCCCATATCCATTCGGGTTTGACCTCAAAGATAGTATATGGGTGCTCTGTAGAGACTGGGTACACTGGACGGACTCGCCGAGAACTCCCAGATGGTATTATACCTCACGTCAGATGGCGGTTCTCCGGTGACACTGGTACAGGTTAGTCTGTTGACCCGAGATCGTCATAGAGTCTTGTGTGATTCCCACTGTGCTTTGATTTCCATCATACCACGTCCAAGAGAGCGTGCAAAACGGTGGCTTTTAGGTACAGTCCCGAATCACATGGAGGCAACGAGCGAAAGGAGGGGTTTCGTCTCTCCCGGTATAGGGAGTTGATGTTGCGCTGTGTTCGATTGGCTATAACTGGAAATCCCTGGTCAGGGTTGATGAGATTTACTGGTAAGTGTTATCAGTAGTTTCTCGAACTGTTATGGACCTCAGATCGACACGACTTATCAAGCTACTGGGGTCTGACGTTTACCAACCCTAGGCGAGATATGCGACATATCAGATGAAGAGATCGGATTGTACGGGTGTGTTACTGATTGGATTCGCAGGAGAATGTACAGGCTTTCTTGTTGATCTTCTGATCGCTCAATACCTGGGTGGCTGTTACGTTTAGCTGACCGCTTGCTGCTTATGCGTGTTTGATATGATCATCACCTACTGCCGGCGTATTGACGATTCTTTAGAGTCCAACACAGAGGTTTCCTGGCTCAGGCAAAACGGAGTAGGAGCAGATATGTGATATGTACGGGACCGAGAACATTACGTTTATGTGATACCGTATTAGATTCTCGCGATATGTGATATCGGCCGGGTATATGTGATATAGCCGGGTTATCGGATCAAGTGTTGATTCGATAAACTGATACAGATTATATTAGTCGGTTATTTGTGAAATAGCCGGATTATCGGATCAAGTGTTGAATCGATAATTTAATGTATAATTATATATATTTGATATATTATATTACATTAACTAATATTAGCTCACTTAAAGATTCTTTTTCTCACTTGGATAATACATTGATATATATGTGATATATGTTAATTGTATTATTTTATTTTGTTACAATAAATTTTGTATATGTGATATATAATATTGTAACATGTTATGGTTACAAATGCAACATGTTTTGTGGAGTTTAAATGTGGTTAGGGTTTGGATTAGGGTTAATCTTGCATGAAGCTTTCAAGAAGCTTCTTGAAGTTTTGACTTTGACTATGATATTTTGTGTAGATATTTCTTAATCCAACCCAAACCCTTTACCATAGTTAGTTATCTACAAGAGTTAAGTCTTCATTCTTAACCCATGGTTGCAATTCTAACCACACATAAGTTTTCATTATTCATCACAAATGAAATGGTTCTTCTTTTTGCTCTTGAAAAAAGCTTTCAAGCTTTTTAACATGTGATGATAATGAGTGAGAAATTGAAAACAAAAGAGAACTAAATTCCTACTTCATCATCCTCATCTATTCTTGCCACTTAGATTAGGGTGTTTGCTTAGCTAATACTTGATTAGTGAAGCAAGAGCTTGGGTTTGAGTTTCTTCAAAGAAGATCATTTTAGTTGTTGAAGATCGGAAGCAAGCTTGCATCTTTCTCTTCATGGAGCCTCTCTAGAGTCCGGGTACTTGATGATCGCAGCGAAGGGACCACAACACGGAGCTTATGAAGTGAAGGAACGGACTACAAAGGTTGTAATCCCTAACTCTTAGATGTTAAAGTGTTTAACATGCTTGTTTGCTTAATTCTCTAGTTAAGATCTCGGTTAGGGTTTGTTTAGCACCCCAAAAATTTCAATATGGCATGTGTGATGCCTTCTTAAACCTAGCTAAGGTGCTATACTAACCCTACACGATGTATTCAGTCTCCATCGTCGAGTCTGCCACGGTTTCCTGTTTGGAACTCTTCCAACAAACCGCTCCTCCATTGAGGGTAAAGACAAAACCCGAGTGCGACTTAGAGTCGTCCTTATCACTTTGGAAGCTCAAATCAGTAATGGACTGCACCTGGAGTTCTCCGTTACCATACACCAAGAAAATCTCTTTAGTCCTTCTTAAGTACTTAGGAATGTTCTTCACAGCTGTCCAGTGATTCTCTCCTGGATCTGCTTGATACTTACTCACTACACTTAGTGAGTATGCTACATCGGGTCTGGTACATAGCATCGTGTACATGATAGAGCCTACTGCCGAAGCATAGGGTATCCCTTGCATGCGAGCTCTCTCCAAATTAGTCTTAGGAGACATCTCTTTGGAGAGAGTGAGTCCAGAGATCGTGGGTAAATTTCCACGCTTGGATTCTTCCATACTAAACCTCTTTAGTATGGTGTCAATGTACCTGGATTGGGACAATCCCAGTATCCGTCTAGATCTATCTCTATAGATCTTAATCCCCAAGATGCAGGAGGCATCACCTAGTTCTTTTATTGAGAATCTTTGTGATAAGAAGAGCTTGACCGAGTGTAGCATCGGAACATCATTTCCTATCAAGAGTATGTCATCCATGTACAGTACGAGGAAGACTACCTTACTCTTTGCTACCTTCTTGTATATACAAGGTTCATCTACATTTTTGATGAAGTCAAACTCTTTGACTACCACATCAAAACAGATGTTCCAACTCCGTGATGCCTGCTTCAACCCGTAGATGGATTTAAGCAGCTTGCACACATTTCCGATGCTCCCACTGTCTACGAAGCCCTATGGCTGAGTCATGTACACGCACTCTTCTAAATCACCATTTAGAAAAGCGGTCTTAACATCCATTTGCCAGATTTCGTAGTCATGGGATGTAGCAATGGCAAGTAGGATCTGGATGGACTTAAGCATAGCCACTGGAGAAAAGGTTTCGTCATAATCCACACCTGGTCGTTGACGAAAACCCTTTGCAACAAGTCTAGCTTTGAAAGTGTCAACTTTTCCATCTACACCAAGTTTCTTCTTAAAGATCCATTTGCTCCTAATGGGTTTTACCCTTTCAGGAGCAACTTCCAACGTCCATACTTTGTTGGTACACATGGATTCCATCTCAGATCGCATTGCATCTAGTCATCTCACAGAGTCCCCACTCGTGATGGCCTGCTCGAAGCTAGTCGGGTCATCATCTTCTATGATGCAATCCTCGCTCCCACAATCTATGAGAAAACCGTAGTATCTCTCAGGTAGATGAGGAACCCTACTAGATCGACGGAGAGGCTGGGGTTCGTCGGGAGCTATCGAATCCTCTGGTTCCACCAAATCTTCTGTTGCAGTTTGTGTAGCTGGAACTTCTTCCTGTTCTACCTCCTTGCCACTAACTTCTTTTTCAAGAAATTCCTTTTCCAAAAAGGTGGCATGCCGAGAAACAAACACCTTTTGTTCCTCTGCGTGGTAGAATATATACCCGCGTGAATGTTTCGGATATCCAATAAACTTACACAGAAAAGACCTTGCCCCGAGCTTGTCCGGATTCTGTGTTTTTACATATGCCGGACAACCCCATATCTTAACATAATTATGATATGGCATCTTTCCTTTCCATATCTCATATGGAGTGGTTGGCACAGATTTGGTAGGAATCATATTCAATAGGTCTGCAGCTGTTTCCAGTGCATATCCCCAAAAGGAAATAGGTAACTCAGCAGTGCTCATCATAGAGCGCACCATATCTAATAAGGTGCGATTCCTCCGTTCCGATACACCGTTGTGCTGTGGTGTATATGGAGAAGTAAGCTGAGAGAGAATCCCATTCTCTTTTAGATAGTCTAGAAATTCATTGCTTAAGTATTCTCCTCCTCGATCAGATCGAAGGATCTTAATACTTTTACCCGTTTGGTTCTTTACTTTGTGCTTATATTATTTGAATTTCTCAAAAGCTTCAGACTTGTGTTTCATCAGGAACACATGTCCGTATCTTGAGAGATCATCAGTGAATGTAATGAAGTACGAGGAACCATTCCTGGCATGTGTAGACATGGGACCACATATATCACTATGTATGAGTCCTAAGAGCTCCGTAACTCTTTCTCCATGTCCACTAAACGGAGTTTTGGTCATTTTATCTTTGAGACATGAATGGCAAGTTTCATAAGATTAAAATTCGAACGGATTCAAATATCCATCTTTATGCAACTTAGCTAGTCGTGTCGCATTGATATGACCTAGTCTACAATGCCACAAGAAGGATTCGTTCATTTCTGAACTATTCCTCTTGTTAGTGTTTTGTACATTAAGAACCGTAGTTTGATTTAGAACGTATATACCATTATTTAACGAGCCTGATCCAATCAACTTTTGATTCAGGAAGATGTTTATAACATTATCCTGTACTACAAAATTATATCCTTCTTTACTTAATAAAGAAACTGATATAATGTTGCATATCATGCTCGGTATGTAATAGCATTCGTTCAGAATTAATGTATTACAACTTGTTAATACAAGATGATATTCGCCAACTGCTTTGGCTGCAACATTTGCACCATTCCCTACTTTAACGGAATGATCACCTATTCCCAGTTCTCTCCCTCTCTTTAGCCCATGCAACATATTACATATGTGGGATCCTGATCCGGTATCTAATACCCAGGACGTAGAGTGAACTGAAAAACAGTTCTCGATAACAAATACACCCGAAGAAGATGCATCAACATGCTTATTCTTCGTTTAGGCGGCGTGAATCCGGATGTTTCACTATTCCCTGCTCAGTCTTATAACGTTTATAAGAAAAAACGGGACCAACGTTCCCCTGCTCAGTATAATAAGCGGGTTCGGTTAATACATCCATATTATTATCTTGATTAAGGCGTGACATGTTCGCTACCTGGAGAGAGAGAGAAGGAAACACTTTAGCGTATGCTCTTGTAAGATAAGATTGGTTATTGTCTTATCTAATCAGGATGGCTTCCACTGTTTTCATCAAATCATCCTTCAACCGTAAAAGGTAAGACTAGCCGGGATTAATTACACTTTACAAGTTCGCCAATTTTTCGGCCAGGCCAGTGTTGGCTGTAAGTGCACGGCGGCGCCTCGGCCGTCAATCCGACGCCGGAATGCGGAAACGAAAACTTTTCTAAAACGTAGAAACCGGCACCACCGCGCACTTTAAAACCCGGATCGGGCCATTAACCCAACTCTAGCAAACAAGAATATGAGTAGAGAAGCTATACCAAGATATCCGTGTCCTTCGGTCTTCGCCTCCACTCCGATCTCCTCGCGGAATCTCCGGTCGTCACCTCCTCGTCGAAACGGGCACCACATCGCCGGGTTCTTTTACGGGATCCCACCTCTTGTCCGAGGCAACTCACGTACGAAGTTGGCAAGCCGACGTTCCCAAGAAATGTTGTAGGCTAGTGTATGAAGCTTTGTCTCATTGGGGTTATGAAGTTGCCTTGGTGATGTGGAGGTGAATGAATAATGGAGAGTGGTTTATCTTTGTTGCATGAATGGAATAATGAGATAGCAAAAATTCTCATACCCAAAAAAACTCTCTCCTTTCCTCTCTAGCGGACGGCCATATCAAAAAATGGTGGTGGAAAAAGGAATCAAGCGGGTGAGCACAAGGAAAGGGGTAAGCATAAGCCAAATCAAGCCTCACACCAATCACTCATCCTAACCCATCTCATTTAATGCAAAGGAATAGACTAAAAAAGAATCTAATGATGATAGTCAAATCATAATCCCTCATTTTACAAATAACACCTCCACAAAAGATAATTTGCACACTTGCAAATAATCCCCTCCATCGGAAAAATCCGGCCGTGAAGGAACAAAGGAAAACTGGCCGGAACGGAATGCAAACTGGCAACTTCAGAAAACTGATCCCGTAATAAATTACAGGAAAACCCCACGACTGTATATACATACCCACATTTGTATTCCCACTGAATACAAATGCAAAGAAACAAAATCTACACTGTACAATACTAGGATCCGGCTTAAACCAAAGCCCGCTAGTATTATCCGTCCGATCATGATCCGTGCAATACCGCACGGATAAGATCGAACCTTGCCATATCTCCATACGGCCTCTACAGCGTTCGCCCGAAACTTGAGAAACTGGTCTGTGGGGGACTCTAAAGACTCGTCAATACTTTGGTTGTGGATTTAACCACTAGCACGTCAGAGGTATTAGCCTATATGTAACGGGCTACCAGGTATTGACCAAAAGGGACGTCGATGAGCGAACTCATCCTGACACCCAACTGAGCCTGTCAGTGACAATATCCGTACAGTCCGGTCCGTTCGTCTATGAGCATCGCATGGCGGGCCTAGGAGGTTGGTAAAAGCCAGACCCCCAAAAGAGGTACAAGTCGTGTCAGAGTGTAGTCCAGAACACCCTGAGATACTACTGGAATGCCTACCAGTAAATCTCCTGCCTCGGCCGAGGGCTTTGTGTAATGGCTCTCCTAGACACAGCGCGACCTCACCCCCAATACCGGGAGAGACGAACCCCTGCAGATCTGCTCACTGCCTCCATGTGGCTCGGGACTGTACCCAACTAAAACCTGTTTGCATGTCTCCTTTGAGCGTGGTAGGGTAGTAATCAAAGCACAGTGGGAAATCACATGAGACAAATGACGATCTCAGGTCGATGAACTAACCTGTACACATGTCACCACGGAACTGCTATCTAACGTTAGGTATAAGACCAACTAGCATGTTCCCGGTGAGTGCTGTCCAGTGTACTCATAACCCAATGAGCACCTGTATACATCTTAGGTGAACCAACTGACACCAGTGGCTTGTGAGACGGCCACCGCCCCTCGTCGGGGTCTCGACTGTATACACTAGTCTACTCTGGAGTATCGATGCCCTTCTCGAAACTCCCACGACTAGGGACCTTTTAAGGATGTGCTTATAGACCCCAGCTCCCACGTATATGATCGCCCTCATACTGCTGGCAGTCAAACAAGAATCCTAGGGGCTCTATCAACGTGCAATAGTGATCAGTAATGTCACCTAAAGCAGTACATGATGATAAAGATAAACCAGATAGCGTACTATCATCTTGAGTAAGACTGTCCTACCGGTATAGGTCCTCCCTCAATCATTGCAATCACGTGCCTGTGATCCAATAATTGACTCTGAGGGCACTATCTCCAACAGTGCTGGTACTTTGAGGGAGGTTCCCTGTTCTTTCGCACGAACCTAATTAAAATAAACCTCATTTTTCCAGAGGCATAACCCCGTTAACACCTTTCTAGACACCTACTTGATCGGCTAATTGTCCTGGGTAAAAATTGTTAGTTATATGTATGCCCTAGATGCCATTACTGTACATGAGATGTATATTATAGTGGATGCTGGGACATATATAGGTAGGACCTTCTTGCTCGACATGATAGTACGCTATCTGGTTGCTCTTTATCTTAACATGTATACTTTCTGTCTCTCTGTTACATGTTGATAAAGCCCATAGGATGTGTACTCGACTTGCAGGACTATGATGCAGATCATACTAGTGGGGCCTGGGTAGTCCATGAGTACATCCTTCAATGTTCCTAGTCGTGGGAATATCGAGACGGGGCATCGATATTCCAGAATAGACTAGCGTATATCTTCTCGACCCATGTGATGGGCGATGGATGATCCCATATCCATTGGTGTTTGACATCAGAGACGGTATGCGGGTGCTCAGTGGTGACTGGGTACACTGAACGGACTCGCCAAGAACTCCCAGATGGTATTATACCTCACGTCAGATGGCAGTTCTCTGGTGACACTGGTACAACTTAGTCTGTTGACCCGAGATAGTCATAGAGTCTTGTGTGTCTCCCACTGTGCTTTGATTTCCACCCTACCACGGCTCTACTGAGTCATGCAAACAGGTGGTTTTTTGGTACAGTCCCGATTCACATGGAGGCAATGAGCGATAGAAGGGGATTCGTCTCTCCCGGTATTGGGGGTTGATGTTGCGCTATGCTAGACTGGCCATAACTGGAAATCCCTGGCCAGGGTTGCACTGATTTACTGGTAAGTGTTATCAGTAGTTTCATGCTTGTTATGGACCTTACATCGGCTTGACTTATTAAGCTGTTGGGTCTGACATTTACCACCCCTAGGCGAGATATGCGATATATCATACGAACAAACCGGACTGTGCGGTAAATGTTACTGATTGGATTCGCAGGAGTGTGAGCAGGCTTGCTCGTTGATCTTCTGATAATACCCGGGTGGCCGTTACGTTTAGCAGACCGCTTGCGGCTTGTGGGTGGTTGATATGATCACCACCTACTGCCGGCGTATTGACGAGTCTTTAGAGTCCTACACAGAGGTTTCTGGCTCAAGCGAAACGAAATAGGAGCGCATATGAGATATGTACGGGACCGAGAATAATACCAGTATGTGATACTGTATTCTATTCTCGTGATTTGTATCATCGGCCGGTTATATGTGATATAGCCGGGTTACCGAATCAAGTGTTGATTCGATATATTGATACACTAGATATTAGTCGGTTATATGAGATATGAACAGATCATTAAATCAAGTGTTGATTTAATGATTTAATGTATAATTATATATTTGATATATTACTTTACATTAACTAGTATTGGTTCACTTAAGATTGATTTTCTCACTTGATGTGCACAAGTTGTATATGTGATATATGTTTGTGCACTTGTTTGCATCATGATTGATGATACATGTAAACATGGGTGGGTATGTGACATACACCATGTTAATTATAATTTAGGTTTTTATTTATCTTAATTATTCAAAATGGTGGCTTCTTTTGTCATGGCTTGAAGCTTCATGAAGCTTGAAGCAACTTTGACAAAGTCCACCCATTTTGTCTTGATTAAGATATTCATTAACCAAACCAATATAATTAACTATGGTTTAGTATCTACAAAGGTTAACTCACCCATGGTTGCATTATGATAGACTTCACTTGATTATTATTTTTACATAATTCATTCTTATTCTTTTCTTCTTCTTCCTCTTCTTCAAGTGAAGAAAAGCTTTCTAGAATTTTTCAAGTTAAGATTTAGAGTGAGAAATACAAATCTAAAGTGAACCCATTTCCTATTTCATCATCCTCTACTACTTGCTATTGAGTTTAGGGTGTTCTCTTCACAAAGTTCTTGACCTAGTGAAGATGGAGCTTGAGTTTGAGTCTCCTCGACGTAGATCATCTTCGGCCTTGAAGTCAACGACCTAGCTCGCTCATTTCTCCGAAGAAACCATCGCTAGAGTCCGGGATCTCGATGATCACAGCGAAGGGACGTCAACACGGAGCTTTAGAAGTGAAGGACCGGATCTACAAAGGTTGTAATCCCTTTTCACTTAGTGTTAAAATGTTTAAGTTGCTAGTTTTCGCATAATCTCTAGTATACGATCTTGGTTAGGGTTGTTCGGCACAGCTATTTTTTTGAATCGGGCATGGTTGATGCCTTGTAGAACCTTGTTAGAGTGCCTAGGAACCCTACAGTGGTATCAGAGCCAAGCTAGAGCTTTAGGCGAAGTGTAGACGAAGTTAGAAGTCCGATCGAACCCCGAAACCCCGATATGGACCCTTCTCTGGAAATTTTTTGAATCCGTGATTTTTTATGAATTAAAAATGCTCAGAAAATAGAGCAGGGAATTCTAAGGATAACTGCAGAAAACGACAACCTAACTCCACTGTAGCGCCGCGGAACCGCGGCCGTACCCTACTTTTAGCGGCGGTTCCGCGGCCGTATGTGAAGACAAGGCACTCAATTTTTCTACAGTTACCTCCGTAGGTGTTTCCTTATTCTTCTGGGAATTTTTAATTCTTGCTCAAGTGTTGAGTTTTCTGGGTTATATTGGGAGCTCGATGATTCGATTGGATAATTTAACTTCGTTTGTGTTTTTCCAGATAATTTTAGAACGTGTTGAAAAGTTCGAACGGATATCAATAACTCACTTTTTCCCGACCCGAAAAATTTCAAAGTGTTGGATTTTTCCGTAGTTTAAGAACGTTCTAAGTCGTGCAAGTAACGCGATGGACTCTCTAGAAGACAACAAACCTTAACTCGATTATGTGACCGTCTTGAACTGTCTTTTGAACCTTAGGATTTGGGGCAGTACGGCGTGCCACATGTGAGGCGTTGGCTTGACCCTTCTACGGCTGGACCGTTGGTACTATGGCATGAAATGGATGTTTTTAAACTTATCTCAAGTGTTGAGCTATTTGGGAAAACTTGGGTGTTTGATTATTCGATCGGAAAGTTTAACATTGTCTATTTATCTGGAATGTGATACAATATTTGGAATCCACAAGTAATTATGAGATAACTAATTTGAATGTTATAAATCTAGCAGTTCAGTCTCAAATGATCGGTTGGCACGGGATTTTGATGTGATCAAAAGTCCGTTGCAATCACGTAGCGTACGCGGATACTCGCCGGGTAAACTTAATAGATAGCCACGCCCGAAATCCCCGACCAAGTGACTGTAGGAGAACCCCGTCTCCTAAAGCATCCGTTCGAGTGCTCGCGGCAGCGGTGTTCCGCCTTAGTGCACTTCGTCGACGGCATCCGGGGGTGCGGCCGTCTACTAAAGTTTGCGACGAGCATTCGATCAGGATGTCAGGAATCTTGTTGAATTGCCCAACTTGATATTGAAAAGAGTTTTCGATGATGAGACTGAAATGCGGGGTTTATAATTGTTAGGCATGCGATATCTAAGGAATTCATTTTGTTAGGCATGAGATGTCTAAGGAGGTTGCGGATTCCAACTGTTGTAGTTTTACACTTTCTTTTCTGCGA
This sequence comes from Agapanthus africanus, assembly GCA_030015575.1. Classification (NCBI taxonomy): domain Eukaryota; kingdom Viridiplantae; phylum Streptophyta; class Magnoliopsida; order Asparagales; family Amaryllidaceae; genus Agapanthus; species Agapanthus africanus. Next base: position 347,271,932 of record JASDDO010000022.1, read on the forward strand.
CCGTAAGTGTAATATGTGATATCGCCGGTTTCGTTGCTATACGTCAACGACAATTGGGATGGGCATATTTACTTACGTTGATGACATGTGATGTTATGTGTTGCTGGATATGTTATATTGGATCGTCGTGTTTGAATAGCCGGTTTTTTTTTGTGTGAGATGAGTGTTTTTCATTTTCATTCATGTAAAAACTTGTATGTAATATTCTTTTTTTTGGGCACTTCCGGGCTGAGGAAGATGTCACCGTTGATGTATATTATTTACTTTTCCGCATTAGGATAGACCCAGGAGGGGAGCACAAGTAACCGGGTTCTAAGGTCCAGTGGGAGACCATCTCGAGGAGTCGAGTCCGGGTCTCCTAACTCTAGAATTGGTAGGGTTGCTTGCCGCTCTCGTAGGGGTCTACGGGTGTGGGATTGGCTATTCATAACGACCGTGGAATCCGTGTTTTATAGGGGCTCAAAATAAAATACGGACGTCCTAGTATATCCAATATTTCATATGTTGTTTTCTGCTGCGTTATCTGTGATGTGATCATGTGATATGCTCAGATAGATACTGTATATACTATATATGATATATTATATAAACGTTGCTTATATTTTACACCCGCACTAGCCCTGCCCCGCTATACCATTAGTTACCTAACCTATCGGTGCATGACGGGACATCGAGGCGAATGCGGATGGCATAAGCGTACGTTGTATTTATCTGTGATGTTTAGGTGGTCTTAAACATTAAGGAGATTAATGAAAGAAAATAAACCTAAAATGATGTTGTGGAATCGAATTTCAAAAATTTGGTAGCTCTAGTTGTTGCTTTGCATAGCGGTGTTCCTTGTAGAACATCCAGCACCTTATTCGATAAGGAAAGTGTCGAGATCCCTTCACCGGGAGTGACCTCTTTAGCAATAATTAGCAGATGCTACAACCTTCGGTTTGTCTTTTGACTGCTTTTCTAGTTCTTGCTTTTCATAGTGGTATTGTGAATATCCTGCACCTCATTCGACGAGGAAAGAGCCGAGATCCCTTCACCGGGAGTGACCTTTTTAGCGAAACTAGCAAAATCCTAAAAAACACTCCAATTAAAAACCATTTGATTCTGCAGCGAGATCAAGTTCAAAGCGTTAAAGGTTTTCTTAAAACCATCCGCAACCCTCCGTCATTTTAGGAAGTAGAGTACTTAGTATTCGTGCTGTGTTTGTTGACCATAGTCAAGGCACAGTGTACGGTAGCTAAGTGATGTCTTCCTACATAGCATATGATGCGATTAGTTAGGACAGTCGCATGACTTTGTTGACCTTAGTTAAGGGTGATGTAGGTGGGTCTAATTAATCACGAAATGACAGGTAGAGCTTGACTAGTGCTTATGATTTGTTGACAATAGTTAAGGTCATAAGTGCTAGGGGTAAAAACCATTATCGGGAGTTTCAAGTGTTGAAATTTGCAATGAGATTGTATACCTTCTATGAGATAGTTGGATCCCGATACCCACTGCGAGTAATTATTACTCCTGGGAGAGTTTTGCACTTTGCAATTAGCCGATCAAGTAGGTGTCTAGAAAGGTGCCAATGGGGTTACGCCCCTGGGAAAACGAGGCTTATTTTAATTAGGTCCGTGCGAAAGCAAGGGGAACCTCCCTCAAAGTACCGGCACTGGCCTGGCTGAAAGATTGGCGAACTTGTAGAGTGTAATTAATCCCGGCTAGTCTTTCCTTTTAGGGTTTGAAGGAAGATTTTATAAAAATAGTGGGTGCCATCCTGATTAGATAAAATATATAACCAATCTAATCTTGCAAGAGCGCACACATAGTATTTTCTTCTCTCTCTCTCCGGGTAGCGACCATGTCATGCCTTAATCAAGATAATAATATGGATGTATTGACCGAACCCGCTTGTTATACTGAGCTTGAGAACGTTGGTCCCACTCCAACTTATAATTGTTATAAGACAAAGCAAGAAATTGGGGAATACCAGATTTCCCATGCCGCCCAAACGAAGAAAGTGCATGATGATGCATTATTTTCGGGTATGTTTATTACATAGAACTGTTTCTCAGTATCCTTTACGTCCTGGGTATTAGATACCGGATCAGGATCCCGGATATGTAATCTGTTACATGGGCTACAGAAAGGTAGAGAACTGAGAACGGGCGATAAGTTTCATGAGACAGAAAACGGTGCATGTGTTGCATCCAAGTCTGTTGGTCACTATCACCCTGTATTACCAGAATACATTGATTCTGAACGAATGTTATTAGATACCGAACCTGATATACAACATCATATCAGTCTCTTTATTAGTAAAGAAAGGATATAATTTTGTATTGTTGGATAATGTTTTGAACATTTCCTATATCAAGAGTTGATCAGTTTCAGGCACGTTATCTACAAGCTTTAACGTTCTAAATCAATCTACAGTTCTTAATGTACAGAACACACACAAGAGGAAGAGTTCAGAAATGAACGAATTCTTCTTAAGGCATTATAGACTAGGTCATATCAATGCGACCCGACTAGCTAATTTACATTTAGATGCATATTTAAATCAGTTTAAATTTACATCTTATGAAACTTGCCAGTCATGTCACAAAGATAAGATGACCATAGCTCCGTTTACTGGAAACAGAGAAAGAGTTAGTGAACTCTTGGGACTGATACATACTGATGTATGAAGGTCCCCAGTCTACATATGCCAGGACTGGTTCTTTGTACTTCATTACATTCACTGATGATCTCTCTAGATTCAGACATATGTTCCTGTTGAAACACAAATCCGAAACTTTTGAGATAATCACCGAATATAAGTTAGAAGTAGAGAACCAAAAACGGGTATAAGTATTATGTCCTTTGATGTGATCAGGGAGGAGAATACTTGGGCACGGGATTCCTGGGCTATTCTAAAGGAGAATGAGATTCTCTCTCAGCATTACTCCTCCATATACACCACAGCACGTCGGTGTATCCGGGCGGAGCAATCACACCCTATGTGATATGGTGCGCTCTATGATGAGTACTACTGAGTTTCCTATTTCCTTTTAGAGTTATGCACTTGAGAAGCTGCATACCTATTGAATGGGGTTCTAATCAAATGCATTGCCTACCACTTCATATGTGATATGGAATGGGAAGAGCCCATATCTTAAGTTTGTTAAGATTTGGAGTTGTCCAGCCTATGTCTAAAAGCATAATCCGGACAAGCTCGAGGCAAAGTCAGTTCTGTAGAAGTTTATTGGATATCCCAAGCATATGCAAGGGAATATCTTCTACCAAACCGAGGAACAAAAGATGTTTTGTTTCTCAAAATGCCGCCTTTGTGAAAGGGAATTTCTTGTGAAGAAATTAATGGTCATAAGGTAGAACTGGAAAGAGTTCTAGGTATACAAACTACAGCTGATGATTTGGTAGAACCAAAGGGTTCAATAGTTCCCGACGAACCTCAGCCTCTCCGCCGATCTAGCAGGGTTCCTCATCCGCTAGAGAGATACTTCGGTTTCTCGATGACAGTTGAAGAGAGGAATGCATCATGAGATGATGACCCAACTAGTTTCGAGCAGGCCATCGAGAGTAGGGACTCTGTAAGAATGGATGGATGCTTAGCGATCCGAGATGGGATCCATGTACACCAAAAAAGTATGGACTTTGGCTACTATATCTGAAGGCTTAAATACCCATCAGGAGCAAGTATATCTTGAGAAGATTACTTGGTGTAGATGGAAAAGTTGAGACTTTCAAAGCTAGAATTGTTAAAGGTTTTAGTCATCGACCAGGCGTGGATAATGATAAAACCTTTTTCCAGTGCCTATGCTTAAGTCCATCCGGATCCTACTTGCCATTGCTACATACCATGACTACGATATCTAGTGGTTGGGTGTCATGACTGCTTTTCTAAACATAGATTTAGAAGAGAACGTCTATAAGTACACGGCCAGAGGGCTTCGTAAACAGTGGGAGCAGCGGAAACGTGTGCAAGTTTCTTTACAGGTTAAAGCAAGCATCGCGGAGATGGAACGTCTGTTTTGATGTGGTAGTCAAAGTGTTTGACTTCATCAAAATGGTAGATGAACCTTGTACATACAAAAAGGTAGTAGAGAGTAAGGTGGTCATCCTCGTATTGTACGTGGACAACATACTCTTGATAGGAAAAGAGTTTCCTATACTACGCACGGTCAATCTCCTCTTATCACAAGGATTCTACATATAGGATCTATGTGATACCTCATAAATCCTAGGTTTTATATCTATGAGATAGATCTAAATGGATATTAGGATTCTCACTAGGTATAGTGAGATGGTATCAATCGATCCTGGGGAGAATCACTGGAAAAGTTCCAGGGTGATAAGGACGGCTGAATGTCAGTCGCAGACATTGTCTTTACCCTCAGTGGAAGGGAGGTATGTTGGAAGAGTTCCAAGCTAGATATCATGGCAAACTAGACGATAAAGGCTGGTGACATCGCTATCAAATATACTACCAAAGAGGAAGTTTGGGTGTATATTAGTTCATGAGATGAACTAGGTTCCTACCATTGTATGACAATGGAAGTGTGGTTTTGACCCAGGAACCCCGGTCCCATCAGTGACCCAGACATATTCCAAGGCAGTATCACCTGATCATGGAGATAGTTGATCTCCAGGGTGATCGAGATTAGGAGAGTAGACTCAGAGGACAACACGGCGGATCCACTCACAAAGGCTTTTTCCCAGAGAGAGACTTTTATGGGATAGTTGAGTATGAGATACTGCAACCACTGCTACAGATGGCCCTAGTGCAAGTGGGAGATTGTTAGTTATATGTATGCCCTAGAGGCCATTACTGTACATGAGATGTATATTGTAGTGGATGCTGGGACATATATAGGTAGGAATTTCTTGCTCGACATGATAGTACGCTATCTGGTTGCTCTTTATCTTAACATGTATACTTTCTGTCTCTCTGTTACATGTTGATAAAGCCCTTAGGATGTGTGTTAGTGTATATGCCCTAGAGGCCATTACTGTATCATACTAGTTTGTATATTACTTGATGGAAGCTTGGGATATTCACAGTTGTATAGACAATCTTGCTCGAAATAGTAGTATGCTACTTGGTTTATCTCTGCTTTAATGTGTACATGTGTTTCTTTATTATATCACCTATACGCATTAGTAGAGCCCTTAGGATCTTTGCTTGATTACCGGCGTTGTGATGGCGATCACACACGTGGGGGCTGGGTAATCCATAAGCACATCCTTATGCATGTCCCAAGTCGTGGGATTATCGAGACATGGCATTGATACTCCGGAGTAGACTAGCGTATGCGCTTCTCATCCCAGTGCGGGAGGCGGTCTGTCCCACAGCCGTCAGTGCGTCATACTTGAGATAGTATACGGGTGCTCGTTAGGTTACGAGTACACTGGACAGGACTCGTCGGGGACTGTTGGTTGGTATTATACCTATCGTCAGTTAACAGTTCCCAGGTGACATGAGTACAGCTTAGTCCGCTGACTTGACACTGTCACTTCGCCTCAAGTGTGTTCCCACTGTTCTTTGACTACTACCCTACCACGGCTCTACTGAGTCGTGCAAAAAGGTAGTAGTTGGGTGCAGTCCCGAAGCACTTGGAGGCAGTGACGGTTAAACAGGAATCATCTCTCCCGGTATTGGGGGTTGACATCGTGCTGTGTTTAGGAGAGCCATTACACATGTAGTCCCTGGCCAGGGCAAGCGAGATATACTGGTAGGTTTCCAGTGTTATCTCAGGGTGTTCTGGGCTACACTCCGACATGACTTGTACCGCTATTAGGGGACTGACGTTCGCCACCCCCCTAGGCCCTCCATGCGATGTATCAGACGAACAGACCGGACTGTACGGAGATTGTCACATACAGTCACAGTAGGAGTTCGGATGGGTTTACCTCATCGGCCTTCTTATCGACATCTACCTGGGGACCGTTACGTACAGCTAGTGCCGCTTGCGGTCTGTGGTTAAACCCACTGCCAGCGTAGTGTCGAGTCTTTAGAGTCCCACACAGAGAGTTTCCCTGCACTGAGCGAAACGTGTAGAGGCCGTATGGTTTTACGGCAGGGCTGCGATCACCTACGTACACTTGTGTGCGTGTGGTGTTCGGGCAGGCAATACTAGTGGGCTTTGGTTTAAGCCGGATCCTAGTATTTCACGGATGGATTTGTTTTGTCTTCTGTGCATCCGCATTCTACGGAATGCGGATGCAGTTGTGTATGCACAGTTTTCCAGAGCGATGAAGGAGGAGGTGCCTCATTAGGGTTTTGGCAGTTGGTTCGGCCAAAACCGTTATGTGGAAGGCTCATTAGGGTTTTGACAGTTGATTCGGTCAAAACCATTTTGTGGTGGACTCATTAGGGTTTTGGCAATTTGTTTGGTCAAAACCATTATGAGCCGCGGACATCATTTACTAATCCTTTCAGTGATAATTTTATGATGGCTAATTGCATTGACCATTTGACCACCATGACCTCTCTTGACTTTGTTGACCGGTTGACCGGTGTTGACCATTGACCTTAATGAGAGGTCTACACTCTTCTTTTCATTTTCTTTTTCTTTTTGATTATGATAATGGTCATTTCAATGTAGCCATCAACTTTATCTTGATAGGATTAGTAATGATGAAGTTTTGGGATTATTGAACCATGGTTCATTTTCTTTAGCTCACAATTCTTTTCTCACTCTCTCTCTTGCTCTTTCATATGAGAAGAAAAGAAATGCTCCATGGTTGCTAGCTCCTCCTTCTTCCTCCTCTTGATTCATCTTTTGATCTCATGTGTTGAGAGAAAAAGATCCCACAAAGACAAACACTTCCATATATCTCCTCTACACATCCTAGGGCTTCTTGACTAGCAATCTTGTTTCCCTAGTTACCTTGGCTCGAGGTGGAGCTCGGTGTACATCTCTCGGGTGGATCGTCTTCGACTCAAGAAGGCCGCAGAGGTGACCAAAGTCCGGATCAACCTTCGGAGAATGGATGGACAAACGGCGCAGCGGAGTGAAGACCCGAAGGACCGGTATCGTGAGGTATAATTTCTATGGCATAGTAGTTAGCACCTCCTTTAGTCTGCTAGTTTCTAGTTTAGAAAAGATCCGGCTTTTACGGTCCATGTTACAAAGTCTAGAAAAATTTTTGTTTTGCCGTTTCCGCAACCCCGAAAGTACCGGGAGAGGTAACGTGGACCTAACAGTGGTATCAGAGCCTGGCTAAACATAAACTAGTAAGTTAGCAAAGTGTTTAGAATATCGATCGGAAAAAAGGTCGCAAAACGCGCCCGAGAAAAACCAAGTTTCTTTCGAATTTTTATACTGCTCTAAAAATAATTTAACATACATGAAAATTCGACTCAGGGCTTTCTAAAACCACAGCATAAAACCGGTCCACTGAACCGACCAAACCGCCGCGGTTCCGCGGCAATAACATGCTTCTTGCCGCGGTTCCGCGGCCGATTTCACTCGGCAGTGGACCGGGTTTTCTGCAGTGTTTTAGTTTGGGTGTTTTGGGATTTTTAATACATGTTTTTTCTACCCAGATATTCCAGAGAGCAAATTGACTTTTTGGTGTGGTAATCCGTATTTTGATCGATATTCCGTAGACTTTAGCTAAATGGATATTTTCTGTGATGTGATATATGTATTGAACGTCTACTAATCGCTATACGTCGATTAGTGGGGGTTATACGTATCTGTGATCTGTAATGCTGATGGTTTGTGTATATGAACTCGTTGGATTGTCGCGGATGAATAGCCGGGGTGGATGTAAGATGAGAGTTTCTTTTTCTTTCATTCATTGTAAAATTTGTAAATTGATGTAATATTATTTGTATGGCCGCACAACTGGGTCGGGGTTGTAGCCGTCATTGTATAATTTCTTTTTACTGTTTTTGCTCCTAGGATAGACCCAAGGAGGGGTGCACAAACTACCGGGTATCTCGAAGTGGCGAGTGGCCTACTCACGGGTTGAGGGAGGTTGCTTCGCTTCGGGTACTTGGCGGGTAGTTTGCCACACCCGTAGGGGTCTAGGGTGGGGTATTGGCTATTCATCGCGACCGTGTAATCCGCTTTTTCATTGCAGGCTCGAACGAATCGCGGGTTCCTAGTATATCCAAAGAGTTCATCTGTGATCTGGATTGGCTATCATTGCTATATATCTATATATGATATCTATTTAGGTGTTGCTTATGTTTTGCATCCGCGCTAGTCCAGCCCCCGCTCTGTCGTTAGTTAAGTAACCTAACGGGAGATGACGGGGCCCCGTGGCGAATGCGGATGGCATAAGCGTACGCCATATTTTGGTTGTTTTCTGCAATGGTAGGATTTAATTGATGGGACGCATTAAAAGAACTAATGCAAGAAAATAAACCTAAAAGACGTTGTTGGAACAATTTTTCAAAAAGCTGTTATTGCAAGGACGTTCACTTTTGTTTTGCACAGAGGTATTCGGTTATGAATGCCCAGCACCTAAGTCGACGAGGCAAGGGCCGAGATCCCTTCATCGGGAGTGACCCCTTGGACAAAAGTTTGCGTCAGGGTAATAACTTCACTATAGTCGATTATTCTTGCTTAGCATCGAGGTATTCAGTTTGGAATATCCTGCACCTCATTCGACGAGGAAAGAGCCGAGATCCCTTCACAGGGAGTGACCTCTTTAGCAAAAGTTTTCGCCACTATATTTTCAAAAAGATTACCAGGTTCCTTCAACGATATCAAGTTCATTACGTTAACGGGTTTTTCGCCAAAAACCCAGCCGTAGCCCTCCGTCATTTCTTACAAGTAACACTTAGTATTCGTGCTGCGTTTGTTGACTCCGTCAAGGCGTAGTGTACGGTAGCTAAGTGCTGCTTGTTTGTAACAGTATATGGGATTTGTTAGGATAGTCGTATAACGTTGTTGACTCCGTCAAAGGTTATGCGGGTGGGTTTAATGTGTTAGTTATGTATATGCCCTAGAGGCCATTGTTGTACATATGATGTATATTATAATGGATGCTTGGTTATATATAGAGATGACTTTCTTGCTCGTCATGATAGTATGCTATTTGGTTTCACTTTATCTTAACATGTTGACTTGTATTGGTTTACTGTTTTACTCTCACATGTTGATAAAGCCCTTAGGATCTGTACTCGACTACTGGGACTATGATGAGATCATACTAGTGGGGCCACGGTTGTCGATGAGTACATCCTATAACTGTTCCTAGTCGAGGGTATATCGAGACAGGGCATCGATACACCAGAGTAGACTAGCGTATACGCATCTTGACCCATATGATGGGCGATGGATGATCCAATATCCATCGGTGTTAGACATCAGTGATGGTGTACGGGTGCTCAGTGGAGACTGGGTACACTGGACGGACTCGCCGAGAACTCCCAGATGGTGATATACCACACGTCAGATGGTAGTTCTCCGGTGACACAGGTACAGGGTAGTCTGTAGACCCGAGATCGTCATGGAGTCTTGTGTGATTCCCACTGTGCTTTGATTTCCACCTTACCACGTCCAAGAGGGCGTGCAAAACGGTGGCTTTTGGGTACAGTCCCGAATCACATGGAGGCAATGAGCGATAGGAGGGGATTCGTCTCTCCCGGTATAGGGAGTTGATGTTGTGCTGTGCTCGATTGGCTATAACTGGAAGTCCCTGGCCAGGGCTGATATAGAGATTTACTGGTAAGTGTTACTAGTAGTTTCTCGACCCGTTATGAGCCATACATCGACACGACTTATCGGTTACTGGGGTCTGATGTATACCACCCATAGACTTGATATGCGACATATCAGACGAACAGACCGGACTGTACGGGAGTGTTACTGATCGGATTCACAGGAGAACGCACAGGCTAGCTTGTTGATCTTCTGATCGCTCAATGCCTGGGTGGCTGTTACGTTTAGCTGACCGCTTGCAGCTTGTGGGTGTTTGATATGATCATCACCTGCTACCGGCGTATTGACGATTCTTTAGAGTCCTACACAGAGGTTTCTTGGCTCAGGCGAAACGGAGTAGAGGCACATATGTGATATGTGCAGGACCGAGAATAATGCGATATGGGATACCGTATTATATTCTCGCGATATTTAGATATGAACCGGGACATCGGATCAAGTGTTGATTCGATGAATCGGTACATGATATATTAGTCGGTAATATTCGATATAGCCGGATCGTCGGATCAAGTGTTGATTCGATGATTTAATGTATAATAATATATATGATATATTATTACATTATCTAATATTGGCTCGCTTTATTATTTCATTTTCTCATTGGATGATACATTGATATATATGCGATATATGTTAATTGTATTATTTTCTTTTGTTGTAAATATATAATATATATCTGATATATATTATTGTGACATGATATGATTAATTGTTAAACATGTTTAAGGATGATTAATTGAGGTTAGGGTTTGATTAGGGTTAGTTGCTTCATGCACCTTCTAGAAGCTATTTCTTTTGTCAAGGTTAAGATATTTTTGTGATGACACATTATTAACCCAACCAAACCCTAACTCTAGTTTATTCTCTACACATTCTCATCCAATCATCCATGACCATGGTTAATAATCAATCATATAGGTTTTATTCTATTCATCACAAAAGAAAAAAGAATTGATTATCTTTTCATTATCATCTTCTTCTCTCTTCAAGAAAGCTTGCTAGTTTTTCTTTAAGTGATGAAATAAAATGAGAAAATGATTTAAAAAGAAAGCAAAATTACTACTCTCTCATCCTCATCTCATCTAGCCCATGAGATTAGTGTGTTCATCTCTTTTGAGTGAGAAAGCTTGAGCCGTAGCAACTTCAAGGTAGATCATCGGAGATTTGGAATACTTCGAGCTAGCATGGATCGTTCGAGTCGTGGAGCCTCTCATGAGTCCGGGAGATCGTGGATTGCGGCAAAGGGACTTCTACTCGGAGCTTGTGAAGTGAAGGAGCGGACTACAAAGGTTGTAATCCTTCACACTTAGATAAAAGTTATCTTCTTGCATGTTAAACCCTAATAATCTAGCAAAGATCCCGGCTGTGGGTTGTTCGGCTCGTCTAAAATTTAATCCGGGCATGTTTGATGCCTTATGAACCTTCACAAGAGTGCTTAGGAACCCTACAGTGGTATCAGAGCCTAGCTAGAGCATTAGGCGATGTGTTTACGAAGTTAAAACTCCGATCGAACCCGAAACGACGCAAAAAGACCCCTCTCTGGAAATTTTTTAAATTTTGGGATTTTTCTGAATTAAAAATATGTAAAAAAATCAGCACGGAATTCTAAGAATTACCGTAAAATCAGAGCCCCTAATTCGACTAAACGGCGGTGGAACCGCGGCGCAAGCATGCCTTGCGCGGCGGTTCCACGGCGGAACAGTAGATTTGCGACACGTGGATTTTATGGTAATGTCCGCAGGTACTTGTTGATGTTTCTGGATATTTTTAACAGTGATTCCAGTATTGTTTAAATCTGGGGTTTATTTGGTAATAGTAGATTCGATCGGAATTTTTAAGTTTGTATTTCTTTCCGGATATTTAGAAACTGTTAAATTATTTGAACGGATATCATTAACTTACTATTTCCCGGTACGGCAAACTTTCAAGCGTTGAATTTTTATCGGGTTTAAATCTTTCGGAAAAATTGCACAAGTTAAGCGGTGGACCCTCTAGAAGACAACAAACCTTAACTCGATTATGTGACCGTCTTGAACTGCCTTTTGAACCTTCGGGTTTGGGGCAGTACGGCGTGCCACATGTGAGGCGTTGGCTTGACCCTTCTACGGCTGGATCACCGGTACTGTGACATATTCTGGGATTATTTGAACTCCGCTCAAGAGTTGAGTACTTTGGGAAATTTTGGGTGTTTGATTATCTGTTCGGAAAGTTTAATACTGTCTATTTATCTGGAATGTGATACAATATGTGGAATTCATAGAGTTAGGCATGAAATGCGGAGTATGTGATATTTCGGATTTACGATGTCTAAAGTGATTGTGGATTCCAAATATTGTAGTTTTACACTTTCTTTTCTGTGACCGTAAGTGTAATATGTGATATCGCCGGTTTCGTTGCTATATGTCAACGATAATTGGGATGCGCATATTTACTTACGTTGATAATATGAGATATTATGTGTTGCTGTGATATGTTATATTGGATCGTCGCGATCAGAATAGCCGGGGGTTTTATGTGAGATGAGGGTTTTTATTTTCATTCATGTAAAATTCAATTGTAATGTAATATTCTTTTATTTGGGGCACTTCCAGGTTGCGGTTGATGTCACCAGTGTATATTATTTACTTTTCCGCATTAGGTAGACCCAAGGAGGGGAGCACAAGTAACCGGGTTTTAGGGTCCAGTGGGAGGCCATCTCGAGGAGTCGAGACCGGGTCTCCTAACCCTAGAATTGGCAGTGTTACTTGCCGCTCTCGTAGGGGTCTTGGGATGTGGGTTTGGCTATTCGTCGCGACCGTGGAATCCGTGTTTGATACAGGCTCGTATTGAAAACACGGACGTCCTAGTATATCCAATATTTCATATATGTTCTTCTGCTGCAATGTTCTGTGATGAGATCATATTACTGCCTGAGACGAATGCTTATACTATATATATATGCTGATATATAAATATTACTGCTTTCGTTTCTTCTGTGATGCTTAGGAAGCATAAGCTGATGGGATTTTTATTAATGAGATTAATAAAAGAAAAGAAACCTAAAGATGTTGTAGAATCAAAACTTTTTAAAAAGGGTAGCTACAGTTTTGCTTTGCACAGTGACATATACGATATGTCCTGCACCTTATTCGATGAGGAAAGGACCGAGATCCCTTCACCGGGAGTGACTCCTTTAGCGAAACTGGCAGATGCTACAAAACGCGGTTTGTCTTTTGATTGCTTTTAGTGTTTTGCTTTGCACAGCGGTATATATGATATATCCTGCACCTTATTCGATGAGGAAAGGGCCGACGATCCCTTCACCGGGAGTGACCCCTTTAGCGAAACTAAGAAAAGCCTCAAAAACACTCCTTTTCAAAAACTACATGATTCTACGACGATATCAAGTTCATTACGCTCAGGGTTTTCTGAAAAACCTGCGTAGCCCTCCGTCATTTCAGATAGATATTATTTAGTATTCGTGCTACGCTTGTTGGCCTGCGTCAAGGCGTAGTGTGCGGTAGCTAACTAGTATATATCTGTTTATGCATATGATGCAGATTAGATTAGGGTAGTCGTGCGACTTTGTTGGCCTGCGTCAAGGGTCGTGCGGGTGGGTTTAATTCAATCAAGAAATGACGGGTTGAACTTGACTAGTGCGCTATGGTTTGTTGGCCTGCGTCAAGGTCATAGGATGCTAGGGGTAAAAATATTATCGGGAATTTCAAGTGTTGAAATTTGCAATGAGATTGCATACCTCTTATGAGATAGTTGGATCCTGATACCCACTGCGAGTAAGAGTTACTCCTGGGAGAGTTTTACACAGGACAATTAGTCATTCAAGTAGGTGTCTAGAAAAGTGTTAAGGAGGTTACGCCTCTGGAAAAATGAGGTTTACTTTAATTAGGTCCATGCGAAAGCACGGGGAACCTCCCTCAAAGTACCGACACTGATCTGGCTGAAAGATTGACGAAATTGTAGGGTGTAATTAATCTCGGCTAATCTTACCTTTTAGGGTTTTAAGGTAGATTTGATAAAAACAGTGGGAGATATCCTGATTAGATAAGATAATAACCAATCTAATCTTGCAAGAGCATACGCTAAAGTGTTTTCTTCTCTCTCTCTCCAGGTAGCGACCATGTCAGGCCATAATCAAGATAATAATATTGATGTATTGACTGAACCCGATTATTGTACTGAGCAAGGGAACGTTGGACCCGTTTTTTCTTATAAGAGTTATAAGACTGAACAGGAAACAGGAGAATATCTAGATTCTCACGCCGCCCAAAAGAACATGCATGTTGATGCATCTTCTTCAGGTGTGTTAGTTATTGAGAACTGTTTCTCAGTTCACCCTACGTCCTGGGTATTAGACACCGGATCAGGATCCCACATATGTAAACAGTTACATGGGCTACGTAAAGGTAGAGAACTGGGAAAAGGTGATCACTCCATTCAAGTAAGGAACGGTGCAAGTATTATAGCCAAAGCAGTTGGCGAATATCACCTTGTATTACCAAGTTGTAATACACTGATTCTAAATGAGTGCTATTATATACCGAACATGATGTGCAACATTATATCAGTTTCTATATTGAGTAAAGAGGGATATAATTTTGTAGTACAGGATAATGTTATGAACATATTCCTAGATCAAAAGTTGATTGCATCAGGCTCGTTACATAATGGCATATTCATTCTAAATCAGAATACAGTCCTCAATATACAAAACACACACAAGAGGAAAAATTCAGATATGAACGAATCCTTCTTGTGGCATTGTAGACTTGGTCATATCAATGCGACACGTCTGGCTAAGTTACATAGGGATGGTTATTTGAATCCGTTCGAATTATCATCTTATGATACTTGCCATTCATGTCTCAAAGGAAAAATGACCAAAGCTCCGTTTAGTGGACACGGAGAAAGAGTTACCGAACTCTTAGGACTGGTACATAGTGATGTATGCGGTCCCATGTCTACGCATGCCAGGAACGGTTCTTCCTACTTCATTACATTCACTGACGATCTCTCAAGATTCGGATATGTGTTCCTGATGAAACACAAGTCTGAAGCTTTTGAGAAATTCAGAGAATATAAACACGAAGTAGAAAACCAAACGGGCAAAAGTATTAAGATTCTTCGATCTGATCGAGGAGGTGAATACTTAAGTGGTGAGTTCCTAGATTATCTAAAAGAGAATGGGATTCTCTCTCAGCTTACACCCCCTTATACACCACAGCACAACGGTGTATCGGAGCGGAGGAATCGCACCCTATTAGATATGGTGCACTCAATGATGAGTACAGCTGAGTTACCTATTTCCTTCTGGGGGTATGCACTGGAGGCAGCTGCAGACCTATTGAATATGGTTCCTACCAAATCTGTGCCAACCACTCCATATGAGATATGGACAGGAAAGAGACCATATTTTAATTATATTAGGATATGGGGTTGTCCGGCATATATGAAAACACAAAATCCGGACAAATTCGGCGCAAGGTCTATTCTGTGCAAGTTTATTGGATATCCCAAACATTTGCGCGGGTATATCTTCTACCACACCGAAGGACAAAAAGTGTTTGTTTCTCGGCATGCCACCTTTTTAGAAAAGGAATTTCTTGCAAAAGAAATTGATGGCAATGAGGTAGAACTGGAAGAGGTTCCAGCGACACAAACTATAACAGATGATTTAGTGGAACCAGAGGATTCAGTAGAACCCGACGAACCCCAGCCTCTCCGCCGATCTAGTAGGGTTTCTCGTCCACCTGAGAGATACTACGGTTTTCTCATTGATGGTGGAAGCGAGGATTGCATCATGGATGATGATGACCCCACTAGTTTCGAGCAGGCCATCACGAGTGGTGACTCTGTGAAATGGCTGGATGCAATGCGATCTGAGATGGAATCCATGTACACCAATAAAGTATGGATTTTAGAAAATGCTCCTGAAGGGGTAAAACCCATTGGGAGCAAGTGGATTTTTAAAAAGAAATTTGGTGTAGATGGAAAAGTTGAGACTTTCAAAGCTAGACTTATAGCAAAGGGTTTTCGTCAACGACCAGGTGTGGATTATGACGAAACCTTTTCTCCAGTGGCTATGCTTAAATCCATCCGGATCTTACTTGCCATTGCTGCATACCATGACTACGAAATCTGGCAAATGGATGTTAAGACCGCCTTTCTAAACGGTGATTTAGAAGAGTGCGTTTACATGACTCAGCCAGAGGGCTTCGTAGATAGTGGGAGCAGCGGAAAGGTGTGCAAGCTGCTTAAATCCATTTATGGGTTAAAGCAAGCATCGCGGAGTTGGAACATCTGTTTTGATGTTGTAGTCAAAGAGTTTGACTTCATCAAAAATATAGATGAACCTTGTATCTATAAGAAGGTAGCAGAGGGTAAGGTTGTCTTCCTCGTATTGTACGTGGATGACATACTCTTGATAGGAAATGATATTCCTATGCTGCAATCAGTCAAGCTCTTCTTATCACAAAGATTCTAAATGAAAGATCTAGGTGATGCCTCCTGCATATTGTGAATCATGATCTATAGAGATAGATCTAAAAGGATATTGGGATTGTCCCAATCCAGGTACATTGACACCATACTAAAGAGGTTTAGTATGGAAGAATCCAAACGTGGGAACCAACCCACGATCTCTGGACTCGCTCTCTCCAAAGAGATGTCTCCCAAGACTGATTTGGAGAGAGCCCGCATGCAAGGGATACCCTATGCTTCGGCAGTAGGCTCTATCATGTATGCGATGCTATGTACCAGACCCGATGTAGCATACTCACTAAGTGTAGTGAGTCGGTATCAAGCAGATCCTGGAGAGAGTCATTGGACAGCTGTGAAGAACATTCTCAAGTACTTACGAAGGACTAAGGAGATGTTCTTGGTGTATGGTAATGGAGAACTCCAGGTGGAGTCCTTTACCGATTCCAGCTTCCAAAGTGATAAGGACGACTCTAAGTCGCATTCGGGTTTTGTCTTTACCCTCAATGGAGGGGCGGTATGTTGGAAGAGTTCCAAACAGGATACCGTTGCAGACTCGACGATGGAGGCTGAATACATCGCTGCCAACGATGCTGCCAAAGAGGCTGTATGGATCAAGAAGTTCATTAGTGAACTTGGTGTGGTTCCATCCATTGAGCATCCAATACCTCTGTATTGCGATAACAATGGAGCTGTGGCTTTGGTCAAGGAACCCAGGTCCCATCAGAAGTCCAGACATATTCTGAGGCGGTATCACCAGATCAGGGAGATAGTTGATCGCCGGCAGATCGAGGTCAGGAGAGTAGATACGAAGGACAACACTGCGGATCCATTCACGAAGGCTATTCCCCAGATACAGTTTGAGAGATTATTCGGGATGCTAGGTATGCGATACTACAGCAGCTGGCCTTAGTGCAAGTGGGAGATTGTTAGTTATGTTTATGCCCTAGAGGCCATTGTTGTACATATGATGTATATTATAATGGATGCTTGGTTATATATAGAGATGACTTTCTTGCTCGTCATGATAGTATGCTATTTGGTTTCACTTTATCTTAACATGTTGACTTGTATTGGTTTACTGTTTTACTCTCACATGTTGATAAAGCCCTTAGGATCTGTACTCGACTACTGGGACTATGATGAGATCATACTAGTGGGGACACGGTAGTCGATGAGTACATCCTATAACTGTTCCTAGTCGAGGGTATATCGAGACAGGGCATCGATACACCAGAGTAGACTAGCGTATACGCATCTTGACCCATATGATGGGCGATGGATGATCCCATATCCATCGGTGTTAGACATCAGAGATGGTGTACGGGTGCTCAGTGGAGACTGGGTACACTGGACGGACTCGTCGAGAACTCCCAGATGGTGATATACCACACGTCAGATGGCAGTTCTCCGGTGACACAGGTACAGGGTAGTCTGTAGACCCGAGATCGTCATGGAGTCTTGTGTGATTCCCACTGTGCTTTGATTTCCACCTTACCACGTCCAAGAGGGCGTGCAAAATGGTGGCTTTTGGGTACAGTCCCGAATCACATGGAGGCAATGAACGATAGGAGGGGATTCGTCTCTCCCGATATAGGGAGTTGATGTTGTGCTGTGTTCGATTGGCTATAACTGGAAGTCCCTGGCCAGGGCTGATATAGAGATTTACTGGTAAGTGTTACTAGTAGTTTCTCGACCCGTTATGAGCCATACATCGACACGACTTATCGGTTACTGGGGTCTGACGTATACCACCCCTAGACTTGATATGCGACATATCAGACGAACAGACCGGACTGTACGGGAGTGTTACTGATCGGATTCATAGGAGAACGCACATGCTAGCTTGTTGATCTTCTGATCGCTCAATACCTGGGTGGCTGTTACGTTTAGCTGACCGCTTGCTGCTTGTGGGTGTTTGATATGATCATCACCTGCTACCGGCGTATTGACGATTCTTTAGAGTCCTACACAGAGGTTTCTTGGCTCAGGCGAAATAGAGTAGAGGCACATATGTGATATGTGCAGGACCGAGAATAATGCGATATGGGATACCGTATTATATTCTCGCGATATTTAGATATGAACCGGGACATCGGATCAAGTGTTGATTCGATGAATCGGTACATGATATATTAGTCGGTAATATTCGATATAGCCGGATCGTCGGATCAAGTGTTGATTCGATGATTTAATGTATAATAATATATATGATATATTATTACATTATCTAATATTGGCTCGCTTTATTATTTCATTTTCTCATTGGATGATACATTGATATATATGCGATATATGTTAATTGTATTATTTTCTTTTGTTGCAAATATATAATATATATGTGATATATATTATTGTGACATGATATGATTAATTGTTAAACATGTTTAAGGATGATTAATTGAGGTTAGGGTTTGATTAGGGTTAGTTGCTTCATGCACCTTCTAGAAGCTATTTCTTTTGTCATGGTTAAGATATTTTTGTGATGACACATTATTAACCCAACCAAACCCTAACTCTAGTTTATTCTCTACACATTCTCATCCAATCATCCATGACCATGGTTAATAATCAATCATATAGGTTTTATTCTATTCATCACAAAAGAAAAAAGAATTGATTATCTTTTCATTATCATCTTCTCCTCTCTTCAAGAAAGCTTGCTAGTTTTTCTTTAAGTGATGAAATAAAATGAGAAAATGATTTAAAAAGAAAGCAAAATTACTAATCTCTCATCCTCATCTCATCTAGCCCATGAGATTAGTGTGTTCATCTCTTTTGAGTGAGAAAGCTTGAGCCGTAGCAACTTCAAGGTAGATAATCGGAGATTTGGAATACTTCGAGCTAGCATGGATCGTTCGAGTTTTGGAGCCTCTCATGAGTCCGGGAGATCGTGGATCGCGGCAAAGGGACTTCTACTCGGTGCTTGTGAAGTGAAGGAGCGGACTACAAAGGTTGTAATCCTTCACACTTAGATAAAAGTTATCTTCTTGCATGTTAAACCCTAATAATCTAGCAAAGATCCCGGCTTTGGGTTGTTCGGCACGTCTAAAATTTAATCCGGGCATGTTTGATGCCTTATGAACCTTCACAAGAGTGCCTAGGAACCTTACATAACGCAATCCAGATAATGACGGGTTGAACTTGACTAGGACTCTTTGATTTGTTGACTCCGTCAAGGTCACTTGGGTCCTAGGGGCAAAAACCACATCGGGAGTTTCTAAAGAAACTGAAACTTGCAGATTTAGCATACCTTCTGGAGTGTGGTGACTAGAGTGGATTCCGTCTAGGTCATCACACAATGATAGTTGGATCCCGATCCCACTGATGAGTTGGATTACTCTTGGGAGATTATTTCACATAACGATCAATGCTATAAACCTAGTAGGTGTCCAGAAAGGTGTTAGTGGGGCTACGCCCCCAGGGAAAAGAGGTTACTTAATTAATGAACTTCACGAAAGCGTTGGAAAACCTCCCTTGAAGTACCAACACCAGCCTTGCTGAAAGGTTAAGCAAGTATTGTGACGTACGATTAATCCTGACTAGTTCTTCTTTTTGGGTTTGAAGAAGAATTTGAGGAAACAGTAGGAGCCATCCTGGTTAGATAAATCAATAAACCAATCTAATCTTGCAAGAGCGCACGCTGAGTGTTTCTTTTCTCTCTCTCCAGGTAGCAACCATTTCACGCCCTAATCAAGATAATAAAATATATCGCTTGACCGATCCGAATTCTTATTCGGGGCTGGGGAACGTTGGTTCGGCTCTAACTTGTGACAACAGTCATAAGTATGAGCAAGGGAAAGAGGATTGTATGGATTCCAAGGATACCCAGTTGAAGAAGAAGCATGGTTTTGCATCTACTTCAGGTGTTCTTGTAACTGAGAACTGCTTTACGGTCAGCCCTACCTCCTGGGTACTTGATACCGGATCAGGATCTCATATCTGCAATTTATTGCAGGGACTGAGAAAAAGTAGGAAAGTTACACCTGGTGATATGTCGCTCAGAGTAGCGAACGGAGCACAAGTAAATGCTGCAGCCGTCGGTGAATATCACCTAGTATTGCCAAATGGCAAGACTATGATTTTGAACGATTGCTACTATGTACCTTCCATGGTTTGCAACATAATATCAGTTTCTTCACTCGATAAAGATGGATATAACTTTGTTCTTGATAGAAATATCATGAAAATGTACCTTCATAAGGTAATGGTTGCAGAAGGTACATTGTGTAATGGTATCTACGTTCTAAATCAGAATACAGTTCTCAATATACAAAACACACGCAAGAGGAAGAATTCAGATACGAATGAATCCTACTTGTGGCATTGTAGACTTGGTCATATCGGAGAGAAAAGACTAAGTAAGTTGAATAAAGATGGACTCTTGAATGCGTTCGAGTTTTCATCTTATGAAACTTGTCAGTCTTTTCTCAAAGGGAAGATGACCAAATCTCCGTTCACCGGATATGGAGAAAGGGCAGCAGAGCTCTTGGGACTCAAACACAGTGATGTATGTGGTCCGATGTCTATACATGCAAGGGGTGGGTTCTCATACTTCATCACATTCACTGACGATCTCTCTAGATTCGGATATGTGTATCTTATGAAACACAAATCTGAAGCTTTTGAGAAATTCAAGGAATTCAGAAACGAAATAGAGAACCAGACTGGCAAAAGTATCAAGATCCTCCGGTCTGATAGAGGAGGGGAGTACTTAAGCACGGAATTCCTAAATTACTTAAAAGAGAATGGTATTCTCTCTCAGCTTACTCCTCCTTATACACCACAGCACAACGGTGTATCGGAGCGAAGGAATCATACCCTACTGGAAATGGTTCGCTCCATGATGAGTAATGCCGAGTTGCCTCTTTCATTTTGGGGACATGCGCTTCAGACAGGGGCATACCTATTGAATTACGTTCCATCCAAATCAGTGCCTAAGACTCCATATGAAATATGGAGTGGAAGAAATCTGTATCTTAAGCGATTTAAGATATGGGGTTGTCCGGCCTATGTGAAAACACAGAAACCGGACAAGCTAGAGGCACGGTCAGTTCTGTGTAAATTTGTAGGATATCCTAAAGACTCACTAGGATATCTGTTCTACCACACTGAGGAACAGAAGGTGTTTGTATCTCGCCACGCTACCGTTTTAGAAAGGGAGTTTCTTGTAAAAGAAACTAGTGGGAGTTCGGTAGAACTGGAAGAAATTCAGCGACCACAAAATGTAACTGAAAATTTGGAGGAACCACTGAATTCAATAACCCCAAACGAACCTCAGCCACTCCGCAGATCTGGTAGGATTTCTCATCCGCCCGAGAGATACTACGGTTTTCTCATAGACGGGGATCGAGAGGATTGCATCTTGGAAGAAGATGACCCTACCAGTTTCAGGCAGGCCATTATCAGTAGGGACTCTGATAAGTGGCAAGAAGCAATGCAATCCGAAATGGAGTCCATGTACACCAATAAAGTGTGGACCCTGGATATTGCTCCAACCGGGGTAAAACCCGTTGGATGCAAATGGATCTACAAAAGGAAACTTGGTGTGGATGGGCAGGTGGAGACCTATAAGGCTAGATTCGTTGCAAAAGGTTTTCATCAAAGACCTGGTTTGGACTATGACGAAACCTTTTCTCCAGTGGCTATGCTGAAATCCATTCGGATCCTACTTGCCATTGCTGCCTTCCATGACTATGAAATCCGGCAGATGGACGTTAAAACGGCTTTTCTAAACGGCTGTTTGGAAGAGTGTGTTTACATGGATCATCCAGAAGGTTTCATAGACAGTGGGAGAAGCGGGAAGGTGTGCAAGTTGCTTAAATCCATTTATGGATTAAAGCAGGCATCGTGGAGCTGGAACATCTGTTTTGATGAGGCAATCAAGGAATTTGATTTCATCAAGAACGAAGATGAACCTTGTGTCTATAAGAAGATTGTAGGACGAACTGTCGTGTTCCTAGTCTTGTACGTGGACGACATTCTTTTGATAGGAAATGACATTCCTATGCTACAATCGGTCAAGCTATTTTTGTCACAACGGTTCTCCATGAAGGACCTGGGTGATGCCTCGTACATTCTGGGGATCAAGATCTATAAAGATAGATCCAAGAGTCTACTAGGACTTTCGCAGTCCAGGTACATAGAGACCGTACTAAAGAGATTTAGTATGGAGGATTCCAAGCGCGGTAACATACCCGCATTGCACGGAATTACCCTCTCTAAGAAGATGTCTCCTAAGACTGACGAGGAGAGGGTTCGCATGAGCACTATACCCTACGCTTCGGCGGTAGGATCTATAATGTATGCGATGCTATGTACAAGACCAGATGTAGCTTACACGCTGAGCGCGGTAAGCCGGTATCAGTCAGACCCAGGTGAGGACCACTGGACAGCAGTGAAGAACATTCTCAAATACCTGAGAAGTGTTGGAGATAGTGCCCTCAGAGTCAATTATTAGGTCACAGGTACGTGATTGCAATGATTGATGGAGGACCTATCCCGGTAGGACAGTCTTACTCGAGATGATAGTATGCTGTCTGGTTTACCTTTATCATCGTGTACTGCTTTAGGTGACCTGACAAGTCGCTATTACACGTTGATAGAGCCCCTAGGATTCTTGCTTGACCATCAGCAGTATGAGGGCGATCGTATAAGTGGGAGCTGGGGTCAATAAGCATATCCTTAAATGGTCCCTAGTCGTGTGAGTTTCGAGAAAGGGCATCGATACTCCAGAGTAGACTAATGTATACAGTCGAGACCCCGACGAGGGGCGGTGGCCGGTCTCACAAGCCACTGGTGTCAGTTGGATCACCTAAGATGTATACAGGTGCTCATTGGGTTATGAGTACACCGGACAGGACTCGCCGGGAATATGCTAGTTGGTCATATACCAGACGTCAGATGGCAGTTCCCTGGTGACATGTGTGCAGGTTAGTTCATCGACCTGGGGATCGTCATTTATCTTGTGTGAGTTCCCACTGTACTTTGATTACTACCCTACCACGGCTCAAAGGAGTCGTGCAAACAGGTTTTAGTTGGGTACAGTCCCGAGCCACATAGAGGCAGTGAGCGTATCTTCAGAGGTTTGTCTCTCCCGGTATTGGGGGTGAGGTCGTGCTGTGTCTAGGAGAGCCATTACACGAAGCCCTCGGCCGAGGCAAGGAGATTTACTGGAAGGTATTCCAGTAGTATCTCAGGGTGTTTTGGGCTACACTCCGACACGACTTGTACCGCTTTTGGGGGTCTGACTTTTACCAACCCCCTAGGCCCGCCATGCGATGCTCATAGACGAACGGACCGGACTGTACGGATATTGTCACTGACAGGCTCAGTAGGGTTGTCGGGATGAGTTCGCTCACAGACGTCCCTTTTAGTCAATACCTGGTAGCCCGTTACGTATTGGCTTATACCTCTGATGTGATAGTGGTTAAATCCACAACCAAGGTGTTGACGAGTCTTTAGAGTCCCCCACATTAAGTTACTCAGCTTTCGGGCGAAAAGTTGTAGAGGCCGTATGGAGATATGGCAAGGTACGATCGGATACGTGCGGTATTGCATGGATCAGGATCGGACAGTTTGTACTACAGGCCGTATGGATATATGGCAGGGTTCGATCAGATACGTGTTGTATTGCACGGATCAGGATCGAACGGATAATACTAGCCGACTTTGGTTTAAGCCGGATCCTAGTATAGTACAGTGTAGATTTTTTCTCATTGTATTTGTATTTCGGTCGAAATACAAATGCGGGTATGTATGCACAATATCGGGGTTTTCCTGTAATTTATTACGGGACCAGTTTTCTGGAGTTGCCAGTTTGATTTCTGTTTCGGCCGATTTCCTTTGTATCGTTCATTGGCCGAAGTTTGGTGGAGGAAGGCTTATTTGCATTGTTGCAAATAAGAGTTTGTGGAGGGGGTCTTTGCATATTGTTTTATCATGACATCTTTTCATTGACCTTGACTTCTTGAATTCTTCTTGTCATGATGGCATGACTTTTGGCTCATCATGGTTGTTGATGATGAGGTTGGTGGTAGGTGGTTGTGTGTGGGTTTTTGATTTGATGATCATTGTTTATCATTGCAACCCTCTCTCTCTCTTGTAGCATGGTGGGCTTATTTTCTTTGATTTGATACACCCACTCCCTCATGCCCTCCTCCCTATTGGAGTGGCCGGCCATTCCTCTTTAGGGGATGTCCCATTTTTTGCATGAAGGGATTACACTCATTTGGCTTTGGAAAATTCCTACAAGTTCCATCTCCAAACTCCATAGTTCATCCCTCCACCAAAAGGCAATTCCTACAACCCCAAAATAAGACTTGTATACTACATTCTACAGCAAACCTTGGGCACGTCGACTAGCCAGCTTCGTGCCCGAGTTGCCTCGGCATTGAGGTGGGAGCCCGTAAAAGAAGTAGGCGATGTGGTGCACTTCCGGCGACGAGGAGGAGACGGCACATTCCGCAGGAGATCGGGACCACGACGAGAAGACCGGAGAACTCGGATCTGTCGGTATATCTCTCTTCCCTTTCTTGTAGATAGCTAGGACTAGTTAATGGTTCGATCCGGGTATTAGTGCGCGGCGGTTTGCCAGTTCAAGAAAATTAAAGTTTATCACCGCTTCCGCATTTGGCCGTCGGATTGACGACCGGGGCGCCGCCGTGCAATTACAGTGGTATCAGAGCCTCGCCATTAACTTAGTCTAGCTTTGTTTAATGTGTTTGCATTTCCGATCGATCAAAAAGTTCCAAAACCCGTATTTTGATCACATCAGTTTTCTGTTGGAAATTTTTAGTGTCGAAAATTTTTTCAGGTTGTATAAAATTGATGTACTGGAAGATCTAAGAGTTCTGCAAAAAGTCGAGACACTGATCTCCTCAGGGGAGCGCGGAAACGCGGCAAAACCCTACTTGTTGCCGCGGTTCCGCCGCAGTATGGAGGATTCAGTGGGTCGGGTTTTTACAGTGGGCTTCTTGGGTGATTTTAGGGGTTTTGGAATGTTAAATTTGGGCCCATAATTTCTGTGAGTGCTACAGTATTGTTTGGGGGCCCACTTGTTAAAATTTGATTGATCGGATATTTTAAACACATTATTTCACAGTATTTACATTATATCTGCGACCGTGAATGTCACTTGATCGGTAAATCTGGTCTAACTGCCATAGCCCGGTTAGACGGATTTGCGAACGTGACTTTCACGTTGATGTTCTGTTTTTGCTGTGATGTTGCGGATTGGTCATGGGGGATAGCCTGGATGCAATGCTAGTACAGTTGTGGTTGTATTATGTACATTTGATATTGCGGGGCGAGCGTCCGACATGTGGACTGCCGTCACTGCCTGATTGTATTATTATTTTGGGGCACGACCAGGTTGCGGTCGATGTACCCATTGTATGTATATTTTACTTTCTGTACTAGGATTACCCCGTGGAGGGGTGCACGAATAGCCGAGTTCTGGAGGGAAACATGCCCGCATCTCATGGCTTTGAGACGGAGGGGGCTTCACTCTAGGATTGGCGGGCTATTCGCCGCACTCGTAAGGGGTACAGGTTGACCCAGGAGGGGTGCCCAAGTTGCCGGATTCCGTGAAGTGCTGGGTGGTCCATTCACGGTACTGAAAGGGGCTGCCTCGCTTCAGGTTTTGGCGGGTGACTTGCTGCGCCCGTAGGGGTCTAGGATTTCATTGCGCAGGCTATCCACACGACCAGGGGAACGTCGGGTTTCAGTAGTGGCTCTGTGAAACCCGGGGATCCCAGATATCTGTATTGTTTCTGTGATGCTGTACATTTCTGTGATGTTGCATTTCTTATCATGCCTTGAGCGAAATATAATATATTGGTATATATATTAGTAGATGTTGTATATGTTTTACATCCGCGCTAGTCCAGTCCCCGCTCTGTCGTTAGTTAGCTAACCTAACGGGTAATGACGGGACCCAGTGGCGAATGCAGATGGCATATACATACATCAGTATATTTTTGTTCTTTTTGGTGTGATCAATTGATGGGACCGCGTTGATTCGGATCAATGCAAGTTAAAAACAAACCTAATCTGATGTTGTTGGAACACTTTTTCAAAAAGCTTTTATTGCAAGGACGTTCTCTTTTGTTTTGCATCGTGATATTCAGTTGGAATATCCTGCTCCTCAGTCGACGAGGCAAGGGCCGAGATCCCTTCACCGGGAGTGACCCCTTGGACAAAAAGTTTGCGTCAGGGCATTAACTTCACTATAGCCGATTACTTTTGCTTTGCATCGTGGTATTCATTTGGAATATCCCTCACCTCATTCTACGGGGAAAGAGCCGAGATCCCTTTACCGGGAGTGACCTCTTTAGCAAAGGTTTTCGTCACTATATTTTCAAAAAGCTATCCGTTCCTTCGACGATATCAAGTTCTTTACGTTAAAGGTTTTCGCCAGAAACCATTCGTAGCCCTCCGTCGTTTCATATGGGTGGTCAATAGTATTCAAGCTGTGTATGTTGGCCAAAGTCAAGGCACAGTGATTGGTAGCTATTGGGGTATTCATATGCAGCATAGATAGATGCGTTGGTTTGGGACAGTCGTACTGCCATTTTGGCCAAAGTCAAGGGTATGTACGGGTGGATTCAAATTAACCTGGAGAATGACGGGTAGAACTTGACATGTGACTTATGATATGTTGGCCAAAGTCAAGGTCATAAGAGCATGGGGCAGAAATCTCATCGGGAGTTTCAAAAGAACTGAAACTTGCCAGATATGCGCATACCTTCTGGAGTGTGACACCGTGAGCGGATTCCGTCACGTTATCATGCAATGATAGTTGGATCCCGATTCCCACTGATGAGTTGGTATACTCCTCGGGTGATCCCGACTAATTCTTCTTACAGGTTTGGAGGAGAATTTGAGGTACAGTGGGAGGTTTCCAGATTAGATAAATTGGTAACCATTCTGATCTAGGTTAGAGTGCAAGCTGGGTGTTTCTTTTCTCTCTCTCTTTGGCAGCGACCATTGACCTGACCCTAAGACAATGACTCAGTGACCAAGTTGACCGAACCTTCTTTAACACTGGCTTTTGGATTGTCAGAGTTGCAAACCTCATTGCCACTCCTACTTTTACCCTTTTCTCCAGGACACCCCGTATTACTACGAACGTCCACTTCCATTGGACAAAACCATCGTATGGTTAGATACGAACTCGAAGGGATTTATTCGAGGATGGTTTCCGGTTCTGGAGAAAACGGATAGGACTATTCAGTTGTCTTTTCCTTTTACCTTCTCTCAGGTTGCGAGTACTCCTTGGTTTAGGAGTAGTACACCTATTACGCAAATTGGATAGTCTTCTTCCAAACCTTAGGCTGGTGCCGACCGGTAGGGAAAGAAGAAAACCAATTAGCCTAACGATGGTGTACAGAAGGTATTGAGTTAAGACAAAGCAAGGGATTAGTAAGAGGGCAAAGTAAATTGCGACTGCTATTCACGACCAAACCAAGTATTCCTTAGCCAATCCTAAATCACCTTTGTATTTCTCCAGAACACTCCGTATCACTACGAAGATCCACAGTTTATTGGATAATCCATCGTATGGTTATATACGAACTCGAAAGGAACTTGTTCCAGTTCGGGGATGGATTCTGGTTCAGGAGAAATATGAAAAAGATTTATTCGGTTGTCTTTTATCTTCACCTTCTCTCGCATTGCGAGTGTTCCTAGGATTAGGACAGTACACCCATTATGCTTATTGGATAGTCTTCTTCCAAACCATAGGCTGGTGCCGAACGGTAGGGAAGGAAGAAAACCATTTGGCCTAAAGGGGTGTGCAGAAGGTAATGACTAAAGACATATGAAGGGATTTGGAGAGGTGGCAAAGAATTATACGGTTACAGTCGTGAATCTGGAAGAGGCATTACTAGGAATACCAGGATACCCCATCGAAACATTTCAATGTTTCAGCTTCACCGTGTAGTGTTAAAAGAAAACTGATTTCCCGATTAGATACTTACTCCTGGGTATGTATTTACCAGGTTTGATTCTCACATCTGTATGGTTTTACAGATGTTGAGTGGGAGTAAGTTATTGGGAATTGGGTGATCATCCTCATTATATCGGGATTCGTTGTAATCGGTGATATTTGAGGAAGTCACCTGGGCAGTTTGCCGGTCGGCAAATATTTG
Organism: Agapanthus africanus; assembly: GCA_030015575.1. Classification (NCBI taxonomy): domain Eukaryota; kingdom Viridiplantae; phylum Streptophyta; class Magnoliopsida; order Asparagales; family Amaryllidaceae; genus Agapanthus; species Agapanthus africanus. The sequence goes on from JASDDO010000022.1 coordinate 347,300,223, forward strand.
GTTTTGAATATCCGCTGTTATGCACCAACTTCAAATTGATATATCTGTACGTCTATTTTCATAGAGTGAGATATACCTTTATGAAATTATGTCTATAACATTTACCTATATCAGTGGATGATTAGGTAAGGAGCATTAAACAACGGTGTAATTCTTCTTAACCATAAATACAGTTTTCAACCTACGACATACAGTGAATGAGTTATCAGACTCAAGGGACTTATACAGAGTATTGTATGTTGTCCAGGGTCCATCAGGACAGAGGGGTTGGTCATCGTACTATATTCGGTTTACTTATGACTTCTCTAGTTTTTTAGACAGGTGTTTCGTGGAAACACAGGGTCCGAATTTTGAGAAGTTATAGGTATTTGAATAGAGTAGAGAACCAGGTGTAGCAAGTATCGGGATTCTTCAAAGAGATCGAAGATGTAGATACTTGAGTATGGTATTCAGTTGATAGTAATGATAAAAAGATCTTGCTTCTCTTTCAGGTTACTCATAATTGGAAGCATTCCTAAGTTGAGTAATGCTGATCGGCCTCCTTCCATTTAGTTGACATGCACTGGAGACAGCTGCATGATTTGAATCTGGTTCAATTAAATCAGTGCCTCTGGTGCTATATTGGATATAGAACAGTTCATATCTTAACGATGTTAAGGTACGGGGAGTTGTCCGGCTTATGATTAAAACCAGACTCTGGATAACTCAAGGCACGATTCTGTAATGGCTGTTGTGGGTTGACCCAGGCTATGACGAGGGTTGACTTTCTACCATCTGGATGAACAATACCAATATTGTTCTAGACTCGCCACAGTTTTATTAAAAATGGACTTTTTCAGAAAACAGTAGGGAGTATGGTAGAACTGGAAGTGATTCCAGAACCACAAACGATTACTGAAGATTTGATAAGGAACCTAAAGATTCAATCCGGATTGACATTCCATTGGCCACTCCGCAGATAAGGTGGGTAACTTCAGGCACCCGAGAGGTACTACGGTAGCCTCAAGGACGGTGACAGGGAAGTTCTTGTTAACCCACAATTACCATTGCTGTTGTTCCAGGCTGCGAGACCCGGCGGGAGGATGAGTATAGCGTCGTTCTAAACTAGTTTTAGAAGTGTACGTCTATATGACTCGGCCAGAGGGTTGTCGTAGTCAGTGGGAGCAGCGGAAGCATTGGTGGACATGTAGCTTATGTCTATCTATTGACTAAAGCAGATATAGCGGAGATAGATCATCTATTTCTGACGTGACAGTCATGGTTTTGACTTCATCAGAATAGGGGATAGATCTGTTGAGAAGGTAGTAGGGTGTGATATCCTGGTATTTGGATGACATACACAGAATAGGAAAAGAAACTCCTATACTACGATCGGTTATACTTTGGTCGTCACACAGTGGTTTCTCCACACAGGACTTGGATATTATATCAGACATACTGGTTACTAGATCTATGGTTTTAGATCTAGATTTGGGTGATTTCCCAATCTGGGTACTTAGACAGCATTCTAAGAGTATTTAGAATGGACGACTCCTGGCACGGTAGTGTACCTGCAGGTGATGGAGTCACCCTCTCTGAAGGTGTCTTATAGACTAAAGTAGAGAGGGATGTGCATGATTGGCAGATCACTTGCTTAGGCAATTGAGCCAATCATGAGATGTCAAGTACCACACCAGATGTTGTTCTTGCACTAGATGCAATAAGTTGATATTGATCCAATCCTGGAGAAACAGTCGGAAGCAGTTTTAGAACATAAGTGGATGTTCTAGGGATATGATAACGACAGCCTCATTCGGGAGACAGTTATCATTCCAGGCTTCCAAGGTGACATGGACGACAAGGAGGTTGTCAGAGTTACATTTTTCCTTCTGATGAGGGGCAGTATTTTGGACAGGTGGTCCAAGGCAATACTGAGGGAGGCATGGCGCAGGATACTGATTAAGTTCAGTTGACGATACAGTCTAAGAAGTTTAGATGTGGAGTTCATTTTTGAGCTATGTCCCATCAGACATCCAGACACATTCTAAGACAGGTATTGCTCATTTCGGGAGATGGGTTTCTCCGCGAACTTGAGATATAGAGAGACATAGAAAGAAATAACAAAGCGGATCCACTCACTGAGGCTATTCCTCGAATGCAATAGTTTCGCAAACGAGCTTTGTGAGACTGACTAGTAGAGGAGTTGGGTGTTCGGTATCACGCGGGCTGTGAGTATGCGACATCGCAATAATTAGTCTTGAGTGCAAGTGGGAGATTGTTGGAGATAGTGCCCTCAGAGTCAATTATTAGGTCACAGGTACGTGATTGCAATGATTGATGGAGGACCTATCCCGGTAGGACAGTCTTACTCGAGATGATAGTATGCTGTCTGGTTTACCTTTATCATCGTGTACTGCTTTAGGTGACCTGACAAGTCGCTATTACACGTTGATAGAGCCCCTAGGATTCTTGCTTGACCACCAGCAGTATGAGGGCGATCATATAAGTGGGAGCTGGGGTCTATAAGCATATCCTTAAATGGTCCCTAGTCGTGTGAGTTTCGAGAAAGGGCATCGATACTCCGGAGTAGACTAGTGTATACAGTCGAGACCCCGACGAGGGGCGGTGGCCGGTCTCACAAGCCACTGGTGTCAGTTGGATCACCTAAGATGTATACAGGTGCTCATTGGGTTATGAGTACACCGGACAGGACTCGCCGGGAACATGCTAGTTGGTCATATACCAGACGTCAGATGGCAGTTCCCTGGTGACATGTGTGCAGGTTAGTTCATCGACCTGGGGATCGTCATTTGTCTTGTGTGAGTTCCCACTGTATTTTGATTACTACCCTACCACGGCTCAAAGGAGTCGTGCAAACAGGTTTTAGTTGGGTACAGTCTCGAGCCACATGGAGGCAGTGAGCGTATCTTCAGGGGTTCGTCTCTCCCGGTATTGGGGGTGAGGTCGTGCTGTGTCTAGGAGAGCCATTACACGAAGCCCTCGGCCGAGACAAGGAGATTTACTGGTAGGTATTCCAGTAGTATCTCAGGGTGTTCTGGGCTACACTCCGACACGACTTGTACCGCTTTTGGGGGTCTGACTTTTACCAACCCCCTAGGCCCGCCATGCGATGCTCATAGACGAACGGACCGGACTGTACGGATATTGTCACTGACAGGCTCAGTAGGGTTGTCGGGCTGAGTTCGCTCACAGACGTCCCTTTTAGTCAGTACCTGGTAGCCCGTTACGTATTGGCTTATACCTCTGACGTGCTAGTGGTTAAATCCACAACCAAGGTGTTGACGAGTCTTTAGAGTCCCCCACATTAAGTAACTCAGCTTTCGGGCGAAAAGTTGTAGAGGCCGTATGGAGATATGGCAAGGTCCGATCGGATACGTGCGGTATTGCATGGATCAGGATCGGACAGTTTGTATTACAGGCCGTATGGATATATGGCAGGGTTAGATCAGATACGTGCGGTATTGCATGGATCAGGATCGAACGGATAATACTAGCCGACTTTGGTTTAAGCCGGATCCTAGTATAGTACAGTGTAGATTTTGTCTCATTGCATTTGTATTTCAGTCGAAATACAAATGCGGGTGTGTATGCACGGTATCGGGGTTTTCCTGTAATTTATTACGGGACCAGTTTTCTGGAGTTGCCAGTTTGCTTTCTGTTTCGGCCGATTTCCTTTGTATCGTTCATTGGCCGAAGTTTGGTGGAGGAGGGCTTATTTGCATTGTTGCAAATAAGCGTTTGTGGAGGGGGTCTTTGCATATTGTTTTATCATGACATCTTTTCATTGACCTTGACTTCTTGAATTCTTCTTGTCATGATGGCATGACTTTTGGCTCATCATGGTTGTTGATGATGAGGTTGGTGGTAGGTGGTTGAGTGTGGGTTTTTGATTTGATGATCATTGTTTATCATTGCAACCCTCTCTCTCTCTTGTAGCATGGTGGGCATATTTTCTTTGATTTGATACACCCACTCCCTCATGCCCTCCTCCCCATTGGAGTGGCCGGCCATTCCTCTTTAGGGGCTGTCCCATTTTTTGCATGTGGGGATTACACTCATTTGGCTTTGGAAAATTCCTACAAGTTCCATCTCCAAACTCCATAGTTCATCCCTCCACCAAAAGGCAATTCCTACAACCCCAAAATGAGACCTGTACACTACATTCTACAGCAAACCTTGGGCACGTCGACTAGCCAGCTTCGTGCCCGAGTTGCCTCGGCATTGAGGTGGGAGCCCGTAAAAGAAGTAGGCGATGTGGTGCACTTCCGGCGACGAGGAGGAGACGGCACATTCCGCAGGAGATCGGGACGACGACGAGAAGACCGGAGGACTCGGATCTGTCGGTATATCTCTCTTCCCTTTCTTGTAGATAGCTAGGACTAGTTAATGGTTCGATTCGGGTATTAGTGCACGGCGGTTTGCCAGTTCAAGAAAATTAAAGTTTATCACCGCTTCCGCATTTGGCCGTCGGATTGACGGCCGGGGCGCCGCCGTGCACTTACAAGAAGGACTAAGGAGATGTTCCTGGTTTACGGTAATGGAGACCTCAAGGTCGTGTCTTTCACCAATTCAAGCTTCCAGAGTGACAAAGATGACAGCAAGTCTGTCTCGGGTTTTGTGTTTACCCTCAACGGAGGGGCGGTATGTTGGAGGAGTTCCAAACAGGATACCGTCGCAGACTCAACGATGGAGGCTGAATACATTGCTGCAAGCGATGCCTCAAAAGAAGCGGTCTGGATGAAAAAGTTCATTAGTGAACTTGAGGTGGTTCCGTCCATTGTTGACCCAATACCTTTGTATTGCAATAACAATGGGGCTATAGCTTTAGCGAAAGAACCAAGGTCCCATCAGAAATCCAAACACATCTTAAGGCGGTGTCACCTGATCAAGGAGATCATTGATCGCCAGGAGATTGAGGTACGGAGAGTGGACACAAAAGACGACACGGCGGATCCATTCACGAAGGCCTTACCCCAGACTCAGTTCGAGCGGCTGATCGAGATGATAGTTCTTCGATACGCCAGTACATGGCCTTAGTGCAAGTGGGAGATTGTTAGTGTATATGCCCTAGAGGTCATTACTGTATCATACTAGTATGTATATTACTTGATGGAAGCTTGGGATATTCACAGTTGTATAGACAATCTTGCTCGAAATAGTAGTATGCTACATGGTTTGTCTCTGCTTTAATGTCTACATGTGTTTCTTTATTATATCACCTATACGCATTAGTAGAGCCCTTAGGATCTTTGCTTGATTACCGATGTTGTGATGGAGATCACACTCGTGGGGGCTGGGTAATCCACAAGCACATCCTTATGCATGTCCCTAGTCGTGGGATTATCGAGACAGGGCATTGATACTCCGGAGTAGACTAGCGTATGCGCTTCTCATCCCAGTCCGGGAGGCGGTCTGTCCCACAGCCGTCAGTGCGTCGTACATGAGATAGTATACGGGTGCTCGTTAGGTTACGAGTACACTGGACAGGACTCATCGGGGACTGTTGGTTGGTATTATACCTATCGTCATTTAACAGTTCCCAGGTGACATGAGTACAGCTTAGTCCGCTGACTTAACACTGTCACTTCGCCTCAAGTGTGTTCCCACTGTTCTTTGACTACTACCCTACCACGGCTCTACTGAGTCGTGCAAACGGGTAGTAGTTGGGTGCAGTCCCGAAGCACTTGGAGGCAGTGACGGTTAGACAGGATTCGTCTCTCCCGGTATTGGGGGTTGACATCGCGCTGTGTCTAGGAGAGCCATTATACATGTAGTCCCAGGCCAGGGCAAGCGAGATATATTGGTAGGTTTCCAGTGTTATCTCAGGGTGTTCTGGGCTACACTCCGACACGACTTGTACCGCTATTAGGGGACTGACGTTCGCCACCCCCTAGGCCTGCCATGCGATGTATCAGACGAACAGACCGGACTGTACGGAGATTGTCACATACAGGCTCAGTAGGAGTTCGGATGGGTTTACCTCATCGGCCTTCTTATCGACATCTACCTGGGGACCGTTATGTACAGCTAGTGCCGCTTGCGGTCTGTAGTTAAACCCACTTCCAGCGTAGTGTCGAGTCTTTAGAGTCCCACACAGAGTGTTTCCCTGCACTGAGCGAAACGTGTAGAGGCCGTATGGTTTTACGGTAGGGCTGCGATCACCTACGTACACTTGTGTGCGTGTGGTGTTCGGGCAGGCAATACTAGTGGGCTTTGGTTTAAGCCGGATCCTAGTATTGCACGGATGGATTTGTTTTGTCTTCTGTGCATCCGCATTCTACGGAATGCGGATGCAGGTGTGTATGCACTGTTTTCCGGAGCGATGAAGGAGGAGGTGCCTCATTAGGGTTTTGGCAGTTGGTTCGGCCAAAACCGTTATGTGGTAGGCTCATTAGGGTTTTGACAGTTGATTCGGTCAAAACCATTTTGAGGCGGACTCATTAGGGTTTTGGCAATTCGTTTGGTCAAAACCATTATGAGCCGCGGACAACATTTACTAATCCTTTTAGTGATAATTTTATGATGGCTAATTGCATTGACCATTTGACCACCATGACCTCTCTTGACTTTGTTGACCGGTGTTGACCATTGACCTTCATGAGAGGTCTACACTCTTCTTTTCATTTTATTTTTCTTTTTGATTATGATAATGGTCATTTCAATGTAGCCATCAACTTTATCTTGATAGGATTAGTAATGATGATGTTTTGGGATTATTGAACCATGGTTCATTTTCTTTAGCTCACAATTCTTTTCTCACTCTCTCTCTTGCTCTTTCTTATGAGAAGAAAAGAAATGCTCCATGGTTGCTAGCTCCTCCTTCTTCCTCCTCTTGATTCATCTTTTGATCTCATGTGTTGAGAGAAAAAGATCCCACATAGACAAACACTTCCATATATCTCCTCTACACATCCTAGGGCTTCTTGACTAGCAATCTTGTTGCCCTAGTTACCTTGGCTCGAGGTGGAGCTTGGTGTACATCTCTCGGGTGGATCGTCTTCGACTCAAGAAGGCCGCGGAGGTGACCAAAGTCCGGATCAACCCTCGGAGCATGGATGGACAAACGGCGCAGCGGAGTGAAGACCCGAAGGACCGGTATCGTTAGGTATAATTTCTACGGCATAGTAGTTAGCACCTCCTTTAGTTTGCTACTTTCTAGTTTAGCAAAGATCCGGCTTTTACGGTCCATGTTACAAAGTCTAGAAAAAATTTTGTTTTACCGTTTCCGCAACCCCGAAAGTACCGGGAGAGGTAATGTTGACCTAACAATGTGTACTCAACTTGCAGGACTATGATGCAGATCATACTAGTGGGGCCTGGGAAGTCCATGAGTACATCCTTCAATGTTCCTAGTCGTGGGAATATCGAGACGGGTCATCGATATTCCAGAGTAGACTAGCGTATATCTTCTCGACCCATGTGATGGGCGATGGATGATCCCATATCCATTGGTGTTTGACATCAGAGACGGTATGCGGGTGCTCAGTGGAGACTGGGTACACTGAACGGACTCGCCGAGAACTCCCAGATGGTATTATACCTCACGTTAGTTGGCGGTTCTCTGGTGACACTGGTACAACTTAGTCTGTTGACCCGAGATCGTCATAGAGTCTTGTGTGTCTCCCACTGTGCTTTGATTTCCTCCCTACCACGGCTCTACTGAGTCATGCAAACAGGTGGTTTTTGGGTATAGTCCCGATTCACATGGAGACAATGAGTGATAGGAGGGGATTCGTCTCTCCCGGTATTGGGGTTTGATGTTGCGCTATGCTCGACTGGCCATAACTGGAAATCCCTGGCCAGGGTTGCACTGATTTACTGGTAAGTGTTATCAGCAGTTTCATGCTTGTTATGGACCTTACATCGGCATGACTTATCAAGCTGCTTGGGTCTGACGTTTACCACCCCTAGGCGAGATATGCGACATATCATACGACCAGACCGGACTGTGAGGTAAGTTTTATTGATTGGATTCGCAGGAGTGTGAGCAGGCTTGCTCGTTGATCTTCTGATCGCTCAATACCCGGGTGGCCGTTACGTTTAGCAGACCGCTTGCTGCTTGTGGGTGATTGATATGATCACCACCTACTGCCGGCGTATTGACGAGTCTTTAGAGTCCTACACAGAGGTTTCTGGCTCAAGCGAAACGAAATAGGAGCGCATATGAGATATGTGCGGGACCGAGAATAATACCAGTATGTGATACTGTATTCTATTCTGGCGATTTGTGTCATCGGCCGGTTATATGTGATATAGCTGGGTTACCGAATCAAGTGTTGATTCGATATATTGATACACTAGATATTAGTCGGTTATATGAGATATGACCGGATCATTAAATCAATTGTTGATTTAATGATTTAATATACAATTATATATTTGATATATTACTTTACATTAACTAGTATTGGTTCACTTAAGATTGATTTTCTCACTTGATGTGCACAAGTTGTATATGTGATATATGTTTGTGCACTTGTTTGCATCATGATTGATGATACATGCAAACATGGGTAGGTATGTGACATACACCATGTTAATTATAATCTAGGTTTTTATTTATCTTAATTATTCAAGATGGTGGCTTCTTTTGTCATGGCTTGAAGCTTCATGAAGCTTGAAGCAACTTTGACAAAGTCCACTCATTTTGTCTTGATTAAGATATTCATTAACCAAACCATTATAATTAACTATGGTTTAGTCTCTACAAAGGTTAACTCACCCATGGTTGCATTATGATAGACTTCACTTGATTATTCTTTTTACATAACTCATTCTTATTCTTTTCTTCTTCTTCCTCTTTTTCAAGTGAAGAAAAGCTTTCTAGAATTTTTCAAGTGAAGATTTAGAGTGAGAAATCCAAATCTAAAGTGAACCCATTTCCTATTTCATCATCCTCTACTACTTGCCATTTAGTTTAGGGTGTTCTCTTCACAAAGTTCTTGACCTAGTGAAGATGGAGCTTGAGTTTGAGTCTCCTCGACGTAGATCATCTTCGGCCTCGAAGTCAACGACCTAGCCTGCTCATTTCTCCGAAGAAACCATCGCTAGAGTCTTGGATCTCGATGATCGCAGTGAAGGACCAGATCTACAAAGGTTGTAATCCCTTTTCACTTAGTGTTAAAATGTTTAACTTGCTAGTTTTCGCATAATCTCTAGTATACGATCTTGGTTAGGGTTGTTCGGCATGGCTATTTTTTTGAATCGGGCATGGTTGATGCCATGTAGAACCTTGTTAGAGTGCCTAGGAACCCTACAAAACTCTCCCAGGAGTAACTCGTACTCGCAGTGGGAATCGGGATCCAACTATCTCATAGCAGGTATGCAATCTCATTGCAAATTTCAACACTTGAAATTCCCGATAATGCTTTTGCCCCTAGCGTGCTATGACCTTGACGCAAGCCAACAAACCATAGTCCGCTAGTCAAGTTCAACCTATCATTTACTGATGAATTAAACCCACCCGCACGACCCTTTACGCAGGCCAACAAAGTCATACGACTACCCTAATCCAATCACATCTTATGTTGCAGATAAGCACTAGTTAGCTACCGCACACTACACCTTGTCGCAGACCAACAAACGCAGCACGAATACTAAGTATGACTTATCTGAAATTACGGAGGGCTACTGTTAGTTATATGTATGCCCAAGAGGCCATTACTGTACATAGGATGTATATTGTAGTGGATGCTTGGACATATATAGGGAGGACTTTCTTGCTCGACATGATAGTATGCTATCTGGTTACTCTTTACCTTAACGTGTATACTGATTGTCTCTCTGTTACATATTGGTAAGGCCCTTAGGATGTGTACTTGACTACCTGGACTATGATGCGGATCATACTAGTGGGGACATGGTAGTCCATAAGTACATCCTTCAAGGTCCCTAGTCATAGGTGTATCGAGACGGGGCATCGATATACCAGAGTACACTAGCGTATACCTTCTCGACCCATACAGATGGGCGATGGATGATCCCATATCCATTGGTGTTTGACATCAGAGATTATATACGGGTGCTCAGTCGAGGCTGGGTACACTGGACGGACTCGTCGAGAACTCCCAGATGGTATTATACCTCAGGTCAGATGGCAGTTCTCTGGTGACACTGGTACAGGTTAGTCTGTAGACCCGAGATCGTCATAGAGTCTTGTGTGATTCCCACTGTGGTTTGATTTCCACCTTACCACGTCCAAGAGGGCGTGCAAAACGGTGGTTTTTGGGTACAGTCCCGAGTCACATGGAGGCAATGAGCGATAGGAGGGGATTCGTCTCTCCCGGTATAGGGAGTTGATGTTGAGCTGTGTTCGATTGGCTATAACCGGAAATCCTTGGCCAGGGTTGCTGAGATTTACTGGTAAGTGTTACCAGTAGTTTCTCGAACTGTTATAGACCTCATATCGACACGACTTATTGAGCTATTGGGGTCTGACGTTTACCACCCCTAGGCGAGATATGCGACATATCACACGACGAGACCGGACTGTACGGTAAGTGTTATTGGTTGGATTCACAGGAGTATGAGCGGGCTTGCTCGTCGATCTTCTGATCGCTCAATACCCGGGTGGCCGTTACGTTTAGCAGACCGCTTGCGGCTTGTAGATGCTTGATATGATCATCATCTGCTGCCGGCGTATTGACGAGTCTTTAGAGTCCTACACAGAGGTTTCCTGGCTCAAGCGAAACGAAATAGGAGCGCATATGAGATATGTGCGGGACCGAGAATAATGCGTGTATGTGATACCGTATTCTATTCTCGCGATGAATGTATCGATTGGTTGTATGCGATATAACCTAGTTATCGAATCAAGGATTGATTCGATAAGCCGATACATTGGATATTATTCGGTTGTATGCGATATGACCGGATCGTTAAATCAAGTGTTGATTTAATGATTTAATGCATAATTATATATTTGATATATTACTTTGCATTAACTAGTATTGGTTCACTTTAAATGGATTTTCTCACTTGAATTGCACAAGTTGTATATGTGATATACTTTTGTGCACTTGATTGTATCATGTTTGATGATACATGAATGCTAGGGTTTGTGTAAAGAATTAAACCTTGGTTAAGTAAATGGTTAGGGTTTTTATTTATTCATTCATTTATCTTTTTAATTTGGATTAAAAAGAAATGGGATAAGAAAACAAAATGGTTGCTTTCATTCTTGAAGCTTGTTGAAGCTTCATGAAGCTTTGACCAAAGTGACCATTTTGTCTTCATGCTTAACCCTAACCATTCATCTAACCTTAGTCAATTCTCTACACCTAACTATGGTTCATATTATGATAAGTATTCATTTTCTTTTGTATTTTAATTAACTTATCATAATATTCTATCATCTTCTTCTTGTTCTTCTTAAAGAAGAAAACCTAGCTTTCATCAATGGTGATTTGATGAAAAGAGTGAGAAATCCAATTCTAAAATGAACCCACCTCCTATTTCTTCATCCTCTACCTCTTGCCAAGTAGTATAGGGTGTTTTCTTCACAAGTTTCATGACTTGGTGAAGTGGGAGCTTGATCTTGTGATGCCTCGACGTAGATCATCTTCGGCATCGTTGTCGATGACCTAGCCCGCCCATTTCTCCGATGAAGCCGACGCTAGAGCCCGGGATTGGATTTGGACAGCAAGGGGACTTCATCACGGAGCTATGGAGGTGGAGGACCGGATCTACAATGGTTGTATTTTCCGTTCTCTTAGTAAAGTAGTTTACTAGTTGTAGTTTTCGTCTAAACTCTAGTCAACGATCCGTATTAGGGTTTCTCGGCACTTGTAAATTTGAAATTGGCATGGTTGATGCCTTGTGAGACCTCATTAGTGTGCCTAGGAATCCTACTGTGGTTTCAGAGCCTAGCTAGAGCCTTAGGAGAAGTCTAGACGACGTTTGAAACCCGAATGAACATCGAAACCCTAAACCAAATTGCTCTCTGGACTTTTTTCAAAAACTGGGTTTTTTCCAGATTAAAAATGCTTAAAAATTCAGCAGGGAATTATAAGAATTAAGGTGCAAAATTTGACCAATGATGCCTCAAACCTGCGGCGGAACCGCGGCAGAAGCCTAGCTTCTGCGGCGGTTCAGCGGCCCTCTGATGACTTCAGCCCTCTACATTTGCCCAGTAATTCCTCTTTCACAGTGCTGAGTTTTATGGGAATTTTTAATATTTATTCAAGAGTTGAATTTTCTGGGGTTGTTTTAGGGATTCGATGATTCGATCGGATTATCAGATTTTGTCTATGTGGATTCCGGATAATTTTTGAATATGTTAAAAAGTTCGACCGGATATAAATACCCAACTTTTCCCCTGCCGGAAAATTTCCAAGTATTGGATTTTTCTGTCGTTTAACAACGTTCTAAGTAGTGCAAGTAACGCGATGGACCCTCTAGAAGACAACAAACCTTAACTCGATTATGTGATCGTCTTGAACTGCCCTTTGAACCTTCGGGTTTGGGGCAGTACGGTGTGCCACATGTGAGGCGTTGGCTTGACCCTTCTACGGCTGGACCGTTGGTACTGAGGCATGAACTGGATGTTTTTAAACTTGTTTCATGTGTTGAGTTGTTTAGGGAAAACTTGGGTGTTCGATTGTTCGATCGGAAAGTTTAACATTTTCTGTTTATCTGGAATGTGATACAATAATTGGAATTCACAAATAGTTATGAGATAACTGAATGAATGTTATAAATCTAGCGGTTTAGTCTCACTTGATCGGTTGCCACGGAATTTTGATGTGATCAAAAGTCCGTCGCAATCACGTAGCGTACGCGGATACTCGCTGGATAAACTTAATAAACAGCTACACCCCATAGCCCCGACCAAGTGACTGTAGGAGAACCCCGTCGCCGAAAGCATCCGTTCGGGTGCTCGCGGTAGCAGTGTTCCGCCTTGGTGCACTTCGTCGACGGTATCGGGGGTGCGGCCGCCTACTAAAGTTTGCGACGAGCATTCGATCAGGATATCGGGAATCTTGTTGAATTGCACGATTATGTATTGAAAAGTGTTTTCGATTTTGAGACAAAAATGCGGGGTTTATAATTGTTAGGCATGCGATGTCTGAGGAATTCATTTGATTAGGCATGCGATGTCTAAAGAGTTTGCGGATTCCAACTGTTGTAGTTTTACACTTTCTTTTCTGTGACCGTAAGTGTAATATGTGATATCGCCGATTTCGTTGCTATATGTCAACGACAATTGGGATGCGCATATTTACTTACGTTGATGACATGTGATGTTATGAGTTGCTGGATATGTTATATTGGATCGTCGTGTTTGAATAGCCGGGGGTTTTTATGTGAGATGAGTGTTTTTCATTTTCATTCATGTAAAAACTTGTATGTAATATTCTTTTATTGGGATACTTCCAGGTTGCGGAAGTAGTCACCGTTTGTATATTATTTACTTTTCCGCACTAGGATAGACTCAAGGAGGAGGGCACAAGTAACCGGGTTCTGGAGTCCAGTGGGAGACCAACTCGAGGAGTCGAGTCCGGGTCTCATAACTCTAGAATTGGTAGGATTGCTTGCCGCTCTCATAGGGGTCTTGGGGTGTGGGTTTGGCTATTCATCGCGACCGTGGAATCCGTGTTTTATACTGGCTCGTATTGAAAACACGGACGTCCTAGTGTATCCAATATTTCATATGATATTTTCTGCTGCGATATCTGTGATGTGATCATGAGATGTTCTGTGATAGATACTGTATATAGTATATATGATATATTATATAGACGTTGCTTATGTTTTACACCCGCGCAAGCCCTGCCCCGCTCTGCCGTTAGTTACCTAACCTAACGGTGCACGAGGGGACATCGAGGCGAATACGGATGGCATAAGTGTACGTCGTATTTATCTGTGATGTTTAGGTAAATTAAATGATGGGACTTCATTAATGAGATTAATGAAATAAAAGAAACCTAAAGATGTTGTAGAATCAAATTTCAAAATAAAACAGGTAGCTACAGTTCTTGCTTTGCACAGTGATGTATATGATATATCCCGCACCTTATTCGATAAGGAAAGGACCGAGATCCCTTCACCGGGAGTGACTCCTTTAGCAATAACTGGCAGATGCTACACACTGGGTTTGTCTTTTGATTGCTTTTAAGAGTTTTTGCTTTGCACAGTGATATATATGATATATCCCACACCTCATTCGACGAGGAAAGGACCGACGATCCCTTCACCGGGAGTGACTCCTTTAGCAAAACTAGAAAAGCCTAAAAAACACTCCATTTCAAAATTCATTCGATCCTACAACGATATCAAGTTCATTACACAATAGGTTTTAAGAAAAACCTGTAGTAGCCCTCCGTCATTTCAGATAAGTAGTAGTTAGTATTCGTGCTGCGTTTGTTGGCCTTTGTCAAGGCGTAGTGTGCGGTAGCTGACTGGTGCTTATCTGCTTATGCATATGATGCAGATTGGGTTAGGGTAGTCGTGCGACCTTGTTGGCCTTTGTCAAGGGTCGTGCGGGTGGGTTTAATTCAATCAGGAAATGACGGGTTGAACTTGACTAGCATCCTGTGGTTTGTTGGCCTTTGTCAAGGTCATAGGAAGTTAGGGGCAATATTATCGGGAATTTCAAGTGTTGAAATTTGCAATGAGATTGCATACCTTCTATGAGATAGTTGGATCCCGATACCCACCGCGAGTAATTGTTACTTCTGGGAGAGTTTTACACATTACAATTAGCCGATCTAGTAGGTGTCTAGAAAGGTGTCAACGGGGTTACGCCTCTGGGAAAACGAGGTTTACATTAATTAGGTTCGTGCGAAAGCACGGGGGACCTCCCTCAAAGTACCGACACTGGCCTGGCTGAAAGATTGGCGAACTTGTAGCGTGTAATTAATCCCGGCTAGTCTTTCCTTTTAGGGTTTGAATGAAGATTTGATAAAAACAGTGGGAGCCATCCTGATTTGATAAACTTATAACCAATCTATTCTTGAAAGAGCGCACGCTGAGTGTTTTCTTCTCTCTCTCTCTCCTGGTAGCGACCATGTCACGCCTTAATCAAGATAATAATACAGAATATTGACCGAACCCGCTTGTTATACTGAGCTGGGGAACGTTGGTCCCCCTCCAACTTATAATTGTTATAAGACAGAGTAGGAAATTGGGGAATACCAGATTTCCCGTGCCGCCCAAACGAAGAAAGTGCATGTTGATGCATCATCTTCGGGTGTGTTCATTATACAGAACTGTTTCTCAATGTCCTTTACGTCCAGGGCATATGATACCGGATCAGGATCCCAGATTTGTAATCTGTTACATAGGGCTACAGATAGGTAGAGAACTGAGAACGGGTGATAAGTTTCATGAGGCAGAAAATGGGGCAAGTGTTGCAGCCAAGTCTGTTGGTCACTGTCACCCTGTATTACAAATACATTGATTCTGAACGAATGCTATTAGATACCGAACCTGATATACAAAATCATATCAGTCTCTTTATTAGTAAAGAAAGGATATAATTTTGTATTGTTGGATAATATTTTGAACATTTCCTATATCAAAAGTTGATCGGTTCAGGCACGTTATCTAAAAGCTTTGATGTTCTAAATCAAACTACAGTTCTTAGTATACGGAACACACACAAGAGGAAGAGTTCAGATATGAACGGATCCTTCTTGAGGCATTGTAGACTAGGTCAGATCAATGTGACCCGACTAGCTAAAGTTACATTTAGATGCATATTTAAATCAGTTTGAATTTACATCTTATGAAACTTGCCAGTCATGTCACAGAGATAAAATGACCATAGCTCCGTTTACTGGAAACAGAGAAAGAGTTAGTGAACTCTTGGGATGATACATGCTGATGTATGAAGGTCCCCTGTCTACACATGCCAAGACCGGTTCTTTATACTTCATTACATTCTCTGATAATCTCTCAAGATTCAGACATATGTTCTTGTTGAAACACAAGTCCGAACCTTTTGAGATATTCACAGAATATGATTTAGAAGTAGAGAACCAAAATACGGGTATAAGTATTATATCCTTTGATGAGATCAAGGAGGAGAATACTTGAGCACGGAATTCTTGGAATTTTCTTAAGAAGAATGTGATTCTCTCTCAGTATTACTCCTCTGAATACACCACATCACAACGGTGTATCAGGGCGGAGCAATAACACCCTATATGATATGGTGTGCTCTATGATGAGTACTACTGAGTTACCTATTTCCTTTGGGAGTTATGCACTTATGAAGTTTCATACCTATTGAATAGGGTTCAAATCAAACCAGTTGCCTACCACTTCATATGAGATATGGAAAGGGAAGAGCCCATATCTTAAGTCAGTTAAGATTTGGGGTTGTCCGGCCTTTGTCTAAAAGCAAAATCCGGACAAGCTCGAGGCAAGGTATGTTATGTAGAACTGGAAATGTTCCAGCTATACAAACTGCAGCTGATGATTTGACAGAACCAAAGGATTCAATAGTTTCCAACGAACCTCAGCCTCTCCGCCGATCTAGTAGAGTTCCTCACCCACCTGAGAGATACTTCGGTTTCTCAATGACAGTGGGAGCGAGGAATGCATCATAAGATGATGACCCAACTAGTTTCGAGCTGGCCATCAAGAGTGGGACTCTGTAAGAATGGCTGGATGCTTAGCGATCTGAGATGGAATCCTTATACACCAACAAAGTATGGACTTAGGTTGCTATATCTGAAGGGTTAAATCCCCATCAGGAGCAAGTATATCTTGAGAAGATTACTTGGTGTAGATGGAAAAGTTGAGACTTGTTAAAGGTTTTCGTCATCGACCAAGCATGGATAATGATGAAACCTTTTCTAAGGATCTATGCTTAAGTCCATCCAGATCCTACTTGCCATGGCTACATACCATGACTACGATATCTGGTGGTTGGGTGTCATCACAGCTTTTCTAAATGATGTTTAAGAAGAGGGCGTCTATAAGTACACAGCCAGAGGGCTTCGTAGACAGTGGGAGCAGCGGAAACGTGTGCAAGATGTTTTATGTGATAAAGCAGGCATCGCAGAGTTGGAAAATCTGTTTTGATGCGGTAGTCAAAGAGTTTGACATCATCAAAATGGTAGATGGACCTTGTATATACAAAAAGGGTAGTAGGGAGTATGGTGGTGTTCCTCGTAGAGTACGTGGATGACATACTCTTGATAGGGAAAGGAGTTTCCTATGCTACGCTCGGTCAATCTCCGCTTATCACTAAGATTCTCCAATAGGATCAAAGTGATACCTCCTAAATCCTGGGTTATGGATCTATGAGATAGATCTAATTGGATGTTAGGAATCTCACTGGCAGTAGTGAGATGGTATCAATCGATCCTGGGGAAAATCACTGGATGTGTTCCAGGGTGATAAAGACGACTGAATGTCAGTCACAGGCATTGTCTTTACCCTCAGTAAAGGGACGGTATGTTGGAAGAGTTCCAAGCAAGATACCGTGGCATACTAGATGATAAAGGCTGGATACATCGCTACTTAAGATGCTACTAAAGAGGAAGTCTGGGTGTATATTAGTTCATGAGATGAACTTTGTTCCTCCCATTGTGTGACAATGGAGATGTGGCTTAAGCCAAGGAACGTCCGTCCCATCAGTGATCCAGACATATTCTAAGGCAGTATCACCTGATCATGGAGATGGCTGATCTCCAAGGTGATCGAGGTTAGGAGAGCAGACTCAGAGGACAACACGGCGGATCCACTCACAATGGCCTTTTCCCAGAGAGAGATTTTTATGGGATGGATGAGTATGAGATACTACAACCACTGCTACAGATGGCCCTAGTGCAAGTGGAAGATTGTTAGTTATATGTATGCCCAAGAGGCCATTACTGTACATAGGATGTATATTGTAGTGGATGCTTGGACATATATAGGGAGGACTTTCTTGCTCGACATGATAGTATGCTATCTGGTTACTCTTTACCTTAACGTGTATACTGATTGTCTCTCTGTTACATGTTGGTAAAGCCCTTAGGATGTGTACTTGACTACCTGGACTATGATGCGGATCATACTAGTGGGGACATGGTAGTCCATAAGTACATCCTTCAAGGTCCCTAGTCGTGGGTGTATCGAGACGGGGTATCGATATACCAGAGTAGACTAGCGTATACCTTCTCGACCCATACAGATGGGCGATGGATGATCCCATATCCATTGGTGTTTGACATCAGAGATTATATACGGGTGCTCAGTGGAGGCTGGGTACACTGGACGGACTCGCCGAGAACTCCCAGATGGTATTATACCTCACGTCAGATGGTAGTTCTCTGGTGACACTGGTACAGGTTAGTCTATAGACCCGAGATCGTCATAGAGTCTTGTGTGATTCCCACTGTGCTTTGATTTCCACCTTACCACGTCCAAGAGGGCGGGCAAAACGGTGGTTTTTGGGTACAGTCCCGAGTCATATGGAGGCAATGAGCGATAGGAGGGGATTCGTCTCTCCCGGTATAGGGAGTTGATGTTGCGCTGTGTTCGATTGCCTATAACCGGAAATCCCTGGCCAGGGTTGCTGAGATTTACTGGTAAGTGTTACCAGTAGTTTCTCGAACTGTTATAGACCTCATATCGACACGACTTATTGAGTTATTGGGGTCTGACGTTTACCACCCCTAGGTGAGATATGCGACATATCAGACGACGAGACCGGACTGTACGGTAAGTGTTACTGGTTGGATTCACAGGAGTATGAGCGGGCTTGCTCGTCGATCTTCTGATCGCTCAATACCCGGGTGGCCGTTACGTTTAGCAGACCGCTTGCGGCTTGTGGATGCTTGATATGATCATCATCTGCTGCCGGCGTATTGACGAGTCTTTAGAGTCCTACACAGAGCTTTCCTGGCTCAAGCGAAACGAAATAGGAGCGCATATAAAATATGTGCGGGACCGAGAATAATGCGTGTATGTGATACCGTATTCTATTCTCGCGATGAATGTATCGATTGGTTGTATGTGATATAACCTAGTTATCGAATCAAGGATTGATTCGATAAGCCGATACATTGGATATTAGTCGGTTGTATGCGATATGACCGGATCGTTAAATCAAGTGTTGATTTAATGATTTAATGCATAATTATACATTTGATATATTACTTTGCATTAACTAGTATTGGTTCACTTTAAATGGATTTTCTCACTTGAATTGCACAAGTTGTATATGTGATATACTTTTGTGCACTTGATTGTATCATGTTTGATGATACATGAATGCTAGGGTTTGTGTAAAGAATTAAACCTTGGTTAAGTAAATGGTTAGGGTTTTTATTTATTCATTCATTTATCTTTTTAATTTGGATTAAAAAGAAATGGGATAAGAAAACAAAATGGTTGCTTTCATTCTTGAAGCTTGTTGAAGCTTCATGAAGCTTTGACCAAAGTGACCATTTTGTCTTCATGCTTAACCCTAACCATTCATCTAACCTTAGTCAATTCTCTACACTTAACTATGGTTCATATTATGATAAGTATTCATTTTCTTTTGTATTTTAATTAACTTATCATAATATTCTATCATCTTCTTCTTGTTCTTCTTAAAGAAGAAAACCTAGCTTTCATCAATGGTGATTTGATGAAAAGAGTGAGAAATCCAATTCTAAAATGAACCCACATCCTATTTCTTCATCCTCTACCTCTTGCCAAGTAGTATAGGGTGTTTTCTTCACAAGTTTCATGACTTGGTGAAGTGGGAGCTTGATCTTGTGATGCCTCGACGTAGATCATCTTCGGCATCGTTGTCGATGACCTAGCCCGCCCATTTCTCCGATGAAGCCGACGCTAGAGCCCGGGATTGGATTTGGACAGCAAGGGGACTTCATCACGGAGCTATGAAGGTGGAGGACCGGATCTACAAAGGTTGTATTTTCCGTTCTCTTAGTAAAGTAGTTTACTAGTTGTAGTTTTCGTCTAAACTCTAGTCAACGATCCGTATTAGGGTTTCTCGGCACTTGTAAACTTGAAATTGGCATGGTTGATGCCTTGTGAGACCTCATTAGTGTGCCTAGGAACCCTACAGCTACGACAGGTTTTTCTGAAAACCTTTTGTCGTAACGAACTTGGTATCGCTGTAGAAACAAGTGATTTTGAAAAGGAGTGTTTTTGAGGCTTTTACTAGTTCCGCTAAAGAGGTCACTCCCGGTGAAGGGATCTCGGCTCTTTTCTTATCGAATAAGGTGCTGGATATTCTACAAGGAATACCGCTATGCAAAGCAAGAACTATAGAAGCAATCAAAAACAAAACCGAGTGAGTTGTAGCATCTGCTAGTTTCGCTAAAGAGGTCACTCCCGATGAAGGGATCTCGGCTCTTTCCTTATCGAATAAGGTGCCGGATATTCTACAAGGAATACCGCTATACAAATCAAAAACTAGAGCTACCCTTTTTATAAAATTTGATTCTACAACATCTTTTAGGTTTCTTTTCTTTCCATTAATCTCATTAATGAAATCCCATCATTTAAGCTTCCTAAGCATCACAGAAGAAACGAAAGCAGTAATATTTATATATCATATATATATAGGATAAGCATTCATTTCACGCATATAAAATGATCACATCACAGTATATCAGCAGCAGAAGATAACATATGAAATATTGGATATACCAGGAGGTCCGTGTTTTATTTTGAGCATGTATAAAACACGGATTCCACGGTTGCGATGAATAGCCAAACCCACATCCCTAGACCCCTACGAGAGCGGCAGGCAACCCTACCAATTCTAGGGTAAGGAGACCCGGTATTGACTCCTCGAGATGGTCTCCCACTGGACCCTAGAACCCGGTTACTTGTGCTCCCCAGCTTGGGTCTATCCTAATGCGGAAAAGTAAACAATATACAATGGTGACATCATCCTCAACCCGGAAGTGCCCCAATAAAAGAATATTATATACAATGAATTTCACATGAATGAAAATAAAAACCCTTATCTCGCATAAAACCCCTGGCTATTCAATACACGACGATCCAATATAACATATCACGGCAACACATAATCATCACAGATAACTAGGCGAAGTTAGATAATTCGATAGATTAAACGAATTACAAAAAATTCCTAGAGAGCTCAACACTTGAGCACAGTTAAAATTAACCAGAGACATACCACAGTACCTACGGACCAACAGCTGAAGGGCCGACCCAAGCCTCTCAAGTGGCGCCGCGGATCCGCCGCCAAAACCAGGTTTTGGCCGCGGATCCATGGTCACTTAGACGAGTTAGGGTTTCGTTCTTCAGGTGTGTCCATAGAATTCCCTGCATGATTTTCTGAGTATTTTTAATATGAAAAATTTCAAATTTTGAAAAATTTCCAAAAAGTGGGAATATCTGGTTATTCAGAGTTTGTTCGGACTTCAAACTTCGTCTAGACAACACCTAATGCTCTAGCTTGGCTCTGATACAAATGTAGGGTTAGCTTAGCACCTTAGCAAGGTTTTGGAAAGTATCAAACATGCTATATTAAAGATTTGGGGTGCTAAACAAACCAACCAAGTAATCGAACTAGAGAATTAGGGTTAACTTTGCATGTAAACAACTTTACAACTAAGTGATAGGAATTACAACCTTTGTAGTCCATTCCTTCGCTTCATTAGCTCCGAGTTGTGGTCCCTTCGCTGCGATCATCAAGCTCCCGGACTCTAGAGAGGCTCCATGAGGTGAATGATGCATCTTACTCGAAGTCTTCGAAATCCAAGACGATTTACCTTGAAGAAACACAAACTCAAGCTAACTCTTCACTAATCATGAATTAGTGAAGCTAACACACTAATTTATATGGCTAGTATATAAGAGGATGATGAAGTAGGAATTTTGTTAGTGTATATGCCCTAGAGGCCATTACTGTATCATACTAGTTTGTATATAACTTAATGGAAGCTTGGGATGTTCACCTTGTATATACAATCTTGCTCAAAATAGTAGTATGCTACTTGGTTTGTTTCTTCTTCAATGTGTACTTGTGTTTATTTTAGTATATCACCTATACACATTAGTGGAGCCCTTAGGATCTTTGCTTGATTACCAGCGTTGTGATGGCAGTCACACTAGTGGGGGCTGGGTAATCTATAAGCACATCCTTATGCAGGTCCCTAGTCGCAGGACTATCGAGACAGGGCATCGATACTCCGGAGTAGACTAGCGCATGCGTTTCTCATCCCAGAGTGGGAGACGGTCTGTCCCACAGCCGTCAGTACGTCGTACAGGAGATAGTATGCGGGTGCTCGTTGGGTTACGAGTACACTGGACAGGACTCGTCGGGAACTGACCGGTTGATATTATACCTATCGTCAGTTATCAGTTCCTAGGTGACATGAGTACAGCTTAGTCCGCTGACTTGACACTGTCACTTCGCCTCGAGTGTGTTCCCACTGTACTTTGATTGCTACCCTACCACGGCTCAAAGGAGTCGTGCAAACATGTGGTAGTTGGGTGCAGTCCCGAAGCACTTGGAGGCAGTGACGGTTAGACAGGATTCGTCTCTCCCGGTATTGGGGGTTGACATCGCGCTGTGTCTAGGAGAGCCATTACACGAGTAGTCCCTGGCCAGGGCAATCGAGATATACTGGTAGGTTTCCAGTGTTATCTCAGGGTGTTTTGGGCTTCACTCCGACACGACTTGTACCGCTATTAGGGGACTGACGTTTACCGCCCCCCTAGGCCCGCCATGCGATGTATCAGACGAACAGACCGGACTGTACGGAGATTGTCACATTCAGGCTCAGTAGGAGTTCAGATGGGTTTCACCTCGTCTGTCTTCTTGTCGGCTTCTACCTGGGGACCGTTACGCACAGCTAGTGCCGCTTGCGGTCTGTGGTTAAACCCACTGCCAGCGTAGTGTCGAGTATTTAGAGTCCCACAGAGAAAGCTATTCGCCTTTAGGCAAAAGAGTAGAGGTCGCATGGTTTTGCGGCAGGTCGCATGGTTTTGCGACAGGGTTCGGTCACATCCGTGCACTTGTGCACGTACAGTGTCCGGACAGTAGACACTAGCGGGCTTTGGTTTAAGCCAGATCCTAGTGTATGTATTGGGATTGGATTTATCCAGTTTTTATTCGTGTTCCTCGGAACGCGGATGCGGGTGTGTATGCACAGTTGACAGAGAGATAGAGGCGGAGGATTCTTATTAGGGTTGTTGACCGTTGACAGTTGACTATTGACTTTTTGCTCAACCCTAATGAGAATATGATATGTGATTAACGATTATATTAATTAGGTATTATGGTGACATGGTTGTTGAGTTGTTGACTTATTGACTTTTGTTGACTTGTTGACTTTGTTGACCGGTTGACTAGGCTTGACTAGTTGACCATCATGATAACCATAGCTATCATTTCATGGCAAAGACTTTTGCTTGCTTGCTCTTTTGTGCAAAATGAGTGCATGAAATGATATGGCTATGGTTGCTTAAACCATCACATAATACTTGATTGATATGATGTGTTATGATTGTTTTGGATTATGAGAGCCAAATGAGAAAAGTCTTCTCTCATTCTTTCATGCTCATTCTCTCTCTTGTTCTTGAGCTCTCATCTTCCTCCTCTTGCTCTCCCTCTCTTGACTCTATGGTTCACTTGTCTCATGAGTTGAGAACCAAGAACCATAGATAAAATCCCATACAAACTCTTCTCTACTCACTCTAGTTCACAAGGTTTAGCAAACCAAGTGAACTAGTTTCATCAAAGACCGAACAAGAAGACAAAGGTAGAAGCTTTCGAGGTGGATCTATCTTCGGCGCAAGGAGACGACGGAGTGAAGGCGATCCGGACATCCATCGAGGCTTGAAAACGAAGGAGTTCGAGAAAAAGAAAGGTATAACCCCCTAACCGAGTAGTTAGCAACTCGTAGTTAGGTTGTTAGTTAGATGTTTAACAAAGATCCGGGTTTTAAGTCCATGTTACCACCTCTAAGAAAATTGTTTTTTATCAAATTCCGCATGCCCGAAAGTACCGGGAGAGGTAGCATAGACTTACAGTGGTATCAGGGCCTAGTTAAACTCTATCTAACATGTTAGCATGTAACTAGAAGATCGATCAAAGAAAAAGTCACGAAAACGAACCCGAGAATTTCAAGTTTCTGCCGATTTTTATTCTGTTCAAAAGTTGATAATTTTCATCTTAAAATTCGGCTCAGGCTTTTGTGTGAACACCCACCAAAATTGGTCCAACGATCGAGTCAAAGCGCCGCGGAAACGCGGCGGGAGCACGCTCCCGCCGCGGATCCGCGGCCGAGTTGACTCGGCCGAGGTCCAAGTTTGGTGCAGTGTTATACTGGGGTTGTTTTGGGATTTTTGGAATATATATTTTCTGCCAAGATTTTCCAGAACGAAAATTTTATTTTTGGGGTCCTGAAAATCCGTATTTTTGATCGAACTTCTAAAAACTTAAGCTGACGGGTTTTTCTGTGATGTGATATTTGTATTGAACGTCTACTAATCGCTATATGTCGATTAGTAGGGGTTATACAAATCTGTGATCTGTAATGTTACAGGAATGTGTATATGAATATGTTGGATTGTCGCGGGTGAATAGCCGGGGGTTGTGAGACGAGAGTTTTCTTTTCTTTCAATTCATGTAAATTTGTAAATTGATGTAATAATTATTTGTATGGCCGCACAACCGGGTCGGGGTTGTAGCCGTCATTGTATAATTTCTTTTTACTGTTTTTGCTCCTATGATAGACCCATGGAGGGGGTGCACAAACTACCGGGTATGCCGAAGTGCCGAGTGGCCTACTCACGGGGATGAGGGAGGTTGCTTCGCTTCGGGTACTTGGCGGGTAGTTTGCCGCACCCGTAGGGGTCTTGGGTGGGGTATTGGCTATTCACCGCGACTGTGTAATCTGCTTTTCGTTACAGGCTCGTACGAATTGCGGATTCATAGTATATCCAATGTATTCATCTGTGATCTGAAATGTTTATCATTGCAGTATATCTATATATGATATTATTTAGGCGTTGCTTATGTTTTACAGCCGTCCTAGCCCAGCCCCCGCTCTGTCGTTAGTTAAGTAACCTAACGGGTAATGACGGGGCCCAGTGGCGAATGCGAATGGCATAAGCGTACGTCATATTTTGGTTGTTTTTTGCAATGGTAGGATTAAATGATGGGATGCATTAAAAGAACTAATGCAAGAATATCACGCATTAAAAGAACTAATGTAAGAAAATAAACCAAGTAAAAGTCGTTGGAACACTTTCGAAAAACCACTCGGTTCTTTTCAAAACAAACTTTTAAATGCGGAGTTTGAGCCACTCCTTTTAAAAGCTATCTCGTTCCATCGACCATATCAAGTTCACTACGTTCACGGTTTCGCCAAAACCATTCGTAGCCCTCCGTCGTTTCACATAAATAGTCAATAGTATTCAAGCTATGTATGTTGGCCAAAGTCAATGCATAGTGATTGGTAGCTATTGGGTATTCATGTGTAGCATAGATAGATGCGTTGGTTTGGGACAGTCGTACTGCCATTTTGGCCAAAGTCAAGGGTAGGTATGGGTGGATCCAAATTAACCTGGATAATGACGGGAAGAACTTGACATGTGACTTATGATATTTTGGCCAAAGTCAAGGTCATAAGAGCATGGGGCAAAAATCCACATCGGGAGTTTCAAAAGAACTGAAACTTGCTAGTATTGCATACCATTTGGAGTGTGATGATTCTGGTAGGATTCCTTCAGTTTCGTCACGCAATGATATTTGGATCCCGATCCTACTGTGAGTATATGCTACTCCTCAGGAAATTTCTCACTTAACGATCAATGCTATAAACCTAGTAGGTGTCTAGAAAGGTGTTAGCGGGGCTACGCTCCCAGGGAAAAGAGGTTATTTAATTAAGGAACTTCGCGAAAGCGTTGGAAAACCTCCCTCGAAGTACCGACGCCAGCCTGGCCGAACGGTTAAGCAAGTATTGTATGGTGAGATTGATCCTGACTAGTTCTTCCTTTTTGGTTTGAGGAGGGATTCGAGAAACAGTGGGAGCCATCCTGTTTAGACAAACTAAAAACCACTCTAAACTTGCAAGAGCATCATGCTGAGTGTTTCTTCTTCTCTCTCCCAATTGCAGCGACCAATCGACATGACTGGACTTAAGTTACTCCTAGATAAAAACATACTGACAGGGCCAAACTACAAAGATTGGCTCAGGAATGTCAAAATGGCAATCACTTACGACAAGTTGGGGTATCTTCTTACCACCAAAGCTCCCCCTGTCCCAAGTCCCACTTCCAGCATCGCGGATAAGGAAATTCGTAAGACCTGGGAGATTGATAGTGCGAAGGCCAAGTGCCTCGTACTTGCCTCGATGGACAACGAACATCAGAGGAGGCACGAGAATATGGACCTTGAATCCATATTTCTCCATACAAAAGAACTGTATGGAGAGCAATCTCGTATCGCAAGATACGAAGTGTCGAAGAAGTTATTTTCGGCAAGGTTGTCCATCGGATCATCGGTAGCGGAACACGTGCTT
Source organism: Agapanthus africanus (assembly GCA_030015575.1). Classification (NCBI taxonomy): domain Eukaryota; kingdom Viridiplantae; phylum Streptophyta; class Magnoliopsida; order Asparagales; family Amaryllidaceae; genus Agapanthus; species Agapanthus africanus. Next base: position 347,326,682 of record JASDDO010000022.1, read on the forward strand.
AAGATGATTGGCTTCATTGAGGAGCTCGCGGAACATGGAACCACGTTGGAGAATGAGCTCTATACGGACTTGATTTTCCAGTCCCTTCCTTCCACTTACGCCCAGTTTATACTGAACTTCAACTTACAAGAAAAAGAAGTTGAACTTTCAGAACTCCTCAACATGCTGAGGAGTGCAGAGGGCACCCTACAGAAAGGTAGGGAAACATCCACTTTGTTTGTAGGAGGATCTTCCTCTTCTAGGTCCAAGGCGAAAGCCAAGGGAAAGAAGAAGAAAGCCTCCGCCAAACCAAGGGGCGGTGTTAGTAAAGTGGATACGAAGGGAAAAGCAAAAGCAACAAAGATAGCGGGGAAGCTTGTGGATAAGGAAGAATGCTTTTATTGTCATAAGAAAGGTCACTGGAAAAATGATTGCAGGGCTTGGAAAGCCAGGACACAGGAATTGAAGCAGGTTGCGGCTTCAGCTTCAGGTGTGTATGTTATTGAAAACTGTCTTTCAATAAACTCTACTTCCTGGGTATTGGATACCGGATCAGGATCTCATATCTGTAATTCTTTGCAGGAGTTGAGAAACCGTAGTGTTTTGAAAGCAGGTGACATGACCCTCAGAGTTGCAAACGGAGCTAGCATGGATGCTAAGGCCGTGGGGGACTATCACCTGGGAATGTCAGATGGACATGTTTTGCTTTTGCGTAATTGCTTTTTTGTACCCAACGCAACTTGTAATATCATTTCTGTATCTTTAGTTTCTAAAGAAGGTTATGAATTTGCGTTTGTAAGTAATGTTGTAAACATTCACCATAATCAAGTTTTGATTGGGTCAGGTACATTGAGTAATGGTATATACGTATTAAACCAACCACAGATTTTCAATGTCCAGAATACACACAAAAGAAAGTCTCCGGAAATAAATCAGAATTTCTTATGGCATTGTAGACTGGGTCACATCAATGAGAGAAGGTTGACGAAGTTACATACAGAAGGATATTTGAATCCGTTCGAATATCAATCGTATGCCACTTGTCAATCCTGTCTCAAAGGAAAGATGACAAAGACTCCGTTCACTGGACACGGAGTAAGAGCGAGCGAGCTCTTGGGACTCGTACACAGCGATGTGTGCGGTCCAATGTCTACACATGCGCGAAGCGGTCATTCTTACTTCATTACTTTTACGGATGTCTTCTCAATGTACGGTTATGTCTTCTTAATGAAACATAAGTCCGAAGCCTTTGGAAAATTCCAGGTGTATAAGAATGAAGTAGAAAAACAAACCGGCAAAAGTATCAAGATCCTAAGATCGGATCGAGGTGGAGAATACTTAAGTGCCGAGTTCCTGGATTATTTAAAAGAGAACGGAATTCTCTCTCTGCTTACTCCTCCATACACTCCGCAACATAACGGTGTATCGGAGAGACGGAACCGAACCCTATTGGATATGGTTCGGTCCATGATGAGTAACGCTGAGTTACCGCGATCATTCTGGGGGTATGCGCTAGAATCAGCTGCATACCTTTTGAACCGAGTTCCGACTAAGACTGTGCCTACTACACCATATGAAATGTGGTGTGGGAAGAGACCCTATCTTAAGCACATTAAGACATGGGGAAGTCCAGCTTTTGTTAAAAAGCAGCATGCGGACAAGCTCGAGGCACGCTCAGTACAGTGCAAGTTTGTGGGATATCCAAAGAATTCCAAGGGATATTTCTTCTACTGCGAAGAGGAACAAAAAGTTCTTGTTTCTCGTCATGCTCACTTTCTAGAACACCAGTTCTTAGAAAAGGAAATAAGTGGGACCGCAGTAGAACTGGAAGAAATTCCAGAACTACAGACTATTACTGAAAGCTTAGTGGAACCAGAGGGTTCAAAAGAACAGGACATTCCTACGCCGCTCCGCAGAAGTAGTAGGCAGTCTCATCCGCCCGAGAGATACTACGGTTTTCTCATAGACGGGGATAGAGAGGATTGCATCATAGATTATGATGAGCCTACTAACTTCCAGCAAGCTGTTCAGAGCGTCAACTCGGTAAAATGGCTGGATGCAATGCGGACCGAAATGGAGTCCATGTACACCAACAAAGTATGGACGTTGGACGTTGCTCCAGACGGGGTAAAACCCGTAGGATGCAAGTGGATCTTCAAAAGGAAGATTGGTGTAGATGGATAGGTTGAGACCTATAAAGCTAGACTGGTTGCAAAGGGTTTTCGTCAAAAACCTGGTTTGGAATATGACGAGTCCTTTTCTCCAGTAGCTATGCTGAAATCCATTCGGATCCTTCTTGCCATTGCTGCCTTCCACGATTATGAGATTTGGCAGATGGACGTAAAGACAGCTTTTCTAAATGGAAATTTAGAGGAGTGTGTCTATATGGATCAGCCAGAGGGTTTCATTCAGAGTGGGAGCAGCGGAAAGGTGTGCAAGTTGCTTAAGTCCATTTACGGACTAAAGCAGGCATCGCGGAGTTGGAACATCTGTTTTGATGAGACGCTCAAGGAATTTGGCTTTATCAAAAATCCAGATGAACCAAGCATCTATAGTAGATTTGTAGCGAGAACTGTAGTATTCCTCGTTTTATACGTGGATGACATTCTCTTAATAGGAAATGACATTCCTATGCTACAATCTGTCAAGGGGTTCTTGTCACACAGGTTCTCCATGAAAGACCTGGGTGATGCCTCGTACATTCTGGGTATCCGGATCTACCGTGACAGATCCAAGAGGATATTAGGACTTTCGCAGTCCAGGTACATCGACGCCATACTGAAGAGATTCAGTATGGAAAATTCCAAGCGCGGTAACCTACCGGCTTGTCACGGGATCACCCTCTCTAAAGAGATGTCTTCCAAGACTGATTTGGAGAGGGATCGCATGTCCATTATACCCTACGCTTCTGCGGTAGGCTCTATAATGTATGCGATATTGTGTACCAGACCGGATGTAGCTTATGCACTGAGTGTGGTAAGCCGGTATCAGTCAAACCCTGGGGAGAAACACTGGATAGCGGTAAAGAACATTCTCAAGTACCTGAGAAGGACTAAGGAGATGTTCTTGGTGTATGGCGGAAAAGACCTCCAGATCGAGGCCTTTGCTGACTCCAGCTTCCAGAGTGACAAGGATGATTCCAAGTCCATGTCGGGTTTTGTCTTTACCCTCAATGGAGGGGCGGTTTGTTGGAAGAGTTCCAAACAGGAAACCGTTGCAGACTCGACGATGGAAGCGGAATACATCGCTGCATCTGATGCCGCAAAAGAAGCTGTGTGGATGAGGAAGTTTTTGAAAGAACTTCAGGTGGTTCCGTCCATTGTTGATCCAATACCTCTGTATTGCGACAACAACGGGGCTATAGCTTTAGCGAAGGAACCCAGGTCCCATCAGAGATCCAGACACATCTTGAGGCGGTATCACCTGATCAGGGAGATCGTGGATCGCCAGGAGATCGAGGTTCGGAGAGTTGCTTCAGAAGATAACACTGCAGATCCATTCACCAAGGCCTTGCCCCAGACTCAGTTCGAGCGGCTGATCGAGATGATAGGTCTTCGATACGCCAGTACATGGCCTTAGTGCAAGTGGGAGATTGTTAGTGTATATGCCCTAGAGGCCATTACTGTATCATACTAGTTTGTATATTACTTAATGGAAGCTTAGGATGTTCACCTTGTATATACAATCTTGCTCAAAAGAGTAGTATGCTACTTGGTTTGTTTCTACTTCAATGTGTACTTGTGTTTATTTTAGTATATAACCTATACACATTAGTTGAGCCCTTAGGATCTTTGCTTGATTACCAGCGTTGTGATGGCAGTCACACTAGTGGGGGCTGGGTAATCTATAAGCACATCCTTATGCAGGTCCCTAGTCGCAGGACTATCGAGACAGGGCATCGATACTCCGGAGTAGACTAGCGCATGCGCTTCTCATCCCAGAGTGGGAGACGGTCTGTCCCACAGCCGTCAGAACGTCGTACTGGAGATAGTATGCGGGTGCTCGTTGGGTTACGAGTACACTGGACAGGACTCGTCGGGAACTGACCGGTTGGTATTATACCTATCGTCAGTTATCAGTTCCCAGGTGACCTGAGTACAGCTTAGTCCGCTGACTTGACACTGTCACTTTGTAAGTGCACGGCGGCGCCCCGGCCGTCAATCCGACGCCGGAATGCGGAAGCGGTGAATAACTTAAATTTTGCGGACTTAGCAAACCGGCACCACCGCGCACTAAACACCCGGATCGTTACCATTAACAAGTCTAAGCTACTAGAAGATGGGTTAGAGATATATACCGACGATCCAAGTCCTCCGGTCTTCATCTCCACTCCGATCTCCTCGCGGGATGTTCCGTCCGTCTCCTCCTCGTCGCCGGAAGTGCACCACGTCGCCTATATCGTTTACGGGCTCCCACCTCAATGCCGAGGCAACTCGGGCACGAAGCCGGCTACTCGACGTGCCCAAGATTCGCTGTAGAATATTGTGTAGGACTCAAGTCTCACTTTGGGGTAGTGGAGTTTGCCATTGGTGAAGGAAAAGAGAGCTTGGAGAGAGGTGGGGAAAATGTAGCACACTAAAAAATGAGAGTAACATTTTCCACCTAAAAAGAAATGAATCCCTTGCCATGGAATGGCCGGCCCCCCCCTTGTACAAATGTAATTGGAGAGAGAAAGACCAAGGGGAGGGTTAATCAACATGTTAGAAAGAAAGTGTGGAGTTATCATGTGAAGAAATGATAGCAACAAATCCAACACTCCACACAACCATCAACAACAACCATGATGCTAACAAAGTCAAGCCATCATGATAAGGAAAGTCAAGCAAGTCAATGGATGGTGCACCATCATGAAGACTATCATGATGCTACAAGACGCAAAGAACCCCCTCCACTAATGTCTATTTGCAACAATGCAAATAAACCCTCCTCCACCAATCTTCGGCCAATGAACGGAACAATGGAAATTGGCCGAAACGGAAAGCAAACTGGCAACTCCAAAAAAAAACTGGTCCCGTAATAAATTACAGGAAAACCCCGATACTGTGCATACACACCCGCATCTGTATTTCGACCGAAATATAAATGCAATGAGACAAAGTCTACACTGTACTATACTAGAATCCGGCTTATACCAAAACCGGCTAGTAATATCTGTTCGATCTTGACCCGTGCAATACCGCACGTATCTGATCGAACCCTGCCATATAACAATACGGCCTATAGTACAAACTGTCCGATCCTGATCCGTGCAATACCGCACGTATCTGATCGGACCTTGCCATATCTCCATACGGCCTCTACAACCTTTCGCCCGAAAGCTGAGTAACTGTAAGTGTGGTGGACTCTAAAGACTCGTCAATACTATGGCTGTGGATTTAACCACTAGCACGTCAGAGGTATATGCCAATACGTGACGGGCCACCAGCTATTGACCAAAAGGGACGTCGATGAGGAAGCTCACCCCGACACCCAACTGAGCCTGTCAGTGACAATATCCGTGCAGTCCGGTCCGTTCGTCTATGAGCATCGCATGGCGGGCCTAGGGGGTTGGTAAAAGTCAGACTCCTAAAAGCGGTACAAGTCGTGTCGGAGTGTAGCCCAGAACACCCTGAGATACTACTGGAATACCTACCAGTAAATCTCCTTGCCTCGGCCGAGGGCTTCGTGTAATGGCTCTCCTAGACACAGCACGACCTCACCCCCAATACCGGGAGAGACGAACCCCTGAAGATACGCTCACTGCCTCCATGTGGCTCGGGACTGTACCCAACTAAAACCTGTTTGCACGACTCCTTTGAGCCGTGGTAGGGTAGTAATCAAAGTACAGTGGGAACTCACACAAGAAAAATGACGATCCCCAGGTCGATGAACTAACCTGCACACATGTCACCAGGGAACTGCCATCTGACGTCTGGTATATGACCAACTAGCATGTTCCCGGCGAGTCCTGTCCGGTGTACTCATAACCCAATGAGCACCTGTATACATCTTAGGTGATCCAACTGACACCAGTGGCTTGTGAGACCGGCCACCGCCCCTCGTCGGGGTCTCGACTGTATACACTAGTCTACTATGGAGTATCGATGCCCTGTCTCGAAACTCACACGACTAGGGACCATTTCAGGATATGCTTATAGACTACCAGCTCCCACGTATATGATCGCCCTCATACTGCTGGTGGTCAAGCATAGAATCCTAGGGGCTCTATCAACGTGTAATAGCGACGTGTCAGGTCACCTAAAACAGTACACGATGATAAAGGTAAACCAGATAGCATACTATCATCTCGAGTAAGACTGTCCTACCGGGATAGGTCCTCCCTCAATCACCGCAATCACGTACCTGTGATCCAATAATTGACTCTGAGGGCATTATCTCCAACAATCTCCCACTTGCACTCAAGGCTAATTATTGCGATGTCGCATACTCACAGCCCGTGTGATACCGAACACCCAACTCCTCTACTAGTCAGTCTCACAAAGCTCGTTTGCGAAACCATTGCGTTCGAGGAATAGCCTCAGTGAGTGGATCCGCCTTGATGTCTCTTTCTATTTCTCTCTATATCTCAAGTTCGCGGAGAAAACCATCTCCCGAAATGAGCAATACCTGTCTTAGAATGTGTCTGGATGTCTGATGGGACATTGCTCATAAATGAACTCCAAATCCAAACTTCTTAGACTGTATCGTCAACTGAACTTAATCAGTATCCTGCGCCATGCCACCCTCAGTATTGCCTTGGACCACCTGTCCAAAATACTGCCCCTCGTCAGAAGGAAAAACTATAACTCTGACAACCTCCTTGTCGTCCATGTCACCTTGGAAGCCTGGAATGATAACTGTCTCCCGAATGAGGCTGTCATTATCATATCCCTAGAACATCCACTTATGTTCTAAAACTGCTTCCGACTGTTTCTCCAGGATTGGATCAATGTCAACTTATTGCATCTAGTGCAAGAACAACATCTGGTGTGGTACTTGACATCTCATGATTGACTCAATTGCCTGAGCAAGTGATCTGCCAATCATGCACGTCCCTCTCCCCTTTAGTCTGTAAGACACCTTTGGAGAGGGTGACTCCATCACCTGCAGGTACACTACCGTGCCAGGAGTCGTCCATTCTAAATACTCTTAGAATGCTGTCTAAGTACCCTGATTGGGAAACCATCCAAATCTAGATCTAAAACCATAGATCTAGTAACCAGTATGTCTGATATAATATCCAAGTCCTGTGTGGAGAAACCACTGTGTGACGACCAAAGTATAACCGATTGTAGTGTAGGAATATCACTTCCTACTCTGTGTATGTCATCCAAATACCATGACATCACACCCTAGTACCTCCTCAACAGATCCATCCCCTATTCTGATGAAGTCAAACCCATGAGTGTCACGTCAGAAATAGATGATCTATCTCCGCTACATCTGCTTTAGTCTATAAATAGACATAAGCTACCTGTCCACCAATGCTTTCGCTGCTCCCACTGTCTACGACAACCCTCTGGCAGAGTCATATACACGTACACTTCTAAAGAGAGTTCAGAACGACGCTATACTCATCCTCCTGCCGGGTCTCGTAACCTGGAACAACAGCAATGGTAATTGTGGGTAAACAAGAACTTCCTTGTCACCGTCCTTGAGGCCACCGTAGTATCTCTCGGGTGCCTGATGTTACCCACCTTATCTGCGGAGTGGCCAATGGAATGTCAATCCAGATTGAATCTTTAGGTTCCTTATCAAATCTTCAGTAATCGTTCGTGGTTCTGGAATCACTTCCAGTTCTACCATACTCCCACTACTGTTTTCTGAAAAAATCCATTTTTAATAAAACTGTGGCGAGTCTAGAACAATACTGCTATTATTCATCCAGATGGTAGAAAGTCAACCCTCGTCATAGCCTGGGTCAACCCACAAACAGCCATTACAGAAACGTGCCTTGAGTTGTCCAGTATCTGGTTTTAATCATAAGCCGGACAACTCCCCGTACCTTAACATCGTTAAGATATGAACTGTTCTATATCCAATACAGAACCAGAGGCACTGATTTAATTGAACCAGATTCAAATCATGCAGCTGTCTCCAGTGCATGTCAACTAAATGGAAGGAGGCCGATCAGCGTTACTCAACTTAGGAATGCTTCCAATTATGAGTAACCTGAAAGAGAAGCAAGTTCTCTTAGTCACTACTACCAACCGAATACCATGCACAAGTATCTACATCTTCGATCACTTTGAAGAATCCCGATACTTTCTACACCTGGTTCTCTACTGTATTCAAATACCTATAACTCCTCAAAACTTAGACCCTGTGTTTCTACGAAACACATGTCTAAGAACTAGAGAAGTTAAAAGTAAACAGAATATAGTATGAGGACCAACCCCTCTGTCCTAATGGACACTGGACAACATACAATACTCTGTATAAGTCCGCTGAGTCTAACAACTCTTTCACTGTGTATCGTAGGTTGAAAACTGTACTTACGGTTAAGAAGAATTACACCGATGTTTAATGCTCCTTACCTAACCATCGATTGATATAGGTAAATGTCGTAGACATAATTTCAGAAAGGTATATCTCACTCTATGAAAATAGACGTACAGATATATCGATTTGAAATTGGTGCATAGCAGCGGATATTCAAAACCAAATATTTGCCGACGGACAAACAACCCAGGTGATTTCCTCAAATATCACCGATTACAACGAATCCCGATATAATGAGGATGATCACCCAATTCCCAATAACTTACTCCCACTCATCATCTGTAAAAACATACAGATGTGAGAATCGTACTTGGTAAATACATACCCTGGAGTAAGTATTTAGTCGGGAAATCAGCTTTCCTTTAACAGTACACAGTGAGACTGAAACATTGAAATGTTTCGATGGGGTATTCTGGTATTCCTAGTAATGCCTCTTCCATTATCCAGATTCACAACTGTAACCGTGTAATTCTTTGCCACCTCTCAAAATCCCTTCATATGTCTTTAGTCATTACCTTCTGCACACCCCTTTAGGCCAAATGGTTTTCTTCCTTCCCTACCGTTCGGCACCAGCCTATGGTTTGGAAGAAGACTATACAATAAGCATAATGGGTGTACTGTCCCAATCCTAGGAACACTCGCAATGCGAGAGAAGGTGAAGATAAAAGACACCTGAATAAATCTTATTCCTATTTCTCCTGAACCAGAATCCATCCCCGAACTGGAACAAGTTCCTTTCGAGTTCGTATATAACCATACGATGGAGTATCCAATAAAATGTGGATCTTCGTAGTGATACGGAGTGTCCTGGAGAAATTCAAAGGTGATTTTAGGATTGGCGAAGAAATACCTGGTTTGGTCATGAATATCTGTTGCAATTTACTTTGCCCTCTTACAAATCCCTTGCTTTGTCTTAACTTAATACCTTCTGCACACCATCGTTAGGCTAATTGGTTTTCTTCATTCCCTACCTGTCGGCACCAGCCTAAGGTTTGGAAGAAGACAATCCAATTTGCGTAATAGGTGTACTACCCCTAAACCAAGGAGTCCTCGTAACCTGAGAGAGGGTAAAAGGAAAAGACAACTGAATAATCCTATCCGTTTTCTCCAGAACCGGAAACCATCCTCGAATAAATCCCTTCGAGTTCGTATCTAACCATACGATGGTTTTGTCCAATGGAAGTGGACATTCGTAGTAATACGGGGTGTCCTGGAGAAAAGGGTAAAAGTAGGAGTGGCAATGAGGTTTGCAACTCTGACAATCCAAAAGCCAGTGTTAAGAAGGTTCGGTCAACTTGGTCACTGAGTCATAGTCATAGGGTCGGGTCAATGGTCGCTGCCAAAGAGAGAGAGAAAAGAAACACTCAGCGTGCACTCTAACCTAGATCAGAATGGTTACTAATTTATCTAATCTGGAAACCTCCCACTGTACCTCAAATTTTCCTCCAAACCTGAAAGAAGAATTAGTCGGGGTCACCCGAGGAGTAAACTAACTCATCAGTGGGAATCGGGATCCAACTATCATCGCATGACAACGTGACGGAATCCGCTCACGGTATCACACTCCAGAAGGTATGCGCATATCTGGCAAGTTTCAGTACTTTTGAAACTCCCGATGTGATTTCTGCCCCATGCTCTTATGACCTTGACTTTGGCCAACAAATCATAAGTCACATGTCAAGTTCTACCCGTCATTCTCCAGGTTGATTCGAATCCACCCGCACAAGCCCTTGACTTTGGCCAACAAGGCTATACGACTGTCCCAAACCAACGCATCTATCTATGCTGCATATGAATAACCAACAGCTACCAAACACTATGCCTTGACTTTGGCCAACAAACACAGCTTGAATACTATTGACTACCCATATGAAACGACGGAGGGCTACGAATGGTTTCTGGCGAAAACCTTTAACGTAAAGAACTTGATATCGTTGAAGGAACGGATAGCTTTTTAAAATATAGTGATGAAAAACGATTGCTAAAGAGGTCACTCCCGGTGAAGGGATCTCGGCTCTTTCCCCGTAGAATGAGGTGCAGGATATTCCAACTGAATACCACGATGCAAAGCAAAAGTAATCGGCTATAGTGAAGTTAATGCCCTGACGCAAACTTTTTGTCCAAGGGGTCACTCCCGGTAAAGGGATCTCGGCCCTTGCCTCGTCGACTGAGGAGCAGGATATTCCAACTGAATATCACGATGCAAAACAAAAGTGAACGTCCTTGCAATAACAGCTTTTGAAAAGTGTTCCAACAACATCAGATTAGGTTTGTTTTTAAACTTGCATTGATCCGAATCAATGCAGTCCCATCAATTGATCACACCAAAAAAGAACGAAAATATACTGATGTACGTATATGCCATCCGCATTCGCCACTGGGTCCCGTCATTACCCGTTAGGTTAGCTTACTAACGACAGAGCGGGGACTGGACTAGCGCGGATGTAAAACATATACAGCATCTACTAATATATATACCAATATATTATATTTCGCTCAAGGCGTGAAAAGAAATACAACATCACAGAGAATGAACAGCATCACAGAAACAATACAGATATCTGGGATCCCCGGGTTTCACAGAGCCGCTGAAACCCGACGTTCCCCTGGTCGTGTGGATAGCCTGTGCAATGAAATCCTAGACCCCTACGGGCGCGGTAAGTTACCCGCCAAAACCTGAAGCGAGGCAGCCCCCTTCAGCGCCGTGAATGGACCACCCAGCACTTCACGGAATCCGGTAACTTGGGCACCCCTCCTGGGTCAACCTGTACCCCCTACGAGTGCGGCGAATAGCCCGCCAATCCTAGAGTGAAGCCCCCTCCGTCTCAATGCCATGAGATGCGGGCTTGTTGCCCTCCAGAACCCGGCTATCCGTGCACCCCTCCGCGGGGTAATCCTAGTACAGAAAGTAAAATATACATACAACGGGTACAACGACCGCAACCTGGCCGTGCCCCAAAATAATAATACAAACAGGCAGTGGCGGCAGTCCACATGTCGGACGCTCGCCCCGCAATATCAAATGTACATAATACAACATCACAGTACTAGCATTGCATCCAGGCTATCCCCCACGACCGATCCGCAACATCACAGCATAAACATAAAACATCAACGTGAAAGTCACGTTCGCAAATCCGTCTAACCGGGCTATAGCAGTTAGACCGGATTTACCGATCGAGTGACATTCACGGTCGCAGATATAATGTAAATACTGTGAAAAATGTGTTTAAAATATTCCGATTGATCAAACTTTAACAAGTGGGCCCACAAACAATACTGCAGCAGTTAAAGAAATCCTGGGCCCAAAATTAATATTCCAAAACCCATATTGTAAGCCCAGAAGGCCTCTGTAAAAATTTGGTGAAGTGATGTGAATAGTGCGCGGCGGAAGGGCGGCGGAAATGGGGTTTTCGCGGCGGTTCCGCGCTCCAACTGTGGAGTCACTTCATCGAATTTTTACAGAGCTCTTAGATTTTCCAGTACATCAATATTTTACAACCTGAAAAATTTTTAGAGACCAAAAATTTCCAACAGAAACTGATGCGAAGTAAAATGCAGTTTTGGAACATTCGATCGATCGAAACAGAAAAACACATTACACAAAGCTAGACTAAGTTAATGGGGAGGCTCTGATACCACTGTAAGTGCACGGCGGCGCCCCGGCCGTCAATCCGACGCCGGAATGCGGAAGCGGTGAATAACTTAAATTTTGCGGACTTAGCAAACCGGCACCACCGCGCACTAAACACCCGGATCGTTACCATTAACAAGTCTAAGCTACTAGAAGATGGGTTAGAGATATATACCGACGATCCAAGTCCTCCGGTCTTCATCTCCACTCCGATCTCCTCGCGGGATGTTCCGTCCGTCTCCTCCTCGTCGCCGGAAGTGCACCACGTCGCCTATATCGTTTACGGGCTCCCACCTCAATGCCGAGGCAACTCGGGCACGAAGCCGGCTACTCGACGTGCCCAAGATTCGCTGTAGAATATTGTGTAGGACTCAAGTCTCACTTTGGGGTAGTGGAGTTTGCCATTGGTGAAGGAAAAGAGAGCTTGGAGAGAGGTGGGGAAAATGTAGCACACTAAAAAATGAGAGTAACATTTTCCACCCAAAAAGAAATGAATCCCTTGCCATGGAATGGCCGGCCCCCCCCCTTGTACAAATGTAATTGGAGAGAGAAAGACCAAGGGGAGGGTTAATCAACATGTTAGAAAGAAAGTGTGGAGTTATCATGTGAAGAAATGATAGCAACAAATCCAACACTCCACACAACCATCAACAACAACCATGATGCTAACAAAGTCAAGCCATCATGATAAGGAAAGTCAAGCAAGTCAATGGATGGTGCACCATCATGAAGACTATCATGATGCTACAAGACGCAAAGAACCCCCTCCACTAATGTCTATTTGCAACAATGCAAATAAACCCTCCTCCACCAATCTTCGGCCAATGAACGGAACAATGGAAATTGGCCGAAACGGAAAGCAAACTGGCAACTCCAAAAAAAAACTGGTCCCGTAATAAATTACAGGAAAACCCCGATACTGTGCATACACACCCGCATCTGTATTTCGACCGAAATATAAATGCAATGAGACAAAGTCTACACTGTACTATACTAGAATCCGGCTTATACCAAAACCGGCTAGTAATATCTGTTCGATCTTGACCCGTGCAATACCGCACGTATCTGATCGAACCCTGCCATATAACAATACGGCCTATAGTACAAACTGTCCGATCCTGATCCGTGCAATACCGCACGTATCTGATCGGACCTTGCCATATCTCCATACGGCCTCTACAACCTTTCGCCCGAAAGCTGAGTAACTGTAAGTGTGGTGGACTCTAAAGACTCGTCAATACTATGGCTGTGGATTTAACCACTAGCACGTCAGAGGTATATGCCAATACGTGACGGGCCACCAGCTATTGACCAAAAGGGACGTCGATGAGGAAGCTCACCCCGACACCCAACTGAGCCTGTCAGTGACAATATCCGTGCAGTCCGGTCCGTTCGTCTATGAGCATCGCATGGCGGGCCTAGGGGGTTGGTAAAAGTCAGACCCCCAAAAGCGGTACAAGTCGTGTCGGAGTGTAGCCCAGAACACCCTGAGATACTACTGGAATACCTACCAGTAAATCTCCTTGCCTCGGCCGAGGGCTTCGTGTAATGGCTCTCCTAGACACAGCACGACCTCACCCCCAATACCGGGAGAGACGAACCCCTGAAGATACGCTCACTGCCTCCATGTGGCTCGGGACTGTACCCAACTAAAACCTGTTTGCACGACTCCTTTGAGCCGTGGTAGGGTAGTAATCAAAGTACAGTGGGAACTCATACAAGACAAATGACGATCCCCAGGTCGATGAACTAACCTGCACACATGTCACCAGGGAACTGCCATCTGACGTCTGGTATATGACCAACTAGCATGTTCCCGGCGAGTCCTGTCCGGTGTACTCATAACCCAATGAGCACCTGTATACATCTTAGGTGATCCAACTGACACCAGTGGCTTGTGAGACCGGCCACCGCCCCTCGTCGGGGTCTCGACTGTATACACTAGTCTACTATGGAGTATCGATGCCCTGTCTCGAAACTCACACGACTAGGGACCATTTCAGGATATGCTTATAGACTACCAGCTCCCACGTATATGATCGCCCTCATACTGCTGGTGGTCAAGCATAGAATCCTAGGGGCTCTATCAACGTGTAATAGCGACGTGTCAGGTCACCTAAAACAGTACACGATGATAAAGGTAAACCAGATAGCATACTATCATCTCGAGTAAGACTGTCCTACCGGGATAGGTCCTCCCTCAATCACCGCAATCACGTACCTGTGATCCAATAATTGACTCTGAGGGCATTATCTCCAACACACTTCGCCTCGAGTGTGTTCCCACTGTACTTTGATTGCTACCCTACCACGGCTCAAAGGAGTCGTGCAAACAGGTGGTAGTTGGGTGCAGTCCCGAAGCACTTGGAGGCAGTGACGGTTAGACAAGATTCGTCTCTCCCGGTATTGGGGGTTGACATCGCGCTGTGTCTAGGAGAGCCATTACACGAGTAGTCCCTGGCCAGGGCAATCGAGATATACTGGTAGGTTTCCAGTGTTATCTCAGGGTGTTTTGGGCTTCACTCCGACACGACTTGTACCGCTATTAGGGGACTGACGTTTACCGCCCCCTAGGCCTGCCATGCGATGTATCAGACGAACAGACCGGACTGTACGGAGATTGTCACATTCAGGCTCAGTAGGAGTTCAGATGGGTTTCACCTTGTCAGTCTTCTTGTCGACTTCTACCTAGGGACCGTTACGCACAGCTAGTGCCGCTTGGGGTCTGTGGTTAAACCTACTGCCAGCGTAGTGTCGAGTCTTTAGAGTCCCACACAGAAAGCTATTCGCATTTAGGCAAAAGAGTAGAGGTCGCATGGTTTTGCGGCAGGTCGCATGGTTTTGCGACAGGGTTCGGTCACATCTGGGCACTTGTGCACGTACAGTGTCCGGACAGTAGACACTAGCGGGCTTTGGTTTAAGCCAGATCCTAGTGTATGTATTGGGATTGGATTTATCCAGTTTGTATTCGTGTTCCTCGGAACGCGGATGCGGGTGTGTATGCACAGTTGACGGAGAGACAGAGGCGGAGGATTCTCATTAGGGTTGTTGACCGTTGACAGTTGACTATTGACTTTTTGCTCAACCCTAATGAGAATATGATATGTGATTAACGATTATATTAATTAGGTATTATGGTGACATTGTTATTGAGTTGTTGACTTTTGTTGACTTGTTGACTTTGTTGACTAGGCTTGACTAGTTGACCATCATGATAACCATAGCTATCATTTCATGGCAAAGACTTTTGCTTGCTTGCTCTTTTGTGCAAAATGAGTGCATGAAATGATATGGCTATGGTTGCTTAAACCATCACATAATACTTGATTGATATGATGTGTTATGATTGTTTTGGATTATGAGAGCCAAATGAGAAAAGTCTTCTCTCATTCTTTCATGCTCATTCTCTCTCTTGTTCTTGAGCTCTCATCTTCCTCCTCTTGCTCTCCCTCTCTTGACTCTATGGTTCACTTGTCTCATGAGTTGAGAACCTAGAACCATAGATAAAATCCCATACAAACTCTTCTCTACTCACTCTAGTTCACAAGGTTTAGCAAACCAAGTGAACTAGTTTCTTCAAAGACCGAAGAAGAAGCCAAAGGTAGAAACTTTCGAGGTGGATCTATCTTCGGCGCAAGGAGATGGCGGAGTGTAGGCAATCCGGACATCCATCGAGGCTTGAAGACGAAGGAGTTCGAGAAAAAGAAAGGTATAACCCCCTAACTGAGTAGTTAGCAACTCGTAGTTACGTTGTTAGTTAGATGTTTAACAAAGATTCGGGTTTTAAGTCCATGTTACCATCTCTAAGAAAATCGTTTTTTATCAAATTCCGCATGCCCGAAAGTACCGGGAGAGGTAGCATGGACTTACAAATTTTTCTTTCTTTAGTTTTCTTTTTCTCAATTTATTTCATCACCATTGAAAAAGCTAGCAAGCTTTTGAGGAAGAAGAAGATGAAGTGATGAGAATAAATGTTGTGTGTGTTTAGAAATGCAACCTAAGGTCAAGTATATCATCCTTAACCCATGTAGAGACTTAACCATTAGATATGGTTAAAGGTATGGTTGATAAATATCTTAAGCAAGACAAAAAGAGTGGACAAAGTCAAAGAAACTACAAGCTTCTACAAGCTTCATCCATGAACATTATCCATAATATTTGAATTACTTAATGATAAATATAAACCTTAATATTAACCCTAGTATGGTGTATCTCTAATAAACCCTAGTTGCATTTATAACCAAGCATGTTATAATTATACATATCACATATATATAGTTAAGTAACAAAAGAATACATTTAACGTGTATCATATATATATTAATGTATCCAAAATGAGAAAAAGAATTATTTAAGTGAGCTTATATTAGTTAATGTCATATAATATATCACATATATAATTATACATTAAATCATCGAATCAATACTTGATCCGATAATCCGGCTATATCATATATAACGACTAATATATAATATGTATCATTTCATCGAATCAACACTTGATCCGATGACCCGGCTATATCTCATATACCCGGCCGATATCACATATCGCGAGAATAGGATACGGTATCACATATCGTATTTTTCTCGGTCCCGCACATATCGCATATGTGCTCCTACTCAGTTTTGCCTGAGCCAGGAAACCTCTGTGTAGGACTCTCAAGATTCGTCAATACGCCGGCAGTAGGTGATGATCATATCAAACACCTACAAGCTGCAGGTGGTCAGCTAAACATAACACCCACCCGGGTATTGAGCGACCAGAAGATCAACAATCAAGCCTGCACATACTCCTGCGAGTCCAGTCAGTAACACTACCATACAGTCCGGTCTCTTCGTTTGATATGTCGCATATACAGTCTAGGGGTGGTAAAACGTCAGACCACAATAACCGATAAGTCATGTCGATGTGAGGCTCATAACGGGTCGAGAAACTACTGATAACTCTTACCAGAAAATCTCCATATGAGCCCTGGCCAGGGACTTCCAGTTATAGCCAATCAAACACAGCGCAACATCAACTCCCAATACCGGGAGAGACGAAACCCCTCCTATCGCTCATTGCCTCCATGTGATTCGGGACTGTACCCAAAAGCCACCGTTTTACACGTCCTCTTGAACGTGGTAAGGTGGAAATCAAAGCACAGTGGGAATCACACAAGACTCTATGACGATCTCAGGTCTACAGACTAACCTATACCAGTGTCACCGGGGAATTTCTATATGACGATAGGTATAATACCATCTAGGAGTTCTCGGCGAGTCCGTTCAGTGTACCCAGTCTCCACTGAGCACCCGTATACCATCTTTGATGTCGAACACCAATGGATGTGGGATCATACATCGCCCATCAATTGGGTCAAGATGCATATACGCTAGTCTACTATGGAGTATCGATGCCCTATCTCGATACACCCTCGACTAGGAACAGTTATAGGATGTACTCGCAGACTACTCTGGCCCCACTAGTATGATCTGCATCATAGTCCCAGAAGTGAAGTACATATCCTAAGGGCTTTATCAACATTGTTCCGATACATGTCTACACGTTAAGATAAAGAGCAACCAGATAGCATACTATCATATCGAGCAAGAAATTCCTCTCTCTATATATCCAAGCATCCACTATAATATACATCATATGTACAATAATGGCCTCTAGGGCATATACATAACTAACAGAAATATCATATCAAGAGAAACTGGGTTTTTAAAACAATACATATTTTCCTTTGAAATAACCATGGTTCTCAAATCTAAAATTTCATGAAAACAACATATCTTAATGTGTAAAATCGTAAAGCATGATGTATGCGACATATAAAAAAAATGCAAGCATATCCGTAAATCATGCAACATGGAACAGTAATATGCATATATCAAGGGAAAACCGCTCTTTAAAATGAATCCAGATTTAAAATATATCCTACGTTTCCCAAAACCTCCAAGGTCAAATGCAATATCGTATAAAGGTGTATATGCAACTATAGCAAGTAAATTATGCAAAGAGTCATATCATGATACAGCAATTCTACTGTGTAGTGACATGGCAATTATCGATGATGAAGTGTGTGAGCCAGCCAATCTGTGTAAATATGACATACGCATAATCGATAACGGTGCAGGTGTACTAGCACAGGTATATGAAATGCAATAGTAATGACATGAACGTAGCATAAAGTAAATCGGCAGCTAAAAGGTAAAAAGGTTACGTATCTAACATTACCGAGTCGGTGAATCTATCAATCGGCCTCCTCTAGTCAAGGGTATGGATCAATCATCAATAGACTCATCACGTACGATAACTCATCGTACGACGTCAATAAACAGTTTGGGATCCTAATAACCTATATGAAAAGGAGGGTACGGACCTCACGTATCGTACGGCTTATCATTCGAGATTCACAACATTATCCATATATATATACTTATCTCTCAGGTCGCATCCGTATCAATCTCAGATCATGGGACCGGCAAAGGTATCAATTATCACGTATTGACCCGCGTCCGTATACCGATATATCAATCAAGTCATCTTATCAATCTAAAATCTTATATTATCTACCTCATGTTATACCACTATGATCTCCTATTGGTTCTCTTTACAACTACTTATCTATATCTATCATATCAAGTCACCTAAACCCTAAGTTATTATTTTAGTCATGGTATATCTTATCTCCTACTAATTCCTTAACCGTATTCCTAACTTTCTAATATGGTTTCTCTAGCCATATCCTATAGTTTTCTAGTCTAGGGTTCCTTAACCGTATTCTATAAATCGGTTTCCATCAAAACTTGCGGGGGTGCTATACGCCATCCACCCGACTTCCCCCGTAGATATAGATCTACTCACCTTGATCCTCGCTTGCCGAAGTCGATGACGCCACGCTCCGTCGCCTCGGAATCCACGCGAAGGTACCTACAATATCAACATATATCGTAAAGCTATTAAAATCAAGTTCGGAAAACAAATACGGCGCACGGTGCGCTCATAGGTTAGAACCTATAGCCTACGCATGCAAACCAATCAAACAACCTTTGTTGTTGACGTACAAACGCTCAACAACCAAAACAAATCCAAACAACAAAACTCAAGTTTACAAAATATGGAAAACATAACCAAAAGTACCCCAATGTGCTCCTAGATTTCACCCTAAGCCAAACTAGGGAATTTTGCATATAGGGTTGCTCTAGATATCACCTAAGGGACTCACCAACCAAAATTCAATGCATTTCCTCCCGACATGGCCGCAAATTGCGGCCCATATGAATAAACCTGCGGCCAGAAAGTGGGGGGAGGGGCTCAGGTTTCAGGGGATGATTCATGGTTGCCTGCACGTCTCATGGTCAAGGGAACTTCTTTTACAATGGTCTCGGGTCATCCCAGATCTCTAAATACCCTCACAAGTCGTCAAATTTACCAATGTTGGAAAGTTCTAAGTTCGTGTTTGGGTTCTATTTTCTGTTTTAGGTCAGTAAAAACACCACTCAAGTCTAGTTAACAGCCTCAACACATCATCAACTCCCACAATTACCCAAACCCTTCTCTAGGATTTTCTAAGATCACAATCCCACACAAAATCAACCTCTAAACTACACTGGAATGCAAGGAAACTAGAAACTACACTAAAGGAAATGAATTATACCTCATGGATGTAGCCAAGCAAAACCGTAGCTCCCCAAAGTTCTCAAAATCCAACATTGATGGGTCCAAAGTGTAGAGGGTGAAGAGGGGATCAACTTTAATGAAAGGGGTTTGGGGTTTTGATGAAGATTTCATGGGTTTGAAGGGAGAGGGAAGTGAGGTTGAAGGAGATGAAAAGAAATAATGGGGGAGGAAAAGAAATGAGGCAGACCCCCCTCTCTCACTTATTCTCAATCTTTCTCTCTCACCTATTGACCCTTCTACCCTTCTCATTTTCTTTTCTTTTTTTTTTAAAAGCCAACTCACATAATACCCCCAAAACAACATAAGAAATAGCATATAATCAAAACCTAACGTGACATGGTGCACTGGCTATGGAAAACTGTATAAACACGGATTTGGCTTAATCGCGATTAGCAGTGCACTAATCGGGTTTTATCCAAACTGCATATAATAAAATTTTAAAATGCCAAATCGGATAAATATATTTTTAAATGAATAAATCATTTTAAATCTTCAATTATTTTACAATTATTGGTATATATTTGTTGGATATATGTATGCCCTAGAGGCCATTATATGATACTGGATGTAATTATACATGCATATATATATATTCAGTGTACATTCTTGCTCAACATGATAGTAAGCTATCTGGTTCTTCTTTATCTGACATGTTGATTTGATCATGCTTTTATTCATTCACACATGTCGATAAAGCCCTAAGGATATTGGCTTGACTACTGTGATTATGATAGAGATCATACTAGTGGGACATCTGTAGTTTATAAGCATATCCTGAAATGTCCCTAGTCATAGGTGTATCGAGACGGGGCATCGATATACCAGAGTAGACTAGCGTATATGATACTTGAGCTATATGATGGGCGATGGATGTTCCCACATTCATCGATGTTTGACATCGAGATCGTATACGCGTGCTCAATGGTGACTGGGTACACTGGACGGACTCACCGAGAACTCCTATATGAAATTATATCTATCGTCGGATAGCAGTTCTCAGGTGACACTGGTGCAGGTTAGTCTGTAGACCCAAGATCTTCATAGAGTCTTATGTGTTCTCCCACCGTACTTTGATTACCACCCTACCACGGCTCTACTGAGTCGTGCAAACAGGTGGCCGTTGGGTACAGTCCCGAGACACACGAAGGCGATGAGCGATAGGAGGGGTTTCGTCTCTCCCGGTATTGGGAGTTGATGTTGTACTGTGCTTGACTGGTTATATCAGTAAGTCCCTAGCCAGGGCTGTTGAGATTTACTGATAAGTGTTATCAGTAGTTTCTCGATCTGTTATAGACCATTCATCGGCACGACTTATTGAGTTATTCGGGTCGACGTTACCATCCCTAGACTTGATATGCAGCATATCTGACGAAGAGACCGGACTGTACGGTAGTGTTGCCGGTTGGCTCGACGAGAGTTGTTACAGGTTCGCTTGTTTTCTTCTGATCGCTCAATACCCGGGTGGCCGTTACGTTTAGCTGACCGCTTGCGGCTTGGGGGTGCTTGATATGATCATCACCCACTGCCGGCGTATTGACGAGTCTTAGAGTCCCAAAATGGAATTGCCTAGTCCAGGCGAAACGATGTGGTGCGCATATGAGATATGCGCGTGGACCCGGTTAAAATGCGTGTATGAGATACCGTATATTAATCGGGCGGTTTGCTTTTGGTCGGGTCTTATGAAATATGACCGTGTTGCTAAATCAAGTGTTGATTTATCATTGACCATTAGTTTCTCACTTTAAATCCTTTCTTGTCTTTTGTTGTATGCATGCATGTATGCATGCATTCATTCTTATTCATGCACATCTGGATGTGCATGCACACATACATGCATACATCATTATATCATGGTTGTTGATATAGTGGATGGTGGCAATATAAGTCTCACACCCTTTATAAAATATATGGATATTATTTTTGGAAAAGGAAAATAAAAATGGAAATTGTTTCATGGTTTAATATTTTATTCTTGCACTAAACCCTTGGATTAACCATGATTCATTTTCCATGGTCATTCTTCTTCCAAACAAAAATATCTAGATATTTTATAACCATGGTTGAGAATGAGAGAGTGAAAATATATATATTTTCATTTTCTCATTTTATTCAACAAGCTTATCATTATCTTGAGTTTTGTAAGCCATCATCTTCTTCCTCTTTTCTCTCTTGCTCTCTAGTTTTCTCAAGTGAGCAAAAGAGTTACAAAGTTAGGATTTTGAAGTGAGAAAACCAACCACAACACCATTCTACACTAGTCTTGCCCATTAGTGTAGAGTGTTAGCTTCCATTTCTTCTCTTGATCTTGTGGAGCTTCAAGCTTGGACAAAGAGGACTCCGGGTGGATCGTCGTGGACCTAGAGGATCACAAGCAGACCTTTTTCCAACCCTCAAGTAGCCAAGGAGTCTAGCGTAGGGAGATACAAAGGTTGTACTCTCAAAACCCTTGCTTTTACTACTTGTGTTTGTGTTAAACTTTAGTTGCCCTAAATTTTCTAGCATGATCCTTTAGAATGTTTCTTTAGCACCATAAAAATTTAAATTTGGTTTGTGTGTTGCCTCCAAACCCTAGTAGTGGTGCTGTTGGAAACCTTTCAATATTTATACCATTTTATGAAAACCCCAATTTCGCAAATCGGGTATTTTTCGCGAAGTATATTATTTTAATATTAAATACCAAAAATAATATTTTATATTTTATGAAATGTTACAGTTTTGCACGTTCTCTTGAACGTGTTAAGGTGGAAATCAAAGCACAGTGGGAATCTCACAAGACTCTATGACGATCTCGGGTCTACAGACTAACCTGTACCTGTGTCACCAGAGAACTGCTATCTGACGATAGGTATAATACCAACTAGGAGTTCTCGGCGAGTCCGTTCAGTGTACCCAGTTTCCACTGAGCACCCATATACCATCTTTGATGTCAAACACCAATGGATGTAGGATCATCCATCGCCTATCGTATGGATCAAGATACGTATATGCTGGTCGACTCTTGAATATCGATGCCCTGTCTTGATACACTCTCGACTAGGAACAATAATAGGGTGTACTTATGGACTACCCTTGCCCCACTTGTATGATCTCTATCATAGTCCTGGTAGTCAAGTACACATCCTAAGGGCTTTATCAACATGTGAGAGCAAGACAACATCACTTATACAAGTCAACATGTTAAGAAAAAGAGCAACCATATAGCATACTATCATTTTGATCAAGAAATTCCTCTCTATATATATCCAAGCATCCACTATAATATACATTACATGTAAAATAATGGCCTTTAGGGCATACATATAACTAACAATCTCTTACTTGCACTAAGGCCAGTTGTTGTAGTATCTCATACCCAACATCCCAAAGAGTCTCTCAATTTGTGTCTGGGGTATGGCCTTTGTGAGTGGATCCGCCGTGTTGTCCTTCATGTCAACTCTCTTGACCTCGCTCTCCCGGCGATCAACTATCTCCCGGATCAGGTGATACTGCCTCAGAATATGCCTGGATCGCTGATGGGACCTGGGTTCCTTGGCTAATGCCACTGCTCCATTGTTATCATAATACAAAGGTATTGGATATTCAATGGACGGAACCACTCCAAGTTCAGTTATGAACTTCTTCATCCAGATAGTCTCTTTGGCAACATCGTTGGCAGCGATGTATTCAGCCTCCATCGTCGAGTCTGCCACGGTTTCCTGCTTGGAACGCTTCAAACAAACCTCCCCTCCATTTAGGGTAAAGACAAATCCCGAGACCGACTTAGATTCGTCCTTATCACTCTGGAAGCTCGAATCGGTAAAGGACACCACATGGAGTTCACCGTTACCATACACCAAGAACATCTCTTTAGTCCTTCTCAAGTACTTGAGAATGTTCTTCACAGCTGTCCAGTGACTCTCTCCTGGATCTGCTTGATACCTACTCACTACACTTAGTGAGTATGCTACATCGGGTCTGGTACATAACATCGCGTACATGATAGAGCCTACTGCCGAAGTATAGGGTATCCCTTGCATGCGAGCTCTCTCCAAATCAGTCTTGGGAGATATCTCTTTGGAGAGAGTGAGTCCTGTGATCGTCGGTAAATTCCCATGCTTGGATTCTTCCATACTAAACCACTTTAGTATGGTGTCTATGTACCTGGATTGAAACAATCCCAGTATCCATTTAGATCTATCTCTATAGATCTTAATCCCCAAGATGTAGGAGGCATCACCTAGATCGTTCATTTAGAATCTTCGTGATAAGAAGAGCATGATCGAGTGCAGCATAGGAACAACATTTCCTATCAAGAGTATGTCATCCACGTACAATACGAAGAAGACAACCTTACACTCTGCCACCTTCTTGTATATACAAGGTTCATCTAGATTTTGATGAAGTCAAACTCTTTGACTACCACATCAAAACAAATGTTCCAACTCCGCGATGCTTGTTTTAACCCGTAGATGGATTTAAGCAGCGTGCACACCTTTCCGCTGCTCCCACTGTCCACGAAGCCCTCTGGCTGAGTCATGTACACGCACTCTTCTAAATCACCATTTAGAAAGGCGGTCTTAACATCCATTTGCCAGATTTCATAGTCATGGTATGCAGCGATGGCAAGTAGGATCCGGATGGACTTAAGCATAGCCACTGGAGAAAAGGTTTTATCATAATCCACACCTGGTCGTTGACGAAAACCTTTCGCAACAAGTCTAAGTTTGAAAGTCTTAACTTTTCCATCTACACCAAGTTTCTTCTTAAAGATCCATTTACTCCCAATGGGTTTTACCCCTTCAGAAGCAACTTCCAAAGTCCATACTTTGTTGTTGTACATGGATTCCACCTCAGATCGCATTGCATCCAGCCATTTCACAGAGTCCCCACTCGTGATGGTCAGCTCAAAGCTAGTTGGGTCATCATCTTCCATGATGCAATCCTCGCTCCCACCATCAATGAGAAAACCGTAGTTTCTCTTAGGTGGATGAGGAACCCTACTAGATCGGCGGAGAGGCTGGGGTTCGTTAGGTACTATTGGATCCTGGTTCCACCAAATCGTCAGTTGTAGTATGTGCTGCTGGAACTTCTTCCAGTTCTACCTCATTTCCACTAATTTATTTCATAAGAAAACCCTTTTCTAAAAAGGTGGCATGTCGAGAAACAAACACCTTTTATTCCTCGGAGTGGTAGAAGATATATCCTAGCGAATGTTTGGGATATCCTATAAACTTGCATAGAATTGACCTTGCCTCGATCTTGTTCGGATTTTGTGTTTTCATATATGCTGGACAACCCTATATCTTAACATAATTAAGATATGGTCTCTTTCCTTTCCATATCTCATATAGAGTGGTTGGCACAGATTTGGTGGGAACCATATTCAATAGGTCTGCAGCTGTCTCTAGTGCATAACCCCAAAAGGAAATAGGTAACTCAACAGTGCTCATCATAGAGCGCACCATATCTAATAGGGTGCGATTCCTCCGCTCCGACACAACGTTGTACTGTAATGTATACGGAGGAGTAAGCTGAGAGAGAATCCCATTCTCTCTTAGATAGTCACGGAATTCCGTGCTCAAGTATTCTCCTTCCCGATCGGATCGTTGGATTTTAATACTTTTACCCGTCTGGTTCTCGACTTCATACTTATATTCTTTGAATTTCTCAAAATCATGAGACTTGTATTTCAACAGGAACACATGTCCGTATCTTGAGAGATCTTCAGTCAATGTAATGAAGTATGAGGAACCATTCCTGGCATGTGTAGACATGGGACCTCATACATCACTATGTATCAGTCCCAAGAGTTTCGTAACTCTTTCTCCGTGTCCAGTAAACGGAGTTTTGGTCATCTTTCCTTTGAGACATGACTGGAAAGTTTCATAAGATGATAATTCGAACGGATTCAAATATCCATCCTTATGTAACTTAGCTAGTCGTGTCGCATTGATATGACCTAGTTTACAATGCCACAAGAAGGATTCGTTCATTTCTGAACTCTTCCTCTTGTGTGTGTTTTTTACGTTAAGAACTGTGTTTTGATTCAGAACGTATAACCCGTTACACAACGCACCAAACCCAATCAACACTTGATTTAGGTAAATGTTCATAATATTATTCTCTACTACAAAGTTATATCCTTCTTTATCTAAGAAAGAAACTGATATTAAATTGCATATCATAGAGGGCACGTAATAACATTCGTTTAAGATCAAAGTATTGCCATTTGGTAATACAAGGTGATATTCACCAATTGCTTTGGCAGCAACACTTGCACCATTCCTTACTTTTAGAGAATGATCACCTATTCCCAGTTCTCTACCTTTTCTTTGCCCAAGTAACATATTACATATATGGGATCCTGATTCGGTATCTAATACCCAGGACGTAGAGTGTACTGAGAAACAGTTCTCGATAACTAACACACCCGAAGAAGATGCATCAACATGCCCATTCTTCGTTTGGGTGGCATGGAAATCTGAATATTTTCCTATTTTCTGCTCGGACTTATAACAATTATAAGTTGGAGCGGAACCAACGTCCCCCAGCTCAGCATAACAAGCGGGTTCGGTCAATACATCCATATTATTATCTTGATTAAGGCCTAACATGGTCGCTACCTGGAGAGAGAGAGAGAAGAAAACACTTAGCATATTCTCTTGCAAGATTAGATTTGTTATTATCTTATCTAATCAGGATGGCTCCCACTGTTTTTATCAAATCTTCCTTCAAACCCTAAAAGGTAAGACTGATCGGGATTAATTACACCTTACAAGTTTGCCAATCTTTTGGCCAGGCCAGTGTTGTTACTTTGAGGGAGGTTCCCCGTGCTTTCGCACGGACCTAATAAAAATAAACCTCATTTTCCCAGGGGCGTAACCCCATTAACACCTTTCTAGACACCTACTTGATCGGCTAATAGTGATGTCTAAAACTCTTCCACGAGTAACTCTTACTCGCAGTGGGTATCGGGATCCAACTATCTCATAGAAGGTATGCAATCTCATTGTAGATTTCAACACTTGAAATTCCCGATAACACTTTTTCCCCTAGCATCCTATGACATTGACGCAGGCCATACAACCCATAGTCCGCTAGTCAAGTTCAACCCGTCCATTTCCTGATTGAATTAAACCCACCCGTACGACCCTTGACGCAGGCCAAACAACGCCGTACGAATACTTTAATCTAATCACATCTCATGCTGCAGATAAGTACTAATCAGCTACCGTACACTACGCCTTGACGCAGGCCAAACTACCATAGCATGAATACTAAAATAGCACTTATCTGAAATGATGGAGGGCTACACAGGTTTTTAAGAAAACCATGAGCGTAATGAACTTGATATCGTTGTAGAATCGAGTGATTTTTTAAAAGGAATGTTTTTGAGGATTTTTACTAGTTTTGCTAAAGAGGTCACTCCCGGTGAAGGGATCTCGGCTCTTTCCTTATCAAATAAGGTGCAGGATATTTCACAAATACCACTATGCAAAGCAAGAACTAAAAGAAGCAATCAAAAGACAAAACCGAGTGGGTTGTAACATCTACTAGTTTCGCTAAAGAGGTCACTCCCGGTGAAGGGATCTCGGCTCTTTCCTCATCGAATAAGGTGCTGGATATTCTACAAGGAATACCGCTATGCTAAGTAAAAACTAGAGCTACCCTTTTTGAAAATATGATTCTATAACATCTTTTAGGTTTCTTTCTTTTTCATTAATCTCATTAATGAAGTCCCATCATTTATGCTTCCTAAGCATCACAGAAGAAACGAAAATGCAACGTAGGATTATGCCATCCGTATTCGCCACAGTGGCGCGTTATGCACCGTTAGTTTACTTAACTAATGACATAGTGGGACAGGACTAGCGCGGGTGCAAAACAAAAGCAACGTTTATTATATATCATATATACAATAATAAAGCATTCGTCTCAGACATATGAAGTTATCACATCACAGAATATCAGCAACAGAAGATAACATATAAAATATTGGATATACTAGGAATTCCGTGTTTTAAATTAAGCTAGTATAAAACACGGATTCCACGGTCGCGATGAATAGCCAAACCACATCCCTAGACCCCTACGAGAGCGGCAAGCAACCCTACCAATTATACAGTTAGGAGACCCGGTCTCGACTCCTCGAGATGGTCGCCCACTGGACTCTAGAACCTAATTGCTTATGCCCCCCACCTTGGGTCTATCCTAATGCGGAAAAGTAAATAATATACTACAATGGTGACATCATCCTCAACCCGGAAGTGCCTCAATAAAAGAATATTACAAACAATGAATTTTACATGAAAGAAAATAAAAACTCTCATCTCACATAAAACCCCTGGCTATTCAAAACACGACGATCCAATATAACATATCACAGCAACACATAACATCACATGTCATCAACATAAGTAAATATGCGTATCACAATTGTCGTTGACATATAGCAACGAAAATGGTGATACCCCACATATTACACTTACGGTCGCAGAAAAG
Organism: Agapanthus africanus; assembly: GCA_030015575.1. Taxonomy (NCBI): domain Eukaryota; kingdom Viridiplantae; phylum Streptophyta; class Magnoliopsida; order Asparagales; family Amaryllidaceae; genus Agapanthus; species Agapanthus africanus. Next base: position 347,354,929 of record JASDDO010000022.1, read on the forward strand.
AAAATGTCAAACTACAACATTTGGAATCCACAATCACCTTAGACATCATAAACCTGAAATATCACATACTTCGGATTTTATGCCTAACTATATGAATTCCACATATTGTATCATATTCCACAAATAGCTAGACGATGTTAAACATTCCGATCGAATCAACAAACACCCAAAATTTCCCAAAAAGCTCAACACTTGAGCGCAGTTTAAAAATACTCAGAACATGCCATAGTACCTATGGACCAACCGTAGAAGGGTCAACCCTTGCCTCATCTATGGCGCAGCGGAACTACTACAAACCCTAGGGTTTGTCAGCGGTTCTTACGGTCATAGAATCGAGTTAGGGTTTCGTTCTTCTAGAGGGTCCATCGCATTACTTGCATTATTTTTTGAATGTTCATTAACTTGGAAAAATCCAACTCTTAGAATCCAGCGAGGGTTAAAGTGGGTATTTGATATCTGTTCGAACTTTTTAACGCCGTATAAACAACCCGAAATATTGTCAGAATTATGACTACGAAACACTCAGAATTGTCTTTAAAGAAAGTTAACATCTCATGCAATTTCAGCAAAAACAAGCAACACCTGAAACACCAAAACCCAGAAACCAGAACATACGACAAATACGAACCAAATTGGAGCAGATGGGGCAGGCCAGGCTGGATTTCATAGGCATGTGCTCGGGTCAAATCCGGTGGAATTGGTTCGTATTTGTTCAGTGTTCATGTTGCATCTCATATAACATTATGCAGTTGCTTAAAAAAATTTTCGACGACTTAAAAATTTGACAGAAACTGGGTTTTAGTTTCGAGTGTTCCGGAGTTGTTTCGGTTTCTTAATTCTACAAACATCGTCTAAATCTCTAGCTTGGCTCTGATACCACTGTAGGATTGCGTGGCACGACAACAAGGGTTCGGGGGGCATCGTCCATGCCATTTTAAAATTTTTTCCATGCTAAACAATCCTAACCCTAGAATCTTAACTACTGATTTAGAAGAAACATAATGTAAACAACTTTACAACTAGGTGAACTAGGAATACAACCTTTGTAAATCGGTCCTTCACTTCAATAGCTCCGTGTTGTAGTCCCTTCGCTCCAAGTAGAGATCTTGCGGACTCTAGAGTGGCTCCACAAGATGAAAGGAACGAGCTTGCACGAAGTTTTCGAAGCCGAAGATGATCTGCGTCGAGGAGACACTAACCCAATCTACCTGTCTCGACCCGAGTATTTCGACTCGTGACCGGCACTTAACCACGCTACGTCTACAGGCGTAACGCGGCTAAGTAAGCCGAACCCAGAAATCAAAACCATTTAAAAAAAAAATAGTGAATGTTTAAAAAGTTTAGTTAAAGCTTTTAGAAAACCTTAATTTATTCAATAAATTCCTTTTTAAAGTTACTTAATCATTTGAATAATTTTGGCAGCATTTCCTTTGTAAAAGTAACCCCGAGATCGGGTACAAAACAGGATATAAGTGAAATGAAATGTAATGAAATGAAACATCCCCAAACGGGAGCAATCACACCCAACGGCGGAAACCAACATCACAAGAGTAATATACGACGCCGTAGCGAAGAATAAACAATAAGTGGATATCACAGAATAGAAACTGCATATAAAAACAGTCGGCTCCTGCGAGCTCGACACCAGAATACAAAATATACATCATCGTCCTCACACAGTATCTAAGTCCAGTACATAAATGGTAGATGGAGAGTACTAGATACAAAAGGGATACAATAAAAGTACTCAGAATACCACAACCCACCTAAATGCAAAACAGCTCTCACCGCAACTGTGGTGGTATCTGTAGCCAAAAGATGCAAAAGACAGCCTGCCGCGACTATGCTGAGGGCAACCTGCAAATACTGTGGCACAACGGGGGTGAGTTGCCAACTCGTGAATAGAGATAACTTATAAAGGTAATCGCGAGCATGCACATACAGCGCGGCTCTAACAAATGCCAGCAGATAATATCCATGCGTGATAAGCAGTATGTGCAATAATCATGCTGATGCTCTATCAGGTAAAATAACTACAGGATGAGATGTATGGTAATCAATGCTGAGCATGGGATAACAACATCTACACGGAATATCAACGTGGAAAACAATCGGTGCCCACAACTGCACCCAAATCCCAAATAACTCAGGCGCCGGCACACCCATCGGCCCTCAAATCCTGTAAACCTCTGAGAAATCACGAGTGCCCAACATCGGCACCCAAAACATCATCAAATACTCGTGTCCAGCATCGACACGCAAATCCTCATATATCGGGCACCGTCAGTCCGGATCAGCCCACGGGCTCCGTCTGCGGTATCGGCTCTCGGCCCCGGCAGTACGGATCATCCCGCATCCACCTCTCGACTCTGGTCGGTATCCTCCGGACAACCGCCAGGTCCAACCAATCACCGGTAGGTACTCGCCACCCTTCCAGGCTCATCGTCTACTCCACGAAAAACATTTCTCGCCCCTGGGAACCATACCGGGTCCACCACGAACCCGCAAACGGATCATCCATCTCCTCGAATCGGGTTTCAAGCACACGTCTCAGCACCGAGAAAACGCGTGGTGGACGCACCAAAATATCATATCATGAGCAACCGGGTTTTCAAATAGTGCATCTTTTCTTAAAAATCCCACGGTCCTCAAAACCAGAAATCACATGAGAATCCAACACCAAGAAATAAATCCAATGCGATGTGCCATGTACATCAATCCATGATATAGGTATAAGGGAAAACCGCCTTTAAAATTAGTTCCCGTTTTTAAAGATATCACGCGGCTCCCAATTTCCATGAAAGTCATATCGAATCATATATGAAATGAACTACAGCAATATAATCATGGAAGTTCTACAGTGAGTGTGTCATGGCAATTACTAACGGTGTGTATGTAGCATGCAGATCAGTGCTCGTGCAACATGAACCGTTAGTAATAGTGCGGTGTTCTATCAATTCTAAGCATACTTACAGTAGGGAATGCAATATGCAATGACAGTACATGAGATAAATGCAACATATAATAATAAGGTCCTATCAGCCATGACGCATAACGCCATGCGGGCGATATCCCCGTAGATGTTAAATCTACTCACCGGGGTCTCGCGCTAAGTGTAACCGACGACTTGCTTGCCCTTCTTCGCAGCGTTCGTCTCACTCTCCTGCGAACATAGAATCACATAACATATATCACACATAAGCTCAATTTCACCAAAAACGTGATATTAGGGTCCAACTAGAAACCCGTGTCGCAAACCAATCGCGCGTGTGCGTGATACGCTAAAACGTGTGGTCACGCGCCTGAAACTACCCTGACGCGTCGCGATACGCAGAAACCCCAAATTCACACACGTATCACGCGTGTCGCGAAGGTTTAGAAATACGGAAAAACAGGTATTTAGTCCTAGATTTTTATACAGAACTTGACTTACAAAAATATATATATCACAACACTCCACACACTAGCAGACATCTATAGGACCAAACCCCAACCCAAACCCTACCCATCTTGCCGCAATTGGCGGCCAGAATGAAGAAATTGGCGGCCACATGAAGGAATTAGGGGGTCGGGTTCTAGCTAGGGTATCAGTAGCTATCCACTATACTGCAGTCTTCTCAATTCCAATCTGAACTCATCGGGTCAAAAGCAGTTTCCAGAAAACTCAGTTTTGCTTTAAAACGACGAAATACGTCAAATAGGGATCTGGTGGTTTATCAGTGAAATCGGGGTTAAAGCTAGGTTAATATGGTCTCAACAACCCACTAACAACATACTGAAACCAATTCACACCACATTAGCACAAGGTTCCCACTAAACACCTCATATCGCACTAAAACGCATCAAAAACCACTAACCGAAGCAAAACTACACTAACCAAGCTAACTAGGGAATAAGTTTAGGAAATATACCTCATACTTAACCCTAGGGAGCTGGAGGAAGAAGAAGAGGTGCAGGGAAGAGGCTGTGGTTGCTGCTGCTGTGCTTGCTGCTTACTGTTGCTGCTGCTACTGCTCTCTGTTGCTGCTGCTACTGCTTCTGGCTGCTGCTGCTACTTGCTTGCTGCTGTTGCTGTGCTGCTGGGGTTCTGGAGCTGAGAGGTAAGTGTGTGTGTGTGTGTGTATGAGAGTTGAGAGAAAAACAAAGAAATGAGAGGAAACAAAGCATCACCCAATGTCAACCCTCCTCTCTCTCTCTTCATTTATTGCAAGCATGGGCTAAAGCCATGATGCACTCTCTCTCTCTCTCACAAGTCAACACCCTAACAATTCAAATTAAAGTAACTACTACTTAACTAATTAACTTAATTTAAACCCAAAAGACTTAATCCCATGATTAACCCAACATGGTCACCCATCATGGTAAAACTCATTTTACAAACCCTAGTTTATATGCACATGTGTGTGCAAGCCTAGGATAATTTTGAAAAAAATATTTATTAAATTAGGAAAAATATTTGAAACCCAATTTGGTAAACTTTTCATTAAAAACCCTTTATTTAAATATAAATAGACCCTAACACATCCTAAGGTGTTACACTACTTCTTCACTAATGAGGGATTAGTGAAGCCAACACCCTAAACTAAATGGCTAATCTATTAGAAGATGATGAAGTAGGATTTTTGCTCACTTTAGAATTAATTTTCTCACATTTTTTTTCTTCTCCTCTCAAAAACCCAGAGAGCTAAGCTCTTGAAAATGAAGAAGAAGCAAATAATGGATAAGAGAGTGAATGGCAACCATGGGTGAGAAATATCTCATATAACTCAAGTAGAAACTTAACCATGGGTTTAGATAATAGTTGGGTTAATAAATATCTTAAGTAAAACAAAATTAGTGGACTATGTCAATGCATCTACAAGCTTCCACAAGCTTCATGCCATGTGACTAATTTCCAACTAATTTCGACTTACTTTATATAAATAAACCCAAAATTATCATTAACATGGTGTATGTCTCATACACCCATGTTGTAAGTGGCATCAAGCATGACACAAAAAAGAAAACACAATTAATTTATATCACATATATATTAAGTGTGCACATGTGAGAAAAAGATATGCTTAAGTGAGCTAATATTAGTTAATGTAAATTAATATATCAAATATATAATTATACATTAAATCATTAAATCAACACTTGATTTAATAATCCGGCTATATCTCATATGACCGACTAATATTATTTGTATCAACTTATCGAATAAACACTTGATTCGATAACCCGGCTATATCTCATATAACCGACCGATACAGTATCGACTTATCGAATCAACATTTGATTCGATAACCTGGCTATATCTTATATAACCGACCGATAACATAAATTGCGAGAATAGAATACGACATCACAAACTCGTATTAATCTCGGTCCCGCACATATCACATATGTGCTCCTACATCGTTTTGCCTGAGCCAGCAAAACCTCTGTGTAGGACTCTAAAGACGTCAATACGCCGGCAGTAAGTGATGATCATATCAGGTACCCACAAGCCGTCAGCGCTAGTAGCTAGACGTAATGGCTACCCGGGTATTGAGCGATCAGAAGATCAACAAGCAAGCCTGCTCATACTCCTGAAAAGCCTGTCAGTAATGTTGAATATGTATGCCCTAGAGGCCATTATTGTATAGTACTAGTTTGTATAATACATTTTGGAGGCTTGGGATATATATACGGGTTTACGACAGTCTTGATCGATATAGTAGTATGCTACTTGGTTTGTTTCTGTCTTAATATGTGAGTATGTTTCTTTTAACATATCGCTAAAAACATATCGATAGAGCCCTTAGGATCATTGCTTGACTACCGGCGTTGTGATGGCGATCACACTAGTGGGGGCTGGGTAGTCTATAAGTACATCCTTATTTTTGTCCCTAGTCGTAGGAATATCGAGACAGAGCATCGATACTCTAGAGTAGACTGGTGCATACGCTTCTCTTCCTAGCAGGGGAGATGGTCTGTCCCACAGCCGTCAGTACGTCGTACTGGAAATAGTATGCAGGTGCTCGTTAGGTTACGAGTATACTGGACATGACTCGTCGGGAACTGTTGGTTGGTATTATACCTATCGTCAGTTAACAGTTCCCAGGTGACATGAGTACAGCTTAGTCCGCTGAATTGACACTGTTACTTCGCCTCGAGTGTGTTCCCACTGTTCTTAGATTACTACCTTACCACGGCTCTACAGAGTCGTGCAAACACGTAGTAGTTGTGTGCAATCCCGAAGAACTTGGAGGCAGTGATGGTTAGACAGGATTCGACTCTCCCGGTATTGGGAGTTGATATCGCACTGTATCTAGGAGAGCCATTACACATTGTTGTCCCTGGCCAGGGCAAGCGAGAATTACTGCTAGGTTTTCTAGTAGATTCTCAAGGTGTTTTGGGCTACACTCCGACACGACTTGTACCGCTAGTAGGGGACTGACGTTTACCGCCCCCTAGGCCCGCCATGCGATATTCTCAGACGAACAGACCGGACTGTACGGAGATTGTCACATTCAGGCTCAGTAGGAGTTAGGATGGGTTCACCTCATCAGTCTTCTTGTCAGCATCTACCTGGGGACCGTTACGTACAGCTAGTACCGCTTGCGGCCTGTGGTTAAACCCACTGCCAGCGTAGTGTCGAGCCTTTAGAGTCCCACACAGAGGGTTACTCGCCTTTAGGCAAAACAGAGTGGAGGTTGCATGGTTTTGCGATGGGGTTTGTTCACATCCGCGCACTTGTGCACGTTTGGTGTCCGGACAGTTGTTACTAGTGGGCTTTGGTTTAAGCCAGATCCTAGTACTTGTTTTGGGATTGGTTTAGTCTCAGTGTATTCGTGTTCCTTGGAACACGGATGCAGGTGTGTATGCACAGTTGACAAAGGCAGAGGAAGAGGATTCTCATTAGGGTTGTTGACCATTTGATTTTGGTTGACTTGTTGACCGTTGACGTTTTCTAAACCCTAATGAGAATGAGAAATATGATTAATAATATTAATTAAGGATTATTGTGTCATGGTTGAGTTGAACATTAGACTTTTGTTGACTTGTTGACTTTGTTGACCGGTTGACCATTATGGACTTGTTGACCATCATCATTTCATTGCTATGACTTTTGTTTACTTGTTGTTCTTTACAAAATGCAATAATTGCATGAAATGATAATGGTCATTGAAACTAACCATCACAATTCTTAATTATTATTATTATCATCATTATTATTTTTTGCTTTTGTGAGCATGGTTGCAATATGAGAGCTCATTCTATCATATTCTTTCTCTCTCTTAGAAAGAAAGCTCTCCCTCTTCCTCTCTCAAGGTTCAACTGTTCCATGAGTTGGAAATCATGAAACATTGAGACAAAACCACCATAACTCTTCTCTACTCATTCTAAGGTTCTAGGTTTGGCAAACCAAGCACCTTAGTTATCTCTAGGTTAAGATAGGAGCTCAAGTTCGAGGCCCTCGGGTGGATCCATCTACGGCAAAGAGGAGACGACAAGGTGGAGCCATTCAAGCCACTACAAGGAGCAAGCATGGAGGAGAACCACCTAAAGAATAGAAGGAGTTCAAGACCTAGGTATAACCATTCTACATAGTAGCTAGAACTTGTAGTTTTTTAGTTAGTTTTTGTTTAGCAATGATCCTTCATGGATGGTCCATGTTACCTTTTAAGGAAAATTTTGATTTTTACCTATTCTGCCTCCCCGAAAGAACCGGGGTGGGTAACGTGGACCTAACAGTGGTATCATAGCCTATCTAAACAACAACTAACTGTTAGCAAAGTGTTTAGAAGTTCGATCCGGAAAAATCCTGAAAACACGGCAAAAATTGTATTTTCTGTCGATTTTCAAAACAGGCCTAAAAATATTTTGTATGACATGAAAAATAAAAGCAGGGTTTTCTACGAAAATTCAAGAAATTTGAGCCCACGACTCGGCCGACTCGCCGTGGAAGCGCGGCGGAACCTTGCGTTGACTCGGCCGCGACTCCAATTTATTGCACTTTTCTATGTTTGGTATTTTGGGATTTGTAAGATATTTTGTTTCTACCCAGATTTTCGAGAGAACAATGTTATGTTTGGGGCAGTTACAAATTGGATTTTTGTCGATGTTCTATAAACTTTAGCTATTTGGTTATATCTGTAATGTGATATATGCACTGAACGTCGGCTATTCGCTATATGTCGATTAGTGGGGGTTGTGTATATCTGTGATCTGTAATGTTGTTGGATTGTGTATATGAACTTGTTGGATTGTCGTGGATGAATAGCCGAGGTTTTGTGAGATGAGGGTTTCTTTATCTTTCATTTGATGTAAAATGTAAATTGATGTAATATTATTTTTATGGCCGCACATCCGGGAAGAGGTTGTAGCCGCCATTGTATAGACCCAAGGTGGGGTGCACAAACTACAGGGTACATTGAAGTGCTGAGTGGCCTACTCACGGTGTTGAGGGAGGCTGCTTCACCTCGGGTATTTGGCGGGTAGTTTGTCGCACCCGTAGGGGTCTAGGATGGGGTTTGGCTATTCATCGCGACCGTGTAATCCGTCTTTCGTTGCAGGCTCGAACGAAACATGGATTCCTAGCATATCCAATGTGTTCATCTATGATCTGGAATGGCTCTCATTGCATCTGACGAATGTATATATCTATAAATGATATCTAGTAGGCGTTGCTTATGTTTTGCATCCGCGCTAGTCTAGCCCCCGCTCTGTCGTTTGTTAAGTAACCTAACGGGTAATGATGGGGCCCCGTGGCGAATGCGAATGGCATACGCGTACGTCATATTTTCATTATTTTCTGCAATGGTAGGATTAATTGATGGGACGCATTATTAATGCAAAGAAAAAACAAACCTAATAAGACGTTGTTTGAACAATTTTCAAAAAGTTGTTATTGCAAAGACGTTCTCTTTTGTTTTGCATAGAGGTATTCGGTTATGATTGCCCAGCACCTCATTCGACGAGGCAAGGGCCGAGATCCCCTCATCGGGAGTGACCCCTTGGACAAAAGTTTGCGTCAGGGTAATAACTTCACTATAGTCGATTGTTCTTGCTTTGCATCGAGGTATTCAGTTTGGAATATCCTGCACCTCATTCGATGAGGAAAGAGCCGAGATCCCTTCACAGGGAGTGACCTCTTTAGCAAAAGTTTTCGCCACTATATTTTCAGAAAGGAAATCATATTCCTTCAACTATATCAAGTCATTACGTTAACGGGTTTTTCGCCAAAAACCTAGCCGTAGCCCTCCGTCATTTCTTACAAGTAACACTTAGTATTCGTGCTGCGTTTGTTGACTCCGTCAAGGCGTAGTGTACGGTAGCTGAGTGCTGCTTATTTGTAGCAGTAAATGGGATTGGTTAGGACAGTCATATAACCTTGTTGACTCCGTCAAGGGTTATGCGGGTGGGTCTAATGCAATCCAGATAATGACGGGTTGAACTTGACTAGGACTCTTTGATTTATTGACTCCGTCAAGGTCACTTGGGTCCTAGGGGCAAAAATCCACATCGGGAGTTTCTAAAGAAACTGAAACTTGCAGATTTAGCATACCTTTTGGAGTGTGGTGAGTATAGTGGATTCAATCTAGGTCATCGCACAATGATAGTTGGATCCTGATCCTACTGATGAGTTGGAATACTCTCGGGAGATTATTTCACTTAACAATCAATGCTATAAACCCAGTAGGTGTCTAGAACGGTGTTAGCGGGGTTACGCCTCAAGGGAAAATAGGTTATTTAATTAAGGAACTTCGCGAAAGCGTTGGAAAACCTCCCTCGAAGTACCAACACTAGCCTGGCCGAAAGATTAAGCAAGTATTGTGACGTGCGATTAATCCTGACTAGTTCTTCTTTTAGGGTTTGAAGAAGAATTTGAGGAAACAGTGGGAGCCATCCTGGTTAGATAAATTAATAAACCAATCTAATCTTGCAAGAGCGCACGCTGAGTGTTTCTTTTCTCTCTCTCCAGGTAGCAACCATTTCACGCCCTAATCAAGATAATAAAATTTATCGCTTGACCGATCCGAATTCTTATTCGGGGCTGGGGAACGTCGGTTCGGCTCTAACTTGTGACAACAGTCATAAGAATGAGCAAGGGAAAGAGGATTGTATGGATTCCAAGGATACCCAGTTGAAGAAGAAGCATAGTTTTGCATCTACTTCAGGTGTTCTTGTAATTGAGAACTGCTTTACGGTCAGCCCTACCTCCTGGGTATTTGATACCGGATCAGGATCTCATATCTGTAATCTGTTGCAGAGACTGAGAAAAAGTAGGAAAGTTGTACCTGGTAATATGTCTCTCAGGGTAGCGAACGGAGCACAAGTTAATGCTGCAGCCGTCGGTGAATATCACCTAGTGTTGCCAAACGGCAATACTATGATTTTGAACGATTGCTACTATGTACCTTCCATGGTTTACAACATCATATCAGTTTGTTTACTCGATAAAGATAGATATAACTTTGTTCTTGATAGAAATATCATAAACATCTACCTTCATAAGGTACTGGTTGCAGAAGGTACACTGTGTAATGGTATCTACGTTCTAAATCAGAATACAGTTCTCAATGTACAAAACACACGCAAGATGAAGAATTCAGATACGAATGAATCCTACTTGTGGCATTGTAGACTTGGTCATATCGGAGAGAAAAGACTAAGTAAGTTGCATAAAGATGGACTCTTGAATACGTTCGAGTTCACCTTATGAAACTTGTCAGTTTTGTCTCAAAAGAAAGATGACCAAATCTCCGTTCACCGGACATGAAGAAAGAGCAACAGAGCTCTTGGGACTCATAAACAGTGATGTATGTGGTCCAATGTATATACATGCAAGGGGTGGGTTCTCGTACTTCATCACATTCACTGACGATCTCTCTAGATTCAGATATGTGTATCTTATGAAACATAAATCTAAGCTTTTGAGAAATTCAAGGAATTCAGAAACGAAGTAGAGAACAAGACTGGCAAAAGTATCAAGATCCTCCGATCAGATAGAGGAGGGGAGTACTTAAGCACGGAATTCCTAGATTACTTAAAAGAGAATGGTATTCTCTCTCAGCTAACTCCCCCTTATACACCACAGCACAACGGTGCATCGGAGTGGAGGAATCGTACCCTATTGGATATGGTTCGCTCCATGATGAGTAGTGCTGAGTTGCCTCTTTCATTCTGGGGATATGCACTTCAAACAGCAACACATCTATTGAATCAAGTTCCATCCAAATCCGTGCCTAAGACTCCGTATGAAATATGGAGTGGTAAGAGTTTGTATCTTAAACGTATTAAGATTTGGGGTTGCCCAGCTTATGTCAAAAAGCAGAACCCAGACAAACTTGAGGCACATGCAGTTTTTTGTAAGTTTGTGGGATACCCAAAAGATTCTAGTGGGTATCTATTCTACCATGCAGAGGAACTGAAGATAATTGTTTCCAGGAATGCCACATTTTTGGAAAAAGAATTTCTTGTTAAAAATATTAGTGGCAGCACGGTAGAACTAGATGAAATTCCAGAAACACAAACTTTAACTAAAGATTTGGTGGAATCGCTACATTCAGTTACACCCAACGAACCTCAGCCACTCCGCAGATCTGGTAGGATTTCTCATCTGCCCAAGAGATACTACGGTTTTCTCATAGACAGGGATCGAGAGGATTGCATCTTGGAAGAAGATGACCCTACCAGTTTCAGGCAGGCCATTATCAGTAGGGACTCTGATAAGTGGCTGGAAGCTATGCAATCCGAAATGGAGTCCATGTACACCAATAAAGTGTAGACCTTGGATATTGCTCCATGTGGGGTAAAACCCGTTGGATGCAAATGGATCTACAAAAGGAAACTTGGTGTAGATGGGCAGGTTGAAACCTATAAGGCTAGACTCGTTGCAAAAGGTTTTCGTCAAAGACCTGGTGTGGACTATGACGAAACTTTTTCTCCAGTGGTTATGCTCAAATCCATTAGGATTCTACTTGCCATTGCTGCCTTCCATGACTATGAAATCTGGCAGATGGACGTTAAAACGGCTTTTCTAAACGGCTATTTGGAAGAGTGTGTTTACATGAATCAGCCAGAGGGTTTTGTAGACAGTGGGAGTGGCGGGAAGGTGTGCAAGTTGCTTAAATCCATTTATGGATTGAAGCAGGCATCGCGGAGCTGGAACATCTGTTTTGATGAGGCAATCAAGGAATTTGATTTCATCAAGAACGAAGATGAACCTTGTGTCTATAAGAAGATTGTAGGACGAACTGTCGTGTTCCTAGTCTTGTACGTGGACGACATTCTTTTGATAGGAAATGACATTCCTATGCTACAATCGGTCAAGCTATTTTTGTCACAACGGTTCTCTATGAAGGACCTGGGTGATGCCTCGTACATTCTGGGGATCAAGATCTACAGAGATAGATCCAAGAGACTACTGGGACTTTCGCAGTCCAGGTACATAGAGACCGTACTAAAGAGATTTAGTATGGAAGATTCCAAGCACGGTAATATACCCGCATTGGATGGAATCACCCTCTCCAAGAAGATGTCTCCTAAGACTGACGAGGAGAGGGTTCGCATGAGCACTATACCCTACGCTTCGGCGGTAGGATCTATAATGTATGCGATGCTATGTACAAGACCAGATGTAGCTTACGCGCTGAGCGTGGTGAGCCGGTATCAGTCAGACCCAGGTGAGGACCACTGGACAGCAGTGAAGAACATTCTCAAGTACCTCAGAAGGACTAAGGAGATGTTCCTGGTTTACGGTAATGGAGACCTCATGGTCGAGTCCTTTACCGATTCAAGCTTCCAGAGTGACAAAGATGACAGCAAGTCTGTCTCGGGTTTTGTGTTTACCCTCAACGAAGGGGCGGTATGTTGGAGGAGTTCCAAACAAGATACCTTCGCAGACTCGACGATGGAGGCTGAATACATTGCTGCAAGCGATGCCGCAAAAGAGGCGGTCTGGATGAAGAAGTTCTTAGTGAACTTCAGGTGGTTCCGTCCATTGTTGACCCGATACCTTTGTATTGCGATAACAATGGGGCTATAGATTTAGCGAAGGAACCAAGGTCGCATCAGAAATCCAGACACATCTTGAGGCGGTATCACCTGATCAGGGAGATCATTGATCGCCAGGAGATCGAGGTACGGAGAGTGGACACAAAAGACAACACGGCGGATCCATTCACAAAGGCCCTCCCTCAAACACAGTTCGAGCGACTTTTTAAGCTATTGGGTATGCGGTACGCTAGCAGCTGGCCTTAGTGCAGACGTTGGGTATGCGGTACACCAATTACTGGCCTTTAGTGCAAGTGGGAGATTGTTGAATATGTATGCCCTAGAGGCCATTATTGTATAGTACTAGTTTGTATAATACATTTTGGAGGCTTGGGATATATATACGGGTTTACGACAGTCTTGCTCGATATAGTAGTATGCTACTTGGTTTGTTTCTATCTTAATATGTGTGTATGTTTCTTTTAACATATCGCTAAAAACATATTGATTGAGCCCTTAGGATCTTTTCTTGACTACCGGCGTTGTGATAGCGATCACACTAGTGGGGGCTGGATAGTCTATAAGCACATCCTTATTTTGGTCCCTAGTCGTAGGAGTATCGAGACAGGGCATCGATACTCCAGAGTAGACTGGTGCATATGCTTCTCTTCCCAGCAGGGGAGATGGTCTATCTTACAGCCATCAGTACGTCGTACTAGAGATAGTATGCAGGTGCTCGTTAGGTTACGAGTACACTGGAAAGGACACATCGGGAACTGTTGGTTGGTATTATACCTATCGTCAGTTAACAGTTCCTAGGTGACATGAGTACAGCTTAGTCCGCTGACTTGACACTATCACTTCGCCTCGAGTGTGTTCCCACTGTTCTTAGATTACTACCCTACCACGGCTCTACTGAGTCGTGCAAACAGGTAGTACTTGGGTCCAGTCCCGAAGCACTTGGAGGTAGTGACGGTTAGACAGGATCCGTCTCTCCCGGTATTGGGAGTTGATATCGCGCTGTGTCTAGGAGAGCCATTACACATTGTCGTCCCTGGCCAGGGCAAGCGGGAATTACTGGTAGGTTTTCCAGTAGATTCTCAGGTTGTTTTGGGATACACTCCGACATGAATTGTACCGCTATTAGGGTATTGACGTTTACCGCCCCCTTAGGCCCGCCATGCGATATTCTCAGACGAACAGACCGGACTATACGGAGATTGTCACATTCAGGCTCAGTAGGAGTTAGGATGGGTTCACCTCATCAGTCTTCTTTCGGCATCTACCTGGGGACCGTTACGTATAGCTAGTACCGCTTGCGGCCTGTGGTTAAATGCACTGCCAGCGTAGTGTCGAGCCTTTAGAGTCCCATACAGAGGGTTACTCGCTTTTGGGCAAAACAGAGTGGAGGTTGCATGGTTTTGCGACGGGGTTCGTTCACATCCGCGCACTTGTGCACATTTGGTGTCCGGACAGTTGTTACTAGCGGGCTTTGGTTTAAGCCAGATCCTAGTACTTATTTTGGGATTGGTTTTGTCTCAGTGTATTCGTGTTCCTTGGAACACGGATGCGGGTGTGTATGCACAGTTGACAAAGGCAGAGGAAGAGGATTCTCATTAGGGTTGTTGACCATTTGATTTTGGTTGACCTGTTGACCGTTGACTTTTTCTAAACCCTAATGAGAATGAGAAATAGGTTAATTATGCGGGGCGTGATTTTTGTTGACTTGTTGACTTTGTTGACCGGTTGACCATTGTGGACTTGTTGACCATCATCATTTCATTGCTATGAATTTTATTTACTTGTTGTTCTTTACAAAATGCAATAATTGCATGAAATGATAATGGTCATTGAAACTAACCATCACAATTATTAATTATTATTATCATCATTATTATTTTTTGCTTTTGTGAGCATGGTTGCAATATGAGAGCTCATTCTATCATATTGTTTCTCTCTCTTAGAAAGAATGCTCTCCCTCTTCCTCTCTCAAGGTTCAAGTGTTCCATGAGTTGTAAATCATGAACCATTGAGACAAAACCACCATAACACTTCTCTACTCATTCTAAGGTTCTAGGTTTGGCAAACCAAACACCTTAGTTATCTCTAGGTTGAGATAGGAGCTCAAGTTCGTGGCCCTCGGGTGGATCCATCTACGGCAAAAAGGAGAAGACGAGGAGGAGCCGTTCAAGCCACTACAAGGAGCAAGCAAGGAGGAGAACCACCTAAAGAAGAGAAGGAGTTCAAGACCTAGGTATAACCATTCTACATAGTAGCTAGAACTTGTATTTTGTTAGTTAGTTTTTGTTTAGCAAAGATCCTTCATGGATGGTCCATGTTACATTTTGAGGAAAAATTTGATTTTTACCTATTCCGCCTCCCCGAAAGAACCTGGGTTGGTAACGTGGACCTTACAAGTAAGACTACCGTACAGTCCAGTCTTTTCGTCTGATATGTCGCATATCTAGTCTATGGGTGGTCAGCGTCAGACCCTAGTAACCGATAAGTCCTGCCGATGTGAGGCTCATAACGGGTCGAGAAACTACTGATAACACTTATCATTAAACTTCGTATCAGCCCGGGCTAAGGACTTCCTGTTATGGCCAATCGGGCACAGCGCAACATCAACCCCTAATACCGGGAGTGACGAATCCCCTCCTATCGCTCATTGCCTCCATGTGATTCGGTAATATACCCAAAAGCCACCGTTTTGCACGTTCTCTTGAACGTGGTAAGATGGAAATCAAAGCACAGTGGGAATCACACAAGACTCTATGACGATCTCGGGTCTACAGACTAACCTGTACCAGTGTCACCAGAGAACTGCTATCTGACGATAGGTATAATACCAACTAGGAGTTCTTGGCGAGTCCGTTCAGTGTACCCGGTCTCCACTGAACACCCGTATACCATCTTTGATGTCAAACACCAATGAATGTGGGATCATCCATCGCCCATCATATGGGTCAAGATGCGTATACGCTAGTCTACTCTGGAATATCGATGCCCTGTCTCGATACACCCTCGACTAGGAACAATTATAGGGTGTACTTGTGGACTATCCTTGGCACCACTAGTATGATCTCCACCATAGTCCTGGTAGTCAAGTAAACATCCTAAGGGCTTTATCAACATGTGAGAGCAAGACACCATCATTTATACAAGTCAACATGTTAAGACGAAGAGCAACCAGATAGCATACTATCATGTTGAGCAAGAATGTCCTCTCAATATATATCCAAGCATCCACTATAATATACATCACATGTACAATAATGGCTTTTAGGGCATACATATAACTAACATTGGGTAGTTTCGTAATCCGGGTACTTAGACAGTATTCTAAAGGTGTTTTAGAATGGACGACTCCAGGCATGGCGGTGTACCTGCAGGTGATGGAGTCACCCTCTCTAAAGGTGTCTTACAGACTAAAGAAGAGAGGGATGTGCATGATTGGCATATCACTTGCTTAGGCAATTGATTTAATCATGAGATGTCAAGTACCACACCAGATGTTGTTTTTACACAAGATGCAATATGTTTATATTATTACAATCCCGAAGAAACGTTCGGAAGCAGTCTATGAACATAAGTAGATGTTCTAGGTATATGGTAATGATAGCCTCCTTCGGGAGACGGTTATCATTCCAGAAAGAGTGACTGTCAGAGTTATAGCAGTAGTTTGGACAGGTGGTCCAAGCGGATACTAAGGGAGGCATGGCGCAGGATACTGATTAAATTCAGTGGACGTTACAGTCTAAGAATTTTACTGGATTTGGAGTTCATTTGTGAACTGGACCCCATCAGATATCGAGGCATATTCTAAGACAGGTATTGCTCATTTCGGGAGATGGTTTTCTCCGCGAACTTGAGATAAAGAGAGACATAAAAACATTAGAGCAGATCCACTCACTAAGGCTATTTCTCGAACGCAATAGTTTTACAAACGAGGTTTGTGAAACTTATTAATAGAGAAGTTGGGCGTTCGGTATCACACGGCTGTGAGTATGAGACACCGCAATAATTAGCCTTAAGTGCAAGTGGGAGATTGTTGGCTATAGTGACCTCAAGTCAATTATTAGACCACAGGCACGTGATTGCAATAATTGTGGGAGTACCTATACCGGTAGAACAGTCTTACTCGAGATGATAATATGCTATCTGGTTTGTATTTTTCATCATGTACATGCTTCAGGTGACACTACAGATCACTATTACATGTTGATAGAGCCCATAAGATTCTTTCTTGACTACCAGCAGTATGATGGAGATCATATACGTGAGAGTTGGGTGGTCTATAAGCACATCCTTAAAGTGTCCCTAGTCGTGGGAGTTTCGAGACTGGGCATCGATTCTCCGAGAGTAGACTAGTGTATACGGATCGAGACCCGACGAGGGGCGGTGGTCGGTCTCACAAGCCATTGGTGTCAGTTGGTTCACCAAAGATGTATACAAGTGCTCATTGGGTTATGAGTACACCGGACAGAACTCGCCGGGAACATGCAAGTTGGTATTGTACCTTTTGTCAGATAGTAGTTCCGTAGTGACATGTGTACAGGTTAGTCTATGACCTGAGATCGTGATTTGTCTCGTGTGAGTTCCCACCGTGCTTTGATTACTACCCTACCATGGCTCAAAGGAGTCGTGCAAACATGTTTTAGTTGGGTACAGTCCCAAGCCACATGGAGACAGTGAGAGGATCGTCAGGGGATTCGTCTCTCCTGGTATTAGGGGTAGAGGTCGCGGTGTGCACGGGTGGCCATCACCAGAAATCCTTGGCCAAGGTAGTCGAGAATTACTGATTCGGATCAGTAGTTTCTCACGTGGTGATGGTCTTCATACGGACACTAAATATCAAGTTATTAGGGGTCTGACTTTATCCACCCCCCTAGACTTGATATGTGATACTCATAGGCAAACGGGCCGGACTGTACGGATATTGTCACTGTCAAGCTCAGTAGGGTTTCAGGATAAGTTTGCTCGTCGTCCTCCCATTCGCTCAATACATAGGTAGCCGTTACGTATAGCTAGTGCCACTGACGTGCTTGTGGTTAAACCCACTTCCAGCGTATTGATGAGTCTTTATAGTCCCACGCAGAGGGTTTCCCTCGTTCGGGCGAAACGTTGTAGAGGCCGTATGGTTTTATGGCGGGGTTTGATCATATACGTGCACTTGTGCACGGATCATGATCGGACGGATAATACTAGTGGGCTTTGGTTTAAGCCCCATCCTAGTATTATATTGTTGGATTACTTTCGTCTCGTTGTATTCGTATTCAGTCGGAATACGGATACGAGTATGTATATACGGATGAGGGGTATTCTTGTAATTCATTACAAGATTACTTTAGTTGATGCCATTTCTTTTTTGGATTAAACATTTTGGTTTAAATGTTTATTGGTGGAAAGTGTGACTCATTCTTGGCATGACTTGGCTTTTGTCTTGGCTAAGATATTTGTTTTGAGCTTGTGAGATATTTCTAGTGGGGGGCAGATCTTTTTTGATGTGGATTTTCTTTAGTTGCTAGCTAACACTCAAATATCTCACAACACTCAAAAAGAAGGTATCCACTTTATTTTCTTTCTTGACTTGCTCACTTGCTTCTTTCTTGAGCTCATACTTTCCTCTCATGGGCATCTTCTTCAACCTCCACCCATCCCTCTCATGAGTTGAGAATCCATGGGTGTTTTAAGACAAAGTATTCACACACTATCTCTACTTCATCTTGGGCATCTAGGCTAGCAAACTAGATGTTCGAGTTGCTTCGGTTTAGAGGAGGGAGCCTGTATAAAGAACCCTCGACGTGGATTTTCTTCGGCGGAGGGAGACCGGAGATCAAACTTGATTGGGGAAGCCGCGAGGAGCTTGGCGCAGAGGTTGAAGACCGAAGGACACAGATTGATCGGTATAACCTCTCTAAACTCCTTTTTTAGAACTAGTATAGGGTTAATGGTACGATCCGGGATTAGGGCTCCGTTAGCGCCAGTTTTTTAAAAGTTTTTTTTCTGCATTTGGCCACGGATTGATGGCCGGGGCGCTGGCGTAGCCTTACAGTTGGACCAAAATTTTAAAAACTGACATTACAAACGTTCTCTTTTTTTCTTTGCACAGTGGTATTCGATTGGGAATATCCTGCACCTCATTCGACGAGGCAAGGGCCGAGATCCCTTCATCGGGAGTGACCCCTTGGGCAGAAGTTTGTGTTAACGTAATAACTTTACTATAGTCGTTTCTTTTGCTTTACATCGTGGTATTCAGTCTGGAATATCCTGCACCTCATTCGATGAGGAAAGAGCCGAGATCCCTTTAACGGGAGTGACCTCTATAGCTAAAGTTTGCGCCACTATATATTTGTAAAACCACTTGGATTCCTTCAACGATATAAAGTTCATTACGTTAAATGTTTTTCGCCTAAAACCAGCCGTAGCCCTTCGTCATTTCAGATTAGTATTTCTTAGTATTCGTGCTACGTATGTCGTGCATTGCCGAGGCGTAGTGTTCGGTAGCTCTGTAATGCTTTTTCGTCGCATGGATATGTGGATTGGTTAGGACAGTCGTACGGTTATGTTGGGATTGTCAAGGACTCGTACGGGTGGGTTTAATGCAATCAAGATAATGATGGGTTGAACTTGACTAGGACTCGTTGATATGTTAGCATTGTCAAGGTCACTTGGGTCTTAGGGGTAAAAATCACATCGGGCGTTTCAAACATAAAGGAAACTTTCCAGGCTTGCGCATACTTTCTTGAGTGTGGTGACTTGGGTGGATTCCATCAAGTTATCATGCGATGATAGTTAGATCCCGATCCCCACTGATGAGTAGGATTACTCTTCGGGTGATTTTAGATGATCCCGACTAATTCTCCTTTTAGGTTTAAAGGAGAATTCGAGGAAACAGTGGGAGCCATCCTGATTAGATAAAATGATTAACCATTCTGATCTAGATTAGATTGCACGCTGAGTGTTTCTTTCTCTCTCTCTCTCTCTCTCTGAGACAGCGACCATGGCCCGACCCTAGACTAAAACTCATGAACCAAGATAACCGACGTTCTTAAAACACTTTGGCTATTTGAATGGCACGGTGTCGCATATATCATTGCCACCTCTATATCACCTTTGCATTTCTCCAGAACACCCTATATCTCTATGATGATCCACATCTATTGGATAATCCATCGTATAGTTACATACGAACTCGAAGGAACTTGTTCCAGATTCGAGGATGGATTCCGGCTCTGGAGAAATTGAATAGGATTATTCGGTTGTCTTTTCTCTTTACCTTCACTCAGGTTGCAAGAGCTCCTAGGATTAGGAGAGTACACCTATTATGCTTATTGGATAGTCTTCTTCCAAACCATAGGTGAAGGGTTACCCAAGCGCCCCGGCCAGCTCACGTGGCCAAATGCGGAACAAAAAATTTCTTACGAATAAAACTTGGCGCTAGACTAAACCCTAAAACCGGATCTTTCCATAAAACTAACTAGCTACACTAAGAGAGCTATCTACTATGATAGAAACCTTACCAAACGAACCAAGTCCTTCGGTCTTCTTTCTTCATCCTTAGCTCCTAGCAAGCGCCTTGAACATGCTTGAACTTCATTCCTTGCTCTGTCGGTCCTCCGGGATCGAGCTTGTTCTCCGGCCTTCCTTGGTCCTTGATGATCCACCCGAGGAGTATGATCCATGGCTCTAGCTCTTTGCAATATATCAAAAGAGCAACTAGAGAACTTAGGATGCTAGTCCAAGTAATCTAGGATGTAGTGGAGGGTGTCTAAGTGTTTGCTATCTCTTTTCTAACCTCTTCACTTGTTTCTCAACCCATGAGAATGTTAGTGAAGAGGAAGAAGATGAAGATGGAAGAAAGCAAGAGGAGGGAGGAACTCAAGAAAGATGAGAGCTCAAAGAGAAAATGAAGCAAGAAGTGAGAGAAAATCACACACCTTAGTTTTGTGTATGAATTCTTTCAAAAAATAATTAACAACCATGCTTCAATAGTAACTCCAAATGAATTATAAATTCATTTGTGAATTATTAAAGCATGGTCATCACCATTCCTCCCATACCTTTTACTTTACACCTCATTTCCAATTATCAATTAAAAGGAAAATCCAAAAAGAGGTGGCCACCTTCTAGAAGGAAAACTGTAATAAATACGGATTTCCAACTACTGTACAAATATACCGGTAATCAAATAAAAATCCGAACGCCCAAAAGAGATAGAATAACACGAAGAACGTAAAACTAGAATATATATATCGAAATACATATATGTAAATTATTAAATCAATACCTGATTTAATAATCCAGCTCAAACCTGAGCCGGCTAGTATTACAAACTGTCCGATCGAAAATCCGAGCACCAAGTACATCAATCGATCGAACCCTGCACGTATCCAATACAGATACTACATCGTTTTGCCTGGATCAGGGAAACCGTCTGTATGGGACTCTAAAGACTCGACAGTACTCTGGCAGTGGGTTTAACCACAAGCACGTCAGCGGCACTAGCTGTACGTAACGGCTGCCCAGGTACCTGTCGAAAAGGAAGGCCGACGAGCAAACTCATCCGGATCTCCTACTGAGCCTATCCGTGACAATATCCATACAGTCCGGTCTCTTCGTCAAAGAGTATCGCATACCGGGTCTAGGGGATGGTGAACGTCAGACCCTAACAACCTGATAAGTCATGCCGATGTGGCTCAGGACCAATCCGGGAAACTACTGATCAACTTATCAGTAAATCCCAAGTGCCTTGGCCAAGGTCTTATGGTCCTGACCAATCAAATTACAGTGCGATATCGACTCCCTATACCGGGAGAGACGAATCCCCGACAATCGCTCACTGCCTCCATGCGGCTCGGGACTGAACCCAACCAAAACCTGTTTGCACGACTCAGTAGAGCCATGGTAGGGTAGTGATCAAAGCTCAGTGGGAACTCACACGAGACAAATGCCGATCTCGGGTCCAAAGACTAACCTGTAGACATGTCACCTGAGAACTTCCATCTGACGATTAGAATAGTACCACATGGAAGTTCTGTGAGTCCGTCCAGTGTACTCACACCCAGTGAGCACCTGTATACGATCTTAGGTGCATCAGACCAAAGGCTGTGGGACCAATCATCCCCCGACAGGCGTAGAAACGTATACACCAATCTACTCTGGAGTATCAATGCCCAGTCTCAATACTAACGCGACTAGGGACCATTTAAGGATGTGCTTATGGACTACCCTGCACCCACAAGTATGATCGCCATCACAACGCAGGTAGTCAAGCAAGATCCTAGGGGCTTTATCAACATGTAACCGCAATATATAATAACGAGTATGACATATGCCATGTTAAGATAAAGACAAACCACCATAGTATACTACCGTATCTAGTCTTTATCAATATGTGCAAACCAGACATAACAACAATACAAAAAAATACACATATCCCGATAAAGAAAAGTCCAATAATATACTATAAAACAGAGCAAGATTGTTCTGTACATACATATCCCTAGTGTTCATATGTATACATATACAATACTGGCCTCTAGGGCACATACATCCAACAATCTCCCACTTGCACTAAAGGCCAGTGATTGGCGTAACGAATGCCCAACGTCTGCTCTAAAGCCAGCTGCTGGCGTACCGCACCCAACATCCCAAAAAGTCGCTCGAACTGTGCTTGAGGGAGTGCTTTTGTAAATGGATCCGTCGTGTTGTCTTTCGTATCCACTCTTCGGACCTCGATCTCCTGGCAATCTACGATCTCCCTGACCAGGTGATACCGCCTTAAGATGTGCCTGGATTTCTGATGGGACCGTGGTTCCTTCGCTAAAGCTATAGCCCCATTGTTATCACAATACAGCGGTATCGGATCAACAATAGACGGAACCACCTGAAGTTCAGCTATGAACTTCTTTATCCAGACCGCCTCTTTTGCGGCATCGCTTGCAGCAATGTATTCAGCCTCCATCATCGAGTCTTCGACGGTATCCTGTTTGGAACTCTTCCAACATATCGCCCCTCCGTTGAGGGTAAACACAAAACCCGAGACAGACTTGCTGTCATCCTTGTCACTCTGGAAGCTTGAGTCGGTAAAGGACTCGACCCTGAGGTCTCCATTATCGTAAATCAGGAACATCTCCTTAGTCCTTCTCAGGTACTTGAGAATGTTTTTTACTGCTGTCCGGTAGTCCTCACCTGGGTTTGACTGATACCGGCTCACCACGCTTAGCGCGTAAGCTACATCTGGTCTTCTACATAGAATCACATATATTATAGATCCTACCGCCGAAGCGTAGGGTAAAATGCTCATGCGAACCCTCTCCTCGTCAGTCTTGGGAGACATCTCCTTGGAGAGGGTGATTCCGTGCAATGCGGGTATGTTACCGCGCTTGGAATCATCCATACTAAATCTCTTTAGTACGGTCTCTATGTACCTGGACTGTGAAAGTCCCAATAGCCTCTTGGATCTATCTCTGTAGATCTTGATCCCCAGAATGTACGAGGCATCACCTAGGTCTTTCATAGAGAACCTTTGTGATAAGAATAGCTTGACCGATTGTAGCATAGGAATATCATTTCCTATCAAAAGAACTTCGTCCACGTACAAGACTAGGAATACGATAGTTCGTCCTACAATCTTCTTATAAATACATGGCTCATCTTCGTTCTTGATGAAGTCAAAGTCCTTGACTGTCTCATCAAAACAGATGTTCCAGCTCCGTGATGCTTGCTTCAATCCATAAATGTATTTGAGCAGCTTGCACACCTTTCCGCTACTCCCACTGTCTACAAAACATTCTGGCAGATTCATATAAACGCACTCTTCTAAACTTCCATTTAGAAAAGTCTTTTTTACGTCCATCTGCCAGATCTCATAGTCATGGAAGGCAGCAATGGCAAGAAGTATCCTAATGGATTTGAGCATAGCCACTGGAGAAAAAGTTTCGTCATAGTCCACTCCTGGTTTTTGGAGAAAACCTTTTGCAACAAGTCTAGCCTTATAGGTTTCCACCTGCCCATCCACACCAAGTTTCTTCTTGTAGATCCATTTGCACCCAACGGGTTTTACCCTAGGTGGAGCAACTTCCAGGGTCCACACTTTATTGGTGTACATGGACTCCATTTCAGATTGCATAGCATTCAGCCACTTATCAGAGTCCCTACTGATAATGGCCTGTCTGAAACTAGTAGGATCATCTTCTTCCAAGATGCAATCCTCTCATCCCCATCTATGAGAAAACCGTAGCATCTCTCGGGCGGATGAGAAATCCTACCAGATCTGCGGAGTGGCCGAGGTTCGTCCGGGACTATTGAATTTTCTGGTTCTACTAAATCCTCAGTTTGAGTTTGTGGATCTGATGTTTCATCCAGTTCTACCGTGCTCCCACTTATTTCTTTTGCAAGAAATTGCCACTCTAAAAAAGTGGCGCGACGAGCAACGAACACCTTCTGTTCCTCAGTGTGGTAGAACAGATATCCCAGAGAATTTCTAGGATATCCCACAAATTTGCACAAAACTGATCGTGCCTTAAGTTTGTCCGGATTTTGTACCTTTACATAGGCCGGACAACCCCATATCTTAATACGTTTAAGATATGGTCTTTTACTACTCCATATTTCATATGGTGTCTTAGGGACAGATTTAGAAGGAACCTGATTCAACAAATACGCTGCTGTTTGTAGCGCAAGTCCCCAAAATGAAAGAGGTAACTCGGTATTACTCATCATGGAGCGAACCATGTCTAATAGGGTACGGTTCCTCCTCTCCGATACACCGTTGTGCTGTGGTGTATAAGGAGGAGTAAGCTGAGAGAGAATTACATTCTCTTTTAAATAACCTTGGAATTCCGTGCTTAAGTACTCTCCTCCTCTATCAGATCGGAGGATCTTGATACTTTTGCCAGTCTGGTTCTCTACTTCATTTCTGAATTCTTTGATTTTCTCAAAAGCTTCAGATTTGTGTTTCATGAGATACACATATCCGATACTAGAGAGATCGTCAGTGAATGTGATGAAGTACGAGAACCCACCCCTTGCATGTATAGACATTGGACCACATACATCACTGTGTATGAGTCCCAAGAGTTCTGCTGCTCTTTCTCCATGCCCGTTGAACAGAGATTTGGTTATCTTTCCTTTGAGACAAGACTGACAAGTTTCATAAGATGAAAATTCGAACATATTCAAGAATCCATCTTTATGTAACTTACTTAGTCTTTTCTCTCCGATATGACCAAGTCTACAATGCCACAAGTAGGATTCATTCGTATCTGAACTCTTCCTCTTGCGTGTGTTTTGTACATTGAGAACTGTGTTTTGATTTAGAACATAGATACCATTACACTGTGTACCTTCTTCAACCAGTACCTTATCAAGGTAAATGTTCATGATATTTCTATCAAGAACAAAGTTATATCCATCTTTATCAATTAAAGAAACTGATATGATGTTGCAAAGCATGGAAGGCACATAGTAGCAATTATTCAAAATCATAGTATTGCCATTTGGCAATACTAGGTGATATTCACCGACGGCAGCAGCATTAACTTGTGCTCCGTTCCATACTCTGAGGGACATATTGTAAGTCTACGGTAGCGCCCCGGCCGTCTTTCAGACGCCAAATGCGGAACAAAAACTTTTATAACCGGCGCTATCGCATACTATAACTCGGATCTGCCATTAACGCTAAACTAATAAACTATAAAGTGGGTAGAAATGTTATACCGAACGATCCGAGTCCTTCGTTCTTTAACCATCATCCCATGCTCCGTTGCGGCTGCTCCGATCTCCTGGCTCCTTGTTGAGGTGGCACCACATCTACGGATCTTTAAACGGGCTCCCGCCTCTATACCGAGGCAACTCGGTCATCAAGTCTGCTAAAAAAGATGACCAAGATTGATGTAGAGAATGAGTCGAATACTTTGTCTTGCTTCATCCAAAACAATGGATGAACGGTTAATGAAGTTGCCTTTTGAAATGGAGTGAAATGAGATATGAGCTATCTAATTTCCATGAACCAAAACTATCAACTTTTTACAAATCAATCATCTTCTCAAGGGGAGGGGGCCGGCCACTATATGAAAGGGGGGGTGAGTGTAGGAGCAAAGAAGGGTGACCATTAGCAATAATGAAATGAATGAGTCATATAACACCTTGCATAAAACATTTAATGAAAATAATGAATCAGTAATCCTAGTTATCAACCATTTAATGCAAAATGGTGACACACTAAACCTAGTCACCATTCTAGAAGCTTCCACACTCATGACTCACACTCATGAAGAAAAGATAAATCCGCATTAAACCAAATGTTTAAGACGGGTGATAGAAAACTGGCAACTTCGAAAAGCGATCCCGAAACGAATTTCAGGATAACCCCGTAACAGTATAAACATACTCGCATTTGTATTACGACCGAATACAAATGCAAATGAGACAAAGATATTATATCTACACAGTATAATACATGGATCCGGCTTAAACCAAAGCCCACTAGTATTATCTGCCCGAAATATGACACGTGCGTAAACGCACGTGCATTTTCCGAACCCTGCCATAAAACCATACGGCCTCTACAACGTTTTGCCCGAACTTGGGAAACTATCTGTGGGGGACTCTAATGACTTGTCAGTACCCTGGCAGTGGGTATAACCACAAGCACATCAGCGGCACTAACAGTGCGTAAAGGCGTAACGGCTGCCCATGTGCTGACCTCAAGGGAAGCTGATGAGCGAACTCATCCTGGAACCCTACCGAGCCTAACAGTGACACTATACATACAGTCCGGTCCGTTCGTCTATGAGTATCGCATATCGGGCCTAGGGGCTGGTAACGTCAGACCCCCAATAGCGGTATAAGTCGTGTCGGTGTGTAGCCAAGAACACCCTGAGATACTACAGGAGTACCTACCAGTAAATATCCTGCCTCGGCCGAGGGCTTTGTGTAATGGCTCTCCTAGACACAACGCGATCTCACCCCCAATACCGGGAGAGACGAATCCCCTGCCGATCCGCTCACTTGCCTCCATGTGGCTTAGGACTGTACCCAAAAAATACTTGTTTGCACGACTCCTTTGAGCCGTGGTAGGGTAGAAATCAAAGCACAGTGGGAACTCACACGAGACAAATGACGACCACAGGTCGATGAACTAACCTGTACACATGTCACCAGGGAACTACTATCTGAAGCTAGGTATAAATACCAACTTGCAGGTTCCCGGCGAGTCCTGTCCGGTGTACTCATAACCCAATGAGCACCTGTATACATCTTAGGTGATCCAACTGACACCAGTGGCTTGTTAGACCGGCCGCCGCCCCTCGTCGGGGTCTCGACTGTATACACTAGTCTACTCCGGAGTATCGATGCCCTGTCTCGAAACTCCCACGACTAGGGACCACTTTTAAGGATGTGCTTATAGACTACCCAACTCTCACGTATATGATCGCCATCATACTGTTGGTAGTCAAGCAAGATCCTAAAGGCTCTATCAACGTGTAACAATGATCAGTCACCTGAACCTGTACACGACTGATAAAGGCAAACTAGATAGCATACTATCATCTCGAGTAAGACTGTCCTACCGGTATAGGTCCTCCTCAATCATTGCAATCACGTACCTGCGATCCAATAATTGACTTTGAGGGCACTATATCCAACAATCTCCCACTTGCACTTAAGGCTAATTATTGCGATGTCGCATACTCACAGCCCGTGTAATACCTAGCACCCAACTCCTCTACTAATCAGTTTCACAAAGCCCGTTTGTAAAACTCTTGTGTTCGAGAAATAGCCTCAATGAGTGGATCCGCCAAGATGTTTCTTTCTATGTCTCTCTTAATCTCAAGTTAGCGGAGAAAGCCATCTCCTGAATTAAGCAATACCTGTCTTAGAATATATCTGGATATCTGATGGGACCTAGTTTATCAATGAACTCCAAATCCAAACTTCTTAGACTGTATCGACAACTGAACCTAATCAGTGTCCAGCACCATGCCTCCCACAGTATCCTCTTGGTCCACCTGTCTATGATACTGCCCCCATCGTCAGAGGCTATAACTCTGACAATCACTCTGTCATCCATGTCACCTTTGAAGCCTGGAATGATAACCGTCTCCAGAAGGAGGCTGCTGTCATCAAATCCGTAGAACATCCACTTATGTTCTAAACTGCTTCCAAATGTTTCTCCAGGATTGGATTAATATAATCTTATTGCATCTAGTGCAAAAACAACATCTGGTGTGGTACTTGACATCTCATGATCGACTCAATTGCCTATGCAAGTGATCTGGAAATCATGCACATCCCTCTCCCCTTTAGTCTGTAAGACACCTTTAGAGAGGGTGACTCCATCACCTGCAGGTACACCACCATGCCAGGAGTCATCTATTCTAAAATACTGTTAGAATACTGTCAAAGTACCCACATTGGGAAACTATCCAAATCTAGATCTAGAAACCAGAATGTCAGATATGATATCCATATCCTGTCTGGAGAAACAACTGTATGACAACCACAGTACAACCGATTGTAGTATATGAATTTTACTTCCTACTCTGTGTATGTCATCCAAATACCAGGACATCACAACCTACTACCTTCTTAACAGATCCATCCCTTATTCTGATGAAGTCAAAGCCATGACTGTCACATCAAAAATAGATGATCTATCTCCGTTATAACTGCACTAGTCTATAAATAGACATAAGCTACTTGCCCACTATACTTCCGCTGCTCCCACTGACCACAACAACCCTCTGGCAGAATAATATATACGTGCACTTCTAAAGCTAGTTTAGAACGACGCTATAATTATGAGTAATCTGAAAGAGAAACAAGTTTCTCAAAACCATTACTATCATCTGAATACCAATCGCAAGTATCTACATCTTCGATCTCTTTGAAGAATCCCGATACCTGCGACATCTGGTTCTCTACTTTATTCTTATATCCACAACTTCTCAAAACTTAGACCTTGTATTTCTGCGAAACACTTGTCTAAAAACTAGAGAAGTCATAAGTAAACAGAACATAGTACGAGGACCAACCGCTTTGTCCTGATGGACACTGGACAACATACAATACTCTGTATAAGTCCGCTGAGTTGAATAACTGAAAACCTGTGCATCGTAGGTTGAAAACTGTACTTATGGTTAAGAACTACTCCGTTGTTGAATGCTCCTTACCCAATCGCCAACTGATATAGGTAAATGTCATCGACATAATATCAAAAAGTTATATCTCACTTTATAAAAATAAACGTACAGATATATCATTCTGGAATTGGTGCACAACAACGGATACTCAAAACCAAAAACATGCCGTTCGGCAAAAACCCAGGCGACTTCCTCAAATATCACTAATTACAACGAATTCCGATATAATGAGGATGATCACCTTATTCCCAATAACTTCCTCCCACTCATCATCTGTAAAACCATACAGATGCGAGAATCATACCTGGTAAATACGTACCCTGGAGTAAGTTTCTAATCGGGAAATCAGTTTTCTTTTAAAAATGCACTAAAACATGAAAATGTTTCGTAGGGGTATCCTGGTATTCCTAGCAATGCCTCTTCCATAATCCAATTCATGACTATAACCGTATATTTCATTTGCCATCTCTCCAAATCCCTTCATTTGCCTTTATTCATTTCCTTCTGTGCACCCCTTTAGGCTAAGTGGTTTTCTTCCTTCCCTACCGTTCGACACCAGCCTATGGTTTGGAAGAAGACTATCCAGTAAGCATAATAGGTGTACCCTCCTAAACCAAGGAGTACTCGCAACTTGAGAGAAGGTGATGATAAAAGACAACTGAATAATACCTTATTCTATTTCTCCCGAACTGGGGAAAAAAGCAAAGGTGAAATAGGAGTGGCGATGAAGTACGCGGTTTGGTCGTGAATAATAGCAGTTGCAATTTACTTTGCCCTCTTTCTAATCCATTTATTTTGTCTTTACTTATTACCTTCTGCACACCCTACTTAGGCTAATTGGTTTTCATCATTCCCTACCTTTCGGCACCTGCCTATGGTTTGGAAGAAGACTATCCAATAAGCCTAATAGGTGTACTCTCCTAAACTAAGGAGCCCTCGCAACCTGAGAGAAGGTGATAATAAAAGACAACTGAATAACCAATTCTATTTCTCCTGAACCTGGATCCATCCTCGAAGAAGTCCCCCCGAGTTCGTATATAACCATACGATGGATCTATCCAATGGAAGTGGATGTCTGTAGTAATACGGGGTGTTCTGAGAAATCCAAAGGGTAAAAGAAGGAGGGACAATGACTTATGCAACTTAGACAATCCAAAAGCCAGTATTTTAAGAAGGTTCGGTCAACTTGGTCACTAAGTCATAGTCTAGGGTCGGTCAAAGGTCGCTGCCAAAGAGAGAGAGAAAAGAAACACTCTGCGTGCACTCTAACCTAGATCAGAATGGTTATCATTTTATCTAATCAGGAAACCTCCCACTGTACTGTCAAATTCTCCTCCAAACCTGAAAGAAGAATCAATCGGGATCACCCAAAGAGTAAACCAACTCATCAGTGGGAATCGGGATCCAACTCTCATCGCATGATAACGTGACGGAATCCACTCACGTTATCACACTCCCGAAGGTATGCGCATTCCTGGCAAGTTTCAGTTTCTTTAGAAACTCCCGGTGTGATTTTTACCCCATGTTCTTATGACATTGACGAATGCCAACAAATCATAAGTCACATGTCAAGTTCTACCCGTCATTATCTTGTCAATTCGAACCCACCCGTACATACCCTTGACGAAAGCCAACAAGGTAATACGACTGTCCCAAACCAACTCATCTATCTATGCAACAAATGAATATCCCAGCAGCTACCAAATACTATGCCTTGACGAAAGCCAACAAACATAGCTTGAATACTACTGACCATCCATAAGAAATGACGGAGGGCTACGGCTGGTTTTTGGCGAAAAACCATTAACGTAATGTACTTGATCTCGTTGAAGGAACCTGATAGCCTTTTATAAAAATATAGTGGCGAAAACCTTTGCTAAAGAGGTCAATCCCAGTGAAGGGATCTCGGCTCTTTCCTCGTGGAATGAGGTGCAGGATATTCCAACTAAATACCGCGATGCAAAGCAACTTGTAATCGACTATAGTGAAGTTATTACCCTGACGCAAACTTCTGCCTAAGGGGTCACTCCCGGTGAAGGGATATTGGCCCTTGCCTCGTCGAATGAGGTGCAGGATATTCCAACTGAATACCACTGTGCATAAACAAAAGAAAACGTCTTTGTAATAACACTTTTTAAAACTGTTCCAACAACATCCAAACAGGTTTTTATTTCCTTTGCATTGATCAGAATCAACACAGTCCCATCAATTAATCACACCAGAAAAGAACGAAAATAAAATGTACGTATATGCCCTCCGCATTCGTCACTGGGTCCCATCATCACCCGTTAGGTTACTTAACTAAAGACAGAGCGGGGACTGGACTAGTGCGGGTGCAAAACATATACAACATCTACTAGTATATATACCAATATACAATAATCGCTCCAGGCGTGATAATATGCAACATTACAGAAAAGTAATAAGCATCACAGAACAACACGGATAATCTGGGATCCCCGGGTTTCACAGAGCCGCTGCTGAAACCCGACATTCCCCTGGACGTGTGGATAGCCTGTGCAATGAAACCTAGACCCCTACGGGTGCGGCAAGTTACCCGCCAAAACATGAAGCGAGGCAGCCCCCTACAGCATAGTGAACGGACCACCCTGCACTTCACGGAATCCGGTAACTTGAGCACCCCTCCTTGGGTCAACCTGTACCCCCTACGAGTGCGGCGAATAGTCTGCCAATTCTAGAGTGAGGCCCCTCTGCCTCTCAAAGCCATGAGATGCGGACCCGTTGCCCTCCAGAACCCGGCTATCCGTGCACTCTGTCGCGGGGTAAAATCTAGTATAGAAATGAAAAATATATACAACGGGTACATCGACCTCAGCCCGGTCGTGCCCCAAAAGAATATTATACAAACAGGCAGCGACGGCAGTCCACATGTTGGACGCTCGCTCCGCAATATCAAATGTACAAATAAATCCAAACTGCACTCACATTGCACACATCTATCCACCACGACAAATCCGCAACATCACAGCACAACACAGAACATCAACGCGAATGTCACGTTCGCAAATCCATCTAAAAGAACTATAGCAATTAGACGTAATTTACCGCTCGAATAACATTCACGGTCGGAGATATAATGTAAGTACTGTAATCTAACACGTTTTAATTTCGATCGACAAAACTTCACGAAGTGGGCCCACGTACATCTGCAGTACAGTAACAAATTCTGGGCCCAAAAGAAATATTCCATAAACCACAATTTTACATGAAGAACCTTCTGTAGAAAAATGGTTTACTGTAGCTCTAAAACGGCGGCGGAACCGCGGCCAAACTAGGGTTTGTGCGGCGGTTCCGCGGCGCTTTGGAAGCTTAATTTGACCAAATTTCACCAGAATTATTAGAAAATCCTGCACGATTTTCTGAGATGCTCATAATGCTTTTTAGACCATATTTAAAATTCGACAGAAACTTTACACAGAAAATTGTAGTTTTCGAAATTCCGTTCGATCGATGTTTTAAACGCGTTAGCACAAGTTAGTAAAGCTTAATGGCATGGCTCTGATACCATGTAAGTCTACGGTAGCGCCACGGTCGTCTTTCAGACGCCAAATGCGGAACAAAAACTTTTATAACTGGTGCTATCGCATACTATAACCCGGATCTGCCATTAAAGCTAAACTAACAAACTACAAAGTGGGTAGAAATGTTATACCGAACGATCTGAGTCCTTCGTTCTTTAACCATCATACCACGCTCCGTTGCAGCTGCTCCGATCTCCTGGCTCCTCGTCGAGGTGTCACCACATCTACGGATCTTTAAACGGGCTCCCGCCTCTATACCAAGGCAACTCGGTCATCAAGTCTACTAAAAGAGATGACCAAGATTGATGTAGAGAATGAGTAGAATACTTTGTCTCGCTTCATCCAAAACCATGGATGAACGGTTAATGAAGTTGCCTTTTGAAATGGAGTGAAATGAGATATGAGCTTTCTAATTTCCATGAACCAAAACTATCTTTTTACAAATCAATCATCTTCTCAAGGGGAGGGGGCCGACCACTATATGAATGGGGGGGGTGAGTGTAGGAGCAAAGAAGGGTGACCATTAGAAATAATGAAATGAATGAGTCATATAACACCTTGCATAAAACATTTAATGCAAACAATGAATCACTAATCCTAGTCATCAACCATTTAATGCAAAATGGTGACACACTAAACCTAGTCACTATTCTAGAAGCTTCCAAACTCATGACTCACACTCATGAAGAAAAGATAAATCCGCATTAAACCAAATGTTTAAGACGGGTTATAGAAAACTGGCAACTTCGAAAAGCGACCCCGAAACGAATTTCAGAATAACCCCGTAACAGTATAAACATACCCGCATTTGTATTACGACCGAATACAAATGCAACTGAGACAAAGATATTATATCTACACAGTATAATACATGGATCCGGCTTAAACCAAAGCCCAATAGTATTATCTGCCCGAAATATGACACGTGCGTAAACGCACGTGCATTTTCCGAACCCTGCCATAAAACCATACGGCCTCTACAACGTTTTGCCCGAACTTGGGAAACTATCTGTGTGGGACTCTAATGACTCGTCAGTACCCTGGCAGTGGGTTTAACCATAAGCACGTCATCGGCACTAGCAGTGCGTAACGGCTGCCCATGTACAGACCTCAAGGGAAGCTGATGAGCGAAAGCATCCTGGAACCCTACTGAGCCTAACAGTGACAATATACATACAGTCCGGTCCATTCGTCTATGAGTATCGCATATCGGGCCTAGGGGGCTGGTAACGCCAGACCCCTAATAGCGGTATAAGTCGTGTCGGAGTGTAGCCCAGAACACCCTGAGATACTACTGGAGTACCTACCAGTAAATCTCCTCCCTCGGCTGAGGGCTTTGTGTAATGGCTCTCCTAGACACAGCGCGATCTCACCCCCAATACCGGGAGAGAAGAATCCCCTGCCGATCCGCTCACTAGCCTCCATGTGGCTCGGGACTGTACCCAAAAAATACCTGTTTGTACGACTCCTTTGAGCCGTGGTAGGGTAGAAATCAAAGCACAGTGGGAACTCACACGAGACAAATGACGACCTCAGGTCGATGAACTGACTTGTACACATGTCACCAGGGAACTGCTATCTGACGCTAGGTATAAATACCAACTAGCAGGTTCCCGGCGAGTCCTGTCCGGTGTACTCATAACACAATGAGCACCTGTATACATCTTAGGTGATCCAACTGACACCAGTGGCTTGTGAGACCGGCCACCGCCCATCGTCGGGGTCTCGACTGTATACACTAGTCTACTCCGGAGTATCGATGCCCTGTTTCGAAACTCCAATGACTAGGGACCACTTTTAAGGATGTGCTTATAGACTACCCAACTCTAACGTATATGATCGCCATCATACTGTTGGTAGTCAAGAAAGATCCTAAGGGCTCTATCAACGTGTAACAGTGATCAGTCACCTGAACCTGTACACGACTGATAAAGGCAAACCAGATAGCATACTATCATCTCGAGTAAGACTGTCCTACCGGTATAGGTCCTCCTCAATCATTGCAATCACGTACCTGCGATCCAATAATTGACTTTGAGGGCACTATATCCAATAATCTCCCACTTGCACTTAAGGCTAATTATTGCGATGTCGCATACTCACAGCCCGTGTGATACCGAGCACCCAACACCTCTACTAATCAGTTTCACAAAGCCCGTTTGTAAAACTCTTGTGTTCGAGAAATAGCCACAATGAGTGGATCCGCCCCGATGTTTCTTTCTATGTCTCTCTTAATCTCAAGTTCGCGGAGAAAGCCATCTCCTGAATTAAGCAATACCTTTCTTAGAATATGTATGGATATCTGATGGGACCTAGTTTATCAATGAACTCCAAATCCAAACTTCTTAGACTTTATCGACAACTGAACCTATTTAGTGTCCAGCACCATGCCTCCCACAGTATCCTCTTGGACCACCTGTCCATGATACTGCCCCCTTCGTCAGAGGGATAACTATAACTCTGACAATCACTCTGTCATCCATGACACCTTTGAAGCCTGGAATGATAATCGTCTCCCGAAGGAGGCTGCCATCATCAAATCCGTAGAACATCCACTTATGTTCTAAAACTACTTCCGAATATTTCTCCAGGATTGGATTAATATAATCTTATCGCATCTAGTGCAAAAACAACATCTGGTGTGGTACTTGATATCTCATGATCGACACAATTGCCTATGCAAGTGATCTGCCAATCATGAACATCCCTCTCCCCTTTAGTCTGTAAGACACCTTTAGAGAGGGTGACTCCATCACCTGCAGGTACACCACCATGCCAGGAGTCATCTATTCTAAAATACTATTAGAATACTGTCAAAGTACCTACATTGGAAAACTACCCAAATATAGATCTAAAACCATAGATATAGAAACCAGAATGTCAGATATTATATCCATATCCTGTCTGGAGAAACAACTATATGTCAACCACAGTACAACCGATCGTAGTACATGAATTTTACTTCCTACTCTGTGTATGTCATCCAAATACCAGGACATCACAGCCTAATACCTTCTTAACAGATCCATCTCTTATTCTGATGAAGTCAAAGCCATGACTGTCACATCAAAAATAGATGATCTATCTCCACTATAACTGCTCTAGTCTATAAATAGACATAAGCTACTTGCCCACTATACTTCCGCTGCTCCCACTGACCACAACAACCCTCTGGCAGAATAATATATACGTGCACTTCTAAAGCTAATTTAGAATGACGCTATACTTAGCCTCCTGCCGGGTCTCATAGTCTGGAACAACAGTAGTGTCAAGTCTGGGTAAACAAGAACCTCCCTGTCACCGTCCTTGAGGCTACCGGAGTACCTCACGGGTGTCTGAGGTTAACCACCATATCTGCGGAGTGGCTAATGGAATGTCAAACCTGATTGAATCTTTAGGTCCTATTAAATTTTCCGTAATCGTTTGCGGTTCTGGAATCACTTCCAGTTCTACCATACTCCCACTACTGTTTTCTGAAAAAATCCATTTTACTAAAACTGTGGCGAGTCAAGAATAATATCACTAATTGTTGGTGTATATGCCCTATAGGCCATTACTGTATCATACTAGCTTGTATATTACTTAATGGAAGCTTGGGATATTCACAGTTGTATAGGCAATTTTGCTCAAAATGGTAGTATGCTACTTGGTTTGTCTCTACTTCAATATGTGCATGTGTTTCTTTTAGCATATCGCTTATATACATATTAGTAGAGCCCTTAGGATCTTTGCTTGATTACCAGCGTTGTGATGGCAGTCATACTCGTGGGGGCTGGGTAATCCATAAGCACATCCTTATACAGGTCCCTAGTCGTAGGACTATCGAGACAGGGCATCGATACTCCGGAGTAGACTAGCGTATGCGCTTCTCATCCCAGCGGGGGAGACGGTCTGTCCCACAGCCGTCAGTACGTCGTACTTGAGATAGTATGCGGGCGCTCGTTAGGTTACGAGTACACTGGACAGGACTTGTCGGGAACTGTTGGTTGGTATTATACCTATCGTCCGTTATCAGTTCCCAGGTGACATGAGTACAGCTTAGTCCGCCGACTTGACACTGTCACTTCGCCTCGAGTGTGTTCCCACTGTACTTAGATTACTACCCTACCATAGCTCAAAGGAGTCGTGCAAACAGGTAGTAGTTGGGTGCAGTCCCGAAGCACTTAGAGGCAGTGACGGTTAGACAGGATTCGTCTCTCTCGGTATTGGGGGTTGACATCGCGCTGTGTCTAGGAGAGCCATTACACGAGTAGTCCCTGGCCAGGGCAAGCGAGATATGCTGGTAGGTTTCCAGTGTTATCTCAGGGTGTTCAGGGATACACTCCGACACGACTTGTACCGCTATTAGGAGACTGACGTTCTCCACCCCCGTAGGCCCGCCATGCGATGTATCAGACGAACAGACCGGACTGTACGGAGATTGTCACATACAGGCTCAGTAGGAGTTCGGATGGGTTTACCTCATCGGCCTTCTTCTCGATATCTACCTGGGGACCGTTACGTACAGCTAGTGCCGCTTGCGGTCTGTGGTTAAACCCACAGCCAGCGTAGTGTCGAGTCTTTAGAGTCCCACACAGAGAGTTTCCCTGCACTGAGCGAAACGTGTAGAGGCCGTATGGTTTTTACGGCAGGGCTGCAATCACTTACGTGCACTTATGTGTGTATGCTGTTCGAGCAGGCAATACTAGTGGGCTTTGGTTTAAGCCAGATCCTAGTATTGCACGGATGGATTTGATTTGTCTACTGTGCATTCGCATTATACGGAATGCGGATGCAGGTGTGTATGCACAGTTTCGAGGAGTGATGAAGGAGGAGGTGCCTCATTAGGGTTTTGGAAGTTGGTTGGGCCAAAACCGTTATGTGGCAGGCTCATTAGGGTTTTGGCAATTCGTTCGGTCAAAACCATTATGAGCCGGAGACATTGTTTACTAATCCTTTGAGTGATAGTTTAGTGATGGCTAATTGCATTGACCATTTGACCACCATGACCTCTCTTGACTTTGTTGACCCGTTGACCGGAGTTGACCATTGACCTTCATGAGAGGTCTACACTCTTCTTTGGATTTCTTTTTCTTTTATGGATTATGAAAATGGTCAATTCAATTAGTAGCCATCAACTTTATTATGAAAGGATTTGTAATGATGATAGTTTTGCATTATTGCAACCATGGTTCATTTCTTTAGCTCACAATTCATTTTCATTTCTCTTTCTTATTCTTGTGAGAAGAAAAGAAAAGCTCTCATGGTTGCTAGCTCCTCCTTCTTCCTCCTCTTGATAAATTATTTTGATCTCATGTGTTGAGAGAAAAAGAATCCACATAGACAAACACTTCCATCTTTCTCTTCTACACAACCTAGGGCATCTAGATTAGCGATCTCGTTGCCCTAGTTGCCTCGGCTTGAGGTGGAGCTCGGTGTACAACTCTCGGGTTGATCGTCTTCGACTCAAGAAGGCCGCGGAGGTGATCAAGATCCGGATCGTACCTTGGAGCTTGGACGGATGATCGGGACAGCGGAATGAAGACCCGAAGGACCGGTTCCGTGAGGTATAATTTCTATGGCATAGTAGTTAATGCCTCTAGTAGTTTGTTAGTTTCTAGTTTAGCAAAGATCCGGATTTTAGTCCATGTTTCCTTGCGCCAAATAATTGTTTTTTGCCGTTTCCGCCTCCCCGTAAGAACCGGGGTGAGCAACGTGGGCTTACAGTGGTATCAGAGCCTAGCTAAACATAAACTAGCAAGTTAGCAAAGTATTTAGAATTCGATCGGAAAAAAGGCGCAAAACACATCCGACAAAAACCAACTTTCTGTCGATTTTTTATACTGTTCAAAAAATTATTTAACATTTATGAAAAATCGTCTCAGGGTTTTGTAAAAACACACCAGAAAAACGATCCAGTGACTCGGTCAAAGCGCCGCGGATCCGCGGCAAGAACATAATTTCTGCCGCGGATCCGCGGCCGAGTTGACTCTGCCGTGGACCGGGTTTTCTGCAGTGTTTTTATTTGGCTGTTTTGGGATTTTTAAAACATGTTGTTTCTACCCAGATTTTCCAGAGAACAAAATGACTTTTAGGGTGGTTACAAATCAGTATTTTGATCGATATTCCGTACACTTTGGCTAATGAATATTTTCTGTGATGTGATATATGTATTGAACGTCCGCTAATCGCTATACGTCGATTAGTGGGGGTTATACATATCTGTGATCTGTAATGTTGATGGTTTGTGTAAATGAACTCGTTGGATTGTCGCGGATGAATAGCCGGGAATGGATGTGAGATGATAGTTTCTTTTTCTTTCATTCATTGTAAAATTTGTAAAATTTGTAAATTGATGTAATATTATTTGTATGGCCGCACAACCTGGTCGGGGTTGTAGCCGTCATTGTATAATTTCTTTTTACTGTTTTTGCTCCTAGGATAGACCCAAGGTGGGGTGCACAAACTACCGGGTATCTCGAAGTGCCGAGTGGCCTACTCACGGGTTGAGGGAGGTTGCTTCGCTTCGGGTACTTGGCGGGTAGTTTGCCGCACCCGTAGGGGTCTAGGGTGGGGTTTTGGCTATTCATCGCGACCGTGTAATCCGCTTTTCGTTGCAGGCTTGAACGAATCGCGGGTTCCTAGTATATCCAAAGTGTTCATCTGTGATCTGGATTGGCTATCTTTGCTATATATCTATATATGATATCTATTTAGGTGTTGCTTATGTTTTGCATCCGCGCTAGTCCAGCCCCCGCTCTGTCGTTAGTTAAGTAACCTAACGGGTGATGACGGGGCCCCGTGGCGAATGCGGATGGCATAAGCGTACACCATATTTTGGTTGTTTTCTGCAATGGTAGGATTAGATGATGGGACGCATTGGAATTAATGCAAGAAAATAAACCAAGTAAAAGTCGTTGGAACACGTTCAAAACCACTCGGTTCTTTTCTAAAACCAGCTTTTTAAATGCGGAGCTTGAACCACTCCTTTTAAAAGCTATTTCGTTCCATCGATTATATCAAGTTCACTACGTTCACGGTTTCGCCAAAACCATTCGTAGCCCTCCGTCATTTCGTATGGATATTCAATAGTATTCAAGCTATGTTTGTTGACTTTCGTCAAGGCATAGTGATTGGTAGCTGTTGGGTGTTCATATGTAGCATAGATAGATGCGTTGGTTTGGGACAGTCGTATTACCTTGTTGACCTTCGTCAAGGGTATGTACGGGTGGGTTCAAATTAACCTGGACAATGACGGGTAGAACTTGACATGTGACTTATGATTTGTTGACCTTCGTCAAGGTCATAAGAGCATGGGGCAAAAATCCACATCGGGAGTTTCAAAAGTACTGAAACTTGCTTGCGTTGCATACCATTTGGAGTGTGATGATTCTGGTAGGATTCCTTCAGTTTTGTCACGCGATGATATTTGGATCCCGATCCTACTGTGAGTATATGCTACTCCTCGGGAACTTTCTCACTTAACGATCAATGCTATAAACCTAGTAGGTGTCTAGAAAGGTGTTAGCGGGGCTACGCCCATAGGGAAAAGAGGTTACTTAATTAAGGAACTTCGCGAAAGCGTTGGAAAACCTCCCTCGAAGTACCGACACTGGCATGGCTGAACGGTTAAGCAAATATTGTACGGTGAGATTGATCCGACTAATTCTTCCTTTATGGTTTGAGGAGGGATTCGAGAGACAGTGGGAGCCATCCTGTTTAGATAAATTAAAAACCAATCTAAACTTGCAAGAGCATCATGCTAAGTGTTTTCTTCTCTCTCTCTTAATTGCAGCGACCCAGTGACCGCACCTAGGTTACATCTAGATAATAAAATGACTGAATCTGACTGTTATGACTGGCAAAGATCTGTCCAGATGTCCATTGCCCATGACAAGCTGGGACAGCCCTTAACTAATCCAACCCCTGTCGTCTCAGGTCCAGCTTCCCCTGTCACGGATATTCATATCCATAGGACATCGGAAAAAGACTGTGTGAAAGCCAAGTGCCTCGTGTTAGCCTCAGTTGATGGTGCATACCAGAGGCAGCACGAGAAGATGGACTCAGTTTCTATCTTCCTCCATAACAAAGATTTATATGGAGAGCAATCTCGTATCGCAAGATATGAGACCTCGAACGAATTGCTTCCAGCGAGGTTGGCTATCGGGTCATCTATAGGGGGCAACGTCCTTACAGAGACCAGCTCTTTTGAGCTCACGGACCTGAAGACCACGTTGAAAACGGGTCAGATGCTGACTTAGTTCAACAGTCTCTACCTACTACCCTGAAGGAAACCAGGGAAGTAGAAAGAAAGGGAAGGGCAGAAGTTTTGGGAATTGATATAGTGAAAGAGGGACGTTCCTATTGTTACAGGAATGAACATTGGCAGAAGGATTGCAGGGCTAGTATAGCCAGTAGCCATAATTCGAAGCATGTTGTGGCTTCGGCTTCGGGTGTGTTTGTAATTGAGAACTGTATGTCAGTTAACCCTACTTCCTGGGTATTGGATACCGGATGAGGATCTCATATCTGTAATTCGTTACAGGCTCTGAAAAACCGTAGGGTTATCAGGAAAGGTGATATGACTCTCAGGGTTGCTAACGGAATGAGCATGTAAGCTGAATCCGTAGGGGAATATCATCTAGGACTGACAACTGGGCAGATATTGATTCTGCGTAACTGTTTTTATGTACCAGGTACGACTTGTAATATCATATATGTATCCTTAATTTCTAAGGAAGGATATGATTTTACTTTTGTAAGCGATGTAGTCAACATCCACCTAAATCAAGTTCTGATTGGGTCAGGTACATTACAAAACGGGATATACGTATTAAATCAAGCTCAGATTTTTAGTGTCCAGAACACACTTAAAAGAATGTCTCCGGAAACAAATCAGGCTTTCTTAAGGCATTGTAGACTGGGTCACATTAATGAGACACGGTTAACAAAGTTACATAAAGAGGGATACTTGAATCCGTTCGAGTATAAGTCTTATGCCACTTGTGAATCTTGTCTCATGGGAAAGATGAAAAAGACTCCGTTCACTGGACACGGAGAAAGAGCAAGCGAGCTCTTGGGACTCATACACAGTGATGTGTGTGGTCCAATGTCTATACATGCGCGAAGTGGTTATTCATACTTCATTACTTTCACAGATGATTTCTCTAGGTATGGGCATGTCTTCTTGATGAAGCACAAA
Source organism: Agapanthus africanus (assembly GCA_030015575.1). Lineage (NCBI taxonomy): Eukaryota > Viridiplantae > Streptophyta > Magnoliopsida > Asparagales > Amaryllidaceae > Agapanthus > Agapanthus africanus. The sequence goes on from JASDDO010000022.1 coordinate 347,396,769, forward strand.
TCCGAGGCCTTTGAGAAATTTCAGGAATACAAGAATGAAGTTGAAAAACAAACAGGCAAAAGTATCAAGACACTGAGATCTGATCGAGGTGGTGAATACTTGAGTGTCGAGTTTCTGGGCTACTTAAAAGAGAATGGAATTCTCTTTCAGCTTACTCCTCCATACACACCACAACACAACGGTGTATCGGAAAGGCGGAATCGAACCATATTGGATATGGTTCGTTCCATGATGAGTAAGGCTGAGTTTCCGTGATCTTTCTGGGGTTATGCGCTAGAAACAGCTGCATATCTCTTGAACAAGGCTCCAACCAAGACTGTGCCTACCACCCCATATCAGATGTGGAGTGGGAAGAAACCCTGTCTCAAGTACCTTAAGACATGGGGATGTCCAGCTTTTATAAAAAAGCAGCATGCGGACAAGCTCGAGGCACGCTCAGTACTATGTATGTTTGTGGGATACCCAAAGAACTCCAGGGGGTATCTTTTCTATTCCACAGAGGAACAAAAGGTTTTTGTTTCTCAGCATGCCCACTTCTTAGAAACTGAATTTTTAGAAAATCAGATAAGTGGGAGCACAATAGAACTGGAAGAAATTCCAGAACCACAAGCTATTACTGAAAGCTTGAAGGAACCAGAAGTTTCAAGAGAACCGGACATCCCAGCGCCACTCCGCAGGAGTAGTAGGCAGTCTCATCCGCCCGAGAGATACTACGGTTTTCTCATAGACGGGGATAGAGAGGATTGCACTATGGATTATGGTGAGCCTACTAGCTTCCAGCAAGCCATTCAGAGCGGCGACTCGTTAAAATGGCTGGATGCAATGCGGGCCGAGATGGAGTCCATGTACACCAACAAAGTTTGGACTTTGGACTTTGCTCCAGAAGGGGTAAAACCCGTAGGCTGCAAATGGATCTTCAGAAAGAAGATTGGTGTAGATGTGCAGGTTGAGACCTATAAAGCTAGACTTGTTGTAAAGGGTTTTCGTAAAAGACCTGGTTTGGACTATGACTAGACATTTTCTCCAGTGGCTATGCTGAAATCCATTCGGATCCTTCTTTCCATTGCTGCCTTCCACGATTATGAAATCTGGCAGATGGACGTAAAGGCGGCTTTCCTAAATGGAAATTTGGAAGAGTGCGTCTATATGGATCAGCCAGAAGGATTCATTCATTGAGGGAGTAGCGGTAAAGTGTGAAAGTTGCTCAATTCCATCTATGGACTTCAGCAGGCATCGCGGAGTTGGAACACCTGCTTTGATGATATTGTCAAAGAATTCGACTTTATCAAAAACCAAGATGAACCATGCATTTACAGTAAGATTGTACGGAGAACTGTGGTATTCCTCGTCTTGTACGTGGATGACATTCTCCTAATAGGAAATGATATTCCTATGCTACAGTCAGTCAAAGGATTCTTGTCGCAGAGGTTCTCCATGAAGGACCTGGGCGATGCCAACTACCTTCTAGGGATACAGATCTATAGTGATAGATCTAAGAGGATGTTTGGACTTTCACAGTCAAGGTACATCGACACCATACTGAAAAGATTCAGTATGGAAGATTCCAAGCGCGGTAATTTACCGGCTTGTCATGGGATCACCCTCTCCAAAGAGATGTCTCCCAAGACTGATTTGGAAAGGGATCGCATGTCTATTATACCCTACGCTTCTGCGGTAGGCTCTATAATGTATGCGATGTTATGTACCAGACAAGATGTAGCATACGCATTGAGCGTTGTAAGCCGGTATCAGTCGAACCCAGGGGAGAAACACTGAATAGAGGTAAAGAACATTCTCAAGTACCTGAGAAGGACTAAGGAGATGTTCTTGGTGTATGGCGGAAAAGACCTCCAGCTCGAGGCCTTTGCTGACTCCAGCTTCCAGAGTGACAAGGATGACTCCAAGTCCATGTCGGGTTATGTCTTTACCCTCAATGGAGGGGCGGTTTGCTGGAAGAGTTCCAAGCAGGAGACCGTTTCAGACTCAACTATGGAAGCGGAGTACATAGCTGCTTGCGATGCCGCAAAGGAAGCTGTCTGGATGAAGAAGTTCCTCACGGAGCTTTTGGTGTTTCCTACCATTGTTGATCCAATACCGCTGTATTGTGACAACTACGGCGCTATAGCTTTAGCGAAGGAACCATGGTCCCATCAGAAGTCCAGGCATATTTTGAGGCGGTACCACCTGATCAGGGAGATCGTAGATCGCCAGGAGATCGAGGTGAAGAGAGTAAATATGGAGAACAACACTGCAGATCCACTCACGAAGGCCCTACCCCAGACTCAGTTCGAGCGGCTGATCGAGATGATAGGACTTCGATACGCCAGTACATGGCCTTAGTGCAAGTGGGAGATTGTTAGTGTATATGCCCTAGAGGCCATTACTGTATCATACTAGCTTGTATATTACTTAATGGAAGCTTGGGATATTCACAGTTGTATAGACAATCTTGCTCAAAATGGTAGTATGCAACTTGGTTTGTCTCTACTTCAATATGTGCATGTGTTTCTTTTAGCATATCGCTTATATACATATTAGTAGAGCCCTTAGGATCTTTGCTTGATTACCAGCGTTGTGATGGCAGTCATACTCGTGGGGGCTAGGTAATCCATAAGCACATCCTTATACAGGTCCCTAGTCGTAGGACTATCGAGATAGGGCATCGATACTCCGGAGTAGACTAGCGTATGCGCTTCTCATCCCAGCGGGGGAGACGGTCTGTCCCACAGCCGTCAGTACGTCGTACTTAAGATAGTATGCGGGTGCTCGTTAGGTTACGAGTACACTGGACAGGACTCGTCGGGAACTGTTGGTTGGTATTATACCTATCGTCAGTTATCAGTTTTTAGGTGACATGAGTACAGCTTTGTCCGCCGACTTGACACTGTCACTTCGCCTCGAGTGTGTTCCCACTGTACTTAGATTACTACCCTACCACGGCTCAAAGGAGTCGTGCAAACAGGTAGTAGTTGGGTGCAGTCCCGAAGCACTTGGAGGCAGTGACGGTTAGACAGGATTCGTCTCTCCCGGTATTGGGGGTTGACATCGCGCTGTGTCTAGGTGAACCATTACACGAGTAGTCCCTGGCCAGGGCAAGCGAGATATGCTGGTAGGTTTCCAGTGTTATCTCAGGGTGTTCTGGGCTACACTCCGACATGACTTGTACCGCTATTAGGGGACTGACGTTCGCCACCCCCTAAGGCCCGCCATGCGATGTATCAGACGAAAAGACCGGAATGTACGGAGATTGTCACATACAGGCTCAGTAGGTGTTCGGATGGGTTTACCTCATCGGCCTTCTTATCGACATCTACCTGGGGACCGTTACGTATAGCTAGTGCCGCTTGCGGTCTGTGGTTAAACCCATTGTCAGCGTAGTGTCGAGTCTTTACAGTCCCACACAGAGAGTTTCCCTGCACTGAGCGAAATGTATAGAGGCCGTATGGTTTTTACGGCAGGGCTGCGATCACTTACGTGTACTTGTGTGCGTATGCTGTTCGGGCAGGCAATACTAATGGGCTTTAGGTTAAGCCAGATCCAAGTATTGCACGGATGGATTTGATTTGTCTACTGTGCATTCGCATTCTACGGAATGCGGATGCAGGTGTGTATGCACAGTTTCGAGGAGTGATGAAGAAGGAGGTGCCTCATTAGGGTTTTGGCAGTTGGTTCGGCCAAAACCGTTATGTGCCAGGCTCATTAGGGTTTTGGCAATTCGTTCGGTCAAAACCATTATGAGCCGGAGACATTGTTTACTAATCCTTTGAGTGATAGTTTAGTGATGGCTAATTGCATTGCCATTTGACCACGATGACCTCTCTTGACTTTGTTGACCCATTGACCGGAGTTGACCATTGACCTTCATGAGAGGTCTACACTCTTCTTTGGATTTCTTTTTCTTTTATAGATTATGAAAATGGTCAATTCAATTAGTAGCCATCAACTTTATCATGAAAGGATTTGTAATGATGATAGTTTTGCATTATTGCAACCATGGTTCATTCCTTTAGCTTACAATTCATTTTCATTTCTCTCTCTTGTTCTTGTGAGAAGAAAAGAAAAGCTCTCATGGTTGCTAGCTCCTCCTTCTTCCTCCTCTTGATAAATTCTTTTGATCTCATTTGTTGAGAGAAAAAGAATCCACATAGACAAACAGTTCCATCTTTCTCTTCTACACAACCTAGGGCATCTAGATTAGCGATCTCGTTGCCCTAGTTGCCTCGGCTTGAGGTGGAGCTCGGTGTACAAGTCTCGGGTGGATCGTCTTCGACTCAAGAAGGTCGCGGAGGTGACCAAGATCCGGATCGTACCTTGGAGCTTGGACGGACGAGCGGGACAGCGGAATGAAGACCCGAAGGACCGGTTCCGTGAGGTATAATTTCTATGGCATAGTAGTTAAAGCCTCTAGTAGTTTGTTAGTTTCTAGTTTAGCAAAGATCCGGCTTTTAGTCCATGTTGCCTTGCGCCAAATAATTATTTTTTGCCGTTTCCGCCTCCCCGTAAGAACCGGGGTGAGCAACGTGGACTTACACTATTGATCTTCTAGATGGTAGAAAGTCAACCCTCGTCATAGCCTTGGCCAACCCACAAACTACCATTACAGAAATGTGCCCTGAGTTATCCAGAGTCTGGTTTTAAGCATAAGCCGGACAACTCCCCGTATCTTAACATCGTTAAGATATGAACCATTCTATACCTAATATAGATACTTTGGCACTTGTTTAATTGGAACCAGATTCTAATCATGCAGCTGTCTCCAGTGCATATCAACTTAATGGAGAGAGGCTAATCAGCATTACTCAACTTAGGAATCCATCCAATTATGAGTAATCTGAAAGAGAAACAAGTTTCTCAAAACCATTACTATCATCAGAATACCAATCGGAAGTATCTACATCTTCGAGCTCTTTGAAGAATCCCGATACCTGCGACATCTGGTTCTCTACTTTATTCTTATACCCACAACTTCTCAAAACTTAGACCTTGTATTTCTGCGAAACACTTGTCTAAAAACTAGAGAAGTCATAAGTAAACAGAACATAGTACGAGGACCAACCCCTTTGTCTTGATGGACACTGGACAACATACAATACTCTGTATAACTCCGCTGAGTTGAATAACTCAAAACCTGTGCATCGTAGGTTGAAAACTGTACTTATGGTTAAGAACTACTCCGTTGTTGAATGCACCTTACCCAATCGCCAACTGATATAGGTTAATGTCATCAACATAATATCAAAAAGTTATATCTCACTTTATAAAAATAAACGTATAGATATATCATTCTGAAATTGGTGCACAACAACGGATACTCAAAACCAAATACATAGCGTTCGGCAAAAACCAAGGCGACTTCCTCAAATATACCAATTACAACGAATTCCGATATAATGAGGATGATCACCTTATTCCCAATAACTTCCTCCCACTCATCATCTGTAAAACCATACAGATGCGAGAATCATACCTGGTAAATACATACCCTGGAGTAAGTTTCTAATCGGGAAATCAGTTTTCCTTTAACAATGGCACTGAAACATGAAAATGTTTCGTAGGGGTATCCTGGTATTCCTAGCAATGCCTCTTCCATAATCCAATTCATGACTATAACCGTATATTTCATTTGCCATCTCTCCAAATCCCTTTATTTGCCTTTATTCATTTCCTTCTGTACACCCCTTTAGGCTATGTGGTTTTCTTCCTTCCCTACCGTTCGACACCAGCCTATGGTTTGGAAGAAGACTATCCAGTAAGGATAATAGGTGTACCCTCCTAAACCAAGGAGTACTCGGAACTTGAGAGAAGGTGATGATAAAAGACAACTGAATAATACCTTATTCTATTTCTCCCGAACTGGGGATAAAAGCAAAGGTGAAATAGGAGTGGCGATGAAGTACGCGGTTTGGTCGTGAATAATAGCAGTCACAATTTACTTTGCCCTCTTTCTAATCCCTTTATTTTGTCTTTACTTATTACCTTCTGCACACCCTACTTAGGCTAATTGGTTTTCTTCATTCCCTACCTTTCGGCACCTGTCTATGGTTTGGAAGAAGACTATCCAATAAGCCTAATAGGTGTACTCTCCTAAACTAAGGAGCCCTCGCAACCTGAGAGAAGGTGATAATAAAAGAGAACTGAATAAACCAATTCTATTTCTCCTGAACCTAGATCCATCCTCGAAGAAGTCCCCCCGAGTTCGTATATAACCATACGATGGATCTATCCAATGGAAGTGGATGTCCGTAGTAATACGGGGTGTTATGAGAAATCCAAAGGGTAAAAGAAGGAGCGGCAATGACTTATGCAACTTAGACAATCCAAAAGCCAGTATTTTAAGAAGGTTCGATCAACTTGGTCACTAAGTCATAGTCTAGGGTCGGTCAAAGGTCGCTGCCAAAGAGAGAGAGAAAAGAAACACTCTGCGTGCACTCTAACCTAGATAAGAATGGTTATCACTTTATCTAATCAGGAAACCTCCCACTGTACTGTCAAATTCTCCTCCAAACCTGAAAGAAGAATCAATCGGGATCACCCGAAGAGTAAACCAACTCATCAGTGGGAATCGGGATCCAACTCTCATCGCAAGATAACGTGACGGAATCCACTCACGTTATCACACTCCAGAAAGTATGCACATCCCTGGCAAGTTTCAGTTTCTTTAGAAACTCCCGATGTGATTTTTACCCCATGTTCTTATGACCTTGACGAATGCCAACAAATCATAAGTCACGTGTCAAGTTCTACCCGTCATTATCTTGTCAATTCGAACCCACCCGTACATACCCTTGACGAAAGCCAACAAGGTAATACGACTGTCCCAAACCAACTCATCTATCTATGCAACAAATGAATACCCCAGCAGCTACCAAACACTATGCCTTGACGAAAGCCAACAAACATAGCTTGAATACTACTGACCATCCATAAGAAATGATGGAGGGCTACGGCTGGTTTTTGGCGAAAAACCTTTAACGTAATGAACTTGATCTCGTTAAAGGAACCTGATAGCTTTTTATAAAAATATAGTGGCGAAAACCTTTGCTAAAGAGGTCACTCCTGGTGAAGGGATGTCGGCTTTTTCCTCGTGGAATGAAGTACAGGATATTCCAACTAAATACCGCGATGCAAAGCAACTTGTAATCGACTATAGTGAAGTTATTACCCTGACGCAAACTTCTGCCTAAGGGGTCACTCCCGGTGAAGGGATATCGGCCCTTGCCTAGTCGAATGAGGTGCAGGATATTCCAACTGAATACCACTGTGCATAAACAAAAGAAAACGTCTTTGTAATAACACTTTTTAAAACTGTTCCAACAACATCCAAACAGGTTTGTTTTCCTTTGCATTGATCAGAATCAACGCAGTCCCATCAATTAATCACACCAGAAAAGAACGAAAATAAAATGTACGTATATGCCATCCGCATTCGTCACTGGGTCCCGTCATCACCCGTTAGGTTACTTAACTAACGACAGAGCGGGGACTGGACTAGCGCGGGTGCAAAACATATACAACATCTACTAGTATATATACCAATATACAATAATCGCTCCAGGCGGGATAATATGCAACATTACAGAAAAGTAATAAGCATCACAGAACAACACAGATAATCTGGGATCCCCGGGTTTCACAGAGCCGCTGCTGAAACCCGACGTTCCTCTGGTCGTGTGGATGGCCTGTGCAATGAAACCTAGACCCCTACGGGTGTGGAAAGTTACCCGCCAAAACCTGAAGCGAGGCAGCCCCCTACAGCATAGTGAACGGACCACCCTGCACTTCACGGAATCCGGTAACTTGAGCACCCCTCCTTGGGTCAGCCTGTACCCCCTACGTGTGCGGCGAATAATCTGCCAATTCTAGAGTGAGGCCCCTCTGCCTCTCAAAGCCATGAGATGCGAACCCGTTGCCCTCCAGAACCTGGCTATCCGTGCACTCCGTCGCGGGGTAAAACCTAGTACAGAAATGAAAAATATGTACAACGGGTACATCGAACTCAGCCCAGTCGTGTCCCAAAAGAATATTATACAAACAGGAAGCGACGGCAGTCCACATGTTGTACGCTCGCCCCGCAATATCAAATGTACAAATAAATCCAAACTGCACTAACATTGCACACTGCTATCCACCACGACAAATCCGCAACATCACAGCACAACACAGAACATCAACGCGAATGTCACGTTCACAAATCCGTCTAAAAGAACTATAGCAATTAGACGCAATTTACCGCTCGAATGACATTCACGGTCGGAGATATAATGTAAGTACTGTAATCTAACACGTTTAAATTTCGATCGACAAAACTTCGCGAAGTGGGCCCCACGTACATCTGCAGTACAGTAACAAATTCTGAGCCTAAAAGAAATATTCCATAAACCACAATTTTACATGAAGAACCTTCTATAGAAAAATGGTTTACTGTAGCTCTAAAACGGCAGCGGAACCGTCGCCAAACTAGGGTTTTTGCGGCGGTTCCGCGGCGCTTTGGAAGCTTAATTTGACCAAATTTCACCAGAATTCTTAGAAAAGCCTGCACGATTTTCTGAGATGCTCAAAATGATTTTTAGACCAGATTTAAAATTTGACAGAAACTTTACACAGAAAATTGTATTTTTCGAAATTCCGTTCGATCGATGTTTTAAACGCGTTAGCACAAGTTAGTAAAGCTTAATGGCGTGGCTCTGATACCATGTAAGTCTACGGTAGCGCCCCGGTCGTCTTTCAGACGCCAAATGCGGAACAAAAACTTTTATAACTGGCGCTATCGCATACTATAATCCGGATCTGCCGTTAACGCTAAACTAACAAACTACAAAGTGGGTAGAAATGTTATACCGAACGATCCGAGTCCTTCGTTCTTTAACCATCATCCCGCGCTCCGTTGCGGCTGCTCCGATCTCCTGGCTCCTCGTCGAAGTGGCACCACATCTACGGATCTTTAAACGGGCTCCCGCCTCTATACCGAGGCAACTCGGTCATCAATTATATTAAAAGAGATGACCAAGACTGATGTAGAGAATGAGTAGAATACTTTGTCTCGCTTCATCCAAAATCATGGATGAACGGTTAATGAAGTTGCCTTTTGAAATGGAGTGAAATGATATATGAGCTATCTAATTTCCATGAACCAAAACTATCATCTTTTTACAAATCAATCATCTTCTCAAGGGGAGGGGGCCGGCCACTATATGAAAGGGGGGGTGATTGTAGGTGCAAAGAAGGGTGACCATTAGCAATAATGAAATGAATGAGTCATATAACACCTTGCATAAAACATTTAATGCAAACAATGAATCACTAATCCTAGTCATGAACCATTTAATGCAAAATGGTGACACACTAAACCTAGTCACCATTCTAGAAGCTTCCACACTCATGACTCACACTCATGAAGAAAAGATAAATCCGCATTAAACCAAATGTTTAAGACGGGTGATAGAAAACTGGAAACTTCGAAAAGCGATCCCGAAACGAATTTCAGGATAACCCCGTAACAGTATAAACATACCTGCATTTGTATTACGACCGAATACAAATGAAACTGAGATAAAGATATTATATCTACACAGTATAATACATGGATCCGGCTTAAACCAAAGCCCACCAGTATTATCTGCCCGAAATATGACACGTGCGTAAACGCACGTGCATTTTCCGAACCCTGCCATAAAACCATACGGCCTCTACAACGTTTTTCCCGAACTTGGGAAACTATCTGTGGGGGACTCTAATGACTCGTCAGTACCCTGGCAGTGGGTTTAACCACAAGCATATCAGCGTTACTAGCAGTGCGTATCGGCTTCCCATGTACTGACTTCAAGGGAAGCTGATGAGCGAACTCATCCTGGAACCTTACTGAGCCTAACAATGACAATATACAAACAGTCCGGTCCGTTCGACTATGAGTATCACATATCGGGCCTAGGGGGCTGGTAACGTCAGACCCCCAATAGCGGTATAAGTCGTGTAGGAGTGTAGCCCAGAACACCCTGAGATAATACTGGAGTACCTACCGGTAAATCTCCTGCCTCGGCCGAGGGCTTTGTGTAATGGCTCTCCTAGACACAGCGCGATCTCACCCCCAATACCGGGAGAGACGAATCCCCTGCCGATCCGCTCACTTGCCTCCATGTGGCTCGGAACTGTACCCAAAAAATACCTGTTTGCACGACTCCTTTGAGCCGTGGTAGGGTAGAAATCAAAGCACAGTGGGAACTCACACGAGACAAATGACGACCTCAGGTCGATGAACTAACCTGTACGCATGTCACCAGGGAACTGCTATCTGACGCTAGGTATAAATACCAACTAGCAGGTTCCCGGCGAGTCCTGTCCGGTGTACTCATAACCCAATGAGCACCTGTATACATCTTAGGTGATCCAACTGACACCAGTGGCTTGTGATACCGGCCACCGCCCATCGTCAGGGTCTCAACTGTATACACTAGTCTACTCCGGAGTATCAATGCCCTATCTCGAAACTCCCACGACTAGGGACCACTTTTAAGGATGTGCTTATAGACTACCCAACTCTTACGTATATGATCGCCATCATACTGTTGGTAGTCAAGCAAGATCCTAAGGGCTCTATCAACGTGTAACAGTGATCAGTCACCTGAACCTGTACACGACTGATAAAGGCAAACCAGATAGCATACTATCATCTCGAGTAAGACTGTCCTACCGGTATAGGTCCTCCTCAATCATTGCAATCACGTACCTGCGATCCAATAAATGACTTTGTGGGCACTATATCCAACACATATCACCAGGTCCAACTATCCTACTTTTTCTTAGTCCCTGCAATAAATTACAGATATGAGATCCTGATCTGGTATCGAGTACCCAGGAGGTAGGACTGACCAAAAAACAGTTCTCAATAACAAGAACACCTGAAGAAGACGCAACAATATGTTTCTTCTTCGATGGGTTTATGAAGAAATTCAAACTTTCCTCCTTCCCTTGCTCATACTTATGACAGTTGTCGTAAGTTAGAGCCGAACCGACGTTCCCCAGCCCCGAAAAAGAATTCGGATCGGTCAAGTGATACATTTTATTATCTTGATTAGGGCGTGAAATGGTTGCTACCTGGAGAGAGAGAGGGAAAACACTCAGCGTGTGCTCTTGCAAGATTAGATTGGTTATTAATTTATCTAACCAGGATGGCTCCCACTATTTCCTCAAATTCTTCTTCAAACCCTAATAGAAGAACTAGTCAGGATTAATCGCACGTCACAATACTTGCTTAACCTTTCAGCCAGGCTGGTGTTAGTACTTTGAGGGAGGTTTTCCAACGCTTTCGCGAAGTTCCTTAATTATATAACCTCTTTTCCCTGGAGGCATAGCCCCGCTAACACTGTTCTAGACAGCTACTTGGTTTATAGCATTACTTGTTAAGTGAAAAAATCTTCCAAGAGTAATCCTACTCATCTGTGGGATCGGGATCCAACTATCATTGTGTGATGCACTAGATGGAATCCACTCTAGTCACCACACTCCAGAAGGTATTCTAAATCTGCATGTTTCCTGTATATTTGAAACTCCCGATGTGGTTTTTACCCCTAACGGCTCTATGACCTTGACAATGCCAACATATCATAAGCCGCTAGTCAAGTTCGGCCCGTCATTATCTTGATTAACTTAGACCCACCCGCATACCCCTTGATAATGCCAACATAGGTATGCGACTGTCCAAAATAATCTGAAATAAAGCTACAAACAAGCAATACTCAGCTACCGATCACTACGCCTTGACAATGCCAAAATACGCAGCTCGAATACTAAGTAGTACTTGTAGGAAATGACGGAGGGCTACGGCTAGGTTTTTGGCGAAAAACCCGTTAACGTAATGAACTTGATATCGTTGAAGGAACCTGAGTGGTTTTAGAAATATATATAGTGGCGAAAACTTTTGCTAAAGAGGTCACTCCCTGTGAAGGGATCTCGGCTCTTTCCTCGTCGAATGAGGTGCATGATATTCCAAACTGAATACCACGATGCAAAGCAAAAATAGTCGACTATATTGAAGTTATTACCCTGACGCAAACTTTTTCTCAAAGGGTCACTCCCGGTGAAGGGATCTCGGCCCTTGCCTCGTCGAATGAGGTGCAGGATATTCCAAACTTAATACCACTATGCAAAGCAAAAGAGAAAATCTGTAATGTCAGTTTTTAAAATCTGGTTCCAACAACATCTTTTTAGGTTTTTATCTTGCATTAATTAAAATTAATGCGGCCCCATCAAATTTGTAACCTATCACACCAGAAAAGAACGAAAATAAAATGTACGTATATACCATCTGCATTCCCCACGGGGCCCCGTCATCACCCGTTAGGTTACTTAACTAACGACAGAGCGGGGGCTGGACTAGCGCTGGTGCAAAACATATACAACATCTACTAGTATATATATAAGTATATATAACATTCGTCCCAAGCATGATAATAAACAACATCACAGATAACATTACAGAATGGCGGATAATCTTGGAGCCCCGGGTTTCATTTGAGTCGCAAATAAAACCCGACGTTCCCTGTCGTGTGGATAGCCTGTGAAATAAAAACCTGTACCCCCTACGAGTGCGGCGAATAGCCCGCCAGTTCTAGAACGAAGCCCCCTCCGTCTCAGCGCCTTGAGATGCGGGCTTGTTGCCTTCTAGAACCCGGCTATTCGTGCACTGTAACATTTCAAAAAAATAAAATATTATTTTTTGGGAATTTTTATAATTTAATATTATTTTATTGAATATTTTAATATTTAGGTATAATTAAATACAGAAAAATTTGGAAAACTTATGGAAAATTCTAAAATAGGTTATTTTATGGAATTATGCCATTTTAAAGTTTTTATAATTAGTTATATGCTCATTTAGTGCTAATCGCGATTAAGAATCGCTAATTGGGTTTTTAGCAATTTTGTGTAAAACATGCACATATCATTTTTATCACACTTGTGCATTTTCTATCATGTTATTTGGGGTTACTATTCTTGTGAGATGGGTTTTTGGAGGAAAAGAAAATAAAAAGAAAAAGGAAAAAGAAAAGGGGACAAGTGCATTTATTGAGGCATGGTGCATCTTTTGACTTGGATTTCTCTCTCTCCCTCTCATTATCCCTCATCTCTCCCTCTCCATTCTGAGTAGCTGCTACTGCCCCTTCCTCTCTCCCACTTAATCCCTTCAATTCATCTCTAAAACATCACCAAAACCCTACCCCCATTTCATTAAAAGTGTGCACAAGCTCAAGATCTACACATTGGACCAAGGAACCAAGGATTTTGGCCACTAGGGGCAACTCAAGAAAATTCTTGAGTTGCCAAATGTGGTATTTTTTGGACCATTAGATTAGTTTTAGCATTTCTTATACCCTCATGCTAGTTTAGAACCGATATTGTTTGATTTGGTGACTTAAGGATAAACCTAGTTAGGGTTTGAGGAAATTTAGGTTATAATGAGAAATTTAGCTCAGTAGAGACTATACAAACACCCTAGTGTATGAATTGAGACCTAAACCTGAGACTTGAAACCCGGAATACGGATTTAGAAATCGATATCGGCGAATTTGTGAAATCTGTGATGGTTACATTGAATCTGCTTTTACCCCGAGACTCTGAAAATAAAATTGATTGTACAGTGACATGTGCAGGCACCCAGGAAGCTAACCCCAAGACCCCAGCCCCTAACTCTCTTCTTCGGCCGTCAATTTATTCCAATTGGCCGCAATTTGCGGCCAGACCTGCCCCATTTTGTCTCGTTTTGGTTCTGCCGCTCCTACATGTATAGATTAGACCCCTGGTATGTATAGATTTATCTAATTTGACCTAGGGTGAAATCTGGAGCCTATTTCCTTAGTTGCTATTTTGGATTCGTGTTTCCGTATTCCGTATTTTTAATTCTGCAGTTGCGTATTTCGTTTTACCTCGACTACTTGGAGTTTATACGACGATATCGAGGATTGATTGTTGGTTTTGGAGGCGTACCCATAGGTTCTTACCTATAGGCCCCATAGCGTATCGTTTTGGTTTTCGTGTGTCGTTTTAGCTTTGATTGGGTTTTAATGCGCATATACGGTACTTTGATATGTAGGTACCCCATGAAGACTTCGGGACGATAAGCAAGCGTGTGGCGACGTCCACAAATGAAGACGCAAGGTGAGTAGATTATATCTACATGGGGAAGTCGGGTGGATGGCGTATAGCACCCCCGCAGTCCGTAGTTGATATATTATATATATGATAGTTATAGTGTGTCATGGATATTATGTTAGGTGTATTATGGATAGTGTAGGGTTAGAAGTAACTAGTGTAGTTCATAGTCGCGAACCCTAGAATAGATTTACACCTACACACACACCCTTGCATATTCATTATACTTGCACTGTGTTCGATGATATTGGATGACATTGGAGATGAGTCGATGACATTGGGCATTCTGCCGCGAGATCGGTGATTTGATATGATTCGTATTTGGGATACGACATGTGATCTCTAGCGTGCCTTTGGACGAGTGTTTACACACGCAGTTCTATTGATGGTATCAGTTGTACTAGACTTAGATCAGTACCCCAGATTATGTGATATGATGATGAGGATACCAAATAATTGATGAGCTGATTGTGATATTGACCTGTACCCAGCTATTGGGATGTCGTACGATGATTTACCGTGCGAGCTTTATATTGATGATAGATCTGCACTCATGACTCGAGGATGTCAGATGATGTACTGTATCGTACGCGATACTATTGAGGCGGGATCACCGACGATTATATATACATATATCCACTCAGATTTAGGTGGTTTCCATACACCTCCTGATGGACTTGGCTTAGTAGATGTTAGACTAGACCCGAGTCATACCTATTTCAAAACTAACGATCAGGAATATCTTAAGGACAAGTAAAGGGATTCTACGGGTATTTTCAAAAGACGTATCTATTATTAAAAACACCGTAACCCTTATTTTACCAAAACCCCGATTCGTCTTATTTCAAATGGCACCACTGCAGGACATGTACATATTGGTGTAGATTCTTCACTGTTGCATTGATTATTCGAATCCGCATCGCATTGCATGTGTTTATTTCTATATTGCAATCATGCTGTTAGGACACCAGCACCATTATCGATGATGCATATGTTCCACGTACACTTGCTTGCTGGCTCACACACTTCATCATCGATAATTGCCATGTCACTACACAGTAGTATTATTGCATCAAGATATGACCTTGTATGTGCATGCTATTATTCTAGGTCATATACATCATGCTTTCTGATTATACGCATTGAGATATTCATTTTCATGATATCTCTGGATTTGGGAACCGTGGATAGTTTCAAAGGAGAGTATGTACTTATTTGAAATACCCGGTTTCCTTGATATGATATTTGCACAGCCACCATAAGATTTATCGGTTCTGATTACATACCCCATACGAGGAGTGTGTGCCGTATGAGGGTACATGGTGGGGCCCGGTATGGTTCCCCTCGGCAAGATGATCGAAGGATTATGCCGATTGAGCCTGGAGGTGGGCGAGTACCTACCGGTGATTGTATTTGAGCTCGGCGGATATCTGGGGGATACCGACCGGAGTTGAGAGATGGACATGGGTTGACCCGTGCTGCCGGGGCCGAGAGCCAATACCGCAGACGGAGCCCCATATGGACGAGGATTTACGTGCCGATGCTTGGCACATGTTTCATGATGTTTCCATGATTTTGATTATATCCTCACATTTACATGCATGATGCTTATTGTCATTTGGGTGACAGGTGGACGGGATCCACATTTATACAGACTATTATTACATTGATCATACTTCATTTGTATATATAACAGGGTATGAGGGCGCTGTTATATATACCCTTACACCAATATTAGTGGAATAGGACGCTAATATATGTGTATTGATATCCATTTTGATATTTCATCATATTTACTTCATGCAGACATACCTTATATGTATGATATGTTATTACCTGAGGCACTGGCACGAGTTTTTGGCACTACATACATGATTAGATGTTACATTGCCACCTTATCATGCTTCAGGCTTATTCTTTGAGGTCTTTATATCTGATTGTATTGACCTAGGATTATGTTATGCATTCGTTTTCTTCTTGTAGATATTTTCTATTCATGAATTGGCCACTCGCCCCCGTTGTGCCACAGTTCTTGCAGGTTTTGCCGTACAGGTTCCATAGCGGCATTTCTGGCACACTGCTTCCTTGCGGGTGAATTGCATTGGGTAGGTGGGTTCTTTTGCATCAAGAACCACCATTGTACTTGTATTATTCCTTTGTATCTAGAATTCCATCAACCAAAACTTGTATATTGTTTCAGACTTAGACATTTGTGGTCTATTATTCGACCTTAGAGTCGCGCTTAGTAGTATTGCGGTTTTCATACTTATTGAGTTTCTTTTGGATTTGACCCTCGCCATTCGGCGTTGTAGATTATATTGTTTGCGTGGTTGTGACCGTCAATTGACGAAGGGCTAGCTCCCGCTTGGGGATGCCTTTTTTCACTGCATATATATTGTTCTTGTTGTACCCCGTTCGGTGCCAGTTTTTACAAAAGAAACTCTGCCGAAATTTTTAGAAAGTTACATTTTTAAAATGCATATTCGGCTTAGTTATTTAAAAACCTTGACTTCAAACATATTTTTCTTCACTTCTTTAAACCAGTTTTTTTATTTACTCTTAAAATGGTTTTAGATTTCTGGGCTTTTGGCTTACTTGGATCAGATGGAGTCCTATAGACTTCATATGGTTCAAGGTCCAGTCACGTGCTCTTTCGGGTCGTGACAAAGTTGGTATCAGAGCGCTATGTTGACCTTGGTTCGAATCTAAGTTTGACTATGTGGTGCCTAGGGCGTCTATATATATACGGAACTTAGGCTTGACCTTACGGAACTTAGACTTAGTCGAGGGGGTATTAGACCCGAACTTTCGTCCCGTAGGATGACCCTTGGTTGATGGAATAGGTGACTAAAGTAGAGTGACGTACTGTGGGTATGTTCCGTGGCATACTTATGACACGCCACTCCGCTTAAGGAACGTTAGGATGTACATATTTTCGAGATCAGTGATTCTCTTCATATCCATGATTATACATCCATTTGAGATCCTCGATATTATTAGTTTCATGATCATACCTTCATTGATGTTGTTCCTTCTTATGATCGTGTATCCACTCTGGATCTGTTGTTTTCTTTCTTGCCATTGATCTGCTCTCTTCGATACTCGATTGAGGTTCCTGTCGCCATGTTTGAGCGCAGTCTGGGCTGCTGCTAGGGTTACGATCAGGGCGAGCTCATCTGGTATGAGGGCCGACCATTGTGTTTTCTGGTAACATGGGAACGTCTCGAGTTTGTATTGGTGATTGTGACCTCTAGTGGAGGCAAGTGCTTGGTTTTGCGCCGGATGATCGGGCCATTGTTAGAGCTTCCAGTTGAGAGAGGACTGTTGATGTACAGCATACCTCAGAGATTATGATGTCGCCTACCGTGCAGACAGATGGAACAACTGTTGCTAAGATTGACAGGATGTCTCTTCCGGAGCTTACGAGCTGAGATCGCCGGAGCTTCCACGCAGATATGAGACAGATGATAGCTTGTCTACCCGATTTGAGAGACGAAGGTGATTCGTCCGATTTATGCACCGGAGCAGGCCCAGTTCAGTTGAAGATTTCCAGTGTGGAGAGTCTTACTCAGATCTAGAGCAGACCGATTTAGAGAGGACCGCCAATGTATCTCCTTTCCTGGAGGATTGAGGCGCTGTTCAGCATACAGACGAATGAGCCAGTTGTTGCTGCAAATGATGATATGTCGCCCAGATGATTGGAGCTACTCCATCCTGAGTATATACTTAGAGATATGATGGTGAGTCGCTAGTCACCCGAGGATGAATGACTAGGACAGGTGTTCGTTCGCTTACCCCGATGCGAGGTCATCAGATAGGTTGCTTCCAGCTAGAGACGACTTCTCACGGAGACGTTGAGAGTCGACAGAGACGATCGAATGTCAGGAGCCCATTTTCCAAGTTTAAAGTATACGAAAATACATGCAGGCGATTCCATGGACCCTCTAGAAGAATGAAACCCTAACTCGACTTAATGACCGTGTGAAAGCCTTTAAACCTTAAGGTTTGCGGCAGTTCCGCGACGCCATTAGTGAGGCTTGGGTTTGCCCTGGCATGTACTCGATACTATTAAACTGTACTCAAGATGTTGATCTCTTGGGGGATTATGAGGTTCTGACGAGTCGATCGAATGATTCGACATCATTCGGATATCATGTGATGGGATGCATTGCTTGGGAGACTCCAGATACGAGTATAGCCGTTGGAGCACAGTCCATGCAGCCACGATGAGACGAGTCCGAAGCAGTCGACATTGAAGCAGAGTGAAGTAAAGAGTTCGCAAGAGATTTCGACGAGATGACGTCCCACTTCGCTGACATCAGATATGCGATACGCACACAGAGGCAATGTGTATGGATATAGCTTCTAGAAAGAGGCGCGATGAGTATGCAGCCGTTCCGGAACAAGAATTAGCATCAGTAAAGGACGATGACTTCCGGGCAATTCGGCAGAAAAGATATATGCGAGAGACTTTGGATGGACCATAGCCGAGAACATTGCAGTGCGCAGATAAAGACGTGACGTCGATGTGGACGATGATACAGACAAGCGGGACAAGAGGTTCGTGCGAGAAACTGACGAGTTGTCAATACTTTCCATCGAGACCGGAGACCTGATATGCTTATAGAGGCGTTGGGATGCGACCAATTTCCGAGAGAATGCGGTGCTGAGGACGCAGATGTCCATCGAGCGAGAAGAGATTATGCAAGGGTACCAGCCTCCATACTGACCGGCATAGGTAAGATCGGAAGAGACCTTGAGCAGGATTCCTTCCAGGACACTGCTGCATTGACATTTGCATCCGGGATCAGATGTGATGTGCATTCAAAGAGACAGAAGCCGACACCAGTGACATGCTGCTTTACGAGTGGTCGTGAGGATTGACCGAGAGATGACCAGAGAAGTGCCACAACGGAATCGTCCCCGTTAGCAAACCTGACAGGGCCGATGAGCCGATTGATTGTGAGATTGGTAACCCACAGAGAAGATAAGGACCCGGAGGCAGAGGACGCCAGACCGTGAGCAAGAGGCAAGTAAATATCTTGCGCTGCTAGCATTAGATGCACCGACACCTTCTCGACTTTGAAGGAGGGACTACCGACGACGGTATTTATGATTTGTGATTTTGTGATTCGATTATCACGAATCTGTCACCTTGGATTTCGGTAATTTGGACGTTCTGTTTTCATGATTTAGTCTTGATGGCTGAGTTTCATGATATTTTTTTTATGCACCATGGTTGCACCCACTGGGTATTTATATTTTGTGCATAGTTATTACGTTGAGGTATTGATTGTGATTTCATGCCTATTTTATTCCAGTGATTTGATTTACGCTTCCAGCATAGTTTTCATGCACCTTTAGTGTTTTTATACGATTTTAGTGCACACCAGATGCGCTAAATCGGGATTCCTTGTGCATGTCAGATATACCTGATTTTGCTGTCAGGCACACATGTTGCCTATGACAGATATTTCGTGCACACCAGTTGCACCTAGATGTTGTTTTGTGCACCTGTATGACACATATATGGATTTTGATTCCTTGCGCCCCAGACGCACAGGATATTCTTATATATACATTTTTGGGATTGATTTTTAGGCAGTACATTTTTATGATATTCGCTGTGTATTTAAGTTTTCGGAGCCCCGACAATTTGGATTTTTACTGAAATGTTTTAGTATTGGGGTTTAAATTTAAATTCGGGGACCGAATTAATTTAAGGGGGGGAGATTGTAACATTTCAAAAAAATAAAATATTATTTTTTGGAATTTTTATAATTTCATATTATTTTATTGAATATTTTAATATTTAGGTATAATTAAATACAGAAAAATTGGGAAAAATTATGGAAAATTCTAAAATAGGTTATTTTATGGAATTATGCCATTTTAAAGTTTTTATAATTATTTATATGCTAATTTAGTGCAAATCGCGATTAAGAATCGCTAATTGGGTTTTTAGCAATTTTGTGCAAAACATGCACATATCATTTTTATCACACTAGTGCATTTTCTATCATGTTATTTGGGGTTACTATTCTTGTGAGAAGGGTTTTTGGAGGAAAAGAAAAAAAAAGAAAAAGGAAAAAGAAAAGGGGACAAGTGCATTTAATGAGGCATGGTGCATCTTTTAACTTGGATTTCTCTCTCCCTCTCATTATCCCTCATCTCTCCCTCTCCATTCTGAGTAGCTGCTGCTGCCCCTTCCTTTCTCCCACTTAATCCCTTCAATTCATCTCTAAAACATCTCCAAAAGCCTACTCCCATTTCATTAAAAGTGTGTACAAGCTCAAGATCTACACATTAGACCAAGGAACCAAGGATTTTGGCCACTAGGGGCAACTCAAGAAAATTCTTGAGTTGCCAAATGAGGTATTTTCTGAACCATTAGAATAGTTTTAGCATTTCTTATACCCTCATGCTAGTTTAGAACCGATATTGTTTGATTTGGTGACTTAAGGATAAACCAAGTTAGGGTTTGAGGAAATTTGGGTTATGATGAGAAATTTAGCTCAGTAGAGACTATACAAACACCCTAGTGTATGAATTGAGACCTAAACCTGAGACTTGAAACCCAGAATACGGATTTAGAAACCGATATCGGCGAATTTGTGAAATCTGTGATGGTTACATTGAATCTGCTTTTACCCCGAGACTTTGAAAATAAAATTGATTGTACAGTGACATGTGCAGGAACCCAGGAAGCTAACCCCAAGACCCCAGCCCCTAACTCTCTTCTTCGGCCGCCAATTTATTCCAATTGGCCGCAATTTGCGGCCAGACCTGCCCCATTTTGTCTCGTTTTGGTTCTGCCGCTCCTACATGTATAGATTAGACCCCTGGTATGTATAGATTTATCTAATTTGACCTAGGGTGAAATCATGAGCCTATTTCCTTAGTTGCTGTTTTGGATTCGTGTTTCCGTATTCCGTATTTTTAATTCTGCAGTTGCGTATTTCGTTTTACCTCGACTACTTGGCGTTTATACGACGATATTGAGGATTGATTGTTGGTTTTGGAGGCGTACCCCTAGGTTCTAACCTATAGGCCCCATAGCGTATCGTTTTGGTTTTCGTGTGTCGTTTTAGCTTTGATTGGGTTTTAATGCGCATATACGATACTTTGATATGTAGGTACCCCATGAAGACTTCTGGACGATAAGCAAGCGTGTGGTAACGTCCACAAATGAAGACGTAAGGTAAGTAGATTATATCTACAGGGGGAAGTCGGGTGGATGGCGTATAGCACCCCCGCAGTCCGTAGTTGATATATTATATATATGATAGTTATAGTGTGTCATGGATATTGTGTTAGGTGTATTATAGATAGTGTAGGGTTAGAAGTAACTAGTGTAGTTCATAGTCGCGAACCCTAGAATAGATTTACACCTACACACACACCCTTGCATATTCTTTATACTTGCACTGTGTTTGAGGATATTGGATGACATTGGACATGAGTCGATGACATTGGGCATTGTGCCGCGAGATCGGTGATTTGATATGATTCGTATTTGGGATACGACATGTGATCTCTAGCGGGCCTTTGGACGAGTGTTTACACACGCTGTTCTATTGATGGTATCAGTTCTACTAGACTTAGATCAGTACCCCAGATTATGTGATATAATGATGAGGATACCAAATAATTGATGAGCTGATTGTGATATTGACCCGTACCCAGCTATTGGGATGACGTACGACGATTTACCGTACGAGCTTTATATTGATGATAGATCCGCACTCATGACTCGAGGATGTCAGATGATGTACTGTATCGTACGCGATACTTTTGAGGCGGGATTACCGACGATTATATATACATATATCGACTCAGATTTATGTGGTTTCCATACACCTCCTAATGGACTTGGCTTAGTAAATGTTAGACTAGACCCGAGTCATACCTATTTCAAAACTAACGATCAGGAATATCTTAAGGACAAGTAAAGGGATTCTACGGGTATTTTCAAAAGACGTATCTATTCTTAAAAACACCGTAACCCTTATTTTACCAAAACCCCGATTCGTCTTATTTCAAATGGCACCACTGCAGGACATGTACATATTGGTGTAGATTCTTCACTGTTGCATTGATTATTCGATTCCGCATCGCATTGCATGTGCTTATTTCTATATTGCAATCATGATGTTAGGACACCAGCACAATTATCGATGATGCATATGTTCCACGTACACTTGCTTGCCGGCCCACACACTTCATCATCGATAATTGCCATGTCACTACACAGTAGTATTATTGCATCAGGATATGACCTTGTATGTGCATGCTATTATTCTAGGTCATATACATCATGCTTTCTGATTATACGCATTGAGATATTCGTTTTCATGATATTTCTGGATTTGGGAACCGTGGATAGTTTCAAAGGAGAGTATGCACTTATTTTAAATACCCGGTTTCCTTGATATGATATTTGCGCAGCCACCATAAGATTTATCGGTTCTGATTACATACCCCATACGAGGAGTGTGTGCCGTATGAGGGTACATGGTGGGGCCCGGTATGGTTCCCCTCGGCAAGATGATCGAAGGATTATGCCGATTGAGCCTGGAGGTGGGCGAGTACCTACCAGTGATTGTATTTGAGCTCGGCAGATATCTGGGGGATACCGACCGGAGTTGAGAGATGGACATGGATTGACCCGTGCTGTCGGGGCCGAGGGCCGATACCGCAGACGGAGCCCCATATGGACGAGGATTTACGTTCCGATGCTTGGCACATGTTTCATGATGTTTCCATGATTTTGATTATATCCTCACATTTACATGCATGATGCTTATTGTCATTTGGGTGACAGGTGGACGGGATCTACATTTATACAGACTATTATTACATTGATCATACTTCATTTGTATATATAACAGGGTATGAGGGCGCTGTTATATATACCCTTACACCAATATTAGTGGAATGGGACGCTAATATATGTGTATTGATATCCATTTTGATATTTCATCATATTTACTTCATGCAGACATACCTTATATGTATGACATGTTATTACCTGAGGCACTGGCATGAGTTTTTGGCACTACATACACGATTAGATGTTACATTGCCACCTTATCATGCTTCAGGCTTATTCTTTGAGGTTTTTATATCTGATTGTATTGACATAGGATTATGTCATGCATTCGTTTTCTGCTTGTAGATATTTTCTATTCACGAATTGGCAACTCCCCCCCGTTGTGCCACAGTTCTTGCAGGTTTTGCAGTACAGGTTCCATAGCGGCATTTCTGGCACACTACTTCCTTACGGGTGAATTGCATTGGGTAGGTGGGTTCTTTTGCATCAAGAACCACCATTGTACTTGTATTATTCCTTTGTATCTAGAATTCCATCAACCAAAACTTGTATATTTTTTCAGACTTAGACATTTGTGGTGTATTATTCGACCTTAGAGTCGCGCTTAGTAGTATTGCGGTTTTCATGCTTATTGAGTTTCTTTTGGATTTGACCCTCGCCATTCGGCGTTGTATATTATATTGTTTGCGTGGTTGTGACCGCCAATTGACGAAGAGCTAGCTCCCGCTTGGGGATGCCTTTTTTCACTGCATATATATTGTTCTTGTTGTACCCCGTTCGGGGCCAATTTTTACAAAAGAAACTCTGCCGAAATTTTTAGAAAAGACTTCACATTTTTAAAAGGCATATTCGGCTTAGTTATTTAAAAACCTTGACTTCAAACATATTTTTCTTCACTTCTTTAAACCAGTTTTTTTATTTACTCTTAAAATGGTTTTAGATTTCTGGGCTTTTGGCTTAATTGGATCAGATGGAGTCCTATAGACTTCATATGGTTCAAGGGCCAGTCACGTGCTCTTTCGTGTCGTGACTCCCCATTGCGGGGTAATCCTAATACAGAAAATGAAAATAATATATACAAACGGTGACATCAACCTCATCCCGGTCATGCCCCAAAATAATATACAACCCGGCAAAGACGGCAGTCCACATGTCGGACGCTCGCCCCGCAATAAACAAATGTACAAATGAATGTAAACTGTATTTCCAACATTGCACCACATGCTATCCACTACGATAATCCAACCACAATCACAGCACAAGCACACAACATCAACGCGAATGTCACGTTCACAAAACCCGTCTAAAAGTACATATAGTAATTAGACGAGTTTTACCGATCGAATGACATTCCCGGCCGCAGATAAAAGTGAATGTACAGATAATAAAACACGTATCTTAAAATTATGATCGGCTAAACTTTCCAAGTGGGCCCCAAGTATTAAACCAACACTGTAACAAATCTGGGCCCAAAAAGTATTTATTCCAGAAACCACAATTTCCAAAAAAGGAGGCCCAGAAGAAAATTTGACCACGTGGGCCCCAAGATGGCCGCGGATCCGCCGCCAATAGGGGGATTCCACGGAGGATCCGCGGCGGTTTAAAGGGATCACGTGACAATTTTTCTTCTGTGGCCTTAAAAAAGCCTGCATGATTTTTTGAGAGCAAAATAATGATTTTTCGAGCACTTTTAAAATCGACAGAAACATCATGTGACGAAATGCAGTTTTTGAAAAATCCAGTCAATCGTTATTCTAAACACGTTTTAACAAGCTAGTATAGGTTTTATGGGTGGCTCTGATACCATGAAGGGTTACCCTAGCGCCCCAGCCATCTCAGGTGGCCAAATGCGGAACAAAAAATTTCTTACGAATAAATCTTGGCGCTAGACTAAACCTAAAACCGGATCGTTCCATAAAACTAACTAGCTACACTAAGAGAGCTATCTACTATGATAGAAACCTCACCAAACGAATCAAGTCCTTCGGTCTTCTTTCTTCATCCTTAGCTCCTAGCAAGCGCCTTGAACATGCTTGAACTTCATTCCTTGCTCCGTCGGTCCTCCGGGATCGAGCTTGTTCCCCGGCCTTCCTTGGTCCTTGATGATCCACCCGAGGAGTATGATCCATGGCTCTAGCTCTTTGCAATATATCAAAAGAGCAACTAGAGAACTTGGGATGCTAGTCCAAGTAATCTAGGATGTAGTGGAGGGTGTCTAAGTGTTTGCTATCTCTTTTCTAACCTCTTCACTTGTTTCTCAACCCATGAGAATGTTAGTGAAGAGGAAGAAGATGAAGATGGAAGAAAGCAAGAGAAGGGAGGAACTCAAGAAAGATGAGAGCTCAAAGAGAAAATGAAGCATGAAGTGAGAGAAAATCACACACCTTAGTTTTGTGTGTGAATTTTTTCAATAAACAATTAACAACCATGCTTCAATAGTAACTCCAAATGAATTATAAATTCATTTGTGAATTATTAAAGCATGGTCATCACCATTCCTCCCATACCTTTTACTTTACACCCCATTTCAAATTATCAAATAAAAGGAAAATCCAAAATGAGGTGGCCACCTTCTAGAAGGAAAACTGTAATAAATACGGATTTCCAACTATTGTATAAATATACCGGCAATCAGATAAAAATCCGAACGCCCAAAAGAGATAGAATTACACGAAGAACGTAATACTAGAATATATATATCGAAATACATATATGTAAATTATTAAATCAATACCTGATTTAATAATCCGGCTCAAACCCGAGCCGGCTAGTATTACAAACTGTCCGATCGAAAATCCGAGCACCAAGTACATCAATCGATCGAACCCTGCACGAATCCAATACGGCTACTACATTGTTTTTCCTGGATCAGGGAAACCCTCTGTGTGGGACTCTAAAGACTCGACAGTACTCTGGCAGTGGGTTTAACCACAAGCACGTCAGCGGCACAAGTTGTACGTAACGGCTGCCCAGGTACCTGTCGAAAAGGAAGGCCGACGAGCAAACTCATCCGGATCTCCTACTGAGCCTATCCGTGACAATATCCGTACTGTCCGGTCTCTTCGTCAAAGAGTATCGCATACCGGGTCTAGGGAATGGTGAACGTCAGACCCTAACAACCTGATAAGTCATGCCGATATGGCTTAGGACCAATCCGGGAAACTACAGATCAACCTATCAGTAAATCCCAAGTGCTTTGGCCAAGGTCTTATGGTCCTGACCAATCGAATCACAGTGCGATATCGACTCCCTATACCGGGAGAGACGAATCCCCGACAATCGCTCACTGCCTCCATGTGGCTCGGGACTGAACCCAACCAAAACCTGTTTGCACGACTCAGTAGAGCCTTGGTAGGGTAGTGATCAAAGCACAGTGGGAACTCACACGAGACAAATGCAGATCTCGGGTCCAAAGACTAACCTGTACATATGTCACCTGAGAACTTCCATCTGACGATAGGTATAGTACCACATGGAAGTTCTCGGTGAGTCCGTCCAGAGTACTCACACCCAGTGAGCACCTATATACGATCTTAGGTGCATCAGACTAATGGCTGCGGGACCAACCATCCCCCGACGGGGGTAGAAATGTATACACCAGTCTACTCTGGAGTATCAATGCCCAGTCTCAATACTCATACGACTCGGGACCATTTAAGGATGTGCTTATGGACTACCCTGCTCCGACAAGTATGATCGCCATCACAACGCAGGTAGTCAAGCAAGATCCTAGGGACTTTATCAACATGTAACCGCAATATGTAATAACGAGTATGATATATGCCATGTTAAGATAAAGACAAACCACCATAGTATACTACCGTATCTATTCTTTATCAATATGTGCAAACTAGACATAACAACAATACAAAAAAATACACATATCCCGATAAAGACAAGCCAAATAATATACTATAAAACTGAGCAAGATTGTTCTGTACATACATATCCCTAGTGTCCATAAGTATACATATACAATACTAGCCTTTAGGGCACATATATCCAACAATATGCAGGTGCCGAAAGTTAGGGAAGGATGAAAACCAATTAGCCTAAGTGTGGTGTACAGAAGGTAATAAGTAAAGACAAATAACGGGATTAGAAAGAGGGCAAAGGAAATTCCGACTGCTATCATTTACGACGAAACCGCGTATACCCCTGCCACTCCTACTTTACCCTTTACTTTTCTCCGGAACATTCCGTATCACTACGAAGATCCACATTTATTGGATATTCCGTTGTATAGTTACATATGAACTCGAAGGAACTTGTTCCAGTTCGAGGATGGTTTCTGGTTCTGGAGAAATAGAATAAGGATTATTCAGTTGTATTTTCTCTTTACCTTCTCTCATGTTGTGAGGGCTCCTGGTATTAGGACAGTATATCTATTACGCTTATTGGATTGTCTTCTTCCAAACCATAGGCTGGTGCCGAAAGGTTGGGAAAGAAGAAAATCAATTAGCCTTAGTGTGGTGTACAGAAGGTAACGAGTAAAGACAAATAAAGGGATTGGAGAGATGGCAAGGAAATATACGGTTACTGTCATTAATCTGGATAGTGGAAGAGGCATTACTAGGAATACCCGGATACACCTTCGAAACATTTTCGTGTTTTAGATTTACTGTGCAATGTTAATTGAAAACTGTTTTCCCAATTGGATTCTAACTCCAGGGTATATATTTACCAGATTCTTTTCTCACATCTGTATAATATGACAGATGGTCAGTGGGAGTAAGATATTGGGAATTAGGTGATTATATTCTCATTATATTAGAATTCGTTGTAATTGTGATATTTGAGGAAATCACATAGGTTTTGCCGGATGGTAAATTTTTGGTTTTGAATATCCGTAGTTATGCACCAGTTTCAAACTGATATATCTGTATGTTTATTTTAAAAAGTGAGATATAACTTTTTGAAATTATGTCTATGACATTTACCTATATTAGTTGATGGTTAGGTAAGGAGCATTCAACAACGGTGTAATCCTTCTTAACCATAGTACAGTTTTCAACTTAAGACGTACAGGGTTTAAATTATTGAACTCAGGGGACTTATACAAAGTACTGTATGTTGTCTAGTGTCCATAAGAACAAAGGGGTTGGTACTCATACTCTATTCTGTTTACTCATGACTTCTCCAGTTTTGACATGTATTTCGTTGAAATACAACGTCCAAATTTTGAGAAGTTGTAGGTATAAGAATAAAGTAGAGAACCATATGTTGCAAGTATCAGGATTCTTCAAGGTGATCGAAAATGTAGATACTTGTGTTTGCTATTCCGTTGATAGTAATGGTTTTGAGAACTTTCTTCTATTTCAGGTTACTCATATATGGATGAACTCCTAGTTGAATAATGCTAATCGTCCTCTCTCCATTTAGTTGACATGCACTGGAGACAGCTGCATTATTTGAATCTGGTTCCAATTAAATTAGTGCCCTTGTTTCTATATTGTATATAGAATGGTTCATATCTTAACGATGTTAAGGTATATGGTGCTGTCTGGTTTATGCTTAAAACCAGACTCTGGACAAACTCGAGGCACGTTTCAGTAATGGCAGTTTGTGGGTTATCCCGGGCTATGACGAGGGTTAAGTTTCTACCATCTGGAAGAACAATCAATAGACATATTGTTCTTGACTCGCTACAGTTTTAGTAAAATGGATTCTATTCAGAAAACATAAGTGGGAGTATGGTAGAACTGGAAGTGATTCCAGAACCACAAATGATTACTGAAAATTTAATAGAACCTAAAGATTCAATTGGTTTTGACATTCCATTAGCCACTCCGCAGATTTGGTGGGTAACCTCAGACACCCGAGAGGTACTTCGGTCTCCTCAAAGACGGTGACAAGGAGGTTCTTGTTTACCCAGACTTGCCAATGCTGCTATTCTAGACTATAAGACCCGGCAGGAGGATGAGTATAGCGTCGTTCTAAATTAGCTTTAGAAGTGCACATGCATATGACTCTGCCAAAGGGTTGTTGTAGTCAGTAGGAGCAGCGGAAGCATAAAGGGCAAGTAGCTTATGTCTATTCGTAGACTAAAGCAGGTATAGCGGAAATAGATCATCTATTTTTGATGTCACAGTTATAGAGTTTGACTTCATCAGAACAACAGATGGATCTAGTAAGAACTTAGTAGGGTGTGATGTCCTGGTATTTGGATGACATGCACTTTATAGGAAGTGAAATTCCTATACTACGATCGGTTATACTGTGGTTGTCACACAGTTGTTTCTCCACATAGGATATGGATATAATATCACGCATTCTGGTTACTAGATCTATGGTTTTAGATATAGATTTGGAAAGTTTCCCAATTTGGGTACTTTGACACTATTCTAAAGTTGTTTTAGAATGGACGACTCCTGGCGTGGTGGTGTACCCGCAGGCGATGGATTCACCCTCTCTAAAAAGATGTCTTTCAGACGGATGAGGAGAGGGATCTGCATGATTAGCATATCACTTGCTTAGGCAATTGAGTTAATCATGAAATGTCAAGTACCACACCAGATAGTGCTTTTGCAATAGCCGCAACAAGCATATATATTAATCCAATCCTGGAGAAACATTGGGAAACAGTTATGAACATAAGTGGATGTTCTTAGGATATGGTAATAGAAGCCTCCTTCTGGAGACAGTTATCATTTTAGGCTTCCAAGGTGACTTGGATGACATAGTGACTGTCAGAGTTTTATTTTTCCTTCTTTTGAGGGATAGTATGTTGGACAGGTGGTCCAAGAGGATACCGAGGAAGGCATGGCGCAGTATACTAATTAAGTTCAGTGGACGATACAGTCTAAGAAGTTTGCTGGATTTGGAGTTCATTTGTGAACTGGGTCCCATCAGATATCCAGACATATTCTAAGACAGGTATTGCTCATTTCGGGAGATAGCTTTCTCCGCGAAGTTGAGATATAGAGAGATACTGATAGAAACTCTGGAGCGGATCCACTCAGTGAGGCTATTTCTCGAATGCAATAGTTTCGCAAACGAGCTTTGTGAGACTGATTAGTAAAGGAGTTGGGTGTTCGGTTTCACACGGGTTATGAGTATGCGCACTACAATAATTGGCCTTAAATGCAAGTGGGAGATTGTTGGCTATAGTGCCCTCAAGGCAGTTATCATAGTCGCGGGCAGGTGATTATGATGATTGAGTGTAACGCCCTAGATTTCGGTTAGTGTTAGTTTAGACGTTAATGCTGGTTTTGTTGGATATAGTGCCCTCAGAATCAATTATTGGATCGCAGGCACGTGATTGCAATGATTGAGGGAGGACCTATACTGGTAGGACAGTCTTACTCGAGAGGTTTGCATACTATCTGGTTTGTCTTTATCATCGTGTACATGGATTAGGTGACATTGTAGTTCACTATTACACGTTGATAGACAATAGTATGCTACCATGGTTTGTCTTTATCATCGTGTACTGCTTTAGGTTGTTAGTAGTATGTATGCCCTAGAGGCCAGTATTGTAAAGATGATGTATATTATATTGGATGCTTGGACATATATAGAGATGACTTTCTTGCTCGATATGATAGTATGCTATCTGGTTACTCTTTATCTTAACATGTACACTAGTCTCTTTATACTGTCTTAAAGTTACATGTTGGTAAAGCCCTTAGGATGTATACTTGACTGCCTGGACTATGATGCAGATCATACTAGTGGGGACATGCTAGTCCATAAGTATATCCTTCAAGGTCCCTAGTCGTGGGTGTATCGGGACGGGGCATCGATATACCAGAGTAGACTAGCGTATACGCTTCTCGACCCATGTGATGGGCGATGGATGATCCCATATCCATTGGTGTTTGACATCAGAGATGGTATACGGGTGCTCAGTGGAGACTAGGTACACTGGACGGACTCGCCGAGAACTCCCAGATGGTATTATACCTCACGTCAGATGGCAGTTCTCAGGTGACACTTGTACAGGTTAGTCTGTAGACCCAAGATCGTCATAGAGTCTTGTATGATTCCCACTGTGCTTTGATCTCCACCTTACCACGTCCATGAGGGCGTGCAAAACGGTGGTCTTTGGGTACAGTCCCGAGTCACATGGAGGCAATGAGCGATAGGAGTGGTTTCGTCTCTCCCGGTATTGGGGGTTGATGTTGCGCTGTGCTCGATTGGCCGTAACAGGGAAGTCCCTGGCCAGGGCTGATCAGAGATTTGCTGGTAAGTGTTACCAGTAGTTTCTCGACCCGTTATGAGCCTCACATCGGCACGACTTATCGGTTATTGGGGTCTGACGTATACCACCCCTAGACTTGATATGCGACATATCAGACGAAGAGACCGGACTGTATGGTAAGTGTTACTGGTCGGATTCGCAGGAGTGTGAGCGGGCTAGCTCGTCGATCTTCTGATCGCTCAATACCCGGATGGCCGTTACGTTTAGCAGACCGCTTGCGGCTTGTGGGTGCTTGATATGATCATCATCTGCTACCGGCGTATTGACGAGTCTTTAGAGTCCTACACAGAGGTTTCCTAGCTCAAGCGAAACGAAATAGGATCGCATATGAGATATGTGCAGGACCGAGAATAATGCGTGTATGTGATACCGCATTTC
This sequence comes from Agapanthus africanus, assembly GCA_030015575.1. Taxonomy (NCBI): domain Eukaryota; kingdom Viridiplantae; phylum Streptophyta; class Magnoliopsida; order Asparagales; family Amaryllidaceae; genus Agapanthus; species Agapanthus africanus. The sequence goes on from JASDDO010000022.1 coordinate 347,428,328, forward strand.
ATTCTCGCGATAAATGTTTAGATTGGTTATATTCGATATGACCTAGTTATCGAATCATTGATTCGATAAATCGATACATTGAATACTAGTCGGTTATGTGCGACATGACCGGATCATTGAATCAAATGTTGATTTAATGATTTAATGTATAATTATATATTTGATATATTACTTTGCATTACCTATTATTGGTTCACTTTAAACGGATTTTTCTCACTTGGATTGCACATTGTATATGTGATATACTTTTGTGCACTTTTTGTATCATGTTTGATGATACTTGATCATGTGGTTAAGTGAATAGAATTAAACCATGGTTATTATGATAATTAGGGTTTTGCATATTTATTTATTCATTTATTTGTTTATTCATTTATTTGGATAAAGCTTAAGTGGAGAATGGTGGCATTTCTTGTTTTATGTTGAAACTTCATGAAGCCTTGACTTTATGCAACCATTCTTGTCCACTAGCTTAACCCTAACTCTCCAAACAACCATGGTTGATTCTCTACACTTAACCTTAGTTGGAATTATGATAAGTATAGATTTTTCTTTTCATTTTAAAGAACTTATCATAATTCTAGCTCTTCTTCTTCTTCATCTTCAAAAGAAAAACTTAGATGCCATCAATGGCAACTTGAGTTCTAGTGAGAGAATTCCAAATCTAAAGTGAACCCATCTCCTATTTCTTCACCCTCTACCTCTTGCCAAGTTGTTTTGGGTGTTCTCTTCATAAGTTTCACAACTTTGTGAAGTCGGAGCTTGAACTAGTGCAACCTCGACGTAGATCGTCTTTGACACGAAGCCGACGACCTATTCCGCACGTTTTTTCGATGAAGCCGATGAATGAGTCGAGGATTCATGATGGACAGCGAGGGCATGACCACGTGGAGCTAAGGAGGTGGAAATCCGGATCTACAAAGGTTGTAGCATCTAACCTATAGTTAAATAGTTAACTAGCTTATCATTTCGCCTAAATATCTAGTCTAAGATCCGTAGTTTAGGGTTTCTCGGCACCAAATTTTTTTAAATTGGCATGTTCGATGCCTTGTGAGACCTTACTAGAGTGCCTAGGAACCTTTCACTGGCATCAGAGCCTAGCTAGAGCCTTAGGCGAAGTCTAGACGGAGTTCGAAACCCGGACGAACCGAAAAACCAACCCCGAAATAGCTCTCTGGAAATTTTCCGAAAATGCGGATTTTTGTGTATTAAAAATGCCTAAAAAATTCAATAAATAATTATAAGAATTACTGTGCAAACTCAGGCGAAAGATTCATCTTAACGGCGGCGGAACCGCGGCAGAAGCCCAGCTTATGCGGCGGTTCCGCGGTACCCTAGTGACGTCATCATGTCTTTTCTGCACAGTAATTCCGATTTAATTATTCTGGATTTTCTGGGAATATTTAAATTTATTCCAGAGTTGAATGTTCTGGGTTGTTTTGGGGATTCAATTATTCGTTCGAGTTATCAAATTTCGTCTTTGTGTATTTCCGGATAATTTATAGAATATGTTAAAAAGTTCGACCGTATATAAATACCCAATTTTTCCCCTATCGGGAAAATTCCAAGTGATGGATTTTTCCGTAGTTTAACGACGTTCTAAGTAGTGCAAGTAACGCGATGGACCCTCTAGAAGACAACAAACCTTAACTCGATTATGTGACCGTCTTGAACTGCCCTTTGAACCTTCGGGTTTGGGGCAGTACGGCGTGCCACATGTGAGGCGTTGGCTTGACCCTTCTACGGCTGGACCGTCGGTACTGAGGCACGAACTGAATGTTGTTAGACTTATTTCATGAGTTGGACTGTATCGGGAAAACTTGGGTATTCGACTGTTCGATCGGAAAGTTTAACATTTTCTGTTTATCCGGAATGTGATACAATAATTGGAATTCACAAGTAGTTATGTGATAACTGAATGAATGTTATAAATTTAGCAGTTTAGTCCCATATGATATTGAAAAGAGTTTTCGATAATGAGACTAAAATGCGGGATTTATATCTGTTAGGCATGTGATGTCTAAAGAAGTTGCGGATTCCAATTGTTGTAGTTTTACACTTTCTTTTCTGTGACCGTAAGTGTAGTACGTTCATATCGCCGGTTTCGTTGCTATACGTCAACGACAATTGGGGTATGCATACTTACTTACGTTGATGACATGTAATGTTATGTGTTGCTGGATATGTTATATTGGATCGTCGTATTCGAATAGCCGGGGGTTTTTATGTGAGATGAGTGTTTTTCATTTTCATTCATGTAAAAACTTGTATGTAATATTCTTTTATTTGGGGCACTTCCAGGTAGCGGAAGATGTCACCTTTTGTATATTATTTACTTTTCCGCATTAGGATAGACCCAAGGAGGGGAGCACAAGTAACCGGATTCTGGGGTCCAGTGGGAGACCAACTCGAGGAGTCGAGTCCGGGTCTCCTAACCCTAGAATTGGCAGGGTTGCTTGCCGCTCTCGTAGGGGTCTAGGGGTGTGGGATTGGCTATTCATCACGACCGTGGAATCCGTGTTTTATACTGGCTCGTATTGAAAACACGGACGTCCTAGTATATCCAATATTTCATATGTTTATTCTGCTGCGATATCTGTGTTGTGACTCTGTGATGGATATAGTATATAGTATATATGATATATTATATAGACGTTACTTATGTTTTACACCCGCGCTAGCCCTGCCCTGCTCTGTCGTTAGTTACCTAACCTAACGGTGCACGAGGGGACATCGAGGCGAATGCGGATGGCATAAGTGTACGTCATATCTATCTGTGATGTTTAGGTATTTAAATGATGGGACTTCATTAATGTGATTAATGAAAGATAAGAAACCTAAGATGTTGTAGAATCAAATTTTAAAATAAAACAGGTAGCTACAGTTCTTGCTTTGCACAGCGGTATAAATGATATACCCCGCACCTTATTCGATGAGGAAAGGACCGAGATCCCTTCACCGGAGTGACTCCTTTAGCAATAACTGGCAGATGCTACAGACTCGGTTTGCTTTTGACTGCTTTTGGGCTTTTGCTTTGCACAGCGATATATATGATATATCCTGCACCTCATTCGATGAGGAAAGGACCGAGATCCCTTCGCCGGGAGTGACTCCTTTAGCAAAACTAGAAAAGCCTCAAAATCACTCCATTTCAAAACTTCATTTGATTCTACAACGATATCAAGTTCATTACGCAATAGGTTTTCAGAAAAACCTGCGTAGACCTCCGTCATTTCAGATAGGTTACATATAGTATTCGTGCTACATTTGTTGGCTTTCGTCAAGGTGTAGTGTGCGGTAGCTATGTGCTGTTTATCTGCTGCATATGATGTGACTGGATTAGGGTAGTCGTACGGCTTTGTTGGCTTTCGTCAAGGGTCGTGCGGGTGGGTTTGATTCAGTCAAGAAATGTACGGGTTGAACTTGACTAGCGGGCTGTGATTTGTTGGCTTTCGTCAAGGTCATAGCACGCTAGGGGCAAAAGCATTATCGGGAATTTCAAGTGTTGAAATTTGCAATGAGATTGCATACCTTCTATGAGATAGTTGGATCCCGATACCCACTGCGAGTAAAGTTACTCCTGGGAGAGTTTTACACATTGCAATTAGCTGATCAAGTAGGTGTCTAGAAAGGTGTCAACGGGGTTACGCCTCTGGGAAAACGAGGTTTACATTAATTAGGTTCGTGCGAAAGCACGGGGGACCTCCCTCAAAGTACCGACACTGGCCTGGCTGAAAGATTGGCGAACTTGTAGTGTGTAATTAATCCCGGCTAGTCTTTCCTTTTAGGGTTTGAAGAAAGATTTGATAAAAAGCAGTGGGAGCCATCCTGATTAAATAAGATAATAACCAATCTGATCTTGCACGAGCATACGCTAAAGTGTTTTCTTCTCTCTCTCTCCAGGTAGCGACCAGTTCATGCCTTAATCAAGATAATAATATGGATGTATTGACCGAACCCGCATGTTATACTGTGCTGGGGAACGTTGGTTCCGTTCATTCTTATAAGAGTTATAGGAATGAACAGGATATAGGGGAATACCAGGATTCCCATGCCACCCGAATGAAGAAAGTACATGTTGATACATTTTCTTCGGGTGTGTTCGTTACTGAGAACTGTTTCTCCATTTGCTCTACGTCCTGGGTATTAGATTCCGGGTCAGGATCCCATATATGTAATCAGTTACATGGGCTTAGGAAAGGTAGAGAACTTGGAGAAGGTGATAAAGACATTAGAGTTGGAAATGGTGCAATTGTTGCAGCTAAGACTGTCGGGGAATATCACCTTGTATTACCAACTGGAAATACATTGGTTCTGAACGAATGCTATTACATGCCGAACCTGATATGCAACATTATATCGGTTTCTTTATTAAGCAAAGAAGGATATAATTTTGTATTACAGGACAATGTTATGAACATTTTCCGTGACCAAAAGTTGGTTGGATCAGGCACGTTATGCAATGGTATTTATGTTCTAAATCAATCAACAGTTCTAAGCATAACAAACACACACAAGAGGAAGAGTTCAGAACAGAACGAATCCTACTTGTGGCATTGTAGACTGGGTCACATCAATGTGACACGACTGGCTAAGTTGCATAAGGATGGATATTTGAAACCTTTCGTATTTTCATCTTATGACACTTGCCAGTCATGTCTCAAAGGCAAGATGACCAAAACTCCGTTTACGGGACACGGAGAAAGAGTTACCGAACTCTTGGGACTAATACATAGTGATGTATGTGGTCCCATGTCTACATATGCCAGGGATGGTTCTTCGTACTTCATTACATTCACTGACGATCTCTCAAGATACGGACATGTGTACTTGATAAGACACAAGTCTGAAGCTTTTGAGAAATTTAGAGAATATAAACAAGAAGTCGAAAACCAAACCGGAAAAAGTATTAAAATCCTTCGATCTGATCGAGGAGGTGAATACTTGAGCAATGAATTCCTGGACTTCCTAAAAGAGAATGGGATTCTCTCTCAACTGACTCCTCCATATACACCACAGCACAACGGTGTATCAGAACGGAGGAACCGCACCTTATTAGATATGGTGCGCTCTATGATGAGCACAGCTGAGTTACCTATTTCCTTCTGGGGGTATGCGCTTGAGACAGCCATACATCTATTGAATATGGTCCCCACCAAATCTGTGCCTACCACTCCATATGAGATATGGAAAGGGAAGAGACCAAGTCTTAACTATGTTAAGATATGGGGTTGTCCAGCCTATGTCAAACGACAAAATCCGGACAAACTCGAGGCACGGTCTGTTCTATGCAAATTTATAGGATATCCCAAGAATTCTCAAGGGTATATTTTCTACCACCCTGAGGAACAAAGAGTGTTTGTTTCTCGTCATGCCACCTTTTTAGAAAAGGAATTTCTTGAAAAAAAGATTAGTGGTCATGAGGTAGAACTGGAAGAGGTTCCAGCTGCAGAAGCTACAACAGAAGATCTGGTGGAACCAGAGGATTCCGTAGTTCCCGATGAACCCCAGCCTCTCCGCCGATCTAGTAGGGTTTCTCGTCCACCAGAGAGATACTACGGTTTTCTCATTGACGGTGGAAGCGAGGATTGCATCATGGAGGATGATGACCCAACTAGCTTCGAGCAGGCCATCACGAGTGGGGACTCAGTGAAATGGCTGGATGCTATGCGGTCCGAGATGGAATCCATGTACACCAACAGAGTATGGACTTTGGAAGTTGCTCCTGAAGGGGTAAAACCCATTGGGAGCAAGTGGATCTTCAAGAAGAAACTTGGTGTAGATGGGAAAGTGGAGACTTTCAAAGCTAGACTTGTAGCAAAGGGTTTTCGTCAAAGACCAGGTGTGGACTATGACGAGACCTTTTCTCCAGTGGCTATGCTTAAATCCATCCGGATCGTGCTTGCCATCGCTGCATATCATGATTACGAAATCTGGCAAATGGATGTTAAGACCGCCTTTCTAAATGGTGATTTAGAAGAGTGCGTGTACATGACTCAGCCAGAGGGCTTCGTAGACAGTGGGAGCAGCGGGAAGGTGTGCAAGCTGCTTAAATCCATTTATGGATTAAAGCAAGCATCGCGGAGTTGGAACATCTGCTTTGACGTCGTTATCAAAGAGTTTGATTTCGTCAAAAATCCAGATGAACCTTGTATCTACAGGAAGGTGGCAGAGAGTAAGATTGTCTTCTTCGTATTGTACGTGGACGACATACTCTTTATAGGAAATGATATTCCTATGCTGCAATCGGTCAAGCTCTTCTTATCACAAAGATTCTCAATGAAAGATCTTGGTGATGCCTCCTGCATATTGGGAATCAGGATCTATAGAGATAGATCCAAACGGATTTTGGGATTGTCCCAATCCAGGTACATTGACACCATACTAAAGAGGTTTAGTATGGAAGAGTCCAAGCGTGGGAACTTACCCACGATCTCTGGAGTCACTCTCTCCAAAGAGATGTCTCCCAAGACTGATTTGGAGAGAGCTCGCATGCAAGGGATACCCTATGCTTCGGCAGTAGGCTCTATCATGTATGCGATGCTATGTACCAGACCCGATGTGGCATACTCACTAAGTGTAGTGAGCAGGTATCAAGCTGATCCTGGAGAGAGTCACTGGACAGCTGTGAAGAGCATTCCCAAGTACTTGCGAAGGACTAGAGATATGTTCTTGGTGTATGGTAACGGAGAACTCCAAGTGGAGTCCTTTCCCGATTCGAGCTTCCAGAGTGATAAGGACGACTCTAAGTCGCAGTCGGGATTTGTCTTTACCCTTTACGGAGGGGCGGTTAGCTGGAAGAGTTCCAAGCAGGAAACCGTGGCAGACTCGACGATGGAGGCTGAATACATCGCTGCCAACGATGCTGCCAAAGAGGCTGTCTGGATCAAGAAGTTCATTACTGAACTTGGAGTGGTTCCATCCATTGAGCGTCCAATACCTTTGTATTGCGATAACAATGGAGCGGTGGCTTTGGCCAAGGAACCCAGGTCCCATCAGCGATCCAGGCATATTCTGAGGCGGTATCACCTGATCCGGGAGATAGTTGATCGCCGGGAGATCGAGGTCAGGAGAGTTGACACGAAGAACAACACGGCGGATCCACTCACGAAGGCCATTCCCCAGACACAGTTTGAGAGACTCTTCGGGATGCTCGGTATGCGATACTACAGCAGCTGACCCTAGTGCAAGTAGGAGATTGTTAGTAGTATGTATGCCCTAGAGGCCAGTATTGTACAGATGATGTATATTATATTGGATGCTTGGACATATATAGAGATGACTTTCTTGCTCGATATGATAGTATGCTATCTGGTTACTCTTTATCTTAACATGTACACTAGTCTCTTTATACTGTCTTAAAGTTACATGTTGGTAAAGCCCTTAGGATGTATACTTGACTGCCTGGACTATGATGCAGATCATACTAGTGGGGACATGCTAGTCCATAAGTACATCCTTCAAGGTCCCTAGTCGTGGGTGTATCGGGACGGGGCATCGATATACCAGAGTAGACTAGCGTATACGCTTCTCGACCCATATGATGGGCGATGGATGATCCCATATCCATTGGTGTTTGACATCAGAGATGGTATACGGGTGCTCAGTGGAGACTGGGTACACTGGACGGACTCGCCAAGAACTCCCAGATGGTATTATACCTCACGTCAGATGGCAGTTCTCAGGTGACACTTGTACAGGTTAGTCTGTAGACCCGAGATCGTCATAGAGTCTTGTGTGATTCCCACTGTGCTTTGATCTCCACCTTACCACGTCCATGAGGGCGTGCAAAACGGTGGTCTTTGGGTACAGTCCCGAGTCACATGGAGGCAATGAGCGATAGGAGGGGTTTCATCTCTCCTGGTATTGGGGGTTGATGTTGCGCTGTGCTCGATTGGCCGTAACAGGGAAGTCCCTGACCAGGGCTGATCAGAGATTTGCTGGTAAGTGTTACCAGTAGTTTCTCGACCGTTATGAGCCTCACATCGGCACGACTTATCGGTTATTGGGGTCTGACGTATACCACCCCTAGACTTGATATGCGACATATCAGACGAAGAGACCGGACTGTATGGAAAGTGTTACTGGTCGGATTCGCAGGAGTGTGAGCGGGCTAGCTCGTCGATCTTCTGATCGCTCAATACCCGGATGGCCGTTACGTTTAGCAGACCGCTTGCGGCTTGTGGGTGCTTGATATGATCATCATCTGCTACCGGCGTATTGACGAGTCTTTAGAGTCCTACACAGAGGTTTCCTAGCTCAAGCGAAACGAAATAGGAGCGCATATGAGATATGTGCAGGACCGAGAATAATGCGTGTATGTGATACCGCATTTCATTCTCGCGATAATGTTTCGATTGGTTATATTCGATATGACCTAGTTATCGAATCATTGATTCGATAAATCGATACATTGAATACTAGTCGGTTATGTGCGACATGACCGGATCATTGAATCAAATGTTGATTTAATGATTTAATGTATAATTATATATTTGATATATTACTTTGCATTAACTAGTATTGGTTCACTTTAGACGGATTTTTCTCACTTGGATTGCACATTGTATATGTGATATACTTTTGTGCACTTTTTGTATCATGTTTGATGATACTTGATCATGTGGTTAAGTGAATAGAATTAAACCATGGTTATTATGATAATTAGGGTTTTGCATATTTATTTATTCATTTATTTGTTTATTCATTTATTTGGATAAAGCTTAAGTGGAGAATGGTGGCGTTTCTTGTTTTATGTTGAAACTTCATGAAGCCTTGACTTTATGCAACCATTCTTGTCCACTAGCTTAACCCTAACTCTCCAAACAACCATGGTTGATTCTCTACACTTAACCTTAGTTGGAATTATGATAAGTATAGATTTTTCTTTTCATTTTAAAGAACTTATCATAATTCTAGCTCTTCTTCTTCTTCATCTTCAAAAGAAAAACTTAGATGCCATCAATGGCAACTTGAGTTCTAGTGAGAGAATTCCAAATCTAAAGTGAACCCATCTCCTATTTCTTCACCCTCTAACTCTTGCCAAGTTGTTTTGGGTGTTCTCTTCACAAGTTTCACAACTTTGTGAAGTCGGAGCTTGAACTAGTGCAACCTCGACGTAGATCGTCTTTGACACGAAGCCGACGACCTATTCCGCACGTTTTTCCGATGAAGCCGACGAATGAGTCGAGGATTCATGATGGACAGCGAGGGCATGACCACGTGGAGCTAAGGAGGTGGAAATCCGGATCTACAAAGGTTGTAGCATCTAACCTATAGTTAAATAGTTAACTAGCTTATCATTTCGCCTAAATATCTAGTCTAAGATCCGTAGTTTAGGGTTTCTCGGCACCAAATTTTTTTAAATTGGCATGTTCGATGCCTTGTGAGACCTTACTAGAGTGTCTAGGAACCTTTCACAGGTGACCTTACAGGTCGCTATTACACGTTGATAGAGACCTTAGGATTCTTGCTTGACTGCCAGCAATATGATGGCGATCATATACGTGGGAGCTGGGGTCTATAAGCACATCCTTAAAAGGTCCCTAGTCGTGGGAGTTTCGAGACTGGGCATCGATACTCCATTAGTAGACTAGTGTATACAGTCGAGACCCCGATGAGGGGCGGTGGCCGGTCTCACAAGCCATTGGTGTAAGTTGGATCGCCTAAGATGTATACAGGCGCTCATTGGGTTATGAGTACACCGGACAGGACTCGTCGGGAACATGCTAGTTGGTATTATACCTGACGTCAGATAGCAGTTCCCTGGTGACATGTGTACATGTTAGTTCATCGACCTGAGATCGTCATTTGTCTCGTGTGAGTTCCCACTGTGCTTTGATTACTACCCTACCACAGCTTAAAGGAGTCGTGCAAACAGGTTTTAGTTGGGTACAGTCCCGAGCTACATGGAGGTAGTGAGCGGATCGGCAGGGGTTCGTCTCTCCCGGTATTGGGGGTGAGGTCGCGCTGTGTCTAGGAGAGCCATTACACAAAGCCCTCGGCCGAGGCAGGAGATTTACTGGTAGGTATTCCAGTAGTATCTCAGGGTGTTCTGGGCTACATTCCGACACGACTTGTACCGCTTTTAGGGGTCTGACTTTACCAACCCCCTAGGCCCGACATGCGATGCTCATAGACGAACGGACCGGACTGTACGGATATTGTCACTAACAGGCTCAGTAGGGTGTCAGGATGAGTTCATTCATCGACCTCCCTTTTGGTCAGTACCTGGTAGCCCGTCACGTACGACTAATACCTCTGACGTGCTAGTGGTTAAATCCACAGCCAAAGTATTGACGAGTCTTTAGAGTCCCCCACAGACAGTTTCTCAATTTTCGGGCGAAACGTTGTAGAGGCCGTATAATATATGGCAGGGTTCGATCATATACGTGCGGTATTGCACGGATCATGATCGGATGGATCATACTAGTGGGCTTTGGTTTAAGCCGGATCCTAGTATTAGATTTGTTGGATTGCTTTAGTCTCATCGCATTCGCATTCGGTCGGAATGCGGATGCAGGTATGTATATACAGGTGAGGGGTATCCTTGTGATCCGTCACGAGTTTACTTTATATGTTGCCGGATCTTTTTGTTGGACCAAACATTTGGATTAATGTTTGGATGGTGGAAATAATGAGCTAGAATTTCATCATGAGATGCATTAATGTGACATAGACATATATAGTGACTCATGGTCTCTTTTTTGTAAAATATGTTACATTAGTGGATTGATTGGTATTGATATGATAAGAAGAGAGAGAGGGGCTGCCTTGGGGTGAGCTTGGTCTTGTATTATTTCTCTCTTTTTTTATCATATGATACACAAAAGAAAGAAAGCCTTCTCTTCTTCTTCTTCTTCCTCTAGCTCATAGCTTCCATTAATGGCAACACCTTCAACCTCCATCCAAGCAATGGATGCAAGAGACAAAGTGATCACAAACATTCTCTACAACACCTTGGACACGTCGTCTAGCAAACTTCATGCCCGAGTTGCTTCGGATGAAGCGGGAGCCCGTAAAAAGACTCGAAGATGTGGTGCCCTTTCCGACGAGGAGATCGAGACCGGAAATTCCGCGAGGAGCTTGGGATGGTGGCCAAAGACCGATGGACACGGGTCTATCGGTATAGCTTTCCAACCCTCTCTTTAGATAGCTAGTTGTAGGTTAATGGTTCGATACGGGTTTTAAGCATACGATAGCGCCGGTTTTCTAGTTTGAAAAGTTTTCGTTTCCGCATTTTGGCCTCGGAAAGACGGCTGGGGCGCTATCGTAGACTTACATGGTATCAGAGCCACGCCATTAACCTTTACTAGCTTGCTCTAGCATGTTTAGAACTTCGATCGGACGGAATTTTAAAAAACTGCATTTCCAAGCCATCGGTTTCTGTCGAAATTTTTCTGTTGTCAAAAAATTATTTTGTGTGCTGTAGAAAATCAGGCAGGGTTTTTTAGGAGTTCTGAGAAATTTTGGTTGCATGATCGTATGGTCCCGCCGCGGAACCGCGGCAATAACCCTCTTCCGGCCGCGGTTCCGCCGCCATTCTGTGCCCTCACTGCACCAAAATTTCTACAGTGCTTTCTGACATGGAAATGGGGTTTCTGGTATTTTTTGTTTGGGCCCAGATTTGTTTGAGTACTGGGAATTATGCTTGGGGCCCACTTCGGGAAATTTTGTCGATCGAAAATTTTAAAATATGTTAGTTCACAGTATTTACATTATATCTGCGACCGTGAATGTCATTTGATCGGTAAATCCTTTCTAATTGTTATAGCCCTTTTAGACGGATTTACGAACGTGACATTCACGTTGATGTTCTGTGTTGTGCTGTGAATTTGCGGATTTGTCGTGGTGAATAGCCTGGATGCAATGGTAGTACAGTTTGGTTGTATTTGTACATTTGAAATTGCGGAGCGAGCGTCTGACATGTGGACTGCCGTCACTGCCTGTTTTTATATTATTCTTTTGGGGAACGACCGGGCTGAGGTCGATGTACCCATTGTATATATTTTTACTTTCTATACTAGGATTACCCCACGGAGGGGTGCACGGGTAGTCGGGTTCTAGAGGGCAACGGGCCCGCATCTCATGGCTTTGAGACAGAGGGGTCTTCACTCTAGAATTGGCGGGCTATTCGCCGAACTCATAGGGGGTACAGGTTGACCCAAGGAGGGGTGCTCAAGTTACCGGATTCCGTGAAGTGCTGGGTGGTCCATTCACGTTGTTGAAGGGGGCTGCCTCGCTTCAGGTTTTGGCGGGTAACTTCCCGCTCCCGTAGGGGTCTAGGATTTCATTGCACATGCTATCCACACAACCAGGGGAACGTCGGGTTTCAGTAACGGCTCTATGAAACCCGGGGATCCCAGATTATCTGTATTGTTCTGTGATACATATTACATTTCTGTGATGTTTCATTTTATCACGCCATGAGAGAATATTATATATTGATATATATACTAGTAGATGTTGTATATGTTTTACACCGCGCTAGTCCAGTCCCCTGTAACATTTCAAAATAATAAAATATTATTTTTGGGAAAAATTATGGAAAGTTATGGAAAATTCTAAAATGGGATATTTATTGGAATTATGCCATTTTTAAGTTTTTGTGATCATTTATATGCTAATTTAGTGCTAATCGCGATTAAAAATCGCTAATCGGATTTTTAGCAATTTTGTGCAAAACATGCACATATCTTTTTCGACACTTGTGTTACATTTTCCATGCCATGGTTTTACTTTGGGGTTACTATTCTTGTGAGTAAGGAAATTGGGAAAAAAGAAAGGAAAAGAAAAGAAAAGGGTTTTGAATAAAGAATTTGTAATAGGTAGGAGTGTGAAAGAAGGAGGGGGGGTTATGTTTGACTATGAACCATTCTCCCATTATTTCTCTCCCCTCATCTCCTCTTCCCCTTCCTCATTTGCTGCTGTTGTTGTTGCTCTTCTCCCTCCCCTCTTCAAGCTCCAAATCACCATGAAAACAACACCAAAACACCACTCTCATTTCATTAAAAGTGTGCACAAGCCCAAGATCTACACATTGGACCAAGGAAGCAAGGATTTTGGCCACTAGGGGCAACTCAAGAATTTTCTTGAGTTGCCAAATGAGGTAATTACCGAACCATTAGTTGAGTTTAACATTACTTATACCCCCGTGCAAGTTTAGAACCAATATTATGTGTGTTTGTGGACTTAAGGAAAAGCTAGTTAGGGTTTGAGGAAATTGTGAGAGGTAAGGTAAAATTGAGCTTAGTAGAGGCCGCACAAACACCCTAGTGATGTTATTTTGGACCCAAACCTGAACTAGAAACCAGAATAAGGATTTACGGAATCGATATCGGGGAAAACTGTAAATCTGGGAGTGTATTTTGTAATTTGCTATCACCCGAGACATCCTAAAATAAAATAGGTTGGACAGTGAGATGTGCAGGCTCCCTAGGACCACCACACAAAACCCCAGCCCCCAACTCCTCCTTCAGGCCGCAGATTTATCCTGTTTGGCCGCAAATTGCGGCCTGGACCCCACCATTTTGCCTCGTTCTGGTTCTGTTGCTCCTACATGTATAAATTAGACCCCTGGCATGTGTAGATTTGTCTAATTTGACCTAGGGTGAAATCTGGAGCCTATTTCCTTAGTTGATGTTTTGGATTCGTGTTTCCGTATTTGTAATTCTGAATTTGCGTATGGTCTTTTACCTCGACTACTTAGCGTTTATACGACGATATCGAGGGTTGTTGATGGTTTTGGAAGGCGTTTGTAAGTGCACGGCGGCGCCCCGGCCGCCAATCTGAGGCCAAAATGCGGAAACGATATTTTTACAAAACTTGTAAACCGGCACCACCGCGCACTAAAATTCCAGATCGGGCCATTAATCTAATCCTAGCTAGCTAGAGAAGGGGTAGAGAGATATACCGAGCGATCCGTGTCCTTCGGTCTTCTCGTCGTCGTCCCGATCTCCCCGCGGAATCTCCGGTCTTCATCTCCTCGTCGGAAGGGCACTACATCACCGGCTTCTTTTACGGGCTCCCACCTCTGGACCGAGGCAACTCGAGCAGGATGTTGGCTAGTCGACGTGCCCAAAGATGCTGTAGATGAAGTGTAGAACTCTTTTGTCTCGATGGGGTTACTAGAAGTTTCCTTGTATTGGTGGAGGAATGAGATGCAAGTTTTTGGATGAACAAAGCGATTTTGTGCCAACAAAATGAGAACAATACAACACCCAAAAATTGGGACAGCCCCCTCCTAGCTTGGCCGGCCCCTCTCTTGAGGAATGAGATAATGGAGAGCAAGAGAATCAATGAGTCAAGATGATGCAAGGTTGAGTGTAAGGGAAAAAGCAAGTCTCACATCCATCATCATAACCCTCCATCATCATCAATCATCATTACTCCAAAAGTCCAGCAATCATGATCAAAAGAAAGTCAAGGGATGGTGGAACCATCATGAAACCATCATGAAGCAACTACTTGCAAAAACAACCTTCCAAATTGCTAATTTTCACATTTGCAAATTAGCCCTCCTCCACCATTTTTCAGCCAAGGAAAGAAACAAAGGAAAATGGCCGAAACGGAATGCAAACTGGCAACTTCAGAAAACTGATCCAGTAATAAATTACAGGAAAACCCCGCGACTGTATATACATACCCGCATTTGTATTCCGACCGAATACAAATGCAATGAGACAAACTCTACACTGTACAATACTAGGATCCGGCTTAAACCAAAGCCCGCTAGTATTATCCGTCCGATCATGATCCGTGCAATACCACATATATATGATCGAACCCTACCATATCTCCATACGGCCTCTACAGCGTTTCGCCCGAAACTTGAGAAACGGTCTGTGGGGGACTCTAAAGACTCGTCAATACTTTGGCTGTGGATTTAACCACTAGCACGTCAGAGGTATAAGCCATACGTAACGGGCTACCAGGTATTGACCAAAAGGGACGTCGATGAGCGAACTCATCCTGACACCCTACTGAGCCTGTCAGTGACAATATCCGTACAGTCCGGTCCGTTCGTCTATGAGCATCGCATGGCGGGCCTAGAGGGTTGGTAAAAGTTAGACCCCCAAAAGCGGTACAAGTCGTGTCGGAGTGTAGCCCAGAACACCCCGAGATACTACTGGAATACCTACCAGTAAATCTCCTGTCTTGGCCAAGGACTTCGTGTAATGGCTCTCCTAGACACAGCGCGACCTCACCCCCAATACCGGGAGAGACGAACCCCTGCAGATCCGCTCACTGCCTCCATGTGGCTCGGGACTATACCCAACTAAAACATGTTTGCACGTCTCCTTTGAGCGTGGTAGGGTAGTAATCAAAGTACAGTGGGAACTCACACGAGACAAATGACGATCTCAGGTCGATGAACTAACCTGTACACATGCCACCAGGGAACTGCTATTTGACTTCAGGTATAAGACCAACTAGCATGTTCCCGGCGAGTCCTGTCCGGTGTACTCATGACCCAATGAGCACCTGTATACATCTTAGGTGATCCAACTGACACCAGTGGCTTGTGAGACCGGCCACCACCCCTCGTCGGGGTCTCGACTATATACACTAGTCAACTCTGGAGTATAGATGCCCTGTCTCGAAACTCCCACGACTAGGGACCATTTAAGGATGTGCTTATAGACCCCAGCTCCCACGTATATGATCGCCCTCATACTGCTGGCAGTCAAGTAAGAATCCTAGGGGCTCTATCAACGTGCAATAGCGACCTGTAAGGTCACCTAAAGCAGTACACGATGATAAAGATAAACCAGATAGCATACTATCATCTTGAGTAAGACTGTCCTATCGGGATAGGTCCTCCATCAATCATTGCAATCACGTGCCTGTGATCCAATAATTGACTCTGAGGGCACTATCTCCAACAATCTCCCACTTGCACTCAAGGCTAATTATTGCGATGTCGCATCCCCACAGCCCGTGTGATACCGAACACCCAACTCCTCTACTGATCAGTCTTACAAAACCAGTTTGCGAAACTAATGTGTTCGAGGAATAGCCTCAATGAGTGGATCCGCTTTGATGTTTCTTTCTATGTCTCTCTTTATCTCAAGTTCGAAGAGAAAGCCGTCTCCCGAAATGAGCAATACTTTATTAGGTCCACGGTACCTCTCCCGGTACTTTCGGGGTTGCGGAAACGGTAAAACAAAAATTTTTCTAGACTTTGTAACATGGACCGTAAAAGCCGGATCTTTGCTAAACTAGAAACTAGCAAACTAAAGGAGGTGCTAACTACTATTCCGTAGAAATTATACCTCACGATACCGGTCCTTCGGGTCTTCACTCCACTGCGCCGTTTTTCCATCCATGCTCCGAGGGTTGATCCGGACTTTGGTCACCTCCGCAGCCTTCTTGAGTCGAAGACAATCCACCCGAGAGATGTACACCGAGCTCCACCTCGAGCCAAGGTAACTAGGGCAACAAGATTGCTAGTCAAGAAGCCCTAGGATGTGTAGAGAAGTTATATGGAAGTGTTTGTCTTTGTGGGATCTTTTTCTCTCAACACATGAGATCAAAAGATGAATCAAGAGGAGGAAGAAGGAGGAGCTAGCAACCATGGAGCATTTCTTTTCTTCTCATAAGAAAGAGCAAGAGAGAGAGTGAGAAAAGAATTGTGAGATAAAGAAAATGAACCATGGTTCAATAATCCCAAAACATCATCATTACTAATCCTATCAAGATAAAGTTGATGGCTACATTGAAATGACCATTATCATAATCAAAAAGAAAAAGAAAATGAAAAGAAGGGTGTAGACCTCTCATGAAGGTCAATGGTCAACACCGTTCAACCGGTCAACAAAGTCAAGAGTGGTCATGGTGGTCAAATGGTCAATGCAATTAGCCATCATAAAATTATCACTAAAAGGATTAGTAAATGATGTCTGCGGCTCATAATGGTTTTGACCAAACGAATTGCCAAAACCCTAATGAGTCCGCCTCAAAATGGTTTTGACCGAATCAACTGTCAAAACCCTAATGAGCCGGCCACATAACGGTTTTGGCCGAACCAACTGCCAAAACCCTAATGAAGCACCTCCTCCTTCATCGCTCCGGAAAACTGTGCATACACACCTGCATCCGCATTCCGTAGAATGCGGATGCACAGAAGAAAAAACAAATCCATCCGTGCAATACTATGATCCGGCTTAAACCAAAGCCCACTAGTATTTCCTGCCCGAACACCACATGCACACAAGTGTACGTAGGTGATCGCAGCCCTGCCGTAAAACGAAACGGCCTCTACACGTTTCGCTCAGTGCAGGGAAACTCTCTGTGTGGGACTCTAAAGACTCGACACTACGCTGGTAGTGGGTTTATGTCACGACCCGAAAGAGCACGTGACTGGCCCTTGAACCATATGAAGCCTATAGGACTCCATCTGATTCAAGTAAGCCAAAAGCCCAGAAATCTAAAACCATTTTGAAGAATAAGTAAAGAAACTGGTTTAAAGAAGTGAAGAAAACATGTTTGAAATCAAGGTTTTTAAATAACTAAGCCGAATGTGCATTTTAAAAAAAATAGTACAATCTTTTCCAGAAATTTCGGCAGAGTTTCTTTTGTAAAAAATGGCCCCGAATGGGGTAAAACAAGAATAACGATATATATACAATGATAAAGGCATCCCCAAGCGGGAGCTAGCTCTTCGTCAATCGACGGTCACAACCACGCAATGATATGATAATATACAACGCCAAGTGGCGAGGATCAAATCCAAAGAAAGCTCAAAAACAACAAGAAAACCGCAATACTACTAAGCGCGACTCTAAGGTCGAAATAATACAATACTGTCTCTAAGTCTGAAAGAATAAACAAGTTTTGGTTGATGGACAATTTCTAGATACAATGAAATAAATAAATACAATTGTGATTCCTGATACGAAAGAATCCACCTACCCAAGCAAATCACCCGCAAGAAGGTAGTGTGCCAGAAATACCGCAATAGAACCTGTACGGCAAAACCTGCAAGAACTGTGGCACAACGGGGGTGAGTTGCCAATTCGTGAATAGAAACATCTACAAGCAGAAACCGAATGCAAGACATAAACCTAAGTCAACGATCAGCAATATAATCCACAAGAGTACATCTGAGTGTAACAAGGTGGCAAGGTAACATCTAATCACGTATGTAGTGCCAGGTACTCAGGTAGTAACATGTCATCAGTATAAGGTATGTCTGCATGAAGTAAATATGATGAAATATCAATGATATCAATACACATATATTAGCGTCTCATACCACTAATATTGGTGTAAGGATATATATAACAGCGCCCTCATACCCTGTTATATATACAAATAAAGTATGATCAATGTAAAACCAGTCTGTCTATGATCCAAGTCTGTATGTATGTGGAACCCGTCCACCCGTCACCCAATGACAATAAGCATCATGTATGCAATGTGAGGATATAAACAAAATCATGGAAAAACATCATGAAACCCGTGCCTAGCATCGACACGTAAATCCTCCTGTATCGGGCATCCGTCATTCCGGATCATGCCCTATATCAACGTACATATCGGGAATCCGTCAGTCCGGGTCATCGCTCTCTCAATGCATCGGGCATCCGTCATTCCGGATCATGCCCTATATCAATCCATCGGGCATCCGTCATTCCGGATCATGCCCTATCTCAAAGTATATATCGGGAATCCGTCAGTCCGGGTCATCCCTCTCTCAATACATCGGGCTTCCGTCAGTCCGGGTCAGCCCTCTATCAGTACATCGGGCTTCCGTCAGTCCGGGTCAGCCCTCTATCAATCCATCGGTCTTCCGTCAGTCCGGGTCAGCCCTCTCTCAGTACATCCTCTAGCACCGAGAAAACACGGGGCGACGCCCCAAATATCATATCAAGGGAACCGGGTTTTTAAATGATTGCTATTGAAAAGGACACGGTTCCCAAATCCAGAAATCCCATGAAAATCCAACATCAAGAAGTACATCCAATGCGATGTGCTATGCAATCAATCCATGATGTATGCGACATGTAAAGAAAAGTAATCATATCGGAAATCATGCAACATGGAATAGTAATGTGCATATGTCGAAGGAAGAATCATCTCATGAATGCAATAGTACTACAGTGTAGTGGCATGGCAATTATCGATGATGAAGTGTGTGAGCCGGCAAATAGTGTACGTGAAGCATACGCATCATCGATAATGGTGCTGGTGTCCTAACAGCATAATAATAATATAGCAATGAATGTATGCCAGCAATGCGAATAGCATGAGACTGCAGAAATCTAGTAGTCAACACCACAGTGAAGTATCTACAATGCAAACTACATCTAAGTATCAGGTCTATCAGGAGGGGTAGGTGTGGAAACCACCTAAATCTGAGTCGGTATATATATATATATATATATAAAGATATATAGTCGGTGATCTCGCCTCAATGTCATATCATAAGATATCTTCGGGTTATGAGTGCGGATCTATCATCAATATCGGCACGTACAGTATATCATCGTACGACATCCCCATAGCTGGGTAGGGGTCAACATCTCACTATCTCATCACATAACAGATATCACCATCATCAGATCATATAGTCTAGAGTAGTACTCTATGTCTGGTACAAACGGTAACATCAGTAAGTATGCATGCGGGGGTAAACACATATCCCATGCCCGCAAGAAATCACAAGTCATATCCCACATATGAATCGTGTCAAATCACCGATCTCAGGGCACCAAGCCCACATCATCAACTCATCTCCAAAGTCATCGCATATCATCAATCACAGTGTAAGTACAAGTGATAGGCAAGGGTGTGTGTGTAGGTGTAATTCTATCCTAGGGTTCGCGACTATGAACTGCACTAGTCACTTCTAACCCTATACTATCCATAATACACCTATCATCACAATAACTACATAATAATCTATCTACGGACTGCGGGGGTGCTATACGCCATCCACCCGACTTCCCCCTGTAGATATAATCTACTCACCTTGCATCATCATTTGCGGACGTCACCACGTATTTGCTTGTCGTCCCAAAGTCTTCATGGGTACCTACACATCAAGATATCGTATATGCGCATTAAAATCAAATCCAATCTAAAACGGCGCATAAAATCCAAAACGATACGATAAGGGGCCTATAGGTGAAAACCTATGGCACGCCTTCAAAACCATCAATAACTCCTCTATATCGTCGTATAAACGACAAATAGTCGAGGCAAAACACAATCCACCATTTCAGAAATGAAAATACGGAATACGGAAATACGAATCCAAAACAACAACTTAGGATATATGTCCCAGATTCCACCCTAGAAAGAATCTGTCAAAACTAGAAGTACCCAGGGCCAAGAATAGAGGAAATGGGGCTATACACAGAAAACGAGGAGATTCCTCACTGGTCTGGCCGCAATTTGCGGCCAGAATGGAGGTTTTGGCGGCCGTACGGATGAGCTAGGGGCTAGGGTTTTGGGGTTAGTTTCCTGGGTGCCTGCACATGCTACTGTCCACTCAATTTTATTTTAGGATACCTCGTATGATAGCAGATTCCAAATAACAGTGACAGATTACACAATTTCCCCGATATCGGTTTCTAAAATCCGTATTATGGGTTTAAACTTCAGGTTAGGGTCTCAATTCATGCACTAGGGTGTCCTCATGGTCTCCACTGAACTCAAATTCCCCATCACAACTCACAATTCCCTCAAACCCTAACTAGTTTTTCCAAAAATCCACAATTCACCCGATATCGATTCAAAACTTGCATAGGGGTATAGGAAATGCTAAAACTAAGATAATGGTTCAGAAATTACCTCAATTGGCAACTCAAGAAAATTCTTGAGTTGCCCCTAGTGGCCAAAATCCTTGCTTCTTTAGCTCCATGTGTAGATCTAGGGATTTTGCACAATTTTAATGAAATGGACATGTGGTTTTGGGGTTGATTTTGAGATGATTCATGGCTTGAAGAGGGGAGGATGATGGGGGGAAAAGGCAGCAGCAGCAAGGGGGGAAAAGGCAGCAGCAGCAAGAAGAGGGAAAAATGATGGGAGAAGAAAATGGTTAAGGGTTAAAGGTCAATGGTCCACCTCTCTCTCTCACCTACCCTCATCATTTCACTTTCTTTTCTTTTTTTCCCTTTTCCCTTTTCTTTTAAAACCAAACCTTCTCACAAGAATAGTAAACCCAAAAGAAATCCATGGGAAGAAAAATGCACAAGTGTAGAAAATGTGATATGTGCAAGTTTTGCACAGAATTGCCAAAAAACCCGATTAGCGATTTTAATCGCGATTAGCACTAAATTAGTGTCAAACTAATCACAAAAACTTAAAAATGTCATAATTCACTAATCTACCCTATTTTAGAATTTTCCATAATTTTTCATAATTTTTCTAACATTTTTCCTATTTATTTGCATTTAATATTAAAATAATCAATAAAATAATATTAAATTATAAAAATTCCCAAAATTAATATTTTATATTTTTTTGAAAATGTTACAATCTACCCCCCTTAAAGAAATTCGGTCCCCGAATTTAAATTTAAACCCCCACTACTAAAACAATTTCAGTAATAATCCATTTTGTCGGGGCTCCGAAAACATCAACACATAAGAATATCACAAAAATATACTGCTCTACTAGAAATCAATCCCCAAAATGCATATATAAGAATATCCTATGCGTCTGGTGCGCAAGGAATCAAAATCCATATATGTGTCAAACAGGTATAGAAAACAGCATCTAGGTGCAACGGGTGTGCACGAAACATCTGTCGTAGGCAACGTGTGTGCCTGACAGAAGAAATATCAGGTGCATGTGACATGCACGAAGAATTCCGATTTAGTGCATCTGGCGTGCACCAAAATCGCATATCAAAACACTACAGGTACATGAAAACTTTGCTGGAAGTGTAAATCAAATCACTGTATACTGTAGGCATGAAATCTCAATCAATATCTCAAATGTAATAACTCTACGCAAAATATATAAATATCCAGTTGGTGCATGAAATCAATATCATGAAACTTAATCGCCAAAACTAAATCATGCAAACAGAACGCCCAAAATACCGAAATCCAAAATGACGGATACGTGATAATCGAATCACAAAATCACAAGTCATAAATACCGTCTTCGGTAGATCCTCCTTCAAGGTCGAGAAGGAGTCGGCGCAATCCACTGCTAGTAGCGCAGGATATCTACGTGCCTCTTGCTCATGGTCTGGCGTCCTCTGACTCTCTGGGTCCTTATCTTCTCTGTGGGTTACCAATCTCACAGTCAATCGGCTCATCGGCCCTGTTAGATGTGCTAACGGGGACGATTCTGTTCTGGCACTTCTCTGGTCACCTCTCGGTCAAACCTCACGACCCCTCGTAAGGCAGCATATCACTGGCATCGGCCTCTGGCTCTCTGAATGCACGTCACACATCTGATCCTGGGTGCAAACATCATTGCAGCAACGTCCTGAAAGGAATCCTGCTCAAGGTCTCTTCCAATCCTGCCTATGCCGATCTGCACCGAGGCTGGCTTCCCTGCACAACCTCTTCTCTCTCAAAAGACACCTGTGTCCTCAGCATAATATTTCTCAGAAACTGGTCACATCCCAACGTCTCTGTAAGCAAATCAGGTCTCTAGTCTCGACAGGAAGCAATGACAGGTCTTCAGTGTCTCACACGAACCTCTTGTTCTAACTGTCTCTATCGTCGTCCACTATGACGCCACGCAAGCTACTACGCACTGCACTGTCTTCGGCTTCGGCCAATCTGAAGTCTCTCACACGGACTCGAAATCGCGTACTCTGTAGCTTCATCATTCTATAGAAGATGTCAGGCTGAACTCCGTCTTGCTGGGTGTGCGCAAAACGACTACTCCTGGTCCAGGTCTCCCCGTATCGTACTCCAGAAAAGTCCTGTCGAGGTTCCTTTCTCAAATCTCATTCCTGCCGAAATGCCCGGAAGTCATCATCCAATGCTGAAGCTAAAGCTTATTCCGGAACGGCTGCATACTTATTGCGCTTCTTTCTAGAAGATATATCCATATACTACACCTCTGGGTGCGTATCACATCTCTGATGTCAGCGGAGTGGGACGTCACCTCGTCGAAATGCCTCGCGAACTCTTTTCTTCACTCTGCGTCAATGTCGACTGATTCGGACTCGTCTCAACATGGCTGCATGTACTGTGCTCCAACGGCTATGCTCGCATCTGGAGTCTCCCAAGCAGTGTCCCATCACGATATCCGAAAGATGTCGAACCATCTGATCGACTCGTCAGATCCTCATAATCCCCCAAGAGCTCACATCTCGGGTACAGTTTAATAGTATCGAGTACATGCCACAGCGTCGGTGGTCCAGCCGTAGAAGGGCAAACCCAAGCCTCACTAATGGCGCCGCGGAACCGCCGTAAACCCTAAGGTTCCAAGGCTGTCACACGGTCATTAAGTCGAGTTAGGGTTTCATTCTTCTAGAGGGTCCATAGAATCACCTGCATGTCTTTCCGTATACTTTAAACTTGGAAAATAGGCTCCTGACATTCGATCGTCTCTATCGACTCTCACGAACCTGCGTGAAGTCGTCTCTAGCTGGAATCAATCCGCCTGATGACCTCGCATCGGGGTAAGCGAACTCACCACACGTCCTAGTCATCCATCCTCGGTGACTAGCAACTCGCTATCATCTCTCTAAGAATATGCTCATGCTGCAGTAGCTCCAATCATCTGGGCGATATCTCGTCATTTGCAGCAGCAACTGGCTCATACGCCTGTACGCCGAACAACGCCTCAATCCTCCAGGAAAGGCAATACATAAGCGGTCATCTTTGAGTCGGTCTGCTCTAGATCTGAGTAAGACTCTCCACACTGGAAATCTTCAACTCAACTGGGCCCGCTCTGGCGCAAAATCGGACGAATCACCTTCGTCTCTCAAATCGGGTAGACTAGCTATCATCTGTCTCATATCTGCCTGAAAGCTCCGGCAATCTCAGCTCGTAAGCTCCGAAAGCAACATCCTGTCAATCTCAGCAACAGCTGGTCCATCTGTCTGCACGATAGGCGACATCACATCTCTGAGGTATGCTGTACATCAACAGTCCTCTCTCAACTGGCAGCTCTAACAAAGGCCCGATCATCCGGTGCAAGACCAAGCACTCGCCTCCACTAGAGGTCACAATCACCAATACTAACTCGAGACGTTCCCATGTCACCAGAAAACACAAAGGTCGGCCCTCGTACCAAACGAGCTCACACCGGCCGTAACCCTAGCAGCAGCCCAAACTGCACTCAAACATGGTGACAGGAATCTCAATCGAGTATCAAAGAGAGCACATCGATGGCAAGAAAGGAAACAACAGATCCAAAGTGGATACATGATCATAGGAAGGAACAGCATCAATGGAGGTATGATCATGAAGCTAATAGAATCGGGGATCTCAAATGGATGTATAATCCGGGATATGAAGAGAATCACTAATCTCGAAAGTATGTACATCCTAAGGTTCCTTAAGCGGAGTGGCGTGTCGTAAGTATGCCGCGGAACATACTAACGGTACGTCACTCTACTTTAGTCACCTAATCCTTCAACCAAGGGTCATCCTAAAACGACGAAAGTTCGGGTCGAATACCCCCTCGACCAAGTCTAAGTTCCGTAAGGTCAAGCCTAAGTTCCGTATATAAACAACGCCCTAGGCTCCACATAGTCAAACTCAGACTCGAACCAACGTCAACCTAGCGCTCTGATACCAACTTTGTCACGACCCGAAAGAGCACGTGACTGGCCCTTGAACCATATGAAGCCTATAGGACTCCATCTGATTCAAGTAAGCCAAAAGCCCAGAAATCTAAAACCATTTTGAAGAATAAGTAAAGAAACTGGTTTAAAGAAGTGAAGAAAACATGTTTGAAATCAAGGTTTTTAAATAACTAAGCCGAATGTGCATTTTAAAAAAAACAGTACAATCTTTTCCAGAAATTTCGGCAGAGTTTCTTTTGTAAAAAATGGCCCCGAATGGGGTAAAACAAGAATAACGATATATATACAATGATAAAGGCATCCCCAAGCGGGAGCTAGCTCTTCGTCAATCGACGGTCACAACCATGCAATGATATGATAATATACAACGCCAAGTGGCGAGGATCAAATCCAAAGAAAGCTCAAAAACAACAAGAAAACCGCAATACTACTAAGCGCGACTCTAAGGTCGAAATAATACAATACTGTCTCTAAGTCTGAAAGAATAAACAAGTTTTGGTTGATGGACAATTTCTAGATACAATGAAATAAATAAATACAAAGGTGATTCCTGATACGAAAGAATCCACCTACCCAAGCAAATCACCCGCAAGAAGGTAGTGTGCCAGAAATACCGCAATAGAACCTATATGGCAAAACCTGCAAGAACTGTGGCACAACGGGTGTGAGTTGCCAACTCGTGAATAGAAACATCTACAAGCAGAAACCGAATGCAAGACATAAACCTAAGTCAACGATCAGCAATATAATCCACAAGATTACATCTGAGTGTAACAAGGTGGCAAGGTAACATCTAATCACGTATGTAGTGCCAGGTACTCAGGTAGTAACATGTCATCAGTATAAGGTATGTCTGCATGAAGTAAATATGATGAAATATCAATGATATCAATACACATATATTAGCGTCTCATACCACTAATATTGGTGTAAGGGTATATATAACAGCGCCCTCATACCCTGTTATATATACAAATAAAGTATGATCAATGTAAAACCAGTCTGTCTATGATCCAAGTCTGTATGTATGTGGAACCCGTCCACCCGTCACCCAATGACAATAAGCATCATGTATGCAATGTGAGGATATAAACAAAATCATGGAAAAACATCATGAAACCCGTGCCTAGCATCGACACGTAAATCCTCCTGTATCGGGCATCCGTCATTCCGGATCATGCCCTATATCAAAGTACATATCGGGAATCCGTCAGTCCGGGTCATCCCTCTCTCAATGCATCGGGCATCCGTCATTCCGGATCATGCCCTATATCAATCCATCGGGCATCCGTCATTCCGGATCATGCCCTATCTCAAAGTATATATCGGGAATCCGTCAGTCCGGGTCATCCCTCTCTCAATACATCGGGCTTCCGTCAGTCCGGGTCAGCCCTCTATCAGTACATCGGGCTTCCGTCAGTCCGGGTCAGCCCTCTATCAATCCATCGGGCTTCCGTCAGTCCGGGTCAGCCCTCTCTCAGTACATCCTCTAGCACCGAGAAAACACGGGGCGACGCCCCAAATATCATATCAAGGGAACCGGGTTTTTAAATGATTGCTATTGAAAAGGACACGGTTCCCAAATCCAGAAATCCCATGAAAATCCAACATCAAGAAGTACATCCAATGCGATGTGCTATGCAATCAATCCATGATGTATGCGACATGTAAAGAAAAGTAATCATATCGGAAATCATGCAACATGGAATAGTAATGTGCATATGTCGAAGGAAGAATCATCTCATGAATGCAATAGTACTACAGTGTAGTGGCATGGCAATTATCGATGATGAAGTGTGTGAGCCGGCAAATAGTGTACGTGAAGCATATGCATCATCGATAATGGTGCCGGTGTCCTAACAGCATAATAATAATATAGCAATGAATGTATGCCAGCAATGCGAATAGCATGAGACTGCAGAAATCTAGTAGTCAACACCACAGTGAAGTATCTACAATGCAAACTACATCTAAGTATCAGGTCTATCAGGAGGGGTAGGTGTGGAAACCACCTAAATCTGAGTCGGTATATATATATATAAAGATATATAGTCGGTGATCTCGCCTCAATGTCATATCATAAGATATCCTCGGGTTATGAGTGCGGATCTATCATCAATATCGGCACGTACAGTATATCATCGTACGGCATCTCCATAGCTGGGTAGGGGTCAACATCTCACTATCTCATCACATAACAGATATCACCATCATCAGATCATATAGTCTAGAGTACTACTCTATGTCTAGTACAAACGGTAACATCAGTAAGTATGCATGCGGGGGTAAACACATATCCCATGCCCGCAAGAAATCACAAGTCATATCCCACATATGAATCGTGTCAAATCACCGATCTCAGGGCACCAAGCCCACATCATCGACTCATCTCCAAAGTCATCACATATCATCAATCACAGTGAAAGTACAAGTGATAGGCAAGGGTGTGTGTGTAGGTGTAATTCTATCCTAGGGTTCGCGACTATGAACTGTACTAGTCACTTCTAACCCTATACTATCCATAATACACCTATCATCACAATAACTACATAATAATCTATCTACGGACTGCGGGGGTGCTATACGCCATCCACCCGACTTCCCCCTGTAGATATAATCTACTCACCTTGCATCATCATTTGCGGACGTCACCACGTATTTGCTTGTCGTCCCAAAGTCTTCATGGGTACCTACACATCAAGATATCGTATATGCGCATTAAAATCAAATCCAATCTAAAACGGCGCATAAAATCCAAAACGATACGATAAGGGGCCTATAGGTGAAAACCTATGGCACGCCTTCAAAACCATCAATAACTCCTCTATATCGTCGTATAAACGACAAATAGTCGAGGCAAAACACAATCCACCATTTCAGAAATGAAAATACGGAATACGGAAATACGAATCCAAAACAACAACTTAGGATATATGTCCCAGATTCCACCCTAGAAAGAATCTGTCAAAACTAGAAGTACCCAGGGCCAAGAATAGAGGAAATGGGGCTATGCACAGAAAACGAGGAGATTCCTCACTGGTCTGGCCGCAATTTGCGGCCAGAATGGAGGTTTTGGCGGCCGTACGGATGAGCTAGGGGCTAGGGTTTTGGGGTTAGTTTCCTGGGTACCTGCACATGCTACTGTCCACTCAATTTTATTTTAGGATACCTCGTATGATAGCAGATTCCAAATAACAGTGACAGATTACACAATTTCCCCGATATCGGTTTCTAAAATCCGTATTATGGGTTTAAACTTCAGGTTAGGGTCTCAATTCATGCACTAGGGTGTCCTCATGGTCTCCACTGAACTCAAATTCCCCATCACAACTCACAATTCCCTCAAACCCTAACTAGTTTTTCCAAAAATCCACAATTCACCCGATATCGATTCAAAACTTGCATAGGGGTATAGGAAATGCTAAAACTAAGATAATGGTTCAGAAATTACCTCAATTGGCAACTCAAGAAAATTCTTGAGTTGCCCCTAGTGTCCAAAATCCTTGCTTCTTTAGCTCCATGTGTAGATCTAGGGATTTTGCACAATTTTAATGAAATGGACATGTGGTTTTGGGGTTGATTTTGAGATGATTCATGGCTTGAAGAGGGGAGGATGATGGGGGGAAAAGGCAGCAGCAGCAAGAAGAGGGAAAAATGATGGGAGAAGAAAATGGTTAAGGGTTAAAGGTCAATGGTCCACCTCTCTCTCTCACCTACCCTCATCATTTCACTTTCTTTTCTTTTTTTCCCTTTTCCCTTTTCTTTTAAAACCAAACCTTCTCACAAGAATAGTAAACCCAAAAGAAATCCATGCGAAGAAAAATGCACAAGTGTAGAAAATGTGATATGTGCAAGTTTTGCACAAAATTGCCAAAAAACCCGATTAGCGATTTTAATCGCGATTAGCACTAAATTAGTGTCAAACTAATCACAAAAACTTAAAAATGTCATAATTCACTAATCTACCCTATTTTAGAATTTTCCATAATTTTTCATAATTTTTCTAACATTTTTCCTATTTATTTGCATTTAATATTAAAATAATCAATAAAATAATATTAAATTATAAAAATTCCCAAAATTAATATTTTATATTTTTTTGAAAATGTTACAGTTTAACCACAGACCGCAAGCGGCACTAGCTGTATGTAACGGTCCCCAGGTAGATGTCGATAAGAATGCCGATGAGGTAAACCCATCCGAACTCCTACTGAGCCTGTATGTGACAATCTCCGTACAGTCCGGTCTGTTCGTCTGATACATCGTATGGCGGGCCTAGGGGGGTGGCGAACGTCAGTCCCCTAATAGCGGTACAAGTCGTGTCGGAGTGTAGCCCAGAACACCCTGAGATAACACTTGAAACCTACCAGTATATCTCGCTTGCCCTGTCCAGGGACTACATGTGTAATAGTTCTCCTAGACACAGAGCGATGTCAACCCCTAATACCGGGAGAGACGAATCCTGTCTAACCGTCACTGCCTCCAAGTGCTTCGGGACTGCACCCAACTACTACCTGTTTGCACGACTCAGTACAGCCATGGTAGGGTAGTAGTCAAAGAACTGTGGGAACACACTTGAGGCGAAGTGACAGTGTCAAGTCAGCGGACTAAGTTGTACTCATGTCACCTGGGAACTATTAACTGACGATAGGTATAATACCAACCAACAGTCCCTGACGAGTCCTGTCCAGTGTACTCGTAACCTAACGAGCACCCGTATACTATCTCAAGTACGACGCACTGACGGCTGTGGGACAGACCGCCTCCCGCACTGGGATGAGAAGCGCATACGCTAGTCTACTCCAGAGTATCGATGCCCTGTCTCGATAATCCCACAACTAGGGACATGCATAAGGATGTACTTGTGGATTACCCAGCCCCCACGAGTGTGATCGCCATCACAACGCCGGTAATCAAGCAAAGATCCTAAGGGCTCTACTAATGCGTATAGGTGATATAATAAAGAAACACATGTACACATTAAAGCAGAAACAAACCAAGTAGCATACTACTATTTCGAGCAAGATTGTCTATACAACTGTGAATATCCCAAGCTTCCATTAAGTAATATACATACTAGTATGATACAGTAATGGCCTCTAGAGCATATACACTAACCATCTCCCACTTGCACTAAGGCCATGTACTGGCGTATCGAAGACCTATCATCTCGATCAGCCGCTCGAACTGAGTCTGGGGTAAGGCCTTCGTGAATGGATCCGCCGTGTTGTCTTTTGTGTCCACTCTCCGTACCTCGATCTCCTGGCGATCAATGAACTCCCTGATCAGGTGATACCGCCTTAAGATGGGTCTGGATTTCTGATGGGACCTTGGTTTCTTCGCTAAAGCTATAGCCCCATTGTTATCGCAATACAAAGGTATTGGGTCAACAATGGACGAAACCACCTGAAGTTCATAAATGAACTTCTTCATCCAGACCTCTTCTTTTGCGGCATCGCTTGCAGCAATGTATTCAGCCTCCATCGTCGAGTCTGCGACGGTATCCTGTTTGGAACTCCTCCAACATACCGCCCCACCGTTGAGGGTAAACACAAAACCCGAGTCAGACTTGCTGTCATCTTTGTCACTCTGGAAGCTTGAATCGGTGAAGGACTCGACCCTGAGGTCTCCATTACCGTAAACCAGGAACATCTCCTTAGTCCTTCGCAGGTACTTGAGAATGTTCTTCACTGCTGTCCAGTGGTCCTCACCTGGGTCTGACTGATACCGGCTTACCGCGCTCAGCGCGTAAGCTACATCTGGTCTTGTACATACCATCGCATACATTATAGATCCTACCGCCGAAGCGTAGGGTATAGTGCTCATGCGAACCCTCTCCTCGTCAGTCTTAGGAGACATCTTCTTGGAGAGGGTAATTCCGTACAATGCGGGTATGTTACCGTGCTTGGAATCCTCCATACTAAATCTCTTTAGTACGGTCTCTATGTACCTGGACTGCAAAAGTCCCAGTAGTCTCTTGGATCTATCTCTATAGATCTTGATCCCCAGAATGTACGAGGCATCACCCAGGTCCTTCTTGGAGAACCGTTGTGACAAAAATAGTTTGACAGATTGTAGCATAGGAATGTCATTTCCTATCAAAAGAATGTCGTCCACGTACAAGACTAGGAACATGACAGTTCGTCCTACAATCTTCTTATAGACACAAGGTTCATCTTCATTCTTGATGAAATCAAATTCCTTGATTGCCTCTTCAAAACAGATGTTCCAGCTCCGCGATGCCTGCTTTAATCCATAAATGGATTTAAGCAACTTGCACACCTTCCCGCTGCTCCCACTGTCTACGAAACCTTCTGGCGGATCCATGTAAACGCACTCTTCCAAACAGCAGTTTAGAAAAGCCTTTTTAACGTCCATCTGCCAGATTCCATAGTCATGGAAGGCAACAATGGCAAGTAGGATCTGAATGGATTTCAGCATAGCCACTGGAGAAAAGGTTTCGTCATAGTCCAAACCAGGTCTTTGACGAAAACCTTTTGCAACGAGTCTAGCCTTATAGGTCTCCACCTGCCCATCCACACTAAGTTTCCTTTTGTTGATCCATTTGCATCCAATGGTTTTTA
Source organism: Agapanthus africanus (assembly GCA_030015575.1). Taxonomy (NCBI): domain Eukaryota; kingdom Viridiplantae; phylum Streptophyta; class Magnoliopsida; order Asparagales; family Amaryllidaceae; genus Agapanthus; species Agapanthus africanus. The sequence continues at coordinate 347,459,642 of JASDDO010000022.1, forward strand.
CCCCGGGTGGAACAATATCCAGGGTCCACACTTTATTGGTGTACATGGACTCCATTTCGGATTGCATTGCTTCTTGCCACTTATCAGAGTCCCTACTGATAATGGCCTGCCTGAAACTGGTAGGGTCATCTTCTTCCAAGATGCAATCCTCTCGATCCCCGTCTATGAGAAAACCGTAGTATCTCTCGGGCGGATGAGAAATCCTACCAGATATGCGGAGTGGCTGAGGTTCGTTTGGGGTTATTGAATTCAGTGGTTCCTCCAAATTTTCAGTTACATTTTGTCGTCGCTGCTTCCAGTTCTACCGAACTTCGACTAGTTTCTTTTGAAAGAAACCCCCTTTCTAAAAAGGTAGCGTGGTGAGATACAAACACCTTCTGTTCCTCAGTATGGTAGAACAGATATCCTAGTGAGTCTTTAGGATATCCCACAAATTTACACAGAACTGACCGTGCCTCTAGCTTGTCCGGTTTCTGTGTTTTCACATAGGCCGGACAACCCCATATCTTAAATCGCTTAAGATACGGATTTCTTCCGCTCCATATTTCATATGGAGTCGTAGGCACTGATTTGGATGGAACGTAATTCAATAGGTATGCCGCTGTCTGAAGCGCATGTCCCTAAAATGGAAAAGGCAACTCGGCATTACTCATCATGGAGCGAACCATATCCAGTAGGGTACGATTCCTCCGCTCCGATACACCGTTGTGCTGTAGTGTATAAGGAGGAGTAAGCTGAGAGAGAATACCATTCTCTTTTAAGTAATCTAGGAATTCCGTGCTTAAGTACTCCCCTCCTCTATCAGACCGGAGGATCTTGATACTTTTGCCAGTCTGGTTCTCTACTTCGTTTCTGAATTCCTTGAATTTCTCAAAAGCTTCAGATTTGTGTTTCATAAGATACACATATCCGAATCTAGAGAGATCGTCAGTGAATACGATGAAGTACGAGAACCCACCCCTTGCATGGATAGACATCGGACCACATACATCACTGTGTATGAGTCCCAAGAGCTCTGCTGCCCTTTCTCCATGTCCGATGAACAGAGCTTTGGTCATCATCCCTTTGAGACAAGACTGACAAGTTTCATAAGATGAAAACTCGAATGCATTCAAAAGTCCATATTTTTGCAACTTACTTAGTCTTTTCTCTCCGATATGACCAAGTCTACAATGCCACAAGTAGGATTCATTCGTATCTGAATTCTTCCTCTTGCGTGTGTTTTGTATATTGAGAACTGTATTCTGATTTAGAACGTAGATACCATTACACAGTGTACCTTCTGCAACCATTACCTTATGAAGGTAGATTTTCATGATATTTCTATCAAGAACAAAGTTATATCCATCTTTATCGAGTAAAGAAACTGATATTATGTTGCAAACCATGGAAGGTACATAGTAGCAATCATTCAAAATCATAGTCTTGCTATTTGGCAATACTAGGTGATATTCACCGACGGCTGCAGCATTTACTTGTGCTCCGTTCGCTACTCTGAGCGACATATCACCAGGTGCAACTTTCCTAATTTTTCTCAGTCCCAGCAATAAATTGCAAATATGAGATCCTGATCAGGTATAAAGTACCCAGGAGGTGGGGCTGACCGTAAAGCAGTTCTCAATTACAAGAACACCTGAAGTAGATGCAAAACCATGCTTCTTCTTCAACTGGGTATCCTTGGAATCCATACAATCCTCTTTCCCTTGCTCATACTTATGACTGTTGTCACAAGTTAGAGCCGAACGACCGTTCCCCAGCCCCGAATAAGAATTCGAATCGGTCAAGCGAAACATTTTATTATCTTGATTAGGGCGTGAAATGGTTGCTACCTGGAGAGAGAGAAAAGAAACACTCAGCGTGCGCTCATGCAAGATTAGATTGGTTTATTGATTTATCTAACCAGGATGGCTCACACTGTTTCCTCAAATTCTTCTTCAAACCCTAAAAGAAGAACTAGTCAGGATTAATCGCACGTCACTATACTTGCTTAACCTTTCAGCCAGGCTGGTGTTGGTACTTCGAGGGAGGTTTTCCAACGCTTTCGCGATGTTCCTTAATTAAGTAACCTCTTTTCCCTGGGGGCGTAGCCCCGCTAACACCTTTCTGGACACCTACTAGGTTTATAGCATTGATCGTTATGTGAAATAATCTCCCGAGAGTAATCCAACTCATCAGTAGGATCGGGATCCAACTATCATTGTGTGATGACCTAGACGGAATCCACTCTAGTCACTACACTCCAGAAGGTATGCTAAATCTGAAAGTTTCAGTTTCTTTAGAAACTCCCGAAATGGTTTTTGCCCCTAGGACCCAAGTGACCTTGACGGAGTCAACAAATCAAAGAGTCCTAGTCAAGTTCAACCCGTCATTATCTGGATTGCATTAAACCCACCCGCATAACCCTTGACGGAGTCAACAAGGTTATACGACTGTCCTAACTGTTGGAGATAATGCCCTCAGAGTCAATTATTGGATCACAGGTACGTGATTGCAATGATTGATGGAGGACCTATCCCGGTAGGACAGTCTTACTCGAGATGATAATATGCTATTTGGTTTACCTTTATCATCGTGTACTGTTTTAGGTGACCTGACACGTCGCTATTACACGTTGATAGAGCCCATAGGATTCTTGCTTGACCACCAGCAATATGAGGGCGATCATATAAGTGGGAGCTGGGGTCTATAAGCATATCCTGAAATGATCCCTAGTCGTGTGAGTTTCGAGACAGGGCATCGATACTCCATAGTAGACTAGTGTATACAGTCGAGACCCCGACGAGGGGCGGTGGCCGGTCTCACAAGCTACTGGTGTCAGTTAGATCACCTAAGATGTATACAGGTGCTCATTGGGTTATGAGTACACCGGACAGGACTCGCCGGGAACATGCCGGTTGGTCATATACCAGACGTCAGATGGCAGTTCCCTGGTGACATGTGTGCAGGTTAGTTCATCGACCTGGGGATCGTCATTTGTCTTGTGTGAGTTCCTACTGTACTTTGATTACTACCCTACCACGGCTCAAAGGAGTCGTGCAAACAGTTTTTAGTTGGGTACAGTCCCGAGCCACATGGAGGCAGTGAGCGTATCTTCAGGGGTTCGTCTCTCTCGGTATTGGGGGTGAGGTAGTGCTGTGTCTAGGAGAGCCATTAAACGAAGCCCTCAGCCGAGGCAAGGAGATTTACTGGTAGGTATTCCAGTAGTATCTTAGGGTGTTCTGGGCTACACTCCGACACGACTTGTACCGCTTTTGGGGGTCTGACTTTTACCAACCCCCTAGGCCCGCCATGCGATGCTCATAGACGAACGGACCGGACTGTACGGATATTGTCACTGACAGGCTCAGTAGGGTTATCAGGCTGAGTTCACTCACAGACATCCCTCTTTTTAGTCAGTACCTGGTAGCCCGTTACGTATTGGCTTATACCTCTGACGTGCTAGTTGTTAAATCCACAACCAAGGTGTTGACGAGTCTTTAGAGTCCCCCACATTCAGTTACTCAGCTTTCGGGCGAAAGGTTGTAGAGGCCGTATGGAGATATGGCAAGGTCCGATCAGATACGTGCGGTATTGCACGGATCAGGATCGGACAGTTTGTACTATAGGCCGTATGGGTATATGGCAGGGTTCGATCAGATATGTGCGGTATTGCACGGATCAGGATCGAACAGATATTACTAGCCGGTTTTGGTATAAGCCGGATTCTAGTATAGTACAGTGGAGATTTTGTCTCATGGCATTTGTATTTCGGTCGAAATACAGATGCGGGTGTGTATGCACAGTATCGGGGTTTTCCTGTAATTTATTACGGGACCAGTTTTCTGGAGTTGCCAGTTTGCTTTCCGTTTCGGCCGATTTCCATTGTTCCGTTCATTGGCCGAAGATTGGTGGAGGAGGGCTTATTTGCATTGTTGCAAATAAGTGTTTTTGGAGGGGGTTCTTTGGATATATTTATATCATGATGGTTTCATGATGGAGCCCATCCTTTGACTTCTAGCTTTATGATGATGGCTTGACCATTGTAGGTTATGATTGGCTTTTGGAGTGTTGGGTTTTGTTCTCTCATCATCTCTTTTCATCATTGCTTCCACCCACCCCCTTGACCTTACTCTTTCTCTCTCCAATCACACATGGGTGGGGGGGGGCGGCCATTCCTATGGAATGGAAAGGGATTCATTTCTTTTGAGTGTGATTTTTGATATCTTCAGTTGAGAAAAATCCCTAACACTCCCTCTCCAAAAAGGTTCACTTCAATCCCTCCACCAATGGCAATTCCACAACCCCAAAGTGAGACATGGTTCTATACATATTCTATAGCAAATCTTGGGCATGTCGAGTAGCCGGATTCGTGCCCGAGTTGCCTCGGCATTGAGGTGGGAGCCCGTAAAAGAAGTAGGCGATGTGGTGCACTTCCGACGACGAGGAGGAGACGGGACATTCCGCAGGAGATCGGGACGACGACGAGAAGACCGGAGGACTCGGATCTGTCGGTATACTTCTCATCCCTATCTTGTTAGTAGCTTAGACTTGTTAATGGTTACGATCCGGATGTTTAGTGCGCGGGGGTGCCGGTTTGCTAAGTCCGCAAAATTAAAGTTTTTCACCGCTTCCGCATTCCGGCGTCGGATTGACGGCCGGGGCGCCGCCGTGCACTTACAGTGGTATCAGAGCCTCGCCATTAACTTAGTCTAGCTTGGTTTAATGTGTTTGCATTTCCGATCGATCAAAAAGTTCCAAAACTGCATTTTACCTTCGCATCAGTTTCTGTTGAAAATTTTTGGTCTCGAAAAATTTTTCAAGTTGTAAAATAGTGATGCACTAGATGTTATAAGCATACTGTAGAAATTCGACACATTCAGTCGACGAACAGAGCGCGGAACCGCGGCAATACCCCCCCTTGGGACGCGGTTCCGCCGCCGAACAGTGCGCTTGCTGTGTGAAATTTCTTCAGTAGCTTTATGGGCTTTAAATTTGGGTTTTGGAATATTGACATTGGGCCCAGAATTTCTTGATCTGCTGCAGTAATGCTTGGGGGCCCACTTGTTAAAATTTAATTGATCGGATATTTTAAACACAATTTTCACAGTATTTACATTATATCTGCGACCGTGAATGTCACTTGATCGGTAAATCCGGTCTAACTGCTATAGCCCGGTTAGACGGATTTACGAACGTGACTTTCACGTTGATGTTTTGTTTTTGCTGTGATGTTGCGGATCGGTCGTGGAGGATAGCCTGGATGCAATACTAGTACAGTTGTGGTTGTATTATGTACATTTGATATTGCGGGGCGTGCGTCCGACATGTGGACTGTCGTCACTGCCTGTTTGTATTATTCTTTTACGGCACGACCTGGTTGCGGTCGATGTACCCGTTGTATGTATATTTTACTTTCTGTACTAGGATTACCCCGCGGAGGGGTGCACGGATAGCCGGGTTCTGGAGGGCAACAAGCCCGCATCTCATGGCATTGAGACGGAGGGGGCTTCACTCTAGGATTGGCGGGCTATTCGCCGCACTCGTAGGGGGTACAGGTTGACCCAGGAGGGGTGCCCAAGTTGCCGGATTCCGTGAAGTGCTGGGTGGTCCATTCACGGTACTGAAAGGGGCTGCCTCGCTTCAGGTTTTGGCGGGTGACTTGCCGCGCCCGTAGGGGTCTAGGATTTCATTGCGCAGGCTATCCACACGACCAGGGGAACGTCGGGTTTCAGCAGTTGCTCTGTGAAACCCGGGGATCCCCGATATCTGTATTGTTCTGTGATGCTGTACATTTCTGTGATGTTGCATTTCTTTTCACGCCTTGAGAGAAATATAATATATTGGTATATATATTAGTAGATGTTGTATATGTTTTACATCCGCGCTAGTCCAGTCCCCGCTCTGTCGTTAGTTAGCTAACCTAACGGGTAATGACGGGACCCAGTGGCGAATGCGGATGTCATATACGTACATCAGTATATTTTCGTTCTTTTTGGTGTGATCAATTGATGGGACTGCATTGATTCGGATCAATGCAAGTTAAAAACAAACCTAATCTGATGTTGTTGGAACACTTTTTCAAAAAGCTATTATTGCAAGGACGTTCACTTTTGTTTTGCATCGAGATATTCAGTTGGAATATCCTGCTCCTCAGTCGACGAGGCAAGGGCCGAGATCCCTTCACCGGGAGTGACCCTTTGGACAAAAAGTTTGCGTCAGGGCATTAACTTCACTATAGCCGATTACTTTTGCTTTGCATCGCGGTATTCAGTTGGAATATCCTGCACCCCATTCTACGGGGAAAGAGCCGAGATCCCTTCACCGGGAGTGACCTCTTTAGCAACGGTTTTCGTCACTATATTTTAAAAGCTATCCGTTCCTTCGACGATATCAAGTTCTTTACGTTAAAGGTTTTCGCCAGAAACCATTCGTAGCCCTCCGTCGTTTCATATGGGTAGTCAATAGTATTCAAGCTGTGTTTGTTGGCCAAAGTCAAGGCACAGTGTTTGGTAGCTGTTGGTTATTCATATGCAGCATAGATAGATGCGTTGGTTTGGGACAGTCGTATAGCCTTGTTGGCCAAAGTCAAGGGCTTGTGCGGGTGGATTCGAATCAACCTGGAGAATGACGGGTAGAACTTGACATGTGACTTATGATTTGTTGGCCAAAGTCAAGGTCATAAGAGCATGGGGCAGAAATCACATCGGGAGTTTCAAAAGAACTGAAACTTGCCAGATATGCGCATACCTTCTGGAGTGTGATACCGTGAGCGGATTCCGTCACGTTGTCATGCGATGAGAGTTGGATCCCGATTCCCACTGATGAGTTAGTTTACTCCTCGGGTAACCCCGACTAATTCTTCTTTCAGGTTTGGAGGAGAATTTGAGGTACAGTGGGAGGATTCCAGATTAGATAAATTGGTAACCATTCTGATCTAGGTTAGAGTGCACACTGAGTGTTTCTTTTCTCTCTCTCTTTGGCAGCGACCATTGACCCGACCCTAAGACTTTGACTCAGAGACCAAGTTGACCGAACCTTCTTAAACCCTGGCTTTTGGATTGTCAGAGTTGCAAACCTCATTGCCACTCCTACTTTTACCCTTTTCTCCAGGACACCCCGTATTGCTACGAACGTCCACTTCCATTGGACAAAACCACCGTATGGTTAGATACGAACTCGAAAGAATTTATTCGAGGATGGTTTCAGGTTCTGGAGAAAACGGATAGGATTATTCAGTTGTCTTTTCCTTTTACCCACTCTCAGGATACGAGTACTCTTTGGTTTAGGGGTAGTACACCTATTACGCAAATTGGATTCTCTTCTTCCAAACCTTAGGCTGGTGTCGACCGGTAGGGAATGAAGAAAACCAATCAGCATAACGATGGTGTGCAGAAGGTATTAAGTTAAGACAAAGCAAGGGATTAGTAAGAGGGCAAAGTAAATTGCAACAGATATTCATGACCAAACCAGGTATTTCTTCGCCAATCCTAAAATCACCTTTGAATTTCTCCAGGACACTCCGTATCACTATGAAGATCCACAGTTTATTGGATACTCCATCGTATGGTTATATACGAACTCGAAAGGAACTTGTTCCAGTTCGGGGATGGATTCTGGTTCAGGAGAAATAGGAATAAGATTTATTCAGGTGTCTTTTATCTTCACCTTCTCTCGCATTGCGAGTGTTCCTAGGATTGGGACAGTACACCCATTATGCTTATTGGATAGTCTTCTTCCAAACCATAGGCTGGTGCCGAACGGTAGGGAAGGAAGAAAACCATTTGGCCTAAAGGGGTGTGCAGAAGGTAATGACTAAAGACATATGAAGGGAATTGGAGAGGTGGCAAAGAATTATACGGTTACAGTCGTGAATATGGAAAAGGCATTACTAGGAATACCAGGATACCCCTACGAAACATTTCAATGTTTCAGTCTCACTGTGTACTGTTAAAGGAAAGCTGATTTCCCGACTAGATACTTACTCCAGGGTATGTATTTACCAGGTATGATTCTCACATCTGTATGGTTTTACAGATGATGAGTGGGAGTAAGTTGTTGGGATTTGGGTGACTATCCTCATTATATCGGGATTCGTTGCAATCGGTGATATTTGAGGAAATCACCTGGGTTGTTTGCCGGTCGGCAAATATTTGGTTTTGAATATCCGCTGTTATGCACCAATTTCAAATCGATATATCTGTACGTCTATTTTCATAGAGTGAGATATACTTTTTGAAATTATGTCGATGACATTTACCTATACCAGTGGATGGTTAGGTAAGGAGCATTAAACGGCGGTGTAATTCTTCTTAACCATAAGTACAGTTTTCAACCTACGACACACAGTGAATGAGTTATCAAACTCAAGGGACTTATACAGAGTATTGTATGTTGTCCAGGGTCCATCAGGACAGAGGGGTTGGTCCTCGTACTATATTCGGTTTACTTATGACTTCTCTAGTTTTTAGACAGGTGTTTCGTGGAAACATATGGTCCGAATTTTGAGAAGTTATAGGTATTTGAATAGAGTAGAGAACCAGGTGTAGCAAGTATCGGGATTCTTCAAAGAGATCGAAGATGTAGATACTTGTGTATGGTATTCGGTTGGTAGTAGTGACTAAGAGAACTTGCTTCTCTTTCAGGTTACTCATAATTGGAAGCATTCCTAAGTTGAGTAACGCTGATCGGCCTCCTTCCATTTAGTTGACATGCACTGGAGACAGTTGCATGATTTGGATCTGGTTCAGTTAAATCAGTGCCTCTGGTCCTATATGGGATATAGAACAGTTCGTATCTTGACGTTGTTAAGTTACGGGGAGTTGTCTGGCTTATGATTAAAACCAGACTCTGGATAACTCAAGGCACGTTTCTGTAATGGCTGTTTATGGGTTGACCCAGGCTATGACGAGGGTTGACTTTCTACCATCTGGATGAACAATAGCGATATTGTTCTAGACTCGCCACAGTTTTATTAAAAATGGATTTTTTCAGAAAACAGTAGTGGGAGTATGGTAGAACTGGAAGTGATTGCAGAACCACAAACGATTACAAAAGATTTGATAAGGAACCTAAAGATTCAATCTGGATTGACATTCCATTGACCACTCCGCAGATAAGGTGGGTAACTTCAGGCACCCGAGAGGTACTACGGTAGCCTCAAGGACGGTGATAGGGAAGTTCTTGTTCACCCACAATTACCATTGCTGTTGTTCCAGGATGCGAGACCCGGCGGGAGGATGAGTATAGCGTCGTTCTGAACTCGCTTCAGAAGTGTACGTGTATATGACTCTGCCAGAGGGTTGTCGTAGACAGTGGGAGCAGCGGAAGCATTGGTGGACAGGTAGCTTATGTCTATTTATAGACTAAAGCAGATGTAGCGGAAATAGATCATCTATTTCTGACGTGACAGTCATGGGTTTGACTTCATCAGAATAGGGGATGGATCTGTTGAGGAGGTACTAAGGGTGTGATGTCATGGTATTTGGATGACATACACAGAGTAGGAAGTGAAATTCCTACACTACAATCGGTTATACTTTGGTCATCACACAGTGTTTTCTCCACAAAAGAAATGGATTTTATGTCAGACATACTGTTTACTAGATCTATGGTTTTAGATCTAGATTTGGGTGGTTTCCCAATCAGGGTACTTAGACAGCATTCTAAGAGTATTTAGAATGGACGACTCCTGGCACGGTAGTGTACCTGCAGGTGATGGAGTCACCCTCTCCAAAGGTGTCTTACAGACTGAAGGGGAGAGGGATGTGCATGATTGGCAGATCACTTGCTCAGGCAATTGAGTCAATCATGAGATGTCAAAGTACCACACCAGATGTTGTTTTTGCACTAGATGCAATAAGTTGACATTAATCCAATCCTGGAGAATAGTCGGAAGCAGTTTTAGAACATAAGTGAATGTTCTAGGGATATGATAACGACAGCCTCATTCGTGAGACAGTTATCATTCCAGGCTTCCAAGGTGACATGGACGACAAGGAGGTTGTCAGAGTTATAGTTTTCCCTCTGACGAGGGGCAGTATTTTGGACAGGTGGTCCAAGGCTAGGCATGGCGCAGGATACTGATTAAGTTCAGTTGACGATACAGTCTAAGAAGTTTGGATTTGGAGTTCATTTATGAGCTATGTCCCATCAGACATCCAGACACATTCTAAGACAGGTATTGCTCATTTCGGGAGATGGGTTTCTCCGCGAACTTGAGATATAGAGAGACATAGAAAGAGACATCAAGGCGGATCCACTCACTGAGGCTATTCCTCGAACGCAATAGTTTCGCAAACGAGCTTTGTGAGACTGACTAGTAGAGGAGTTGGGTGTTCGGTATCACACGGGCTGTGAGTATGCGACATCGCAATAATTAACCTTAAGTGCAAGTGGGAGATTGTTGGAGATAATGCCCTCAGAGTCAATTATTGGATCACAGGTACGTGATTGCAATGATTGATGGAGGACCTATCCCGGTAGGACAGTCTTACTCGAGATGATAGTATGCGATCTGGTTTACCTTTATCATCGTGTACTGTTTTAGGTGACCTGACACGTCGCTATTACACGTTGATAGAGCCCCTAGGATTCTTGCTTGACCACCAGCAGTATGAGGGCGATCATATAAGTGGGAGCTGGGGTCTATAAGCATATCCTGAAATGGTCCCTAGTCGTGTGAGTTTCGAGACAGGGCATCGATACTCCATAGTAGACAAGTGTATACAGTCGAGACCCCGACGAGGGGCGGTGGCCGGTCTCACAAGCCACTGGTATCAGTTGGATCACCTAAGATGTATACAGGTGCTCATTGGGTTATGAGTACACCGGACATGACTCGCCGGGAACATGCCAGTTGGTCATATACCAGACGTCAGATGGCAGTTCCCTGGTGACATGTGTGGAGGTTAGTTCATCGACCTGGGGATCGTCATTTGTCTTGTGTGAGTTCCCACTGTACTTTGATTACTACCCTACCACGGCTCAAAGGAGTCGTGCAAACAGGTTTTAGTTGGGTACAGTCCCGAGCCACATGGAGGCAGTGAGCGTATCTTCAGGGGTTCGTCTCTCCCGGTATTGGGGGTGAGGTCGTGCTGTGTCTAGGAGAGCCATTACACGAAGCCCTCGGCCGAGGCAAGGAGATTTACTGGTAGGTATTCCAGTAGTATCTCAGGGTGTTCTGGGCTACACTCCGACACGACTTGTACCGCTTTTGGGGGTCTGACTTTTACCAACCCCCTAGGCCCGCCATGCGATGCTCATAGACGAACGGACCGGACTGTACGGATATTGTCACTGACAGGCTCAGTAGGGTTGTCAGGCTGAGTTCACTCACAGACATCCCTTTTTTTAGTCAGTACCTGGTAGCCCGTTACGTATTGGCTTATACCTCTGACGTGCTAGTGGTTAAATCCACAACCAAGGTGTTGACGAGTCTTTAGAGTCCCCCACATTCAGTTACTCAGCTTTCGGGCAAAAGGTTGTAGAGGCCGTATGGAGATATGGTAAGGTCCGATCAGATACGTGTGGTATTGCACGGATCAGGATCGGACAGTTTGTACTATAGGCCGTATGGGTATATGGCAGGGTTCGATCAGATACGTGCGGTATTGCACGGATCAGGATCGAACAAATATTACTAGCCGGTTTTGGTATAAGCCGGATTCTAGTATAGTACAGTGGAGATTTTGTCTCATGGCATTTGTATTTCGGTCGAAATACAGATGCGGGTGTGTATGCACAGTATCGGGGTTTTCCTGTAATTTATTACGGGACCAGTTTTCTGGAGTTGCCAGTTTGCTTTCCGTTTCGGCCGATTTCCATTGTTCCGTTCATTGGCCGAAGATTGGTGGAGGAGGGCTTATTTGCATTGTTGCAAATAAGTGTTTTTGGAGGGGGTTCTTTGCATATATTTATATCATGATGGTTTCATGATAGAGCCCATCCTTTGACTTCTAGCTTTATGATGATGGCTTGACCATTGTAGGTTATGATTGGCTTTTGGAGTGTTGGGTTTTGTTCTCTCATCATCTATTTTCATCATTGCTTCCACCCACCCCCTTGACCTTACTATTTCTCTCTCCAATCACACATAGGTGGGGGGGGGGGGCGGCCATTCCTATGGAATGGAAAGGGATTCATTTCTTTTGAGTGTGATTTTTGATATCTTGAGTTGAGAAAAATCCCTAACACTCCCTCTCCAAAAAGGTTCACTTCAATCCCTCCACCAATGGCAATTCCACAACCCCAAAGTGAGACATGGTTCTATACATATTCTACAGCAAATCTTGGGCACGTCGAGTAGCCGGCTTCGTGCCCGAGTTGCCTCGGCATTGAGGTGGGAGCCCGTAAAAGAAGTAGGCGATGTGGTGCACTTCCGGCGACGAGGAGGAGACGGGACATTCCGCAGGAGATCGGGACGACGACGAGAAGACCGGAGGACTCGGATCTGTTGGTATACTTCTCATCCCTATCTTGTTAGTAGCTTAGACTTGTTAATGGTTACGATCTGGATGTTTAGTGCGATGGGGTGCCGGTTTGCTAAGTCCGCAAACTTAAAGTTTTTCACCGCTTCCGCATTCCGGCGTCGGATTGACGGCCGGGGCGCCGCCGTGCACTTACACTAACCAATCCCATATACTGTTACAAACAAGCAGCACTTAGCTACCGTACACTACGCCTTGACGGAGTCAACAAACGCAGCACGAATACTAAGTGTTACTTGTAAGAAATGATGGAGGGCTACGGCTGGGTTTTTGGCAAAAAAACCGTTAACGTAATGAACTTGATATCGTTGAAGGAACCTGGTAATCTTTTTGAAAATATAGTGGCGAAAACTTTTGCAAAAGAGGTCACTCCCTGTGAAGGGATCTCGGCTCTTTCCTCGTCGAATGAGGTGCAGGATATTCCAAACTGAATACCTCGATGCAAAGCAAGAATAATCGACTATAGTGAAGTTATTACCCTGACGCAAACTTTTGTTCAAGGGGTCACTCCCGATGAAGGGATCTCGGCCCTTGCCTCGTCGACTGAGGTGCTGGCCATTCATAACCGAATACCTCTGTGCAAAACAAAAGTGAACGTCCTTGCAATAACAGTTTTTTGAAAAATTGTTCCAACAACGTCTTTTAGGTTTATTTTCTTGCATTAGTTCTTTTAATGCGTCCCATCAATTAAATCCTACCATTGCATAAAACAACCAAAATATGGCGTACGCTTATGCCATCCAAATTCGCCACGGGGCCCCGTCATCTCCCGTTAGGTTACTTAACTAACGACAGATCGGGGGCTGGACTAGCGCGGATGCAAAACATAAGCAACACCTAAATAGATATCATATATAGATATATAGCAATGATAGCCAATCCAGATCACAGATGAACACTTTGGATATACTAGGAACCCGCGATTCGTTCGAGCCTGCAAAGAAAAAGCGGATTAGACGGTCGCGATGAATAGCCAATACCCCACCCTAGACCCCTACGGGTGCGGAAAACTACCCTCCAAGTACCCGAAGCGAAGCAACCTCCCTCAACCCGTGAGTAGGCCACTCGGCACTTCGAGATACCCGTTAGTTTGTGCAACCCTCCTTGGGTCTATCCTAGGAGCAAAAACAGTAAAAAGAAATTATACAATGACGGCTACAACCCCGACCCGGTTGTGCGGCCATACAAATAATGTTACATCAATTTACAAATTTTACAATGAATGAAAGAAAAAGAAACTCTCATCTCACATCCACCCCGGCTATTCATCCGCGACAATCCAACGAGTTCATATACACAAACCATCAGCATTACAGATCACAGATACGTATAACCCCCACTAATCGACGTATAGAGATTAGTAGACGTTCAATACATATATCACATCACAGAAAATATCCATTTAGGTAAAGTCTACGGAATATCGATCAAAATACGGATTTGAAACCACCCCAAAAATTCAATTTGCTCTCTGGAAAATCTGGGTAGAAAAAAAATGTATTAAAAATCCCAAAACACCCAAATTAAAACACTGCAGAAAACCCGGTCCACTGCCGAGTCAAATCGGCCGCGGAACCGCGGCAAGAAGCATGTTAGTGCCGCGGAACCGCGGCGGTTTGGTCGGTTCAGTGGACCGGTTTTCTGCTGTGGTTTTAGAAAACCCTGAGTCGAATTTTCATGTATGTTAAATTATTTTTAGAGCAGTATAAAAATTCGACAGAAACTTGGTTTTTCTCGGGCGCGTTTTGCGACTTTTTTTCCGATCGATATTCTAAACACTTTGCTAACTTACTAGTTTATGTTTAGCCATGCTCTGATACCACTGTTAGGTCCACGTTACCTCTCCCGGTACTTTCGGGGTTGCGGAAACGGTAAAACAAAAATTTTTCTAGACTTTGTAACATGGACCGTAAAAGCCGGATCTTTGCTAAACTAGAAACTAGCAAACTAAAGGAGGTGCTAACTACTATGCCATAGAAATTATACCTCACGATACCGATCCTTCGGGTCTTCACTCCGCTGCGCCGTTTGTCCATCCATGCTCCGAGGGTTGATCCGGACTTTGGTCACCTCCGCTGCCTTCTTGAGTCCAAGACGATGCACCCGAGAGATGTACACCGAGCTCCACCTCGAGCCAAGGTAACTAGGGCAACAAGATTTCTAGTCAAGAAGCCCTAGGATGTGTAGAGGAGATATGTGGAAGTGTTTGTCTTTGTGGGATCTTTTTCTCTCAACACATGAGATCAAAAGATGAATCAAGAGGAGGAAGAAGGAGGAGCTAGCAACTATGGAGCATTTCTTTTCTTCTCATAAGAAAGAGCAAGAGAGAGAGTGAGAAAAGAATTGTGAGCTAAAGAAAATGAACCATGGTTCAATAATCCGAAAACATCATCATTACTAATCCTATCAAGATAAAGTTGATGGCTACATTGAAATGACCATTATCATAATCAAAAAGAAAATGAAAATGAAAAGAAGAGTGTAGACCTCTCATGAAGGTCAATGGTCAACACCGGTCAACCGGTCAACAAAGTCAAGAGAGGTCATGGTGGTCAAATGGTCAATGCAATTAGCCATCATAAAATTATCACTAAAAGGATTAGTAAATGATGTCCGCGGCTCATAATGGTTTTGACCAAACGAATTGCCAAAATCCTAATGAGTCCGCCTCAAAATGGTTTTGACCGAATCAACTGTCAAAACCCTAATGAGCCTGCCACATAACGGTTTTGGCCGAACCAACTGCCAAAACCCTAATGAGGCACCTCCTCCTTCATCGCTCCGGAAAACTGTGCATACACACCTGCATCCGCATTCCGTAGAATGCGGATGCACAGAAGACAAAAAAAATCCATCCGTGCAATACTAGGATCCGGCTTAAACCAAAGCCCACTAGTATTGCCTGCCCGAACACCACACGCACACAAGTGTACGTAGTTGATCGCAGCCCTGCCGTAAAACCATACGGCCTCTACACGTTTCGCTCAGTGCAGGGAAACTCTCTGTGTGGGACTCTAAAGACTCGACACTACGCTGGCAGTGGGTTTAACCACAGACCGCAAGCGGCTCTAGCTGTACGTAACGGTCCCCAGGTAGATGTCGATAAGAAGGCCGATGAGGTAAACCCATCCGAACTCTTACTGAGCCTGTATGTGACAATCTCCGTACAGTCCGGTCTGTTCATCTGATACATCGCATGGCGGGCCTATGGGGGTGGCGAACGTCAGTCCCCTAATAGCGGTAGAAGTCGTTTCGGGGTGTAGCCCATAACACCCTGAGAAAACACTGGAAACCTACCAGTGTATCTCGCTTGCCCTGGCCAGGGACTACATGTGTAATGGCTCTCCTAGACACAGTGCGATGTCAACCCCCAATACCGGGAGAGACGAATCCTGTCTAACCGTCACTGCCTCCAAGTGCTTCGGGACTGCACCCAACTACTACCTGTTTGCACGACTCAGTAGAGCCGTGGTAGGGTAGTAGTCAATGAACAGTGGGAACACACTTGAGGCGAAGTGACAGTGTCAAGTCAGCGGACTAAGCTGTACTCATGTCACCTCGGAACTGTTAACTGACGATAGGTATAATACCAACCAACAGTCCCCGACGAGTCCTGTCCAGTGTACTCGTAACCTAACGAGCACCCGTATACTATCTCAAGTACGACGCACTGACGGCTGTGGGACAGACCGCCTCCCGCACTGGGATGAGAAGCGCATACGCTAGTCTACTCCGGAGTATCGATGCCCTGTCTCGATAATCCCACGACTAGGGACATGCATAAGGATGTGCTTGTGGATTACCCAGCCCCCACAAGTGTGATCGCCATCACAACGCCGGTAATCAAGCAAAGATCCTAAGGGCTCTACTAATGCGTATAGGTGATATATTAAAGAAACACATGTACACATTAAAGCAGAGACAAACCAAGTAGCATACTGCTATTTCGAGCAAGATTGTCTATACAACTGTGAATATCCCAAACTTCCATCAAGTAATATACATACTAGTATGATACAGTAATGGCCTCTAGGGTATATACACTAACATACTTGTCTTAGAATATGTCTGGATATCTGATGGGACCTAGCTCATAAATGAACTCCTAATCGAAACTTCTTAGACTGTATCGTCAACTGAACTCAATCAGTATCCTGCGTCATGCCTCCCTCAGTATCCCCTTGGACCACCTGTCCAAAATACTGCCCCTCGTCAGAAGGAAAACTATAACTTTGATAACCTCTCTGTCATCCATGTCACCTTGGAAGCCTGGAATGATAACTGTTTCCTAAAAGAGGATGTTGTTATCATATTCCTAGAACATCCACTTATGTTCTAAAACTACTTCTATTCGTTTCTCCAGGATTGGATCAATATTAACATATTGCATCTACTGCAAAAAACAACATATGGTGTGGCGCTTGACATCTCATAATTGACTCAATTGCCTAAGCAAGTGATCTACCAATCATGCACATCCCTCTCCACTTTAGTCTGTAAGACACCTTCAGAGAGGGTGACTCCATCACCTGCAGGTACACTACCGTGCCTGGAGTTGTCCATTCTAAAACACCTTCAGAATGCTGTCTAAGTACCCTGATTGGGAAACTACCCAAATCTAGATCTAAAACCATAGATCCAGTAACCAGAATGTCTTGATATTATATCCAAGTCCCATGTGGAGAAACCACTGTGTGACAACCAAAGTATAACCGATCGTAGTATAGGAACATCACTTCCTACTCTGTGTATGTCATCCAAATACCAGGACATCACACCCTACTACCTTCTTAACAGATCCATACCCTATTTTGATGAAGTCAAACCTATGACTGTCATATCAGAAATAGATGATCTAACTCCGCTACATCTGCTTTAGTCTATAAATAGACATAAGCCACGTGTCCACCAATGCTTCCGCTGCTCCCACTGACTACGACAACCCTCTGGCAGAGTCATATACACGTACACTTCTAAAGATAGTTTATAATAACGCTATACTCATCCTCTTGCCGGGTCTCGCAGCCTGGAACAACAGCAATGGCAAGTCTTGGTAAACAAGAACCTCCTTGTCACCGTCCTTGAGGCTACCGGAGTACCTCTCGGGTGTCTGAGGTTACCCACCGTATCTGCGGAGTGGCCAATCGAATGTCAAACCAGAATGAATCTTTAGGTTCTTATCAAATTTTTAGTAATCGTTTGCGGTTCTGGAATCACTTCCAGTTCTACCATACTCCCACTGCTGTTTTCTGAAAAAATCCATTTTTGTTAAAACTGTGGCGAGTCAAGAACAATATCACTATTGTTATTCCAGATGGTAGAAAGTCAACCCTCGTCATAGCCTGAGTCAACCCACAAACAACCATTACAGAAACGTGCCTTGAGTTATCCAGAGTCTGGTTTTAAGCATAAGCCGGACAACTCCCCGTACCTTAACATCGTTAAGATATGAACTGTTCTATATCCAATACAGAAACAGAGGAACTGATTTAATTGAACAAGATTCAAATCATGCAGCTGTTTCCAGTGCATGTCAACTAAATGGAAAGAGGCCGATCAGCGTTACTCAACTTAGGAATGCTTCCAATTATGAGTAACCTGAAAGAGAAGCAAGTTCTCTTAATCACTACTATCAACTGAATACCATACACAAGTATCTACATCTTCGATCACCTTGAAGAATCCTGATACTTGCAACACCTGGTTCTCTACTTTATTCATATACCTATAACTTCTCAAAATTCGGACCCTGCGTTTCTACGAAACATCTGTCTAATAACTAGAGAGGTCATAAGTAAACCGAATATAGTACGAGAACCAACCCCTCTGTCTTCATGGACGCTGGACAACATACAATACTCTGTATAAGTCCCTTGAGTCTAATAACTCATTCCCTGTGTGTCGTAGGTTGAAAACTGTACCTATGGTTAGGAAGAATTACACCGCTGTTTAATGTTCCTTACCTAACCATCCACTGATATAGGTAAATGTTATGGACATAATTTGAAAATGGTATATCTCACTCTATAAAAAATAGACGTACAGATGTATCAATTTGAAATTGGTGCATAACAGCGGATATTCAAAACCAAATATTTGCCGTCCGGCAAACAACCCAGGGGATTTCCTCAAATATCACCAATTACAACGAATTCCGATATAATGAAGATTATCACCTAATTCCCAATAACTTACTCCAACTCATCATCTGTAAAACCATACAGATTTGAGAATCATACCTGGTAAATACATACCCTGGAGCAAGTGTCTAATTGGGAAATCTGTTTTCTTTTAACAGTACACAGTGAAACTGAAACATTGAAATGTTTCGATTGGGTATCCTGGTATTCCTAGTAATGCCTCTTCCATTATCCGATTCACAACTGTGACCGTATATTTCCATACCATCTATTCACATCCATTCATATGTCTTGATTCATTACCTTCTGTACACTCCTTCAGGCCAAATGGTTTTCTTCCTTCCCTACCGCTCGGCACCAGCCTATGGTTTGGAAGAAGACTATCCAATAAGCATAATGGGTGTACTGTCCTAATCCTAGGAGCACTCGCAATGCGAGAGAAGGTGAAGATAAAAGACACCTGAATAAACCTTATTCCTATTTCTCCTGAACAAGAATCCATCCCCGAACTGGAACAAGTTCATTTCGATTTCGTATATTACCATTCGATGGAGTATCCAATAAACTGTGGATCTTCGCAGTGATACGGAGTGTCCTGGATAAATACAAAGGTGAAGTGGGAGTGGTAATGAAATACTTGGTTTTGTCGTGAATACGAGTCGCAATTTACTTTGCCCTCCTTCTAATCCCTTTATATGTCTTTACTTAATACCTTCTGCACACCATCGTTATGCTAATTGGTTTTCTTCATTCCCCACCGTTCGGCACCAGCCTATGGTTTAGAAGAAGACTGTCCAATTTGAGTAATAGGTGTGGTATCTCCTAAACCAAGGAGTACTCGCAACCTGAGAGAAGGTAAAAGGAAAAGACAGCTGAATAGTCCTATTCGTTTTCTCCAGAACCGGAAACCATCCTCGAATAAATTCCTTCGAGTTCGTATATAACCATACGATGGTTTTATCCAATGGAAGTGGATGTTCGTAATAATACGGGGTGTCATGTAGAAAAGGGTAAAAGAAGGAGTGGCAATGAGGTATGCAACTCTGACAATCCAAAAGTCAGTGTTTAAGAAAGTTCGGTTAATCTTGGTTACTGAGTCATAGTCAAGGGTCGGGTCATGGTCGCTGCCGAAGAGAGAGAGAAAAGAAGCACTCAGCGTGCACTCTAACCTAGATCAGAATGGTTACCAATTTATCTAATCAGGAAACCTCCCACTGTAACGTCAAATTCTCCTCCAAACCTGAAAGAAGAATTAGTCGGGATCACCCGAGGAGTAAACCAACTCATCAGTGGGAATCGGGATCCAACTATCATCGCATGATAACATGACGGAATCCGCTCACGTTATCACACTCCAGAAGGTATGCGCATTTCTGGCAAGTTTCAGTTTCTTTATAAACTCCCGATGTGATTTTTACCCCATGCTCTTATGACCTTGACTTTGGCCAACAAATCATAAGTCACATGTCAAGTTCTACCCGCCATTCTCCAGGTTAATTTGAACCCACCCGTACCTACCCTTGACTTTGGCCAACAAGGCAGTACGACTGTCCCAAACCAATGCATCTATCTATGCAGCATATGAATACCCAATAGCTAGCAAACACTGTGCCTTGAATTTGGCCAACAAACACAGCTTGAATACTATTGACTATCCATATGAAACGACAGAGGGCTACGAATGGTTTCTGGCGAAAACCTTTAAAGTAATGAACTTGATATCGTTGAAGGAACTATATAGCTTTATAAAAATATAGTGGCGAAAACCTTTGCTAAAGAGGTCACTCCCGGTGAAGGGATCTCGGCTCTTTCCCCGTAGAATGAGGTGCAGGATATTCCAACTGAATACCACGATGCAAAGTAAAAGTAAACGACTATAGTGAAGTTATTGCCCTGACGCAAACTTCTGTCCAAGGGGTCACTCCTGGTGAAGGGATCTCGGCCCTTGCCTCGTCGACTGAGTTGCAGGATATTCCAACTGAATACCACTGTGCAAAACAAAAGAGAACGTCCTTACAATAACAGCTTTTTGAAAAAAAAAGTTCCAACAACATCAGAATAGGTTTGTTTAGCTTGCATTGATCCGAATCAATGCAGTCCCATCAATTGATCACACCAATAAAGAACGAAAATAATGATGTACGTATATGCCATCCGCATTCGCCACTGGGTCCCGTCATTACCTGTTAGGTTACTTAACTAATGACAGAGCGGGGACTGGACTAGCGCGGATGCAAAACATATACAACAACTACTAGTATATATATCAATATATAATATTCTCTCAAGGCATGATAAAATGTAACATCACAGAAATGTAATAAGCATCACAGAACAATACATATATCTGGGATCCCCGGGTTTCATAGAGCTGCTACTGAAACCCGACGTTCCCCTGGTCGTGTGGATAGCCTGTGCAATGAAATCCTAGACCCCTACGGGCGTGGCAAGTTACCCGCCAAAACCTGAAGCGAGCCAGCCCCCTTCAGCAACGTGAATGGACCACCCAGCACTTCACGGAATCCGGTAACTTGGGCACCCCTCCTGGGTCAACCTGTACCCCCTACGAGTGCGGCGAATAGCCCGCCAATTCTAGAGTAAAGCCCCCTTCGTCTCAATGCCATGAGATGCGGGCCCGTTGCCCTCTAGAACCCGGCTATCCGTGCACCCCTCCGCGGGGTAATCCTAGTACAGAAAATAAAATATACATACAACGGGTACATCGACCTCACCCCGGTCGTGCCCCAAAAGAATAATATACAGACAGGCAGTGACGGCAGTCCACATGTCGGACGCTCACCCCGCAATATCAAATGTACATATAAAAAGAAACTGTACTACCATTGCACCCAGGCTATCCCCCACGACCAATCCACAACATCACAGCACAACACAGAACATCAACGTGAATGTCACGTTCGCAAATCCGTCTAAAAGGGCTATAGCAGTTAGACACGATTTACCGATCAAGTGAAATTCACGGTCGCAGATATAATGTAAATACTGTGAACTAACATATTTAAAATTTTCGATCGACTAAATTTACCGAAATGGGCCCCAAGCACTACTGCAGTACTCAAAAATAATCTGGGCCCAAACAGAATATTCCAAAATTCCCAATTTCAACTTATAAAGCTACTGTAGAAATTTGGTACGTCAATGACATCTTACAGCCGCGGAACCGCGGCCAGAACAGGGGTTTGGCCGCGGTTCAGCGGTCTTACTGTAGGATCACTGTATCGAATTTCTAAAGAATGCTTGAAAAACCCTGCACGAATTTTTGACATGCCCAGAAAAATTTTTGGAGCACAAAAAATTTCGACAGAAAACTGATGAACATGAAATCGCAATTTTTGGAAAAGTTGTTCGATCGAAGTTCTAAACATATTAGAACAAGCTAAACTAGGTTAATGGCGTGGCTCTAATACCTGTGTAAGTGCACGGCGGCGTCCCGGCCGTCAATCCGAGGCCAAAATGCGGAAACGATACTTTTACAAAACTTGTAAACCGGTACCACCGCGCACTAAAATCCCGGATCGGCCATTAATCTAATCCTAGCTAACTAGAGAAGGGGTAGAGAGATATACTGAGCGATCCATGTCCTTCGGTCTTCTCGTCGTCGTCCCGATCTCCCCGCGGAATCTCCCGTCTTCATCTCCTCGTCGGAAGGGCACCACTTCGCCGGCTTCTTTTACGGCCTCCCACCTCTGGACCGAGGCAACTCGAGCATGAAGTTGGCGAGTCGACGTGCCCAAGGATGCTGTAGATGAAGTGTAGAACTCTTTTGTCTCGATGAGGTTACTAGAAGTTGCCTTGTATTGGTGGAGGAATGAGATGCAAGTTTTTGGATGAACAAAGGGATTTTGTGCCAACAAAATGAGAACAATACCACACCCAAAATTTGGGACAGCCCCCTCCTAGCTTGGCCGGCCCCTCTCTTGAGGAATGAGAGAATGGAGAGTAAGAGAATCAATGAGTCAAGATGATGCAAGGTTGAGTGTAAGGGAAAAAGCAAGTCTCACATCCATCATCATCAATCATCATTACTCCAAAAGTGAAGCAATCATGATCAAAAGAAAGTCAAGGGATGGTGGAACCATCATGAAACCATCATTATGCAACTACTTGCAAAAACAACCCTCCAAATTGCTAATTTGCACATTTGCAAATTAGCCCTCCTCCACCATTTTTCAGCTATGGAAAGAAACAAAGGAAAATGGCCGAAACGGAATGCAAACTGGCAACTTCAGAAAACTGATCCCGTAATAAATTACAGGAAAACCCCGCGACTATATATACATACCCGCATTTGTATTTCGACCGAATACAAATGCAATGAGACAAACTCTACACTGTACAATACTAGGATCCGGCTTAAACCAAAGCCCGCTGGTACTATCCGTCCGATCATGATCCGTGCAATACCGCACGTATATGATCGAACCCTGCCATATCTCCATACGGCCTCTACAGCGTTTCGTCCGAAACTTAAGAAACGGTCTGTGGGGAACTCTAAAAACTCGTCAATACTTTGGCTGTGGATTTAACCACTAGCACGTCAGAGGTATTAGCCATACGTAACGGGCTACCAGGTATTGACCAAAAGGGACGTCGATGAGCGAACTCATCCTGACACCCTACTGAGCCTGTTAGTTACAATATCCATACAGTCCGGTCCGTTCGTCTATGAGCATCGCATGGCGGGCTTAGGGGGTTGGTAAAAGTCATACCCCCGAAAGCGGTACAAGTCATGTCGGAGTGTAGCCCAGAATACCCCGAGATACTACTGGAATACCTACCAGTAAATCTTCTGCCTTGGCCAAGGACTTCGTGTAATGGCTCTCCTAGACAAAGCGCGACCTCACCCCCAATACCGGGAGAGACGAACCCCTGAAGATCCGCTCACTGCCTCCATGTGGCTCGGGACTGTACCCAACTAAAACCTGTTTGCACGTCTCCTTTGAGCGTGGTAGGGTAGTAATCAAAGTACAGTGGGAACTCACACGAGACAAATGACGATCTCAGGTCGATGAACTAACCTGTACACATGCCACCAGGAAACTGCTATCTGACGTCAGATATAAGACCAACTAGCATGTTCCCGGCGAGTTCTGTCCGGTGTACTCATAACCCAATGAGCACCTGTATACATCTTAGGTGATCCAACCGACACCAGTGGCTTGTGAGACCGGCCACCGCCCCTCGTCGGGGTCTCGACTGTATACACTAGTCTACTCTGGAGTATCGATGCCCTGTCTCGAAACTCCCACGACTAGGGACCGTTTAAGGATGTGCTTATAGACCCCAGCTCCCACGTATATGATCGCCCTCATGCTGCTGGCAGTCAAGCAAGAATCCTAGGGGCTAAATCAACGTGCAATAGCGACCTATAAGGTCACCTAAAGCAGTACACGATGATAAAGATAAACCAGATAGCATACTATCATCTTGAGTAAGACTGTCCTATCGGGATAGGTCCTCCATCAATCATTGCAATCACGTGCCTGTGATCCAATAATTGACTCTGAGGGCACTATCACCAACAGCGTTGTCCATAGGTTCTAACATATAGACCATAGCGTATCGTTTTAGGGTTTCGTATGCCGTTTTAGTTTGAATTGGTTTTGATATGCATTTGCGATACGTTAATGTGTAGGTACCCCATGAAGACGTCGGGACGACAAGCAAATGCGTGGTGACGTCGACAGATAAAGACGCAAGGTGAGTAGATTATATTTACGGAGGAAGTCGGGTGGAAGGCGTATAGCACCCCCGCAGTCCGTGGTGATGTATGGAATACGTATACACACATATATTTACTATATGTTCCTTGAGATTATTGATGATAGGATGGATTAATTTAGTGTAGTGCGAAACCCTAGAGTAGGGGTTGCACCCATACACGCACGCACACACTTGCATACATACTTTCTTTTGCATGTGTATATTGGAATATATATATATATATATATATATATATATATATTTGTATGTGTTCACATAGGTATGGGACTATGTGTACATATACTAGATTATGAGGATAGTACTTGGGATGTGAGTTGAGTCGATGAGATTCGATTTGAGGCCGTAAGATCGGCGATATGAAAGGATTTGTATGGGAGATACGACGGAATGCATTGGCGGGCTTTGGGACGTGTGTTTACACACGCATTTATATAGATGGTATCGATTGTACTAGACTTAGATCTGTACCCTAGATTATGTGGTATGATGGTAGTGATACCTGATATGTGATGAGATAGTGTGATATTGACCCGTACCCAGCTATTGGGATGTCGTACGACGATTTACCGTACGAGCCTATATTGATGATAGATCCGCGCTCATGACACGAGGAGGTTATATCGTTTGTGATACTATTGAGGTGGGATTACTGACTATTATATTTATATATATATATATCGACTCAGATGTAGGTGGTTTCATACCCCTCCAGTTTAGATTACTTAGTAGACATTAGACTAGACCCGAGTCATACCTATTTCAAATATAACGAATCGGGGATATTTTAAAGATAGGCAAAAGGGATTCTACCGGTATTTTCAAACGAAGCATCTTTTCTTAAAACACCGTAGCCCGTATTTTATTAAAAACCCCGATCCGTCTTATTTCCAATGGCCAAGCTGCATGATATATTTATTGAGGTAGATTCTTTACTGTTGCGTTGATTATTTGATTCCGCATATTCATGCTATTTGCATTGCAACGCTTTTGTTGTTGATATATTACAGTCATGCTGCTAGGACACCAGCACCATTATCGATGATGTGTATGTTCCACGTACACTTGTTTGCCGGCTCACACACTTCATCATAGATAATTGCCATGTCACTACACTGTAGTACTGTTTCATTCAGGATATGACCCTTGCATGACATACTGATATGTTTACAGTTCTTTTACATGTCGCATACATCATGCTTTCTGATTATACGCATTGAGATATGTTGTTTCTATGATATTTCTGGATTTGGGAACCGTGGGTTTTTCAAAAGAGAATATGCAATTGTTTTAAAAACCCGGTTACCCTTGATATGATATTTCAGTGCGTCCACCATGTGTTTTCTCGGTGCTGAGAGCGACGTGTGAAACCCGATTCGAGAAGGCGGATGAGGCCGATTGCGGGTACATGGTGGACCCGGTTTGGTATCCCGGGGCAAGAACGGATCACTGTGTAGTAGACGTTGAGCCTGGCAAAGGGACTACTACCTATCGGTGATTGGTTGGACCTGGCGGATATCGGGAGGATACCAACCGGAGTCGATAGATGGATATGGGCGTACAGCTGGGGCCGAGGGCCGATTCCGCAGACGGAGCCCGTGGGCTGATCCGGACTGACGGAGCCCGATATATGAGGATTTACGTGCCGATGCTGGGCACAGCTTTCATGATGTTTTCCAGTGTCGATGCTGGGCACTCCGGTTCCATGACTTTGACGTGTCGCGAAGGACACAGATGGTTTATATCTTCATATTTTTCCATGCATATGCTTTATGATATTTGCATGCATGATGCTTATTGTCATTGGGTGACGAGTGGATGGGATCCACGTACATGCAGATTGATTACATTGATCATACCTCATATTCATGATATGCTATTACCTGAGGCACTGGAAAGAGCACTTGGCACTACACTTATATATTGAGGTTACATTGCCAGTTTGCCATGCTTCAGATTTATTCATATTGAGGTTTATATATCTGATCGTAATGACCTAGGATGGGTCATACATTCGATCTCTGCTTGTAGATATTTTCTATTCACGAGTTCGAAACTCACTCCCGTTGTGCCACAGTTCTTGCAGGTTTTTGCCGTACAGATTCCATAGCGGCATTTCTGGCACACTACTTCTATAAGGGTGACTTGCTTTGGTAGGTGGGTTCTTTTGTATCAGAACCGCCATTGTACAAGTATTATTCATTGTATCTAGAAATTCCATCAACCAAAACTTGTATATTGTTTCAGACTTAGTAAAACAGTGATGTACTATTTCGACCTTAGAGTCGCGCTTGTAGTATTACGGTTTTTTGGCTGTTTTGAGTTTCTTTTTTGAGTTTTGATCCTCGCCCTTTGGCGTTGTATATTATATTGCTTGCGTGGTTGTGACCGTCGATTGACGAAGAGCTAGCTCCCGCTTGGGGATGCCTTTTTCCTTGCATATATATATTATTATTGTTGTACACCATTCGGGGCCAGTTTTTACAAAGGAAACTCTGCCGGAATTTTCAGGAAAGATTACACATTTTTAAAATGCATATTCGGCTAAGTTATTTAAAAACTTTGATTTTCAAAACATGTTTTCTTTACTTCTTAAAACCTGTTTTCCTTATTTACTCCTTAAAATGGTTTTAGATTTCTGGGCTTTTGGCTTACTTGGATCAGATGGGGTCCTATAGACTTCATATGGTTCAAGGGCCAGTCACGTGCTCTTTCGGGTCGTGACAAAGTTGGTATCAGAGCGCTAGGTTGACCTTGGTTCGAGTCTATGTTTGACTATGTGGAGCATAGGGCGTTTATATATACGGAACTTAGGCTTGACCTTACGGAACTTAGACTTAGTCGAGGGGGTATTATACCCGAACTTTCGTCGCATAGGATGGCCCTTGGTTGATGGAGTAGGTAGCTTGAGTAGGGTGACGTACCGTGCGTATGTTCCGCGGCATACTTATGACACGCCACTCCGCTTAAGATACCTTAGGATGTACATTTCCTTGCACAGTATTATATTCCTTCCTATGATCTATCCTTATCGATACTGGTTATGATTTTGCTACCATGATTGCACGGGCAGAGTGAGATACGGCTCGAGTTGCGTCAACATGAGCTCGTCGTGGACGAGGACTGACCAGGGCGTGATTCCAGCGACATACGATTGCATATAGAGGCGTCGTCTTATTGTGTTTTCGCGCCATGAGCGTTTGACTGATCGCTTTTACGAGATTTCTTGGATGTACCGATCGGTACCAAAGGATTGAGCCACTGATAGAGGCCATCCAAGATGTGATGACCTTTGATATATCGCTTATTCATGATGATTGAGGCGCTGTTCAGCATACAGACGAATGAGTTAATTGTTGCTGCAAATGACGAGATATCGCCCCAGATGTTGGAGCTACTACAGCTTGATCATATACTTAGAGATATGATGGTGAGTCGCTAGTCACCCGAGGGTGAATGACTCGGACATGTGGTTCGTTCGCTTACCCCGATGCGAGGTCATCAGATAGGTTGATTCCAGCTAGAGGCGACTTCACGCAGATTCGTTGAGAGTCAATTGAGACGATCGAATGTCAAGAACCTATTTTCCAAGTTTAAAGTATTTGGAAAGACATGCAAGCGATTCTATGGACCCTCTAGAAGAATGAAACCCTAACTTGACATAATGACCGTGTGAAAGCCTTTGAACTTTAGGGTTTACGGCAGTTCCGCGGCGCCATTAGTGAGGCTTGGGTTTTCCCTTCTATGGCTGGACCACCGATGCTGTGGTATGTACTCGATACTATTAAACTGTACCCAAGATGTTGAGCTCTTGGGGGATTATGAGGTTCTGACGAGTCGATCGGATGGTTCGACATCATTCGGATATTGTAATGGGGACACACCGCTTGGGAGACTCCAGATACGAGTATAGCCATTGGAGCATAGTTCATGCAGCAACGAGTAGACGAGTCCGAATCAGTCGACGTTGGAGAAAGTGGAGTAAAGAGTCCACATGTGATTTTGACGAGATGACGTTCCACTCCGCTGACATCATAGATGCGATATGCACGCTGAGGACGTGTTCGGCTAGATATCTTCTACCGAGTAATGAAGATACCGAGATCGTGATTTCGAGTCCCTGTGTGGGACTTCGGATGGACCGTAGCCGAGGGCATTGCAGTGCGCAGATAGAGACGCGACGTCGAAATGGACGATGATACAGACAAGAGGGACAAGAAGTTCGTGCGAGATGCAGACGAGCTGTTACTACTCCCCGTAAGATTAAAGGTCGGATATGCATACAGAGGCGCAGGGATGCGACCAGCTTCCGAGTAGATGTTGTACTAAGGACGCGGATGTCCAGAGAGAGAGAAAAGATTATGCCAGAGTACCAGCCTCCGTACAGTTTGGCTTAGGCGAGATCAGAAGAGACCTTGAGCAGGATTCCTTCCAGTACACTGCTGCAATAAGATTTGCACCAGGAGCAGATGTGTGATGTGCATTCAGAGGACCATAGGTCGGCGTCAGAGATGTGCTTCCTTACGGGTAGTCATGAGGATTGACCGAGAGATGACCAGAGAGGTTCCAGTACGGAATCGCTTCCGTTAGCACACCTGACAGAGCCGATGAGCCGATGGATTGCGAGATTGGTAATCCACAGGAAAGATAAGGAACCAGAGGCAGAGGACGCCAGCCGCGAGCAAGAGGGACGTAGATATCTTGCGCCGCTAGCATTGGATGTACCGACACCTTCTCGACTTCGAAGGAGGATATACCGACGGCGGTATTTATGATTTGTGATTTTGTGCATAGTTATTACGTTTGAGGTATTGATGGTGATTTCATGCCTATAGTATGCCTGTGATTTGATTTATGCTTTCAGCATCGTTTTCATGCACTTTTATTGTTTTGAGTTGATTTGTGCACGCTGATGGACATGGTTGTGAGTTTATACACCGCGGTATACCAGATTTGTATTGAGCCGTATTGTATACCGTCGACTTCGATTCTGATTTTGATGATTGATTTCGTGATTTCATGCATGATTGATGCACCGATTTGGGTTTTCGCGCATGTTGGGCGCATGTTTTGAGATACGATTTTGGTGCACACCAGATGCACTAAATCGAGATTCTTCGTGCATGTCAGATGCACCTGATTTAGCTGTCAGGCACACACGTTGCCTATGACAGATACTTCGTGCACACCCGTTTCACCTAGATGTTGTATTGTGTACTTGTATGGCACATATATGGATTTTGATTTCCGAGCGCACCAGACGCACAGGGTGGTGTTATGTGCATTTTTGGGGTTTATTTCTTTTGGAGCAGTACATTTTTATGATATTTGATAATTGTTTTGTACTGAGCAGGATTAATCAGAGGACAGTACCTGGATATATTTTGCATGCATTGATAGTTATCGAAGGGATTTCTAAAAAAAAGGGGCGAACTATAGTCTCAACATATATACCTACGTGTCCGATATGGCACGAAACGTTTTAAAAACAAGGAAACCCTACTAAATTGTTTTCAAAACGGCGGAATGTATATAGTAAACAAAAGATATATACATATATGGTTATTTTCTTATGAAAAACGTCCGCCACTGTGCAGTGTTATGCGCTTCGCACAGCGACTTAAAAAGATTTGGCATGCATTTACATCAGCTATTCACATGTATAGATTGGATGTCTACATGTATAATTCTGATCAATATCATATTGGTTTTGTATTGGATTTGACATTTGTGTCTTTACCATGACTCCGATGATTGCGGGATGCTTGACGGGGTTTTGCTTTTGAGATATCTGCTCAGTACTCATGCGCATGCATTGCGCTATGATGTTTTATGTATTGATGATTCGGAGCCCCGACAACTTGGAATTTGTATCGAAATATTTTAGTATTTGGGGGTTTAAATTTAAATTCGGGGACCGAATTTCTTTAAGGGGGTAGATTGTAACATTTCAAAATAATAAAATATTATTTTTGGGAAAAATTATGGAAAGTTATGGAAAATTCTAAAATGGGGTATTTATTGGAATTATGTCATTTTTAAGTTTTTGAGATCATTTATATGCTAATTTAGAGCTAATCGCGATTAAAAATCGCTAATCGGATTTTTAGCAATTTTGTGCAAAACATGCACATATCTTTTTCTACACTTGTGTTACATTTTTCTTGCCATGGTCTTAATTTGGGGTTACTATTCTTGTGAGAAAGGAAATTGGGAAAAAAGAAAGGAAAAGAAAAGAAAAGGTTTTTGAATAAAGAATTTGTAGGAGGTAGGAGTGTGAGAGAAGGAGGGGGGTTATGTTTGACTATGAACCATTCTCCCATTATTTCTCTCCCCACATCTCCTCTTCCCCTTCCTCATTTGCTGCTGTTGTTGTTGCTCTTCTCCCTCTCCTCTTCAAGCTCCAAATCACCATGAAAACAACACCAAAACACCACTCTCATTTCATTAAAAGTGTGCACAAGCCCAAGATCTACACATTGGATGAAGGAAGCAAGGATTTTGGCCACTAGGGTCAACTCAAGAATTTTCTTGAGTTGCCAAATGAGGTAATTACTGAACTATCAGTTGAGTTTTAGCATTACTTATACCCCCGTGCATGTTTAGAACCAATAATGTGTGTGTTTGTGGACTTAAGGAAAACCTAGTTAGGGTTTGAGGAAATTGTGAGTGGTATGGTAAAATTGAGCTTAGTAGAAGCCGCACAAACACCCTAGTGATGTTATTTTGGACCTGAACCTGAACTAGAAACCAGAATAAGGATTTATGGAATGGATATCGGGGAAAACTATAAATCAGGGATTGTATTTTGTAATCTGCTATAACCCGAGACATCCTAAAATAAAATTGGTTGGACAGTGAGATGTGAAGGCACCCTAGGACCACCACACAAAACCCCAGCCCCCAACTCCTTCTTCAGGCCACAGATTTATCCTGTTTGGCTGCAAATTGCGGCCTGGACCCCACCATTTTGCCTCGTTCTGGTTCTGTAGCTCCAACATGTATGGATTAGACCCCTGGCATGTGTAGATTTGTCTAATTTGACCAAGGGCGAAATCTGGAGCCTATTTCCTTAGTTGCTGTTTTGGATTCGTGTTTCCGTATTCCGTATTTGTAATTCTGAATTTGCGTATGGTGTTTTACCTCGACTACTTAGCGTTTATACGACGATATCGAGGGTTGTTGATGGTTTTGGAAGGCGTTGTCCATAGGTTCTAACCTATAGACCATAGCGTATCGTTTTGGGGTTTCGTATGCCGTTTTAGTTTGAATTGGTTTTGATACGCATTTTCGATACGTTAATGTGTAGGTACCCCATGAAGACTTCGGGACGACAAGCAAAAGCGTGGTGACGTCGACAGATAAAGACGCAAGGTGAGTAGATTATATCTACGGGGGAAGTCGGGTGGATGGCGTATAGCACCCCCGCAGTCCGTGGTGATGTATACGAATACGTATACATATATATATTTACTATATGTTTCTTGAGATTATTGATGATAGGATGGATTGATTTAGTGTAGTGCGAAACCCTAGAGTAGGGGATGCACCCATACACGCACGCACACACTTGCATACATACTTTCTTTCGCATGTGTATATGGGAATATATATATATATATATTTGTATGTGTTCACATGGGTATGGGACTATGTTTACATATACTAGATTATGAGGATAGTACTTGGGATGTGAGTTGAGTCGATGAGATTCGATTTGAGGCCGTGAGATCGGCGATATGACAGGATTCGTATGGGAGATACGACGGAATGCTTTGGCGGGCTTTTGGACGTGTGTTTACACACGCATTTATATAGATGGTATCGATTGTACTAGACTTATATCTGTACCCTAGATTATGTGGTATGATGGTAGTGATATCTGATATGTGATGAGATAGTGTGATATTGACCCGTACCCAGCTATTGGGATGTCGTAGGACGATTTACCGTACGAGCCTATATTGATGATAGATCCGCGCTCATGACTCGAAGAGGTTATATCGTTTGTGATACTATTGAGGCGGGATTACTGACTATTATATTTATATATATATCGACTCAGATGTAGGTGGTTTCATACCCCTCCTGTTTAGATTACTTAGTAGACATTAGACTAGACCCGAGTCATACCTATTTCAAAAGTAACAAATCGGGGATATTTTAAAGATAGGCAAAAGGGATTCTACGGGTATTTTCAAACGAAGCAACTTTTCTTAAAACACTGTAGCCCGTATTTTATTAAAAACCCCGATCCGTCTTATTTCCAATGGCAAAGCTGCATGATATATTTTTTGAGGTAGATTCTTTACTGTTGCGTTGATTATTTGATTCCGCATATTCATGCTATTTGCATTGCATCGCTTGTGTTGTTGATATATTACAGTCATGCTGCTAGGACACCCGCACCATTATCGATGATGCGTATTTTCCACGTACACTTGTTTGCCGGCTCACACACTTCATCATCGATAATTGCCATGTCACTACAGTATAGTACTGTTGCATTCAGGATATGACCCTTGCATGACATACTGATATGTTTACAGTTCTTTTACATGTCGCATACATCATGCTTTCTGATTATACGCATTGAGATATGTTGTTTCTATGATATTTCTTGATTTGGGAACCGTGGGTATTTCAAAAGAGAGTATGCAATTGTTTTAAAAACCCGGTTACCCTTGATATGATATTTCATTGCGTCCACCATGTGTTTTCTCGGTGCTGAGAGCGACGTGTGAAACCCGATTCGAGGAGGCGGATGAGGCCGATTGCGGGTACATGGTGGACCCGGTATGGTACCCGGGGCGAGAACGGATCGCTGTGTAGTAGACGGTGAGCCTGGCAGAAGGACTACTACCTACCGGTGATTGGTTAGACCTGGCGGTTATCCGGAGGATACCGACCAGAGTCGATAGATGCATATGGGCGTACTGCTGGGGCCGAGGGCCGATTCCGCAGACGGAGCCCGTGGGGTGATCCGGACTGACGGAGCCCGATATATGAGGATTTACGTGCCGATGCTGGGCACAGCTTTCATGATGTTTTCGAGTGTCGATGCTGGGCACTCCGGTTGCATGACTTTGACGTGTCGCGAGGGACACAGATGGTTTATATCCTCATATTTTTCAATGCATATGCTGTATGATATTTGCATGCATGATGCTTATTGTTATTGGGTGACGAGTGGATGGGATCCACGTACATGCAGATTGACTACATTGACCATACCTCATATTCATGATATGCTATTACCTGAGGCACTGGCACGAGCACTTGGCACTACACTTATGTATTGAGGTTACATTGCCGGTTTGGCATGCTTCAGATTTATTCATATTGAGGTTTATATATCTGATCGTATTGACCTAGGATGGGTCATACATTCGATCTCTGCTTGTAGATATTTTCTATTCTCGAGTTGGCAACTCACCCCCGTTGTGCCACAGTTCTTACAGGTTTTTGCCGTACAGATTCCATAGCGGCATTTCTGGCACACTACTTCTATAGGGGTGACTTGCTTTGGTAGGTGGGTTCTTTTGTATCAGAACCGCCATTGTACATGTATTATTCATTGTATCTAGAAATTCCATCAACCAAAACTTGTATATTGTTTCAGACTTAGTAAAACAGTGATGTACTATTTCGACCTTAGAGTCGCGCTTGTAGTATTATGGTTTTCTGGCTTTTTTGAGTTTTGATCCTCGCCCTTTGGCGTTGTATATTATATTGCTTGCGTGGTTGTGACCGTCTATTGACGAAGAGCTAGCTCCCGCTTGGGGATGCCTTTTTCCTTGCATATATATATTATTATTGTTGTACCCTATTCGGGGCCAGTTTTTACAAAGGAAACTCTGCCGGAATTTTCAGGAAAGATTACACATTTTTAAAATGCATATTCGGCTTAGTTATTTAAAAACATTTATTTTCAAAACATGTTTTCTTTACTTCTTAAAACCAGTTTTCCTTATTTACTCCTTAAAATGATTTTAGATTTCTGGGCTTTTGGCTTACTTGGATCAGATAGGGTCCTATAGACTTCATATGGTTCAAGGGCCAGTCACGTTCTCTTTCGGGTCGTGACAAAGTTGGTATCAGAGCGCTAGGTTGACCTTGATTCGAGTCTAAGTTTGACTATGTGGAGCCTAGGGCGTTTATATATACGGAACTTAGGCTTGACGTTACGGAACTTAAACTTAGTCGAGGGGGTATTATACCCGAATTTTCGTCGCATAGGATGACCGTTGATGGAGTAGGTAGCTTGAGTAGAGTGACGTACCGTACGTATGTTCCGCGGCATACTTACGACACGCCACTCCGCTTAAGAAACCTTAGGATGTACATTTACTTGCACAGTATTATATTCCTTCCTATGATCTATCCTTATCGATACTGGTTATGATTTTGCTGCCATGACTGCACCGGCAGAGTGAGATACGGCTCGAGTTGCGTCAGCATGAGCTCGTCGTGGACGAGGACTGACCTGGGCGTGATTCCTGAGACATACGATTGCATACAGAGGCGTCGTCTTATTGTGTTTTCGCGCTATGAGCGTTTGACTGATCGCTTTTACGAGATTTCTCGGATGTACCGATCGGTACTAGAGGATTGAGCCACTGATAGAGGCCATCCAGGATGTGATGACCATTGATATATCGCTTATTCATGATGATTGAGGCGCTGTTCAGCGTACGGACGAATGAGTTAGTTGTTGCTGCAAATGACGAGATATCGCCCCAGATGTTGGAGCTATTGCAGCTTGAGCATATACTTAGAGATATGATGGTGAGTCGCCAGTCACCCGGGGGTGAATGACTAGGACATGTGGTTCGTTCACTAACCCCGATGCGAGGTCATCAAATAGGTTGATTCCAGCAAGAGGCGATTTCACGCAGATTCGTTGAGAGTCGATTGAGACGATCGAATGTCAGGAACCCATTTTCCAAGTTTAAAGTATTTGGAAAGACATGCAAGCGATTCTATGGACCCTCTAGAAGAATGAAACCCTAACTCGACATAATGACCGTGTGAAAGCCTTTGAACCTTAGGGTTTACGGAAGTTCCGCGGCGCCATTAGTGAGGCTTGGGTTTGCCCTTCTACGGCTGGACCACCGATGCTGTGGTATGTACTCGATACTATTAAACTGTACCCAAGATGTTGAGCTCTTGGGGGATTATGAGGTTGTGACGAGTCGATCGGATGGTTCGACATCATTCGGATATTATGACGGGGACACACCTCTTGGGAGACTCCAGATATGAGTATAACCATTGGAGCGTAGTCCATGCAGCCATGAGTAGACGAGTCCGAATCAGTCGACTTTGGAGCAAGTGGAGTAAAGAGTCCGCAAGAGATTTCGACGAGATGACGTTCCACTCCGCTGACATCAGAGATGCGATATGCACGCTTAGGACGTGTTCGGCTAGATATCTTCTACTGAGTATTGAAGATACCGAGTTCGTGATTTCGAGTCCGTGTGAAGGACTTCGGATGGACCGTAACCGAGGGCATTGCAGTGCGCAGATAGAGATGCGACGTCGAAATGGACGATGATACAGACAAGCGGGACAAGAAGTTCGTGCGAGATGCAGACGAGCTGTTACTACTCCCCGTAAGATTAAAGGTCGGATATGCTTACAGAGGCGCAGGGATGTGACCAGCTTCCAAGTAGATGTTGTACTAAGGACGCGGATGTCCAGAGAGCGAGAAAATATTATGCCAGAGTACCATCCTCCGTACAGTTTGGCTTAGGCGAGATCAGAAGAGACCTTGAGCAGGATTTCTTCCAGTACACTGCTGCAATAAGATTTGCACCAGGAGCAGATGTGTGAAGTGCATTCAGAGGACCAGAGGTCGGCGCCAGATATGTGCTGCCTTACGGGTAGTCATGAGGATTGACCGAGAGATGACCAGAGAGGTGCCAGAACGGAATCGCTTCCGTTAGCACACCTGATCGAGCCGATGAGCCGATGGATTGCGAGATTGGTAATCCACAGGGAAGATAAGGAACCAGAGGCAGATGACGCCAGCCGCGAGCAAGAGGCAAGTAGATATCTTGCGCCGCTAGCATTGGATGTACCGACACCTTCTCGACTTTGAAGGAGGATATACCGACGGTGGTATTTATGATTTGGGATTTTGTGCATAGTTATTACGCTTGAGGTATTGATGGTGATTTCATGCCTATAGTATGCCTGTGATTTTATTTATGCTTCCAGCATCATTTTCATGCACTTTTAGTGTTTTGAGTTGATTTGTGCTCGCTGATGCACATGGTTGTGAGCTTATACACCACGGTATACCTGATTTGGATTGAGCCGTATTGTATACCGTCGACTTTGATTCTGATTTTGATGATTGATTTCGTGATTTCGTGCATGATTTATGCACCGATTTGGGTTTTCGCGCATGTTGGGCGCATGTTTTGAGATACGATTTTGGTGCACACCAGATGCACTAAATCGAGATTCTTCGTGCATGTCAGATGCACCTGATTTGGATGTGAGGCACACAAGTTGCCTATGACAGATACTTCGTGCACACCCGTTGCACCTAGATGTTGTTTTGTGCACTTGTATGGCATATATATGGATTTTGATTTCCGTGCGCACCAGACGCACAGGGTGGTGTTATGTGCATTTTTGGGATTTATTCCTTTTGGAGCAGTACAATTTTATGATATTTGATAATTTTTTTATACTGAGAAGGACTAGTCAGAGGACAGTACCTGGATATGTTTTGCATGCATTGATAGTTATCGAAGGGATTTCCAAAAAAAACGGGGGCGAGCTATAGTCTCAGCATATATACCTACGTGTCCGATATGACACGAAACGTTTTAAAAACAAGGAAACCCTTCTAAATTGTTTTCAAAACGGCGGAACGTATATAGTAAACATGTAGCGTTCTGAAAATCGTTTCGGTGAAATTTCGAAAAAAATCGGTAAAATAAGGGGGTTTTCTGTAAAAAGTCAAAATACAAATATCTTATTATAAAAATTAAATATACATATTCTAGCTATGTAATAGCTATTATTTGGTGTTTATTGAGCCGCTAGTGAAATTTCAAATTTTCTGAAAAAAATATTATTTTATTATTATTTAAGCCGTCACTAATACATTTAATTAGGGAAAATTACAAATTGGAATGAGTTGAAACAAATTTTGTGCATCATAAAACATTAAATAAAATTTTATCATGTGGTTTTTGGAACGAAATCATTTGCCAAAACGGTTTGGAAATTATTGAAGAAAAAAGGTTTTTTTTTAGCGTAAATGGATGTTTGGGGTATTGTATTTATCATTTTTCATCACCCCACACCCGTACCCACACCCACACACCCCCACTTACTCCCCCCCATGGCTGAATTCAGCAGCCCCCTCTCTTGTCCCCACTTGGTATTCAAAGGAAAAGAAATAAAAGAAAAGAATAGAAAATGGATAAAGTAGTTAGACTTTTGACTTTGCTTGACCTTGATTTTTCCCCCCCCCCCATTTTCTCTACCTCCCTCTCTCTCCTCACACCTATTTCTGGCCGAAATTCCCTGCATCCTACAGCAGCAGCCCCCCCTCCAATTTCCCCTCTCTTTTCTCTTCAAAACTTCATGAAAAATTGCTTCTAAATCCATCAAAAAAATCCCAAAACCCAAATCCGACTCCTACCCATTTTAGCTTAGCCCGTATAGCATGGATCCTTGTGAAAAGACAGCATTTTGGGAGGCCATGGATGCTTGTAGACCTTCATATATTTTTGGGTATAATTCTAAAACTTTTTGCTTAAATTGTTACTTGTTTCTTAAAGCTAATTTAAATTAAGTGTTAACTTGGATATGTGAGTTTAATTGCAAGTTTTGGATTTCAAGTTAGGGTTTGTTGTGGAAATGAGTTGTGTTTGATTGTGCATGGTTTAGTGAAGTGGTTTAACATAATTAGTTTTGTAGAAAACTAATCTAGTTGTTAATTACAAGTTGTTACTTGAAAAATTGTGTTAATTTGCTAATTGCTTACTAGGTTTTTGAAATTTGTTAAATTCTTTGGATTAAAAATGTGATTAGGGTTTTCTTGGCTTCATTAACTTTATTAAGTGTGGTTTAATGCTTTGGATCATGCAAATCTAAGCTAGATTGTAGTTTGTGCATTTTTACTTTGAAATTGTTAAAAAAGGGTATTTTTGTAAACTAGAATATTAGGATTTTTGGAATTTAATGAGATTAAATTCCGGAAATTGTTTATACGACTTATTTAAGATATTTAATAAGTATATTGGCCGCTACTTTCATTTAAACATCATGTTTTGTACAAAAACGGCGAATTGTGCTTGCTAGATTTTCGGAAAAAAGACTTTTTAAGTGAAAATGGGGTTTTTGTGAGTTTTAACCTAGTTTATATTAAAATTAGTGTTCGTGAATGTGCAAATGAGTGTGATTGGATTTTTCTCGATGGTTTGACGTTTGTACATCGACATCGAGGGGTGGTTTTACTATTCTTGCATGCGTAGGCGATAGATTTGGACCTATGCATGATACGCGTGCCGATTTGGTTTTCGTATGCCGTTTCGATCTCGAATTTAGTTTTAATGCGATATAGTGCGTTATGATATGTAGGTACCCCCACGTGGACTTCGAGACGACAAGCAAGCGTGTGGCGAAGTCGGCACCGGCGAGCGAAGACCAGGTGAGTAGATTTATATCTACGGGGAGAAGTCGGGTGGATGGCGTATAGCACCCCCGCAGTTCGTGGTGATGTATACGAATACGTATACACACACATATATATATTTTGACTATAATTTGTTTGATATTATCGATGATATAGATATTTGGTGTTCTTGGATGATTTAGTGTCGCGAAACCCTAGAGTAGTGGTCGCACCACACATGCACACACACACCCATACTCGCATACTTTCTTCTTTCATTTTGCGCTTATACGGGATTATATAGTTATGTGTTCACATGGGTATGGGACTTTGTGTTCACATACGGATTGAGGGTGATAGTACTTGGGATTTATGATGAGTCGATGAGATTCGAATTCAGGCCGTGAGATCGGTGATATAGCAGGGTTCGTATCTTAGATACGACATGACGTTGTAGCGGGTCCTTGACGTAGTGTTTCACACACGTCCATGCATACGTAGGCGGTATCAGTATGGTACTATACGTAGATCAGTACCCCGATCATGATATTTGATAAAGAGGATACCAGGTGAATAGTATGATGAATGTGATATTGACCCGTACCCAGATTGGGATGCCGTACGACGGATTTACGTACAAGCTATATTGATGATTGATCCGCACTCTTGACTTGGGATGCCTGATTATAGATATGGTATCGGATATGATATTATTGAGGCGAGATCACCGACTATACATATACAGGTATGTATATGTATCGACTCAGATGATAGGCGGTTTCCTTACCTGTAGTTCAGCTTGTAGTTCAGCCGTATAGTTTAGTGTAGTTGTTAGATTAGATTAGACTTCTTACCTATTTCAAAAACTAACGAATCGTGGGCATTTTTAATGACAGCTCAAGGGAATCTACGGATATTTCAAAAACGACGTATCTTTTCATAAAAACACCGTAGCCCCTATTTTCAAAACCCCATGATTCGTGTTATTTCAAAAGGCACCATTCGTAGGACTTATATTAGATTATTGCAGATTAGTTATCGTTTTGTCTAGTATTCAGCTCCCGTACATTATTGCTGTTCGCTCTGCCTCGCATATTTATTTTGCTGCATATTCCATTATTGATATCATGCTGTTAGGACACCAGCACCATTACCGATGATCCGTATGTAACACGTACACCTACTTGCCGGCTCACACATATCTTCATCGGTAATTGCCATGTCACGTACACTTTAGAGAATATAATTGCTTGACTTAGATTGTTAGCTAGTAGTTTTGACATGATATTAGTGTACTTCCCTTATATGCCATATTAGACATTGTAGTTATTACCTACCACTTCATGTATACGGTTATTCAGTTGTTCATGCCTAGTTCATTATCATTGACATATGCACTTGTGATGATTTCTTGAGATTTATGATATTTCTGGATTTCGGGGAAAGCAGCAAAACTTTCAACTTATGATCTTTTAAAATATAAAATGTTGCGGTTTTCTAGTGATGTAAAGTGTCGTCCACCATGAGTTTGCTGTGGTTTTGGAGATCCGTGTCGAGGAGTGGAGGAACCGTCACGGGTACATGGTGGGCCCGGTATGGTACCCCTGGGCTAGAGGAATATGGCGTTGACGTTGAGCCTGGCTAGGGAGCACTACCTACCGGTGATATTACCCGACGCGTTGGATATCCGGAGGATACCGTCGTGGTCTTGAGATGGATGGTTGGGGCCGGTCCGGACTGACGGCGCCCTAGATATTGAGCTTGAGACATTGATATTTCGAGACAGTGAGATTTATGTTTTGTGTCGATGCTAGACACTGTTGATACTGATTTCATTATGATACTTCAGTTTAAAAATACGAAGGAAATCTCACTAATTTATGAAAACAGTTTCTTCATTTACATGTATTCTGTTTCATGCATTCATACCTCATTCATATGATATATTGCTACCTGAGGCACTGACACGGGCACATGAAATATTACTCGGGTTAGATATTACCCTAGCCATTGTTATAGGCTGCATGTTATATATATTTGAGGATATATTATGATCATTGACCTAGGATTGCGTTATTTATGCGATTTCTGTGCGTAGATGTTTTTCTATTCATGAGTTGGCAACTCACCCCCGTTGTGCCCCAGTTTCTTGCAGGTTGCCGTACAGGTTCATTACGGCTTTGCGGGCATAGTTTCATTCGGGTGATTTGCTAGTAGGTGGGTTTACTTATATCATACCCCCATTATTTATCTTGTATATCATTATTCTGGTGTATCTAGAATTCCATCAACCAACCATGTATTTATTGAGATAGAGACCAGTGTTGGTTCTTCTTTCGACCTTAGAGTCGCTCGTTATTTTTCTGGTGGTTTTGAGTTTCCTTTTGAGTTTTGATCCTCGCCGTTGGCGTTGTTTATTATATTGTTTGTGTGGTTGTGACCGTCGATTGACGAAGAGCTAGCTCCCGCTTGGGGATGCCCTTTTCTTGATTTCGTATACTATTCATGTTGTATCCTGTTTGGGGGCCAGTATTTACAAAGGAGACTCTGCCGAAATTTTCAGTAATTTTTTGATGTTTTAAGAACCGCATAATTCGGCTTATGCTATTGAAATTACTTGCTTTAAGTTGTTTTTCCTGCACTCTACTATTTTCTTGGTTTGGATTTCTGGGTTTTCGGTTTACTTAGATTACGTACGCCTCGAGACGTTCGTAGTTTAAGTGCCGGTCATGTTCCGTTCTTTCGGGTCGTGACAAAGTTGGTATCAAAGCGTTAGGTTTTACCTTCGGAGCGTAGGATGACCCTTGGTTGATGGAATAGGTGACTAAAGTAGAGTGACGTACCGATGGTATGTTCCGCGGCATATTTACGACACGCCACTTCACTTATGAAGCCTTAGGATGTACATTTCCTTGTTCAGTATTATATTCCTTCCTGATCAAGCCTCATCAGTACCAGTTATGGTTTTTCTGCCACGATTATGGGCAGGGAGAGCTACAGCTAGAGTTGCGGTCAGCACAAGCTCGTCACGAACGAGGACTGACCAGGGCGAAATTCCGGCGACACACGATTGCAGAGATGTGTCTTTTTACTGTGTTTCCGCTCCGCGAGCGTTTGGCAGATCGCCTTTATGAGGTTACTCGGATGTGCCGATCGACACTAGAGGATTGAGCCACTGACAGAGGCCAGTCAGATTTTGATGACCGTTGGTATGTTGCTTACTCCTGATGATTGAGGCACTGTTCAGCGTGCAGACGAGCGAGCCAATTGTTGCTGCGAGCGACGAGATATCGCCCCATATGTTGGAACTATGGCGTGGCGAGTTGTACGAATAGATGATAGAAGGTCGCTAGTCACCCGATGATGAATGACTAGGACAGGTAGTTCGTTCGCTTACCCCGATGCGAGGTCATCAGATAGATTGATTCCAGCTGGAGACGATTTCACGCGGAGACGTTGAGAGTCGACAGAGATGATCAAATGTCAGAAACCTATTATTCCAAGTTTAAAGTAGTCGGAAAGACATGCAGGCAATTCTATGGTCCCTCTAGAAGAATGAAACCCTAACTCGACTTAATGACCGTGTGAAAGCCTTTGAACCTTCGGGTTTGCGGCAGTTCTACGGCGCCATTAGTGAGGCTTGGGTTTGCCCTTCTACGGATGGACCACCGATGCTGTGGTATGTACTCGATACTATTAAACTGTGCCCAAGAGGTTGAGCTCTTGGGGGATTATGAGGTTTGACGACTCGGTCGGATGGCTCGACTTAATTCGGATGCTAGGTAGTGAGATGCATTTCTTGGGAGACTCCAGATACGAGGATAGCCGTTGGAGCTCAGTCCATATAGCCATGATGAGACGATTCCGAAGCAGTCGACATTAGAGAAAGTGGAGTAAAGAGGTCCGTACAAGATCTGGATAAGACGACGTTCCACTCCGCCGACATCAGAGATGCGATACGCATGCCGAGGCAGAGTACTGGATATACCTTCCAGAAGGAGTCGCGATGGGTATGCAGCCGTTCCGGAGCAAGTTGCAGATATAGGAAAGGACAATGACTTCCGGACAGTTGGCAGAGACGAGACATGGAAGAGACCGTTAGCAGGATTCCTTCCAGGACACTGCTGCAATGATACTTGCACCTAGGATCAGATGTGTCACGTACATTCAGAGAGCCAGAGGCCGACGCCAGTGATATGTTGTCTTACGAGTGGTCGCAATGATTGACCAAGAGATGACCAGAGGAGTGCCAGAATGGGATCATCCCCGTTAGCACACCTGACAGGGCCGATGAGCCGATGGACCGAGAGATTGGTAATTCACAGTGGAGATCTTGACCCAGGAGTGGTCATTGTTACGCACACCAGCAGGCCAGAGTCCATGATCATCGACGAGACATCCCACTAGTGACCGCGACAGTTGGCCCGAGATTCTTAGAGGATGCACTTGAGCGGTACTATTCCGCCATTATCGAATTCGATGTTTTGGGTGATTTATTCGCATCATTTGATTTTGATGATTGAGAATTTACGATTCTTGCACAGTGTTGCACTTGATATCGTTTTCGTGCTTGGGTTTCACATGTTTATGATTTTACGGTTTCAGACATTTGAGTTGATTTTGTGTGTATGCACGCACACGATTTCGTTCCTGCACTCTGTATAGTTTATATATGCTTGCAGTGCAGTGATACGCCTTTTGTGCACTTAGATGCACTGGACTTCGATTT
Source organism: Agapanthus africanus (assembly GCA_030015575.1). Lineage (NCBI taxonomy): Eukaryota > Viridiplantae > Streptophyta > Magnoliopsida > Asparagales > Amaryllidaceae > Agapanthus > Agapanthus africanus. The sequence goes on from JASDDO010000022.1 coordinate 347,503,358, forward strand.
CGATTATGATACTCGATATTTATTTTGTGCACCTTGTGCACCTGATTGATTTTGAGCACGTTCGGCGCTTGATATTGGATTTCATGATTTCGTGCGCGATGGATGCACCTGATTTGGATTTTCGCTCATGTTGAGCGCAAGTCTTGAGATGCGATTTTGGTGCACACCAGATGCACTAAATCGAGATTTTTCGTGCATGTCAGATGCACCTGATTTTGCTGTCAGGCACACATGTTGCCTACGACAGATGTTTCGTGCACACCCGATGCACTTAGATGTTGTTTCTGTGCGCATGTATGGCACATTCATGGATTTTGATTTCCGTGCGCACCAGACGCACGTAGCATTCATGTGCATATTTTGGGGATTGATTTCGTATAGAGCAGTACGTTTTTATGATATTGCTATGTGTTTTCGTACTGAGCAGGACTAGTCAGAGGACAGTACCTGAATATATTTTGCATGCATTGATAGTTATTGAAGGGATTTCCAAAAAAAAAAGCGAGCTATAGCCTCAGTATTTACCTACGTGTCTGATATGACACGAAATGTTTAAAACAAGGAGACCCTTCTAAATTGTTTCCAAAACGGCGGAACGTACATTTCAAACAAAGGTATATATGTATATAGTTATTTGCTTATGTTAGACGTCCGCCACTGTGCAGTGTTATACGCGTGCACAGCGACATAAAAGATTTGGCATGCATTTCCTTCAGATACTTACATATATAGATTCCATATTTACATGTATAGTTTCGAGTTATGTCATATTGGTTTTGATTTGGATTTGGCATTGATGTCTTCTCCATGACTCCGATGATTGCGGGATGCTTGACGGAGTTTTGATTTGAGTTATATGCTCATTTTTCAAGCGCATGCGCTGCGCTACGATTTGTTTTATGTATTTACAATTTCGGAGCCCCGACGACTTGATGGGTTTTCTTAGATGTTTTAGTATTTGGGGGAGTTTGAATTTAAATTCGAGGACCGAATTTCTTTAAGGGGGGAAGATTGTAGCGTTTTGAAAATCGTTTCGGTGAAATTTCGAAAAAAATCGGTAAAATAAGGGGGTTTTCTGTAAAAAGTCAAAATACAAATATCTTATTATAAAAATTAAATATACATATTCTAGCTATGTAATTGCTATTATTTGGTGTTTATTGAGCCGCTGGTGAAATTTCAAATTTTCTGAAAAAAATATTATTTTATTATTATTTAAGCCGTCACTAATACATTTAATTAGGGAAAATTACAAATTGGAATGAGTTGAAACAAATTTTGTGCATCATAAAACATTAAATAAAATTTTATCATGTGGTTTTTGGAACGAAATCATTTACCAAAACGGTTTGGAAATTATTGAAGAAAAAAGGCTTGTTTTTAGCGTAAATGGATGTTTGGGGTATTGTATTTATCATTTTTCATCACCCCACACCCGTACCCACACCCACACCCCCCCACTTACTCCCCCCCATGGCTGAATTCAGCAGCCCCCTCTCTTGTCCCCACTTGGTTTTCAAAGGAAAAGAAATAAAAGAAAAGAATAGAAAATGGATAAAGTAGTTAGACTTTTGACTTTGCTTGACCTTGACTTTGTCCCCCCCCCCCATTTTCTCTACCTCCCTCTCTCTCCTCACACCTATTTCTGGCCGAAATTCCATGCATCCCACAGCAGCAGCCCCCCTCCAATTTCCCCTCTCTTTTCTCTTCAAAACTTCATGAAAAATTGCTTCTAAATCCATCAAAAAAATCCCAAAACCCAAATCCGACTCCTACCCATTTTAGCTTAGCCCGTATAGCATGGATCCTTGTGAAAAGAGAGCATTTTGGGAGGCCATGGATGCTTGTGGACCTTCATATATTTTTGGGTATAATTCTAAAACTTTTTGCTTAAATTGTTACTTGTTTCTTAAAGCTAATTTAAATTAACTGTTAACTTGGATATGTGAGTTTAATTGCAAGTTTTGGATTTCAAGTTAGGGTTTGTTGTGGAAATGAGTTGTGTTTGATTGTGCATGGTTTAGTGAAGTGGTTTAACATAATTGTTTTGTAGAAAACTAATCTAGTTGTTAATTACAAGTTGTTACTTGAAAAATTGTGTTAATTTGCTAATTGCTTACTAGGTTTTTGAAATTTGTTAAATTCTTGGGATTAAAAATGTGATTAGGGTTTTCATTGCTTCATTAACTTTATTAAGTATGGTTTAATGCTTTGGATCATGCAAATCTAAGCTAGATTGTAGTTTGTGCATTTTTGCTTTGAAATTGTTAAAAAAGGGTATTTTTGTAAACTAGAATATTAGGATTTTTGGAATTTAATGAGATTAAATTCCGGAAATTGTTTATACAACTTATTTAAGATATTTAATAAGTATATTGGCCGCTACTTTCATTTAAACATCATGTTTTGTACAAAAACGGCGAATTGTGCTTGCTAGATTTTCGGAAAAATGACTTTTTAAGTGAAAATGGGGTTTTTGTGAGTTTTAACCTAGTTTATATTAAAATTAGTGTTCGTGAATGTGCAAATGAGTGTGATTGGATTTTTCTCGATGGTTTGACGTTTGTACATCGACATCGAGGGTTGGTTTTACTATTCTTGCCTGCGTAGGCGATAGGTTTAGACCTATGGGTGATACTCGTGCCGATTTGGTTTTCGTATGCCGTTTCGATCTCGAATTTAGTTTTAATGCGATATGGTGCGTTATGATATGTAGGTACCCCCACGTGGACTTCGAGACGACAAGCAAGCGCGTGGCGACGTCGGCACCGGCGAGCGAGGAACAGGTGAGTAGATTTATATCTACGGGGAGAAGTCGGGTGGATGGCGTATAGCACCCCCGCAGTTCGTGGTGATGTATACGAATACGTATACACACACATATATATATTTTGACTATAATTTGTTTGATATTATCGATGATATAGATATTTGGTGTTCTTGGATGATTTAGTGTCGCGAAACCCTAGAGTAGTGGTCGCACCACACATGCACACACACACCCATACTCGCATACTTTCTTCTTTCATTTTGCGCTTATACTGGATTATATAGTTATGTGTTCACATGGGTATGGGACTATGTGTTCACATACGGATTGAGGGTGATAGTACTTGGGATTTATGATGAGTCGATGAGATTCGAATTGAGGCCGTGAGATCGGTCATATAGCAGGGTTCATATCTTAGATACGACATGACGTTGTAGCGGGTCCTTGACGTAGTGTTTCACACACGTCCATGCATACGTAGGCGGTATCAGTATGGTACTAGACGTAGATCAGTACCCCGATCATGATATTTGATAAAGAGGATACCAGGTGAATAGTATGATGAATGTGATATTGACCCGTACCCAGATTGGGATGCCGTACGACGGATTTACGTACGAGCTATATTGATGATTGATCCGCACTCTTGACTTGGGATGCCTGATTATAGATATGGTATCGGATATGATATTATTGAGGCGAGATCACCGACTATACATATACAGGTATGTATATGTATCGACTCAGATGATAGGCGGTTTCCTTACCTGTAGTTCAGCTTGTAGTTCAGCCGTATAGTTTAGTGTAGTTGTTAGATTAGTTTAGACTTCTTACCTATTTCAAAAACTAACGAATCGTGGGAATTTTTAAAGACAGCTCAAGGGAATCTACGGATATTTCAAAAACGACGTATCTTTTCATAAAAACACCGTAGCACCTATTTTCAAAACCCCATGATTCGTGTTATTTCAAAAGGCACCATTCGTAGGACTTATATTAGATTATTGCAGATTAGTTATCGTTGTGTCTAGTATTCAGCTCCCGCACATTATTGCTGTTCGCTCTGCCTCGCATATTTATTTTGCTGCATATTCCATTATTGATATCATGCTGTTAGGACACCAGCACCATTACCGATGATGTGTATGTACCACGTACACCTACTTGCCGGCTCACACATATCTTCATCGGTAATTGCCATGTCACGTACACTCTAGAGAATATAATTGCTTGACTTAGATTGTTAGCTAGTAGTTTTGACATGATATTAGTGTACTTCCCTTATATGCCATATTAGACATTGTAGTTATTACCTACCATTTCATGCATACGGTTATTCAGTTGTTCATGCCTAGTTCATTATCATTGATATATGCACTTGTGATGATTTCTTGAGATTTATGATATTTCTGGATTTCGGGGAAAGCCGCAAAACTTTCAACTTATGATCTTTTAAAATATAAAATGTTGCGGTTTTCTAGTGATGTAAAGTGTCGTCCACCATGAGTTTGCTGTGGTTTTGGAGATCCGTGTCGAGGAGTGGAGGAACCGTCACGGGTACATGGTGGGCCCGGTATGGTACCGCGGGGCAAGAGGAATGTGGTGTTGACGTTGAGCCTGGCTGGGGAGCACTACCTACCGGTGATATTACCCGACGCGTCGGATATCCGGAGGATACCGTCGTAGTCTTGAGATGGATGGTAGGGGCCGGTCCGGACTGATGGCGCCCTAGATATTGAGCTTGAGACATTGATATTTCGAGACAGTGAGATTTATGTTTTGTGTCGATGCTAGACACTGTTGATACTGATTTCATTATGATACCTCAGCTTAAAAATACTAAGGAAATCTCACTAATTTATGAAAACAGTTTCTTCATTTACATGTATTCTTTTTCATGCATTCATACCTCATTCATATGATATATTGCTACCTGAGGCACTGACACGGGCACATGAAATATTACTCGGGTTAGATATTACCCTAGCCATTGTTATAGGCTGCATGTTATATATATTTGAGGATATATTATGATCATTGACCTAGGATTGCGTTATTTATGCGATTTCTGTGCGTAGATGTTTTTCTATTCACGAGTTGGCAACTCACCCCCGTTGTGCCCCAGTTTCTTGCAGGTTGCCGTACAGGTTCATTACGGCTTTGCGGGCATAGTTTCATTCGGGTGATTTGCTAGTAGGTGGGTTTACTTGTATCATACCCCCATTATTTATCTTGTATATCATTATTCTGTTGTATCTAGAATTCCATCAACCAACCATGTATTTATTGAGATAGAGACCAGTGTTGGTTATTCTTTCGACCTTAGAGTCGCTCGTTAATTTTCTGGTGGTTTTGAGTTTCCTTTTGAGTTTTGATCCTCGCCGTTGGCGTTGTTTATTATATTGTTTGTGTGGTTGTGACCGTCGATTGACGAAGAGCTAGCTCCCGCTTGGGGATGCCCTTTTCTTGATTTCGTATACTATTCATGTTGTATCCCGTTTGGGGGCCAGTATTTACAAAGGAGACTCTGCCGAAATTTTCAGTAAATTTTTGATGTTTTAAGAACCGCATAATTCGGCTTATGCTATTGAAATTACTTGCTTTAACTTTTTTTTCCTGCACTCTACTATTTTCTTGGTTTGGATTTCTGGGTTTTCGGTTTACTTAGATTACGTACGCCTCGAGACGTTCGTAGTTTAAGTGCCGGTCATGTTCCGTACTTTCGGGTCGTGACAAAACAAAAGATATATACATATATGGTTATTTTCTTATGAAAAACGTCCGCCATTGTGCAGGGTTATGCGCCTCGCACAGCGCCTTAAAAAGATTTGGCTTGCATTTACATCAGCAATTCACATGTATAGATTCGATGTCTACATGTATAATTCTGATCTATATCTTATTGGTTTTGTATTGGATTTGACATTTGTGTCTTTACCATGACTCCGATGTTTGCGGGATGCTTGACGTGGTTTTGCTTTTGAGATATCTGCCCAGTACTCATGCGCAAGCAATGCACTATGATGTTTTATGTATTGATGATTCGGAGCCCCGACGACTTAGAATTTGTATCGAAATATTATAGTATTTGGGGGTTTAAATTTAAATTCGAGGACCGAATTTCTTTAAGAGGGGTAGATTGTAACATTTCAAAATAATAAAATATTATTTTTAGGAAAAATTATGGAAAGTTATGGAAAATTCTAAAATGGGGTATTTATTGGAATTATTCCATTTTAAAGTTTTTTTGATCATTTATATGCTAATTTAGTGCTAATCGCGATTAAAAATCGCTAATCGGATTTTTAGCAATTTTGTGCAAAACGTGCACATATCTTTTTCTACACTTGTGTTACATTTTTCTTGCCATGGTTTTACTTTGGGGTTACTATTCTTGTGAGAAAGGAAATTGGGAAAAAAGAAAAGAAAAGGGTTTTGAATAAAGAATTTGTATTAGGTAGGAGTGTGAGAGAAGGAGGGGGGTTATGTTTGACTATGAACCATTCTCCCATTATTTCTCTCCCCTCATCTCCTCTTCCCCTTCCTCATTTGCTGCTGCTGTTGTTGCTCTTCTCCCTCCCCTCTTCAAGTTCCAAATCACCATGAAAACAACACCAAAACACCACTCTCATTTCATTAAAAGTGTGCACAAGCCAAGATCTACACATTGGACAAAGGAAGCAAGGATTTTGGCCACTAGGGGCAACTCAAGAATTTTCTTGAGTTGCAAAATGAGGTAATTACTGAACCATCAGTTGAGTTTTAGCATTACTTATACCCCCGTGCAAGTTTAGAACCAATATTCTGTGTGTTTGTGGACTTAAGGAAAACCTAGTTAGGGTTTGAGGAAATTATGAGTGGTAAGGTAAAATTTAGCTTAGTAGAGGCCGCACAAACACCCTAGTGATGTTATTTTGGACCCGATCCTGAACTAGAAACCAGAATACGGATTTACGGAATCGATATCGGGGAAAACTGTAAATCTGGGAGTGTATTTTGTAATCTGCTATCACCCGAGACATCCTAAAATAAAATTGGTTGGACAGTGAGATGTGCAGGCACCCTAGGACCACCACACAAAAGCCCAGCCCCCAACTCCTTCTTCAGGCCGCAGATTTATCCTGTTTGGCCGCAAATTGCGGCCTGGACCCCACCATTTTGCCTCGTTCTGGTTCTGTAGCTCCAACATGTATGGATTAGACCCCTGGCATGTGTAGATTTGTCTAATTTGACATAGGGTGAAATCTGGAGCCTATTTCCTTAGTTGCTGTTTTGGATTCGTGTTTCCGTATTCCGTATTTGTAATTCTGAATTTGCGTATGTTGTTTTACCTCGACTACTTAGCGTTTATACGACGATATCGAAGGTTGTTGATGGTTTTGGAAGGCGTTGTCCATAGGTTCTAGGTTCTAACCTATAGACCATAGCGTATCGTTTTGGGGTTTCGTATGCTGTTTTAGTTTGAATTGGTTTTGATACGCATTTGCGATACGTTAATGTGTAGGTACCCCATGAAGACTTCGGGACGACAAGCAAAAGCGTGGTGACGTCGACAGATAAAGACGCAAGGTGAGTAGATTATATCTACGGGGGAAGTCGGGTGGATGGCGTATACCACCCCCGCAGTCCGTGGTGATGTAAACGAATATGTATACACACATATATTTACTATATGTTCCTTGAGATTATTGATGATATGATGGATTGATTTAGTGTAGTGCGAAACCCTAGAGAAGGGGTTGCACCCATACACGCACGCACACACTTGCATACATACTTTCTTTCGCATGTATGTATGGGAATATATATATATATATATATATATATTTGTATGTTTTCACATGGGTATGGGACTATGTGTACATATAATAGATTATTAGGATAGTACTAGGGATGTGAGTTGAGTCGATGAGAGTCGATTTGAGGCCGTGAGATCGGCGATATGACAGGATTCGTATGGGAGATACGACGGAATGCTTTGGCGGGCTTTGGGACGTGTGTTTACACACGCATTTATATAGATGGTATCGATTTTACTAGAATTAGATTTGTACCCTAGATTATGTGGTATGATGGTAGTGATACCTGATATGTGATGAGATAGTGTGATATTGACCGGTACCCAGCTATTGGGATGACGTACGACGATTTACCGTACGAGCCTATATTGATGATAGATCCGCGCTTATGACTCGAGAAGGTTATATCGTTTGTGATACTATTGAGGCGGGATTGCTGACTATTATATTTATATATATATCGACCCAGATGTAGGTGGTTTCATACCCCTCCTGTTTAGATTACTTAGTAGACATTAGACTAGACCCGAGTCATACCTATTTCAAAAGTAACGAATCGGGGATATTTTAAAGATAGGCAGAAGGGATTCTACGAGTATTTTCAAACGAAGCATCTTTTCATAAAACACCGTAGCCCGTATTTTATTAAAAACCCCGATCCGTCTTATTTCCAATGGCAAAGCTGCAAGATATATTTATTGAGGTAGATTCTTTACTGTTGCGTTGATTATTTGATTCCGCATATTCATGCTATTTGCATTGCATCGCTTATGTTGTTGATATGTTACAGTCATGCTGCTAGGACACCAGCACCATTATCGATGATGCGTATGTTCCACGTACACTTGTTTGCCGGCTCACATACTTCACCATCGATAATTGCCATGTCACTACACTGTAGTACTGTTTCATTCAGGATATGACCCTTGCATGACATACTGATATGTTTACAGTTCTTTTACATGTCGCATACATCATGCTTTCTGATTATACGCATTGAGATATGTTGTTTCTATGATATTTCTGGATTTGGGAACCGTGGGTATTTCAATAGAGAATATGCAATTGTTTTAAAACACCGTTTGCCCTTGATATGATATTTCAGTGCGTCCACCATGTGTTTTCTCGGTGCTGAGAGCGACGTGTGAAACCCTATTCGAGGAGGCGGATGAGGCCGATTGCGGGTACATGGTGGACCCGGTATGGTACCCCGGGGTGAGAACGGATCGCTGTGTAGTAGACGGTGAGCCTGGCAGAAGGACTACTACCTACCGGTGATTGGTTGGACCTGGCGGATATCGGGAGGATACCAACCAGAGTCGATAGATGGATATGGGCGTACTGCTGGGGCCGAGGGACGATTCCGCAGACGGAGCCCGATATATGAGGATTTACGTGCCGATGCTGGGCACAGCTTGTAGGGTTCCTAGGCACTCAAAGGAGGTCTCACAAGGCATCAACCATGCCAGACGAAAATTTTCTAGGTGCCGAACAACCCTTAGCAAGATCGTTAACTAGATGTAAAGGCGAAAAGTAATGAAGCAAACGACTTTGCTACTAAGTGAAAGGGATTACAACCTTTGTAGATCCGGTCGACCACTTCTTTAGCTCCGTGTTGACGTCCCTCCGCTGCGATCATCGGATCCCGGACTCTAGAAATGGTTTCGTCGGAGAAATGATCGGGCTAGGTCATTGACTTCGAGGCCGAAGATGATCTACGTCGGGGAGACTCAAACTCAAGCTATTCCTTCACTCGGTCGAAAACTTTGTGAAGAGAACACCCTATACTACATGGCAAGTGGTAGAGGATGAAGAAATAGGAAGTGGGTTCACTTTAGAATTGGATTTCTCACTCTTTTTCTCATGATGCCATTGGAGCTAGCAAGCTTTTTCAAGCTTGATGAAGATGAAGAAGAAGAAGAAGAAAGAATATCATATGAATAATATCCAAAGTGAAACTTATCCAAATGAATGATGGCACCATGGTTGAGTTAAGCCCTCATGCTTAACTCATGTAGAGAATTAACCATAGCATAAGGTTAAGGGTTGGGTTAGCTAATATCTTGAACAAATGACAAAAGAGTTGACTTTGTCAATGTTCATCAAGCTTAATGAAGCTTGATAACTTTGACCAAAGTCACTCTCTTTTGTTATTTGTTTAGGAAAATAGTAAACCCTAATTCAACCTTGATATGGTTCAAGTCTCATACACACAACTTGTTTGTATCATAAAGCATGATACAAACATGTACACTTGCATATATCACATATAAACAATATACACTTTCAAGTGAGAAAACAAATCTTAAGTGAACCAATACTAGTTAATGTAAAGTAATATATCAAATATATAATTATACATTGAATCATTAAATCAACAATTGATTTAACGATCCGGTCATATCGCATATAACCGACTAATATCTATAGTAACAACTTATCGAATCAACACTTGATCCGATAACCCGGCCATATCGCATACAACCGATCAATGTCACAAATCGCGAGAATAGAATACAGTATCACATACTGGTATTATCCTCGGTCCCGCACATATCTCATATGCGCTCCTATTTCGTTTCGCTTGATCAAGGAAACCTCTGTGTATGACTCTAAAGACTCGTCAATACGCCGGCAGCAGGTGATGATCATATCAAACACCCACAAGCCGCAAGCGGTCTGCTAAACGTAACGGCCACCCGGGTATTGAGCGATCAGAAGATCAACGAGCAAGCCCGCTCACACTCCAGTGAATCCAACCAGTAACACTACCGTACAGTCCGGTCTGTTCGTCTGATATGTCGCATATCTCGTCTAGGGGTGGTAAACGTCAGACCCCAATAACTCGATAAGTCATGTCGATATGAGGCTCATAACGGGTCGAGAAACTACTGGTAACACTTACCAGTAAATCCCTAAAGCTGCCTTGGCCAAGTACTTCCTGTTATAGCCAATCGAGCACTGCGCAACATCAACTCCCTATACCGGGAGAGACGAAACCCCTCCTATCGCTCATTGCCTCCATGTGATTCGGGACTGTACCCAAAAGCCACCTTTTTGCACGCCCTCTTGGACGTGGTATGATGGAAATCAAAGCACAGTGGGAATCACACAAGACTCTATGACGATCTCGGGTCTACAGACTAACCTGTACCAGTGTCACCAGAGAACTGCCATCTGACGTAAGGTATAATACCATCTGGGAGTTCTCGGCGAGTCCGTCCAGTGTACCCAGTCTCTACTGAGCACCCGTATATCATCTCTGATGTCAAACACCAATGGATATAGGATCATCCATCGCCCATCTGTATGGGTCGAGAAGCTACACGCTAGTCTACTCTGGCATATCGATGCCCCGTCTCGATACACCCATGACTAGGGACTTTGAAGGATGTACTTATGGACTACCATGTCCCCACTAGTATGATCTGCATCATAGTCCAGGTAGTCAAGTACACATCCTAAGGGCTTTACCAACATGTAACAGAGAGACGATCAGTGTACACGTCAAGGTAAAGAGTAACCAGATAGCATACTATCATATCGAGCAAGAAAGTCATCCCTATATATGTCCAAGCATCCACTACAATATACATCCTATGTATAGTAATGGCCTCTAGGGCATACATATAACTAACAATCTCCCACTTGCACTAGGGCCATCAGATAACAGTGGTTGTAGTATCTCATACTCAACCATCCCATAAAAGTCTCTCTCTGGGAAAAGGCCTTTCGTGAGTGGATCCGCCGTGTTTTCCTCTGAGTCTACTCTCCTAACCTCGATCCCCTGGAGATCAACCATCTCCACGATCAGGCGATACTGCCTAAGAATATGTCTGGATCACTGATGGGACGGGCGTTCCTTGGCATAAGCCACAACTCCATTGTCACACAATGGGAGGAACGAAGTTCATCTCATGAACTAATATACACCCAGACTTCCTCTTTGGTAGCATCTTTGGTAATGATGTATCTTGCCTTTAATCGTCTAGTATGTCACGGTATCTACCTTGGAACTCTTCCAACATACCGTCCCTCCACTGAGGGTAAAGACAATGCCTGCGACTGACATTCAGTCGTCCTTATCATCCTGGAACCTTTCCAGTGATTCTCCCCAGGATCGATTGATACCTTCTCACTACAACTAGTGAGTATTCTAACATCCAATTAGATCTATCTCATAGATCCAAAAATAAGGATTTAGGAGGTATCACTTTTATCCTATATGGAGAATCTATGTGATAAGCGGAGATTGACCGAGCGTAGCATAGGAAACTCCTTCCCTATCAAGAGTATGTCATCCACGTACTATACGAGGATCACTATCATACTCTCTACTACCTTTTTGTATATACAAGGTTCATCTACCATTTTGATGATGTCAAAATCTTTGACTAACTCATCAAAACAGATGTTCCAGCTCCGCGATGCCTGCTTTATCACATAAAACATCTTGCACACGTTTCCGCTGCTCCCACTTTCTACGAAGCCCTCTGACTGTGTACTTATAGACGCTTTCTTCCAAATCATCATTTAGAAAAGCAGTCAAGACACCCAACCGCCAGATATCGTGGTCATGGTATGTAGCCGTGGCAAGTAGGATCTGGATGGACTTAAGCATAGGCCCCAGAAAAGGTTTCATCATTAGCCACAACTGGTCTATTATGCAAACCTTTAACGAGTCTAGCTTTGAAAGTCTCAACTTTTCCATGTACACCAAGTAATCTTCTCAAGATATACTTGCTCCTGATGGGGATTTAACCCTTCAGATAAAACAACCAAAGTCCATACTTTGTTGGTGTATAAGGATTCCATCTCAAATCGCTAAGCATCCAGCCATTCTTACAGAGTCCTACTCCTGATGGCCAGCCCGACACTAGTTGGGTCATCATCTCATGATGCAATCCTTGCTCCCACTGTCATAGAGAAACCGAAGTATCTCTCAGGTGGGTGAGGAACCCTACTAGATCGGCGGAGAGGCTGAGGTTCGTTGTTTGCTATTGAATCCTTTGGTTCTATCAAATCATCTGCTTCAGTTTGTATAGCTAGAACCTTTCCATATCTATATAACTGACCTTGCCTCGAGCTTGTCCGGATTTTGCTTTTAGACATAGGCCGGACAACCCCAAATCTTAACTGACTTAAGAGATGGGCTCTTCCCTTTCCATATCTCATATGAAATAGTAGGCATCTGATTTGATCGGAACCCTATTCAATAGGTATGCAACTTCATAAGTGCATAACTCCCTAAAAGGAAATAGGAAACTCAGTAGTACTCATCATAGAGCACACCATATCACATAGGGTGTTATTGCTCCGCCCCGATATACCATCGTGCTATGGTGTATACGGAGGAGTAATGCTGAGAGAGAATCTCATTCTCCTTTAGAATAATCCAGGAATTCCGTGCTTTAGTATTCTCCTCCTTGATCACATCAAAGGACATAATACTTTTACCCGTATTTTGGTTCTCTACTTCTAACTTATATTCTATGAATAACTCAAAAGGTTCGGACTTGTGTTTCAACAGGAACATATGTCTGAATCTTAAGAGATTATCAAAGAATGTAATGAAGTACAAAGAACCGGTCTTGGCATGTGTAGACAGGGGACCTACATACATCAACATGTATCATCCCAAGAGTTCACTAACTCTTTCTCTGTTTCCAGTAAACGGAGCTATGGTCATCTTATCTTTGTGACATGACTGGCAAGTTTCACAAGATGTAAATTCAAACTAATTTAAATATGCATCTATCTGTAACTTCAGCCAGTCGAGTCGCATTGATATGACCTAGTCTACATTGCCTCAAGAAGGATTCGTTCATTTCTGAACTCTTCCTCTTGTGTGTATTCTATATACTAAGAACTGTAGTTTGATTTAGAATGTTAATGCTTTTAGATAACGTGCCTGAACCGATCAACTTTTGATATAGGAAATGTTCAAAACATTATCCAACAATACAAAATTATATCCTTCTTTATCTAAATAAAGAGACTGATATGATTTTGTATATCAGGTTCGGTATCTAATAATATTTGTTCAGAATCAATGTATTCTGGTAATACAGGGTGACAGTGACCAACAGACCTGGCTGCAACACTTGCACCGTTTTCTGCCTCATTAAACTTATCACCCGTTCTCAGTTCTCTACCTTTCTATAGCCCATGTAACATATTACATATACGGGATCCTGATCCGGTATCACATACACAGGACGTAAAGGACATTTGAGAAACAGTTCTCTGTAACGAACACACCCGAAGGAGATGCATCATATGCACTTTCTTCGTTTGGGCGGTACGGGAATTCTGGTAATCCCCTAATTCCTGCTCTGTCGTATAACATTTATAAGTTGGAGCGGGACCAACGTTCCCCAGCTCAGTATAACAAGCGGGTTCGGTCAATTTATCCGTTTTATTATCTTGATTAAGGCGTGACATGGTCTCTACCAGGAGAGAGAGAGAAGAAAACACTCTGCGTGCGCTCTTGCAAAATCAGATTGGTTATTATGTTATCTAATCAGGATGGCTCCCACTGTTTTTATCAAATCTTCCTTCAAACCTTAAAAGGAAAGACTAGCCGGGATTAATTACACGGTACAAGTTCGCCAATCTTTCAGCCAGCCAGTGTCGGTACTTTGAGGGAGGTGCCCCGTGCTTTCGCACGAACCTAATTAATGTAAACCTCGTTTTCCCAGAGGCGTAACCCCGTTGACACCTTTCTAGACACCTACTTGATCGGCTAATTGTAATGTGTAAAACTCTCCCAGGAGTAACAATTACTCGCAGTGGGTATCGGGATCCAACTATCTCATAGAAGGTATGCAATCTCATTGCAAATTTCAACACTTGAAATTCCCGATAATATTTTGCCCCAAGCGATCTATGACCTTGACTGAGTCAACAAACCATAGACCGCAAGTAAAGTTCAACCCGTCATTTCTGATTGAATTAAACCCACCCGCATGACCCTTGACTGAGTCAACAAGGCCGCACGACTACCCTAATCTAATCGCATCATATGCTTTGCAGATAAGCACTAATCAGCTACCGCACACTACGCCTTGACTGAGTCAACAAACGCAGCGCGAATACTAACTATTACTTATCTGAAATGACGGAGGGCTACGACAGGTTTTTCTGAAAACCTTTTGCGTAATGAACTTGATATCGTTGTAGAATCAAATGATTTTAAATGGATTGTTTTTTAGGCTTTTCTAGTTTTGCTAAAGGGGTCACTCCCGGTGAAGGGATCGTCGGCCCTTTCCTCGTCGAATGAGGTGCAGGATATATCATATACATCACTGTGCAAAGCAGAAACTATAGAAGCAATCAAAAGACAAACTGAGAGTTGTAGCATCTGCCAGTTATTGCTAAAGGTGTCACTCCCGGTGAAGGGATCTCGGTCATTTCCTTATCGAATAAGGTGCAGGATGTTCTACAAGGAACACCGCGATGCAAAGCAAGAACCGTAGCTACCTGTTTTTGAAAATTCAATTCCACAACATCTTTAGGTTTCTTTTTCTTTCATTAATCATATTAATGAAGTCCCATCATTTAAGTCACCTAAACATCACAGATAAATACGACGTACACTTATACCATCCGCATTCGCCTCGATGCCCCTCGTGCACCGTTAGGTTAGGTAACTAACGGCAGAGCGGGGCAGGGCTGGCGCGAGTGCAAAACATAAGTAACGTCTATATAATATATCATATATACTATATACTGTATCTATCACAGAACATCTCATGATCACATCACAGATATCGCAGCAGAAGAATCATATGAAATATTGGATATACTAGGACGTCCGTGTTTTCAATACGAGCCTGTATAAAACATGGATTCCACGGTCCTGATGAATAGCCAAACCCACACCCCTTGACCCCTACGAGAGCGGCAAGCAACCCTACCAATTCTAGAGTTAGGAGACCCGGACTCGACTCCTCGAGTTGGTCTCCCACTGGACTCCAGAACCCGGTTACTTGTGCCCTCCTCCTTGGGTCTATCCTAGTGCGGAAAAGTAAATAATATACAATGGGTGACATCTTCCTCTACCTGGAAGTGCCCCAATAAAAGAATATTACATACATATAAATTTTACATGAATGAAATTAAAAACTCTCATCTCACATAAAACCCCCGGCTATTCAATAACGCGACGATCCAATATAACATATCCAGCAACACATAACATCACAAGTCATCAACGTAAGTAAATATGTGCATCCTAATTATCGTTGACATATAGCAACGAAACCGGCGATATCACATATTACACTTACGGTCACAGAAAAGAAAGTGTAAAACTACAACAGTTGGAATCCGCAACCTCTTTATACATCGTATGCCTAATCAAATGAATTCCTTAGACATCACATGCCTAACAATTATAAACCCCGCATTTTAGTCTCTATATCGAAAACACTTTTCAATATCAAGTCGGGCAATTCAACAAGATTCCTGATAAACTGATCGAATGCTCGTCGCAAACTTTAGTAGACGGCCGCACCCGCGATACCGTCGACGAAGTGCACCAAGGCGGAACACCGCTACAGCGAGCACCCGAACGGATGCTTTCGGCGACGGGGTTCTCCTTCAGTCACTTGGTCGGGGCTATGGGGTGTAGCTATCTATTAAGTTTACCCGGCGAGTATCCGCGTACGCTACGTGATTGCGACGGACTTTTGATCACATCAAAATTCCGTGGCAACCGATCAAGTGAGACTAAAGTGCTATGCTTATAACATTCAAATCAGTTATCTCATAACAACTTGTGAATTACAATTGTTGTATCCCATTCCAGATAAATAGAAAATGTTAAACTTTCCGATCGAACAATCAAACACCCAAGTTTTCCTGAAACTAATCAACACATGAAATAGGTTTAAAAACATCTAGTTCATGCCTCAGTACCAACGGTCCAGCCGTAGAAGGGTCAAGCCAACGCCTCACATGTGGCACGCCGTACTGCCCCAAACCCTAAGGTTCAAAGGGCAGTTCAAGACGGTCACATAATCGAGTTAAGGTTTGTTGTCTTCTAGAGGGTCCATCGCGTTACTTGCACTACTCAGAACGTCTTTAAACCTTGGAAAGATCCAACACTTGGAAATTTCCCGACAGGGGAAAAAGTGGGTATTTATATCCGGTCGAACTTTTTAACATATTCTAAAATCATCCGGAAAAACTTATAGACAAAGCTAAACAATCCGATCGAATCATCGATCCCCCAAAGCAACCCAGAAAACTCAACTCTTGAGCAAACTTTAAAAATTCCCATAAAATACAGCACTCAATATAGGATATTACTGTGTAAAGCACGTGCGAAGAACCAACTTTTTGGTCGCGGAAACGCCGCACATTGCTTGGGTGGGGCCGCGGTTCCGCGCTGCTTTGGTTGTCACGACCCGAAAGTACGGAACATGACCGACACTTAAACTACGAACGTCTCGAGGCGTACGTAATCTAAGTAAACGGAAAACCCAGAAATCCAAACCAAGAAAAGTAGTAGAGTGCAGGAAAAACCAACTTAAAGCAAGTAATTTCAATAGCATAAGCCGAATTAGGCGGTTTTTAAAACATCAAAATTCACTGAAAATTTCGGCAGAGTCTCCTTTGAAATACTGGCCCCCAAACGGGATACAACATGAATAGTATACAAAATCAAGAAAAAGGCATCCCCAAGCGGGAGCTAGCTCTTCGTCAATCGACGGTCACAACCACACAAGCAATAATATACAACGCCAACGGCGAGGATCAAAAACTCAAAAGGGAACTCAAAACCACCAGAAATATAACGAGCGACTCTAAGGTCGAAAGAATAAACAACACTGGTCTCTATCTCAATAGATACATGTTTGGTTGATGGAACTTCTAGATACAACAGAATAATGATATACAAGATATATAATGGGGGTATGATACAAGTAAACCCACCTACTAGCAAATCACCCGAATGAAACTGAGCCCGCAAGCCGTAATGAAACCTGTACGGCAAATCTGCAAGAAACTGGGGCACAACGGGGGTGAGTTGCCAACTCGTGAATAGAAAAAACATCTACGCACAGAAATCGCATAAATAACGCAACCTAGGTCAATAATCATAATATATCCTCAAATATATGTATAACAGACAGCCTATGACAATGTCTAGGGTAATATCTAACCCGAGTATAATTTCATATGCCCGTGTCAGTGCCTCATGTAGCAATATATCATATGAATGAGGTATGAATGCATGAAACAGAATACATGTAAATGAAGAAACTGCTTTCATAAATTAGTGAGATTTCCTTCGTATTTTTAAACTGAGGTATCATAATGAAATCAGCATCAACAGTGTCTAGCATCGACACAAAACATAAATCTCACTGTCTCGAAATATCAATGTCTCAATCTCAATATCTAGGGCGCCGTTAGTCCAGACCGGCCCCTATCATCATCTCAAGACCACGACGGTATCTTCCGGATATCCGACGCGTCGGGTAATATCACCGGTAGGTAGTGCTCCCCAGCCAGGCTCAACGTCAACACCACATTCCTCTTACCCCGGGGTACCATACCGGGCCCACCATATACCCGTGACGGTTCCTCCACTCCTCGACACGGATCTCCAAAACCACAGCAAACTCATGGTGGACGACACTTTACATCACTAGAAAACCGCAACATTTTATATTTTAAAAGATCATAAGTTGTAAATTTTGCGGCTTTCCCCGAAATCCAGAAATATCATAAATCTCAAGAAATCATCACAAGTGCATATGCCAATGATAATGAACTAGGCATGAACAACTGAATAACAGTATGCAGGTAATAACTACAATGTCTAATATTGCATATAAGGGAAGTACACTAATATCATGTCAAAACTACCAGCTAACAATCTAAGTCAAGCAATTATATTCTCTAAAGTGTACGTGATATGGCAGTTACCGATGAAGATGTGTGTGAGCCGGCAAGTAGGTGTACGTGGTACATACGCATCATCGGTAATGGTGCTGGTGTCCTAACAGCTTGATATCAATAATGGAATATGCAGCAAAATAAATATGCGAGGCAGAGCGAACAGCAATAATGTGCGGGAGCTGAATACTAGACACAACGATAACTAATCTGCAATAATCTAAAGTCCTACGAATGGTGCCTTTTGAAATAACACGAATCATGGGGTTTTGAAAATAGGGCTACGGTGTTTTTATGAAAAGATACGTCGTTTTTTTGAAATATCCGTAGATTCCCTTGAGCGGTCTTTAAAAATGCCCACGATTCGTTAGTTTTTGAAATAGGTAAGAAGTCTAATCTAATCTAACAACTACACTAAACAATATGGCTGAACTAACAAGCTGAACTACAGGTAAGGAAACCGCCTATCATCTGAGTCGATACATATACATACCTGTATATGTGTAGTCGGTGATCCCGCCTCAATAATATCATATCCGATACCATATCTATAATCAGGCATCCCAAGTCAAGAGTGCGGATCAATCATCAATATAGCTCGTACGTAAATCCGTCGTACGGCATCCTAATCTGGGTACGGGTCAATATCACATTCATCATACTATTCACCTGGTATCCTCTTTATCAAATATCATGATCGGGGTACTGATCTACGTCTAGTACCATACTGATACCGCCTACGTATGCATGGACGTGTGTGAAACACTACGTCAAGGACCCGCTACAACGTCATGTCGTATCTAAGATACGAACCCTGCTATATCACCGATCTCACGGCCACAAATCAAATCTCATCGACTCAGCTCAATCCCAAGTATCATCCTCAATCCGTATGTGAAAACATAGTCCCATACCCATGTGAACACATAACTATAAGGAATCCCATGAGCACATATCAATAGGAATGTATGCAAGTATGTATGTGTGTATGTGTGTGTAACACTACCCTAGGGTTCGCAACACTAAAGTAATCCAACACACCAATATCCATCCTAAGCATCGTTATTAATCCCAAATAACATATAATAATTGTTGGTGTGTATACGCATCCGTATACACCACCACGGACTGCGGGGGTGCTATACGCCATCCACCCGACTTCTTCCCGTAGATATAAATCTACTCACCTGGTCCTCGCTAGCCGGTGCCGACGTCGCCACGCGCTTGCTTGTCGTCTCGAAGTCCACATGGGGGTACCTACATATCATAACGTACCATATCTCATTAAAATCCGACTCATGATCAAAACGACGCACGAATCCCACATAGGTCAAAACCTATGGTTGCTTTCACAAATCAACCCAAAAACCCTCGACGTCGGCGTACAACCGCCAAACCATCGAGAAAAACCCAAGTACAATCATTTGCACATTCACGAAAACTAATTTTAATATAAACAAGGTTAAAACTCACAAAAACGCCAATTTCACTCAAAAAGTCATTTTTCCGAAAATCTAGCAAGCACAATTCGCCGTTTTTGTACAAAACACGATGTTTAAATGAATGTAGCGGCCAATATATTTATTAAATATCTTAAATAAGTCATAAAAACCATTTCCATAATTTAAACTCATAAATTTGCATAATTTCCAAAATCCTAGTTTGCAAAATATCAAATTTAACACCCTTTAAAGCAAAATTCACAATTCATCAATTAAGCTTCGTTTTGCATGAACCAAACTCATTAAACCACTCATTATAATAGTTATAATGACATGAACACTTAATTATATTTTAATCTAAGCATTTGATAATTTTTCAAAAACTCTAGTTAGCAAAAACAAAACTTAATTTAGACATTTCCATGCAACAATATGAAATTTACCTACTAAATTACTTTCTACAAATTCTAAGATGGTAAGCTACCCATCACAACCATACACCAATTCAAAACCATAATCCCATTGCTCAAAACCCTAACTTGAAATCAACCTCATTCTTGAATTTTTCAAACATGCAATTAGAACCAATCTAAAACCTAATTAAACACTTAATAAGCTAACATAAAGCAATTAAACAACAATTTCACTAAAGGGTTAAAATTTATACCTCCCAATTGAGTTCTAGCATGCAAATCCTAGCCTCCAAAAGTAGCTTCCATGCTCCTAGATCCATGCTAGATAGGCAAGAAATAATGGGTAGGAGTTGGATTTGGAAAAAGCTTTGAAATCGTATGGATTTTGAAGCTTTTTCTTGGATTTTTGAAGCAAAATAGTGTGGATTTTTTTGGGGGGGGGGAGGGCTGCTATTGTGGGATCATTTTCGGCCAGAAGTGGGTGAGGGGAGAGAGAGGGAGGTGAGGAAAATGCAAGGGAGGAAAGTCAAGGTCAAGGTAAGGTCAAAGTCTAACTACTTTATCTATTTTCTAATCTTTTCTTTTATTTCATTTCATTTCTTTTTTCTTTGCAAACCAAGTGGGGAAAAAGTGAGGGCTGCTGAATTTGGCTAAGGGGAGGAGTAAGTGGGGGTGTGTGGGTGTGGGTACGGGTGTGGGGTGATGAAAAATGATAAATACAATATCCCAAGCATCCATTTACGCTAAAAAAAAGCCTTGTTTCTTCAATAATTTCTAAACCGTTTTGGCAAATGATTTCGTTCCAAAAACCACATGATAAATTTTTATTTAATGTTTTATGATGCACAAAATTTGTTTCAACTCATTCCAATTTGTAATTTTCCCTAATTAAATGTATTAGTGACGGCTTAAAATAATAATAAAATAATAATTTTTTCAGAAAATTTGAAATTTCACCAGCGGCTCAATAAACACCAAATAATAGCAATTACATAGCTAGAATATGTATATTTAATTTTTATAATAAGATATTTGTATTTTGACTTTTTACAGAAAACCCCCTCATTTTACGGATTTTCCGAAATTTCACCGAAACGATTTTCAAAACGCTACAATCTTCCCCCCTTAAAGAAATTCGGTCCCCGAATTTAAATTCAAACTCCCCCAATTACTAAAACATCTAAGAAAAACCATCAAGTCGTCGGGGCTCCGAAATTGTTAATACATAAAACAAATCGTAGCGCAGCGCATGCGCTTGAAAAATGAGTATATAACTCAAATCAAAACTCCTCCAAGCATCCCGCGATCATCGGAGTCGTGGAGAAGACATCAATGCCAAATCCAAATCAAAACCAATATGATATAACTCGAAACTATAAATGTAAATATCGAATCTATATCTGTAAGTATCTGGAGGAAATGCATGCCAAATCTCTTTAAGTCGCTGTGCAACGCGTATAACACTGCACAGTGGCGGACGTCTACCATAAGAAAATAACTATATACATATATACTATTGTTTGAAATGTACGTTCCGCCGTTTTGGAAACAATTTAGAAGGGTCTCCTTGTTTTAAACATTTCGTGTCATATCAGACACGTAGGTAAATACTGAGGCTATAGCTCGCTTTTTGGAAATCCCTTCAATAACTATCAATGCATGCAAAATGTATTCAGGTATTGTCCTGACTAGTCCTGCTCAGTACGAAAACACAGCAATATCATAAAAACGTACTGCTCTATAAGAAATCAATCCCAAAATATGCACATGAATACTACGTGCGTCTGGTGCGCACGGAAATAAAAATCCATATATGTACCATACATATGCACATAAACAAGATCTAAGTGCATCGGGTGTGCACAAAGCATCTGTCGTAGGCAACGTGTGTGCCTGACAGCAAAATCAGGTGCATCTGACATGCACGAAAAATCTTGATTTAGTGCATCTGGTGTGCACCAAAATCGCATCTCAAGACATGCGCTCAACATGCGCGAAAATCTAAATCAGGTGCATCCATCGTGCACGAAATCTTGAAATCCAATATCAAGCGCCGAACGTGTGCAAAATCACTCAGGTGCAAAAGGTGCACAATATCGAGTATCACAATCGAAATCGAAGTCCAGTGCATCTAAGTGCACAAAAGGCGTATCACTGCACTGCAAGCATATATAAACTATACAGAGTGCAGGAACCAAATCGTGTGCGTGCATATGCACAAAACCAACTCAACTGTTTAAAACCGTAAAATCACAAACATGTGAAACTAAAGAGCGAAAACGATATCAAGTGCAACACTGTGCAAAGATCGTAAATCCTCAATCATCAAAATCAGATCATACGACTAAATCACCCAAAACATCGTAATCAATAATGGCGGAATAGTACTGCTCAAGCGCATCCTATAAGAATCTCGGCAACTGTCGCGGTCACTAGTGGGACGTCTCATCGATGATCATGAACTCTGTCCTGCTGGCGTGCGTAACCATGACCACTCCTGGGTCAAGGTCTTCACTGTGAATTACCAATCTTTTGGTCCATCGGCTCATCGACCCTGTCAGGTGTGCTAACGGGGATGATTCTGTTCTGGCACTCCTCTGGTCATCTCTTGGTCAATCATCGCGACCACTCGTAAGACAGCATATCACTGGCGTCGGCCTCTGGCTCTCTGAATGTACGTGACACATCTGATCCTGGGTGCAAGTATCATTGCAGCAGTGTCCTGGAAGGAACCCTGCTCACGGTCTCTTCCATGTCTTGTCTCTGCCAACTGTCCGGAAGTCATTGTCCTTTCCTATATCTGCATCTTGCTCTGGAACGACTGCATACTCATCGCGACTCCTTCTGGAAGGTAAGTCTAAGTACCATGCCTCGGCATGCGCATCGCCTCTCTGATGTCGGCGGAGTGGAACGTCATCTCATCTAGATTTGGTGCGAACCTCTTACTCCGCTTTTCTCTAATGTCGTTTGCTTTGGACTCGTCTCGTCGCGGCTGCATGGACTGAGCTCCAACGGCTATCCTCATATCTGGAGTCTCCCAAGAATGCATCTCACCAACTAGCATCCGAATTAAGTCGAGCCATCCGATCGAGTCGTCAAAACCTCATAATCCCCCAAGAGCTCAACCTCTTGGGCACAGTTTAATAGTATCGAGTACATACCACAGCATCGGTGGTCCAGCCGTAGAAGGGCAAACCCAAGCCTCACTAATGGCACCGTAGAACTGCCGTAAACCCGAAGGTTCAAAGGCTTTCACAAGGTCATTAAGTCGAGTTAGGGTTTCATTCTTCTAGAGGGACCATAGAATTGCCTGCATGTCTTTCCGACTACTTTAAACTTGGATAAATAGGTTTCTGACATTCGATCGTCTCTGTCGACTCCCAACGCCTCCGCGTGAAGTCGTCTCTAGCTGGAATCAATCTATCTGATGACCTCGCATCGGGGTAAGCGAACGAACCACCTGTCCTAGTCATTCATCATCGGTTGACTAGCGACCTTCTATCATCTATTCGTACAACTCGCCCCGCCATAGTTCCAACATATGGGGCGATATCTCGTCGCTCGCAGCAACAACTGGCTCCCTCATCTGCACGCTGAACAGTGTCTCAATCATCAGGAGTAAGCAACACACCAACGGTCATCAAAATCTGGCTGGCCTCTGTCAGTGGCTCAATCCTCTAGTGTCGATCGGCACATCCGAGTAACCTCATAAAGGCGATCCGCCAAACGCTCGCGGCGCGGAAACACAATAAAAAGACACATCTCTGCAATCGTGTGTCGCCGGAATTTCGCCTTGGTCAGTCCTCGTTCGTGACGAGCTTGTGCTGACCGCAACTCTAGCCGTAGCTCTCCCTGCCGGTAACCGTAGCAGCAAAACTAAACTGGTACCGATGAGGCTAGATCAGGAAGGAATATAATACTGAACAAGGAAATGTACATCCTAAGGCTTCATAAGTGGAGTGGCGTGTCGTAAATATGCCGCGGAACATACCAACGGTACGTCACTCTACTTTAGTCACCTATTCCATCAACCAAGGGTCATCCTACGCTCCGAAGGTCAAAACCTAACGCTCTGATACCAACTTTGTCACGACCCGAAAGTACGGAACATGACCGACACTTAAACTACGAACGTCTCGAGGCGTACGTAATCTAAGTAAACCGAAAACCCAGAAATCCAAACCAAGAAAAGTAGTAGAGTGCAGGAAAAACCAACTTAAAGAAAGTAATTTCAATAGCATAAGCTGAATTATGCGGTTTTTAAAACATCAAAATTCACTGAAAATTTCGGCAGAGTCTCCTTTGTAAATACTGGCCCCCAAACGGGATACAACATGAATAGTATACGAAATCAAGAAAAAGGCATCCCCAAGCGGGAGCTAGCTCTTCATCAATCGACGGTCACAACCACACAAGCAATAATATACAACGCCAACGGCGAGGATCAAAAACTCAAAAGGGAACTCAAAACCACCAGAAATATAACGAGCGACTCTATGGTCGAAAGAATGAACAACACTGGTCTCTATCTCAATAGATACATGTTTGGTTGATGGAACTTCTAGATACAACAGAATAATGATATA
The DNA here is from genome assembly GCA_030015575.1 of Agapanthus africanus. Lineage (NCBI taxonomy): Eukaryota > Viridiplantae > Streptophyta > Magnoliopsida > Asparagales > Amaryllidaceae > Agapanthus > Agapanthus africanus. Next base: position 347,528,279 of record JASDDO010000022.1, read on the forward strand.
CAAGATATATAATGGGGGTATGATACAAGTAAACCTACCTACTAGCAAATCACCCGAATGAAACTGAGCCCGCAAGCCGTAATGAAACCTGTACGGCAAATCTGCAAGAAACTGGGGCACAACGGGGGTGAGTTGCCAACTCGTGAATAGAAAAAACATCTACGCACAGAAATCGCATAAATAACGCAACCTAGGTCAATAATCATAATATATCCTCAAATATATGTATAACAGGCAGCCTATGACAATGTCTAGGGTAATATCTAACCCGAGTATAATTTCATGTGCCCGTGTCAGTGCCTCAGGTAGCAATATATCATATGAATGAGGTATGAATGCATGAAACAGAATACATGTAAATGAAGAAACTGCTTTCATAAATTAGTGAGACTTCCTTCGTATTTTTAAACTAAGGTATCATAATGAAATCAGCATCAACAGTGTCTAGCATCGACACAAAACATAAATCTCACTGTCTCGAAGTATCAATGTCTCAATCTCAATATCTAGGGCGCCGTCAGTCCAGACCGGCCCCTATCATCATCTCAAGACCACGACGGTATCCTCCGATATCCGACGCGTCGGGTAATATCACCGGTTGGTAGTGCTCCCCAGCCAGGCTCAACGTCAACACCACATTCCTCTTGCCCCGGGGTACCATACAGGGCCCACCATGTACCCGTGACGGTTCCTCCACTCCTCGACACGGATCTCCAAAACCACAACAAACTCATGGTGGACGACACTTAACATCACTAGAAAACCGCAACATTTTATATTTTAAAAGATCATAAGTTGTAAATTTTGCGGCTTTCCCCGAAATCCAGAAATATCATAAATCTCAAGAAATCATCACAAATGCATATGTCAATGATAATGAACTAGGCATGAACAACTGAATAACAGTATGCAGGTAATAACTACAATGTCTAATATGGCATATAAGGGAAGTACACTAATATCATGTCAAAACTACCAGCTAACAATCTAAGTCAAGCAATTATATTCTCTAAAGTGTACGTGACATGGCAATTACCGATGAAGATGTGTGTGAGCCGGCAAGTAGGTGTACGTGGTACATACGCATCATCGGTAATGGTGCTGGTGTCCTAACAGCATGATATCAATAATGGAATATGCAGCAAAATAAATATGCGAGGCAGAGCGAACAGCAATAATGTGCGGGAGCTGAATACTAGATACAACGATAACTAATCTGCAATAATCTAATATAAGTCCTACGAATTGTGCCTTTTGAAATAACACGAATCATGGGGTTTTGAAAATAGGGCTACGGTGTTTTTATGAAAAGATACGTCGTTTTTTTGAAATATCCGTAGATTCCTTTGAGCTGTCTTTAAAAATGCCCATGATTCGTTAGTTTTTGAAATAGGTAAGAAGTCTAATCTAATCTAACAACTACACTAAACTATACGGCTGAACTAACAAGCTGAACTACAGCTAAGGAAACCGCCTATCATCTGAGTCGATACATATACATACCTGTATATGTGTAGTCGGTGATCCCACCTCAATAATATCATATCCGATACCATATCTATAATCAGGCATCCCAAGTCAAGAGTGCGGATCAATCATCAATATAGCTCGTACGTAAATCCGTCGTACGGCATCCCAATCTGGGTACGGGTCAATATCACATTCATCATACTATTCACCTGGTATCCTCTTTATCAAATATCATGATCGGGGTACTGATCTACGTCTAGTACCATACTGATACCGCCTACGTATGCATGGACGTGTGTGAAACACTACGTCAAGGACCCGCTACAACGTCATGTCGTATCTAAGATACGAACCCTGCTATATCATCGATCTCACGGCCTCAAATCAAATCTCATCGACTCAGCTCAATCCTAAGTATCATCCTCAATCCGTATGTGAAACCATAGTCCTATACCCATGTGAACACATAACTATAAGGAATCCCATGAGCACATATCAATAGGAATGTATGCAAGTATGTATGTGTGTATGTGTGTAACACTACCCTAGGGTTCGCAACACTAAAGTAATCCAACACACCAATATCCATCCTAAGCATCGTTATTAATCCCAAATAACATATAATAATTGTTGGTGTTTATACGCATCCGTATACACCACCACGGACTGCGGGGGTGCTATACGCCATCCACCCGACTTCTCCCCGTAGATATAAATCTACTCACCTGGTCCTCGCTAGCCGGTGCCGACGTCGCCACGCGCTTGCTTGTCGTCTCGAAGTCCACATGGGGGTACCTACATATCATAACGTACCATATCTCATTAAAATCCGACTCATGATCAAAACGACGCACGAATCCTACATAGGTCAAAACCTATGGTTGCTTTCACAAATCAACCCAAAAACCCTCGACGTCCGCGTACAACCGCCAAACCATCGAGAAAAACCCAAATACACTCATTTGCACATTCACGAACACTAATTTTAATATAAACTAGGTTAAAACTCACAAAAACGCCAATTTCACTCAAAAAGTCATTTTTCCGAAAATCTAGCAAGCACAATTCGCCGTTTTTGTACAAAACACGATGTTTAAATGAATGTAGCGGCCAATATATTTATTAAATATCTTAAATAAGTCATAAAAACCATTTCCATAATTTAAACTCATAAATTTGCATAATTTCCAAAATCCTAGTTTGCAAAATATAAAATTTAACACCCTTTAAAGCAAAATTCATAATTCATCAATTAAGCTTCATTTTGCATGAACCAAACTCATTAAACCACTCATTATAATAGTTATAATGACATGAACACTTAATTATATTTTAATCTAAGCATTTGATAATTTTTCAAAAACTCTAGTTAGCAAAAACAAAACTTAATTTAGACATTTCCATGCAACAATATGAAATTTAACTACTAAATTACTTTCTACAAATTCTAAGATGGTAAGCTACCTATCACAACCATACACCAATTCACAACCATAATCCCATTGCTCAAAACCCTAACTTGAAATCAACCTCATTCTTGAATTTTTCAAACATGCAATTAGAACCAATCTAAAACCTAATTAAACACTTAATAAGCTAACATAAAGCAATTAAACAACAATTTCACTAAAGGGTTAAAATTTATACCTCCCAATTGAGTTCTAGCATGCAAATTCTAGCCTCCAAAAGTAGCTTCCATGCTCCTAGATCCATGCTAGATAGGCAAGAAATAATGGGTAGGAGTTGGATTTGGAAAAAGCTTTGAAATCGTATGGATTTTGAAGCTTTTTCTTAGATTTTTGAAGCAAAATAGTGTGGATTTGGGGGGGGGGGGAAGGGCTGCTGTTGTGGGATCATTTTCGGCCAGAAGTGGGTGAGGGGAGAGAGAGGGAGGTGAGGAAAATGCAAGGGAGGAAAGTCAAGGTCAAGGTAAGGTCAAAGTCTAACTACTTTATCTATTTTCTAATCTTTTCTTTTATTTCATTTCCTTTCTTTTTCCTTTGCAAACCAAGTGGGGAAAAAGTAAGGGCTGCTGAATTTGGCTAAGGGGAGGAGTAAGTGGGGGTGTGTGGGTGTGGGTACGGGTGTGGGGTGATGAAAAATGATAAATACAATACCCCAAGCATCCATTTACGCTAAAAAAAAGCCTTTTTTCTTCAATAATTTCTAAACCGTTTTGGCAAATGATTTCCTTCCAAAAACCACATGATAAATTTTTATTTAATGTTTTATGATGCACAAAATTTGTTTCAACTCATTCCAATTTGTAATTTTCCCTAATTAAATGTATTAGTGACGGCTTAAAATAATAATAAAATAATATTTTTTTCAGAAAATTTGAAATTTCACCAGCGGCTCAATAAACACCAAATAATAGCAATTACATACCTAGAATATGTATATTTAATTTTTATAATAAGATATTTGTATTTTGACTTTTTACAGAAAACCCTCTCATTTTACCGATTTTCCGAAATTTCACCGAAACGATTTTCAAAACGCTACATTGGTGGACTTATGCTCATGTGCTTCACAGTAACTCATACAATACCCTGCTGTATTTTTTTGGATATTTTTAATTTTGATAAATCCTTATTTTCAGAAAATGTCCAGAGAGGGTTAAAAGTTAGGGTTTTGGGGTTCGATCGGATTTCTAACATCGTCTACACTTTGCCTAAAGCTCTAGCTAGGCTCTGATACTATTGTAGGGTTCCTAGGCACTCAAAGGAGATCTCACAAGGCATCAACCATGCCAAACGAAAATTTTCAAGGTGCCGAACAACCCTTAGCAAGATCGTTAACTAGATGTAAAGGCGAAAAGTAATGAAGCAAACGACTTTGCTACTAAGTGAAAGGGATTACAACCTTTGTAGATCTGGTCCACCACTTCTTTAGCTCCGTGTTGACGTCCCTCTGCTGCGATCATCGGATCCCGGACTCTAGAAATGGTTTCGTCGGAGAAATAATCGGGCTAGGTCATTGACTTCGAGGCCGAAGATGATCTACGTCGGGGAGACTCAAACTCAAGCTATTCCTTCACTCTGTCGAAAACTTTGTGAAGAGAACACCCTATACTACATGTAAAGTGGTAGAGGATGAAGAAATAGGGAGTGGGTTCACTTTAGAGTTGGATTTCTCACTCTTTTTCTCATGATGCCATTGGAGCTAGCAAGCTTTTTCAAGCTTGATGAAGATGAAGAAGAAGAAAGAATATCATATGAATAATATCCAAAGTGAAACTTATCCAAATGAATGATGGCACCATGGTTGAGTTAAGCCCTCATGCTTAACTCATGTAGAGAATTAACCATAGCATAAGGTTAATGGTTGGGTTAGCTAATATCTTGAACAAATGACAAAAGAGTTGACTTTGTCAATGTTCATCAAGCTTCATGAAGCTTGATAACTTTGACCAAAATCACTCTCTTTTGTTATTTGTTTAGGAAAATAGTAAACCCCAATTCAACCTTGATATGGTTCAAGTCTCATACACACAACTTGTTTGTATCATCAAGCATTATACAAACATGTACACTTGCATATATCACATATAAACAATGTACACTTTCAAGTGAGAAAAAAAATCTTAAGTGAACCAATACTAGTTAATGTAAAATAATATATCAAATATATAATTATACATTAAATCATTAAATCAACACTTGATTTAACGATCCGGTCATATCGCATATAACCGACTAATATCTATAGTAACAACTTATCGAATCAACACTTGATCCGATAACCCGGCCATATCGCATACAACCGATCAATGTCACAAATCGCGAGAATAGAATACAGTATCACATACTGGTATTATCCTCGGTCTCGCACATATCTCATATGCGCTCCTATTTCGTTTCGCTTGAGCAAGGAAACCCCTGTGTAGGACTCTAAAGACTCGTCAATACGCCGGCAGCAGGTGATGATCATATCAAACACCCACAAGCCGCAAGCGGTCTGCTAAACGTAACGGCCACCCGGGTATTGAGCGATCAGAAGATCAAAGAGCAAGCCCGCTCACACTCCAGTGAATCCAACCAGTAACACTACCGTACAGTCCGGTCTGTTCGTCTCATATGTCGCATATCTCGTCTAGGGGTGGTAAACGTCAGACCCCAATAACTCGATAAGTCATGTCGATATGAGGCTCATAACGGGTCGAGAAACTACTGGTAACACTTACCAGTAAATCCCTAAAGCTGCCTTGGCCATGGACTTCCTGTTATATCCAATCGAGCACTGCGCAACATCAACTCCCTATACCGGGAGAGACGAAACCCCTCCTATCGCTCATTGCCTCCATGTGATTCGGGACTGTACCCAAAAGCCACCTTTTTGCATGCCCTCTTGGACGCGGTATGATGGAAATCAAAGCACAGTCGGAATCACACAAGACTCTATGACGATCTCGGGTCTACAGACTAACCTGTACCAGTGTCACCAGAGAACTTCCATCTGACGTAAGGTATAATACCATCTGGGAGTTCTCGGCGAGTCCGTCCAGTGTACCCAGTCTCTACTGAGCACCCGTATATCATCTCTGATGTCAAACACCAATGGATATGGGATTATCCATCGCCCATCTGTATGGGTCGAGAAGCTACACGCTAGTCTACTCTGGCATATCGATGCCCCGTCTCGATACACCCACGACTTGGGACTTTGAAGGATGTACTTATGGACTACCATGTCCCCACTAGTATGATCCGCATCATAGTCCAGGTAGTCAAGTACACATCCTAAGGGCTTTACCAACATGTAACAGAGAGACAATCAGTGTACACGTCAAGGTAAAGAGTAACCAGATAGCATACTATCATATCGAGCAAGAAAGTCATCCCTATATATGTCCAAGCATCCACTACAATATACATCCTATGCATAGTAATGGCCTCTAGGGCATACATATAACTAACACAGCTTTCATGATGTTTTCGAGTGTCGATGATGGGCACTCCAGTTCCATGACTTTGACGTGTCGCGAGGGACACAGATGGTTTATATCCTGATATTTTTCCATGCATATGCTTTATGATATTTGCATTCATGATTCTTATTGTCATTGGGTGACGAGTGGATGGGATCCACGTATATGCAGATTGATTACATTGACCATACCTCATATTCATGATATTCTATTACCTGAGGCACTGGCACGAGCACTTGGCACTACACTTATGTATTGAGGTTACATTGCCAGTTTGGCATGCTTCAGATTTATTCATATTGAGGTTTATATATCTGATCGTATTGACCTAGGATGGGTCATACATTCGATCTCTGCTTGTAGATATTTTCTATTCACGAGTTGGCAACTCACCCCCGTTGTGCCACAGTTCTTGCAGGTTTTTGCCGTACAAATTCCATAGCGGCATTCTGGCACACTACTTCTATAAGGGTGACTTGCTTTGGTAGGTGGGTTCTTTTGTATCAGAACCGCCATTGTACATGTATTATTCTTTGTATCTAGAAATTCCATCAACCAAAACTTGTATATTGTTTCAGACTTAGAAAAACAGTGATGTACTATTTCGACCTTAGAGTCGTGCTTGTAGTACTACGGTTTTCTTGCTGTTTTGAGTTTCTTTTTTGAGTTTTGATCCTCGCCCTTTGGCGTTGTATATTATATTGCTTGCGTGGTTGTGACCGTCGATTGACGAAGAGCTAGCTCCAGCTTGGGGATGCCTTTTTTTTTGCATATATGTATTATTATTGTTGTACCGCATTCGGGGCCAGTTTTTACAAAGGAAACTCTGCCGGAATTTTCAGGAAAGATTACACATTTTTAAAATGCATATTCGTCTTAGTTATTTGAAAACTTTGATTTTCAAAACATGTTTTCTTTACTTCTTAAAACCAGTTTTCCTTATTTACTCCTTAAAATGGTTTTAGATTTATGGGCTTTTGGCTTACTTGGATCAGATGGGGTCCTATAGACTTCATATGGTTCAAGGGCCAGTCACGTGCTCTTTCGGGTCGTGACATCCCAGCTCTGTCGTTAGTTAAGTAACCTAACGGGTGATGACGGGACCCAGTGGCGAATGCTGATGGCATATATGTACATCATATTTTCGTTCTTTTGTGGTGTGATTAATTGATTCGGATCAATGTAAGCTAAACAAACCTAATCTGATGTTGTTGGAACATTTTTCAAAAAAAATAAAAGCTGTTATTGCAAGGACTTTCTCTTTTGTTTTGCACAGTGGTATTCGGTTATGAATATCCAGCACCTCAGTCGACGAGGCAAGGGCCGAGATCCCTTCACCGGGAGTGACCCCTTGGACAGAAGTTTGCGTCAGGGTAATAACTTCACTATAGCCGATTTCCTTTTGCTTTGCATCATGGTATTCAGTTGGAATATCCTGCACCTCATTCTACGGGGAAAGAGCCGAGATCCCTTCACCGGGAGTGACCTCTTTAGCAAAGGTTTTCGCCACTATATTTTTATAAAAGCTATCTGTTTCCTTAAACGATATCAAGTTCATTATGTTAAAAGGTTTTTCGCCAAAAACCGGCCGTAGCCCTACGTCATTTCATATTAGTATTGCTTAGTATTCGTGCTACGTATGTCGTGCATTGCCGAGGCGTAGCGTTCGGTAGCTCTGTAATGCTTTTCTGTCGCATGGATATGTGGATTGGTTAGGACAGTCGTACGGTTATGTTGGCATTTTCAAGGACTCGTACGGGTGGGTTTGAAGCAATCAAGATAATGACGGGTTGAACTTGACTAGGACTCTTTGATATATTGGCATTGTCAAGGTCACTTGGGTCCTAGGGGTTAAAACACACATCGGGAGTTTCTAAAGAAACTGAAACTTGCCAGGCATGCGCATACCTTCTGGAGTGTGATAATGTGAATGGATTCCATCACATTATCATGCGATGATAGTTGGATCCCGATTCCCACTGATGAGTTGGTTTACTCCTCGGGTGATCCTGACTAATTCTTCTTTCAGGTTTGGAGGAGAATTTGAGGATACATTGGGAGGTTTCCTGATTAGATAAATTGATAACCATTCTGATCTAGGTTAGAGTGTACGCTGAGTGTTTTTTTTCTCTCTCTCTTTGGCAGCGACCATGGCCCGACCCTTGACTATGACTCAGTGACCAAGTTAACCGAACCTTCTTAAACACTGGCTTTTGGATTGTCAGATTGCATACCTCATTACCAGTCCTACTTTTACCCTTTTCTCCAGAACACCCCGTATTACTACGAACATTCACTTCCATTGGATAAAACCATCGTATGGTTATATACGAACTCGAAGGAACTTGTTCCAAATTCAAGGATGGTTTCCGGTTCTGGAGAAAATGAATAGGACTATTCAGTTGTCTTTTCCTTTTACCTTCTCTCAGGTTGCGAGTGCTCCTTGGATTAGGACAGTACACCTATTACGCTTATTGGATAGTCTTCTTCCAAACCATAGGCAGGTACTTAACGGTGGGGAATGAATAAAACCAATTAGCCTAACGATGGTGTACAGAAGGTAATAAGTTAAGACAAATAAAGGGATTAGTAAGAGGGCAAAGTAATTGCGACTGCTATTCACGACCAAACCAAGTATTTCTTCGCCAATCCTACTTCACCTTTGTATTTCTCCAGAACTCTCCATATCACTACGAAGATCCACAGTTTATTGGATACTCCATCATATGATTATATACGAACTCGAAAGGAACTTGTTCCAGTTCGGGGATGGATTCTGGTTCAGGAGAAATAGGAATAAGGGTTTATTCAGTTGTCTTTTATCTTCACCTTCTCTCGGGTTGCGAGTGCTCCTAGGATCAGGGGAGTACACCCATTATGCTTATTGGATTGTCTTCTTCCAAACCATAAGCTGGTGCCGAACGGTAGGGAAGGAAGAAAACCATTTGGCCTAAAGGGGTGTACAGAAGGTAATGACTAAAGTCCTATAAAGGGACTTGGAGAGATGGCAAAGAAATATACGGTTACAGTTGTGAATCTGATAATGGAAGAGGCATTACTAAGAATACCCGAATACCCCTTCGAAACATTTACATGTTTCAGTTTCACTGTGTATTGTTAATAGAGAACTGATTTCCCAATTAGACACTTGCTCCAGGGTATGTATTAACCAGGTATGATTCTCACATCTGTATGGTTTTACAGATAATGAGTGGGAGTAAGTTATTGGGAATTGGGTGATCATCCTCATTATATCGGGATTCGTTGTAATTGGTGATATTTGAGGAAATCGCCTGGGTTTTTTTCCGGACGGCAAATATTAGGTTTTGAATATCCGTTATAATGCACCAATTTCAAATTGATATATCTGTACGTTTATTTTTATAAAGTGAGATATAACTTTTTGAAATTATGTCTATGACATTTACCTATATCAGTGGATGGTTAGGTAAGGAGCATTAAACAGCGGTGTAATTCTTCTTAACCATAAGTACAGTTTTCAACCTACGACACATAGGGAATGAGTTATTAGACTCAGGGGACTTATACAGAGTACTTTATGTTGTCCAGTGTCCATGAGGACATAGGGGTTGGTACTCGTACTATATTCTATTTACTTGTGACTTCTCTAGTTCTTAAACATGTGTTTCATAGAAATGCAAGGTCTATGTTTTGAGAAGTTATAGGTATAAGAATAAAGTAGAGAACCAAGTGTTGCAAGTATCAGAATTCTTCAAGATGATCGAAGATGTAGATACTTGTGTATGGTATATAGTTGATAGTAATGATTAAGAGAAGTTCTTTCTCTTTCAGGTTACTCATAATTTGAAGCATTCCTAAGTTGAGTAATGTTGATTGGCCTCTATCCATTTAGTTGACATGCACTGGAGACAGCTGCATGATTTGAATCTGGTTCCAATTAAATCAGTGCCTCTATTTCTATATTGGATATAGAATAGTTCATATCTTAACATTGTTAAGGTACGGGGAGTTGTCCGGCTTATGCTTAAAACCAGACTCTAGATAACTCAAGGCACGTTTCTGTAATGGCTGTTTATGGGTTGACCCGGGCTATGACGAGGGTTGACTTTCTACCATCTGGAAGATCAATAGTGATATTGTTCTTAACTCGCCACAGTTTTGGTAAAATGGATTTTTTCAGAAAACAGTAGTGTGAGTATGGTAGAACTGGAAGTGATTCCAAAACCACAAACGATTACTGAAAATTTGATAAGAACCTACAGATTCGATCTAGTTTGACATTCCATTGGCCACTCCATAGATATGATGGGTAACCTCAGGCACCCGAGAGGTACTTCAGTATGCTCAAAGACGGTGACAGGGATGTTCTTGTTTACCCAGACTTGCAATTGTTGTTATTCCAGACTGTGAACCCGGCAGGAGGATGAATATAGCGTCGTTCTAAATTAACTTTAGAAGTGCACGTGTATATGACTCTGCCAGAAGGTTCTCGTAGTCAGTGGGAGCAGCGGAAGCATAGTGGGCAAGTAGCTTATGTTTATTTATGGACTAAAGTAGATATAGCGGAGATAGATCATCTATTTCTGATGTGACAGTCATATGTTTGACTTCATCAGAATAGGGGATGGATCTGTTAAGAAGGCAGTAGGGTGTGATGTCCTGGTACTTGGATGACATACACAGAGTAGGAAATGATGTTCCTATACTACGATTGGTTATACTTTGGTTGTCACACAGTGGTTTCTCCACATAGGATATAGATATAATATCAGACATTCTGGTTACTAGGTCTATGGTTTTAGATCTAGATTTAGGAAGTGTCCCAATCTGGGTACTTAGACAGCATTCTGAAGGTGTTTTAGGATGGACGACTCCTGGCACGGTAGTGTACCTGCATGTGATGGAGTCACCCTCTCTAAAGGTGTCTTACAGACTAAAGGGGAGAGGGATGTGCATGATTGGCAGATCACTTGCTTAGGCAATTGAGTCAATCATGAGATGTCAAGTACCACACCAGATGTTGTTTTTGCAGTAGATGCAATAAGTTGATATTGATCCAATCCTGGAGAAACATTCGGAAGGTGTTTTAGAACATAAGTGGATGTTCTAGGGATATGGTAACGGCAGCCTCCTTCGGGAGACAGTTATCATTCCAGGCTTCCAAGGTGACCTGGATGACAGAGTGGCTGTCATAATTTTCCCTCTGATGAGGGGCAGTATTTTGGACAGGCGGTCCAAGCGGATACTGAGGGAGGCATGGCGCAGGATACTGATTGCTATCAGTTGACGATACAGTCTAAGAAGTTTGGATTTGGAGTTCATTTATGAACTAGGTCCCATCAGATATCCAGACATATTCTAAGACAGGTATTGCTCATTTCGGGAGATTGCTTTCTCCGCGAACTTGAGATAAAGAGAGACATAGAAAGAAACATCAGGGCGGATCTACTAGCTGATGCTTATTTCTCGAACGCAATAGTTTCGCAAACGAGCTTTGTGAGACTGATTAGTAGCGGAGTTGGCTGTTCGGTATCACACGGGCTGTGAGTATGCGACATCGTAAAAATTAGCCATGAGTGCAAGTGGGAGATTGTTGGATATAGTGCCCTCAGAGTCAATTATTGGATCGCAGGCACGTGATTGCAATGATTGAGGGAGGACCTATACCGGTAGGACAGTCTTACTCGAGAGGTTTGCATACTATATGGTTTGTCTTTATCATCGTGTACATGAATTAGGTGACATTGTAGTTCACTATTACACGTTGATAGACAATAGTATGCTACCATGGTTTGTCTTTATCATCGTGTACTGCTTTAGGTGACCTTACAGGTCGCTATTACACTTTGATAGAGCCCTTAGGATTCTTGCTTGACTGCCAGCAATGTGATGGCGATCATATACGTGGGAGCTGGGGTCTATAAGCACATCCTTAAAAGGTCCCTAGTCGTGGGAGTTTCGAGACTGGGCATCGATACTCCATTAGTAGACTAGTGTATACAGTCGAGACCCCGACGAGGGGCGGTGGCCGGTCTCACAAGCCATTGGTGTTAGTTGGATCACCTAAGATGTATACAGGTGCTCATTGGCTTATGAGTACACCGAACATGACTCGCCGGGAACATGCTAGTTGGTATTATACCTGACGTCAGATAGCAGTTCCCTGGTTACATGTGTACAGGTTAGTTCATCGACCTGTGATCATCATTTGTCTCGTGTGAGTCCCCACTGTGCTTTGATTACTACCCTACGACGGGTCAAAGGAGTCGTGCAAACAGGTTTTAGTTGGGTACAGTCCCGAGCCACATGGAGGCAGTGAGCGGATCGGCAGGGGTTCGTCTCTCCCGGTATTGGGGGTGAGGTCGCGCTGTGTCTAGGAGAGCCATTACACAAAGCCCTCGGCCGAGGCAGGAGACTTACTGGTAGGTGTTCCAGTAGTATCTCAGGGTGTTCTGGGCTACACTCCGACACGACTTGTACCGCTTTTGGGGGTCTGACTTTACCAACCCCCTAGGCCCGACATGCGATGCTCATAGACGAACGGACCGGACTGTACGGATATTGTCACTGACAGGCTTAGTATGGTGTCAGGATGAGTTCGATCATCGATCTCCCTTTTGGTCAGTACCTGGTAGCCCGTCACGTACGGCTAATACCTCTTACGTGCTAGTGGTTAAATGCACAGCCAAAGTATTAACGAGACTTTAGAGTTCCCCACAGACAGTTTCTCAAGTTTCGGGCGAAACGTTGTAGAGGCCGCATAATATATGGCAGGGTTCGATCATATACGTGCGGTATTGCACGGATCATGATCGGATGGATCATACTAGTGGGCTTTGGTTTAAGCCGGATCCTAGTATTAGATTTGTTGGATTGCTTTAGTCTCATCGCATTCGCATTCGGTCGGAATGCGGATGCAGGTATGTATATACAGGTGAGGGGTATCCTTGCGATCCGTCACGAGTTTACTTTATATGTTGCCGGATCTTTTTGTTCGACCAAACATTTGGATTAATGTTTGGATGGTGGAAATAATGAGCTAGAATTTCATCATGAGATGCATTAATGTGACATAGACATATATAGTGACTCATGGTCTCTTTTTTGTAAAATATGTTACATTAGTGGATTGATTGGTATTGATATGATAAGAAGAGAGAGAGGGGCTGCCTTGGGGTGAGCTTGGTCTTGTATTATTTCTCTCTTGCTTTCTTTTTTTATCATATGAAACACAAAAGAAAGAAAGCCTTCTCTTCTTCTTCTTCTTCCTCTAGCTAATAGCTTCTATTAATGGAAACACCTTCAACCTCCATCCAAGCAATGGATGCAAGAGACAAAGTGATCACAAACATTCTCTACAACACCTTGGACACGTCGGCTAGCACACTTCGTGCCCGGGTTGCTTCGGATGAAGCGGGAGCCCGTAAAAAGACTCGAAGATGTGGTGCCCTTTCCGACGAGGAGATTGAGACCGGAGATGCCGCGAGGAGCTTGAGATGGTGGCCAAAGACCGAAGTACACGGATCGATCGGTTTAGCTTTCCAACCCTCTCTCTAGATAGCTAGTTGTATGCTAATGGTTTGATCCGGGTTTTAAGCATACGATAGCGCCGGTTTTCTAGTTTGAAATGTTTTCGTTTCCGCATTTTGCCTCGGAAAGACGGCCGGGGCTCTAACGTAGACTTACAGGTTTTTGGTAAAAAGTTTACCAATTTGGGTTCCTCACATTTTATAACATTTAATTAATAATTTATTATTATTTGTTATGGTATGCACGCATGTGTGCACGTTAATGTAAGGGTTTGTTTGTGCTAGTCTAGGTTTGTGATCATGACACTTAACCTAATCTTATCCTTTGCCTTATCCAAATCCTTGTTTTAATCTAATCCTTAACCCTAATCCTTGATATTTGTGTGAGAAGAGAGATATTTCTTTTGGAAGTGAGGAGGTGGCATGGTGGTGTGTGAATGCATTAATGATGGTTTAATGCAAAGGTTACACCCACCTCACTCTCACCTTACACTCACCTCCCTCTCTCATTATCCTCACACTCTCTCTTTTTCTCTATCTCTTTTTATTTTCTCATTCCTGTCTCATCTCAACTGAACACTTCACTATCCATCACAAATCCATCTCAAAACTTCATCAAAACTCACAAAAATCACATCTTTTTCCTTGATTTGCCTCTTGGATGCCTTGGAGCTTGGGAAGCTAGGATCTTTGAGTTCTTTTGGTTAGGTAATGATCTCTATCTGTTATTTATATTGGTTTTGTGTTGTGTTGTCTTGTAGTTTCAGTTTAGATTGTTTAAAGTTAAGTTTTCGTGCAAATATCGTATTTTTAGTGTCAATATATGACATATGTGATCTGCTGTAACCCCGAGAGTTTACTAGAAAACCAAACAATGTAGTTGTGTTGTACCTGAGACTATAGGACTTCACCTGAAGAACGAGACCCCCTGCTCGGACCATGGCCGGCGACTAGGTGGGAAATTCCGGCGACCTCGGCTTGGTGAAGGGGTTAGGGTTTGGGTTTTTCTAGGTAGCTGTCTGCAGTGGTTTAGGTGTGTTTGGTCTTATTTGGTTGTTGAGTTTTCTCTGTATTCAAAATCTGGGATCACATGGGTAGTTTCTTGTGTTACGACTACGCGCGATATGTTATACGACACGGATCGTGCACTTTGTGTGGTATTGCTCTTGGGTTGGTTTCGTAGTGTCGCTACAGACGTTAGCCAAAATACGAACGCTTGAGAGTATGTTTTGTGTTGTCGCGTTGGTCACACGTAGTTTGTACGTGGGTCTATTGCTAATATATATACTTGTTTCATTGATTTATGTTTTAGGTTCGTTGGCGGGGACTTCGGGCGCTGCAAAGAAGGGGAAACATATGGTAGGCTTTACTTAACCAGGAGCGTTGGTGAGTAGATTTAACATCTACAGGGGAATCGCCCGCATGGCGTTATGCGTATGGGCTAGAGATGTTATGTTATTGTCGCATATTCTATTGCATATATAAAGTTGCGCATACACATTATTGCTTAGTTATTGTTGTGCTTGGACTAGTACCCTTAGGACATTGCATTATTATTGACGGCTTATGTTGCACGAGTACTGATTGTATGCCACACACACCGTCAATAATTGCCATGACACGCACAACACCCATACTTATATGATATTGTTTGGTTAGGGACATTGTGACATTGATTTAGATTCTTTTATGCATATGACATATAGCATACATGTATACCTTGCATACATACTTCACTTATACCTGGAGGGTATATTACATCATTATTGATAGGTAGATACATATACTTTGCTATACCTTTATGTTTACACATATATCTGGCTATAGCTACATGTTTACCTTTATTTGATGTTATATAGTCTTGGAGAAATTAGGAACCACATGATTTATATTTTAACATGTTGCAGTTAAATAGCAGCCTTTCTTGTATATGCTCACATTACAGTTTTATGTTGCCTATATTATATTCATAGATTTTCGCATTGAGATATAGATTTTTCATGATATTTTCTGGATTTGAGGACGTGGTAGTTTCATGAAATAATGCATTATTTGAAAAATCCGGTTTCTCTTGATATGATATTTCAGCAGCCACCATAGTTTTATCGGTTCTGATATATATACCCCATGCGAGGAGCGTCGTGGGCCGTGTGAGGGTACATAGTGGGGCCCGGAGATACCCCGGGGCAAGACGATTGAAGGACCTTGCCGATTGAGCCTGACAGGGGAACCATACCTACCGGTGACAGTACCTATGACTCGGCGGTTATCGTGGGGATACCGATGGGAGTCATGTACGTATGGATACGTCGAAAGACGAAGGTCAAAGTTGGGCACTCGGGTTTTCGGATAGCGTATGATACATACTTATCAGGGTGGCAGTTGTGGTGATAGCACCTGATAGATCAGCCTTTGTGTGCGGATGCTTGACACAGGTTTCCATGATATTTTTACTCCTAAGTATATATAACAGTGGAATGGGACGTTGTTATATATGCATTTATATATTAGTGGAATGGGACGCTAATACATATGTATACATATCAATTTATATACATCATCATACTTATTCATGCAAATATACTTTTTTGGATATAGGAGATTCACTTGATATTGGATTCAGGATATATGAGATTCACTTGATATTGGATACAGGATATATGATATTTACTTGATTTTGTACATTCAGGATATATGAGATTTATTTGATATTGTACATTCAGGATTTGTGAGAATTACATGATATGAGTGTAAGTCCACGTTACCTCTCCCGGTTCTTTCGGGCTTGCGGAAATGGTGAAAAACGATTTTTAGGGTTTAGGTAACATGGACTACGAAAACGGATCTTGGCTAAACTACACACTAGCAACTAACAAGAGAGTTATCTACTCGGTTAGGGGTTATACCTCAACTTGAACTCTTTCTCTTTGACTCTTGATGGTGGTCGGATGATACTTTCCCCGTTGCCTTCTCTTGTCGAAGATGGATCCACCTGAGGGTTTCTTCCTTGAGCTCCTTTATCGAACTTTGAGAAAACTAAAGTCTCCGGCTTGCTAGACCTTCAACCTTAGGAAGAGCAGAGAGTGGCTTAGGGTGTTTTATCTCCAAGGAGAGGTTTCTCAACTCATGAGAATGATTCTCCTTGAACTAGAGGAGGAGGAAGATGAAGAGAGGAGAGTGAATGGTTATGATAGAATGAGAATAGTTTTACAACCATAACAATATATGTGAATTATCAAATTAATAATATTAATCCAAAATGAAAAAGGTGATAGTTGGTTTGATAAGACCATTATCATTTCACATTAAATGATTTTGCAAAGATCAAAGAGCATCTAGAAAAGAAATGATGATGGTCAAAGTTTCAACCATGGTCAACTAGTCAACCTTGGTCAACAAGTCAACAAACCCAACCATGACACAATTTCATTTAAATAAAATTATTAATTGATATATCACAAATTCATTAGGGTTTGGAAAAAGACGACTGTCAACTATGCATACGCACCCATTCCAAAACCCTAATGAAAAACCTCTTCCTCTGCCTCAATCAACTGTGCATACACACCCGTATTCGTGTTCCGAGGAACATGAATACTATGAGATAAAAGTAACCCCAAAGCATATACTAGGATCTGGCTCAAACCAGAGCCCGCTAGTAATGTCTGTCCAGACGCCAAACGTGCACAAGTGCACGGATGTGAACGAACCCTGTCGCAAAACCATGCGACCGCTACTCTGTTTTGCCCAAAGGCGAATAACCCTCTGTGTGGGACTCTAAAGACTCGACACTACACTGTAAGTGGGTTTAACCATAGACCGCAAGCGGCACTAGTTGTACGTAACGGTCCCCAGGTAGATACCGATAAGAAGACTGACGAGGTAAACCCATCTGAACTCCTACTGAGCCTGAATGTGACAATCTCCGTACAGTCCGGTCTGTTCGTCTGAGAACATCGCATGGCGGGCCTAGGGGGCGGTAAACGTCAGTCCCCAAATAGCGGTACAAGTCGTGTCGGAGTGTAGCCCAGAACATCTGAGATAACACTGGAAACCTACCTGTCTATCTCGCTTGCCCTGGCCAGGGACTTTGGGTAATGGCTCTCCTAGACACAGCGCGATATCAACCCCCAATACTGGGAGAGACGAATCCTATCTAACCGTCACTGCCTCCAAGTGCTTCGGGACTGCACCCAAAAACTACCTGTTTGCACGACTCCTTTGAGCGGTGGTAGGGTAGTAATCAAAGTACAGTGGGAACACACTCGAGGCGAAGTGACAGTGTCAAGTCAACGGACTAAGCTTTACTCATGTCACCTGGGAACTGATAACTGACGATAGGTATAGTACCAACCAACAGTTCCCGACGAGTCCTGTCCAGTATACTCATAACCTAACGAGCACCTGCATACTATCTCAAGTACGGCGTACTGACGGCTATGGGACAGACCGTCTCCCAAGCTGGGATGAGAAGCGCATACGCTAGTCTACTCCGGAGTATCGATGCCCTGTCTCGATAGTCTTACGACTAGGGACCTGCATAAGGATGTGCTTATGGATTACCCAGCCCCCACGAGTGTGACTGCCATCACAACGCTGGTAATCAAGTAAAGATCCTAAGGGCTCCACTAAAGTGTTAAGGCGATATGCTAAAAGAAACACATGCACACATTAATGCAGAAACAAACCAAGTAGCATACTACTATATTGAGCAAGATTGTCTATACAAGGTGAATATCCCAAGCTTCCATCAAGTAATATACAAACTAGTATAATACAGTAATGGCCTCTAGGGCATATACACTAAAAATCTCCCACTTGCACTAAGGCCATGTACTGGCGTATCGAAGACCTATCATCTCGATCAGCCGCTCGAACTGAGTCTGGGGTAAGGCCTTTGTGAATGGATCAGCGGTGTTATCTTCCGTAGCAACTCTCCGAACCTCGATCTCCTGGCGACCCACGATCTCCCTGATCAGGTGATACCGCCTCAAGATGTGCCTGGACTTCTGATGGGACCTGGGTTCCTTCGCTAAATCTATAGCCTCGTTGTTGTCGCAATACAGAGGTATTGGATCAACAATGGATGGAACCACCTGAAGTTCTATCCAGAACTTCCTCATCCAGACGGATTCTTTTGCGACATCGGATGCAGCGATATATTCCGCTTCCATCGTCGAGTCAGCAACGGTTTCCTGTTTGGAACTCTTCCAACACACCACCCCTCCATTGAGGGTAAAGACATAACCCGACATGGACTTGGAATCATCCATGTCACTCTGGAAGCTGGAGTTAGCAAAGGCCTCGATCAGGAGGTCTTTTCCGCCATACACCAAGAACATCTCCTTAGTCCTTCTCAGGTACTTGAGAATGTTCTTTACCGCTATCCAGTGTTTCTCCCCAGGGTTTGACTGATACCTGCTTACCACACTCAGTGCATAAGCTACATCTGGTCTGGTACACAACATCGCATACATTATAGAGCCTACCGTAGAAGCGTAGGGTATAATAGACATGCGATCCCTTTCCAAATCAGTCTTGGGAGACATCTCTTTGGAGAGGGTGATCCCGTGACAAGCCGGTAGATTACCGCGCTAGGAATCTTCCATACTGAATCTTTTCAGTATGGTGTCGATGTACCTGGACTGTGAAAGTCCTAATATCCTCTTGGATCTGTCATGATAGATCCGGATCCCCAGAATGTAAGAGGCATCACCCAGGTCTTTCATGGAGAACCTGTGTGATAAGAACCCTTTGACAGATTGTAGCATAGGAATGTCATTTCCTATCAAGAGAATGTCATCCACGTATAAAACGAGGAATATGACAGTTCTTGCTACAAATCTACTATAGATGCATGGATCATCAGGATTTTTGATAAAGCCAAAATCTTTGACCGTCTCATCAAAACAGATGTTCCAACTCCGCGATGCCTGCTTTAGTCCATAGATGAACTTAATTAACTTGCACACCTTTCCGCTGCTTCCACTCTGAATGAAACCTTTTGGCTGGTCCATATAGACACACTCCTCTAAATTTACATTCAGAAAAGCGGTCTTTACGTCCATCTGCCAAATCTCATAATCGTGGAAGGCAGCAATGGCAAGAAGGATCCGAATGGATTTCAGCATAGCCACTGGAGAAAAGGTTTCGTTATAGTCCAAACCAGGTCTTTGACGAAAACCTTTTGCAACAAGTCTAGCTTTATAGGTCTCAACCTGTCTATCTACACCAATCTTCCTTTTGAAGATCCACTTGCATCCTACGGGTGTTACCCCATCTGGAGCAACGTCCTACGTCCATACTTTGTTGGTGTACATGGAATCCATTTCGGTCCGCATTGCATCCAGCCATTTTACCGAGTCAACGCTCTGAATGGCCTGTTGGAAGCTAGTCGGCTCATCACTATCAATGATGCAATCCTCTCTATCCCCGTCTATGAGAAAACCGTATCTCTCGGGCGGATGAGACTGCCTACTACTCCTGCGGAGCGGCGTAGGAATGTCCTGATCTTTCGAACCCTCTGGTTATACTAAGCTTTCAGTAATAGCTTGTGGTTCTGGAATTTCTTCCAGTTCTATTGCCCTCCCACTTATCTGATTTTCCAAAAACACAGTTTCCAAGAAGTGGGCATGACGAGAAACAAAAACCTTTTGTTCCTCTTCGCTATAGAAGAAATATCACTTGGAGTTCTTTGGATATCCCACAAACTTGCACTGTACTGAGCGTGCCTCGAGTTCGTCCGCATGCTTCTTTTTGACAAAAGCTGGACATCCCCATGTCTTAATGTGCTTAAGATAGGGTTTCTTCCCACACCACATCTGATATGGTGTAGTATGCTGTCACGACCCGAAAGAGCACGTGACTGGCCCTTGGACCATATGAAGTCTATAGGACCCCATCTGATCCAAGTAAGCCAAAAGCCCAGCAATCTAAAACCATTTAAAGAGTAAATAAGGAAAACTGTTTTTGAAAAGTAAGGAAATCATGTTTGGAAATCAAAGTTTTTAAATAACTAAGCCGAATATGCATTTTTTTAAAATGTGTAACCTTTCCTGAAAATTTCGGCAGAGTTTCCTTTGTAAAAACTGGCCCCGAACGGGGTACAACAAGAATAATATATATGAAATGATAAAAGGCATCCCCAAGCGGGAGCTAGCTCTTCGTCCATCGACGGTCACAACCATGCAAGCAATAATAATATACAACGCCAAAGGGCGAGGATCAAAAACCAAAAAAAAGAAACTCAAAACAGCCAGAAAACCGTAATACTACTAGCGCGACTCTAAGGTCGAAATAAAACAACACTGTTTTCTAAGTCTGAAACAATAAAAAAGTTTTTGGTTGATGGACAATTCTAGATACAATGAATAATACCAATACAATAGCGGTTCTGATACAAAAGAACCCACCTAACCAAGCAAGTCACCCGATGGAAGCAGTGTGCGCGAAATGTCGCTAAAGAATCTGTACGGCAAAACCTGCAAGAACTGGGGCACAACGGGGGTGAGTTGCCAACTCGTGAATAGAGATATATCTACAAGCAGAGATCGAATGCATGACCCATCCTAGGTCAATACGATCAGATATAAATAAACCTCAATATGAATAAAGCTGAAACATGCTAAACTGGCAATGTAATCTCTATACATGAGTGTAATGCCAAGAACTCGTGCTAGTGCCTCAGGTAATAGCATGTCAAGAATATGAGGTATGATCAATGTAATCAAATCTGCACACACGTGGATCCCGTCCACTCGTCACCCACTGACAATAACCATCATGCAAGTAAATATCATAACCTGTGCATGGAAATATGAGGATATAATCCACCCGTGTCCCTCGCGACACATCAAAATCATGGAACCAGGGTGCCCAGCATCGACACCCGAAAACATCATGAAAACCGTGCCCAGCATCGGCACATAAATCCTCATATATCGGGCTCCGTCAGTCCGGATCGGCCCGCGGGCTCTGTCTGCGGTATCGGCCCTCGGCCCCGGCAGTATGCCCAAACATCTATCGACTCTGGTCGGTATCCTCCGGATAATCGCCAGGTCCAACCAATCACCGGTAGGTGCTCGTCCGCCTCCAGGCTCAATCGGCAAAGCTCATCGATCATCTTGCCGAGGGGAACCATACCGGGTCCACCATGTAGCCGCAATCGGCTCATCCACTCCTCGATTCGGGTTACACATGTCACTCTCAGCACCGAGAAAACACATGGTGGACGCACTGAAATATCATATCAAGGGTAACCGGGTTTATAAAGTAATGATATATTCTCTTTTTAAAACACCCTCGGTTCCCAAATCCAGAAATATCATAGAAACAACATATCTCAATGCGTAAAATCAAGCATGAAGCATGCTACATGTGAAGGAATGTATGTACATCATCATGTCATGCAAGGATCATATACTGAATGCAATAGTACTACAGTGTAGTGACATGGCAATTATCGATGATAAGTGTGTGAGCCGGCAATAAGTGTACGTGGAGCATATGCATCATCGATAATGGTGCTGGTGTCCTAGCAGCATGACTGAATATCACAACAATACAAGCGATGCAATGCAGATAGCAGAAATAATGCGGAAACGAATAATCAACGCAAAAACACAGAACCTGCCTCACAAGATATGTCATGCAACCTTGCCTTTTGAAATAAGACGAATCAGGGCTTTTGGTAAAGTAAGGGCTACGGTGTTTTAAGAAAAGATGCATCATTTGAAAATATCCGTATAACCCTTCTGCTTATCTTTAAAATATCCCCGATTCGTTACTTTTGAAATAGGTATGACTCGGTCTAGTCCAATGCCCACTAAGAAATCTGGACCGGAGGGGTACGAAACCACCT
This sequence comes from Agapanthus africanus, assembly GCA_030015575.1. NCBI lineage: Eukaryota > Viridiplantae > Streptophyta > Magnoliopsida > Asparagales > Amaryllidaceae > Agapanthus > Agapanthus africanus. Next base: position 347,551,050 of record JASDDO010000022.1, read on the forward strand.
AATCTGAGTCAATATATAAGTATAGATATGATAGTCGGTGATCTCGCCTCAATAACATATCGTAAGATATCCTCGAATCATGAGGGCGGATCTATCATCAATATCGGCTCGTACGGTAAATCGTCGTATGGCATCCCAATAGCTGGGTAGGGGTCAATGTCACACTATCTCATCACATATCAGGTATCACCATCATCAGATCACACATCTGGGGTACTACTGTAAGTCTAGTACAAATCGATACCATCTATAAAAATATGAATGCGGGTAAAGCACATGTCCAAAGGCCCGCTAAACTATCATATCGCACCTCAAAAGGCGACTGTGTCACACCGCCGATCTCACGGCCTCACATCAAGTAACACCTCAAACCCACGTATCATCACCAAACCCGTATATGAACACATAGTCCCATACCCATGTGTAGATATACGCACCAACATATGAGAGAATGAATGCAAGAATGTGTGTAAATATAAGGGTAAGTATAGGTATGAGTGCAATCGCTACCCTAGGGTTCGCACTATACTACACCCAAAGATCTCAGCATCAAGAATACCATTATTACTATCAATGATCCTAACCACACATAATAATATACGTGTGTATACGTATTCGTATACAACACCACGGACTGCGGGGGTGCTATACGCCATCCACCCGACTTCTCCCCGTAGATATAAATCTACTCACCTTGCTTCTCATGTGTCGGTGCCGATGTCGCCATCTTCATCTTCTTTGCCTCAACATCTCGTAGGGTACCTACAAGTATATCACAACGCTAAAGCACATGAAAATCACATCGGAAACCAAAATAGCACACGCTACCCGCATAGGTAAAAACCTATCGACTCGCATGTAAACACAATCAATATCCACTTGTCGTTGACGTCCAAACGCCATCCGACAGGAATGAATCACCAAATACCAAAATCCATGCTAAATCAAGTCGTAAAACATACACCAACATAGGAAAATCAACCCAGATTTCACCCTAGATGGAATCAGTCAAAACTAGAAGTACCCAGGGTCAATACTAGAGGAAATGGGGGCATGCACAGAAAACGAGGCAATTCCTTAAAATACCTTATTTTAGAATTTTCCATAATTTTCCCCATTTATCTGTATTTAATTATACCAGAATATTAAAATATTCATAAAAATAATATTAAATTATAAAATTTCCCAAAAATCATATTTTATTATTTTGAAGACGTTACAATCTACCCCCCTTAAAGAAATTCGGTCCCCGAATTTAAATTTAAACCCCCAAATACTAAAATATTTCAATACAAATTCTAAGTCATCGGGGCTCCGAAATCATCTATACATAAAACATCATAGCGCAATGCATGCGCATGAGTACTGAGCAGATAACTCAAAAGCAACACTCCATCAAGCATCCGCAATCATCGGAGTCATGGTAATGACACAATGTCAAATTCAATACAAAATCAATATGATATGGACCAAGACTATACATGTAGACACCCAATCTATACATGTAATTAGCTGATGCAACTGTATGCCAAATCTTTTTAAGTCGCTGTGCAATGCGCGTAACACTGCACAGTGGCGGACGTTTCTCATAAGAAAATAACTATATATGTGTATATATATCCTTTGTTTAATAAGCACGTTCCACCATTTCGAAAATAATCAGAAGAGTTTCCTTGGTTTTAAAATGTTTTGTGTCATATCGGACACGTAGGTATATACTGAGACTATAGCTCGCTTTTCGGAAATCCCTTCGATAACTATCGATGCATGCAAAATATATCCAGGCACTGTCCACTGACTAGTCCTGCTTAGTATGAAAGCAAATATCCCACATCATAAAAATGTACTGCTCCAAAAGGAATAAATTCCAAAAATGCACATAACACCACCCTGTGCGTCTGACGCGCACTGAAATCAAAATCCATATATGCGCTAAACATGTGCACAAAACAACATCTAGGTGCAACGGGTGTGCACGAAGCATCTGTCATAGGCAACATGTGTGCCTGACAGCCAAAACAAGTGCATCTGACATGCACGAAGAATCTCGATTTAGTGCATCTGGTGTGCCCCAAAATCGTATCTCAAAACATGCGCCCAACATGCGCGAAAATCCAAATCGGTGCATCCATCATGCACGAATGAAAATCTAGACCCTGCGCACTCAATATGCACGGAATCACTAAATCCAATAGCAACGTCGAATATGCGTAAGTCCAGTCAAAAGCACGGAATGCAAGAATCCACATCAATATCACAATCAAAATCGACATACCGGAAGGCATCAAATCGAAGTCAGGTGCAATCGTAATGCACAAAATATAAATCCGGTGCAACAAAGGCACGAAATATAAATCTGATGCGATAAACGCAAGAAACATAAAACTGGTGCGACAAATGCACGAAGTATAGAACTGGTGCATCCCATGCACAAATACCAAGCAATAACTCAAATACATAAGCAGCAACACCAAGTGTATCCAGATATGAAGAAAATCATAAACGTGTGCAGCTGCGGGCACAAAACACATATCGATGCACTACAAGCACATATAAGCTATACCGAGTGCAAAATCAAAACACTAAAATTACATGAAACTCTGCTGGAAGCGTAAATCAAATCACCAGCATAAAATAGGCATGAAATCGCAATCAACAGCTCAAGAGTAATAACTATGTACAAGGTATAAATACCAAGTAGGTGCAACCATGGTGCACAAAATCAAATATCATGAAACTCAGTCATCAAGACTAAATCATGCGAATAGATCGCCCAAAATACCGAAATCCAAAGCAACGGATACGTGATAATCAAATCACAAAATCACAAATCATAATTACCGTCGTCGGTATACCCTCCTTCAGGGTCAAGAAGGTACCGGTACATCCGATGCTAGCGGCGCAAGATATCTACTTGCCTCTTGCTCGCGGCTGGCGTCCTCTGCCTATGGTTCCTGATCCTTCCTGTAGATTACCAACTCGCAATCCATCGACTCATCGGCCCGGTCAGGTGTGCTGACAGGAACGATTCCGTTCTTGCACTTCCCTGGTCATCTCTCGGTCAATCCTCACGACCGCTCGTAAAGCAGCACATCTCTGGCGCCGACCTCGGGTCCTCTGAATGCATATCACACATCCGATCCTGGGTGCAACTCTTATTGCAGCAGTGTACTGGAAGGAATCCTACTCAAGGTCTCTTCTGATCTTGCCTAAGCCAAACTGTAAGGAGGCTGGTACTCTGGCGTAATCTTTTCTCGCTCTCTGGACCTCTGCGTCCTTAGTACAACATCCCCTCGAAGCTGGTCGCATCTCTGCGCCTCTGTATGCATGTCTGGCCTTTAATCTTAACGGGGTGTAGTAACAGCTCGTCTGCCTCTCGCACGAACTTCTTGTCCCGCTTGTCTGTATCATCGACCATTCGACGTCGCGTCTTTATCTGCACACTGCAATGTCCTCGGCTACGGTCCATCCGAAGTCTCTAACACAGACTCAAAATCACGAACTCAGTATCTTCATCACTCCGTAGAAGATATCTAGCCGAACACGTCCTCAACGTGCATGTCACATCTCTGATGTCAGCGGAGTGGAACGTCATCTCATCGAAATCTCGTGCGAACTCTTTACTCCACCTTGCTCAAATATCGACTGATTCGGACTCATCTCATCGTGGCTACACGAACTGCGGTCCGACGGCTATGCTCACATCTGGAGTCTTCCAAGCAGTGTCCCATCACAATATCCGAAAGATGTCGAACCATCCGATCGACTCGTCAGAACATCATGATCCCCCAAGAGCTCACATCTCGGGTACAGTTTAGTAGTATCGAGTACATGCCACAGCGTCGGTGGTCCAGCCGTAGAAGGGCAAACCCAAGCCTCACTAATGGCGCCGAGGAACTGCCGCAAACCCTAAGGTTCAAAGGCTTTCACACGGTCATTAAGTCGAGTTAGGGTTTCATTCTTCTAGAGGGTCCATAGAATCAGCTGCATGTCTTTCCGTATACTTTAAACTTGGAAAATAGGTTCCTGACATTCGATCGTCTCAATCAACTCTCAACGAATCTGCATGAAGTCGCCTCTAGCTGGAATCAATCCACCTGATGACCTCACATCGGGGTAAGCGAACTCACCACACGTCCTAGTCATTCATCCTCGGTGATTAGTGACTCACCATCATATCTCAAGAATATGCTCATGCTGCAGTAGCTCCAATCATCTGGGCGATATCTCATCATTTGCAGCAACAACTGGCTCATACGCCTGTACGCCGAACAACGCCTCAATCCCCCAGAAAAGGCGATACATAAGCGGTCATCTCAGAATCGGTCTGCTCTAGATCTGAGCAAGACTCTCCACACTGGAGATCTTCAACACAACTGGGCCCGCTCCGGCGCAAAAATCGGACGAATCACCTTCGTCTCTCAAATCGGGTAGACTAGCTATCATCTGTCGCATATCTACCTGAAAGCTCCGGCAATCTCAGCTCGTAAGCTCCGAAAGCAACATCCTGTCAATCTCAGCAACAGCTGGTCCATCTGTCTGCACGGTAGGCGACATCACAATCTCTGAGGTATGCTGTACATCAACAGTCCTCTCTCAACTGGCAGCTCTAACAATGACCCGATCATCCGGTGCAAGACCAAGCACTTGCCTCCACTAGAGGTCACAATCCACAATACCAACTCGAGACGTTCTCATGTCACCAGAAAACACAATGGTCGGCCCTCGTACCAAACGAGCTCACACCGGCCGTAACCCTAGCAGCAGCCCAAACTGCGCTCAAACATGGTGACAGGAACCTGATTCGAGTATCAAGAGAGCACACCAGTGGCAAGAAGGGAAACAACAGATCCAGAGTGGATACATGATCATAGGAAGGAACAACATCAATGAAGGTATGATCATGAAACTAATAGAATCGGGGATCTCAAATGGATGTATAATCCTGGATATGAAGAGAATCACTGATCTCGAAAGTATGTACATCCTAAGGTTCCTTAAGCGGAGTGTCGTGTCGTAAGTATGCCGCGGAACATACCAACGGTACGTCACTCTACTTTAGTCACCTATTCCATCAACCAAGGGTCATCCTACAGGACGAAAGTTCGGGTTTACACCCCCTCGACCAAGTCTAAGTTCCGTAAGGTCAAGCCTAAGTTCTGCATATAAATAACGCCCTAGGCTCCATATAGTCAAACTTAGACTCGAACCAAGGTCAACCTAGCGCTCTGATACCAACTTTGTCACGACCCGAAAGAGCACGTGACTGGCCCTTGGACCATATGAAGTCTATAGGACCCCATCTGATCCAAGTAAGCCAAAAGCCCAGCAATCTAAAACCATTTAAAGAGTAAATAAGGAAAACTGTTTTTGAAAAGTAAGGAAATCATGTTTGGAAATCAAAGTTTTTAAATAACTAAGCCGAATATGTATTTTTTTAAAATGTGTAACCTTTCCTGAAAATTTCGGCAGAGTTTCCTTTGTAAAAACTGGCCCCGAACGGGGTACAACAAGAATAATATATATGAAATGATAAAAGGCATCCCCAAGCGGGAGCTAGCTCTTCATCCATCGACGGTCACAACCACGCAAGCAATAATAATATACAACGCCAAAGGGCGAGGATCAAAACCCAAAAAAAAAGAAACTCAAAACAGCCAGAAAACCGTAATACTACTAGCGCGACTCTAAGGTCGAAATAAAACAACACTGTTTTCTAAGTCTGAAACAATAAACAAGTTTTTGGTTGATGGACAATTCTAGATACAATGAATAATACCAATACAATAGCGGTTCTGATACAAAAGAACCCACCTAACCAAGCAAGTCACCCGATGGAAGCAGTGTGCCCGAAATGTCGCTAAGGAATCTGTACGGCAAAAACCTGCAAGAACTGGGGCACAACGGGGGTGAGTTGCCAACTCGTGAATAGAGATATATCTACAAGCAGAGATCGAATGCATGACCCATCCTAGGTCAATACGATCAGATATAAATAAACCTCAATATGAATAAACCTGAAACATGCTAAACTGGCAATGTAATCTCTATACATGAGTGTAATGCCAAGAGCTCGTGCTAGTGCCTCAGGTAATAGCATGTCAAGAATATGAGGTATGATCAATGTAATCAAATCTGCACACACGTGGATCCCGTCCACTCGTCACCCACTGACAATAACCATCATGCAAGTAAATATCATAACCTGTGCATGGAAATATGAGGATATAATCCACCCGTGTCCCTCGCGACACATCAAAATCATGGAACCAGGGTGCCCAGCATCGACACCCGAAAACATCATGAAAACCGTGCCCAGCATCGGCACGTAAATCCTCATATATCGGGCTCCGTCAGTCCGGATCGGCCCGCGGGCTCTGTCTGCGGTATCGGCCCTCGGCCCCGGCAGTATGCCCAAACATCTATCGACTCTGGTCGGTATCCTCCGGATAATCGCCAGGTCCAACCAATCACCGGTAGGTGCTCGTCCGCCTCCAGGCTTAATCGGCAAAGCTCATCGATCATCTTGCCGAGGGGAACCATACCGGGTCCACCGTGTACCCGCAATCGGCTCATCCACTCCTCGATTCGGGTTACACATGTCGCTCTCAGCACCGAGAAAACACATGGTGGACGCACTGAAATATCATATCAAGGGTAACCGGGTTTATAAAGTAATGATATATTCTCTTTTTAAAACACCCTCGGTTCCCAAATCCAGAAATATCATAGAAACAACATATCTCAATGCGTAAAATCAAGCATGAAGCATGCTACATGTGAAGGAATGTATGTACATCATCATGTCATGCAAGGATCATATACTGAATGCAATAGTACTACAGTGTAGTGACATGGCAATTATCGATGATAAGTGTGTGAGCCGGCAACAAGTGTACGTGGAGCATATGCATCATCGATAATGGTGCTGGTGTCCTAGCAGCATGACTGAATATAACAACAATACAAGCGATGCAATGCAGATAGCAGGAATAATGCGGAAACGAATAATCAACGCAAAAACACAGAACCTGCCTCACAAGATATGTCATGCAACCTTGCCTTTTGAAATAAGACTAATCAGGGCTTTTGGTAAAGTAAGGGCTACGGTGTTTTAAGAAAAGATGCATCATTTGAAAATATGCGTATAACCCTTCTGCTTATCTTTAAAATATCCCCGATTCGTTACTTTTGAAATAGGTATGACTCGGTCTAGTCCAATGCCCACTAAGAAATCTGGACCGGTGGGGTATGAAACCACCTAATCTGAGTCAATATATAAGTATAGATATGATAGTCGGTGATCTCGCCTCAATAACATATCGTAAGATATCCTCGAATCATGAGGGCGGATCTATCATCAATATCGGCTCGTACGGTAAATCGTCGTATGGCATCCCAATAGCTGGGTAGGGGTCAATGTCACACTATCTCATCACATATCAGATATCACCATCATCAGATCACACATCTGGGGTGCTACTGTAAGTCTAGTACAAATCGATACCATCTATAAAAATATGAATGCGGGTAAAGCACATGTCCAAAGGCCCGCTAAACTATCATATCGCACCTCAAAAGGCGACTGTGTCACACCGCCGATCTCACGGCATCACATCAAGTAACACCTCAAACCCACGTATCATCACCAAACCCGTATATGAACACATAGTCCCATACCCATGTGTAGATATACGCACCAACATATGAGAATATGAATGCAAGAATGTGTGTAAATATAAGGGTAAGTATAGGTATGAGTGCAATCGCTACCCTAGGGTTCGCACTATACTATACCCAAAGATCTCAGCATCAAGAATACCATTATTACTATCAATGATCCTAACCACACATAATAATATACGTGTGTATACGTATTCGTATACAACACCACGGACTGCGGGGGTGCTATACGCCATCCACCCGACTTCTCCCCGTAGATATAAATCTACTCACCTTGCTTCTCATGTGTCGGTGCCGATGTCGCCATCTTCATCTTCTTTGCCTCAACATCTCGTAGGGTACCTACAAGTATATCACAACGCTAAAGCACATGAAAATCACATCGGAAACCAAAATAGCACACGCTACCCGCATAGGTAAAAACCTATCGACTCGCATGTTAACACAATCAATATCCACTTGTCGTTGACGTCCAAACGCCATCCGACAAGAATGAATCACCAAATACCAAAATCCATGCTAAATCAAGTCATAAAACATACACCAACATAGGAAAATCAACCCAGATTTCACCCTAGATGGAATCAATCAAAACTAGAAGTACCCAGGGTCAATACTAGAGGAAATGGGGGCATGCACAGAAAACGAGGCAATTCCTTAAAATACCTTATTTTAGAATTTTCCATAATTTTCCCCATTTATCTGTATTTAATTATACCAGAATATTAAAATATTCATTAAAATAATATTAAATTATAAAATTTCCCAAAAATCATATTTTATTATTTTGAAGACGTTACATATGCACAGTCTTAGTTGGAACTCGGTTCAAAAGGTATGCAGCTGATTCTAGTGCATATCCCCAGAATGATCGCGGTAACTCAGCGTTACTCATCATGGAACGTACCATATCCAATAGGGTCCGGTTCCGTCTCTCCGATACACCGTTATGTTGCGGAGTTTATGGAGGAGTAAGATGAGAGAGAATTCCATTCTCTTTTAAGTAATCCAGGAACTCGGCACTTAAGTATTCACCACCTCGATCAGATCTTAGTGTCTTGATACTTTTGCCTGTTTGTTTTTCCACTTCATTCTTATATTCCTGGAATTTTCCAAAGGCTTCGGATTTATGTTTCATTAAGAAGACATAACCGTACCTTGAAAAGTCATCCGTAAAAGTAATGAAGTAAGAATAACTGCTTCGCGCATGTGTAGACATTGGACCGCACACGTCGCTGTGTACGAGTCCCAAAAGCTTGCTCGCTCTCACTCCGTGTCCAGTGAACGGAGTCTTTGTCATCTTTCCTTTGAGACAGGATTGACAAGCTGCATATGATTGATATTCGAACGGATCCAAATATCCTTCTGTATGTAACTTCGTCAACCTTCTCTCATTGATGTGACCCAGTCTATAATGCCATAAGAAAGCCTGATTTGATTCCGGCGACTTTCTTTTGTGTGTATTCTGGACATTGAAAATCTGTGGTTGGTTTAATACGTATATTCCATTGTTTAATGTACCTGACCCAATCAGAACTTGATTAAGGCGAATGTTTACAACATTACTTACAAACGCAAATTCATAACCTTCTTTAGAAACTAAAGATACAAAAATGATATTACAAGTTGCATTGGGTACAAAATAACAATTACGCAAAACCAAAACGTGTCCATCTGACAACCCCAGGTGATAGTCCCCCACGGACTCAGCATCCATGCCAGCTCCGTTTGCAACTCTGAGGGTCATATCACCTGCCTTCAAAACCCTACGGTTTCTCAACGCCTACAAAGAATTACAGATATGAGATCCTGATCCGGTATCCAATACCCAGGAAGTAGAGTTTATTGATAGACAGTTTTCAATAACATACACACCTGAAGCTGAAGCCGCAACACGCTTCAGATCCTGTGTTCTGGCCTTCCAAGCCCTGCAATCTTTCTTTCTGTGTCCACTCTTGTGACAGTAAAATCATTCTTCCTTTCCCACAAGTTTTTCCGCTTCCTTTGTTGCTTTTGCATTTCCCTTCGTATCCACCTTACTAACACTGCCCCTTGGTTTTGCGGGGGTTTTCTTCTTCTTTCCCTTGGCTTTCGCCTTGGACCTAGAAGATGAAGATCCTCCTACAAACAAAGTGGATGTTTTCCTACCTTTCTGTAGGGTGCCCTCTGCACTCCTCAGCATGTTGAGGAGTTCTGAAAGTTCAACTTCTTTTTCCTGTAAGTTGAAGTTCAGGATGAACTGGGCGTAAGTGGAAGGAAGGGACTGAAGAATCAAGTCCGTATAGAGCTCATTACCCAACGTGGTCCCAAGGTCCGCGAGCTCCTCAATGAAGCCAATCATCTTAAGCACGTGTTCCGCTACCGGTGATCCGATGGCCAATCTCGCCGATGTAGGGTTACTAGGCACGCGCACAAGGGTCTACGAGGCATCAACCATGCCCGATTAAAAATTTAGCCGTGCCGAACAACCCGAATACCGATCTTTAAACTAGAGATTAGGCGAAAACTAGCATGTTAACAACTTTAACACTAAGTGAGAGGGATTACAACCTTTGTAGATCCGGTCCTTCTCTTCATATGCTCCGTGTTGTGGTCCCTTCGCTGCGATCATCGGGTTCCGGACTCTCGAGAGGTTCCACGAAGAGAAAGATGCAACCTTTGCTTCCGATCTTCGATACAAAGATGATCTACCTTGAAGTTTCGTTAACACAAGCTAACATTCATGAAATGATGTGAACAGCCTCATCTAAATGGCAAGGGATGATGAGGATGATGAAGTAGGATTTTTGCTCTCTTTATTTATCTTTTTCTCACATATTTTCATCTCAAATATCAAAGCAAGAAAGCTTTGTAAGCAAAGAAGAAGAAGGAAGAAGATGATCAATATATCATAGAATTCCTTTTGTGATGAATAATAAAAGAGATAATGATGAATTATGCAACCATGGTAAAGTAACCATTGTAGAGATTGAACTAGAGTTAAAGGGTGTGGTTGGGTTAAGAAATATCATGCTAAAATATCTTTTCCAAAACAAAAAAGAAAACCTTCTAGAAACATCTAGAAAGGTTTAACCCTAATCAAACCCTAACCATGTTTAATCTCTACTAAACATGTTGCATTAGTAATCATATCATGTTACAATATTATATATCACATATATAATATTTATTGTAACAAAATAAAATAATACAATTAACATATATCGCATATATATCAATGTATTATCCGAGTGAGAAAAAGAATCTTTTAGTGAGCTAATATTAGTTAATGTCATTTAATATATCATATATATTATTATACATTAAATTATCGAATCAACACTTGATCCGACAATCCGGCTATATCGTATATAACCGACTAATATTTATCCGTACCGATTCATCGAATCAACACTTGATCCGATGACCCGGCTGATATCAAATATCGCGAGAATATAATACGGTATCACATATCGCATTATCCTCGGTTCCGCACATATCACATATGTACCCCTACTCCGTTTTGCCTGAGCCAAGAAACCTCTGTGTAGGACTCTAAAGAATCGTCAATACGCCGGCAGTAGGTGATGATCATATCAAAACCCACAAGCTGCAAGCGGTCAGCTAAACGTAACTGCTACCCAGGTATTAAGCGCTCAGAAGATCAACAAGCAAGCCTGTACATTCTCCTGTGAATCCAAACAGTAACACTCCCGTACAGTCCGGTCTCGTCGTCTGATATGTTGCATATCTCGCCTAGGGGTGGTAAACGTTAGACCCCAGTAGGGCGATAAGTCGTGTCGATATAAGGTCTATAACAGTTCGAGAAACTACTGATAACACTTACCAGTAAATCTCAGCAACCCTGGCCAGGGATTTCCTGTTATAGCCAATCGAACACAGCACAACATCAACTCCCTATACCGGGAGAGACGAATCCCCTCCTATCGCTCATTGCCTCCGTGTGATTCAGGACTGTACCCAAAAGCCACCTTTTTGCACGCCCTCTTGGACGTGGTATGATGGAAATCAAAGCACAGTGGGAATCACACAAGACTCTATGACGATCTTGGGTCAACAGACTACTCTGTACCAGTGTCACCGGAGAACTGCCATCTGACGTGAGGTATAATACCATCTGGGAGTTCTCGGCGAGTCCGTCCAGTGTACCCAGTATCCACTGAGCACCCGTACACCATCCTTGATGTCAAACACCGATGGATATGGGATCATCCATCGCCCATCATATGGGTCAAGATGCTTATACGCTAGTCTACTCTGGTGTATCGATGCCCTGTCTCGATACCCCCTCGACTAGGAACAGTTATAGGATGTACTCGTCGACTACCATGGCCCCACTAGTATGATCTCATCATAGTCCCAGTAGTCGAGTACATATCCTAAGGGCTTTATCAACATGTAACATAGAGACAATCAGAGTACATGTTAAGATAAAGTACAACCAGATAGCATACTATCATGTCGAGCAAGAAAGTCCTCCCTATATATGTCCTAGCATCCACTACAATATACATCGTATGTACAGTAATGGCCTCTAGGGCATACATATAACTAACAATCTCCCACTTGCACTAGGGCCATCTGTTATGGTATCGCATACCCAACAATTAGTTGCGGTTGTAGTATCTCATACTCAACCATCCCATAAAAAGTCTCTACTGGGAAAAAGGCCTTTGTGAGTGGATCCGCGCTGTCGTCCTCTGTGTCTACTCTCCTAACCTCGATCTCCCTGGAGATCAACCATCTCCATGACCAGGTGATATTGCCTAAGAATTATATCTGGATTTCTGATAGGACGGTAGTTCCTTGGCTAAAGCCACAACTCCATTGTCACACAATGGTAGGAACGAAGTTCATCTTATGAACTTATATATATCTAGATTGCCTCTTTGGTAGCATCCTTGGTAACGATGTATCTTGCCTTTAATCGTCTAGTAAGTCACGGTATCTAGCTTGGAACTCTTCCAACATACCGTCCCTTCGCTGAGGGTAAAGACAATGCCTACGACTGACATTCAGTCGTCCTTATCACCCTGGAACTTTTCCAGTGATTCTCCCCAGGATCGATTGATACCATCTCACTACAACTAGTGAGAATCCTAACATCCAATTAGATCTATCTCATAGATCCAAAAACCCAGGATTTAGGAGGTATCACTTTGATCCTATATGGAGAATCCTTGTGATAAGCGGAGATTGACCGATCGTAGCATATGAAACTCCTTCCCTATCAAGAGTATGTCATCCACGCACTCTACGAGGATCACTACCATACTCCCTACTACCTTTTTGTATATACAAGGTTCATCTACCATTTTGATGAAGTCAAACTCTTTGACTACCACATCAAAACAGATGTTCCAACTCCATGATGCCTGTTTTATCATATAAAACATCTTGCACACGTTTCCGCTGCTCCCACTGTCTACGAAGCCCTCTGGCTTTGTACTTATAGACGCTCTTTTCTAAAACATCATTTAGAAAAGCGGTCATGACACCCAACCACCAGATATCGTAGTCATGGTATGTAGTCGTGGCAAGTAGGATCTGGATAGACTTAAGCATAGCTTTGAAAGTCTCAACTTTTCCATGTACACTAAGTAATCTTCTCAAGATATACTCGCTCCTGATGGGGATTTAACCCTTCAGATAAAGCAACCAAAGTCCATACTTTGTTGGTGTATAAGGATTCCATCTCAGATCGATAAGCACCCAGCCATTCTTACAGAGTCCCACTCCTGATGGCCAGCTCGAAACTAGTTGGGTCATCATCTCATGATGCAATCCTCTCTCCTACTGTCATAGAGAAACCGAAGTACCTCTCAGGTGGGTGAGGAACCCTACTAGATCGGCGGAGAGGCTGAGGTTCGTTGGAAACTATTGAATCCTTTCATTCTACCAAATCATCAGTTGCAGTTTGTATAGCTTGAACCTTTCCAGTTCTACATAACAGAACTGTAAGTCTACGCTAGCGCCCCGGCCATCTACAAACGCCAAAAGCGGAACAAAAAAATTTTAACTGGCGCTATCGTATACTTTAACCCGGATCTTCCATTATTGCTAAACTAACAAACTGTAAAGAGTGTAGAAAGGTTATACCGAACGATCCGAGTCCTTCGTTCTTTAACCATCATCCCACGCTCCGTTGCGGCTGCTCCAATCTCGTCGATCTCCGATATCCTCGTCGAGGTGGCACCACATCGTCGATTCTTTAAACGGGCTCCCGCCTCTGATTTGAGGCAACTCGGTCGTCAAGTTTGCTAAAAGAGACGACCAAGAATGATGTAGAGAATGAGTAGATGACTTTGTCTCACTTCGTCCAAATCCGTGGACGATCGGTTAATGAAGTTGCCGAGGGAATTGGGTGATGGAATGAAATGAGGTAATGAAATTTCCATGCACCCAAATACTATCATAATCTTTTTCTACAAATGAAACATCAAGTGAGAGTGAGGAGGAGAGAGAGGGCCGGCCACTTTATAGAAGGAGGGAGGTGATGGTAGGAGCTATCATGGAGGTGACCATAATCAACCATCCTTATCATAACAAAAGATCAAGAACAAATATCTTAAGAAAAACAAGAAGCTTTAATGATAAAGCATGTGTCACTAATCCTTGTCACCACAAACTAGAAACTTCTAGAACCTTCTAGAAGCATGACTCACTCTCATCCAAGAAAAGATAAATCCGTCTTTAACCGAATGTTAAAAGACGGCTGATAGAAAACTGGAAACTGGCAACTTCCAAAAGTGATCCTGAAACGACTTTCAGGATAACCCCGAAACTGTATAAATATACCCGCATTTGTATTACGACCGAATACAAATGCAATTGAGACAAAGATATTATACCTACTCAATATAATACTCGGATCCGGCTTAAACCAAAGCCGACCAGTATCATTTACCCGAAAAATAACACGTGCGTAAACGCACGTGCATTTTCCGAACCCTGCCATAAAACCATACGGCCTCTACAACGTTTCGCCCGAACTTGGGAAACTGTCTGTGGGGGACTCTAATGACTCGTCAGTACCCTGGCAGTGGGTTTTAACCCCAAACCGTCAGCGGCACTAGCAATACGTAACGGCTGCCCATGGACTGACCTCAAGGGATGCTGATGAGCGAACTCATCCAGAAAACCCTACTGAGCCTAACAGTGACAATGTATATACAGTCCGGTCCGTTCTTCTATGAGTATCGCATATCTGCCTAGGGGGCTAGTAATGTCAGACCCCCAATAGCAGTTAAGTCGTGTCGGAGTGAAGCCCAATAACACCCTGAGATACTACTGGAGTACCTACCAGTAAATCTCCTGCCATGGCCATGGACTTTGTGTAATGGCTCTCCTAGACACAGTACGACCTCGCCCCCAATACCGGGAGAGACGAATCCCCTGCCGATCCGCTCACGTGCCTCCATATGGCTCGGGACTGTACCCAAAAGCTACCTGTTTGCACGACTCCTTTGAGCCGTGGTAGGGTAGAAATCAAAGCACAGTGGGAACTCACACGAGACAATTGACGACCTCAGGTCGATGAACTAACCTGTACACATGTCACCAGGGAACTGCTATCTGACGATAGATATAATACCAACTAGCAGGTTCCCGGCGAGTCCTGTCCGGTGTACTCATAACCCAATGAGCACCTGTATACATCTTAGGTGATCCAACTGACACCAGTGGCTTGTGAGACCGGCCACCGCCCCTCGTCGGGGTCTCGACTGTACACACTAGTCTACTCCGGAGTATCGATGCCCTGTCTCGAAACTCCCACGACTAGGGACCACAATTAAGGATATGCGTATAAACCACCCAACTCTCACGTATATGATCGCCATCATATTGTTGGTGGTAAAGCAAGATCCTAAGGGCTCTATCAAAGTGTAATATGTAATCAGTCACCTGATCATGTACACGACTGATAAAGGCAAACCAGATAGCATACTATCATTTCGAGTAAGACTGTCCTACTGGTATAGGTCATCCGCAATCATTGCAATCACGTACCTGCGATCCAATAATTGACTATGAGGGCACTATCTCCAACAATCTCCCACTTGCACTCAAGGCTAATTATTGCGATGTCGACTACTTACAGCCCGTGTGAAACCGAACATCCAACTCCTCTACTAATCAGTATCACAAAGCCCGTTTGTAAAACTATTGTGTTCGAGAAATAGCCTTAGTGAGTGGATCCGCCTAGAAGTTTCTTTCTATATCTCTCTTAATCTCAAATTCGCGGAGAAAGCCATCTCCCGAATTGAGTAACACTTGTCTTAGAATATGTCTGGATATCTGATGGGACCTAGTTCATAAATGAACTCCAAATCCAAACTTCTTAGACTGTATCGATCACTGAACCCAATCAGTATCCGGCACCATGCCACCCACAGTATCCTCTTGAACCACCTGTCCATAATACTGTCCCTCTTCTTCAGAGGAAAAACTATAACTCTGACAATCACTCTGTCATCCATGTCACCTTTGAAGCCTGGAATGATAACCGTCTCCCGAAGGAGGCTGCCGTCATCAAATCCGTAGAACATGTACTTATGTTCTAAAACTGCTTCCTTATGTTTCTCCAGGATTGGATTAATACAAACTTATCGCATCAAGTGCAAAAACAACATTTGGTGTGGTACTTGATATCTCATGATTGACTCAATTGCCTAAGCAAGTGATCTGCCAATCATGCACATCCCTCTCCCCTTTAGTCTGTAAGACACCTTTAGAGAGGGTGACTCCATCACCTGCAGGTACACCACCATGCTAGGAGTCAACTATTCCAAAAACCATTAGAATATCTGTCAAAGTACCCACATTGGGAAACTACCCAAATCCAGATCTAAAACCACAGATCTAGAAACCAGAATGTCAAATATTATATCCATATCCTGTCTGGAGAAACAACTGTGTGACGACCACAGTACAACCGATCGTAGTATAGGAATTTTACTTCCTACTCTGTGTATGTCATCCAGATACCATGACATCACACCCTACTACCTTCTTAACTGATCATTCCCTTATTCTGATTGAAGTCAAAACCCATGACTGTCATATCAAAATTAGATGATCTATCTCCGCTATAACTGCTCAAGTCTATAAATAGATATAAGCATCTTGCCCACTATGCTTCCGCTGCTCCCACTGACTACGACAACCCTCCTACCGGGTCTCATATCATGGAACAACAGTAGTGTCAAGTCTGGGTAGATTAGAACCTCCCTGACACCGTCCTTGAGCCTACCGAAGTACCTCTCGGGTGTCTGAGGTTACCCACCATATCTGCGGAGTGGCTAATGGAATGTCAAACCTGATTGAATATTTAGGTCCTATTAAATTTTCCGTAATCGTTCGCGGTTCTGGAATCACTTCCAGTTCTACCATACTCCCACTACTGTTTTCTGAAAAAGATCCATTTTACTAAAACTGTGGCGAGTCAAGAACAATATCACTATTGATCTTCCAAATGGTAGAATATCAACCCTCGTCATAGCCAGGGTCAACCCACAAACAGCCACTACAGAAACGTGCCCTGAGTTATCCAGAGTCTGGTTTTAAGCATAAGCTGGACAACTCCCCATACTTTAACATCTTTTAAGGTACGAACTATTCTATATCCAATATAGAAACTTTGGCACTTATTTAATTGGAACCAGATTCAAATCATGCAACTGTCTCCAGTGCATATCACTTTAATGGAAAGAGGCTAATCAGCATTACTCAACTTAGGAATCCATCCAATTATGAGTAACCTGAAAGAGAAACACGTTTCTCAAAACCATCACTATCATCTGAATACCAATCACAAGAATCTACATCTTCGATCTCTTTGAAGAATCCCGATACTTGTGACACCTGGTTCTCTACTTTATTCTTATACCCACAACTTCTCAAAACTTAGACCTTGTATTTCTTCGAAACACTTGTCTAAATACTAGAGAAGTCATAAGTAAACAGAACATAGTATGATAACCTACCCTTTTGTCCTGATGGACACTGGACAACATACAATACTCTGTATAAGTCCGCTGAGTTAAACAACTCAAAACCTGTGCGTCGTAGGTTGAAAACTGTACCCTGGCGATTTCCTCAAATATCACCAATTACAACGAATTCCGATATAATGAGGATAATCACCTAATTCCTAATATCTTACTCCCACTCATAATCTGTAAAACCATACAGATATGAGAATGAAACCTGGTAAATACATACCCTTGGAGTAAGTATCTAATCGGGAAAACAGTTTTCCTTTAACAATGCAATGAAGCATGAAAATGTTTCGTAGGGGTATCCTGGTATTCATAGTAATGCCTCTTCCATAATCCAATTCATGACTCCAACCGTATATTTTATTGCCATCTCTCCAAATCCCTTTATTTGTCTTTAGTCGTTACCTTCTGTACACCATCGTTAGGCTAAATGGTTTTCTTCCTTCCCTACCGTTCGGCACCAGCCTATGGTTTGGAAGAAGACTATCCAGTAAGCATAATAGGTGTACCCTCCTAAACCAAGGAGTACTCGCAACTGAGAGAAGGTGATGATAAAAGACAACTGAATAATACCTTATTCTTTTAAAGGTGAAATAGGAGTGGCGATGAAGTACGTGGTTTTGGTCGTGAATGATAACAGTCGCAATTTACTTTGCCCTCTTTCTAATCCCTTTATTTTGTCTTTACATATTACCTTCTGCACACCCTACTTAGGCTAATTGGTTTTCTTCATTCCCTACCTTTCGGCACCGGCCTATGGTTTGGAATAAGACTATCCAATAAGCGTAATAGGTGTACTCTCCTAAACCAAGGAGCTCTCGCAACCAGAGAGAAGGTGATAATAAAAGACAACTGAATAAACCAATTCTATTTCTCCTGAACCTGGATCCATCCTCGAAGAAGTCCCTTCGAGTTCGTATATAACCATACGATGGCTCTATCCAATGGAAGTGGATATCCGTAGTAATACAGGTGTTCTGAGAAATTCAAAGGGTAAAAGAAGGAGTGGCAATGACTTATGCAACTCAGACAATCCAAAAGCCAGTATTTTAAGAAGGTTCGGTCAACCTAGTCACTGAGTCATAGTCTAGGGTCGGTCAAAGGTCGCTGCCAAAGAGAGAGAGAAAAGAAACACTCTGCGTGCACTCTAACCTAGATCAGAATGGTTATCACTTTATCTAATCCGGAAACCTCCCACTGTCCTGTCAAATTCTCCTCAAAACCTAAAGAAGAATCAATCGGGATCACCCGAAGAGTAAACCAACTCATCAGTGGGAATCGGGATCCAACTCTCATCGCATGATAACGTGACGGAATCCACTCTCGTTATAACACTCCAGAAGGTATGCGCATGCCTGGAAAGTTTCAGTTTCTTTAGAAACTCCCGATATGATTTTTACCCCATGTTCTTATGACCTTGATGAAAGCCAACAAATCATAAGTCACATGTCAAGTTCTGCCCGTCATTATCTTGTTAATTCGAACCCACCCGTACATACCCTTGACGAAAGCCAACAAGGTAATACGACTGTCCCAAACCAACACATCTATCTATGCAACAAATGAATACCCCAGCAACTACCAAACACTATGCCTTGACGAAAGCCATCAAACATAGCTTGAATATTACTGACCATCCATAAGAAACGACGGAGGGCTACGGCTGGTTTTTGGCGAAAAACCTTTAACGTAATGAACTTGATCTCGTTGAAGGAACCTGATAGCTTTTTATAAAATATAGTGGCGAAAACCTTTTGCTAAAGAGGTCACTCCCGGTAAAGGGATCTCGGCTCTTTCCTCGTGGAATGAGGTGCAGGATATTCCACTGAATACCGCTATGCAAAGCAACTTGTAATCGACTATAGTGAAGTTATTACGCTGACGCAAACTTCTGTCCAAGGGGACAGTCCCGGTGAAGGGATATCGGCCCTTGCCCCGTCGAATGAGGTGCAGTATATTCCACTGAATACCGCTATGCATAACAAAAGGAAACGTCTTTGCAATAACACTTTTTAAATTTGTTCCAACAACATCCAAACAGGTTTGTTTTACTTTGCATTGATCAGAATCAAAGCAGTCCCATCATTTAATCACACCAGAAAAGAACGAAAATAAAATGTACGTATATGCCATCCGCATTCGTCACTCGGTCCCGTCATCACTCGTTAGGTTACTTAACTAACGACAGAGCGGGGACTGGACTAGCGCGGGTGTAAAACATATACAACATCTAATTGTATATAAACCAATATACAGTAATCGCTCCAGGCGTGATAATATGCAACATTACAGAACAGTAATAAGCATCACAGAACAATACAGATAATCTGGGATCCCCGGGTTTCACAGAGCCGCTGCTGAAACCCTACGTTCCCCTGTCGTGTGGATAGCCTATGCAATGAAACCTAGACCCCTACGGGTGCGGCAAGTCACCCGCCAAAACCTGAAGCGAGGCAGCCCCCTACATCATAGTGAATGGACCACCCAGCACTTCACGGAATCCGGTAATCTTGGGCACCCCTCCTTGGGTCAACCTGTACCCCCTACGAGTGCGGCGAATAGTCTGCCAATTCTAGAGTGGGGCCCCTCTGCCTCTCAAAGCCATGAGATGCGGACCCGTTTCTTCTCAGAACCCGGCTATCCGTGCACTCCGTCTCGGGGCAAAACCTAGTACAGTAATGAAAAATAGTACAATAGGTACATCGACCGCAACCTGGTCGTGCCCCAAAAGAATATTATACAACAGGCAGTAACGGCAGTCCACAAGTTGGACGCTCGCCCCGCAATATCAAATGTACAAATAAACACAAACTGTACTACCATTGCACACTGCTATCCACCACGACAAATCCGCAACATCACAGCACAACACAGAACATCAACGCGAATGTCACGTTCGCAAACCCGTCTAAAAGAACTATAGCAATCAGACGCAGTTTACCGATCAAATGACATTCCCGGTCGGAGATATAATGTAAGCACTGTAAACTAACGTGCTTAAATTTCGATCGACCAAATATCAAAAAGTGGGCCCCACGACTTACTGGTGAACAGTAACAAAATCTGGGCCAAAACGATATTTACCAAAAACCACAAAATCCAACATATAACCCACTGTACAAATTTGGGAGCATGAGCTCACCAAGTGGCCGCGGATGCGCGGCCAAACCATGGGTTTGGCCGCGTTTCCGCGGCTGTTTGGTGGAGTCATGTCCCCAAATTTTGTCGTGGTTCTTAGAAACTCCTGCACAGTGTTCTGAGACATGTAGAAAAATTTTAGGAGGCCATTTAAAATCAACAGAAACTGTCAAGTTGGAAAAATGCAATTTTTGATTTCCGGTTCGATCGATGTTTTAAACGCGTTAGCACAAGTTAGCATAGCAAAATGGTTAGGCTCTGATACCACTGTAAGTCTACGCTAGCGCCCCGGCCGTCTACAGACGCCAAAAGCGGAACAAAAAACTTTTAACTGGCGCTATCGTATACTTTAACCCGGATCATCCATTATTGCTAAACTAACAAACTGTAAAGAGTGTAGAAAGGTTATACCGAAAGATCCGAGTCCTTCGTTCTTTAACCATCATCCCACGCTCCGTTGCGGCTGCTCCGATCTCGTCGATCTCCGATATCCTCGTCGAGGTGGCACCACATCGTCGATTCTTTAAACGGGCTCCCGCCTCTGATTTGAGGCTACTCGGTCGTCAAGTTTGCTAAAAGAGACGACCAAGAATGATGTAGAGAATGAGTAGATGACTTTGTCTCACTTCGTCCAAATCCGTGGACGATCGGTTAATGAAGTTGCCGAGGGAATTGGGTGATGGAATGAAATGAGGTAATGAAATTTCCATGCACCCAAATACTATCATAATCTTTTTCTACAAATGAAACATCAAGAGAGAGTGAGGAGGAGAGAGAGGGCCGGCCACTTTATAGAAGGAGGGAGGTGATGGTAGGAGCTATCATGGAGGTGACCATAATCAACCATCCTTATCATAACAAAAGATCAAGAACAAATATCTTAAGAAAAACAAGAAGCTTTAATGATAAAGCATGTGTCACTAATCCTTATCACCACAAACTAGAAACTTCTAGAACCTTCTAGAAGCATGACTCACTCTCATCCAAGAAAAGATAAATCCGTCTTTAACCGAATGTTAAAAGACGGCTGATAGAAAACTGGAAACTGGCAACTTCCAAAAGTGATCCTGAAACGACTTTCAGGATAACCCCGAAACTGTATAAATATACCCGCATTTGTATTACGACCGAATACAAATGCAACTGAGACAAAGATATTATACCTACTCAATATAATACTCGGATCCGGCTTAAACCAAAGCCGACCAGTATCATTTGCCCGAAAAATAACACGTGCGTAAACGCACGTGCATTTTCCGAACCCTGCCATAAAACCATACGGCCTCTACAACGTTTCGCCCGAACTTGGGAAACTGTCTGTGGGGGCTAATGACTCGTCAGTACCCTGGCAGTGGGTTTTAACCACAAACCGTCAGCGGCACTAGCAATGCGTAACGGCTGCCCATGGACTGACCTCAAGGGATGCTGATGAGCGAACTCATCCAGAAAACCCTACTGAGCCTAACAGTGACAACGTATATACAGTCCGGTCCGTTCGTCTATGAATATCGCATATCTGCCTAGGGGGCTAGTAACGTCAGACCCCCAATAGCAGTATAAGTTGTGTCGGAGTGAAGCCCAATAACACCTTGAGATACTACTGGAGTACCTACCAGTAAATCTCCTGCCATGGCCATGGACTTTGTGTAATGGCTCTCCTAGACACAGTACGACCTCGCCCCCAATACCGGGAGAGACGAATCCCCTGCCGATCCGCTCACGTGCCTCCATATGGCTCGGGACTGTACCCAAAAGCTACCTGTTTGCACGACTCCTTTGAGCCGTAGTAGGGTAGAAATCAAAGCACAGTGGGAACTCACACGAGACAAATGACGACCTCAGGCCGATGAACTAACCTGTACACATGTCACCAGGGAACTGCTATCTGACGATAGATATAATACCAACTAGCAGGTTCCCGGCGAGTCCTGTCCGGTGTACTCATAACCCAATGAGCACCTGTATACATCTTAGGTGATCCAACTGACACCAGTGGCTTGTGAGACTGGCCACCGCCCCTCGTTGAGGTCTCGACTGTACACACTAGTCTACTCCGGAGTATCGATGCCCTGTCTCGAAACTCCCACGACTAGGGACCACAATTAAGGATATGCGTATAAACCACCCAACTCTCACGTATATGATCGCCATCATACTATTGGTGGTAAAGCAAGATCCTAAGGGCTCTATCAAAGTGTAACATGTAATCAGTCACCTGATCATGTACACGACTGATAAAGGCAAACCAAATAGCATACTATCATTTCGAGTAAGACTGTCCTACTGGTATAGGTCCTCCGCAATCATTGCAATCACGTATCTGCGATCCAATAATTGACTATGAGGGCACTATCTCCAACATGAACTTGCCTCGAGCTTGTCCGGATTTTGCTTTTAGACATAGGCCGGACAACCCCAAATCTTAACAAACTTAAGATATGGGCTCTTCCCTTTCCATATCACATATGAAGTGGTAGGCAACTGATTTGATTTGAACCCTATTCAATAGGTATGCAGCTTCTCAAGTGCATAACTCCCAAAAGGAAATAGGAAACTCAGTAGTACTCATCATAGAGCACACCATATCACATAGGGTGTTATTGCTCCGCCCCGATACACCATCTTGCTATGGTGTATATGGAGGAGTAATGCTGAGAGAGAATCTCATTCTCCTTTAGAATAGTCCAGGAATTCCGTGCTCAAGTATTCTCCTCCTTGATCTCATCAAAGGACATAATACTTATACCCGTATTTTTGGTTCTCTACTTCTAACTTATATTCTGTGAATATCTCAAAAGCTTCGGACCTGTGTTTCAACAGAAACATATGTCTGAATCTTGAGAGATTATCAGAGAATGTAATGAAGTAGAAAGAACCGATCTTGGCATGTGTAGACAAGGGACCTTACATAAATCAACATGTATCAATCCCAAGAGTTCACTAACTCTTTCTCTGTTTCCAATAAACAGAGCTGTGGTCATCTTATCTTTGTGACATGACCGGCAAGTTTCACAAGATGTAAATTCAAACTAATTTAAATATGCATCTATATGTAACTTAGCTAGTCGGGTCGCATTGATATGACCTAGTCTACAATACCTCAAGAAGGATTCGTTCATTTCTTAACTCTTCCTCTTGTGTGTGTTCCGTATACTAAGAACTGTAGTTTGATTTAGAACGACAATGCTTTTAGATAACGTGCCTGAACCGATCAACTCTTGATATAGGAAATGTTCAAAACATTATCCAACAATACAAAATTATATCACTTCTTTACTAATAAAGAAACTGATATGATTTTGTATATCAGGTTTGGTATCTAATAACATTCGTTCAGAATCAATGTATTCAGGTAATACAGGGTGATAGTGACCAACAGACTTGGCTGCAACACTTGCACCGTTTTCTGTCTCATGAAACTTATCACCCGTTCTCAGTTCTCTACCTTTCTGTAGCCCATGTAACAGATTACATATGCGGGATCCTGATCTGGTATCACATACCCAGGACGTAAAGGATACTGAGAAACGGTTCTTTGTAATGAACACACCCAAAGATTATGCATCAACATGCACTTTCTTCGTTTGGGCGGCACGGGAAATCTGGAATTCCCCAATCTCCTGCTCTGTCTTATAACAATTATAAGTTGGAGCGGGACCAACGTTCCCCAGCTCAGTATAACAAGCGGGTTCGGTCAATATATCCGTATTATTATCTTGATTAAGGCGTGATATGGTCACTACCTGGAGAGAGAGAAGAAAACACTCAGCGTATGCTCTTGCAAGATTAGATTGGTTATCTAATATATCTAATCAGGATGTCTCCCACTGTTTTAATCAAATCTTCCTTCAAACCTTAAAAGGAAAGACTAGCCGGGATTAATTACACGCTATAAGTTCGCCAATCTTTCAGCCAGGCCAGTGTCGGTAGTTTGAGGGAGGTCCCCCGTGCTTTCGCACGAACCTAATTAAAGTAAACCTCGTTTTCCCAGGGGCGTAACCCCGTTAACACCTTTCTAGACACCTACTTGATCGGCTAATTGTAATGTGTAAAACTCTCCCAGGAGTAACTCTTACTCGCAGCGGGTATCGGGATCCAACTATCTCATAGAAGGTATGCAATCTCATTGCAAATTTCAACAATTGAAATTCCCAATAATATTTTACCCCTAGCATCCTATGACCTTGACGAAAGCCAACAAACCATAGGCTACTAGTCAAGTCCAACCCGTCATTTCTTGATTGAATTAAACCCACCCGCACGACCCTTGACGAAAGCCAACAAAGCAGCATGACTACCCTAATCCAATCACATCATATGCAGCAGATAAGCAGCAGATAGCTACCGCACACTATACCTTGACGAAAGCCAACAAATGTAGAACGAATACTATATACAACTTATCTGAAATGACGGAGGGTTACGACAGGTTTTTCTGAAAACCTATTGCGTAATGAACTTGATATCGTTGTAGAATCGAGTGATTTTAAATGGAGTGTTTTTGAGGCTTTTCTAGTTTTGCTAAAGGGGTCACTCCCGGTGAAGGGATCGTCGGCCCTTTCCTCATCGAATAAGGTGCAGGATATATCACATATACCGCTGTGCAAAGCAAGAACTATAGAAGCAATCAAAAGGCAAACCGAGTTTGTAGC
Source organism: Agapanthus africanus (assembly GCA_030015575.1). Classification (NCBI taxonomy): domain Eukaryota; kingdom Viridiplantae; phylum Streptophyta; class Magnoliopsida; order Asparagales; family Amaryllidaceae; genus Agapanthus; species Agapanthus africanus. The sequence continues at coordinate 347,576,524 of JASDDO010000022.1, forward strand.
ATCTGCCAGTTATTGCTAAAGGAGTCACTCCCGGTGAAGGGATCTCGGTCCTTTCCTTATCGAATAAGGTGCTGGATGTTCTACAAGGAACACCGCTATGCAAAGCAAGAACTAGAGCTACCAGTTTTTAAACAAGTTTCTACAACATCTTAGGTTTCTTTTATTTCATTAATCTCATTAATGAAGTCCCATTTTATTATGCTTCATAAGCATCACATTTGAAACGAAATCTGCAATATAACATATATCTCATATATATAATATAAACATTCATCTCAGGCAGTAATATGATCTCATCACAGAACATTGCAGCAGAAGAACATATATGAAATATTGGATATACTAGGACGTCCGTGTTTTCAATACGAGCCTGTATAAAACACGGATTCCACGGTCGCGATGAATAGCCAAACCCACGTCCCTAGACCCCTACGAGAGCGGCAAGCAACACAGCCAATTCTAGGGTTAGGAGACCCGGTCCCGACTCCTCGAGATGGTCTCCCACTAGACCCTAGAACCCGGTTACTTGTGCTCCCCTCCTTGGGTCTACCTAATGCGGAAAAGTAAATAATATACAACGGTGACATCTTCCGCAACCTGGAAGTGCCCCAATAAAAGAATATTACATACAAATGAATTTTACATGAATGAAAAAGAAAAAACTCTCATCTCACATAAAACCCCCGGCTATTCAAAACGTGACGATCCAATATAACATATCACAGCAACACATAATATCTCATATCATCAACGTAAGCAAGTATGCGTATCTCGATTGTCGTTGATGTATAGCAACGAAGCCGGCGATACACCACATACTACGCTTACGGTCACAGAAAAGAAAGTGTAAAACTACAACAGTTGGAATCCGCAACCTCCTTAGACATCGCATGCCTAACCAAATGAATTTCTTAGACATCACATGTCTAACAATTATAAACCCCACATTTTAGTCTAATTATCGAAAATTCTTTTCAATATCAAGTCGGGCAATTCAACAAGATTCCCGACGTCCTGATCGAAGGCTCGTCGCAAACTTTAGTAGACGGCCGCACCCCAGATGCCGTCGACGAAGTGCACTAAGGCGGAACACCGCTGCCGCGAGCATCCGAACGGATGCTTTCGGCGACGGGGTTCTCCTACAGTCACTTGGTCGGGTTAAGAGGTGTAGCTGTCTATTAAGTTTACCCGGCGAGTATCCGCGTACGCTACGTGATTGCGACGGACTTTTGATCACATCAAAATTCCGTGGCAACCGATCATTTGAGACTAAACTGCTATGTTTATAATATTCAAATCAGTTATCTCATAACTACCTGTGGATTCCAAATATTGTATCACATTCTAGATAAATAGACAAAGTTAAACTTTCCGATCGAATCATCAAACACCCAAGATTTCCCCAATATATCTCAACTCTTGAAATCAGTTTAAAAACATCCATCACATGCCACAGTACCAATGGTCCAGCAGTAGAAGGGTCAAGCCAACGCCTCACATGTGGCACGCCGTACTGCCCCAAACACTAAGGTTCAAAAGGCAGTTCAAGACGGTCACATAATCGAGTTAAGCTTTGTTGTCTTCTAGAGGGTCCACCGCGTTACTTGCACGACTTAGAACATTCTTAAACACGAGAAAAATCCAACTTTTGAAAAAATTTCCGACACGGGAAAAAGTGAGTTATTGATATCCGTTCGAACTTTTTAACAGTTTCTATAAATTATCTGGACAAAACTAAACGAAGTTAAATTATCCGATCGAATCAACGATTCCCCAATACAACCCTTGAAAACTCAACACTTGAGTGGAATTAAAATATTCCCAGAAAAAATTAACAAGAAAGGGCCTAAAAATAATTACATGAAATTTCAGGGACTAAGTCCAAATTTTGGCCGCGGAACCGCCGCAAAACCCTTGGTTTCGCCGCGGTTCCGCGGTCAAATAGTCGACTTAGGGGACCGTACTTCACAGTAATTCTTAGTTTTTCCTGCTTGTTTTTCTGAGAATTTTTAATTCAGAAAAAACTACATTTTTGAAAAATGTACAGAGAGGGTTCCGTGTCGGGGTTTCGGCGTTCGATCGGACTTTAAATTTCATCTAGACTTCGCCTAAAGCTCAAGCTTGGCTCTGATACCACTGTAGGGTTGCTAGACACGCGCACAAGGGTCTACGAGGCATCAACCATGCCCGATTAAAAATTTAGCCGTGCCGAACAACCCGAATACGGATCTTTAAACTAAAGATTAGGCGAAAACTAGCATGTTAACAACTTTAACACTAAGTGAGAGGGATTACAACCTTTGTAGATCCGGCCCTTCACTTCATATGCTCCGTGTTGTGGTCCCTTCGCTGCGATCATCGGGTTCCGGACTCTCGAGAGGTTCCACGAAGAGAAAGATGCAACCTTTGCTTCCGATCTTCGATACAAAGATGATCTACCTTGAAGTTTCGTTAACACAAGCTAACACTCATGAAATGATGTGAACACCCTCATCTAAATGGCAAGGGAAGATGACGATGATGAAGTAGGATTTTTGCTCTCTTTATTTATCTTTTTCTCACATATTTTCATCACAAATATCAAAGCAAGAAAGCTTTGTAAGCAAAGAAGAAGAAGGAAGAAGATGATCAATATATCATAGAATTCCTTTTGTGATGAATAATAAAAGAGATAATGATGAATTATGCAACCATGGTAAAGTAACCATTGTAGAGATTGAACTAGAGTTAAAGGGTGTGGTTAGGTTAAGAAATATCATGCTAAAATATCTTTTCCAAAACAAAAAAGAAAACCTTCTAGAAACATCTAGAAAGGTTTAACCCTAATCAAACCCTAACCATGTTTAATCTCTACTAAACATGTTGCATTAGTAATCATATCATGTTACAATATTATATATCACATATATAATATTTATTGTAACAAAATAAAATAATACAATTAACATATATCGCATATATATCAATGTATTATCCGAGTGAGAAAAAGAATCTTTTAGTGAGCTAATATTAGTTAATGTCATTTAATATATCATATATATTATTATACATTAAATTATCGAATCAACACTTGATCCGACAATCCGGCTATATCGTATATAACCGACTAATATTTATCCGTACCGATTCATCGAATCAACACTTGATCCGATGACCCGGCTGATATCAAATATCGCGAGAATATAATACGGTATCACATATCGTATTATCCTCGGTCCCGCACATATCACATATGTGCCCCTACTCCGTTTTGCCTGAGCCAAGAAACCTCTATGTAGGACTCTAAAGAATCGTCAATACGCCGGCAGTAGGTGATGATCATATCAAACACCCACAAGCTGCAAGCGGTCAGCTAAACGTAACAGCTACCCAGGTATTGAGCGCTCAGAAGATCAACAAGCAAGCCTGTACATTCTCCTGTGAATCCAAACAGTAACACTCCCGTACAGTCCGGTCTCGTCGTCTGATATGTCGCATATCTCGCCTAGGGGTGGTAAACGTCAGACCCCAGTAGCTCGATAAGTCGTGTTGATATAAGGTCTATAACAGTTCGAAAAACTACTGATAACACTTACCAGTAAATCTCAGCAACCCTGGCCAGGGATTTCTGGTTATAGCCAATCGAACACAGCACAACATCAACTCCCTATACCGGGAGAGACGAATCCCCTCCTATCGCTCATTGCCTCCATGTGATTCGGGACTGTACCCAAAAGCCACCTTTTTGCACGCCCTCTTGGACGTGGTATGATGGAAATCAAAGCACAGTAGGAATCACACAAGACTCTATGACGATCTCGGGTCAACGGACTACTCTGTACCAGTGTCACCGGAGAACTGCCATCTGACGTGAGGTATAATACCATCTGGGAGTTCTCGGCGAGTCCGTCCAGTGTACCCAGTCTCTACTGAGCACCCGTAGACCATCCTTGATGTCAAACACCGATGGATATGGGATCATCCATCGCCCATCATATGGGTCAAGATGCGTATACGCTAGTCTACTCTGGTGTATCGATGCCCTGTCTCTATACACCCTCGACTAGGAACAGTTATAGGATGTACTCGTCGACTACCATGGCCCCACTAGTATGATCTCATCATAGTCCCAGTAGTCGAGTACATATCCTAAGGGCTTTATCAACATGTAACATAGAGACAATCAGAGTACATGTTAAGATAAAGTACAACCAGATAGCATACTATCATGTCGAGCAAGAAAGTCCTCCTTATATATGTCCTAGCATCCACTACAATATACATCGTATGTACAGTAATGGCCTCTAGGGCATACATATAACTAACAGCCGAAAACAGTGTTTTCGAGACTTCGTATCTGGCGATACGGGATTGCTCTCCATACAGTTCTTTTGTATGAAGAAATATGGATTCAAGGTCCATATTCTCGTGCCTCTTCTGGTGTTCATTGTCCATAGAGGCAAGCACGAGGCACTTGGCCTTCACGCAATCAATCTCCCAAGTCTTACGGATTTCCTTATCCGCGACACTGGAGGTGGGACCTGGGGCCGGGGGAGCTTTGGTGGTAAGGAGATACCCCAACTTGTCGTAAGTGATTGCCATTTTGACATTCCTGAGCCAATCTTTGTAGTTTGGCCCTGTCAGTATGTTTTTATCTAGTAGTAACTTAAGTCCAGTCATGTTGTTTAGTCGCTGCAATTAGGAGAGAGAGAAGAAACACTTTAGCATGATGCTCTTGCAAGTTTAGAGTGGTTTTTAATTTGTCTAAACAGGATGGCTCCCACTGTCTCTCGAATCCCTCCCCAAACCAAAAAGGAAGAATTAGTCAGGATCAATCTCACCGTACAATACTTGCTTAACCGTTCAGCCAGGCTAGTGTCGCTACTTCGAGGGAGGTTTTCCAACGCTTTCGCGAAGTTCCTTAATTAAATAACCTTTTTTCCCTGGGGGCGCAGCCCTGCTAACACCTTTCTAGACACCTACTAGGTTTATAGCATTGATCGTTAAGCGAGAATTTTCCCGAGGAGTAGCAAATACTCAAAGTAGGATCGGGATCCAAATATCATTCCGTGACAAAACTGAAGGAATCCTACCAGAATCATCACACTCCAAATGGTATGCAGCGCTAGCAAGTTTCAGTTCTTTTGAAACTCCCGATGTGGATTTTTGCCCCATGCTCTTATGACCTTGACTTTGGCCAACAAATCATAAGTCACATGTCAAGTTCTACCTGTCATTCTCCAGGTTAATTTGAACCCACCCACACCTACCCTTGGCTTTGGCCAACAAGGCAGTACGACTGTCCCAAACCAACACATCTATCTGTGCTGCACATGAATACCCAATAGCTACCAATCACTATGCCTTGACTTTGGCCAACAAATATAGCTTGAATACTATTGACCATCCATGTGAAATGACGGAGGGCTACGAATGGTTTTGGCGAAACCGTGAACGTAGTGAACTTGATATAATCGATGGAACGAGATAGCTTTTAAAAGGAGTGGTTTAAGCTCCGCGTTTAAAAGTTATTTTGAAAAGAAACCGAGTGGTTTTTGAAAGTGTTCCAACGACTTTTACTTTGGTTTATTTTTCTTGCATTAATTTTAATGCGTCCCATCAATTAATCCTACCATTGCATAAAACAACGAAAATATGACGTACGCTTATGCCACCCGCATTCGCCACGGGGTCCCGTCATCACCCGTTAGGTTACTTAACTAACGACAGAGCGGAGGCTGGACTTGCGCGGATGCAAAACATAAGCAACGTCTAAATAGATATCATATAGATATATATAAACATTCGTCACATGCAATGATAGCCATTCCAGATCACAGATGAATACATTGGATATACTAGGAATCCGCAATTCGTACGAGCCTGTAACGAAGAGCGGATTACACGGTCGCGATGAATAGCCAATACCCCACCCTAGACCCCTACTGGTGCGGCAAACTACCCGCCAAGTATCCGAAGCGAAGCAACCTCCCTCAACGACGTGAGTAGGCCACTCGGCACTTCGAGGTACCCGGTAGTTTGTGCACCCCACCTTGGGTCTATCCTAGGAGCAAAAACAGTAAAAAGAAATTATACAATGACGGCTACAACCCCGACCCGGTTGTGCGGCCATACAAATAATATGACATCAAATTACATATTACAAGAATTGAAAGATAAACAAAACTCTCATCTCACAATTCCCCCCGGCTATTCATCCGTGACAATCCAACGAATTCATATACACAATCCATCAACATTACAGATCACAGATATGTATAACCCCCACTAATCGACGTATAGCGATTAGGAGACGTTCAATACATATATAACAATACAGATATAACCCATTAGCCAAAGTCTACAGAAAATCGACCAAAATACGGATTTGTAACCACCCCAAAAATAAACTTGTTCTCTGGAAATTCTGGGCAGAAACAAACCATCTCAAAAATCACAAAATACCACCAGAAACAAACTGCAGGAGAAACGATCCACGGCCGAGTCAACTCGGCCGCGGATCCGCGGCAGAAGCAAGCTTCTGCCGCGGAACCGCGGTGAGTTGGTCGGTTCGCTGGATCGTTTTTCTTGCCTGTTCATTAAAAAGCTTGAGCCGATTTTTAAGACATGATTTATTATTTTTGGAGCAGAAATAAAAATCAGCAGAAACTAGGATTTTCCGGGGTGTTTCATTGTTTTTTGTCCGGTCGAAATTCTAGATACTTTGCTAACATGCTAGGGTGTGTTTAGTTAGGCTCTGATACCACTGTAAGTCCACGTTACCTCTCCCGGTTCTTTCGGGCTTGCGGAAATGGTGAAAAACGATTTTTAGGGTTTAGGTATCATGGACTACGAAAACGGATCTTGGCTAAACTACACACTAGCAACTAACAAGAGAGTTATCTACTCGGTTAGGGGTTATACCTCAACTTGAACTCCTTCTCTTTGACTCTTGATGGTGGTCGGATGATGCTTTCCTCGTTGCCTTCTCTTGTCGAAGATGGATCCACCTGAGGGTTTCTTCCTTGAGCTCATTTCTTGAACTTTGAGAAAACTAAATTCTCCGGCTTGCTAGACCTTCAACCTTAGGAAGAGTAAAGAGTGGCTTATGGTGTTTTATCTCCAAGGAGAGGTTTCTCAACTCATGAGAATGATTCTCCTTGAACTAGAGGAGGAGGAAGATGAAGAGAGGAGAGAGAATGGTTATGATAGAATGAGAATAGTTTTACAACCATAACAATATATGTGAATTATCAAATTAATAATATTAATCCAAAATGAAAAAGGTGATGGTTTGTTTGATAAGACCATTATCATTTCACATTAAATGATTTTGCAAAGATCAAAGAGCATCTAGAAAAGAAATGATGATGGTCAAAGTTTCAACCATGGTCAACTAGTCAACCATGGTCAACAAGTCAACAAACCCAACCATGACACAATTTCATTTAAATAACATTATTAATTGATATATCACAAATTCATTAGGGTTTGGAAAAAGACGACTTTCAACTGTGCATACGCACCCGTTCCAAAACCCTAATGAAAAACCTCTTCCTCCGCCTCAATCAACTGGGCATACACACCCGCATTTGTGTTCCGAGGAACATGAATACTATGAGATAAAACTAACCCCAAAGCATATACTAGGATCTGGCTAAAACCAGAGCCCGCTAGTAATGTCTGTCCGGACGCCAAACGTGCACAAGTGCACGGATGTGAACGAACCCTGTTTTGCCCAAAGGCGAATAACCCTCTGTGTGGGACTCTAAAGACTCGACACTACGCTGGCAGTGGGTTTAACCATAGACCGCAAGCGGCATTAGCTGTACGTAACGGTCCCCAGGTAGATATCGATAAGAAGACTGACGAGGTAAACCCATCTGAACTCCTACTGAGCCTGAATATGACAATCTCCGTACAGTCCGGTCTGTTCGTCTGAGAACATCGCATGGCGGGCCTAGGGGGGTGTTCACACCATAATATTGCATTATTATATTCCCCATTCTTATTCTTTTTATAAATAAACAGGTGCTTTTGACGCATGTCTGCTATATGTTACAGGTTACAGGTTCTTGGATCTAAAACAGATAAAACAATGAAAAGACAATGCAAAAGTGAGACTACGAATGATAAATGGTGAAATATTGATCGCGTCTACATGTTGAGGAACAATGAACGACAGTTCACCGAATATAAAGGCAGCGACGTGAAGCAACATTAAAGGTCCACTACAATATTCACTAGAAAGATCTGGAAGAGAACGAGAAAGCAATCTGCAAAAAAGACCTGAAGAAACAGGAAGTACAAGTCAGAAGAAGCCAACACAAGAAAGCACATGAGCCAATTCTACTTTTTGGCCGCGGAACCGCGGCCAAACCAGGCCTTGGGCCGCGGTTCCGCGGCGGGCTTAAGGGAACAGTGGAATTAATTTTTACCAAATTGTGAAGCGGCTTTGACTAGTCAACCTAGGGCTATTTTTGTAAATTTAGACACGCGGTTCAAAATGTAACTTAGGGTTTCCTATTCTCTATAAATAGGAACTCTAAAGATTGTAAACCCTATGCCTCCTTTTAATAATAAATTCCAGAACTCTTTATGGAGAGCATCAGTGCCTCTCTTCAATGCATCTATTCAGATCTGATAACCCTGCGTAAATGTTTGGAGAGATTCATCTGTAAAGTAAGTAGATTTGTTTATTTTCTTGCCCTAGATAATTTCAATTTATGCCCTAGATAATTTCAATTTATGCCCTAGATTAAATTTATTTTCTTGCCCTAGTATAGATTTTATTTATCTGCCCTAGTTATAACTTTCAATTAATTGCCCTAGGTAGAATAATTAGGTTTTTAGTAATAATCAATCCGAACACCCTTTGAAATTAACTCGTTAGCGCGACTAGGAAATTCACAAAATCCCTGTGGACCGACCCGTACTCACCGGCTAGCTTCATGCGACGCCGTTCTTGATTGCGGTTTAGAAATAGTTTTTGAGACAAATCAAACGGCGTCGTTGCCGGGGATGGTGTAGAACTTTCCTTTTCGCAATTTCGGGTTAATCAAAATTAAAAAAATCATAAAAATCTGAAAAATCATAAAATATATAAAAATATTTCATCTGTTATTTTTTTGGAAGGGATACTTTGTTGTTTGAATTTTTGCAGGATATACAAAATCGGATCTGGAAATTTCCAGAAATCAAAACAAAAATCAGAAGATCTAAACAGCAGGGGATTAATTCAACAGAACACCAGAGAAAATTTAGAGATCTGAACCGTCCAAAATACCGCGGATCCGCCGCACTAACCTGCTCCCGCCGCGGAAGCGCCGCCATCTGGTGACATCAGCAAAATCTGAACACGTGTCCCGCACGTATAACCGCGGAACCGCCGCGGAAGGCCCTCTTTAACCGCGGAAACGCGGCCTTTTGGTGACATCACCCTCTGCAATTTGCACTGTAAGCTCCTCTGTTATTTCTCCCCTGCAAATTTCAATATATTTTCTGAAAAATGCCTGCAGGATTTGGTGCGCTTTAAAAATCTTTCTCTTCCAAATAACAATCTTGTGCAGGATTTTTGGGCCCCGCTCAAAATAGAAATTGATTGCAAGTAATCTTTTTTGTTGCATATCTTTTCTCGAATATCTTTTTGCAACAATTTTTCCAAATAATGATTCTTGTGATATGCTTAAAATAATAACTGATTGCAAGTAATATTTTTTCGGTTGCATATCTGTAACTAAAAATCTTTTTTGCAACAATTATCAAGTAAAGAAAAAGAAAAAGGAAAATTATTATTAGGAAACTTGCAAATTTTTTGCCCCAAATAAATCCTTGCACCCCCACAAACATTCTTTCTATTCACCCTTTCTTCTAACATGGGTACCCCACATAATAAATCACTTGCCGAACTTTGGTATCCCGAACCTAATTTTGCGTCGTACGTCAATTTGTTCGGTCAATTTAAAGACGATCCTTCCTTGCCAAAAATATCTTCGAAAGATCAAATAGAGCCGTCTAGGAGAAACAGTTTGACTTTTCAACCCACTTTGTGTCAACCAAGTCAACCTTCACCACCTCGATATGTTGATACCACTTTTTCAAGTCCTTCTGTCACTCCTAAGCCGATGTCCATTGCTGAGCATATTGCTCAATCTCGCAGTCGATCTTTCACCCCTCTCCACTCATCTAGTTCTAGGGATCCGCACGACTATTCACCTTTTTATCCATATGTTGACCCTACCCCTGTCCAACCACCCACTTCCTACCAGTCCTACCCGACCTTACCACCCTCACTAGACACTGTTTCTACACAGCCATTAGGGTGTTTTGCATATCCACACGATTCCGAATCTTTTACCGAAACCCCTTTACCACCCAAGTCTAGTTTGGAAGAGTCGTTGGAGGCGTATATCGCAGCAACAAATAAGATGACTAGGAATGTGGAAGCGTCTGTGGCCACCCTTATGCAACCTAGTGAACCGGTAGCTAGTTTCCCGCTAGCTTCAAATTTTTCAATGTATAAGGAGGCGGTTGGACAGAGTGAGAATGTGAGAGGATTTCCAAATCAAACCTACCCTTACCCAATTGAAGCCCACAACTCCAGTTTTCCATCGATTGCCCTAAATAGTTCACCTGTTGAAAATAAAAACGAGTTGTGTGATTTTGTAGTGTTTGATTTGCCAAATTGTGAAGAACCCCTTTCGAGTGAAACCACACCTAATCCTTTCGATCTTTACACCTCCCATCTAGAACCTAAATCGATAAATATCCATGCTTTTGATGAGGTGTCTAAAGAAATTGATTCTCACTTGATTGAGGATATAGACGCCGGGAATATTTCGGATGATGAATCTGTCGATTTAATTGAAATTTTATGTTCAAATCAACATCCCGAGTTATTAAATGTTTCTCCCGAACCTCATATGCATCTTGATTTTGATGATAATGGCATGGATGAGTTGAATTTTGAGGAGAATTATAAGGATAGTATTGAGGATCATATTGAGGTTGAACCATTTTTGTTTGATGTGTCGGATTTTCCAATTCATCCTCTTGAACCTTTAACTAAATCACCCTCCCTCCTTTCCATCGTTCCGACCATGCTTGAAGACTGTGAGCTTGAAATTTTTTCCTTTGAATCCGATACTGTTCTCACAGATGATAACACTTACGAGTGTTTCACTTTTTCGGACGATGTTGATGACTCACCGCCCGAGTTTGAGTTCTTTACATTTTCAGATGAGTTAGTTGAACCATCAGACTCGGTTGCTTACAGTAGTTTCGAACCATTAATGGAATCTTTTAAGTTCGAGACAGTTTACTACGGTGAGAATGAGACTATCCCTAATTCACTTCCTTTCGTCCGTCCTATCGTTCCGACCGTGCAAGTGACTGTTACGCTTTTATCTCCTATACCAAGTTCGGCGTACCCATGTTTTCTTGCGAATCTTGATGGATTTGACCCCATTTCCCGACGAGTTGATAGGTTAGCGCAATCGCTTATAACATATCGGTCATCACATATTGCGCTAATTTATTCACTTGATTTACACCCTCAAGATCGCGCGACCCTTCTTTCTCCTTTCCGCCATTCTTCTCCCCCACCGAGACCATATTCTACCATTCTTCTTTCCACACGGTCTCGCGTGTTTCTCATTTCTTTCCTCCATACCCCATTCTTGCACCAACTATACCATTACCACGATAAAATTTTTGAATGGTTGGTGCTAACCTATGGCTTGTGTAAGGCCAAGCTTAAGTTTTGGGGGAACCTTGTTGTATATATGTATATATTTTTTGTTTTCTTTTTTCTATAAAAAATAAAAAAAAAATTCAAAACATTAAAAATAAAATAAAAAATTATTAATAAATAAACAGGGGAGTATCGGTATTTTGATCCTCTTGGTTTAGCATGACAGTGAGGACACTGTCAAGTTCAAGTTTGGGGGTATGCTCGGTACGTCTTCTTCCTTCACATTCATTTGTACATATTTTTGAATTTGCACACTTATTTGAAAAAAAACCATAAAAATTGAAAAATTTAAAAAATTATAAAAATTATTGTATTCAATTTTGGCTAATTGACTTGAGTTTGACAAATAGGTTAACTGGCTAGGAACAACTAGATCTTAGACTTAGTGAATTAAAAACCCTAAAAATAACATTCCTTAAAGTTTAACGGTAGAAAGTATATGCCTTGTAGTTTATTTAGAAATAGGCAAATTTTGGGTTCACTTTTTGGGCTAAGTCGAAACAAGGGAAGAGTATTGATGTTCTTATTAGAGTATAAGTTTGAAAAATAGTTCCTAGCTTAAGTCTAAATTCTGAAAATGTATACCCTACAATTTGCACAATCACGCACCTTGAAACTTGGAATAGTAGAAGAGACCTTGAAATGCTCTTGTCTAAAGTCCTCAGTACGAAGAAAATAAACGAAGAAAAAAGTGTGAATAAAGAATAAAATAAATGGACACTGGTTTTTGTGATTACTTAAGGCTGCAAAAATAGAAAAATATTTAGCGAGGGTGCTTCATCACCTAGTGCCTTAGACCAACTGGTTTGTGAGTCACTGCTAAAGCCTTGGGTGTTGCAAGACTAGGAAGTACGCTTTAAAGTGCAAACACATCTTGTAATCGGTCGTTGGTACCTCAAGAAGTATTAGCGGTCGCATGAAGGATGTGTAAGCAAAAATTCAATTAAAAATTCACATACTAATAAGCACTTTGGACAACGGACGAGAGTATGATTGCTTGATTTGAATTTCCAAGTGTAGGGGTGATCTATACACACACGTAGGGGTATGTGATTGGGATTTAGATGAGAGATAGGGATGAAGAATAGAACTTGTATCTTTAGTAGAGTTGATAGAAATTCCTAAGTGGAGATGGAACCTTAGAAGGAAAACTTAAGAGATGCCGAAAGCTAGGTAAGTCTATAGAGCATATATAATCTTAAGTTAAATAATGAGGAAGTGTGAAGAATATGGGTGGATAATTTACGGGTCGAAGATAATAGAATTCCTTGTTAGAAAACCTAATTGGAAAACAAAAGTCGAAAAAGCCAAATTGATAGGATTTTGTGGGTAGTATCCGCTGAAAACCCTCAGGAGACAACACTTCTCCTACTAGGGACACCTAGATTAACGGCTTGTTGCACGTGCTCAGTGCAATCGCGTTTCCCGGCGAAAGTGCGGCTAGGTTAGATTTTTATCGAGAATAAAAAAATAAGTTTGCTCGAGGACGAGCAAAAGATAAGTTTGGGGGTATTTGTTCACACCATAATATTGCATTATTATATTCCCCATTCTTATTCTTTTTATAAATAAACAGGTGCTTTTTACGCATGTCTGCTATATGTTACATGTTACAGGTTCTTGGTTCTAAAACAGTGAAAACAATAAAAAGACAATGCAAAAGTGAGACTACGAATGATAAATGGTGAAATATTGATCGCGTCTACATGTTGAGGAACAATGAACGACAACTCACCGAATATAAAGGCAGCGACATGAAGAAACAGTAAAGGTCCACTACAATATTCACTGGAAAGATCTGGAAGAGAACGAGAAAACAATCTGCAAAAAAGACCTGAAGAAACAGGAAGTACAAGTCAGAAGAAGCCAACACAAGAAAGCACATGAGCCAATTCTACTTTTTGGCCGCGGAACCGCGGCCAAACCAGGCCTTTGGCCGCGGTTCCGCGGTGTGCTTAAGGGGTGGTTTGGCCGCGGTTCCGCGGTGTGCTTAAGGGAACAGTGGAATTAATTTTTACCAAATTGTGAGGCGGCTTTGACTAGTCAACCTAGGGCTATTTTTGTAAATTTAGACACGTGGTTCAAAATGTAACCTAGGGTTTCCTATTCTCTATAAATAGGAACTCTAAAGATTGTAAACCCTATGCCTCCTTTTAATAATAAATTCCAGAACTCTTTATGGAGAGCATCAGTGCCTCTCTTCAATGCATCTATTCAGATCTGACAACCCTGCGTAAATGTTTGGAGAGATTCATCTGTAAAGTAAGTAGATTTGTTTATTTTCTTGCCCTAGATAATTTCAATTTATGCCCTAGATTAAATTTATTTTCTTTCCCTAGTATAGATTTTATTTATCTGCCCTAGTTATAACTTTCAATTAATTGCCCTGGGTAGAATAATTAGGTTTTTAGTAATAATCAATCCGAACACCCTTCGGAATTAACTCGTTAGCGCAACTAGGAAATTCACAAAATCCCTATGGACCGACCCGTACTCACCGGCTAGCTTCATGCGACGCCGTTCTTGATTGCGGTTTAGAAATAGTTTTTGAGACAAATCAGGGGGCGGTAAACGTCAGTCCCCTACTAGCGGTACAAGTCGTGTCGGAGTGTAGCCCAGAACACATGAGATAACACTAGAAACCTACCAGTCTATCTCGCTTTCCCTGGCCAGGGACTTTGTGTAATGGCTCTCCTAGACACAGCGCGATATCAACCCCCAATACCGGGAGAGACGAATCCTGTCTAACCGTCACTGCCTCCAAGTTCTTCAGGACTGCACCCAAAAACTACCTGTTTGCACGACTCCTTTGAGCCGTGGTAGGGTAGTAATCAAAGTACAGTGGGAACATACTCGAGGCGAAGTGACAGTGTCAAGTCAACGGACTAAGCTGTACTCATGTCACCTGGGAACTGATAACTGACGATAGGTATAGTACCAACCAACAGTTCCCGACGAGTCCTGTCCAGTGTACTCATAACCTAACGAGCACCCGCATACTATCTCAAGTACGACGTACTGACGGCTATGGGACAGACCGTCACCCAAGCTGGGATGAGAAGCACATACGCTAGTCTACTCCGGAGTATCGATGCCCTGTCTCGATAGTCCTACGACTAGGGACCTACATAAGGATGTGCTTATGGATTACCCAGCCCCCACGAGTGTGACTGCCATCACAACGCTGGTAATCAAGCAAAGATCCTAAGGGCTCCACTAAAGTGTAAAGGCGATATGCTAAAAGAAACACATGCACACATTAAAGCAGAAACAAACCAAGTAGCATACTACTATATTGAGCAAGATTATCTATACAAGGTGAATATGCCAAGCTTCCATCAAGTAATATACATACTAGTATGATACAGTAATGGCCTTTAGGGCATATACACTAACAATGAGAGCCAATTTGGGGGCTGATTTGAGGAAATTGGGATTTGGATTGTCTTGATGAACTTTGGTACTACCACGAGGTCAGGATTCCGTGGAAATGACATGTTTCATCCCATACTCCACATTTATTGTTTATGCACTGCTTCATGTATTAGTAGTACCTGCTAGAGTACCTTTCATGACTATTGCATTTACATACTTTTATATGCATGGATTCATGTATTAGTTGTACCTGCTAGAGTACCTTTCATGACTATTGCATATATACATTGTCATATCATTACTTCATGTATTAGTAGTACCTGATTGAGTATCTTACATGATTGTTACATACAGATTGTCATATTATTGCTTCATGTATTAGTAGTACCTTCTAGTGTACCTTTCATGACTGTTGCATTCTTATGACCTTTTATTGCTATTAGCTTGCATATGTTAGATTCGCGTTGTACGTGCATACTTGCGATTACCTGCATATGTTATTTACTATTCATGAGTTGGCAACTCACCCCCGTTGTGCCACAGTGTTTTGCAGGTTGTTCCCCAGAGTAGTCGAGGCATGCTATTTATCTATCATATCATCTTTTGCTGCGGATACCGCTTCGGCTCACAGTGTGCAGTTTTGCTTTAGGTGGGTTTGTGGTTATCCGTTCATGTTTATTGTATATTCGTTGTACCCTATACTCTCCGACTACCACTTTCATGTATGACTTTGAGATTTGATGTGAGGACGATTTTGTATATTATTTTGTGACTTGGGAGTCATTTATGCAATTTTATTTATATCGTCATTTATTTCTTCACTACGGCGTCGTATATCTGTTGTGGTGGTTGTTTTCATCTTTTGGGCATGTTTTTGCTCCCGTTTGGGGATGCTTTACTTTATGTTGTACCCATTTTGTGGTTGAATTTTACAAAGGATGTGCTGCCAAAATTTTAAAGGAAATAAAATTGGGACTGTAAAGAATTTGGTTTGAGATTTCACAAGTTTTAAAATGTTCTTATTTCTTACTACTTTTGATGGTTTAGATTGATGGGTTTTCGGCTTACTTAAATTGTGTTACGTATGTGGACGTTGCGTAGTTTAAGGGCCATCACGTGCCAATTTCGGGTCGTGACAAAGTTGGTATCTGAGCGCTAGGTTTTAACTTTCGGAGTGTAGGATGACCTTGGTATGATGGAGTAGGTAGCTTAAGCAGAGTAACGTAGTGTGTGTATGTCCGCGGAATACTCATGACGCGGTACTCCGCCTAAAGTGACCTAAGTACTAATTTCTTGAATTCCTTATTAGTGTATATGCCCTAGAGGCCATTACTGTATCATACTAGTTTGTATATTACTTGATGGAAGCTTGGGATATTCATCTTGTATAAACAATCTTGCTCAATATAGTAGTATGCTACTTGGTTTGTTTCTACTTCAATGTGTACTTGTGTTTATTTCAGTATATCACTTATACGCATTAGTGGAGCCCTTAGAATCTTTGCTTGATTACCAGCGTTGTGATGGCAGTCACACTAGTGGGGGCTGGGTAATCTATAAGCACATCCTTATACAGGTCCCTAGTCGCAGGACTATCGAGACAGGGCATCGATACTCCGGAGTAGACTAGCGTATGCGCTTCTCATCCCAGTGTGGGAGATGGTCTGTCCCACAGCCATCAGTACGTCGTACTGGAGATAGTATACGGGTGCTCGTTGGGTTACGAGTACACTGGACAGGACTCGTCGGGAACTGACAGGTTGGTATTATACCTATCGTCAGTTATCAGTTCCCAGGTGACATGAGTACAGCTTAGTCCGCTGACTTGATACTGGCACTTCGCCTCGAGTGTGTTCCCACTGCACTTTTATCACTACCCTACCACGGCTCAAAGGAGTCGTGCAAACAGGTGGTGGTTGGGTGCAGTCCCGAAGCACTTGGAGGCAGTGACGGTTAGACAAGATTCGTCTCTCCCGGTATTGGGGGTTGACATCGCGCTGTGTCTAGGAGAGCCATTACACGAGTAGTCCCTGGCCAGGGCAAGCGAGATATACTGGTAGGTTCCAGTGTTATCTCAGGGTGTTTTGGGCTTCACTCCGAAACGACTTGTTCCGCTATTAGGGGACTGACGTTTTACCGCCCCCTAGGCCCGACATGCGATGTATTAGACGAACAGACCGGACTGTACGGAGACTGTCACATTCAGACTCAGTAGGAGTTCAGATGGGGTTTCACCTCGTCAGCCTTCTTGTCGACATCTACCTGGGGACCGTTACGCACAGCTAGTGCCGCTTGCGGTCTGTGGTTAAACCCACTGCCAGCGTAGTGTCGAGTCTTTAGAGTCCCACACAGAGGGTATTCTCCTCTGGGCAAAACAGAGTAGAAGTCGCATGGTTTTGCGACAGGGTTCGTTCTCATCCGCGCACTTGTGCACGTTTGGAGTCCGGACGGATATTACTGGCTGGCTCTGGTTTGAGTCAGATACCGGTATATGTTTTGGGGTTGCTTTTATCTCTCAGTATTCATGTTCCTCGGAACAAGGATGCAGGTGTGTATGCACAGTTATTTGAGGAAGAGGAAAAGGACTTTCATTAGGGTTTCGGAACGGGTGCGTATGCACAGTTGGCAGTCGTCTTTTTCCAAACCCTAATGGATTTATGTTATATCAATTAATAATATTAATAAAATGAAATTGTGTCATGGTTGGTTTTTATGTTGACTTGTTGACCATGGTTGACTTGTTGACCATGGTTGAAGTTTTGACCATCATCATTACAAAAGCAAGATGCTTTTTGATTCTGGAAAAACCATTTAATGTTTGAAATGATAATGGTCATTCCTAAACCTTCCATCAACTATTTCATTTTCATTTTTATTATTAATTAGATAATTCTTTTTCTTTTGCTTTATGGTTGCAAAAGGAAAAAGATAGCTCATTCTATCATAATCATTCTCTCTGTTCATTTCATCTTCTTCTTTCTCAAGCTCAAGGTGATTCCTTCTCATGTGTTGAGAATCCCACACCTTGAAAAAGAAAGCACCCCATAGATAATCTCTATTCTCTCTAGGGTTCAAGGTTTAGCAAGCCGGAGATCCTAGTTCACTCAAAGTTCGAGGAAGAGCCCAAAGGTTGAACCCTCAGGTGGATCCATCTTCGATGGAAGAAGGCTACGAGGAAAGAACCATCAACCTCCACAAAGTTTGAAGAAGAAGGAGTTCAAGTTTAGGTATAACCATCTTCATCCGAGTAGCTAACGCTCCTTTGTATACTTGCTACTTTAGTTTAGACACGATCCCGACCTTGTTTAGTCCATGTTGCCCCTTGCGATAAAAATTTGTTTCTTATACCGTTTCCGCCTCCCCGTAAGCACCGGGGGTCGCAAACTGGACTTACAGTTGTATCAGAGACTAACTAAACTTAAACTAGCTTGGTAGTAAAGTGTAACGAAGTTCGGAACCGAAAAATCCAAAAACCAAACTTTTACAAAACCCTAGTTTCTGTTAATATTTTTTCTGGTCAAAACGAGATTTGTTATACACCTAAATTCGGCTCAGGGTTTTGTGTGAACAACGAAGAAAAACGATCCCCTGATTCATTCAAACCGCAGCGGTTCCGCGGCATGAGGTAGGCATTTGCCGCGGAACCGCCGCCGTTTGTTGTCCTCTCGTCATCGTTTTTCGTGCAGTGTGTCTCTATGTTGGTTTTGGGATTTTTAAGATATATTATATGTGCCCAGATTTTCCAGAACAGAAATTTACTTTTGGGGTCCTATAATTCCGTATTTTTTTCCGAACTTCACTGCACTTTGACTATGATGGTTATATCTGTGATGTTTGCATGTATTGAACGTCGGCTAATCGCTATAAGTCGATTGGTCGGGGTTATACATGATCTGTGTTTGATATTGGAATGTGTATATGAATGTGTTGGACTGTCGCGGGTGAATAGCCGGGGTGGATGTGAGATGAGCTTTTGTTTTTCTTTCATTCATTATAAATGTAAATTGATGTAATACTATTATTTGTTTGGCCGCACAACCGGGTCGGGGTTGTAGCCGTCATTGTATAATTCTTTTTACTGTTTTTGCTCCTAGGATAGACCAACGGAGGGGGTGCACAAACTTCCGAGTACTTGGCGGGTAGTTTGCCGCACCCGTAGGGGTCTTGGGTGGGGTATTTGGCTATTCACCGCGACCGTGTAATCCGCTTTTCGTTTCAGGCTCGAAAGGATTGCGGATTGCTAGTATATCCAATGTATTCATCTGTGATCTGTAATGTCTATCATTGCTTTCTATTTAGGCGTTGCTTATGTTTTACAGCCGCGCTAGCCCAGCCCCCGCTCTGTCGTTAGTTAAGTAACCTAACGGGTGATGACGGGACCCCGTGGCGAATGCGAATGGCATAAGCGTACGTCATATTTTGGTTGTTTTCTGCAATGGTAGGATTAAATGATGGGACGCATTAAAAGAACTAATGCAAGAATATCACGCATTAAAAGAACTAATGCAAGATAATAAACCTAGTTAAAGTCGTTGGAACACTTTCGAAAAACCACTCGGTTCTTTTCAAAACTAACTTTTAAATGCGGAGATTGAGCCACTCCTTCTAAAAGCTATCTCGTTCCATCGACTATATCAAGTTCACTACGTTCACGGTTTCGCCAAAACCATCCGTAGCCCTCCGTCGTTTCATATGAATATTCAACAGTATTCAAGCTGTGTTTGTTGGCCTTAGTCAAGGCACAGTGTTTGGTAGCTGGTGGTTATTCATATGTTGCATAGATAGAATGCGTTGGTTTGGGACAGTCGTATTGCCTTGTTGGCCATAGTCAAGGGTAGATACGGGTGGGTTCAAATTAACCTGGATAACGACGGGTAGAACTTGACATGTGACTTATGATTTGTTGGCCTTAGTCAAGGTCATAAGAGCATGGGGCAAAAATCCACATCGGGAGTTTCATAAGTACTAAAACTTGCTAGATTTGCATACCATTTGGAGTGTGGTGATTCTGGTAGGATTCTTTCAGTTTCTTCACGCGATGATATTTGGATCCCGATCCTACTGTGAGTATATGCTACTCCTCGGGAAATTTCTCACTAAACGATCAATGCTATAAACCTAGTAGGTGCCTAGAAAGGTGTTAGCGGGGCTACGCCCCCAGGGAAAAGGGGTTATTTAATTAAGGAACTTCGCGAAAGCGTTGGAAAACCTCCCTCGAAGTACCGACACTGGCCTGGCTGAACGGTTAAGCAAGTATTGTGCGGTGGGATTGATCCCGGCTAATTCTTCCTTTATGGTTTGAGGAGGGATTCGAGAGACAGTGGGAGCCATCCTGTTTAGACAAATTAAAAACCATTCTAAACTTGCAAGAGCCTCGTGCTAAAGTGTTTCTTCTCTCCCTCCTAATTGCAGCGACCATTCAACATGACTGGACTTAAGTTACTTCTAGATAAAAACAAACTGACAGGGCCAAACTACAAAGATTGGCTCAGGAATGTCAAAATGGCAATCACTTACGACAAGCTGGGGTATCTTCTTACCACCAAAGCTCCCCCCGTCCCAGGTCCCACCTCCAGCGTCGCGGATAAGGAAATCCGTAAGACTTGGGAGATTGATTGCGCGAAGGCCAAGTGCCTCGTGCTTGCCTCTATGGACAACGAACACCAGAGGAGGCACGAGAATATGGATTTGGAATCCATATTTCTTCATACAAAAGAACTGTATGGAGAGCAGTCTCGTATCGCAAGATACGAAGTGTCGAAGAAGTTGTTTTCGGCAAAGTTGGCCATCGGATCATCGGTAGCAGACCACGTGCTTAAGATGATTGGCTACATTGAGGAGCTCGCGGAACTTGGGACCACGTTGGAAAGTGAACTCTATACGGATTTAATTCTCCAGTCCCTTCCATCCACTTACGCCCAGTTTATACTGAACTTCAACTTACAAGAAAAGGAAGTTGAACTTTCAGAACTCCTCAACATGCTAAGGAGCGCAGAGAGCACCCTACAGAAAGGTAGGGAAACACCCGCTTTCTTTGTAGGAGGATCTTCTTCCTCTAGGTCCAAGACGAAAGCCAAGGGAAAGTGGAAGAAAGCCCCCGCCAAACCAAGAGGCGGTGTTAGTAAAGTGGGTACGAAGGGAAAAGAAATGGCAACAAAGAATGCGGGGAAGCTTGTGGGAAAGGAGGAATGCTTCTATTGTCATAAGAATGGACACTGGAAGAAAGATTGCAGGGCTTGGAAAGCCAGGACACAGGAACTGAAGCAGGTTACGGCTTCAGCTTCAGGTGTGTATGTTATTGAAAACAGTCTTTCTATAAACTCTACTTCCTGGGTATTGGATACCGGATCAGGATCTCATATCTGTAATTCATTGCAGGCGTTGAGAAATCGTAGGTTTTTGAAGGCAGGTGACATGACCCTCAGAGTTGCAAACGGAGCTAGCATGGATGCTAAAGCCGTGGGGGACTATCACCTGGGAAAGTCAGATGGGCATGTTTTGGTTTTGCGTAATTGCTTTTTTGTACCCAACGCAACTTGTAATATCATTTCTGTATCTTTGGTTTCTAAAGAAGGTTATGAATTTGCGTTTGTAAGTAATGTTGTAAACATTCACCTTAATCAAGTTCTGATTGGGTCAGGTACACTGAGCAATGGTATATACGTATTGAACCAACCACAGATTTTCAATGTCCAGAATACACACAAAAGAAAGTCTCCAGATATCAATCAGGCTTTCTTATGGCATTGTAGACTGGGTCACATCAATGAGACACGGTTGACTAAGTTACATAAAGAAGGATACTTGGATCCGTTCGAGTATCAGTCTTATGCCACTTGTGAATCATGTCTCATGGGAAAGATGACAAAGACTCCGTTCACTGGACACGGAGTAAGAGCGAGCGAGCTCTTGGGACTCGTACACAGCGACGTGTGCGGTCCAATGTCTACACATGCGCGAAGTGGTTACTCTTACTTCATTACTTTTACGGATGATTTTTCAAGGTACGGTTATGTCTTCTTAATGAAACATAAGTCCGAGGACTTTGAAAAGTTCCAGGAATATAAGAATGAAGTAGAGAAACAGACTGGCAAAAGTATCAAGATTCTAAGATCGGATCGAGGTGGAGAATACTTAAGTGCCGAGTTCCTGAATTATTTAAAAGAGAACGGAATTCTCTCTCTGCTCACTCCTCCATACACTCCGCAACACAACGGTGTATCGGAGAGACGGAACCAAACCCTATTGGATATGGTACGGTCCATGATGAGTAAGGCTGAGTTACCGCGATCTTTCTGGGGTTATGCACTGGAAACAGCTGCACATCTCTTGAACCAAGTTCCTACTAAAACAGTGCCTACCACACCATATCAGATGTGGAGTGGGAAGAAACCCTGTCTTAAATCCTTTAAGACATGGGGATGTCCGGCTTTTGTAAAAAATCAGCATGCGGACAAGCTCGAGGCACGCTCAGTACAGTGCAAGTTTGTGGGATACCCAAAGAACTCCAAGGGGTATCTTTTCTATTACGCAGAGGAGCAAAAAGTCCTTGTTTCTCGTCATGCCCGCTTCTTGGAAACTGAATTTTTAGAAAATCAGATAAGCGGGAGCGCAGTAGAACTGGAAGAAATTCCAGAACCACAAACCATTACTGAAAGCTTAGAGGAACCAGAGGGTTCGAAAGAACAGGACATTCCTACGCCGCTCCGCAGGAGTAGTAGGCAGTCTCATCCGTCCGAGAGATACTACGGTTTTCTCATAGACGGGGATCGAGAGGATTGCATCATAGATTATGATAAGCCTACTAGCTTCCAGCAGGCCGTTCAGAGCATTGACTCGGTAAAATGGCTAGATGCAATGCGGACTGAAATGGAGTCCATGTACACCAACAAAGTATGGACGTTGGACATTGCTCCAGACGGGGTAAAATCCGTAGGATGCAAGTGGATCTTCAAAAGGAAGATTGGTGTAGATGGACAGGTTGAGACCTATAAAGCTAGACTTGTAGCAAAGGGTTTCCGTCAAAGACCTGGCTTGGACTATGACGAAACCTTTTCTCCAGTGGCTATGCTGAAATCCATTCGGATCCTTCTTGCCATTGCTGCCTTCCACGATTATGAGATTTGGCAGATGGACGTAAAGACCGCTTTTCTAAATGGAAATTTTGAGGAGTGTGTCTATATGGATCAGCCAGAGGGTTTCATTCAGAGTGGGATCAGCGGAAAGGTGTGCAAGTTGCTTAAGTCCATCTATGGACTAAAGCAGGCATCGCGGAGTTGGAACATCTGTTTTGATGAGACGGTCAAGGAATTTGGCTTTATCAAAAATCCAGATGAACCATGCATCTATAGTAGATTTGTAGCGAGAACTGTAGTATTCCTTGTTTTATACGTGGATGACATTCTCTTAATAGGAAATGACATTCCTATGCTACAATCTGTCAAGGGGTTCATGTCGCACAGGTTCTCCATGAAAGACCTGGGTGATGCCTCATACATCCTGGGGATCCGGATCCATCGTGATAGATCCAAGAGGATATTAGGACTTTCTCAGTCCAGGTACATCGACACCATAGTGAAGAGATTCAGTATGGAAGATTCCAAGCGCGGTAACCTACCGGCTTGTCACGGGATCACCCTCTCTAAAGAGATGTCTCCCAAGACTGATTTGGAGAGGGATCGCATGTCTATTATAACCTACGCTTCTGCGGTAGGCTCTATAATGTATGCGATGTTGTGTACCAGACCGGATGTAGCTTATGCACTGAGTGTGGTAAGCCGGTATCAGTCAAACCCTGGGGAGAAACACTGGATAGCGGTGAAGAACATTCTCAAGTACCTGAGAAGGACTAAGGAGATGTTCTTGGTGTATGGCGGAAAAGACCTCCAGATCGAGGCCTTTGCTGACTCCAGCTTCCAGAGTGACAAGGATGATTCCAAGTCCATGTCGGGTTTCGTCTTTACCCTCAATGGAGGGGCGGTGTGTTGGAAGAGCTCCAAACAGGAAACCGTTGCGGACTCGACTATGGAAGCGGAATATATCGCTGCATCTGATGCCGCAAAAGAAGCTGTCTGGATGAGGAAGTTCTTAAAAGAACTTCAGGTGGTTCCATCCATTGTTGACCTAATACCTCTGTATTGCGACAACAACGGGGCTATAGCTTTAGCGAAGGAACCCAGGTCCCATCAGAGATCCAGACACATCTTGAGGAGGTATCACCTGATTAGGGAGATCGTGGATCGCAAGGAGATCGAGGTTCGGAGGGTTGCTTCAGAAGAGAACACTGCAGATCCATTCACCAAGGCCTTACCCCAGACTCAGATCGAGCGGCTGATCGAGATGATAGGTCTTCGATACACCAGTTCATGGCCTTAGTGCAAGTGGGAGATTGTTAGTGTATATGCCCTAGAGGCCATTACTGTATCATACTAGTTTGTATATTACTTGATGGAAGCTTGGGATATTCACCTTGTATAAACAATCTTGCTCAATATAGTAGTATGCTACTTGGTTTGTTTCTACTTCAATGTGTACTTGTGTTTATTTCAGTATATCACTTATACGCATTAGTGGAGCCCTTAGGATCTTTGCTTGATTACCAGCGTTGTGATGGCAGTCACACTAGTGGGGGCTGGGTAATCTATAAGCACATCCTTATACAGGTCCTTAGTCGCAGGACTATCGAGACAGGGCATCGATACTCCGGAGTAGACTAGCGTATGCGCTTCTCATCCCAGTGTGGGAGATGGTCTGTCCCACAGCCATCAGTACGTCGTACTGGAGATAGTATACGGGTGCTCGTTAGGTTACGAGTACACTGGACAGGACTCGTCGGGAACTGACAGGTTGGTATTATACATATCGTCAGTTATCAGTTCCCAGGTGACATGAGTACAGCTTAGTCCGCTGACTTGACACTGGCACTTCGCCTCGAGTGTGTTCCCACTGCACTTTGATCACTACCCTACCACGGCTCAAAGGAGTCGTGCAAACAGGTGGTGGTTGGGTGCAGTCCCGAAGCACTTGGAGGCAGTGACGGTTAGACAGGATTCGTCTCTCCCGGTATTGGGAGTTGACATCGCGCTGTGTCTAGGAGAGCCATTACACGAGTAGTCCCTGGCCAAGGCAAGCGAGATATACTGGTAGGTTCCAGTGTTATCTCAGGGTGTTTTGGGCTTCACTCCGACACGACTTGTACCGCTATTAGGGGACTGACGTTTTACCGCCCCCTAGGCCCGACATGCGATGTATTAGACGAACAGACCGGACTGTACAGAGACTGTCACATTCAGACTCAGTAGGAGTTCAGATGGGGTTTCACCTCGTCAGCCTTCTAGTCGACATCTACCTGGGGACCGTTACGCACCGCTAGTGCCGCTTGCGGTCTGTGGTTAAACCCACTGCCAGCGTAGTGTCGAGTCTTTAGAGTCCCACACAGAGGGTATTCGCCTCTGGGAAAAACAGAGTAGAGGTCGCATGGTTTTGCGACAGGGTTCGTTCTCATCCGCGCACTTATGCACGTTTGGAGTCCGGACGGATATTACTGGCTGGCTCTGGTTTGAGTCAGATACCGGTATATGTTTTGGGGTTGCTTTTATCTCTCAGTATTCATGTTCCTCGGAACAAGGATGCAGGTGTGTATGCACAGTTATTTGAGGAAGAGGAAGAGGACTTTCATTAGGGTTTCGGAACGGGTGCGTATGCACAGTTGACAGTCGTCTTTTTCCAAACCCTAATGGATTTATTTTATATCAATTAATAATATTAATAAAATGAAATTATGTCATGGTTGGTTTTATGTTGACTTGTTGACCATGGTTGAAGTTTTGACCATCATCATTACAAAAGCAAGATGCTTTTTGATTCTTGCAAAACCATTTAATGTTTGAAATGATAATGGTCATTCCTAAACCTTCCATCAACTATTTCATTTTCATTTTTATTATTAATTAGATAATTCTTTTTCTTTTGCTTTATGGTTGCAAAAGGAAAAAGATAGCTCATTCTATCATAATCATTCTCTCTCTTCATTTCATCTTCTTCTTCCTCAAGCTCAAGGTGATTCCTTCTCATGTGTTGAGAATCCCTCACCTTGAAAAAGAAAGCACCCCATAGATACTCTCTATTCTCTCTAGGGTTCAAGGTTTAGCAAGCCGGAGATCCTAGTTCACTCAAAGTTCGAGGAAGAGCCCAAAGGTTGAACCCTCAGGTGGATCCATCTTCGACGGAAGAAGGCTACAAGGAAAGAACCATCAACCTCCACAAAATTTGAAGAAGAAGGAGTTCAAGTTTAGGTATAACCATCTTCATCCGAGTAGCTAACGCTCCTTTGTATACTTGCTAGTTTAGTTTAGACACGATCCCGACCTTGTTTAGTCCATGTTGCCCCTTGCGATAAAAATTTGTTTTTTATACCGTTTCCGCCTCCCCGTAAGCACCGGGGGTCGCAAACTGGACTTACAGTCCTTCCTTGATGATACATATCCTTGTGATTCGATTTCCGTGTTCATATCGAATCCTTTTTCCATTTATAGCCTTTGCCACCGATGACTATGGGGACTCAGAGTGATGCAGCGAGGACCGAGGTCATAGTTGACTCGTATAGGACGAGGACTGATCAGGATGGCACGCTCGTTGCACAGGAGCAGATGGATCCGCCTTCGACAGATCATCTCGCTAGGCTTGTGGCAGATATGCAGGACGTGCGCTAGACTATGAGTTCATTGGTTGAGGCCATTCAAGCGCAGCGACAGGATGTTGCCACCCCTGTTACCCAGTTGTTCTTTGCGATCAGTACAAAACATTCCGTCACCTACACAGCACCAGTGGATGCAGCCCTAGTTGACGAGGCACGTCTTCCAGAGACTTTGGGAGTTCCGGAACAGTGGAGGAATCTTACCAGTGTACCAGCCCAGAGACAGACGTTCAGTCGCCGTGATAGGTTTCGTGACCGTCGCAGGAGTAGCAGAGGCTTAGGACGAGGACATTCGTTCAACACTCATCCCCAGGAGGGTCAGCAGCCATCGCGTGGATGTTTTTGGTGCGGGAGCCCTCATCACCTCATCAGGAATTGTTCCTTAGCACTGAGTCAGGGTCGTATTCAGAGAGGTCGTGGACGCGGAAGGTTCGTTCAGAGGGGACAAGTTGGCAGAGGAGGAGTCCAGTCAGTTGCGGGTAGGGGGAATACACGAGAGTTTGCTTCTACTCATCCGGACACGCGGGCGTCTAATGCAGAGTTTTCAGGTATTCTTAATTCGTATGTTCTTTTGTTGCACTTGTTTGTTTTACACACTTTGTGCCGTGGTTGGGCTGAGAGTCGTGTTAGCTAGATCAGCCATTTGTTGTGTTAATTTCTGTCAGCGATTCTTTTGTTACGCGACACGTATTTCGGTCATGTGCCAATCGGATAGGAGATAGTAATTCGTCCGTCGTTTTGATCCTTCTAGAGATGTTGGATTTGACGTTCTCCTGGGCAAGGAATGGTTAGTTACGTGCTAGGCGTCTATGGACTGCTGCGAGAAAACGGTCAGTTTTTGTTTTCCCGGTGAGTCAGTTCTCGTTGTGCAGGGGGATAGTGGTGCCGCCTCTCACAGCTTGAATTCAGCCTTTTCGCTAGTCGGCTTTTGAGGAGAGGATGTCGAGGATTCTTGGCTTTCATTCGTGATACCGGAGCCACAGTTGGTTTGTTGGACCGTCTTTCCATCGTGCAAGAGTTTTCCGAAGTTGTTCCAGATGAGCCGGCGTAGCTTAGGGAGCTTAAGGATCAGCTGCAAAGTTGTTTGTTGGGGGGCTTTTACGTCTGAGTGTTTCGCTTTAGGGAGCTCCTATTCTGTTCGTCAGGAGAAGGACGGCAGTTTGAGGTTGTGTATTGATTGATTGTCAATTGAACCGGCTTACGGTGCGGATATGTATCCTTACCTCGCATTGACGATTTCTTCGATCAGCTCCAGAGTGCGGGACATTTTCTAAGTTTGTTTAGGATCAGGTCATCATTGGTTGCGGGTTCGGAGTGATGACATTCCGAAGACTGCTTTTGTGCGTGCTACGGGTAGTATGTGTTTTGGTGGTGTCGTTGGACTCACCATAGCAGCATTCGTGGATGTGATGAACCAGATTTCTTCAGGCCGTTCCTCGACCAGTTTATTATTGTGTCACTGATGACATTCTGGTCTATTCCAAGAGTCGTGAGGAATGTGAGCAGCGCTTGAGGATTTTTTTTGCAGATACCGGGAGAACACCAGCTGTTTGCAAAATTCAAGGAGTGTTCCTTCAGGCTTGATTGTGTTGACTCCTAGGTCTTGTAGTTACGGGAGACGGTTTTCGTATGGTCCCGAGGAAGATCGAGGCAGTACAGCTTTGGCCCAGACTTGTGTACGGGACGGAGGTCCGCAGATTTTTGGGCTTAGTAGGTTTTTACCGCCGTTTCGTGCAGGATTGCTAATGTATCGCTGCACCGTTGACTGAACTGACCGGAGAGGAGGTTCTTTTTCTTTGGACAGAGGCATGCATGTGGAGTTTTCAGCAGTTGAAGAATCAGTTGACAAATGCACCATTTCTTTCTTTGCTTTCTGGTTCGGGCGACTTTGTTGTTTAACTGTGGTGTTTCACGAGTGGGGCTCGATTGTGTACTGATGCGACACTATAGTGTTATTGCTTTTGCTTCCCGACAGTTGGAGGAAGTACGAGCAGGATATCCCACTCATGATCTGCAGATGGCCGCGGTGGTCGTGCGTTGGAGATTTGGAGACACTACTTGTTCGGAGAGTCGTGTCAGATTTTCACGGACCACCGGAGCTTAATGTACATTTTCCTGCAGCGGGTTTTGATTGTCGAGACAGCGCCGTTGGATGGAGCTTATGAAGGATTGTGTTTGTGAGATCCTCGTTTCCCTTGGCAAGGCGATTGTGGTAGCTGATGCTGGAGTCGTAGTCCCGGGGTTAGCTTGATCCAGCTGTGCGCAGTTCTGAGACAGTCTTCTGTAGATTTACAGTTCTTGTGCGATCGTTGAGTACAGCTTAAGTTCTCCTCTGCTGAGGGGACAACTTGCTCATGTCCGCGCCCGTCCATTTTACCTTAATCGTTTTTCGAGGCACGGCCTGTCGATGCTTGTTTGTCAGAGATTCTTGAGCATACTCGGCTGGGTAAAGATTCAGAGTCCTTGATTTGTGACTAGGGTGTGCTACGTTTAAGGAAGCGTTTGTGTGTACCTAATACTGATGGGTAGAGACGCGAAATCCTAGAGCAGGCACATCGGTCTGCTTTCTGTGTTCATTCAAGTTCCACCAACATTTGGCGTGACTTGTGAGATAGTTACGGGTGGGCAGGGATGAAGAGTGAAGTTTCGGATTTCGTTTCGAGGTGTCTGTCATGTTGTGAGCTAAGGTTGAGCATCTGAGAACGGCTGGAGAGTTGTAACCTTAACTGTTCCAGAGTGGGAATGGGAGCAGATCTCCATGAATATTCGTTGTGGCGTCTACCCAGGTTTAGTCAGGGTGTGACTCCATTTGGGCGCTTGTTGTCCGGTTATGCTCAGTTTTCTCAGTTGTTCTTTGTTAAGTTTGTGCGTTTGCACAGAGTTCCTTCATGCGTTGTATCCAATAGAGGCACCCTGTTCGCTTGCCGTCTTGGGCAAGAGATTCAGGAAGCCTTGGGTACTGGTTGAGCTTTAGATCCGTTTTTCCATCCGCAGGATGATGGTTTTGTGAAAGAGGGCTATACAGACTCTGGAGGGTATACTTGTGTGTGCGTACTAATTGTTGTCGGTAGTTGGGATTGTCACTTTCCATTGTTAGGATTCTCCTTCGATAGCAGTTATCAGGAGACATTCCAATTGGAAACCTTTAGGTTTTGTTTGGTAGGTCGTGTCGATCACCAGTCTGTTTTTCTGACTCTGCGTGAGTAGGATTTTTGGACCCCAGTTAGTCTTAAGACTTCGGAGATGATCCAGTTGGTTCAGGTCAGGATGAGGGCAACCCAGTGCAGACAGAGGTCTTATGCCGACCGTGGTGGTCGCAGACTTGAGTTCGCAGTGGGGGATCATGTATTCTTACGAATTTTCCGATGAATGACGTGTTGTGTTTTGGGAAGCTTATCCCAGGATTGTAGGTCTTTTGAGATCCTTAAAGCGAGTTAGTTCTGTTGCCTATAAATTGGCACTTCCGCCTAGATTATTGAGTATTCACCCCGTATTCCTTGTACGATACTTTGCAATTACCATCATGACCTTTCTCACATGATTCAGTACTATACCTTTTAGCTTGGACGCGATCTTTACTTTCACCGGCAGCCAATCGTGTTAATGGCTCGGCAGGTGGAGAAAATTCGGTCAAGGGTCTTGCCATCTGTGGAGAGTTTTCTTGGGCGTAGCCGTATAATGAGGTGATCACTTAGAAGGCTGCGAGCGAGAATTGTGAGTTTTGCACTCATCTCTTTGAAGGTACGCTTAGTAAGAATTTTAAATTCGGGGACGAAATTTTATAAAGGGGGGAGATTGTAACACCCTACATTTCAGTTAGTGTTAGTTTAGACGTTAATGCTGCTTTTTGGTAAAAAATTTACCAATTTGGGCTCCTTACATTTTATAACATTTAATTAATAATTTATTATTATTTGTTATGGCATGCACGCACGTGTTCACGTTAATGTGAGGGTTTGTTTGTGCTAGTTTAGGTTAGTGGCCATGACATATAACCTAATCATATCCTTTGCCTTATCCAAATCCTTATTTTAATCTAATCCTTAACCCTAATCCTTGATATTTGTGTGAGAAGAGAGATATTTCTTTTGGAAGTGAGGAGGTAACATGGTGGTGTGTGAATGCATTAATGATGGTTTAATGCAAAGGTTACACTCACCTCACTCTCACCCTACACTCACCTCCCTCTCTCATTATCCCCACACTCTCTCTTTTTCTCTATCTCTTTTTATTTTCTTATTCCTCTCTCATCTCAACTGAACACTTCACTATCCATCACAAATCCATCTCAGAACTTCATCAAAACTCACAAAAATCAAATCTTTTTCCTTGATTTGCCTCTTGGATGCCATGGAGCTTGGGAAGCTAGGATCTTTGAGTTCTTTTGGTTAGGTAATTATCTCTATCTGTTCTTTATATTGTTTTTGTGTTGTGTTGTAACATTTCAAAAAAATAAAATATTATTTTTCGGAATTTTTATAATTTAATATTATTTTAATGAATATTTTAATATTTCGGTATAATTAAATATAAATAAATGGGGAAATTTTTGGAAAAATTATGGAAAATTTCAAAATAGGGTATTTTATGGGATTATGCCATTTTTAAGTTTTCATGATTAGTTTGACACTAATTTAGTGCTAATCGCGATTAAAAATCGCTAATCGGATTTTTGGTATTTTTGTGCAAAACATGCACATATCTTTTCCTGCACTTGTGTTACATTTTGTTTCCATGGCTTTACATTGGGTTCACTATTTGAATGAGAAGAAAACAAAAGAAAAGAAAAGAAAATAGATAGATTAGAATAATGGTAGTAGGTATGGGTTTGAGAGAAAGGAGAGGGGTTAGCTTTGACTTGGGCATTCTTCATCCTCTCATTCTCTCCTCTTCCTTCCTTCCCTTCAGCTGAATGCTGCCTCCCCCTCACTCACTCCCCTCTTCAAGCCCCAAATCACCTCTAAAAATACATCTAAACCCTTTCTCCATTTCATAAAAAGTGTGTATAAGCTCAAGATTTACACATTGGACCAAGAAAACAAGGATTTTGGCCACTAGGTGCAACTCAAGAAAATTCTTGAGTTGCCAAATGAGGTATTTACTGAACCATTAGATTAGTTTTTGCATTACTTATACCCCTATGTAAAAATTGAATCGATATCGGGTGATGTTGTGGACTTAAGGAAGACCAAGTTATGGTTTGAGGGAATTGAGAGTTGTGTTGTGAAATTGAGATCAGTAGAGACCACACCAACACCCTAGTGCTTGAATTATGACCCAAAACAGAGACTTGAAACCCGGAATACGGATTTAGAAACCCCGACATTGGATAAATGTGTGATTTGTGAGGTTATTTTGGAATCTGGAGCAACCTGGGGCCACTAGAATTGATTTTGGGATTACTGGGAGTCGTGTAGGCACCTAGGAAGCTACCACAGCGACCCGAGCCCCTAACTCCAACCCCAGGCCGCAGATATATTCATTCTGGACGCAATTTGCTGCCAGACCAGGGAAATTGGGTCTCAGATTTGGTTCATGGCTCCTTTTGCACGAAAATAGACCCCTCCTATATGCAGTTTTGGCTAATTGTCACCTGGGGAAAATCTGGGAGAATTTTGGTGTGTTTTAGGCGATGTTTTCCGTATTTTAAAATGCACTTTCTTGATATTTAGATTTGTATTTGGTTGTTGGGTGTTCGTACATCGACAAACAGGGATTGTTTGATTGATTTGCACGTTTAGGCCATAGGTTCCAACCTATGAGCACACTGTGCGCTGTATCGGTTTTCTGCCTCGATTTTAATACGTATTGCGACTGTTTATTATTGTAGGTACCATCGCAAGGATTCCGAGGCAAAGAAGCGCGGCGTCCTCGATTTCGGCCAGCGAAGACCAGGTGAGTAGATTATATCTACGGGGGATGTCGTATAGCACCCCCGCATTTCGATGTCTAGTATATATATATACTATATATATGATGGCTTATTGAGTGACATGGAGATCATAGATGTGTTAGGTGTACTATGGATATTTATGGTTAGAAGTGAACTTGTGTATTTCCTAGTTGCGACCCTAGCAAAGATTTACACCCACACGCACACACATGCTTATTGCTATACTTATATCGTAATGATGTGGATAGTGTATGATTCTAGAGATGAGTCGATGAGTTTAGGCATGGTGTCGTGCGGTCGGCGATATGATATGATGTGATTCGTATTTGGGATACGATACGAGATTTTAGCAGGCCTTTCTACGTGTGTCTTACTTACGCGCTCATATTTGTTTAGATAGTATCGATTGTACTAGACTTAGATCAGTACCCCAGATCATGATAGATGATGATAAGGATACCAGATATTTGATGAGCTGACCGTGATATTGACCCGTACCCAGATTTGGGATTGCCGTACAACGGATTTACGTACGAGCTATATATTGATGATAGATCCGCGCTCATGACTCGAGGATATTGTATGATGTATATTGTATCGTATGTGATACTATTGAGGCGGGATCACCGACTATTATATTTAGATTTATATATATCGACTCAGATGTAGGTGGTTTCCATACCCCTCCTATTTAGCTTGTTAGTTAGGTCTGTAGATTACTTAGTAGACATTAGACTAGACCCGAGTCATACCTATTTCAGAACTAACGAATCGGGGATATTTTAAAGATAGGAAAAATGGATTCTACGGATATTTTCAAATGTCGCATCTGTTCTTAAAACACCGTAGCCCTTATTTTTACCAAAATCCCCGATTCGTCTTATTTCAAATGGCAGAGCTACATGATATATTTATTGAGGTAGATTCTTCACTGTTGCGTTGATTATTCGATTCTTCATATTCATGCTATTTGTATTGCATTGCTTGTGTTATTGATATATTACAATCATGCTGCTAGGACACCAGCTCCATTATCGATGATGCATATGTTCCACGTACACTGCTCGCTGGCTCACACACTTCAACATCGATAATTGCCATGTCACTACACTGTAGTACTGTTGCATGACATAGTGATATGCTTACATTTCTTTTACATGTCGCATACATCATGCTTTCTGATTATACGCATTGAGATATGTTGTTTCCATGATATTTCGGGATTTGGGAACCGTGGGTATTTCAAAAGAGAATTTGTAATTGTTTTAAAAACCCGGTTACCCTTGATATGATATTTCAGTGCGTCCACTATGTGTTTTCTCGGTGCTGAGAGCGACATGTGAAACCCGATTCGAGGAGGCGGATGAAGTCGATTGCGGGTACATGGTGGACCCGGTATGGTACCCCGGGCGAGAACGGATCGCTGTGTAGTAGACAGTGAGCCTGGCAGAGGGACTACTACCTACCGGTGATTAGTTGGACCTGGCGGTTATCCGGAGGATACTGACCAGAGTCGATAGATGGATATGGCCGTACTGCCGGGGCTGATGGCCAATACCGCAGACAGACCCCGTGGGATGATCCGGACTGACGGAGCCCGATATATGAGGATTTACGTGCCGATGCTGGGCAAAGCTTTCATGTTGTTTTCGAGTGTCGTTGCTGGACACTCTGGTTCCATGATTTGACGTGTCGCGAGGGACACCGATGGTTTATATCCTCATTTTTTTCCATGCATCTGCTTTATGATATTTACATGCATGATGGTTATTGTCATTGGGTGACGAGTGGACGGGATCCGCATATGTACAGATTTGATTACATTGATCAGAACTCATATTTATGATATGTTATTACCTGAGGCACTGGCACGAGCACTGGGCACTACACTTATGTATAGAGGTTACATTTGCCAGTTTAGCATGCTTCAGATTTATTCATATTGAGGTTTATTTATATATCTGATCGTTTTGACCTAGGATGGGTAATACATTCGATCTCTGCTTGTAGATATTTTCTATTCACGAGTTGGCAACTCACCCCCATTGTGCCACAGTTCTTGCAGGTTTTGTCGTGCAGGTTTCATTGCGGCTTTTCTGGCACATTGCTTCCATTACGGGTGACTTGCTTTGGTAGGTGGGTTCTTTTGCATCAGAACCACCGTTGTACATGTATTATTCATTGTATCTAGAAATTCCATCAACCAAAACTTGTATATTGTTTCAGACATAGAAATCAGTTATATATTATTTCGACCTTAGAGTTGCGCGTAGCAGTATTATGGTTTTCATGTTGATTTTGAGCTTCTTCTGAGTTTTGATCCTCTCCTTTCGGCGTTGTATATTATATTGCTTGCGTGGTTATGACCGTCAATTGATGAAGAGCTAGCACCCGCTTGGGGATGCCTTTTATCATTGCTTATATATTATCCTTGTTGTACCCCGTTCGGGGCCAGTTTTTACAAAGGAAACTCTGCCGAAATTTTCAGAAAAGGCAATTCATTTTAAAAATGAATATTCGGCTTAGTTATTTAAAATCCTTGATTTCAAAACAAGTTTCCTTCACTCCTTTAAACTAGTTTTTTTTATTTACTCCTTAAAATGGTTTTAGATTTCTTGGCTTTTGGCTTACTTGGATTAGATGGGGTCCTATAGGCTTCATATGATTCAAGTGCCAGTCACGGGCTATTTCAGGTCGTGACAAAGTTGGTATCAGAGCGCTAGGTTAACCTTGGTTCGAGTCTAAGTATGACTATGTGGAGCCTAGGGCGTTTATATATATACGGAACTTAGGCTTGACCTTACGGAACTTACACTTAGTCGAGGGGTACCCGAACTTTCGTCGCGTAGGATGATCCTTGATTGATGGAGTAGGTAGCTTGAGTAAAGGGACGTACCGTACGTATGTTCCGCGGCATACTTACGACAAGCTACTCCGCTTAAGAAACCTTAGGATGTACATTTTCTTGCACAGTATTATATTCATTCCTATGATCTATCCTCATAGATTCTGGTTATGATTTTGCTGCCACGATTGCACGGGAAGAGTGAGCTGCGGCTCGAGTTGCGTCAGCATGAGCTCATCGTGGACGAGGACTGACTAGGGCGTGATTCGAGAGACATACGATTGCATATAGAGGCTTCGTTTTATTGTGTTTTCGCGCCTTGAGCGTTTGACAGATCGCTTTTACGATATTTCTCAGACGTGCCGATCGATACCAGAGGATTGAGCCATTGATAGAGGCCAGCCAGGATATGAATACCATTGATATGTCGCTTATTCATGATGATTGAGGCGCTGTTCAGCGTATGGACGAATGAGCCAGTTGTTGCTGCAAATGACGAGATGTCGCCCAGATGATTGGAGCTACTGCAGCTTGAGCATATACTTAGAGATATTGATGGTAAGTCGCTAGTCACCCGAGGGTGAATGACTAGGACGTGTGGTTCGTTCGCTTACCCCGATGCGAGGTCATCAGATAGATTGATTCCCGCTAGAGATGACTTCACGCAGATTCGTTGAGAGTCGATAGCGACGATCGAATGTAAGGAACCCATTTTCCAAGTTTAAAGTATTCGGAAAGACATGCAAGAGAATCTATGGACCCTCTAGAAGAATGACATCCAAACTCGACATAATGACCGTGTGAAAGCCTTTGAACCTTAGGGTTTGCGGCAGTTCCGCGGCGCCATTAGTGAGGCTTGGGTTTGCCTTTCTACGGTTGGACTACCGATGCTGTGGTGTGTACTCGATACTATTAAACTGTACCCAAGATGTTGAGCTCTTGGGAGGATTCTGAGGTTTTGACAAATCGATCGGATGGTTCGGCACCTTTCGGATATTATATGATGGGACACATTGCTTAGGAGACTCCAGATACGAGTATATCCATTAGAGCGTAGTCCATGCAGTCACGAGTAGACGAGTCCGAATCAGTCGACATTGGAACGAAGTGGAGTAAAGAGTTCGCACGAAATTTCGACGAGATGACGTTCCACTCCGCTGACATCAGAGATACGATGTGTCTACAGAGGTGTTGGGATGCGACCAGCTTCTGAGGAAATGCTGTACTGAGAATGCAGATTGTCCAGAGAGCGAGAAGAGATTGTGTAGGAGTACCAGCCTCCATACAGTTCGGCTTAGGCGAGATTGGAAGAGACCTTAAGCAGGATTCCTTTCAGGACACTGCTGCAATAAGATTTGCACAAGGAGCAGATGTGTGACGTGTATTCGGAGGACCAGAGGTCGGCGCCAGTGACGTGCTACTTTACGAGTGGTCGCGAGGAAAGACCGAGAGATGACCAGATAAGTGCCAGAATGGAATCGTTTCCGTTAGCACACCTGACAGGGCCGATGAGCCGATAGATTGCGAGATTGGTAATCCACAGAGAAGATGAGGACGCCAGACCGTGAGCAAGAGGCAAGTAGATATCTTGTGCTGATAGCATTGGATATACCGACGACGGTAATTATGATTTGTGATTATGTGTTTGACTATCACGTATCCATCACTTTGGATTTTGGTATTTTGGCGATCTATTTGCATGATTTGGTTTTGATGGCTGAGTTCCATGATTTCTGTTTTCGGCACCATGGTTGCACTTACTGGGTATTTATATTTTGCGCGTAGTTATTACGCTTGAGGTATTGATCGTGATTTCATGCCTATAGTATGCCTGTGATTTGATTTATGCTTCCAGCATCGTTTTCATGCACTTTTAGTGTTTTGAGTTGATTTGTCCACACTGATGCACATGGTTGTGAGCTTATACACCGCGGTATACTTGATTTCGATGGAGCCGTATTGTATACCGTCGACTTCGATTCTGATTTTGATGATTGATTTCGTGATTTCGTGCATTATGGATGCACCGATTTAGGTTTTCGCGCATGTTTTGAGATACGATTTTGGTGCACACCAGATGCACTAAATCGGGATTCTTCGTGCATGTCAGATGCATCTGATTTTGCTGTCAGGCACACACGTTGCCTATGACAGATGGTTCGTGCACACCCATTGCACCTAGATGTTGTTTCTGTGCACATGTATGACACATGTATGGATTTTGATTCCGTGTGCACCAGACGCATAGGGTATTCTTATATACATTTTGGGATTGATTTTCATGGAGCGGTACGTTTTATGATAATTGCTTTGTGTTTTCGTACTGAGCAGGACTAATCAGAGGACAGTACCTGGATATATTTTGCATGCATTTATTTCAGCTATTTACATCTATAGATTTGATGTCTATATGTATGGTTTCGATATATATTGGTTTTGTATTGGACTTGAAATTTGTGTCTTTACCATAACTCCGATGATTGCGGGATGCTTGACGGAGTTTGCTTTTGGAGTTATCTGCTCATTATCCATACGCATACATTGCGCTATGATGCGTTTTATGTATTGATGATTTCGGAACCCCGAAGACTTGGACTTTGTATCGAAATGTTTTAGAATTTAGGGGTTTAAATTTAAATTCGGGGACCAAATTTCTTTAACGGGGGAAGATTGTAACATTTCAAAATAATAAAATATTATTTTTGGGAATTTTTATAATTTAATATTATTTTAATGAATATTTTAATATTTCGGTATAATTAAATATAAATAAATGGGGGAAATTATGGAAAAATTATGGAAAATTTCAAAATATGGTATTTTATAGGATTATTCCATTTTTAAGTTTTTATGATTAGTTTGACACTAATTTAGTGCTAATCGCGATTAAAAATCGCTAATCGGATTTTTGGCATTTTTGTGCAAAACATGCACATATCTTTTCCTACACTTGTGTTACATTTTGTTACCATGGATTTACATTGGGTTCACTATTTGAGTGAGAAGAAAACAAAAAAAAGAAAAGAAAATGGATAGATTAGAATAATGGTAGTAGGTATGGGTAAGAGAGAAAGGAGAGGGGTTAGCTTTGACTTGGGCATTCTTCATCCTCTCATTCTTTCCTCTCCCTCCCTTCCCTTCAACTGAATGCGGCCTCCCCCTCACTCCCTCCCCTCTTCAAGCCCCAAATCACCTCTAAAAATACATCTAAACCCTATCTCCATTTCACAAAAAGTGTGCACAAGCTCAAGATCTACACATTGGACCAAGAAAGCAAGGAATTTGGCCACTAGGGGCAACTCAAGAAAATTCTTGAGTTGTTAAATGAGGTATTTACTGAACCTATGTAAAAATTGAATCGATATCGGGTGATGTTGTGGACTTAAGGAAGACCAAGTTATGGTTTGAGGGAATTGAGAGTTGTGTTGTGAGATTGAGATCAGTAGAGACCACCCCAACACCCTAGTGCTTGAATTATGACCCAAAACAGAGACTTGAAACCCGGAATACGGATTTAGAAACCCCGACATTGGATAAATGTGTGATTTGTGAGGGTATTTTGGAATCTGGAGCAACCTGGGGCCACTAGAATTGATTTTGGGATTACTGGGAGTCGTGCAGGCACCTAGGAAGCTACCACAGAGACCCGAGCCCCTAACTCCAACCTCAGGCCGCAGATATATTCATTCTGGCCGCAATTTGCTGCCAGACCAGGGAAATTGGGTCCCAGATTTGGTTCATGGCTCCTTTTGCACTATAATAGACCCCTCCTATATGCAGTTTTGGCTAATTGTCACCTGGGGAAAATCTCGGAGCATTTTGGTGTGTTTTAGGCGATGTTTTCCGTATTTTAAAATGCACTTTCTAGATATTTGGATTTGTATTTGGTTGTTGGGTGTTCGTACATCGACAACAGGGATTGTTTGATTGATTTGCACTTTTAGGCCATAGGTTCCAACCTATGAGCACACTGTGCGCTGTATCGTTTTTCTGCCTCGATTTTAATACGTATTTCGACTGTTTATTATTGTAGGTACCCTCGCAAGGATTCCAAGGCAAAGAAGCGCGACGTCATCGATTTCGGCGAGCGAAGATCAGGTGAGTAGATTATATCTATGGGGGATGTCGGGTGGATGGTGTATAGCACCCCCGCAATTCGATGTCTAGTATATATATACTATATATATGATGGCTTATTGAGTGACATGGAGATCATAGATGTGTTAGGTGTACTATGGATATTTAGGGTTAGAAGTGAACTTGTGTATTTCCTAGTTGCGACCCTAGCAAAGGTTTACACCCACACGCACACACATGCTTATTGCTATACTTATATCGTAATGATGTGGATAGTGTTTGATTCTGGAGATGAGTCGATGAGTTTAGGCATGGTGCCGTGAGGTAGGCGATATGACATGATGTGATTCGTATTTGGGATACGATACGAGATTTTAGCGGGCCTTTGGACGTGTGTCTTACACACGTGCTCATATTTGTTTAGATGGTATCGATTGTACTAGACTTAGATCAGTACCCCAGATCATGATAGATGATGATAAGGATACCAGATATTTGATGAGCTGACCGTGATATTGACCTGTACCCAGATTTGGGATTGACGTACAACGGATTTACGTACGAGCTATATATTGATGATAGATCCGCGCTCATGACTCGAAGATATTGTATGATGTATATTATATCGTATGTGATACTATTGAGGCGGGTTCACCGACTATTATATTTATATTTATATATATCGACTCAGATGTTGGTGGTTTCCATACCCCTCCTATTTAGCTTGTTAGTTAGGTCTGTAGATTACTTAGTAGACATTAGACTAGACCCGAGTCATACCTATTTCAGAACTAACGAATCGGGGATATTTTAAAGATAGGCAAAAGGGATTCTACGGATATTTTCAAACGTCGCATCTGTTCTTAAAACACCGTAGCCCTTATTTTTACCAAAATCCCCGATTCGTCTTATTTCAAATGGCAGAGCTACATGATATATTTATTGAGGTAGATTCTTCACTGTTGCGTTGATTATTCGATTCCTCATATTCATGCTATTTGCATTGTATTGCTTGTGTTATTGATATATTACAATCATGCTGCTAGGACACCAGCACCATTATCGATGATGAATATGTTCCACGTACACTGCTCGCCGGCTCACACACTTCATCATCGATAATTGCCATGTCACTACACTGTAGTACTGTTGCATGACATAGTGATATGCTTACATTTCTTTTACATGTCGCATACATCATGCTTTCTGATTTTACGCATTGAGATATGTTGTTTCCATGATATTTCGGGATTTGGGAACCGTGGGTATTTCAAAAGAGAATATGTAATTGTTTTGAAAACCCGGTTACCCTTGATATGATATTTCAGTGCGTCCACCATGTGTTTTCTCGGTACTGAGAGCGACATGCGAAACCTGATTCGAGGAGGCGGATGAGGCCGATTGCGGGTACATGGTGGACCCGGTATGGTACCCCGGGGCGAGAACGGATCGCTGTGTAGTAGACGGTGAGCCTGGAAGAGGGACTACTACCTACCAGTGATTGGTTGGACCTGACGGTTATCTGGAGGATACTGACCAGAGTCGATAGATGGATATGGGCGTACTGCCAGGGCCGAGGGCCGATACCGCAGACAGAGCCCGTGGGCTGATCCGGACTAACGGAGCCCGATATATGAGGATTTACGTGCCGATGCTGGGCACAGCTTTCATGATGTTTTCGAGTGTCGATGCTGGACACTCCGGTTCCATGATTTGACGTATCGCGAAGGACACCGATGGTTTATATCCTCATTTTTTTCCATGCATCTGCTTTATGATATTTACATGCATGATGGTTATTGTCATTCGGTGACGAGTGGACGGGATCCACATATATACAGATTTGATTACATTGATCATAACTCATATTTATGATATGTTATTACCTGAGGCACTGGCACAAGCACTTGGCACTACACTTATGTATAGAAGTTACATTTGCCAGTTTAGCATGCTTAAGACTTATTAATATTGAGGTTTATTTATATATCTGATCGTTTTGACCTAGGATGGGTCATACATTCGATCTCTGCTTGTAGATATTTTCTATTCACGAGTTGGCAACTCACCACCGTTGTGCCACAGTTCTTGCAGGTTTTGCCGTGCAGGTTTCATTGCGGCTTTTCTGGCACATTGCTTCCATTACGGGTGACTTTCTTTGGTAGGTGGGTTCTTTTGCATCAGTACCACCATTGTACATGTATTATTCATTGTATCTAGAAATTCCATCAACCAAAACTTGTATATTGTTTCAGACTTAGAAATCAGTTATGTATTATTTCGACCTTAGAGTTGCGGGTAGCAGTATTTTTGTTTACATGTTGATTTTGAGCTTCTTCTGAGTTTTGATCATCGCCTTTCGGCGTTGTATATTATATTGCTTGCGTGGTTGTGACCGTCAATTGACGAAGAGCTAGCACCCGCTTGGGGATGCCTTTTATCATTGCTTATATATTATCCTTGTTGTACCCCGTTCGGGGCCAGTTTTTACAAAGGAAACTCTGCCGAAATTTTCAGAAAAGACTATTCATTTTAAAAATGCATATTCGGCTTAGTTATTTAAAAACCTTGATTTCAAAACATGTTTCCTTCACTCCTTTAAACTGGTTTTCTTTATTTACTCCTTAAAATGATTTTAGATTTCTGGGCTTTTGGCTTACTTGGATTAGATGGGGTCCTATAAGCTTCATATGATTCAAGTGCCAGTCACGGGCTATTTCAGGTCGTGACATGTGTAGTCTTGTAGTTTCAGTTTAGATTGTTTAAAGTTAAGTTTTCGTGCAAATATCATTTTTTTAGTGTCAATATATGACATCTGTGATCTGCTGTGACCCCGAGAGTTTACTAGAAAACCAAACAATGTAGTTGTGTTGTACTTGAGACCAAAGGACTTCACCTGAAGAACGAGACCCCCTGCTCGGACCATGGCCGTCGACTAGGTGGGAAATTCCAACGACCTCAGCTTGGTGAAGGGGTTAGGGTTAGGGTGTTTCTAGGTAGCTGTCTATAGTGGTTTAGGTATGTTCGGTCTTGTTTGGTTGTTGAGTTTTCTCTGTATACAAAATCTGGGATCATATGGGTAATTTCTTGTGTTACGACTACGCGTGATACGTTATACGACACGGATCGTGCACTTTGTGTGGTTTTGCTCTTAGGTTGGTTTCGTAGTGTCGCTATGCACGTTAGCCACAATACGAACACTTGAGAGTATGTTTTGTGTTGTCGCGTTCGTCACACGTAGTTTGTATGTGTTTTGGGTCTATTGCTAATATATATACTTGTTTCATTGATTTATGCTTTAGGTTCGCAGGCGGGGACTTCGGGCGCTGCGAAGAAGGGGAAACATGTGGTAGGCTTTAATTAGCCAGGAGCGTTGGTGAGTAGATTTAATATCTACAGGGGAATCTCCCGCATGGCGTTATGCGTATGGTCTAGAGTTGTTATGTTATTGTCGCATATTCTATTGCATATATAAAGTTGCGCATACACATTATTGCTTAGTTATTGTTGTTCTTGGCCTAGTACCCTTAGGACACTACACTATTATTGGCGGCTTATGTTGCACGAGCACTTATTGTATGCCACAAACACCGTCAATAATTGCCATGACACGCACAACACCCATACTTATATGATATTGTTTGGTTAGGGACATTGTGACATTGATTTATATTCCTTTATGCATATGACATATAGCATACCTGTATACCTTGCATACATATTTCACTTATACCTGGAGGGTATATTACATCATTACTGATAGGTAGATACATATACTTTGCTATACCTTTATGTTTACACATATTTCTGGCTATGGCTACTTGTTTACCTTTATTTGATGTTATATAGACTTGGAGAAATTAGGAACCGCATGATTTATATTTTAACTTGTTGCGGTTCAATAGCGGCTTTTCCTTTATATGCTCACATTACAGTTTTATGTTGCCTATATTATATTCATGGATTTGCATATTGAGATATGGATTTTTCATGATGTTTTCTGTATTTGAGGACAGTGGTAGTTTCATGAAATTATGCATTATTTAAAAAACCCGGTTTCTCTTGATATGATATTTCAGCAGCCACCATGAGTTTTATCGGTTCTGATATATATACCCCATGCGAGGAGCGTCGTGGGCCGTGTGAGGGTACATGGTGGGGCCCGGAGGTATCCCGGGACAAGACGATTGAAGGAACTTGCCGATTGAGCCTGATAGGGGAACCATACCTACCGGTGACAGTACCTATGACTCGGCGGTTATCATGGGGATAACGACGGGAGTTATGTACGTATGGATACGTCGATGGACGAGGGTTGAAGCTGGGCACTCGGGTTTTTGGATAGCGTATGATACGTACCTATCAGGGTGCCAGTCGTGGTGACAGCACCTGATAGATCAGCCTTTATGTGTCGATGCTTGACACAGGTTTTCATGATATTTTTAGTCCTAAGTATATATAACAATGGAATGGGACGCTGTTAT
Organism: Agapanthus africanus; assembly: GCA_030015575.1. Lineage (NCBI taxonomy): Eukaryota > Viridiplantae > Streptophyta > Magnoliopsida > Asparagales > Amaryllidaceae > Agapanthus > Agapanthus africanus. The sequence goes on from JASDDO010000022.1 coordinate 347,620,624, forward strand.
ATATGCATATATATATATATATATATATATATATATATATATATATATATATATATTAGTGTAATGGGACGCTAATACATATGTATACATATCAATTTATATACATCATCATACTTATTCATGCAAATATACTTTTTTGGATATAGGAGATTCACTCGATATTCGATTTAGGATATATGAGATTCACTTGATATTGGATACATGATATATGAGATTTACTTGATTTTGTACATTCAGGATATATGAGATTTATTTGATATTGTACATTCAGGATTTGTGAGACTTACAAGATATGAGAGCCAATTTGGGGGCTGATTTGAGCAAATTTGGATTTGGATTGTCTTGAAAGACTTTGGTCCTACCACGTGGTCAGGATTCCGTGGAAAGACATGTTTCATCCCATACTCCACATTTATTGTTTATGCACTGCTTTATATATTAGTAGTACTTGCTAGAGTACCTTTCATGACTGTTGCATTTACATACTTTTATATGCATGGCTTCATGTATTAGTTGTACCTGCTAGAGTACCTTTCATGACTGTTGCATATATACATTGTCATATCATTGCTTCATGTATTAGTAGTACCTGATTGAGTACCTTACATGATTATTGCATACAAATTGTCATATTATTGCTTCATGTATTAGTAGTACCTGCTAGTATACCTTTCATGACTGTTGCATTCCTATGACCTTTTATTGCTATTAGCTTGCATATGTTAGATTCGCGCTGTACGTGCATACTTGCGATTACCTGCATATGTTATTTACTATTCACGAGTTGGAAACTCACCCCCGTTGTGCCACAGTGTTTTGCAGGTTATTCTCCAGAGTAGTCGAGGCAGGCTATTCATCTATCATATCATCTTTTGCTGCGGATACCGCTTCAGCTCACAGTGTGCAGTTTTGCTTTAGATGGGTTTGTGGTTATCCGTTCATGTTCATTGTGTATTCGTTGTACCCTGTACTTTCCTTCTACCACTTTTATGTACGACTTAGAGACTTGATGTGAGGATGATTTTGTATATTATTTTGTGACTTGGGAGTCTTTTATGCAGTTCTATTTATATCGTCTTTTATTTTTTCGCTACGACGTCGTATATCTCTTGTGGTGGTTGTTTTCCGCCTTTGGGCGTGTTTTTTCTCCCGTTTGGGGATGCTTTACTTTTATTTATGTTGTACCTATTTTTGGGGTTGATTTTTACAAAGGAGGTGCTGCCAAAATTTTAAAGGAAATAAAATTGGGACTGTAAAGAATTTGGGTTGAGATTTCATAAGTTTTAAAATGTTCTTATTTCTTACTACTTTTGATGGTTTAGATTGCTGGGTTTTCGGCTTACTTAAATTGCGTTACATCTGTGGACGCTGCGTAGTTTATGGGCCGTCGCGTGCCAATTTCGGGTCGTGACATTTAGGGAGGTCCTATACCGGTAGAACAGTCTTACTCAAGATGATAGTATGCTATCTGGTTTGTATTCATCATGTTCATGCTTCAGGTGGTATTACAGATCACTATTATATGTTGATAGAGCCCATAGGATTCCTTCTTGACTACCAGCATTATGATGGCAATCATATACGTGAGAGCTTGGTAGTCTATTAGCACATCCGTGAATATCCCTAGTCGTGGGAGTATCGATACTGGGCATCAGTACTCCGGAGTAAACTAGTGTATACTTATCCAAACCCTGACGAGGGGCGGTGGCCGGTCTCACAAGCCATTGGTGTCAGTTAGTCACCTAAGATAGTATACATGTGCTCTTTGGGTTATGAGTATGTTGGATATAGTGCCCTCAAAGTCAATTATTGGATCGCAGGCACGTGATTGCAATGATTGAGGGAGGACCTATACCGGTAGGACAGTCTTACTCGAGAAGATAGTATGCTATTTGGTTTATCTTTATCATCGTGTACATGCTTTAGGTGATATTACAGATCACTATTGCACATTGATGGAGCCCTTAGGATTCTTGCTTGACTACCAGCAGTATGATGGCGATCATATACGTGAGAGTTGGGTAGTCTATAAGCACATTCTTAAAGTTTCCCTAGTCATGGGAGTTTCGAGACTGGGTATCGATACTCCATGAGTAAACTAGTGTATACGGATCGAGACCCCGACGAGGGGCGGCGGCTGGTATCACAAGCCATTGGTGTCAGTTGGTTCACCTAAGATAGTATACAGGTGCTCCTTGGGTCATGAGTACACCGGACGGACTCGCAGGGGCACTGCTGATTGGTACTATACCTATCGTCAGGAGCAGTTCCCAGGTGACATGAGTACAGCTTAGTCCGTTGACTTGACACTGCTACATTGTCTCAAGTGTGTTCCCACTGTTCTTTGATTACTGTAGGGATCCTAGGCACACCCATGAGGCTCTACAAGTGATCAACCATGCCAAAATCAAATTTATCCATGTGCCTAAGAACCCTATGCTAGATCGTTAACTAGAGGATAGGCGAAAACTAAACAAGTTAACAACTTAACTACAAAGTGAAAGTGACTACAACCTTTGTAGATCCGGTCCTCCACCTCTTTAGCTCCGTGATGACGTCCCTCCGCTGCGATCATCGGATCCCGGACTCTAGCGAGGGTTTCGTCGGAGAAATGATCGGGCTAGGTCGTCGACTTCGATGCCAAAGATGATCTACGTCGAGGCAACTCAAGATCAAGCTCCATCTTCACTTGGTCATAGAACTTGTGAAGATAACACACTCTACTACATGGCAAGTGGTAGAGGATGAAGAAATAGGAAGTGGGTTCACTTTGGAATTGGATTTCTCACTTGGAAATTTTCAAGAATGTTTTCTTCTCTTCATGAAGAAGAAGAAGAAGAAAAGAATGGAAAAAAATTATCAAAAAAGAAAATCAAGTGAAGCCTTATCATAATGCAACCATGGGTGAGTTTAACACATGTAGAGAATAAACTAGGGTTTAGGTGAATGGTTAGGTTAAGGAAAGAAACAAAATGGTCAAGACTTTTCAAAGTTTCATGAAGCTTCAAGTAAAAACCAAAAGAAGCCACCATTTTATTTCTTGCCCAAAAATAAATGAATAAAATAAATAATTAAGTTAAAACCCTAACCATTAACCTAAACATGGTTTAAAGTAAACACACACCCAAGTTTGCATGTATCATCAAACATGATACAATCAAGTGCACAAAAATATATCACATATACTACTTATGCACATCAAGTGAGAAAATCCATCTTAAGTGAACAAATACTAGTTAATGTAAAGTAATATATCAAATATATAATTATACATTAAATCATTAAATCAACACTTGATTTAATGATCCGGTCATATCTCATATAACCGACTAATATCAAGTGTATCAATGTATCGAATCAACACTTGATTCGGTAACCCGGCTATATCTTATATAACCGTCCAATGATACAAATCGCAAGAATAGAATATAGTATCACATACTGGTATTATTCTCGGTCCCGCACATATCTCATATGCGCTCCTATTTCGTTTCCCTTGAGCCAGGAAACCTCTGTGTAGGACTCTAAAGACTCGTCAATATGCCAGCAGTAGGTGATGATCATATCAAGCACCCACAAGCCGCAAGCGGTCTGCTAAACGTAATGGCCATCCGGGTATTGAGCGATCAGAAGATCAACGAGCAAGCCCGCTCATACTCCTTTGAATCCAACCAGTAACACTTACCGCACAATCCGGTCTGTTCGTCTGATATGTCGCATATCTCGCCTAGGGGTGGTAAACGTCAAACCCTAGTAGCTCGATAAGTCATGCCGATGTAAGGTCCATAACAAGCGCGAAACTACTGATAACAATTACCAGTCAATCAGTGCAACCCTGGCCAGGGATTTCCAGTTATGGCCAGTCGAGCATAGCGCAACATCAACCCCCAATACCGGGAGAGACGAATCCCCTCCTATCGCTCATTGCCTCCATATGAATCGGGACTGTACCCAAAAACTACCTGTTTGCACGAATCAATAGAGCCGTGGTAGGGTGGAAATCAAAGCATAGTGGGAGACACACAAGACTCTATGACGATCTCGGGTCAACAGACTAAGTTGTACCAGTGTCACCAGAGAACTGCCATCTGACGTGACGTATAATACCATCTGGGAGTTCTCGGCGAGTCCGTTCAGTGTACTCAGTCATCACTGAGCACCCGCATACCATCTCTGATGTCAAACACCAATGGATATGGGATCATCCATCGCCCATCACATGGGTCGAGAAGATATACGCTAGTCTACTCTGGAATATCGATGCCCCATCTCGATATTCCCACGACTAGGAATATTGAAGGATGTACTCATGGACTACCCAGGCCCTACTAGTATGATCTGCATCATAGTCCTAGAAGTCGAGTACACATCCTAAGGGCTTTATCAACATGTAATAGAGAGACAGCAAGTATACATGTTAAGATAAAGAGCAACCAGATAGCGTACTATCATGTCGAGCAAGAAAGTCCTACCTATATATGTCCTAGCATCTACTACAATATACATCTCATGTACTGTAATGGCCTCTAGGGCATACATATAACTAACAATCTCCCACTTGCACTAGGGCCATCTGTAGCAATGGTTGCAGTATCTCATACTCAACCATCCCATAAGAGTCTCACTCTGGGAAAAGCCCTTTGTGAGTGGATCCGCCGTGTTGTCCTCTGAGTCTACTCTCCTGACCTTGATCACCCTGGAGATCAATTATGTCCATGATCAGGTGATGCTGCCTCAGAATATGTCTGGGTCACTGATGGGATCGGGGTTCCTGGGCCAAAGCCACACTTCCATTATCACACAATGGTAGGAACCTAGTTCATCTCATGAACCAATATACACCCAAACTGCCTCTTTGGTAGTATCTTTAATAGCGATGTTACCAGCCTTTATCGTCTAGTCTGCCACGATATATAGCTTGGAACACTTCCAACATACCGTCCCTCCATTGAGGGTAAAGACATTGCCTGCGACTGACATTCAGTCGTCCTTATCACCTTGGAACCTTTCCAGTGATTCTCCCCAGGATCCATTGATACCATCTTACTACACCTAGTGAGAACCCTAACATCCATTTTGATCTATCTCATAGATCCAAAACCTAGGATTTAGGAGGTATCACTTTGATCCTATATGGAGAATCCTTGTGATAAGAGGAGATTGACCGAGCGTAGCATAGAAAACTCCTTCTCTATCAAGAGTATGTTATCCACGTACTCTACGAGGTTGACCATCTTACTCTCTACTACAGTTTTGTATATACAAGGTTCATCTACCATTTTGATGAAGTCAAACACTTTGACTACCACATCAAAATAGACGTTCCAACTCCGCGATGCCTGCTTTATTCTGCAAAGCAACTTGCACACGTTTCCGCTGCTCCCACTGTTTACGAAGTCCTCTGGCTGTGTACTTATAGACGTTCTCTTCTAAATCAGTATTTAGAAAAGCTGTCATGACACCCAACCACCAGATATCGTAGTCATGGTATGTAGCAATGGCAAGTAGGATCTGGATGGACTTATGTATAGCCACTGGAAAAGGTTTCATCATTTCCACTCCTGGTCGATGACGAAAAACCTTTAACAAGTCTAGCTTTGAAAGTCTCAACTTTTCCATCTACACCAAGTAATCTTCTCAAGATATACTTGCTCCTGATGGGGATTTAACCCTTCAGATATAGCAACCAAAGTCCATACTTAATTGGTGTACATGGATTCCATCTCAGATCGCTAAGCATCCAGCCATTCTTACAGAGTCCCCACTCTCGATGGCCTGCTTGAATCTAGTTGGGTCATTATCTCATGATGCATTCCTCGCTCCCACTGTCATCGAGAAACCGAAGTATCTCTTAGGCGGATGAGGAGCCCTGCTAGATCGACGGAGAGGCTGAGGTTCGTCGGAGAACTATTGAATCCTTTGGTTCTGTCAAATCATCAGCTGCAGTTTATATAGCTGGAACCTTTCCAGTTCTACAAAACTGACCTTGCCTCGATCTTGTCCGGATTTTTCTTTTGACATAGGCCGGACAATCCCAAATCTTAACTTACTTAAGAGATAGGTTCTTCCCATACCATATCTTATATGGAGTGGTAGGCATTGATTTGATTGGAATCTAATCCAATAGGCATGCAGCTTCTCAAGTGCACAATCCCCAAAAGGAAATAGGTAACTCAGTAGTACTCATCATAGAGCGCACCATATCATATAGGGTGTGATTGCTCCGCCCCGATACACCGTTGTGACGTGGTGTATTCAGAGGAGTAACACTGAGAGAGAATCTCATTCTCCTTTAGAATAGTCCAAGAATTCTATGCACAAGTATTCTCCTCCCTGACCTCATCATAGGGCATAATACTTATACCCGTAATTTTGGTTCTCTACTTCTAACTTATATTCTGTGAATATCTCAAAAGCTTCGGACTTATGTTTCAGCAGGAACATGTGACTGAATCTTGAGAGATCATCAGAGAATGTAATGAAGTACAAAGAACCGGTCTTGGCATCTGTAGACAGGGGACCTTACATACATCATCATGTATCAGTCCTAAGAGTTTACTAACTCTTTCTCTGTTTCGAGTAAACCGATCTATGTTCATCTAATCTTTGTGACATGACTGGCAAGTTCCACCAGATGTAAATTCAAACTGATTTAAATATGCATCTAAATTTAACTTCAGCCAGTCGGGTCGCATTGATATGACCTAGTCTACAATGCCTCAAGAAGGATTCGTTCATTTCTGAACTCTTCCTCTTGTGTGTGTTCTGTATACTAGGAATTGTAGTTTGATTTAGAACGTCAATGCTTTTAGATAACGTGCCTGAACCGATCAACTTTTGAAATAGGAAATGTTCAAAACATTATCCAACAATACAAAATTATATCCTTTCTTTACTAATAAAGAGACTGATATGATTTTGTATATCAGGTTCGGTATCTAATAGCATTTGTTCAGAATCAATGTATTGGTAATACAGGGTGACAGTGACCAACAGACTCGGCTGCAACACTTGCCCCGTTTTCTGTCTCATGAAACTTATCACCCGTACTCAGTTCTCTACCTTTCTGTAGCCCATGTAACGGATTACATTTGCGGGATCCTGATCCGGTATCTAATACCTAGGATGTAGAGGATACTGAGAAACAGTTCTTTATAATGAACACACCCGAAGGAGATGCATCTCATGCACTTTCTTCGTTTGGGCGGCATGGGAATCCTGGCATTTCCCTATTTCCTGCTCTGTCTTATAACAATTATAAGTTGGAGCGGGACCAACGTTCCCCAGCTCAGTATAACAAGCGGGTTCGGTCAATACATCTATATTATTATCTTGATTAATGCGTGATATGGTCGCTACCTGGAGAGAGAGAGAGAGAAGAAAACACTCTGCGTGCGCTCTTGCAAGATTAGATTGGTTATATATTTTATCTAATCAGATGGCTCCCACTGTTTTTATCAAATCTTCCTTTAAACCCTAAAAGGAAAGACTAGCCGGGATTAATTAAACTCTACAAGTTCGCCAATCTTTCAGCCAGGCCAGTGTCGGTACTTTGAGGGAGGTTCCCCGTGCTTTCGCACGGACCTAATTAAAGTAAACCTCGTTTTCCCAGAGGCGTAACCCCGTTGACACCATTCTAGACACCTACTTGATCGGCTAATTGCAAAGTGCAAAACTCTCCCAGGAGTAACAATTACTCGCAGTGGGTATCAGGATCCAACTATCATATAGAAGGTATGCAATCTCATTGCAAATTTCAACACTTGAAACTCCCGATAAAGGTTTTTACCCCTAGCACTTATGACCTTAACAATGGTCAACAAATCATAAGTACTAGTCAAGTTCTACCCGTCATTTCGTGATTAATTAGACCCACCCACATGACCCTTAACTAAGGTCAACAAAGTCACGCGACTGTCCTAACTAATCACGTCATATGCGGTGTAGGAAGATATCACTTAGCTACCGTACACTGTGCCTTGACTATGGTCAACAAACACAGCACGAATACTAAGTACTCTACTTCCTAAAATGACGGAGGGTTGCGAATGGTTTTTAATAAAACCTTTAACGCTTTGAACTTGATCTCGTTACGGAATCAAATGGTTTTTAAATGGAATGTTTTTGAGGCTTTTCTAGTTTTTGCTAAAGGGGTCACTCCCGGTAAAGGGATCGTCGGCCCTTTCCTCATCGAATAAGGTGCAGGATATATCATATATACCGCTGTGCAAAGAGAAAACTATAGAAGCAATCAAAAGACAAACCGAGGGTTGTAGCATCTGCCAGTTATTGCTAAAGGAGTCACTTCCGGTGAAGGGATCTCGGTCCTTTCTTTATCGAATAAGGTGCAGGATGTTCTACAAGGAACACCGCGATGCAAAGCAAGAACTGTAGCTACCTGTTTTATTTTTGAAATTCGATTCCACAACATCTTTTAGGTTTATTTTCTTTCATTAATCACATTAATGAATGTCCCATCATTTAGGTCCACCTAAACATCACAGATAAATATAACGTACGCTTATGCCATCCGCATTCGACTCGATGTCCCGTCTGCACCGTTAGGTTAGGTAAGTAACGCCAGAGCGAGGCAGGGCTAGCGCGGGTGTAAAACATAAGCAACGTCTATATAATATATCATATATACTATATACAATATCTATCTGAACATATCACATGATCACATCACAGATAACGCAGCATAAAATATCATATGAAATATTGGATATACTAGGACGTCCGTGTTTTTAATACGAGCCAGTATAAAACATGGATTCCACGGTCGTGATGAATAGCCAATCCCGCACCCTCAGACCCCTACGAGAGCGGCAAGCAACCCTACCAATTCTAGGGTTAGGAGACCCGGAATCGACTCCTCGAGATGGTCTCCCATTGGACCCTAGAACCCGGTTACTTGTGCTCCCCTCCTTTGGTCTATCCTAATGCGGAAAAGTAAATAATATACATCAACGGTGACATCTTCCGCAACCTGGAAGTGCCCCAATAAAAGAATATTACATACAAGTTTTTTTACATGAATGAAAATCAAAAACACTCGTCTCACATAAAAAAAACCGGCTATTCAAACACGACGATCCAATATAACATATCCAGCAACACATAACATCACATGTCAACAACGTATGTAAATACGCGCATCCCAATTGTCGTTGACATATAGCAACGAAACCGGCGATATCATATATTATACTTACGGTCGCAGAAAAGAAAGTGTAAAACTACAACAGTTGGAATTCGCAACCTACTTAGACATCGCATGCCTAACCATCTGAATTCCTTAGACATCACATGTGTAACAATTATAAACCCCGCATTTTAGTCTAAATATCGAAAACACTTTTCAATATAAAGTCGGGCAATTCAACAAGATTCCCGGCATTCAGAACGAATGCTCGTCGCAAACTTTAGTAGACGGCCGCACCCCCGATACCATCGACGAAGTGCACTAAGGCGGAACACCGCTGCCGCGAGCACCCGAACGGATGCTTTCAGCGACGGGGTTCTCCTACAGTCACTTGGTCGGGGCTATGGGGCGAGGCTATCTATTAAGTTTACCGGCGAGTATCCGTGTATACTACGTGATTGCGACGGACTTTTGATCGCATCAAAATTCCATGGCAACCGATCAAGTGAGACTAAACTGCTAGATTTATAACTTTCAAATCAGTTATCTCATAACTACTTGTGGATTCCAAATATTGTATCACATTCTAGATAAATAGAAAATGTTAAACTTTCCGATCGAACAATCAAAACACCCAAGTTTTCCCGAAACAACTCAACACATGAAATAAGTTTAAAAACATTCACTTCATGCCACAGTACCAACGGTCCAGCCGTAGAAGGGTCAAGCCAACGCCTCACATGTGGCACGCCGTATTGCCCTAAACCCTAAGGTTCAAAGGGCAGTTCAAGACTGTCACATAATCGAGTTAAGGTTTGTTGTCTTCTCGAGGGTCCATCGCGTTACTTGCACTACTTAGAACGTTATTAAACTACGGAAAAATCCAACAATTGGAAATTTCCCGGCAGGGGAAAAAATGGGTATTTATATCCGGTTGAACTTTTTAACATATTCTAAAATTACCCGGAAAAACACATAGACAAAATTAGACAATCCGAACGAATCTACGAACTCCCAATACAACCCAGAAAACTCAACTCTTGCGTAAACATTAAAAATTCCCAGAAAATAAAGCATGTACAGAAAGAAATTACTGTGCAAAAAGTAAGGGATTACGTCATCATTTGGCCGCGGAACCGCCGCATAGGCCAAGCTTGTGCCGCGGTTCCGCGGTTCTTTGGGTGCATCTTTTTTTCGTTTTCCACTGTATTTCTTAAAACTTCCTGCTGAATTTTTTAAGCATTTTTAATCTGGAAAAATCCACAGTTTCAAAAATTGTACAGAGAGGGGTATTCGATTAGGGTTTCGGGTTCGAACGGACTTCTAACTTCGTCTACTCATCGCCTAAGGCTCTAGCTAGGCTCTGATACCACTGTAGAGATCCTAGGCACACCCATGAGGCTCTACAAGTGATCAACCATGCCAAAATCAAATTTATCCATGTGCCTAAGAATCCTATGCTAGATCGTTAACTAGAGGATAGGCGAAAACTAAACAAGTTAACAACTTAACTACAAAGTGAAAGTGACTACAACCTTTGTAGATCCGGTCCTCCACCTCTTTAGCTCCATGATGACGTCCCTCCGCTGCGATCATCAGATCCCGGACTCTAGCGATGGTTTCGTCGGAGAAATGATCGGGCTAGGTCGTCGACTTCGATGCCGAAGATGATCTATGTCGAGGCAACTCAAGATCAAGCTCCATCTTCACTTGGTCATAGAACTTGTGAAGATAACACACTCTACTATATGGCAAGTGGTAGAGGATGAAGAAATAGAAAGTGGGTTCACTTTGGATTTGGATTTCTCACTTGGATTCATCACTTGGAAATTTTCAAGAATTTTTTCTTCTCTTCATGAAGAAGAAGAAGAAGAAGAAAAGAATGGAAAAGAATTATCAAAAAAGAAAATCAAGTGAAGCCTTATCATAATGCAACCATGGGTGAGTTTAACACATGTAGAGAATAAACTAAGGTTTAGGTGAATGGTTAGGTTAAGGAAAGAAACAAAATGGTCAAGACTTTTTAAAGTTTCATGAAGCTTCAAGTAAAAACCAAAAGAAGCCACCATTTTATTTCTTGCCCAAAAATAAATGAATAAAACAAATAATTAAGTTAAAACCCTAACCATTAACCTAAACATGGTTTAAAGTAAACACACACCCAAGTTTGCATGTATCATCAAACATGATACAATCTAGTGCACAAAAATATATCACATATACTACTTGTGCACATCAAGTGAGAAAATCTATCTTAAGTGAACAAATACTAGTTAATGTAAAGTAATATATCAAATATATAATTATACATTAAATCATTAAATCAACACTTGATTTAATGATCCGGTCATATCTCATATAACCGACTAATATCAAGTGTATCAATGTATCGAATCAACACTTGATTCGGTAACCCGGCTATATCTTATATAACCGTCCAATGATACAAATCGCGAGAATAGAATACAGTATCACATACTGGTATTATTCTCGGTCCCGCACATATCTCATATGCGCTCCTATTTCGTTTCGCTTGAGCCAGGAAACCTCTGTGTAGGACTCTAAAGACTCGTCAATACGCCGGCAGCAGGTGATGATCATATCAAGCACCCACAAGCCGCAAGCGGTCTGTTAAACGTAACGGCCACCCGGGTATTGAGCGATCAGAAGATCAACGAGCAAACCTGCTCACACTCCTTTGAATCCAACCAGTAACACTTACCGCACAGTCTAGTATGTTCGTCTGATATGTCGCATATCTCGCCTAGGGGTGGTAAACCTCAGACCCCAGTAGCTCGATAAGTCATGCCGATGTAAGGTCCATAACAAGCACGAAACTACTGATAACACTTACCAGTAAATCAGTGCAACCCTGGCCAGGGATTTCCAGTTATGGCCAGTCGAGCATAGCGCAACATCAACCCCCTGTAAGTCTACGCTAGCGCCCCGGCAGTCTACAGACGCCAAAATGCGGAACAAAACTTTTAAACTGGCGCTATCGTATACTTTAACCCGGATCTGCCATTATTGCTATCCTAACAAACTGTAAAGAGTGTAGGAATGTTATACCGAACGATCTGAGTCCTTCGTTCTTCAACCATCATCCCACGCTCCGTTGCGGCTGCTCCGATCTCGTCGATCTCCGATGTCCTCGTCGAAGTGGCACCACATGATCGGTTCTTTAAACGGGCTCCCGCCTCTGACTCGAGGCAACTCGATCGTCAAGTTTGCTAAAAGAGACGACCAAGATTGATGTAGAGAATGAGTAGATGACTTTGTCTCACTTCGTCCAAATCCGTGGACGATCGGTTAATGAAGTTGCCGTGGAAATCGGGTGATGGAATGAAATGGACTGTGAAATTCCATACACCGATAAAACCTATCATAATCTTTTCTAGCAAATGAAAACTCAAGTGAGAGTGAGAATGAGGAGAGAGAGAGGGCAAGCCATATATAGCAAGAGGGAGGTGACCGTAGGAGAAGGGGGTGACCTTAAGCAAAAGCTTCTCACTTTTAAAATATCTTAAGCAATCCAAAAGGTTTTAATACTAAAGCATGAATCACTTAAACACCTCATCAAGCATTAATGAACCATTAAATGCAACCAAAGAAAACTTAACACCAATTAATCCTAGTCACCTCATCTAGAACCTTCTAGAATAATCCACACTCATCTCAAGAAAAGACAAATCCGTCTTTAACCGAATGTTAAAAGACGGCTGATAGAAAACTGGAAACTGGCAACTTCCAAAAGTGATCCTTAAACGACTTTCAGGAAAACCCCGAAACCGTATAAATATACCCGCATTTGTATTACGACCGAATACAAATGCAACTGAGACAAAGATATTATACCTACTCAATATAATACTCGGATCCGGCTTAAACCAAAGCCGACCAGTATCATCTGCCCGAAAACTGACACGTGCGTAAACGCACGTGTATTTTCCGAACCCTGCCATAAAACCATACGGCCTCTACAACGTTTCGCCCGAACTTGGGAAACTGTGTGTGGGGGACTCTAATGACTCGTCAGCACCCTGGCAGTGGGTTTAACCACAAACCGTCAGCGGCACTAGCTATGCGTAACGGCTGCCCATGGACTGACCTCAAGGGTGGCCAAGGAGCGAACTCAAGGGAGACCGATGAGCGAACTCCTCCGAAAACCCTACTGAGCCGAACAGTGACAATGTATATACAGTCCGGTCCGTTCGTCAATGAGTATCGCATATCCGCCTAGGGGGCTAGCAACGTCAGACCCCCAATAGCAGTATAAGTCGTGTCGGAGTGAAGCCCAATAACACCCTGAGATACTACTGGAGTACCTACCAGTAAATCTCCTGCCACGGCCGTGGGCTTTGTTTAATGGCTCTCCTAGACACAGCACGACCTCGCCCCCAATACCGGGAGAGACGAATCCCCTGCCGATCCGCTCACGTGCCTCCATATGGCTCGGGACTGTACCCAAAATCTACCTATTTGCACGACTCCTTTGAGCCGTGGTAGGGTAGAAATCAAAGCACAGTGGGAACTCACACGAGACAAATGACGACCTCAGGTCGATGAACTAACCTGTACACATGTCACCAGGGAACTGCTATCTGACGATAGATACAATACTAACTAGCAGATTCGCGGCGAGTACTGTCCGGTGTACTCATAACCCAATGAGCCCCTGTATACATCTTAGGTGATCCAACTGACACCAGTGGCTTGTGAGACCGGCCACCGCCCCTCGTCGGGGTCTCGACTGTACACACTAGTCTACTCCGGAGTATTGATGCCCTGTCTCGAAACTCCCACGACTAGGGACCACAATTAAGGATATGCATATAAACTACCCAACTCTCACGTATATGATCGCCATCATACTGTTGGTAGTAAAGCAAGATCCTAAGGGCTCTATCAAAGTGTAACATGCAATCAGTCACCTGAACATGTACACGACTGATAAAGGCAAACCGATAGCATACTATCATCTCGAGTAAGACTGTCCTACCGGGATAGGTCCTCCGCAATCATTGCAATCACGTACCTGCGATCCAATAATTGACTATGAGGGCACTATCTCCAACAATCTCCCACTTGCACTCAAGGCTAATATTGCGATGTCGACTACTCACAGCCCGTGTGAAACCGGACACCCAACTCCTCTACTAATCAGTATCACAAAGCCCGTTTGTAAAACTATTGTGTTCGAGAAATAGCCTCGGTGAGTGGATCCGCCTAGAAGTATCTTTCAATATCTCTCTTAATCTCAAGTTCGCGGAGAAAGCCATCTCCCGAATTGAGTAGTACCTGTCTTAGAATATGTCTGGATATCTGATGGGACCATTGTTCATAAATGAACTCCATATCCAAACTTCTTAGACTGTATGGATCACTGAACCTAATCAGTATCCGGCACCATGCCACCCACAGTATCCTCCGGAACCACCTGTCCATAATACTGTCCCTCTTCGTCAGAGGGAAGAACTATAACTCTGTCAACTATGTCACCTTTGAAGCCTGGAATGATAACCGTCTCCCGAAAGAGGCTGCCGTTATCAAATCCGTAGAACATGTACTAATGTTCTAAAACTGCTTCCTTATGTTTCTCCAGGATTGGATTAATACAAACTTATTGCATCAAGTGCAAAAACAACATTTGGTGCGGTACTTGACATCTCATGATTGACTCAATTGCCTAAGCAAGTGATCTGCCAATCATGCACATCCCTCTCTCCTTTAGTCTGTACGACATCTTTAGAGAGGGTGACTCCATCACCTGCAGGTATACCACCATGCTAGGAGTCAACTATTCCAAAAACCATTAGAATATCTGTCAAAGTACCCACATTGGGAAACTACCCAAATCCAGATCTAAAACCATAGATCTAGAAACCAGAATGTCAAATATTATATCCATATCATGTCTGGAGAAACAACTGTGTGACGACCACAGTACAACCGATCGTAGTATAGGAATTTTACTTCCTACTCTGTGTATGTCATCCAGATACCATGACATCACACCCTACTACCTTCTTAACTGATCCATCCCTTATTCTGATTGAAGTCAAACCCATGACTGTCACATCAAAATTAGATGATCTATCTCCGCTATAACTGCTCAAGTCTATGAATAGATATAAGCATCTTGCCCACTTTGTTTCTGCTGCTCCCACTGACTACGACAACCCTCCTACCGGGTCTCATATCCTGGAACAACAGTAGTGTCAAGTCTGGGTAGATAAGAACCTCCCTGTCACCGTCCTTGAGGCTACCGAAGTACCTCTCGGGTGTCTGAGGTTATCCACCATATCTGTGGAGTGGCTATTGGAATGTCAAACCTGATTGAATATATAGGTCCTATTAAATTTTTCGTAATCGTTCGCGGTTCTGGAATCACTTCCAGTTCTACCATACTCCCACTACTGTTTTCTGAAAAAGATCCATTTTTACTAAAACTGTGGCGAGTCAAGAACAATATCACTATTGATCTTCCAAATGGTAGAATATCAACCCTCGTCATAGCCAGGGTCAACCCACAAACAGCCATTACAGAAACGTGCCCTGAGTTATCCAGAGTCTGGTTTTAAGCAGAAGCTGGACAACTCCCCATACCTTAATTTCTTTTAAGGTACGATCCATTCTATATCCAATACAGAAACTTTGGCACTTATTTAATTGGAACCATATTCAATCCATGCATCTGTCTCCAGTGCATATCAACTTAATGGAAAGAGGCTAATCAGCATTACTCAACTTAGGAATCCATCCAATTATGAGTAACCTGAAAGAGAAACATGTTTCTCAAAACCATCACTATCATCTGAATACCAATCATAAGAATCTACATCTTCGATCTCTTTGAAGAATCCCGATACTTGTGACACCTGGTTCTCCACTTTATTCTTATACCCACAACTTCTCAAAACTTAGACCTTGTATTTCTACGAAACACTTGTCTAAATACTAGAGAAGTTATAAGTAAGCAGAACATAGTACGAGGACCTACCCCTTTGTCCTGATGGACACTGGACAACATACAATACTCTGTATAAGTCCGCTGAGTTAAACAACTCAAAACCTGTGCGTCGTAGGTAGAAAACTGTACCCTGGCGATTTCCTCAAATATCACCAATTACAACGAATTCCGATATAATGAGGATGATCACCCAATTCCCAATATCTTACTCCCACTCATCATCTGTAAAACCATACAGATATGAGAATGAAACTTGGTAAATACATACCCTTGGAGTAAGTGTATAATCGGGAAAACTGTTTTTCCTTTAACAATGCACTGAAACATGAAAATGTTTCGTAGGGGTATCCTGGTATTCATAGCAATGCCTCTTCCATAATCCAATTCATGACTTCAACCGTATATTTTATTGCCGTCTCTCCAAATCCCTTTATTTGTCTTTAGTCGTTACCTTCTGTACACCATCGTTAGG
The DNA here is from genome assembly GCA_030015575.1 of Agapanthus africanus. NCBI lineage: Eukaryota > Viridiplantae > Streptophyta > Magnoliopsida > Asparagales > Amaryllidaceae > Agapanthus > Agapanthus africanus. The sequence goes on from JASDDO010000022.1 coordinate 347,637,211, forward strand.
CTAAATGGTTTTCTTCCTTCCCTACCGTTCGGCACCAGCCTATGGTTTGGAAGAAGACTATCCAGTAAGCATAATAGGTGTACCCTCCTAAACCAAGGATTACTCGCAACTGAGAGAAGGTGATGATAAAAGACAACTGAATAATACCTTATTCTTTTTAAAGGTGAAATAGGAGCGGCGATGAAGTACGCGGTTTTGGTCGTGAATGATATCAGTCGCAATTTACTTTGCCCTCTTTCTAATCCCTTTATTTTGTCTTTACATATTACCTTCTGCACACCCTACTTAGGCTAATTGGTTTTCTTCATTCCCTACCTTTCGGCACCAGCCTATGGTTTGGAATAAGACTATCCAATAAGCGTAATAGGTGTACTCTCCTAAACCAAGGAGCTCTCGCAACCTGAGAGAAGGTGATAATAAAAGACAACTGAATAAACCAATTCTATTTCTCCTGAACCTGGATCCATCCTCGAAAGAGTCCCTTTGAGTTCGTATATAACCATACGATGGATCTATCCAATGGAAGTGGATATCCGTAGCAATACGGGTGTTCTGAGAAATGCAAAGGGTAAAAGAAAGAGTGGCAATGACTTATGCAACTCAGACAATCCAAAAGCCAGTATTTTAAGAAGGTTCGGTCAACCTGGTCACTGAGTCATAGTCTAGGGTCGGTCAAAGGTCGCTGCCAAAGAGAGAGAGAGAAAAGAAACACTCTGCGTGCACTCTAACCTAGATCAGAATGGTCATCATTTTATCTAATCCGGAAACCTCCCACTGTCCTGTCAAATTCTCCTCCAAACCTAAAGAAGAATCAATCGGGATCACCCGAAGAGTAAACCAACTCATCAGTGGGAATCGGGATCCAACTCTCATCGCATGTTAACGTGATGGAATGCATCCACGTTATTCATACTCCAGAAGGTATGCGCATACTTGGCAAGTTTCAGTTTCTTTAGAAACTCCCGATATCATTTTCTTGCCCCATGCTCTTATGACCTTGGCGAAAGTCAACAAATCATAAGTCACATGTCAAGTTCTGCCCGTCATTATCTTGTTAATTTGAATCCACCCATACATACCCTTGACGAAAGCCAACAAGGTAATACGACTGTCCCAAACCAACTCATCTATCTATGCAACAAATGAATACCCAGCAGCTACCAAACACTATGCCTTGACGAAAGCCAACAAACATAGCTTGAATACTACTGACTATCCATAAGAAACGACGGAGGGCTACGACTGGTTTTTGGCGAAAAACCTTTAACGTAGTGAACTTGATATCGCTGAAGGAACCTGATAGCTTTTTATAAAAATATAGTGGCGAAAAACTTTTGCTAAAGAGGTCATTCCCGGTGAAGGGATCTCGGCTCTTTCCTCATGGAATGAGGTGCAGGATATTCCACTGAATACCGCTATGCAAAGCAACATGTAATCGACTATAGTAAAGTTATTACCCTGACGCAAACTTCTGTCCAAGGGGTCGGTCCCGGTGAAGGGATATCAGCCCTTGCCTCGTCGAATGAGGTGCTGGATATTCACACCGAATACCGCTATGCATAACAAAAGGAAACGTCTTTGTAATAACACCCTTTTAAAATTGTTCCAACAACTCAAACAGGTTTGTTTTACTTTGCATTGATCAGAATCAACGCAGTCCCATCAATCAATCACATCAGAAAAGAACGAAAATAAAATGTACGTATATGCCATCCGCATTCGTCACTGGGTCCCGTCATCACTCGTTAGGTTACTTAACTAACGACAGAGCGGGGGCTGGACTAGCGCGGGTGTAAAACATATACAACATCTAATAGTATATAAACCAATATACAATAATCGCTCCAGGCGTGATAGTATGCAACATTACAGGAAAGTAATAAGCATCACAGAACAATACATATATCTGGGATCCCCGAGTTTCACAGAGCCGCTGCTGAAACTCGACTTTCCCCTGTCGTGTGGATAGCCTGTGCAATGAAACCTAGACCCCTACGGGTGCGGCAAGTTACCCGCCAAAACCTGAAGCGAGGTAGTCCCTACAGCATAGTGAATGGAACACCCGGCACTTCACGGAATTCGGTAAATTGAGCACCCCTCCTTGGGTCAACCTATACCCCCTACGAGTGCGGCGAATAGTCTGCCAATTCTGAAGTGGGGCCCCTCTGCCTCTCAAAGCCATGAGATGCGGACCCGTTGCTTTCCCGAACCCGGCTATCCGTGCACTCCATCGCGGGGTAAAACCTAGTACAGTAATGAAAAATAGTACAAAAGGTACATCGACCGCAACCTGGTCGTGCCCCAAAAGAATATTATACAACAGGCAGTGACGGATGTCCACAAGTTGGACGCTCGCCCCGCAATATCAAATGTACAAATAAACTCAAACTGTACTACCATTGCACACTGCTATCCACCACGACAAATCCGCAACATCACAGCACAAAACAGAACATCAACGCGAATGTCACGTTCGCAAACCCGTCTAAAAGAACTATAGCAGTTAAACGCGGTTTACCGATCAAATGACATTCCCGGTCGGAGATATAATGTAAGCACTGTAAACTAACGTGTTTAAATTTCGATCGACCAAAGACCAAATATCAAAAAGTGGGCCCCACTGCTTACTGGTGAACAGTAACAAAACCTGGGCCAAAACTTTATATACCAAAAACCCCAAAATCCCACAGAGAACCAACTGACAAAATTTGGGAGCACGTGCTCCCCACGTGGCCGCGGTTGCGCGGCCAAACCATGGGTTTGGCCGCCCTTCCGTGGCAGCTTGGAGGGATCACGACCCCAAATTTTGTCGTGGATCTTATAATTCCCTGCACAGATTTTTAAGACATCCAGAAATAAATTTTGAGACCGTCTAAAATTAACAGAAACTGTCGGGCATGGATTTTGCAGTTTTTAGTTTTCCGGTCGGATCGATGTTTTAAACGCGTTAGCACAAGTTAGTATATCAAAATGGTGAGGCTCTTTCCTCATATGCCTCATCATCACTTCTAGAAGCTTCTAGAATGATGACTCACCCATATCAGAAAAGACAAATCCGTCTTTAACCGAATGTTAAAAGACGGCTGATAGAAAACTCGAAACTGGCAACTTCCAAAAGTGATCCTGAAACGACTTTCAGGAAAACCCCGAAACCGTATAAATATACCCGCATTTGTATTACGACCGAATACAAATGCAACTGAGACAAAGATATTATACCTACTCAATATAATACTCGGATCCGGCTTAAACCAAAGCCGACCAGTATCATCTGCCCGAAAACTGACACGTGCGTAAACGCACGTGTATTTTCCGAACCCTGCCATAAAACCATACGGCCTCTACAACGTTTCGCCCGAACTTGGGAAACTGTCTGTGGGGGACTCTAATGACTCGTCAGCACCCTGGCAGTGGGTTTAACCACAAACCGTCAGCGGCACTAGCTATGCGTAACGGCTGCCCATGGACTGACCTCAAGGGTGGCCGAGGAGCGAACTCAAGGGAGACCGATGAGCGAACTCCTCCGAAAACCCTACTGAGCCTAACAGTGACAATGTATATACAGTCCGGTCCGTTCGTCAATGAGTATCGCATATCCGCCTAGGGGGCTAGCAACGTCAGACCCCCAATAGCAGTATAAGTCGTGTCGGAGTGAAGCCCAATAACACCCTGAGATACTACTGGAGTACCTACCAGTAAATCTCCTGCCACGGCCGTGGGCTTTGTGTAATGGCTCTCCTAGACACAGCACGACCTCGCCCCCAATACCGGGAGAGACGAATCCCCTGCCGATCCGCTCACGTGCCTCCATATGGCTCGGGACTGTACCCAAAAGCTACCTGTTTGCACGACTCCTTTGAGCCGTGGTAGGGTAGAAATCAAAGCACAGTGGGAACTCACACGAGACAAATGACGACCTCAGGTCGATGAACTAACCTGTACACATGTCACCAGGGAACTGCTATCTGACGATAGATATAATACTAACTAGCAGATTCCCGGCGAGTCCTGTCCGGTGTGCTCATAACCCAATGAGCACCTGTATACATCTTAGGTGATCCAACTGACACCAGTGGCTTGTGAGACCGGCCACCGCCCCTCGTCGGGGTCTCGACTGTACACACTAGTCTACTCCGGAGTATCGATGCCCTGTCTCGAAACTCCCACGACTAGGGACCACAATTAAGGATATGCATATAAACTACCCAACTCTCACGTATATGATCGCCATCATACTGTTGGTAGTAAAGCAAGATCCTAAGGGCTCTATCAAAGTGTAACATGCAATCAGTCACCTGAACATGTACACGACTGATAAAGGCAAACCAGATAGCATACTATCATCTCGAGTAAGACTGTCCTACCGGGATAGGTCCTCCGCAATCATTGCAATCACGTACCTGCGATCCAATAATTGATTATGAGGGCACTATCTCCAACACCCCCAATACCGGGAGAGACGAATCCCTCCTATCGCTCATTGCCTCCATGTGAATCGGGACTGTACCCAAAAGCTACCTGTTTGCACGACTCAATATAGCTGCAGTAGGGTGGAAATCAAAGCACAGTGGGAGACACACAAGACTCTATGACGATCTCGGGTCAACAGACTAAGTTGTACCAGTGTCACCAGAGAACTGCCATCTGACGTGACGTATAATACCATCTGGGAATTCTCGGCGAGTCGGTTCAGTATACCCAGTCATCACTGAGCACCCGCATACCATCTCTTATGTCAAACACCAATGGATATGGGATCATCCATCGCCCATCACATGGGTCGAGAAGATATACGCTAGTCTACTCTGGAATATCGATGCCCCGTCTCGATATTCCCACGACTAGGAACATTGAAGTATATACTCATGGACTACCCAGGCCCCACTAGTATGATCTGCATCATAGTCCTGGAAGTCGAGTACACATCCTAAGGGCTTTATCAACATGTAATAGAGAGACAGCAAGTATACATGTTAAGATAAAGAGCAACCAGATAGCGTACTATCATGTCGAGCAAGAAAGTCCTACCTATATATGTCCTAGCATCTACTACAATATACATCTCATGTACAGTAATGGCCTCTAGAGCATAAATATAACTAACAATTACTACCCTACCACGGCTCAAAGGAGTCGTGCAAACAGGTAGTAGTTGGGTGCAGTCCGGAAGCCCTTGGTGGCAGTGGCGGTAAGATAGGATCGTCTCTCCCGGTGTTGGGGTTTGATATCGCACTGTGCCTGGAGAGCAATTACACAAAGTCCTTGGCCAAGGCAAGCGAGATTTACTGGTAGGTATTCCAGTAGTTTCTCAAGATGTTCTTGGCTACACTCCGACACGACTTATACCGCTATTGGGTGTCTGACGTTTACCATCCCCTAGGCCCGATATGCGATACTCTTAGAAGAACAGACCGGACTGTATGAAGATTGTCACAGATAGGCTCAGTAGGGTTCCAGGATGAGTTCGATCATCGGCTTCCCTTTTTGTCATGTTGGATATATGTATGCCCTAGAGGCCATTATGTGATAGTGGATGTATTTATACACATATATATATATATATATTCAGTGTACATTCTTGCTCGACATGATAGTATGCTATCTGGTTCTTCTTTATTTGACATGCTGATTTGATCATGCTTTTACTCATTCATACATGTTGATAAAGCCCTGAGGATATTGGCTTGACTACAGTGATTATGATAGAGATCATACTAGTGGGACATCTGTAGTTTATAAGCATATCCTGAAATGTCCCTAGTCGTTGGTGTATCGAGACGAGGCATCGATATACCAGAGTAGACTAGCGTATATGATACTAGACCCACATGATGGGCGATGGATGTTCCCACATCCATCGATGTTTGACATCAAGATCATATACGGGTGCTCAGTGGTGACTGGGTACACTGGACGGACTCACCGAGAACTCCTATATGGAATTATATCTATCGTCGGATAGCAGTTCTCAGGTGACACTGGTACAGGTTAGTCTGTAGACCCGAGATCGTCATAGAGTCTTGTGTGCTCTCCCATTGTACTTTGATTACCACCCTACCACGGCTCTACCGAGTCGTGCAAACAGGTGGCCGTGGGTACAATCCCGAGACACACGAAGGCGATGAGCGATAGGAGGGGTTTCGTCTCTCCCGGTATTGGGAGTTGATGCTGTGATGTGCTCGACTGGTTATATCAGTAAGTCCCTGGCCAGGGCTGCTGAGATTTACTGATAAGTGTTTTCAGTAGTTTCTCGATCTGTTATATACCATTCACCGGCACGACTTATTGAGTTATTGGGGTCGGCGTGACCATCCCTAGACTCGATATGCAGTATATCTGACGAAGAGACCGGACTGTACGGTAGTGTTGCCGGTTGGCTCGACGGGAGTTGTAGCAGGTTCGCTTGTTTTCTTCTGATCGCTCAATACCCGGGTGGTCGTTATGTTTAGCTGACCGCTTGCGGCTTGGGGGTGTTTGATATGATCATCACCCACTGCCGGCATATTGACGAGTCTTAGAGTCCCACAAAGGAGTTACCTAGTCCAGGCGAAACGTTGTGGTGCGCGTATGCGATATGCGCATGGACCCGGTTAAATTGCGCGTATGAGATACCGTATATTAATCGGACGTCTTGCTTTTGGTCAGATCGTATGTGATATGACCGGGTTGATAAATCAAGTGTTGATTTATCATTTAACCATTAGCTTCTCACTAGAAATCCTTTCTTGTCCTTTTTGGATGTATGCATGCATGTATGCATTCATTCTTGATTCATGCACATATGTATGTGCATGCACACATACATACAAACATCATCCTTCATGGTTGTTTATACATAGAAAATGGTGGCAATATAAGACTCACACCACGGTTTATATGTATGGATTATTATTTCTATTTAAGTTAAAACAAAAGAAAAGAGAAAAGATTAATAAATGGTTATATTCTACACACTTCCTTGAATTGACCATGTTCACCTACTTATTAACCATGATTTAATCTTCCTCTTGTGTTTTAACTCAAGTAAAATAAATATCCATAATATATAACTATGGTTTGAGATGAAGAGGTAAAATATATATAGATATATTTTCCATTTTCTCATTAGAGTTTATCTTTTACTCTTGTTCAAAAAAGCCATCATCTTCTTCCTCCTTCTTCTTTTGCTCTCTAGATTTCTATAGTGAGCAAAACACTCATCAAGTTAGGTTTTTGAAGTGAGAAAAGCCACCACAACATCATTCTACACAAGTCTTGCCCACTTGTTTAGAGTGTTAGCTTCATTTCTTTCTCTGGATAAAGTGAAGTTGTTAGCTTGGACAAAGGAGTTTCGGGTGGATCGTCATGGACATTAGAAGACCTCAAGCAAACCCTTCTCCAACCCTCAAGTGGCCAAGGAGTCTAGCGTAGGGAGCTACAAAGGTTGTACTCTCAGAACCCTAGTCTTTGTTACTTGTAAAGTTATGAAACCCTAATTTTCCAGGATTGATTTTTGTGTGTTCACTTAGCACTCTAAAAATTTAATCTTTGAGACATGTGATGCTTCCAAACCATTCATAGGGTGCTTTGTAAACCTAACATTGGTATCATAGCCGAGCTAGAACATTAGGCGACACTTTAGTGAAGCAAAAACTCCGATCGAACCGAAATACGGATTTCTAGAACCCTCTCTGGACATTTTTTGAAACTGTGGTTTTTCCAGAATTAAAAATACTTAAAAAATACTGCAGGAAAATCTAAGAAAAACAGTGAAATATGAAGCCATGAGCCGTTTAAGCCGCCGCGGAACCGCGGCCAATCCTTGCTTGGGCCGCGGCTCCGCGGCCGTACAGAGGCTTCATGGCTTATTATTTACACAGTAATTCCTATACCTGCTTGTATATAGTTTTAGGTATGTTTAATCTGATTCATGTGCTGAATGTTCTGGGATGGTTTTGAGTTCAATGATTCGATCAGAATTTTGATTTCGTGTCTTTTCCGGGTAAATTAGAAAGTATTGAATTGTTCGAACGAGTGTCGTTTGCTCACTTTTCACGGGGTTTAAATCTTTCGGAGATACGTGCAAGTTTTGTGGTGGACCCTCTAGAAGACAACAAACCTTAACTCGATTATGTGACCGTCTTGAACTGCCTTTTGAACCTTAGGGTTTGGGGCAGTACGGCGTGCCACATGTGAGGCGTTGGCTTGACCCTTCTACGGCTGGACCGCTACTACTGTGTCACACTCCGGGTTTTTGAACTCCGCTCAAGTGTTGAGCTTCAGGGAATTTTGGGTATTGTATTATTCGTTCGAAAACTTTAATACTGTCTATTTATCTGGAATTTGATACAATATGTGGAATTCATATAGTTAGGCATGAAATACGAAGTATGTGATATTTCGCATTTACGATGTCTAAAGAGAATGTGGATTCCAAATATTGTAGTTTTACACTTTGTTTTCTGTGACCGTAAGTGTAGTATGTTCGATATGGCCGATTTCGTTGCTATACATCAACGACAATCGGGGTACGCATACTTACTTACGTTGATGATATATGATATTATGTGTTGCTGAGATATGATGTGCATGATTGTCGCGATTGAATAGCCGGGGGGTTTTATGTGAGATGAGAATTTTATTTTTAATTCATGTAAAATTCAAATGTAATGTAATATTCTTTGATTTGGGGCACTTCCGGGTTGAGGTTAATGTCAGCAGTGTTGTATATTATTTACTTTTCCGCATTAGGATAGACCCAAGGAGGGGAGCACAAGTGACCGGGTTCTGGGGTTCAGTGGGAGGCCATCTCGAGGAGTCGAGACCGGGTCTCCTAAACTCCAGGATTGGTAGGGTCGCTTGCCGCTCTCTTAAGGGTCTAGAGGTGTGGGCTTGGCTATTCATCGCGACTGTGGAATCCGTATTTTCGATTGTTGGCTAAATACTAAATACGGACGTCCTAGTATATCCCACATTATATATATGTTTTATGCTGCCTGTGTTCTGTGATATCTGAGACCATTGATATATTATATATGAGATATATAGTAGACGTTGCTTATGTTTTACACACGTGCTAGTCCCGTCCCGGTATGCCGTTAGTTAAGTAACCTAACGGTGCATAACGGAACATTGCGGCGAATGCGGATGGCATAAGCGTATGTGTTATTTTCGTTTCTTTTCTATGATTGGCTTAAGGACTTAAATGATGGGATTACATTAATATGATTAATGTAAAGAAAATAAACCTAAATAGATGTTGTAGAATCAGATTTGAAAACCACTCGGCTCTTTATGAAAAAGCAATATTTCAAAACTGCGGAGCACAAGCCACTCCTTTTGAAAGCCATTTGATTCTACGATGATATCAAGTTCAAAGCGTTAAAGATTTTCTTAAAAATCACCCGCAACCCTCCGTCATTTTAGGAAGTAGAGTACTTAGTATTCGTGCTACGTTTGTTGACTTTAGTTAAGTGATGTCTTCCTACACTGTATATGATGCAGATTAATTAGGACATTCATGCGACTTTCTTGACCATAGTTAAGGGTCATATGGGTGGGTCTAATTGATCAAGAAATGACGGGTAGAACTTGACTGGCACTTATGATTTGTTGACCATAGTTAAGGTCATAAGTACTAGGGGTAAAAATCATATCGGGAATTTCAAGTGTTGAGATTTGCAATGAGATTGCATACCTTCCATATGATGGTTGGATCCCGATCCCACTGTGTGCAATAGTTGCTCCTAAGAGAGTTTTGCAGTTTACAATTAGCTAACTCATTAGGTGTCTAGAAAGGTGTTAACGAGGCTACGCCTCTGGGAAAACGAGGTTTACATTAATTAGATCCGTGCGAAAGCACGGGGAACCTCCCTCAAGTACCGACACTGGCCTGGCTGAATGGTTAGTGAAGTTGTAGACTGTAATTAATTCTGGCTAGTTTTCTTTTTAAGGTTTGAAAGAAAAACTTGATTAAAGCAGTGGGAGACATCGATTAGACAAGATAATAACTAATCTGATCTATGCAAGAGCTTTCGCAGAGAGTATTCTTCTCTCTCTCTTAATGGCTGATACCAATGACTGGACTCAAGCTTCTACTAGATAAAAACAAACTGAATGGGACCAATTATAAAGACTGGCTGAGGAATCTGAAAATAGCCTTGACTTATGATAAAGTATCATATGTCCTCACGGCTCCAGCCCCGCCCGTCCCAGGCCCAAAATCCTCAGTTGCGGATATTGAAGTTCGCAAGACATTGGATGCTGACTGTGCCACGGCCAAATGCCTCGCGCTTGCATCGATGGACAATACACATCAAAAGCAGCACGAGAATATGGACATTCAAACCATATTCATCCATACAAAGGAGTTGTATGGAGAGCAATCCCGCGTATTACGATACGAAGCATCAAAGAAATTGTTTCAGATGCGAATGGCCCCTGGCACACTGGTAGGAGACCATGTTCTGAAGATGATAGCTCTTATAGAAGAGCTTGAATACCTTGGATGGACAATGGACAATGAACAATATACGGATATTATTCTGTAGTCCCTCCCCTCCATCTTTGCTCAATTCATAGTTAACTTCAACATGCACGGCATGGAGAAGGAGCTACCTGAACTCCTTAATATGTTAAGGAGTGCAGAGAGCACTATGAAATCAGTGAAAACACCCGTTATGACTATTGGACAATCTTCCTCTTCTCGCCCAAAGGCTAAGGCCAAGGGAAAGAAAAAGAAGAAGCCCACCAATCCTAAGGGTGGAGTTAAAAAGGTGAAGGGAAAGGAAAAGTCCAAAGCTGGAGACATGGGGAAAGGTGAATGTTTTCATTGCCATAAGACAGGACATTGGAAACGCAACTGTACGGAGTACTTGAACCTCAAGAAGAAGCATGGGGATGCTTCCGCTTCAGGTGTGTTTGTGACAGAAAACTATTTTTCAATAAACTCTGCTTCCTGGTTATTAGATACCGGTTCAGGTTCTCACATTTGCAATTCTATGCAGGGGCTGAGAAATAGCAAATGTAACACTTTAGAATGTGTTTTATAGCTAATTATATTTTAATATATGGTTTTTAATAAAAAGTTTACCAAATTGGTTTTTTAAATATTTTATCCTAATTATTGTGTATTTTATTAGATTTTTATTAGGCACACACACACTTGTGCATGTTAACTAGGGTTATTTTAAGGTAAACCCATTCTCTTTAGATTAGCTTAATTATTGTTTAAGTGTTTTGTGTTTAATAGTTGCATGGTGGTTTTTTTTATTTTGTGTGGTTGACTTAGGGAGAGAGAGAGCATGGGCATTATGGCCTTGCCCATGCCTCATTTAATGAGGAAGAGAAAGAGAGGGGGAGGTCTTGGATGTTTGCTCCCACTCTCCTCTCATTTTTCCTACCCTCATTCTCTCACTCTCACCTGCACACACACACACACAGCCGAGAGAGAGAGAGAGAGGCAGTGGCAGCAACAGCAAGCTGCCTCAGTAGCAGCAGCAGCAATAGAGACAGAGAGAGAGAGAGCAGCAGCAGCAGCTGGGGGAGCAGAAGCAGCAGCAGCAGCTGGGGGGGAGCATCATCATCAACATCATCACAACAACAACAACCACAACAATAACATCAGCATCATCATCATCACCATCATTATCATCATCAGCAACAGAAGCAGTGGCAGCAACAGAAACAGCAAGCAACAGCAGCAGCAGGAGGAGCTCAGCACTTGCAGAAGCTCTCACCTCCTCCATACACCTCTTCACCAGCTCTCTAGGGTTCTGTGGGTATATTTCCTTAACCCCATTGCATGGTTTGCTTAGTTGTGCATCGATTGATTCGATTAGTGCTAAATTAGCTAGTTTAGTGCTAGTTTTGGGGTTTTGAGAGATATTGTAGTAATTTGTTGATTGTGTTGGCTAACCTAGCATAATTAGGTGTTTTCAAGGCCACTTCAACTGAGATAATCCCCAGATTTCACTTAAATACCATAGGTTTCCAAATTGTGCAGATTAGTGTTTTTAAAGTGATTTTTGTGACATTTGTGATCTGCTATAGACCCGGACCTTTCAGAGTAAAATTGAGGAAGCTGGAGCATGTACACAAGGGATAGATGACACCCCCAGAATACGAGACCCCCATTCCCTACTGTGGCCGCCAATTCCTGCATTCTGGCCGCAATTTGCGGCCAGGAAGGTGAGTTGGGTGTTGGGGTTTGGTGTGGGGCTCTCTGCTGTGTAGTGTAATGTTTTGGCATGTCTAGTTTTGTAATATCTTACCTGTAGGAAAATCTGGGACTATATATCGTTTTTGGGTTTCGTTGTGTTTGTGCGATACGCGCGATACGTGAGTGGGTTCTGTGATTCAGCGTATCGCGGCGTGTCGCGATGGTTTCTAAATGCGTACACACACGATTCAGCGTATCGTGCACACGCGCGCTTGGTTCGCGACGCGAGTTTCTCGTTTCGATTCGATATCGCGTTTCGCGAGATATTTAGTTTATATGTGATTTTCATATTATATTTACAGGTTTGCAGGCAGGAGCTACGGACATAGCTACAGGGGGAGCAGGTGATAGGATTCACCCAGCATGGAGTTTAGGTGAGCAGATATAACATCTACAGGGGAATCGCCCGCATGGCGTTATGCGTCTGGGCTAGGATTCAATTACCTGTCGCACATTCTATGTCATTGTAGAATTGCGCATTTACTGCATTTCCTAGATATAGCTATATACTGTGACTAGCAGCCATAGGACACTGCACACATTATTGACGGTTCATGTTGCACAAGCACGGATTGCATGCTACACACACACCGTCAATAATTGCCAGGTCACACACTACCCCTCATAGGTACCATTGCTTGCCACACTTGACATCTAGTTTATCGGTATACCTATAGCGTATCATACCTTTAGTGATAGGTATATTTTCACTTTGCGATACAGCTACAGGTATACCTCATACATATTTTACCTATACCGGGAGGGATTTCCTACATATGTTACTTATACCCAGGGGGGTATACGACATCAGTTCCTATAGGTAGATACCTATACTTTGCTACACATGTATGTTAGATACATATTCAGTTGTTGTCGCATATTCACATTTACTGATGTTACTTAGCTGTGCCTTATCATGATTTCGCATACATCTGGTTCAGCTATATACTTGTGTTTACCTGCTCGCATTCAGATATATCTAATTTATTTATTCTTGGATTGCACATTGTTTATCTGGATTTTATATGATGTTTACGGGATTTGGGAACCGAGGGAGTTCATGAAATTATGCATACATGAACAACCCGGTTTCCTTGATATGATATTTCGAGTGTCCCCCATGAGTTTTATCGGTGCTGATTACCTGCTCCATACGATGTGTGGTTGCCGTATGAGAGTACATGGTGGGGCCCGGTATGGTTCCCCTCGGCAAGAAGATCGATGGGTTTGCCGATTGAGCCTGGAGGCGGGCGAGTACCTACCGGTGATTGTTTGGACCTGGCAGTTGTCTGGAGGCTACTGGCCAGAGTAGAGAGAGATGGATGCGGGATGACCTGTACTGTCGAGGCCGAGGGCCGACACTGCAGACGGACCCCGTGGGCTGATCCGGACTGACGGAGCCCCATATACGAGGATTTCTGTGCCGATGCTTGGCACATGGTTTCATGATATTTCTTTAACCCCTTTTTGTATATATAACAGGGGACCTAGCCGTTGTTATATATACCCTTACACCAATATTAGTGGAATGGGACGCTGATATATGTGTATTGCCCCCATCATATTTATTTCTGTACATGTATTTGCCTTTAGGATGCTAGAACTTACTTGAGATTGGACTTGGGATATACCTATGTGATTGGTGACTTGTACATTCGGGATATAGGAGATTACTCGACATTGTACATTGAGGAGATGTGAGACTTATTTGATGTGAGTGCCCAATGTGGGGCCTGGTTTGAGGATTTGGGATTGGAGTATCTTAGTGGATGGTGATCCTGCCACGACGTCAGGTTTCCGTGGAAAATGACATATTCCACCCTACACCTCACCATTACCTATCTTATGCACAGATTCATATATTGGTAGTACTTGTAGTGTACCCTTATGATAGTTGCATATCTGCTTTCTCATATCTCTATTGCATAGACATTGCATACTACTATCATGCCATCATTGCTTCACATATTGATTGTACCTGCTAGTGTACTCTCCTTATTTCAGCATTGCATGACACATTACTATTGTAATCGCATATCATAGATTCATGCTGTACGTGCATTCCTGCGATTACCTGCATATGTTTTATATTATTCAAGAGTTGGCAACTCACCCCCGTTGTGCCACAGGTGTTTCAGGTTTTTCCCCAGAGTAGTCGAGGCAGGCTATTCCCTTATTCAGCTATCCAGCTACCACCTTTTGCTACAGATACCGCATCAGCTCACAGTACCATTTTGCTTAGGTGGGTTAGACGGTTATCTGTGTTACATATTGTATATTCGTTGTATTTTGTACTCTCCATCAGCTATTGTATTATTGACATAGAGACTTGGTGAGGACGTTAGATGTATCATGGTGGATTTGATGTCTTTATATATACAGCTTTTCTCTACTGTCCTTATTTTTCTGTTGTACTCATATTGATAGTCTTTAGAAAAATGGGGGGGTTGCTAAAATTTTAAAGAAAGAAAGGAAGACTTTTAAAGAATTTGGGTTGCGATTTCAATTGTTTTCAAACTTATATTATCTTTTCCGTATTTCTCATGGTTTAGATTTCTGGGTTTGGCTTTCTTTTACTACGTTGCGTCTTTAGGCGTTGCGTAGTATTAGGGCCGTCACGGGCCATTTTTGGGTCGTGACAAAGTTGGTATCAGAGCGTTAGGTTTTACCTTTCGGAGTGTAGGATGACCTTAGTATGATGGAGTAGGTAGCTTAAGCAGAGTAACGTAGTGTGTGTATGTCTGCAGCATACTCACAGCGCGGTACCTTGCCTTAAGTGACCTAAGTACAAATTTGCTTGACATTCCTTCCTTGATGATTCATATCCTTGAGATCCGATTTCCTCATTCTTATCGAATCTCATCTTATATCTATTTATAGCCTTGCCGCCGATGACTATGGGGACTCAGAGTGATGCAGCGAGGGCCGAGGTCAGAGTTAGCTCGGGTGAGACGAGTACTGACCCGGATGGCACTCTAGTTGCACAGGGGCAGACGGATCAGCCTACCATCTATACTATGGATAGACTTTTGGTAGAGATGCAGGAGTTCCGCCAGATGATGAGTTCCTTGGTTGATGTCGTTCGGGAGCTACGACAGGAGGTTGTCACCCCTGCTACACAGCTGTCCCTTACGATCAGCATGCAGCAGTCCGTCACCTACATAGCACCAGTGGTTGCAGCTCCAGTTGACGAGGCACACATTCCAGAGACTCAGAGAGTTCCAGGACAGTGGAGGACTCGTACCAGCGTACCAGCCCAGAGACAGAGGTTCGGTCGTCGAGACAGATTTCATGGCCACTACGGGAGTAGCAGAGGCTTAGGACGAGGACTGTCGTTCAGCTCTCATCCCCAGGATGGTCAGCAGTCAGCACGTGGATGTTTTCGATGCGGAAGCCTTCAGCACTTCGTCAGGGATTGTTCCTTAGCACCTCGTCATGATCGTATTCAGAGAGGCCGTGGACGTGGAAGATTTGCTCAGAGGGCTCAGGCTACCAGAGGAGTTCATCCAGCTGCGAGTAGAGGGCAGACACAGGAGTTTGCTTCTACTCATCTGGACGCGCAGACGTCCAATGTGGAGTTTTCAGGTACCCTTGAGTTATATTTTATTTTCTCTTGGTGTATTTGTTGTTTCTTGTTTGTACTGTGGTTGGGTAGATTAGTCGTAGTTGTGCTAACTTCTGTCAGCGATCCTTTGGTTGCGCGACACGTATTCAGTTGTGCGCCAACCGGATAGGAGATAGAGATTTTATCCATCGTTTTGATCCTTCTAGAGATGTTGGGTTTGACGTTCTCCTGGGCACGGATTGGGTAACTACGTGTTAGGCGTCTGTGGACTACCGTGTGGGAACAAGTTAGGTTTTGCTTTCCCAGGCAAGTCAGTTCTTGTTGTGCAGGTGGATAGTTGTGCCGCTTCTCACAGCTTGAATTCAGCCTTTTTCGCTAGTCGGCTACTGAGGAGATGTCGTGGGTTCTTGATGTTCGTTCGTGATATCGGAGCCACCGTGGGATTGTTGGACCGGGTTCTTTTCGTGCGAGATGTTTTTCCGACGTTGTTCCTGATGAGCCGGCGAAGCTGAAGGAGCTTAAGGATCAGCTGCAGAGTTTTGGTTTGGGAAGTTTTGTGCGTCTGAGTGTTTCGCTTTTGGGAGCTCCGATTTCTGTTCTTCGAGGAGGAAGACGGCAGTTTAGGGTTGTGTATCGACGGATCGTCAATTGAACCGGCTTGCGGTGCGGATAGGTATCCTTCATCTCGCCGTGACGATTTCTTCGATCGGCTCCAGAGTGCGAGACATTTCTCTAAGTTTGTTTGGGATCAGGTCATCATTATTGCGGATTCGGAGTGACGGCATTCCGAAGACTGCCTTGTGCGTGCTATGGGGCTTTGTGTGTTTTTGTGAGTCGTTGGATTCACTGTCGCCCTAGCAGCACTCATAGATATGATGAGCCAGATTTCTGCAGGCCGTTCCTCGACCAGTTTTTGTTGTGTTAATTACGACACTCTGGTCTACTTAATGTGTCTTGAAGGACAGGAGTAGCACTGAGGATTTGTTATGCAGATGCTGGGAGAGCACCAGCAGTTGCTAATTCTCAGGGTGTTCCCTCAGGCTTGTTTTGTGTTGACTCCTAGGTCTTGTAGTCGCGGGAGACAGTTCCGTATGGTTCCGAGGGAGATCGTGGCCGTACAACTTAGGCCCAGACTTGTATGCAGGACGGAGATCCGCAGATTCTTGGGCTTAGCAGGGTTTTTACCGCCGTTTCATGCAGGATTGCTAGAGTAGTGCTGCACCGTCGACTGAATTGGCCAGTAGGGAGGCTTCTTTTCTTGGGACTGAGGCATGTGTACGGAGTTTTCAGCAGTTGAAGATTCGGTTAACAACTGCATCAGTCTTTCTTTGCTTTTGGTTCGGGCGACCTTGTTGTTTAACTGTAATGTTTCTTGAGTGGACTCGAGTGTGTACTGAGGTGACACTATAGAGATATCGCTTTTGCTTTCCCTACATTTGGAGGAAGTACGAGGAGGATATTCCACTCATGATCTGGAGATGGCAGCGGTGGTTTTGCGTTGGAAATTTGGAGACACTTCTTGTTGAGAGTCGTGTCAGATTTTCCACGGACCCCTAGAGCTTAATGTACATCTTCCTGCAGCAGATTTGGATTGTTGTGTTAGTCTTCTGCAGATTTACAGTTCTTGTGTGATCGTTGAGTATAGCTTAGTTCGTCTCTATGGAGGGGACCGCTTGCTCATGTCCGCGCCTGACCACTTTCCTTAATCGTTTTCGCGAGACACCGTCCGTCGATGCTCGTACATCAGAGGTACTTGAGCATACGCGGCTGGGTAATGATTCGGAGACCTTGATTTGTGACAATGATGTGCTAAGTTAGGGACGCGTTTGTGTACCTGGTTTCATCGGGTAGAGACGTATAATCCTAGAGCATGCACATCTGTCAACCCTCTTTATGCATTCAAGTTCCACCAGCTTTGGCGTGACTTGTGAGATAGTTACGAGTGGGCAAGAATGTAAGGAGAAGTTTCAGGTTTCGTTTCAAGTGTCTGTCTTGTTTTGTGCTTTGGGTCGAGCATCTGAGGCCGGCTGGAGAATTGCAATCTTTTACCTTTCCGAAGCAGGAATGGGAGCAGATCTCCATGAATTCCGTTATGGTTTCTACCCAAGTTTGGATAGGGTGTAACTCCATTCGGATTCTTGTCATCCGGTTATACTCAGCTTGCTCAGTGGTTTGTTAAGTTTGCGTGTTGGTTTGTTTTGTTTGGTCGTCAGCAGCTTGGGATCGTCACCCGCCATCGTTCGGGTTCTCCTTCGATAGCTGTTATCAGGAGACACTCCAATTGGCCACCCTTAGGCTTAGGGGTTAGGCCGTGTCGATCGCCAGCCTGTTGTTTTCTGACTTTGCGAAGGTAGGATTTTGGACCCCAGCCATGTCTAGAGAATTCGGAGTTAGTCCAGTTGTGTTCAGGTTAGGATGAGAACTGTCCATTGCAAACAGATGTCTTATGCGACTGTGCTGGTCGCAGGCTTGAGTGCGCAGTGGAAAATCATGGATTCCTATGGACTTTCCGATGAATGACGTGTTGGATTTTTGGAAGTTTATCCCAGGATTTTAGGTCCTTTAGATCCTATTAGCGAGTTAGTCTTGTTGCCTTTAATTTGGCACTTCCGCCCAGATTATTAGATTTTCACCGCGTATTCCCTGTGATGATACTTTACAATTACCTTCTTGACCTTTCTCACATGTTTGCACCAGACCTTTTAGCTGGACGCGATCTTTCGTTCACCAACAGCCATGTGTGTTAATGGCTCGACAGGTGGAGAAACGTCGGTCAAAGGTCTTGCCATCGGTGAAGGGTTTTCTTGGACGTAGCCGTATAGTGAGGTAGTCACTTGGGAGGCTGCGAGCGAGACTTGAGGATTTTAATCTTCTTTTGAAGGCATAGGTAACAGTATAAGTTTTAAATTCGGGGACGAATTTCTTTTAAGGGGGGGAGATTGTAACACTTTAGAATGTGTTTTATAGCTAATTATATTTTAATATATGGTTTTTAATAAAAAGTTTACCAAATTGGTTTTTTAAATATTTTATCCTAATTATTGTGTATTTTATTAGATTTTTATTAGGCACACACACACTTGTGCATGTTAACTAGGGTTATTTTAAGGTTAACCCATTCTCTTTAGATTAGCTTAATTATTGTTTAAGTGTTTTGTGTTTAATAGTTGCATGGTGGTTTTTTTTATTTTGTGTGGTTGACTTAGGGAGAGAGAGAGCATGGGCATTATGGCCTTGCCCATGCCTCATTTAATGAGGAAGAGAAAGAGAGGGGGAGGTCTTGGATGTTTGCTACCACTCTCCTCTCATTTTTCCTACCCTCATTCTCTCACTCTCACCTGCACACACACACACACAGCCGAGAGAGAGAGAGAGAGGCAGTGGCAGCAGCAGCAAGCTGCCTCAGCAGCAGCAGCAGCAACAGAGACAGAGAGAGAGAGCAGCAGCAGCAGCAGCAGCTGGGGGAGCAGAAGCAGCAGCAGTAGCTGGGGGGGAGCATCATCATCAACATCATCACAACAACAACAACCACAACAATAACATCAGCATCATCATCATCACCATCATTATCATCATCAGCAACAGAAGCAGTGGCAGCAACAGAAACAGCAAGCAACAGCAGCAGCAGGAGGAGCTCAGCACTTGCAGAAGCTCTCACCTCCTCCATACACCTCTTCACCAGCTCTCTAGGGTTCTGTGGGTATATTTCCTTAACCCCATTGCATGGTTTGCTTAGTTGTGCATCGATTGATTCGATTAGTGCTAAATTAGCTAGTTTAGTGCTAGTTTTGGGGTTTTGAGAGATATTGTAGTAATTTGTTGATTGTGTTGGCTAACCTAGCATAATTAGGTGTTTTCAAGGCCACTTCAACTGAGATAATCCCCAGATTTCACTTAAATACCATAGGTTTCCAAATTGTGCAGATTAGTGTTTTTAAAGTGATTTTTGTGACATTTGTGATCTGCTATAGACCCGGACCTTTCAGAGTAAAATTGAGGAAGCTGGAGCATGTACACTAGGGATAGATGACACCCCCAGAATACGAGACCCCCATTCCCTACTGTGGCCGCCAATTCCAGCATTCTGGCCGCAATTTGCGGCCAGGAAGGTGAGTTGGGTGTTGGGGTTTGGTGTGGGGCTCTCTGCTGTGTAGTGTAGTGTTTTGGCATGTCTAGTTTTGTAATATCTTACCTGTAGGAAAATCTGGGACTATATATCGTTTTTGGGTTTCGTTGTGTTTGCGCGATACGCGCGATACGTGAGTGGGTTCTGTGATCCAGCGTATCGCGGCGTGTCGCGATGGTTTCTAGACGCGTACACACACGATTCAGCGTATCGTGCACACGCGCGCTTGGTTCGCGACGCGAGTTTCTCGTTTCGATTCGATATCGCGTTTCACGAGATATTTAGCTTATATGTGATTTTCATGTTATATTTACAGGTTTGCAGGCAGGAGCTACGGACACAGCTACAGGGGGAGCAGGTGATAGGATTCACCCAGCGTGGAGTTTAGGTGAGTAGATATAACATCTACAGGGGAATCGCCCGCATGGCGTTATGCGTCTGGGCTAGGATTCAATTACCTGTCGCACATTCTACGTCATTGTAGAATTGCGCATTTACTGCATTTCCTAGATATAGCTATATACTGTGACTAGCAGCCGTAGGACACTGCACACATTATTGACGGTTCATGTTGCACGAGCACGGATTGCATGCTACACACACACCGTCAATAATTGCCAGGTCACACACTACCCCTCATAGCTACCATTGCTTGCCACACTTGACATCTAGTTTATCGGTATACCTATAGCGTATCATACCTTTAGTGATAGGTATATTTTCACTTTGCGATACAGCTACAGGTATACCTCATACATATTTTACCTATACCGGGAGGGATTTCCTACATATGTTACTTATACCCAGGGGGGGTATACGACATCAGTTCCTATAGGTAGATACCTATACTTTGCTACACCTGTATGTTAGATACATATTCAGTTGTTGTCGCATATTCACATTTACTGATGTTACTTAGCTGTGCCTTATCATGATTTCGCATACATCTGGTTCAGCTATATACTTGTGTTTACCTGCTCGCATTCAGATATATCTAATATATTTATTCTTGGATTGCGCATTGTTTATCTGGATTTTATATGATGTTTTCGGGATTTGGGAACCGAGGGAGTTCATGAAATTATGCATACATGAACAACCCGGTTTCCTTGATATGATATTTTGAGTGTCCCCCATGAGTTTTATCGGTGCTGATTACCTGCTCCATACGATGTGTGGTTGCCGTATGAGAGTACATGGTGGGGCCCGGTATGGTTCCCCTCGGCAAGAAGATCGATGGGTTTGCCGATTGAGCCTGGAGGCGGGCGAGTACCTACCGGTGATTGTTTGGACCTGGCAGTTGTCTGGAGGCTACTGGCCAGAGTAGAGAGAGATGGATGCGGGATGACCTGTACTGTCGAGGCCGAGGGCCGACACTGCAGACGGACCCCGTGGGCTGATCCGGACTGACGGAGCCCCATATACGAGGATTTCTGTGCCGATGCTTGGCACATGGTTTCATGATATTTCTTTAACCCCTTTTTGTATATATAACAGGGGACCTAGCCGTTGTTATATATACCCTTACACCAATATTAGTGGAATGGGACGCTAATATATGTGTATTGCCCCCATCATATTTATTTCTGTACATGTATTTGCCTTTAGGATGCTAGAACTTACTTGAGATTGGACTTGGGATATACCTATGTGATTGGTGACTTGTACATTCGGGATATAGGAGATTACTCGACATTGTACATTGAGGAGATGTGAGACTTATTTGATGTGAGTGCCCAATGTAGGGCCTGGTTTGAGGATTTGGGATTGGAGTATCTTAGTGGATGGTGATCCTGCCACGACGTCAGGTTTCCGTGGAAAATGACATATTCCACCCTACACCTCACCATTACCTATCTTATGCACAGATTCATATATTGGTAGTACTTGTAGTGTACCCTTATGATAGTTGCATATCTTCTTTCTCATATCTCTATTGCATAGACATTGCATACTACTATCATGCCATCATTGCTTCACATATTGATTGTACCTGCTAGTGTACTCTCCTTATTTCAGCATTGCATGACACATTACTATTGTAATCGCATATCATAGATTCATGTTGTACGTGCATTCCTGCGATTACCTGCATATGTTTTATACTATTCACGAGTTGGCAACTCACCCCCGTTGTGCCACAGGTGTTTCAGGTTTTTCCCCAGAGTAGTCGAGACAGGCTATTCCCTTATTCAGCTATCCAGCTACCACCTTTTGCTACAGATACCGCATCAGCTCACAGTACCATTTTGCTTAGGTGGGTTAGACGGTTATCTGTATTACATATTGTATATTCGTTGTATTTTGTACTCTCCATCAGCTATTGTATTATTGACATAGAGACTTGGTGAGGACGTTAGATGTATCATGGTGGATTTGATGTCTTTATATATACAGCTTTTCTCTACTGTCCTTATTTTTCTGTTGTACTCATATTGATAGTCTTTAGAAAAATGGGGGGGTTGCTAAAAGTTTAAAGAAAGAAAGGAAGACTTTTAAAGAATTTGGGTTGCGATTTCAATTGTTTTCAAACTTATATTATCTTTTCCGTATTTCTCATGGTTTAGATTTCTGGGTTTGGCTTTCTTTTACTACGTTGCGTCTTTAGGCGTTGCGTAGTATTAGGGCCGTCACGGGCCATTTTTGGGTCGTGACAGCAAAGTTTTGAAGACAGGTGACCATACTCTCCGCGTTGGAAATGGTTCCAATGTACATACAGTCGCAGTAGGAGAGTATCACTTGGGGTTGCCATCTGGGTGTATATTGCTTTTGAACCCATGTTATTTTGTACCAAGTATGCTATGTAATATAATATCTGTTTCTTTGTTAGACAATGAAGGATATAATTTTGTATTGCAGAACAATGTTATGAACATTCACCTAAATCAAATGTTGGTTGGGTATGGTACACTTAATAACGGGATATACGTCCTAAATCAACACACAGTTTTCAGTATACAACACACTAATAAAAGAAAACTTTCAGAATTAAATGAAGCTTTTCTTTGGCACTGTAGACTTGGTCATATTAACGAAACAAGACCAAACAAGTTACACAAAGATGGATATTTAAACTCTTTTGAATATAAATCTTATGCGACTTGCCAGTCTTGTATCAAGGGTAAAATGACCAAAACTCCGTTTACCGGACACGGAGAAAGAGCTACTGAGCTTCTAGGCCTCATACATAGTGATGTATGCGGGCCAATGTCTACACAGGCTAGAGGCGATTTTTCATACTTCATTACGTTCACTGACGATTTCTCAAGATTCGGTCATGTATTTTTATTAAAGCACAAGTCCGAAGCTTTCGAGAAATTCATTGAATATAAACAAGAAGTAGAAAAACAAATCGGCTTGAGTATAAAATGCTTCGATCAGATCGAGGTGGAGAGTATCTCAGTACGAAATTCGCAAACTTCCTAAAAGAGAATGGGATTCTCTCTCAGCTCACTCCTCCTTACACACCACAGCACAACGGTGTGTCAGAACGACGGAATCGGACCCTATTAGATATGGTCCGTTCCATGATGAGTGATGCTGAGTTACCCGTCTCATTTTGGGGGCATGCATTGGAGACTGCAGCGTTTCTACTGAATAGGGTTCCAACCAAAGCCGTGTCTACCACGCCATATGAGATATGGCATGGGAAGAGACCATCTCAAAAGAGAATTAAGATTTGGGGTTGCCCGGCCTATGTTAAAAAGCAGAATCCGGACAAACTCGAGACACGGTCAGTAATGTGTAATTTTGTGGGGTAT
Source organism: Agapanthus africanus (assembly GCA_030015575.1). Classification (NCBI taxonomy): domain Eukaryota; kingdom Viridiplantae; phylum Streptophyta; class Magnoliopsida; order Asparagales; family Amaryllidaceae; genus Agapanthus; species Agapanthus africanus. Next base: position 347,660,862 of record JASDDO010000022.1, read on the forward strand.
CCAAAGAATTCTTATGGATATCTATTCTACCACAAAGAGGAACAAAAGGTGTTTGTTTCTAAGTATGCCACATTCTTGGAAAAAGAGTTTTTCACAGATAAAGATAATGGCAAGGTGGTGGATCTAGAAGAGGTTCTAGAGAAACAAACTACAAATGACGATTTGGTTGAACCGGCTGTTGCAATAGAAACTGAGGAACCTCGGCCACTCCGAAGGTCTGGTAGGACTTCACTCCCACCGGAGAGGTACTACGGCTTCCTCATTGATGGTGACGGAGAAGACTGCATCATGGATGATGATGATCCTACCAGTTTTCAGCAAGCTATCACGAGTGGAGACTCTTTGAAGTGGCTGGATGCCATGAGATCCGAAATGGAGTCTATGTACACCAACAAAGTATGGACTTTGGACGTTGTACCCCCTGGGGTAAAACTTGTGGGATGCAAATGGATCTTTAAAAGAAAGATTGGTGTAGATGGGCAGGTAGAGACCTATAAGGCAAGACTTGTGGCGAAGGGTTTTCGTCACAGACCATGTTTGGACTATGACGAAACTTTTTCGCCCGTATCTATGCTTAAATCCATTCGGATCCTACTTGCTATTGCTGCTCACTACAACTATGAAATCTGGCAGATGGACGTTAAAACAACATTTCTAAATGGAGATTTAGAAGAATGCGTTTATATGGATCAGCCAGAGGGCTTCATTGAAAGTGGGAGCAGCGGGAAAGCATGTAGATTGCTTAAATCCATATATGGGTTAAAGCAGGCATCACGGAGTTGGAACATCTGTTTCGATGATGTCATCAAAGAGTTTGATTTCATCAAAAATCCAGATCAACCTTGTGTTTATAAGAAGGCTGTAGGGAGAGCTGTCACATTCCTCGTATTGTACATGGACGACATTCTTCGGATAGGAAATGATATTCCTATGCTACAGTCGGTCAAATCTTTCTTATCACTAAGGTTCTCCATGAAGGACCTGGGTGATGCCACATACATCCTGGGCATAAGGATCTATAGGGATAGATCCAAAAAGTTATTGGGATTGTCCCAAACCAGGTACATCAACACCATCCTAAAAAGGTTTAGTATGGAAGACTCTAAGCGGGGTGCCTTACCCGCTTGCCATGGGGTCACTCTCTCTAAGGATTCATGTCCAAAGACCGACGAAGAGAGAGCTCGCATGAGCATTATACCCTATGCTTCGGCAGTAGGACCTATAATGTATGCGATGTTATGTACACGCCCAGATGTAGCTTATGCACTTAGTGTTGTGAGCAGGTATCAATCCAACCCAGGGGAGAATCACTGGATAGTTGTGAAGAACATTCTTAAGTACTTGCGAAGGACTAAAGAATTGTTCTTGGTGTATGGTAATGGAGATCACAAAATGGAGGCCTTTACCGATTCGAGCATCCAGAGCGATAAGGACGATAGCAAATCTATCTCAGGGTTTGTATTTACCCTCAATGGTGGGGCGGTAAGTTGGAAGAGTTCCGAACAGGATACCGTTGCAGACTCTACGATGGAGGCTGAGTACATTGCTGCAAATGATGCCACCAAGGAAGTCGTCTGGATTAAGAAGTTCATCTCGGAGCTAGGAGTAGTTCCAACCATTATTGATCTAATACCTTTGTATTGTGATAATAATGGGGCTATGGCATTAGCCAAGGAGCCCAGGTCCCATCAGCGGTCCAGACACATCCTGAGGCGCTTTCATTTGATCCGGGAGATTGTAGATCGCTGCGAGATCGAGATTATGAGAGTAGACACAAAGAATAACGCCGCGGATCCACTCACCAAGGCCCTCCCTCAACCGCAGCATGAGCGACTTTTTGAGATGTTGGGTATGAGATACGCCAATAACTGGCCTTAGTGCAAATTGGAGATTGTTAGATATATGTATGCCCTAGAGGCCATTATGTGATAGTGGATGTATTTATACATGTGTGTATATATATATATATATATATATATATATATATATATATATATATATATATATATATATATATATATATATATATTCAGTGTACATTCTTGCTCGACATGATAGTATGCTATCTGGTTCTTCTTTATCTGACATGTTTATTTGATAATGCTTTTACTCATTCATACATGTTGATAAAGCCCGGAGGATATTGGCTTGACTACAGTGATTATGATAGAGATCATACTAGTTGGACATCTGTAGTTTATAAGCAAATCCTGAAATGTCCCTAGTCGTAGGTGTATCGAGACGGGGCATCGATATACCAGAGTAGACTAGCGTATATGATACTAGACCCATATGATGGGCGATGGATATTCCCACATTCATCGATGTTTGACATCAAGATCATATACGGGTGCTCAGTGGTGACTGGGTACACTGGACGGACTCACCGAGAACTCCTATATGGAATTATATCTATCGTCGGATAGTAGTTCTCAGGTGACACTGGTACAGGTTAGTCTGTAGACCCGAGATCGTCATAGAGTCTTGTGTGCTCTCCCATTGTACTTTGATTACCACCCAACCACGGCTCTACTAAGTCGTGCAAACAGGTGGCCATTGGGTACAGTCCCGAGACACACGAAGGCGATGAGCGATAGGAGGGGTTTCGTCTCTCCCGGTATTGGGAGTTGATGCTGTGCTGTGCTCGACTGGTTATATCAGTAAGTCCCTGGCCAGGGCTGCTGAGATTTACTGATAAGTGTTATCAGTAGTTTCTCGATCTGTTATAGACCATTCACCGGCACGACTTATTGAGTTATTGGGGTCGACGTGACCATCCTTAGACTCGATATGCAGCATATCTGACGAAGAGACCGGACTGTACGGTAGTGTTGCCGGTTGGCTCGACGGGAGTTGTAGCAGGTTCGCTTGTTTTCTTCTGATCACTCAATACCCGGGTGGCCGTTACGTTTAGCTGACCGCTTGCGGCTTGGGGGTGTTTGATATGATCATCACCCACTGCCGGCGTATTGACGAGTCTTAGAGTCCCACAAAGGAGTTACCTAGTCCAGGCAAAACGTTGTGGTGCGCGTATGCGATATGCGCATGGACGCTGTTAAAATGCACGTATGAGATACCGTATATAAATCGGGCGGCTTGCTTTTGGTCGGATCGTATGTGATATGACCGGGTTGATAAATCAAGTGTTGATTTATTATTTAACCATTAGTGTCACAACCCGAAAGAGCACGTGACTGGCCCTTGAACCATATGAAGTCTATAGGACCCCATCTGATCCAAGTAAGCCAAATGCCCAGAAATCTAAAACCATTTAAAGAGTAAATAAGGAAAACTGGTTTAAGAAGTAAAGAAATCATGTTTCGAAAATAAAAGATTTTAAATAATTAAGCCGAATATGCATTTTTAAAATGTGCAGTCTTTCCTGAAAATTTCGGCAGAGTTTCCTTTGTAAAAAATGGCCCCGAACGGGGTACAACAAGAATAACATATATGAAATGATAAAAGGCATCCCCTAGCGGGAGCTAGCTCTTCGTCAATCGACGGTCATAACCACGCAAGCAATAATAATATACAACGCCAAAAGGCGAGGAACAAAACCCAAAAAGAACTCAAAACAGCCAGAAAACCGTAATACTACAAGCGCGACTCTAAGGTCGAAATAATACAACACTGTTTTCTATGTTTGAAACAATATACAAGTTTTGGTTGATGGAATTTCTAGATACAATGAATAATACAGGAACAATGGCGATTCTGATACAAAAGAACCCACCTACCAACGCAAGTCACCCATATGGAAGCAGTGTGCCAGAAATGCCGCTATGGAATCTGTACGGCAAAAACCTGCAAGGACTGTGGCACAACGGGGGTGAGTTGCCAACTCGTGGATAGAAAAATATCTACAAGCGGAGATCGAATGTATGAACCATCCTAGGTCAATACGATCATATACAAATAAACCTCAATATGAATAAGTCTAAGCATGCTAAACTGGCGAAGTAATCTCTATACATGAGTGTAGTGCCAAGTGCTCGTGCCAGTGCCTCAGGTAATAGCATATCATAAATGTGAGGTATAATCAATGTAATCAAATCTTCATGTATGTGGATCCCGTCCACTCGTCACCCAATGACAATACCCATCATGCATGTAAATAGCATCAGCATATGCATGGAAATATGAGGATATAAACCACCTGTGTCCCTCGCGACACGTCAAAATCATGGAACCGGAGTGCCCAGCATCGACACTCGAAAATATCATGAAAACTGTGTTAGTGTATATGCCCTAGAGGCCATTACTGTATCATACTAGTTTGTATATTACTTGATGGAAGCTTGGGATATTCACAGTAGTATATACAATCTTGCTCGAAATGGTAGTATGCTACTTGGTTTGTCTCTGCTTAAATATGTGCATGTGTTTCTTTTAGCATATTGCTGATATACAATTTAGTAGAGCCCTTAGGATCTTTGCTTGATTACCAGCGTTGTGATGGCGCTCTCACTCGTGGGAGCTGGGTGATCTATAAGCACATCCTTATACAGGTCCCTAGTCGTTGGACTATCGAGACAGGGCATCGATACTCCGAGGTAGACTAGCGTATGCGCTTCTCATCACAGTGTGGCAGACGGTCTGTCCCACAGCCGTCAGTACGTCGTACTTGAGATAGTATACGGGTGCTCGTTGGGTTACGAGTACACTGGACAGGACTCGTCGGGGACTGTTGGTTGGTATTATACCTATCGTCAGTTATCAGTTCCCAGGTGACATGAGTACAGCTTAGTCCGTTGACTTGACACTGTCACTTCGCCTCGAGTAAGTTCCCACTGCACTTTGATTACTACCCTACCACGGCTCAAAACAGTCGTGCAAACAGGTAGTTTTTGGGTGCAGTCCAGAAGCACTTGGAGGCAGTGACGGTTAGACAGGATTCGTCTCTCCCGGTATTGGGGGTTGACATCGCGCTGTGTCCAGGAGAGCCATTACACGAGTAGTCCCTGGCCAGGGCAAGCGAGATATACTGGTAGGTTTCCAGTGTTATCTCAGGGTGTTCTGGGCTTCACTCCGGCACGACTTGTACCGCTATTAGGGGACTGACGTTCACCGCCCCCCTAGGCCCGCCATGCGATGTATCAGACGAACAGACCGGACTGTACGGAGATTGTCACATACAGGCTCAATAGAAGTTCAGATGGGGTTCACCTCGTCAGTCTTCTTATCGACATCTACCTGGGGACCGATACGTACAGCTAGTGCCGCTTGCGGTCAGTGGTTAAACCCACTGCCAGCGTAGTATCGAGTCTTTAGAGTCCCACACAGAAAGCTATTCGCCTTTAGGCAAAATGAGTAGAGGTCGCATGGTTTTGCGACAGGGTTCGTTCACATCCGCGCACTTGTTCACGTTTGCTGTCCGGACAGTTTATACTAGCGGGCTTTGGTTTAAGCCGGATCCTAGTATATGATTTGGGATTGGTTTTTCTCATTGTATTCGTGTTCCTCGGATCACGAATACGGGTGCGTATGCACAGTTGCTTGAGACAGAGGGAGAGGACTTTGATTAGGGTTAATGACTATTGTCATTTTATTAACCCTAATGATTATGTGTGTATTATAGTTAATTGATAATTAGTTTAATAATTGTGCATGGTTTTGGTTGTTGACCATTTGACCTTATTGACTTGTTGACCTAGGTTGACACTTTGACCATCATCATTTCTTTTGGAAGATTATTTTTGATCCTTGCAAATTGAAATGATAATGGTCATGTCATGATTAACCATGACAATTATCTAGCTAATTATTTAATTAAAATAATATACACATATTAGTGAGAATGGCTCACCTTATTCTCATTCTATCATATCTTTTCTCTCTCTTGTTCTTCCTCTCCCTCAAGCTCTCTCCCTCTCATGTGTTGAGAAACACTTGAGCTTTAGAAAAACCCCTCTCTTGATCTTCTCTACTCTCATCTAGGGTTGAAGGACTAGCACTTCTTGAACCCTAGTTACTTCTAGCTTGGAGTTGAAACCAAAGGTTGAGGCTTTCGGGTGGATCTTTCTTCGGCGTGAGAAGACGAGCAAGGTGACCTCCTTCCACCACTCCAAGGAGCAAGGAGAGAAGGACTTAGAGCCCAAGGTATAACCTTTCTAGTACTTAGCTAGTTACTAGTTAGCTTTAGCAAGTTTTTGTTTAGCAAAGATCCTTCTAGCTATAGTCAATGTTGCCTAAGCTCATAAAAATCCAATTTTTATTCCGTTTTCCGCCTCCCCGCAACCACCGGGGTGGGCAACGTGGACTTACAGTGGTATCAGAGCCTAACTAAACATAAACTAGCTAAGTAGTGAAGTGTATCGAAGTTCGAAACCGAAAAATCGAAAAAACCAAAATTTCAAAACCCTAGTTTTCTGTTAAATTTTTTTCTGGTCAAAACAAAATTTGTTATACTCCTAAAATCGTCTCAGGGTTTTGTAAAGATAACCACCAAACCCGGTCCAGTGATTCGACCAAGGAGCCGCGGTTCCGCGGCAATAGCAAGCTATTGCCGCCCAACCGCGGCCAAGTTGGCACTTCACTGGGTCGAGTTTGGTGCAGTGTATCTCTGGCTTGGTTTTAGGATTTTTAAGATGGTTTATATGATCACAGGTTTTCCAGAAAAGAAATTCATTTTTGGGGGCCTATAAATCCGTATTTTTTTCGAACTTCAATACACTTTGACTATAACGGTTATATCTGTGATGTTTGTATGTATTAAACGTCGGCTAATCGCTATATGTCGATTAGTCGGGGTTATACATCTCTGTGATCTGTGATTGATACTGGTTTGTGTATATGAATAGGTTGGATTGTCGCGGGTGAATAGCCGGGATGGATGTGAGATGAGTGTTGCTTTTCTTTCATTCATTTGTAATATGTAAATTGATGTAATATTATTATTTGTTTGGCCGCACAACCGGGTCGGGGTTGTAGCCGTCATTGTATAATTCTTTTTACTGTTTTTGCTCCTAGGATAGACCCATGGAGGGGGTGCACAAACTACCGGGTATCTCGAAGTGCCGAGTGGCCTACTCACGGTGGTGAGGGAGGTTGCTTCGCTTCGGGTACTTGGCGGGTAGTTTGCCGCACCCGTAGGGGTCTTGGGTGGGGAATTTGTCTATTCACCGCGACCGTGTAATCCGCTTTTCGTTGCAAGCTCGAACGGATTGCGGATTCCTAGTATATCCAATGTATTCATCTGTGATCTGTAATGTCTATCATTGTTATATATTTATATATGATAACTATTTAGGCGTTGCTTATGTTTTACAGCCGCGCTAGCCCAGCCCCCGCTCTGTCGTTAGTTAAGTAACCTAACTGGTGATGACGGGGCCCCGTGGCGAATGCGAATGGCATAAGCGTACGCCATATTTTGTTTGTTTTCTGCAATGGTAGGATTAAATGATGGGACGCATTAAAAGAACTAATGCAAGAAAATAAACCAAGTAAAAGTCGATTGGAACACTTTGAAAACCACTCGGTTCTTTTCAAAACTAAACTTTTAAACACGGAGCTTGAACCACTCCTTTTAAAAGCTATCTCGTTCCATCGATTAGATCAAGTTCACTACGTTCACGGTTTCGCCAAAACCATCCGTAGCCCTCCGTCATTCCACATGAATGGTCAAAAAGTATTCAAGCTATGTATTTTGGCCAAAGTCAAGGCATAGTGATTGGTAGCTATTGGGTATTCATGTGCAGCATAGATAGATACGTTGGTTTGGGACAGTCGTGCTACCATTTTGGCCAAAGTCAAGGGTAGGTACGGGTGGGTCCAAATTAACCAGGAGAATGACGGGTAGAACTTGACATGTGACTGTCACGACCCGAAAGTACGGAACATGACCGGCACTTAAACTACGAACGTCTCGAGACGTACGTAATCTAAGTAAACCGAAAACCCAGAAATCCAAACCAAGAAGAGTAGTAGAGAGTAGGAAAAACCAATTTAAATCAAGTAGTTTTAATAGCATAAGCCGAATTATGCGGGTTTCTAAAAACATCAAAAATTTACTGAAAATTTCGGCAGAGTCTCCTTTGTAAATACTGGCCCCCAAATGGGATACAACATGAATAGTTACGAAATCAAGAAAAAGGCATCCCCAAACGGGAGCTAGCTCTTCGTCAATCGACGGTCACAACCACACAAGCAATATAAAATACAACGCCAACGGTGAGGATCAAAACTCAAAAGGAAACTCAAAACCACCAGAAATATAACGAGCGACTCTAAGGTCGAAAGAATAAACAACACTGGTCTCTATCTCAAAAATATATGTTTGGTTGATGGAATTTACTAGATACAACGGAATAATATTATACAAGTAATATGATGGGTACGATACAAGAAAAACCCACCTACTAGCAAGTCACCCGAATGAAACTGAGCCCGCAAAGCCGTAATGAAACCTGTACGGCAAACCTGCAAGAAACTGGGGCACAACGGGGGTAAGTTGCCAACTCGTGAATAGAAAAACATCTACGCACAGAAATCGCATAAATAACGCAACCTAGGTCAATGATCATAATATATCCTCAAATATAAGTATAACAGGCAACCTATAACAATGGCTAGGATAATATCTAACCCGAGTATAATTTCATGTGCCCGTGTCAGTGCCTCAGGTAGCAATATATCATATGAATGAGGTATGCATGCATGAAACAGAATATATGTAAATGAAGAAACTGTTTTCATAAATTAGTGAGATTTCCTTCGTATTTTTAAACTGAGGTATCATAAATGAAATCAGTATCAACAGTGTCTAGCATCGACACAAAACATAAATCTCACTGTCTCGAAATATCAATGTCTCAATCTCAATATCTAGGGCGCCGTCAGTCCAGACCGGCCCCTACCATCCATCTCAAGACCATGACGGTATCCTCCGGATATCCGACGGTCGGGTAATATCACCGGTAGGTAGTGCTCCCCAGCCAGGCTCAACGTCAACACCACATTCCTCTTGCCCCGGGGTACCATACCGGGCCCACCATGTACCCGTGACGGTTCCTCCACTCCTCGACACGGATCTCCAAAACCACAGCAAACTCATGGTGGACGACACTTTACATCACTAGAAAACCGCAACATTTTATATTTTAAAAGATCATAAGTTGAAAGTTTTGTTGCTTTCCCCGAAATCCAGAAATATCATAAATCTCAAGAAATCATCACAAGTGCATATGTCAATGATAATGAACTAGGCATGAACAATTGAATAACAATATGCATGAAGTGGTAGGTAATAACTACAATGTCTAATATGACATATAAGGGAAGTACACTAATATCATGTCAACACTACTAGCTAACAATCTAAGTCAAGCAATTATATTCTCTAAAGTGTACGTGACATGGCAATTACCGATGAAGATGTGTGTGAGCCGGCAAGTAGGTGTACGTGGTACATACGCATCATCGGTAATGGTGCTGGTGTCCTAACAACATGATATCAATAATGGAATATGCAGCAAAATAAATATGCGAGGCAGAGCGAACAACAATAATGTGCGGGAGCTGAATACTAGACACAACGATAACTAATCTGTAATAATCTAATATAAGTCCTACAAATGGTGCCTTTTGAAATAACACGAATCATGGGTTTTGAAAATAGGGGCTACGGTGTTTTTTTATGAAAAGATACGTCTTTTGAAATATCCGTAGGATCCCTTGGGCTGTCTTTAAGGATGCCCACGATTCGTTTGTTTTTGAAATAGGTAGGAGTCTAATCTAATCTAACAACTACACTAAACTATACGGCTGAACTAACAAGCTGAACTACAGGTAAGGAAACCGCCTATCATCTGAGTCGATACATATACATACCTGTATATGTATAGTCGGTGATCCCGCCTCAATAATATCATATCCGATACCATATCTATAATCAGGCATCCCAAGTCAAGAGTGCGGATCAATCATCAATATAGCTCGTACGTAAATCCGTCGTACGGCATCCCAATCTGGGTACGGTTCAATATCACATTCATCATACTATTCACCTGGTATCCTCTTTATCAAATATCATGATCTGGGTACTGATCTACGTCTAGTACCATACTGATACCGCCTACGTATGCATGGACGTGTGTGAAACACTACGTCAAGGACCCGCTACAACGTCATGTCGTATCTAAGATACGAACCCTGCTATATCACCGATCTCACGGCCTCAAATCAAATCTCATCGACTCAGCTCAATCCCAAGTATCATCCTCAATCCGTACGTGAACACATAGTCCCATACCCATGTGAACACATAACTATAAAGAATCCCATGAGCACATATCAATAGGAATGTATGCAAGCATGTATGTGTGTATGTGTGTATGTAACACTACCCTAGGGTTCGCAACACTAAAGTAATCCAACACACCAATATCCATCCTAAGCATCGTTATTAATCCCAAATAACATATAGTAATTGTTGGTGTGTATACGCATCCGTATACACCACCACGGACTGCGGGGGTGCTATACGCCATCCACCCGACTTCTCCCCGTAGATATAAATCTACTCACCTGGTCCTCGCTAGCCGGTGCCGACGTCGCCACGCGCTTGCTTGTCGTCTCGAAGTCCACATGGGGGTACCTACATATCATAACGTACCATATCGCATTAAAATTAAATTCGAAATCGAAACGGCATACGAAAATCAAATCGGCACGCGTATCACGCATAGGTCCAAACCTATTGCCCACGCATGCAGGAATAGTCAAACCAACCCTCGATGTCGATGTACGAACGTCAAACCATCGAGAAAATCCAATCACACTCATTTGCACATTCACGAACATTAATTTTAATAAAAACTAGGTTAAAACTCACAAAAACGCCAATTTCACTTAAAAAGTCATTTTTCCGAAAATCTAGCAAGCACAATTCGCCGTTTTTGTACAAAACACGATGTTTAAACAAATTTAGCGACCACAATATCCACTAAATATCATAACTAAGTCATATAAACCATTTCTATAATTTATTCTCATAAATTTGCCTCATTTCCAAAATCCTAGTTTGCAAAAATATCAATTTTTAACACCTTTTATAGCAAAATTCACAATTCATCAATTAAGCTTGGTTTTGCATGATCTAAATTGCTAAACAACAAATTAAAATGTTAATAAAGTCATCAAAACCTTAATTAGATTTTAAATCACCCATTTGGAACCAAAAGCTAAAAACTAGTTTGCTTAAATAAAGCTAAATTGGATATTTTAATGTTACAATTAGCACTAAGCAACAAGATTACATTTTGCATGCCCTAAGATACAAAAATACATCACATAACCATGCACAATTGATCACCATTCAACTCCAAAACAAAACCCCACTTCAATTTTATAAACCCTAATCTTGAATTTGGACTCTAAATTTAAAATCTAAACTAAACCTTTCATTAACATAATTTGATGTAATAACAAACAACTCAAAAAAAGAACAAGATTTATACCTCATAACCATCTTGAGATCAACATGAAACTTGTCTCCAAAATGCAAACTTTTCACCAAGATCCATGCTAGATAGGCTAAGGAAAAATGGGTAAGGCTTGGATTTGGATTTTGTGGGATTTCTTGTGTTGATTTTTGGGCATAATATGAAGAAATTTTGAGGTGAAATGAGAAGAGAAAGGGGGGGGGGCTGTTACTGCAGTGAGGATGGGAGGGGTTCGGCCAAAATTGAGGGGAGGAAGAGAGAGAGAGAGAATGAGGTTGGGGTGTGGGTTGAAGTCAACAAAGTCCACTTTATGTTAAATACCATATCTCATCAATTAATCTATTCATTCTTCTTTCTTTTCTTCTTCTATTTTTTTTTTCAAAAGAGAGGGCTGCTGGAATGTGGTGGTGGGGCCGGCCATGTGAGTGGGTGAGGATGAGAGGGTGTGTGTGTGGAGCAATGAACACCAAACACCAATACAATATGCACCAAAACCCTTTTATTTTCACAAAATAAGCCTTTTTCTTCAATATTATCTAAACCGTTTTGGCAAACAATTTTATTTCAAAAACCACATGATAAAATTTTATTTAATGTTTTATGATGCACAAAATTTGTTTCAACTCATTCCAATTTGTAATTTTCCCTAATTAATTGTATTAGTGACGGCTTAAAATAATAATAAAATAATATTTTTTTCAGAAAATTTGAAATTTCACTAGCGGCTCAATAAACACCAAATAATAGCAATTACATAGCTAGAATATGTATATTTAATTTTTATAATAAGATATTTGTATTTTGACTTTTTACAGAAAAACCCCTTATTTTATCGATTTTTTTCGAAATTTCACCGAAACGATTTTCAAAACGTTACAATCTTCCCCCCTTAAAGAAATTCGGTCCCCGAATTTAAATTCAAACTCCCCCAATTACTAAAACATCTAAGAAAAACCATCAAGTCGTCGGAGCTCCAAAATTGTAAATACTTAAAACAAATCGTAGCGCAGCGCATGCGCTTGAAGAATGAGCATATAACTCAAATCAAAACTCCGTCAAGCATCCCGCAATCATCGGAGTCATGGAGAAGACATCAATGCCAAATCCAAAGCAAAACCAATATGATATAACTCGAAACTATACATGTATATATCGAATCTATATCTGTAAGTATCTGAAGGAAATGCATGCAAAATATATTCAGGTACTGTCCTCTGACTAGTCCCGCTCAGTACGAAAACACATAGCAATATCATAAAAACGTACTGCTCTATAAGAAATCAATCCCAAGATATGCACATGAATACTACGTGCGTCTGGTGCGCACGGAAATCAAAATCCATGAATGTGCCATACATGCGCACAGAAACAACATCCAAGTGCATCGGGTGTGCACGAAACATCTGTTGTAGGCAACATGTGTGCCTGACAGCAAAATCAGGTGCATCTGATATGCACGAAAAAAAAATCTCGATTTAGTGCATCTGGTGCGCACCGAAATCACCCTTCAAAACATGCGCCCAACATGCGCGAAAATCCAAATCAGGTGCATCCATCGTGCACGAAATCATGAAATCCAATATCAAGCGTCGAACATGCGCAAAATCCAATCAGGTGCACAAGGTGCACAAAACAAATATCGAGTATCACAATCAAAATCGAAGTCCAGTGCTTCTAAGTGCACAAAAGGCGTATCACTGCACTGCAAGCATATATAAACTATACCGAGTGCAGGAACGAAATCGTGTGCATGCATACGCACAAAACCAACTCAACTGTTTAAAACCGTAAAATCTGTCACGCTCCGCTTCCCAGAGTACGCAAGATTTGGGCACGTGACATAGCCAACCATGCTACCTGTGGGTAGGAAGTATCCATCCACAGTCACATTACGGTTGTAAAGATATCAAGAACAAGATAATAAGCTAATCTAATACATGTCCAAATCCATAATAACAAGAATCAATAAACAATAAGTGCGGAAGCTAATGATCCAATACAATGAAATAACAGTATGTCCCATAATGCTGGCTCACATCTGGAAATAAAATGACATAAATAAACGAAACTCTAAAGAACTCACAGTTCAGCCTGCTGGCTGAAGTACTCCTGCTCGGTCGACGACAAAGGTACAGAATCTGGGCCATGCAAAACCCAGACGTCAGCGCGTCATGATATCAAGTATACAGCAAAACATGGTAATAAACAATGCAAGCATGAACATGAATAAAGCGGTAATAAGAAGTAACAAGCAGGGTAATGTGCAAAGGTGACTAAACTGTCCTATCAGGTTTTCTACTCTATAGTCTTTGAAACCAATTGATGAATCGTCGATGTAACTCAATAGTATCCCGTGCGTGCCCGGGACCACGGTCATGATCCTCGGGGCTGAATCCGAGACGTGCCGCTAAGCAGTAAAAGGTAGTAGGATAGATGAGTGATGTCAGCATCAACACTCCGGAGCTGGCCAAGCCCGTAAGACTGATCAGAACAATGTATCGAACTGTTGAGTTACAAGTCGGTTTCACCTTTGATTTCCCCATACCCCCAAACTATGTATGTCAGTCAGGTATTCAGTAGTCAAGGACTAATGCCAACACAAGTCAAGTAAAGGTAGGTCTGTCTGGATCGACAGCAGGAATGGTTAGGTTTGTCGGCATTAGGCATAAGATCAGGTAACAGGTCAGATTACTTTCAACAGGTAGAGTCGATATGTACAGGGTGTTGTGTCCGGTGTATCAGTACATGTGTCAGGTGTATCAAGATCGGTCAATATGTAATGCAATCAGGTATATAATGATAATAGGTATGGTAACAAATAATGAACAGTAGCAGGAAACAGTAAATAACAAATATTATTCTATGTGAACACAGTGATGTTTGTATTCTCATATTAATCCGGTTCACGCACCTTTGAGGTGCAATAGCCACAAGACGAACAATATCGATAATATACGTAATGGAGTTACATGAATTTAGCACAACAATTATCTCATGAGTGATTTTAACAAATGAAGTGGGGATGATCTACTTGGTTTGATTAGTTAAGTATGAATTTATAGCAGACCGGTCAAAACGAGCAATGATTTCATTGATTTAAAGTTACGGATAATCGTGACTAGCGATTCTAAGTTATAAAAGGTATCGATGTTATAATAGTTGTGTGGTTATAATATGATGATTAAGTTGTAGCATGTTAAAGCAAGTATTCGGATACTTGCCTCGGCGGTTCCGCAAACCGAAACACGGATGCGATGTCGGCAGAAACGCGATACGAAAGCACGGGCCACGGATCGAGTCCCAACAGAGGTCAACGGGATCACACGGACCAGGGGGCTTCGCTGGAGCGTCGGGTTCGTCAGACGGCACGGTCGGATTCCGGCAAAATGTCATCGGTAACAAGTTAGCAACAAGATACGATACACGCAAAATAACGACCAGCGGGGTTGTACCAAAAGGAAAGAGAAGGAAACTTACAGGGAGACACCAGGGGGGTGACCGCGGCGGGTTCGACGGCACTGGAACGCCGGCGAGGCCGCGACGGTGGCTGTGAAGGCTGGAACAGCCGCTGGCTTGCTAGAGAGGGGTGCGACGAGTGGAGGAGGGTGGTGGTCGGCTTAGGTGATCGAGGGGGGAAAGGAGGTGGCGCGGGAGACGTCGACGAGGGTCGTCGGCGCGATTTCCGGCGACCTGGAGATGGTGCAGGTGTTGGGCTCGGGTCTGAAGGTGGTCCGGCGAGGAGAGGAGGGGGTGATGTCGAGGTCTCGACGAGGAGAGTGAGAGGGAGTCGTGGGGTCGTCGACGACGATGGGTGGCGTCGACGGCGAGGTTTGCGCGGGTGGAGGCGAGGTCGGGAATGGGTTGCAGGCGCGGGGAGGAACGGGAGAACGGGGGAAAGAGGGTAGGTGGGTGCAGTGGAGGTTGTGGTGGTGAGGGCGGCAACGGCGAGATCGCGAGGAAGCCGGCGGTGAGATTGCGGTGAGCTAGGATTAGGGTTTCGTGATCGCGATGGGAGGCGGCTGCATGCAGGGGTGGAGGCTTCGTAATATAAGAAGAGGGAGAGAAAGAGAGAGAGATTGATGAGATAGAGGGAGAGAGAGAGAGAGAGGAGAGAGGCAGAGAGAGAGATGGAAAGGATGGGGCCCACGAGCTCGATTGTGAGCTCGTGATTGGCTGAGGGTGTGTGAGGAAAAAATATTTGGAATAAGATTTGAATGGATTTGGCCGTTGGAATTATTTGTATATATATATATATATAAGTTTTATAAATTAAATTGAAACGGGCCCTTTTTGGCGCGAAATGAAACATTTCCAAATCGCGCCCGGGTTGCGCCCAAATGTTCCAAATTCAAATTATAGGATTTTAAGCGGGTTCCAAATTTTGAAAATAGGTGTTTAGTGATTAAAATGCATGCCCCCAAGTCGGACACTTGCACGCGCGCGTAGTCGCCCAAACTTGCCCGTTTAGCCAAACGGAACGGAATCTCGACACGCGGACGCTACCACGTGACTAGTGGCGACGAGTAGGCTAACATGGACATCTTAAATTTCATTTTCGAAGTTAAAATTTGTTATGTGCCAAAATGACTTAACCGGGTAAAATTTAGCAATGAACACCAGAAAATCAGGAAAATTAGAAATGAGCAAACCACAACCCTCAACTAGTAATATACATTGTATTATTGGGCTCGGGTGTTACATCATACCCAACTACAAAAGAATTCCGTCCTCGAAATTCCAAGAATACAAGATAGCTAACTACTGGAAAAGATGAGGGAATTTCTGTCGGATCTCGTCTTCTCGCTCCCAAGTGGATTCTCCAAGCAATCGGTTACCCCAAGAACCTAGCACAAGAGGGATAACCTTGTTCTTAAGAACCTTTCTCTTCGATCCTTGATTTCAACTGGTCGCTCCTCAAAAGTCAGGTCCTCCCGGACGGTCAACTCCGAATGATCCAAGACATGAGTCTCATCACGAACATACCTCCGTAGTTGAGACACATGAAACACATCGTGAACTCCTGCTCATGACGGTGGTAACGCCAACTGGTACGATACCCCTCCATCATGCTCCAATATCTCGAAGGGTCCAACGAATCGGGGACTAAGCTTTCCCCGACTTCCAAAGCGAATCACCCCTCTAGTCGGTGATATCTTCAGGAATACCAAATCGCCCACGACGAACTCTAGAGGTCTTCTTGACGTGTCGGCCCAACTCTTCTGTCTGTCTTGAGCTTCCTTCATAAGCTTTCTGATTGTATTCACCTTCTCGACTGTCTGCACCACCAAATTTGGTCCTAGTATCCTTCGTTCACCAACATCATCCCAACAAACAGGTGAACGACACTTTCGACCATACAGTGCTTCAAACGGGGCCATCTGAATTGTCGCTTGAAAGCTGTTGTTGTGCGAAAACTCCACCAGGTGTAGATGATCTTCCCAAGAACCTTTGAAGTCCAACATGCAAGCCCTCAACAAATCTTCAAGGGTCTGGATCGTTCTCTCCGATTGTCCATCAGTCTGGGGATGATAAGCTGTGCTAAACTTCAATCGAGTCCCCAAACTTTCTTGTAAACTCCTCCAAAAGTGTGACAAGAACCGAGTGTCCCGATCGGACACGATGCTTACCGGTACTCCATGCAATCTGACAATCTCCTGCATGTACCGCTCTGCCAAGGTCTCCGTCGATTGACCAACCCGAAAAGGAATAAAGTGAGTTGCCTTGGTCAACCGATCGGCAATCACCCATACAGCCTTGTTGCCCTTTGGACTCCGCGGTAAAGCCGTCACGAAATCCATGGTTATATGTTCCCACTTCCAATGAGGAATCGGAAGTGGTTGCAACAAACCAGCAACCCTTTGATGTTCAGCCTTGACTTGCTGACACACTAAGCACTTAGCCACAAAGCGAGCAATTTCCCGTTTCATGCCTTCCCACCAGAAATGCTGTCGAATATCTCGGTACATCTTTGTCCCTCCTGGATGTACAGAGTAAGCTGAACTGTGTGCCTCCTTCATAAGCTCCTCACGCATATCTCCTTTTGGCACACACACGGCTACCATATCTCAACGAACCATCTTCATGGCTCAGTAAATCGGTTCGTAGTCCAGCTCCAACCTGCTCTCGAAACTTTTGCAGTCTAGGATCCTGCGATTGCGCCACTTTAATCTTCTCCACTAAGGACGATTGTACTTGCAACTGCATCAACTGTCCTGTAGCACGCGGTAGCACAACCTCCAAGTCAAATCTCTGAAACTCCTCAATGATCTCTCTCTGTGCCGGCAATAACTGAATTGCTGGTAACCGACCTAGTGCATCTGGCACGACATTAACTTTTCCCGGATGATACTTAAGATCAAGGTCGTAGTCAGCCATCAGCTCCAACCATCTGCGTTGCCTCATGTTCAACTCCTTCTGAGTGAACACATACTTCAAACTCTTATGATCCGTAAAGACTTCAACTCTCTCGCCCACAAGGTAGTGTCTCCAAATCTTCAGGGCGAAGATCACGGCTGCAAGCTCTAAGTCGTGAGTCGGATAGTTCTGCTCATGAGTCTTCAGCTGTCTCGATGCGTAAGCGACGACTTTCCCATTCTGCATCAAAACACATCCCAATCCTTTTCCAGATGCGTCGCTGTGAATCACCAGTCCTCCGGAATTGTCCGGTACGGTTAGGATAGGGGCGGTTATCAACTTCTGCTTCAACGTCTCGAAGGCCAATGCACATCCATCTGTCCAAACAAACGGTACCCCCTTACGCGTAAGCTTGGTTAACGGCTCAGCTAAACTAGCGAAGTTCTCCACAAATCTTCTGTAGTATCCGGCGAGTCCAAGAAAACTTCTTATCTCAGCTACATTCCTCGGAATAGGCCAATCCCGAACTGCTGCTATCTTCTCGGGATCAACGGCGATTCCATCGCCCGACACGACATGCCCCAGAAACCTCACTTCTTCCAACCAGGATTCGCCCTTGCTCACTTTCGCAATTAACTTCTCTTGTCTCAGCGTCGGCAGTGCGATCCTTCTTCTCCACTAAAAGAACTGGAGCTCCCCAAGGTGAGTTGCTGCTTCGAATCCATCCCTTCTCGAGTAATTCACTCACTTGTTTCTTAACTCCCTCCAATACTACTGGTGCCATTGGATAGTCAGCTTTTGATACTGGCGTTGCACCAGGAGTAAGATCAAACGCAAACTCCATCGCTTCGGCGGTAAGCCCGAAATATCTTCAAACACATCCATAAGGTCGCGGACAACTGTCGGCTCTTCATCACTCTCCACTACCATAGCCGCAAGAACACTGTTCGTCGGCCTAGCCCTAAACTCGACTGGCCCGACAGAATTTCTTTCTCCAATGAAAGTAAACTTAGGATGTCCGGGAATCTGGAAATTACCTTCCTTGCCCTACAGCCAATGTGGGCGTGGGAAGTGCCAAGAAAATCCATCCCCAAGACAACCTCATAACTGCCCGTATCTATCCCCAAGAAGTCTGCAAACAGCTCCCGTCCGCAAACAACAACTGTACAATCTCTACCTTCCTTACTAGCTATAGTTTTCCCATTCCCAGTGTGTAAGTCCAATAAACTAGACAGGGTCGTGCAGTTGATCGAGTGTGTAGTTATAGATTTGGATGACCTAAACAATGGGATGCTCCGAAATTAAGTAATGCCAAAGCGGGAAAACCATGAACGAGTAAATTACCTGAAACCACTTCTCCCGATGCCTTAGCTTCTTCAGCTGTCAACGTGAACGCTCGAGCCTGCTGTGGTCCTTGAGTAAGCGGTTCCTGTCCTTGGAACGGTCCTTGCGGAGGCTTCTGTGTATCATCCTTTGTGCGAGGCTTCGACGGACAAGCATCAACGGTGTGATCTGCCGCTCCACATCTAAAACAAAGTCCCAGCCTCAAACGACACTCCCTTCGCATGTGTCCGAGTTTATGGCAGTATCTACAGATCACGTTGCCCTTCCGATCACCCATACTTGTTTTCTTCATTGGTGCCACGCTGCGCCTGTTCACTGGAATACGTCTACGTACGGACGTGGGGTCCATTGTAAATGCTGGTTCCAGCTCGAGTTGTTCCTTCAGTTTCTCCAACAATCCCCTTATTACTCTTTGCCTGGCTGCTAAGACCGCATGCCCTGGGTCCATCTCCAAATTCTGATCGGCCATATTCCTGGAAATCAAAATACCCAACATTAGCATGATGATAGATTCTGAGTATAGATCAAGGCTAGAACTCCAAGATACTTAAATAGAGTGCTGCATTGTAGCTATGCCGCGGTATCATAGCCGCAATTACTTAACTCCACCCAAGTCGCCTAAGTCCTAGAGATAACAAGAAATTAGGTTTTTGAGTTGACAAATGCAAAGTAAGTTTGCACGTCGACATGATCCGGAAGAATGATTCAAGGATAGTAAAACGGTCAAAGTGGCAGGACATGTCTCCTAATCACGGGTATTCTGATTCGTGTATCGGGTGCGATACCCAACTACAAAGAATCAACCCAATTAACCTGTGGCTCTGATACCATAAAACCATGTCACGCCCCGCTTCCCAGATTACGCAAGATTTGGGCACGTGACATAGCCAACCATGCT
Organism: Agapanthus africanus; assembly: GCA_030015575.1. NCBI lineage: Eukaryota > Viridiplantae > Streptophyta > Magnoliopsida > Asparagales > Amaryllidaceae > Agapanthus > Agapanthus africanus. Next base: position 347,680,899 of record JASDDO010000022.1, read on the forward strand.
ACCTGTGGGTAGGAAGTATCCATCCACAGTCACATTACGGTTGTAAAGATATCAAGAACAAGATAATAAGCTAATCTAATACATGTCCAAATCCATAATAACAAGAATCAATAAACAATAAGTGCGGAAGCTAATGATCCAATACAATGAAATAACAGTATGTCCCATAATGCGGGCTCACATCTGGAAATAAAATGACAAAAATAAACGAAACTCTAAAGAACTCACAGTTCAGCCTGCTGGCTGAAGTACTCCTGCTTGGTCGACTACAAAGGTACAGAATCTGGGCCATGTCACGCCCCGCTTCCCAGAGTACGCAAGATTTGGGCACGTGACATAGCCAACCATGCTACCTGTGGGTAGGAAGTATCCATCCACAGTCACATTACGGTTGTAAAGATATCAAGAACAAGATAATAAGCTAATCTAATACATGTCCAAATCCATAATAACAAGAATCAATAAACAATAAGTGCGGAAGCTAATGATCCAATACAATGAAATAACAGTATGTCCCGTAATGCGGGCTCACATCTGGGAATAAAATGACATAAATAAACGAAACTCTAAAGAACTCACAGTTCAGCCTGCTGGATGAAGTACTCCTGCTCGGTCGACGACAAAGGTACAGAATCTGGGCCATGCAAAACCCAGACGTCAGCGCGTCATGATATCAAGTATACAGCAAAACATGGTAATAAACAATGCAAGCATGAACATGAATAAAGCGGTAATAAGAAGTAACAAGCAGGGTAATGTGCAAAGGTGACTAAACTGTCCTATCAGGTTTTCTACTCTATAGTCTTTGAAACCAATTGATGAATCGTCGATGTAACTCAATAGTATCCCGTGCGTGCCCGGGACCACGGTCATGATCCTCGGGGCTGAATCCGAGACGTGCCGCTAAGCAGTAAAAGGTAGTAGGATAGATGAGTGATGTCAGCATCAACACTCCGGAGCTGGCCAAGCCCGTAAGACTGATCAGAACAATGTATTGAACTGTTGAGTTACAAGTCGGTTTCACCTTTGATTTCCCCATACCCCCAAACTATGTATGTCAGTCAGGTATTCAGTAGTCAAGGACTAATGCCAACACAAGTCAAGTAAAGGTAGGTCTGTCTGGATCGACAGCAGGAATGGTTAGGTTTGTCGGCATTAGGCATAAGATCAGGTAACAGGTCAGATTACTTTCAACAGGTAGAGTCGATATGTACAGGGTGTTGTGTCCGGTGTATCAGTACATGTGTCAGGTGTATCAAGATCGGTCAATATGTAATGCAATCAGGTATATAATGATAACAGGTATGGTAACAAATAATGAACAGTAGCAGGAAACAGTAAATAACAAATATTATTCTATGTGAACACAGTGATGTTTGTATTCTCATATTAATCCGGTTCACGCAGCTTTGAGGTGCAATAGCCACAAGACGAACAATATCGCTAATATACGTAATGGAGTTACATGAATTTGAACTAAGCACAACAATTGTCTCATGAGTGATTTTAACAAATGAAGTGGGGATGATCTACTTGGTTTGATTAGTTAAGTATGAATTTATAGCAGACCGGTCAAAACGAGCAATGATTTCATTGATTTAAAGTTACGGATAATCGTGACTAGCGATTCTAAGTTATAAAAGGTATCGATGTTATAATAGTTGTGTGGTTATAATATGATGATTAAGTTGTAGCATGTTAAAGCAAGTATTCGGATACTTGCCTCGGCGGTTCCGCAAACCGAAACACGGATGCGATGTCGGCAGAAACGCGATACGAAAGCACGGGCCACGGATCGAGTCCCAACAGAGGTCAACGGGATCACACGGACCAGGGGGCTTCGCTGGAGCGTCGGGTTCGTCAGACGGCACGGTCGGATTCCGGCAAAATGTCATCGGTAACAAGTTAGCAACAAGATACGATACACGCAAAATAACGACCAGCGGGGTTGTACCAAAAGGAAAGAGAAGGAAACTTACAGGGAGACACCAGGGGGTGACCGCGGCGGGTTCGACGGCACTGGAACGCCGGCGAGGCCGCGACGGTGGCTGTGAAGGCTGGAACAGCCGCTGGCTGGCTGGAGAGGGGTGCGACGAGTGGAGGAGGGTGGTGGTCGGCTCAGGTGATCGAGGGGGGAAAGGAGGTGGCGCGGGAGTCGTCGACGAGGGTCGTCGGCGCGATTTCCGGTGACCTGGAGATGGTGCAGGTGTTGGGCTCGGGTCTGAAGGTGGTCCGGCGAGGAGAGGAGGGGGTGATGTCGAGGTCTCGACGAGGAGAGTGAGAGGGAGTCGTGGGGTCGTCGACGACGATGGGTGGCGTCGACGGAGAGGTTTGCGCGGGTGGAGGCGAGGTCGGGAATGGGTTGCAGGCGCGGGGAGGAGCGGGAGAACGGGGGAAAGAGGGTAGGTGGGTGCAGTGGAGGTCGTGGTGGTGAGGGCGGCGACGGCGAGATCGCGAGGAAGCCGGCGGTGAGATAGCGGTGAGCTAGGGTTAGGGTTTCATGATCGCGATGGGAGGCGGCTGCATGCAGGGGTGGGGGCTTCGTAATATAAGAAGAGGGAGAGAGAGAGAGAGAGATTGATGAGATAGAGGGAGAGAGAGAGAGAGAGGAGAGAGGCAGAGAGAGAGATGGAAAGGAGGGGGCCCACGAGCTCGATTGTGAGCTCGTGATTGGCTGAGGGTGTGTGAGGAAAAAATATTTGGAATAAGATTTGAATGGATTTGGCCGTTGGAATTATTCGTATATATATATAAGTTTTATAAATTAAATTGAAACGGGCCCTTATTGGCGCGAAATGAAACATTTCCAAATCGCGCCCGGGTTGCGCCCAAATGTTCCAAATTCAAATTATAGGATTTTAAGCGGGTTCCAAATTTTGAAAATAGGTGTTTATTGATTAAAATGCATGCCCCCAAGTCGGACACTTGCACGCGCGCGTAGTCGCCCAAACTTGCCCGTTTAGCCAAACAGAACGGAATCTCGACACGCGGACGCTACCACGCGACTAGTGGCGACGAGTAGGCTGACATGGACATCTTAAATTTCATTTTCGGAGTTAAAATTTGTTATGTGCCAAAATGACTTAACCGGGTAAAATTTAGCAATGAACACCAGAAAATCAGGAAAATTGGAAATGAGCAAACCACAACCCTCAACTAGTAATATACATAGTATTATTGGGCTCGGGTGTTACAAAATCACAAACATGTGAAACTAAAGAACGAAAACGATATCAAGTGCAACACTGTGCAAAGATCGTAAATCCTCAATCATCAAAATCAAATCATACGAACAAATCACCCAAAACATCGTAATCAATAATGGCGGAACAGTACCGCTCAAGTGCATTCTCTAAGAATCTCGGCCAACTGTCGCGGTCACTAGTGGGACGTCTCGTCGATGATCATGAACTCTGTCCTGCTGGTGTGCGTAACCATGACCACTCCTGGGTCAAGGTCTTCACTGTGAATTACCAATCTTTCGGTCCATCGGCTCATCGGCCCTGTCAGGTGTGCTAACGGGGACGATTCCGTTCTGGCACTTCTCTGGTCATCTCTTGGTCAATCAACGCGACCACTCGTAAGACAGCATATCACTGGCGTCGGCCTCTGGCTCTCTGAATGTACGTGACACATCTGATCCTGGGTGCAAGTATCATTGCAGCAGTGTCATGGAAGGAATCCTGCTCACGGTGTCTTCCATGTCTCGTCTCTGCCAACTGTCCGGAAGTCATTGTCCTTTCGTATATCTGCATCTTGCTCTGTAACGGCTACATACCCATCACGACTCCTTCTGGAAGGTATATCCAGTACTCTGCCTCGGCATGCGCATCGCATCTCTGATGTCGGCGGAGTGGAACGTCATCTCATCTAGATCTGGTATGAACCTCTTACTTCACTTTTCTCTAATGTCATCTGCTTTGGACTCGTCTCGTCGCGGCTGCATGGACTGAGCTCCAACGACTATCCTCGTATCTGGAGTCTCCCAAGAATACATCTCACCACCTAGCATCCGAATTAAGTCGAGTCATCCGATCGAGTCGTCAAAACCTCATAATCTCCCAAGAGCTCAACCTCTTGGGCACAGTTTAATAGTATCGAGTACATACCACAGCATCGGTGGTCCAGCCATAGAAGGGCAAACCCAAGCCTCACTAATGGCGCCGTAGAACTGCCGCAAACCCGAAGGTTCAAAGGCTTTCACACGGTCATTAAGTCGAGTTAGGGTTTCATTCTTCTAGAGAGACCATAGAATTGCCTGCATGTCTTTCCGACTACTTTAAACTTGGAATAATAGGTTTCTGACATTCGATCGTCTCTGTCGACTCCCAACGTCTCCGCGTGAAGTCGTCTCTAGCTGGAATCAATCTATCTGATGACCTCGCATCGGGGTAGGCGAACGATCCATATGTCCTAGTCATTCATCTTTGATGACTAGCGACCTCCTATCATCGCTTAATACAACTCGTCCTGCATTAATTCTAGCATCTGGGAAATATCCCGTCGTTCGCAGCAATAACTGGCTCGCTCGTCTGCACGCTGAACAGTGCCTCAATCATCAGGAGTAAGCAATACACCAACGGTCATCAAAATCTGGCTGGCCTCTGTCAGTGGCTCAATCCTCTAGTGTCGATCAGCACATCCGAGTAACCTCATAAAGGCGATCCGCCAAACGCTCGTGACGCGGAAACACGGTAAAAAGACACATCTCTGCAATCGTGTGTCGCCGGAATTTCGCCCTGGTCAGTCCTCGTTCGTGACGAGCTTGTGCTGACCGCAACTCTAGCCGTATCTCTCCCTGCCCGTAACCGTAGCAGCAAAACCAAACCGGTACCGATGATGCTAGATCAGGAAGGAATATAATACTGAACAAGGAAATGTACATCCTAAGGCTTCATAAGTGGAGTGGCGTGTCGTAAATATGCCGCGGAACATATCAACGGTACGTCACTCTACTTTAGTCACCTATTCCATCAACCAAGGGTCATCCTACGCTCCGAAGGTTAAAACCTAACGCTCTGATACCAACTTTGTCACGACCCGAAAGTACGGAACATGACCGGCACTTAAACTACGAACGTCTCGAGATGTACGTAATCTAAGTAAACCGAAAACCTAGAAATCCAAACCAAGAAGAGTAGTAGAGAGTAGGAAAAACCAATTTAAATCAAGTAGTTTTAATAGCATAAGCCGAATTATGCGGGTTTCTAAAAACATCAAAAATTTACTTAAAATTTCGGCAGAGTCTCCTTTGTAAATACTGGCCCCCAAACGGGATACAACATGAATAGTATACGAAATCAAGAAAAAGGCATCACCAAACGGGAGCTAGCTCTTCGTCAATCGACGGTCACAACCACACAAGCAATATAAAATACAACGCCAACGGCGAGGATCAAAACTCAAAAGGAAACTCAAAACCACCAGAAATATAACGAGCGACTCTAAGGTCGAAAGAATAAACAACACTGGTCTCTATCTCAAAAATACATGTTTGGTTGATGGAATTTACTAGATACAACGGAATAATATTATACAAGTAATATGATGGGTAGGATACAAGAAAAAACCACCTACTAGAAAGTCACTCGAATGAAACTGAGCCCGCAAAGCCGTAATGAAACCTGTACGGCAAACCTGCAAGAAACTGGGGCACAACGGGGGTGAGTTGCCAACTCGTGAATAGAAAAACATCTACGCACAGAAATCGCATAAATAACGCAACCTAGGTCAATGATCATAATATATCCTCAAATATAAGTATAACAGGCAACCTATAACAATGGCTAGGGTAATATCTAACCCGAGTATAATTTCATGTGCCCCTGTCAGTGCTTCAGGTAGCAATATATCATATGAATGAGGTATGCATGCATGAAACAGAATACATGTAAATGAAGAAACTTTTTTCATAAATTAGTGAGATTTCCTTCGTATTTTTAAACTGAGGTATCATAAATGAAATCAGTATCAACAGTGTCTAGCATCGACACAAAACATAAATCTCACTGTCTCGAAATATCAATGTCTCAATCTCAATATCTAGGGCGCCGTCAGTCCAGACCGGCCCCTACCATCCATCTCAAGACCACGACGGTATCCTCCGGATATCCGACGCGTCGGGTAATATCACCGGTAGGTAGTTCTCCCCAGCCAGGCTCAACGTCAACACCACATTCCTCTTGCCCCGGGGTACCATACCGGGCCCACCATGTACCCGTGACGGTTCCTCCACTCCTCGACACGGATCTCCAAAACCACAGCAAACTCATGGTGGACGACACTTACATCACTAGAAAACCGCAACATTTTATATTTTAAAAGATCATAAGTTGTAAATTTTGCGGCTTTCCCCGAAATCCAGAAATATCATAAATCTCAAGAAATCATCACAAGTGCATATGTCAATGATAATGAACTAGGCATGAACAACTGAATAACAGTATGCATGAAGTGGTAGGTAATAACTACAATGTCTAATATGACATATAAGGGAAGTGTAAGTGCACGGCGGCGCCCCGGCCGTCAATCCGACGCCGAAAAGCGGAAGCGGTGAAAAACTTTAATTTTGCGGACTTAGCAAAACCGGCACCCCCGCGCACTAAACATCCGGATCGTAACCATTAACAAGTCTAAGCTACTAACAAGATAGGGAAGAGAAGTATACCGACAGATCCGAGTCCTCCGGTCTTCTCGTCGTCGTCCCGATCTCCTGCGGAATGTCCCGTCTCCTCCTCGTCGCCGGAAGTGCACCACATCGCCTACATCGTTTACGGGCTCCAACCTCAATGCCGAGGCAACTCGGGCACGAAGCCGGCTACTCGACGTGCCCAAGATATGCTGTAGAATATCTAGAGAAGAAGTCTCATTTTTGGGGTTCATGGAATTGCCTTTTGTGGTGGAGGAAAAAGAACTTGGAGAGAGGTAGGAAAAATGTAGCATACATAAGAATGAATGTATCATATTTTCTTCTCTCATCAAAATAAATCCACTTCACCATCCCATAGGAATGGCCGGCCCCCCCACCCATGTGTGATTGGAGAGAGAAAGAGTAAGGTCAAGGGGGTGGGTGGAAGTAATGATGAAAAGAGACGATGAAAGAATCCAATGATTACAACCATAACCCACACTCCAAAACAAGTAATCAACAACCATGATGGTTACTAAAAGTCAAGCCATCAAGAAGATATGAAGTCAAATGATGGGACAAGTATCATGACATGATAATATGCAAAGACCCCCTCCACAAATGCTTATTTGCAACAATGCAAATAAGCCCTCCTCCACCAATCTTCGGCCAATGAACGGAACAATGGAAATCGGCCGAAACGGAAAGCAAAACTGGCAACTCCAGAAAACTGGTCCCGTAATAAATTACAGCTGTAGGGTTCCTAGGCACTCTAGTGAGGTCTCTCAAGGCATCGAACATGCCAATTTCAAAAATTCTAGTGCCAGGAAACCCTAATGTACGGATCGTTTGCTAGATTTCTAGGCGAAACATAACTAGTTAACACTTAACTAATGAGAATACGGAAATACAACCTTTGTAGATCCGTTTGTCCACCTCCATAGCTCCATGAAGAAGTTATCTCCGCTGGCAAATCCGAAATACGGGCTCTTGTGTCGGCTTCATCGGAGAAGAAGCGGGCTAGGTCGTCGACGACGTGCCGAAGATGATCTACGTCGAGGCATCGCTAGATCAAGCTCCGACTTCACCAAGTCAAGAAACTTGTGAAGTAAACACACTCTACTACTTGGCAAGAGGTAGAGGATGAAGAAATAGGAAGTGGGTAGACTTTAGTTTTGGATTTCTCACACTCTTCATCAATTCACCATTGATGAGGTTTGGTTTTCTTCACTTGAAGAAAGGAAGAAGAAGAAGAAAATTATGATAAGAATTATCTTATTTGAGAAAAGAAAAACCATCCTTATCATAATAGTAACCATAGTTTAATGTAGAGAATTGATCATGGTTAGTGAATGGTTAGGTTTCTACAAGATGACAAAATGGTTGCAATGGTCAAAGTATTCATGAAGCTTCATGTATGAAACAAAAAGCCACCATTTTATCATGCAATTTTTTCTTTTCCAAAAAGAAATAAACAAATGAATAAAATGAATAATCAAATAGAAAACCCTAACCATTCCATTAACCAAGGTTTAATTCTATACACTTAACTAAAAAGGCATGTATCATCAAACATGATACAAGCAAGTGCACAAAATCATATCGCATATGCAATGCGCACACTCGAGTGTGAAAATCGATTTAAAGTGAACCGATACTAGTTAATGCAAAGTAATATATCAAACATATAATTATGCATCAAATCATTAAATCAACAATTGATTTAACGATCCGGTCATATCGTATATAACCGACTAGTATTCAATGCATCGGTTTATCGAATCAACCCTTGATTCGATAACTAGGGTATATCGCATATAACCTAATCGATACATTGATCGCGAGAATGAAATACGGTATCACATACACCCATTATTCTCGGTCCTGCACATATCTCATATGCGCTCCTATTTCGTTTCGCTTGAGCCAGGAAACATCTGTATAGGACTCTAAAGACTCGTCAATACGCCGGCAGCAGGTGATGATCATATCAAACACCCACAAGCCGCAAGCGGTCTGCTAAACGTAACGGTCACCCGGGTATTGAGCGATCTGAAGATCGACGAGCAAGCCCGCTCACACTCCAGTGAATTCGACCAGTAACACTACCGTACAGTCCGGTCTGATCGTCTGATATGTCGCATATCTCGCCTAGGGGTGGTAAACGTCAGACCCCAATAGCTCGATAAATCGTGTCGATATGAGGTTTATAACACTTCGAGAAACTACTGGTAACACTTACCAGTAAATCTCAGCAACCCTGGCCAGGGATTTCCTGTTATAGCCAATCGAACACAGCGCAACATCAACTCCCTATACCTGGAGAGACGAATCCCCTCCTATCGCTCATTGCCTCCATGTGACTCGGGACTGTACCCAAAAACCACCGTTTTGCACGCCCTCTTGGACGTGGTAAGATGGAAATCAAAGCACAGTGGGAACCACACAAGACTCTATGACGATCTCGGGTCAACAGACTACTCTGTACCAGTGTCACCAGAGAACTACCATCTGACGAGAGGTATAATACCATCTGGGAGTTCTCGGCGAGTCCGTCCAGTGTACCCAGTCTCCACTGAGCACCCGTATATCATCTCTGATGTCAAACACCAATGAATATGGGATCATCCATCGCCCATCTGTATGGGTCGAGAAGGTACACGCTAGTCTATTCTGGTATATCGATGCCCCGTCTCGATACACCCACGACTAGGGACTTTGAAGGATGTACTTATGGACTACCATGTCCCCACTAGTATGATCCGCATCATAGTCCAGGTAGTCAAGTACACATCCTAAGGGCTTTACCAACATGTAACAGAGAGACAATCAGTGTACGCGTTAAGGTAAAGGGTAACCAGATAGCATACTATCATGTCGAGCAAGAAAGTCCTCCCTATATATGTCCCAGTATCCACTACAATATACATCCTATGTACAGTAATGGCCTCTAGGGCATACATATAACTAACAATCTCCCACTTGCACTAGGGCCATCTGTAGCAGTGGTCGAAGTATCTCATACTCAACCATCCCATAAAAGTCTCTCTCTAGGAATAGGCCTTCGTGAGTGGATCCGCTGCGTTATCCTCTAAGTCTGCTCTCCTTACCTCGATCACCCTGGAGATCGACCATCTCCATGATCAAGTGATACTGCCTTAGAATATGTCTGGATCACTGATGGGACCGGCGTTCCTTGGCATAAGCCACAACTCCATTGTCTCACAATGGTAGGAACGTAGTTCATCTCATGAACCATTATACATCCAAACAGCCTCTTTGGTAGCATCTTGAGTAGCGATGTATCCTGCCTTTATCGTCTAGTATGTTACGGTATCTAGCTTGGAACTCTTCTAACATACCGTCCCTTTACTAAGGGTAAAGACAATGCCTGCGACTGACATTCAGTCGTCTTTATCACCCTGGAACACTTTGATCCTATATGGAGAATTATTGGAAGTGTTCCAGGGTGATAAAGACGACTGAATGTCAGTCGCAGGCATTGTCTTTACCCTTAGTAAAGGGACGGTATGTTGGAAGAGTTCCAAGCTAGATACCGTGACATACTAGACGATAAAGGCAGGATACATCGCTACTCAAGATGCTACCAAAGAGGCTGTTTGGATGTATAATGGTTTATGAGATGAACTACGTTCCTACCATTGTGAGACAATGGAGTTGTGGCTTATGCCAAGGAACGCCGGTCCCATCAGTGATCCAGACTTATTCTAAGGCAGTATCACTTGATCATGGAGATGGTTGATCTCCAGGGTGATCGAGGTAAGGAGAGCAGACTTAGAGGATAACGCAGCGGATCCACTCATGAAGGCGTATTCCTAGAGAGAGACTTTTATGGGATGGTTGAGTATGAGATACTTCGACCACTGCTACAGATGGCCCTAGTGCAAGTGGGAGATTGTTAGTTATATGTATGCCCTAGAGGCCATTACTGTACATAGGATGTATATTGTAGTGGATGCTGGGACATATATAGGGAGGACTTTCTTGCTCGACATGATAGTATGCTATCTGGTTACCCTTTACCTTAACGCGTACCCTGATTGTCTCTCTGTTACATGTTGGTAAAGCCCTTTGGATGTGTACTTGACTACCTGGACTATGATGCGGATCATACTAGTGGGGACATGGTAGTCCATAAGTACATCCTTCAAAGTTCCTAGTCGTGGGTGTATCGAGACGGGGCATCGATATACCAGAGTAGACTAGCGTGTACCTTCTCGACCCATACAGATGGGCGATGGATGATCCCATATCCATTAGTGTTTGACATCAGAGATGATATACGGGTGCTCAGTGGAGACTGGGTACACTGGACGGACTCGCCGAGAACTCCCAGATGGTATTATACCTCACGTCAGATGGCAGTTCTCTGGTGACACTGGTACAGAGTAGTCTGTTGACCCGAGATCGTCATAGAGTCTTGTGTGGTTCCCACTGTGCATTGATTTCCATCTTACCACGTCCAAGAGGGTGTGCAAAACGATGGTTTTTGGGTACAGTCCCGAGTCATATGGAGGCAATGAGCGATAGGAGGGGATTCGTCTCTCCCGGTATAGGGAGTTGATGTTGCGCTGTGTTCGATTGGCTATAACAGGAAATCCCTGGCCAGGGTTGCTGAGATTTACTGGTAAGTGTTACCAGTAGTTTCTCGAAGTGTTATAAACCTCATATCGACACGACTTATCGAGCTATTGGGGTCTGACGTTTACCACCCCTAGGCGAAATATGCGACATATCAGACGATCAGACCGGACTGTACGGTAGTGTTACTGGTCGGATTCACTTGAGTGTGAGCGGGCTTGCTCGTCGATCTTCAGATCGCTCAATACCCGGGTGGCCGTTACGTTTAGCAGACCGCTTACGGCTTGTGGGTGTTTGATATGATCATCACCTGCTGCCGGCGTATTGACGAGTCTTTAGAGTCCTACACAAAGGTTTCCTAGCTCAAGGGAAACGAAATAGGAGTGCATATGAGATATGTGCGGGACCGAGAATAATGCGTGTATGTGATACCGTATTTCATTCTTGCGATCAATGTATCGATTAGGTTATATGCGATATACCCTAGTTATCGAATCAAGGGTTGATTCGATAAACCGATGCATTGAATACTAGTCGGTTATATACGATATGACCGGATCGATAAATCAAGTGTTGATTTAATGATTTGATGCATAATTATATATTTGATATATTACTTTGCATTAACTAGTATCGGTTCACTTTAAATGGATTTTCTCATTCGAGTGTGCGCATTGCATATACGATATGATTTTGTGCACTTGCTTGTATCATGTTTGATGATACATGCCTTTTTAGTTAAGTGTATAGAATTAAACCTTGGTTAATGGAATGGTTAGGGTTTTCTATTTGATTATTCATTTTATTCATTTGTTTATTTCTTTTTGGAAAAGAAAAAATTGCATGATAAAATGGTGGCTTTTTGTTTCATTCATGAAGCTTCATGAATACTTTGACCATTGCAACCATTTTGTCATCTTGTAGAAACCTAACCATTCACTAACCATGATCAATTCTCTACATTAAACTATGGTTACTATTATGATAAGGATGGTTTTTCTTTTCTCAAATAAGATAATTCTTATCATAATTTTCTTCTTCTTCTTCCTTTCTTCAAGTGAAGAAAACCAAACCTCATCAATGGTGAATTGATGAAGAGTGTGAGAAATCCAAAACTAAAGTCTACCCACTTCCTATTTTTCATCCTCTACCTCTTGCCAAGTAGTAGAGTGTGTTTACTTCACAGGTTTCTTGACTTGGTGAAGTCGGAGCTTGATTTAGCGATGCCTCGACGTAGATCATCTTCGGCACGTCCTCGACGACCTAGCCCGCTTCTTCTCCGATGAAGCCGACACAAGAGCCCGGATTTCGGATTTGTACAGCGGAGATGACTTCTTCATGGAGCTATGGAGGTGGACAAACGGATCTACAATGGTTGTAATTCCGTATTCTCATTAGTTAAGTGTTAACTAGTTATGTTTCGCCTAGAAATCTAGCAAACGATCCGTACATTAGGGTTTCCCGGCACTAGAATTTTTAAAATTGGCATGTTCGATGCCTTGAGAGACCTCACTAGAGTGCCTAGGAACCCTACAGTGGTATCAGAGCCTAGCTAGAGCCTTAGGCGAAGTCCAGACGGAATTTGAAGTCCGAACGAACCCGAAAACCCAAACCTAACATGCTCTCTGTCCAGATTTTAAAATCGTGGATTTTTCCGTATTAAAAGGTGCTAAAAAATTCAGCAGGGATTTTTATGAAAAACTGTGAAAAACGAAGAGGTAACTCCGTCATAACGGCGCGGAACCGCGGCCTAATCCCACGTGGCGCGGCGGTTCCGCGGCGCTACTGTTGATACTTTGATTTCTTTTTGCACAGTAATTCCCTTTATATTATGCTGACTTTTCTGGGATCTTTTAAAATATTTTCCAGAGTTGAATTTTCTGGAATTGTTTTGGGGATTCGGTATATCGATCGGAGCATCAAATTTTGTCTGTGTGGCTTTCCGGATAAATTTTAGAATATGTTAAAAAGTTCGACCGGATATAAATACCTAATTTTTCCCCTGTCGGGAAATTTCCAAGTGTTGGATTTTTCCGTAGTTTAACGACGTTCTAAGTAGTGCAAGTAACGCGATGGTCCCTCTAGAAGACAACAAACCTTAACTCGATTATGTGACCGTCTTGAACTGCCCTTTGAACCTTCGGGTTTAGGGCAGTGCGGCGTGCCACATGTGAGGCGTTGGCTTGACCCTTCTACGGCTGGACCGTTGGTACTGAGGCACGAACGGAATGTTGTTATACTTGTTTCATGTGTTGATCAGTATCGGGAAAACTTGGGTGTTCGATTGTTCGATCGGAAAGTTTGACATTTTCTATTTATCTGGAATGTGATACAACAATTGGAATTCACAAAAGTTATGTGATAACTGGATGAATGTTATAAAAATAGCAATTTAGTCTCACTTGATCGGTTGCCACGGAATTTTGATGTGATCAAAAGTCCGTCGCAATCACGTAGCGTACGCGGATACTCGCCGGGTAAACTTAATAGACAGCCTCACTCCATAACCCCGACCAAGTGACTGTAGGAGAACCCCATCGCCGAAAGCATCCGTTCGGGTGCTCGCGGCAGCGGTGTTCCGCCTTGGTGCACTTCGTCGACGGTATCGGGGGTGCAGCCGCCTACTAAAGTTTGCGACGAGTATTCGATTAGGATGTCGGGAATCTTATTGAATTGCCCGACTTGATATTGAAAAGAGTTTTCGATTTTGAGACTAAAATGCGGGGTTTATAAATGTTAGGCATGCGATGTCTAAGTAATTCATTTGGTCAGGCATGCGATGTCTGAGGTGGTTGCGGATTCCAACTGTTGTAGTTTTACACTTTCTTTTCTGTGACCGTAAGTGTAATATATGATATCGCCGGTTTCGTTGCTATATGCCAACGACAATTGGGATGCGCATATTTACTTACGTTGATGACATGTGATGTTATGTGTTGCTGGATATGTTATATTGGATCGTCGTGTTTGAATAGCAGGGGGTTTTTATGTGAGATGAGTGTTTTTCATTTTCATTCATGTAAAAACTTGTATGTAATATTATTTTATTGGGGCGCTTCCAGGTAAAGGAAGTAGTCACCTTTTGTATATTATTTACTTTTCCGCACTAGGATAGACCCAAGGAGGAGGGCACAAGTAACCGGGTTCTGGAGTCCAGTGGGAGACCAACTCGAGGAGTCGAGTCCGGGTCTCCTAACTCTAGAATTGGTAGGGTTGCTTGCCGCTCTCGTAGGGGTCTAGGGGTGTGGGTTTGGCTATTCATCATGACCGTGGAATCCGTGTTTTATACTGGCTCGTATTGAAAACACGGACGTCCTAGTATATCCAATATTTCATATGTTTCTTCTGCTGCGATATCTGTGATGCGATCATGTGATGTTCTGTGATAGATACAGTATACAGTATATATGATATATTATATAGACGTTATATATGTTTTACACCCGCGCTAGCCCTGCCCCGCTCTGTCGTTAGTTACCTAACCTAACGGTGCATGAGGGGACATCGAGGCGAATGCGGATGGCATAAGTATACGCCATATCTATCTGTGATGTTTAGGTAACTTAAAATGATGGGACTTCATTAATGTGATTAATGAAATAAAAGAAACCTAAGATGTTGTAGAATCGAATTTCAAAATAAAACAGGTAGCTACAGTTCTTGCTTTGCACAGAGGTATATGTGATATATCCTGCACCTTATTCGATAAGGAAAGGACCGAAATCCCTTCACCGGGAGTGACTCCTTTAGCAATAACTGGCTGATGCTACACACTCGGTTTTTCTTTTGATAGCTTTTAAGAGTTTTTGCTTTGCACAGTGATATATATGATATATCCCGCACCTCATTCGACGAGGAAAGGACCGACGATCCCTTCACCGGGAGTGACTCCTTTAGCAAAACTAGAAAAGCCTCAAAAGCACTCCATTTTAAAATCATTTGATTCTACAACGATATCAAGTTCATTACGCAATAGGTTTTCAGAAAAACCTGTCGTAGCCCTCCGTCATTTCAGATAAGTACTAGTTAGTATTCGTGCTGCGGTTGTTTGGCATGCGTCAAGGCGTAGTGTACGGTAGCTAACTAGTGCTTATCTGCTAGCATATGATGCGATTGGATTAGGGTATTCGTACGGCGTTGTTTGGCATGCGTCAAGGGTCGTGCGGGTGGGTTTAATTCAATCAGGAAATGACGGGTTGAACTTGACTAGCAGACTATGGGTTGTTTGGCATGCGTCAAGGTCATAGCGAGCTAGGGGCAGAATATTATCGGGAATTTCAAGTGTTGAAATTTGCAATGAGATTGCATACCTTCTATGAGATAGTTGGATCCCGATACCCGCTGCGAGTAAGAGTTACTCCTGGGAGAGTTTTATACATTACAATTAGCCGATCAAGTAGGCGTCTAGAAATGTGTCAACGGGGTTACGCCTCTGGGAAAACGAGGTTTACATTAATTAGGTTTGTGCGAAAGCACGGGGGACCTCCCTCAAAGTACCGACACTGGCCTGGCTGAAAGATTGGCGAACTTGTAGTGTGTAATTAATGTTGGAGATAGTGCCCTCATAGTCAATTATTGGATCGCAGGTACGTGATTGCAATGATTGCGGAGGACCTATCCCGGTATCACAGTCTTACTCGAGATGATAGTATGCTATCTGGTTTGCCTTTATCAGTCGTGTACATGTTCAGGTGACTGATTGCATGTTACACTTTGATAGAGCCCTTAGAATCTTGCTTTACTACCAACAGTATGATGGCGATCATATACGTGAGAGTTGGGTAGTTTATATGCATATCCTTAATTGTGGTCCCTAGTCGTGGGAGTTTCGAGACAGGGCATCGATACTCCGGAGTAGACTAGTGTGTACAGTCGAGACCCCGACGAGGGGCGGTGGCCGGTCTCACAAGCCACTGGTGTCAGTTGGATCACCTAAGATGTATACAGGTGCTCATTGGGTTATGAGTACACCGGACAGGACTCGCCGGGAATCTGCTAGTTAGTATTATATCTACCGTCAGATAGAAGTTCCCTGGTGACATGTGTACAGGTTAGTTCATCGACCTGAGGTCGTCATTTGTCTCGTGTGAGTTCCCACTGTGCTTTGATTTCTACCCTACCACGGCTCAAAGGAGTCGTGCAAACAGGTAGTTTTTGGGTACGGTCCCGAGCCATATGGAGGCACGTGAGCGGATCGGCAGGGGATTCGTCTCTCCCGGTATTGGGGGCGAGATCGTGCTGTGTCTAGGAGAGCCATTACACAAATCCATGGCCATGGTAGGAGATTTACTGGTAGGTACTCCAGTAGTATCTCAGGGTGTATTTGGGCTTCACTCCGACATGACTTATACTGCTATTGGGGGTCTGACGTTGCTAGCCCCCTAGGCAGATATGCGATACTTATTGACGAACGGACCGGACTGTATATACATTGTCACTGTTAGGCTCAGTAGGGTTTTCCGGATGAGTGCGCTCATCGGCCACCCTTGAGGTCAGTCCATGGGCAGCCGTTACGCATAGCTAGTGCCGCTGACGGTTTGTGGTTAAACCCACTGCCAGGGTACTGACGAGTCATTAGAGTCCCCCACAGACAGTTTCCCAAGTTCGGGCGAAACGTGGTAGAGGCCGTATGGTTTTATGGCAGGGTTCGGAAAATGCACGTGCGTTTACGCACGCGTTATTTTTCGGGCAGATAATACTGGTCGGTTTTGGTTTAAGCCGGATCCGAGTATTATATTGAGTATGTATAATATCTTTGTCTCATTTGCATTTGTATTCGGTCGTAATACAAATGCGGGTATATTTATACAGTTTCGGGGTTGTCCTGAAATTCTTTTCAGGATCACTTTTGGAAGTTGCCAGTTTCCAGTTTTCTATCAGCCGTCTTTTAACATTCGGTTAAAGACGGATTTATCTTTTCTTCTGTAGTGATGAGTCGTGCTTCTAGAAGTTTCTAGATATGGTGACTAGGGCGATGACTTGGCTTCATGACTCATTAGGCATTAATGGTGTCATTAAAGCTTTTGGTGACTTGGGTTTTTAGTTCAATGTTTCTAAATGACTCATCCATTTTCATTAAAGCTTCTTGGATTGCTTAAGATATTTTTAGAGTGAGAACCTTTCTCTTATTGTCACCACTTGCTCCTACGGTCACCTCCCTCCTTCATATATATGGCTTGCCCTCTTTCTCTCACTCTCACTTGTTGATTTCATTTTAGAGAGAAAAGATTATGATAGGTTTTATCGGTGTATGGAATTTCACAGTCCATTTCATTCCATCACCCGATTCCTTCGGCAACTTCATTAACCGATCGTCCACGGATTTGGACGAAGTGAGACAAAGTCATCTACTCATTCTCTACATCATTCTTGGTCATCTCTTTTAGCAAAATTGACGATCGAGTTGCCTCGAGTCAGAGGCGGGAGCCCGTTTAAAGAACCGATCATGTGGTGCCACCTCGACGAGGAGATCGGAGATCGAAGAGATCGGAGCAGCCGCAACGGAGCGTGGGATGATGGTTGAAGAACGAAGGACTCGGATCGTTCGGTATAACATTCCTACACTCTTTACAGTTTGTTAGTTTAGCAATAATGGCAGATCCGGGTTAAAGTATACGATAGCGCCAGTTTAAAAGTTTTTGTTCTGCATTTGGCGTCTGTAGACGGCCGGGGCGCTAACGTAAAGTTACAGTGGTATCAGAGCCTCACCATTTTGCTATTCTAACTTGTGCTAACGCGTTTAAAACATCGATCCGACCGAAAATCGAAAAACACAAAATCCATGCCCGACTGTTTCTGTTGTTTTTAAACGGTCTCAAAAATTATTTCTCGATGTCTTAAAAATCCGTGCAGGGAATTCTAATAACCTCGACAAAAGTTGGAACTGTGATCCCTCCAAGCTGCCGCGGAAGGGCGGCCAAACCCATGGTTTGGCCGCGCAACCGCGGCCTCGTGGGGAGCACGTGATCCCAAATTTTCTCAGTGGGTTCTGTGTTGGGTTTTGTGATTTTTGGTATATATATTTTTAGCCCAGGTTTTGTTACTGTTCACCAGTAAGCAGTGGGGCCCACTTTTTGATATTTGGACTTTGGTCGATCGAAATTTAAACACGTTAGTTTACAGTGCTTATATTATATCTCCGACCGGGAATGTCATTTGATCGGTAAACCGCGTCTGATTGCTATAGTTCTTTTAGACGGGTTTGCGAACGTGACATTCGCGTTGATGTTCTGTGTTGTGCTGTGATGTTGCGGATTTGTCGTGGTGGATAGCAGTGCGCAATGGTAGTACAGTTTGTGTTTATTTGTACATTTGATACTGCGGGGCGAGCGTCCAACTTGTGGACTGCCGTCACTGCCTGTTGTATAATATTCTTTTTGGGGCACGACCAGGTTGCGGTCGATGTACCTATTGTACTATTTTTCATTACTGTACTAGGTTTTACCCCGCGACGGAGTGCACGGATAGCCGGGTTCGGGAAAGCAACGGGTCCGCATCTCATGGCTTTGAGAGGCAGAGGGGCCCCACTTCAGAATTGGCAGACTATTCGCCGCACTCGTAGGGGGTACAGGTTGACCCAAGGAGGGGTGCTCAATTTACCGGATTCCGTGAAGTGCCGGGTGTTCCATTCACTATGCTGTGGGGACTACCTCGCTTCAGGTTTTGGCGGGTAACTTGCCGCACCCGTAGGGGTCTAGGTTTCATTGCACAGGCTATCCACACGACAGGGGAACGTCGAGTTTCAGCAGCGGCTCTGTGAAACTCGGGGATCCCAGATTATCTGTATTGTTCTGTGATGCTTATTACTTTTCTGTAATGTTGCATATTATCACGCCTGGAGCGATTATGTATATTGTTTTATATACTATTAGATGTTGTATATGTTTTACACCCGCGCTAGTCCAGTCCCCGCTCTGTCGTTAGTTAAGTAACCTAACGGGTTATGACGGGACCCAGTGACGAATGCGGATGGCATATACGTACATTTTATTTTCGTTTTTTTCTGGTATGATTATTGATGGGACTGCGTTGATTCTGATCAACGCAAAGTTAAAACAAACCTGTATACAGTTGTTGGAACAATTTTAAAAAAAAAAGTGTTGTTACAAAGACGTTTCCTTTTGTTATGCATAGCGGTATTCAGTGGAATATCGTGCACCTCATTCGACGGGGCAAGGGCCGATATCCCTTCACCGGGACTGACCCCTTGGACAGAAGTTTGCGTCAGAGTAATAACTTCACTATAGTCGATTACAAGTTGCTTTGCATAGCGGTATTCAGTGGAATATCCTGCACCTCATTCCACGAGGAAAGAGCCGAGATCCCTTTACCGGGAGTGACCTCTTTAGCAAAAGGTTTTCGCCACTATATTTTAAAAAGCTATCAGGTTCCTTCAGCGATATCAAGTTCACTACGCTAAAGGTTTTTCGCCAAAAACCAGTCGTAGCCCTCCGTCACTTCTTTTGGGTATTCAGTAGTATTCAAGCTATGTATTTTGACCTAACGCCAAGGCATAGTGTTTGGTAGCTGCTGGGTATTCAATTGTTGCATAGATAGATGAGTTGGTTTGGGACAACCGTTCTGCCATTTTGACCTAACGCCAAGGGCATGTGCGGGTGGGTTCAAATTAACAAGATAGTGATGGGTAGAACTTGGCATGTGACTTATGACATTTTGACCTAACGCCAAGGTTATAAGAGCATGGGGCAAAAATCATATCAGGAGTTTCTAAAGAAACTGAAACTTGCCGAGTATGCGCATACCTTCTGGAGTATGAGTAACGTGGATGCATTCCATCACGTTATCATGCGATGAGAGTTGGATCCTGATTCCCACTGATGAGTTGGTTTACTCTTCGGGCGATCCCGATTGATTCTTCTTTAGGTTTGGAGGAGAATTTGACAGGACAGTGGGAGGTTTCCGGATTAGATAAAATGATGACCATTCTGATCTAGGTTAGAGTGCACGCAGAGTGTTTCTTTTCTCTCTCTCTCTTTGGCAGCGACCTTTGACCGACCCTAGACTATGACTCAGTGACCAGGTTGACCGAACCTTCTTAAAATACTGGCTTTTGGATTGTCTGAGTTGCATAAGTCATTGCCACTCCTTCTTTTACCCTTTGAATTTCTCAGAACACCCGTATACTACGGATATCCACTTCCATTGGATAGATCCATCGTATGGTTATATACGAACTCGAAGGGACTTCTTCGAGGATGGATCCAGGTTCAGGAGAAATAGAATTGGTTTATTCAGTTGTTTTTTATTATCACCTTCTTTCAGGTTGCGAGAGCTCCTTGGTTTAGGAGAGTACACCTATTACGCCTATTGGATAGTCTTATTCCAAACCATAGGCTGGTGCCGAAAGGTAGGGAATGAAGGAAACCAATTAGCCTAAGTAGGGTGTGTAGAAGGTAATATGTAAAGACAAAATAAAGGGATTAGAAAGAGGGCAAAGTAAATTGCGACTGATATCATTCACGACCAAAACCGCGTACTTCATCGCCGCTTCTATTTCACCTTTAAAAAGAATAAGGTATTATTCAGTTGTCTTTTATCGTCACCTTCTCTCGAGATGCGAGTACTCCTTGGTTTAGGAGGGTACACCTATTATGTTTACTGGATAGTCTTCTTCCAAACCATAGGCTGGTGCCGAACGGTAGGGAAGGAAGAAAACCAGTTAGCCTAACGATGGTGTACAGAAGGTAACGACTAAAGACAAATAAAGGGATTTGGAGAGACGGCAATAAAATATACGGTTGAAGTCATGAATTGGATTATGGAAGAGGCATTGCTATGAATACCAGGATACCCCTACGAAACATTTTCATGTTTCAGTGCATTGTTAAAGAAAAACTGTTTTCCCGATTAGACACTTACTCCAAGGGTATGTATTTACCAGGTTTCATTCTCATATCTGTATGGTTTTACAGATGATGAGTGGGAGTAAGATATTGGGAATTAGATGATTATCCTCATTATATCGGAATTCGTTGTAATTGGTGATATTTGAGGAAATCGTCAGGGTACAGTTTTCCACCTACAACGCACAGGTTTTGAGTTGTTTAACTCAGCGGACTTATACAGAGTATTGTATGTTGTCCAGTGTCCATCAGGACAAAGGGGTAGGTCCTCGTACTATGTTCTGTTTACTTATAACTTCTCTAGTATTTAGACAAGTGTTTCGTAGAAATACAAGGTCTAAGTTTTGAGAAGTTGTGGGTATAAGAATAAAGTAGAGAACCAGGTATCGCAAGTATCGGGATTCTTCAAAGAGATCGAAGATGTAGATTCTTGTGATTGGTATTCAGATGATAGTGATGGTTTTGAGAAACGTGTTTCTCTTTCAGGTTGCTCATAATTGGATGGATTCCTAAGTTGAGTAATGCTGATTAGCCTCTTTCCATTAAGATGATATGCACTGTAGACAGTTGCATGATTTGAATGTGGTTCCAATTAAATCGGTGCCAAAGTTTCTATATTGGATATAGAATAGTTCGTACCTTAAAAGATATTAAGGTACGGGGAGTTGTCCAGCTTATGATTAAAACCAGACACTGGATAACTCAGGGCACGTTTCTGTAATGGCTGTTTGTGGGTTGACCCTGGCTATGACGAGGGTTGATATTTTACCATTTGGAAGATCAATAGTGATATTGTTCTTGACTCGCCACAGTTTTAGTAAAATGGATCTTTTTCAGAAAACAGTAGTGGGAGTATGGTAGAACTGGAAGTGATTCCAGAACCGCGAACGATTACGGAAAAATTTAATAGGACCTATATATTCGATCAGGTTTGACATTCCAATAGCCACTCCGCAGGTATGGTAGGTAACCTCAGACACCCGAGAGGTACTTCGGTAGGCTCAAGGACGGTGACAGGGAGGTTCTTATCTACCCAGACTTGACACTACTGTTGTTCCAGGATATGAGACCCGGTAGGAGGGTTGTCGTAGTCAGTGGGAGCAACGGAAGCTTAGTGGGCAAGATGCTTATATCTATTTATAGACTTGAGCAGTTATAGCGGAGATAGATCATCTAATTTTGATGTGACAGTCATGGGTTTGACTTCAATCAGAATAGGGGATGGATCAGTTAAGAAGGTAGTAGGGTGTGATGTCATGGTATCTGGATGACATACACAGAGTAGGAAGTAAAATTCCTATACTACGATCGGTTGTACTGTGGTCGTCACACAGTTGTTTCTCCAGACAGGATATGGATATAATATTTGACATTCTGGTTTCTGGATCGATGGTTTTAGATCTGGATTTGGGTAGTTTCCCAATGTGGGTGCTTTGACAGATATTCTAATGGTTTTTGGAATAGTTGACTCCTAGCATGGTGGTGTACCTGCAGGTGATGGAGTCACCCTCTCTAAAGCTGTCGTATAGACTAAAGGGGAGAGGGATGTGCATGATTGGCAGATCACTTGCTTAGGCAATTGAGTCAATCATGAGATGTCAAGTACCACACCAAATGTTGGTTTTGTACTAGATGCAATAAGTTTGTATTAATCCAATCCTGGAGAAACATAAGGAAGCAGTTTTAGAACATTGGTACATGTTCTACGGATTTGATAACGGCAGCCTCTTTCGGGAGACGGTTATCATTCCAGGCTTCAAAGGTAACATGGATGACAGAGTGATTGTTAGAGTTTTTAGTTTTCCCTCTGACGAGGGACAGTATTATGGGCAGGTGGTTCCAGAGGATACTGTGGGTGGCATGGTGCCGGATACTGATTAGGTTCAGTAATCCATACAGTCTAAGAAGTTTGGATATGGAGTTCATTTATGAACTAAGGTCCCATCAGTTATCCAGACATATTCTAAGACAGGTACTACTCAATTCGGGAGATGGCTTTCTCCGTGAACTTGAGATTTAGAGAGATTCAGAAAGAAACTTCTAGGCGGATCCACTCACCGAGGCTATTTCTCGAACACAATAGTTTCTCAAACGGGCTTTGTGAAACTGATTAGTAGAGGAGTTGGATGTTCGGTTTCACACGGGCTGTGAGTAGTCGACATCGCAATATTAGCCTTGAGTGCAAGTGGGAGATTGTTGGAGATAGTGCCCTCATCAATTATTGGATCGCAGGTACGTGATTGCAATGATTGCGGAGGACCTATCCCGGTATCACAGTCTTACTCGAGATGATAGTATGCTATCTGGTTTGCCTTTATCAGTCGTGTACATGTTCAGGTGACTGATTGCATGTTACACTTTGATAGAGCCCTTAGGATCTTGCTTTACTACCAACAGTATGATGGCGATCATATACGTGAGAGTTGGGTAGTTTATATGCATATCCTTAATTGTGGTCCCTAGTCGTGGGAGTTTCGAGACAGGGCATCGATACTCCGGAGTAGACTAGTGTGTACAGTCGAGACCCCGACGAGGGGCGGTGGCCGGTCTCACAAGCCACTGGTGTCAGTTGGATCACCTAAGATGTATACAGGTGCTCATTGGGTTATGAGTACACCGGACAGGACTCGTCGGGAATCTGCTAGTTAGTATTATATCTACCGTCAGATAGCAGTTCCCTGGTGACATGTGTACAGGTTAGTTCATCGACCTGAGGTCGTCATTTGTCTCGTGTGAGTTCCCACTGTGCTTTGATTTCTACCCTACCACGGCTCAAAGGCGTCGTGCAAACAGGTAGTTTTTGGGTACAGTCCCGAGCCATATGGAGGCACGTGAGCGGTTCGGTAGGGGATTCGTCTCTCCCGGTATTGGGGGCGAGATCGTGCTGTGTCTAGGAGAGACATTACACAAATCTATGGCCATGGTAGGAGATTTACTGGTAGGTACTCCAGTAGTATCTCAGGGTGTATTTGGGCTTCACTCCGACATGACTTATACTGCTATTGGGGGTCTGACGTTGCTAGCCCCCTAGGCAGATATGCGATACTCATTGACGAACGGACCGGACTGTATATACATTGTCACTGTTAGGCTCAGTAGGGTTTTCCGGATGAGTGCGCTCATCGGCCACCCATGAGGTCAGTCTATGGGCAGCCGTTACGCATAGCTAGTGCCGCTGACGGTTTGTGGTTAAACCCACTGCCAGGGTACTGACTAGTCATTAGAGTCCCCCACAGACAGTTTCCCAAGTTCGGGCGAAACGTTGTAGAGGCCGTATGGTTTTATGGCAGGGTTCGGAAAATGCACGTGCGTTTACGCACGTGTTATTTTTCGGGCAGATAATACTGGTCGGCTTTGGTTTAAGCCGGATCCGTGTATTATATTGAGTAGGTATAATATCTTTGTCTCAGTTGCATTTGTATTCGGTCGTAATACAAATGCGGGTATATTTATACAGTTTCGGGGTTGTCCTGAAATTCGTTTCAGGATCACTTTTGGAAGTTGCCAGTTTCCAGTTTTCTATCAGCCGTCTTTTAACATTCGGTTAAAGACGGATTTATCTTTTCTTCTGTAGTGATGAGTCGTGCTTCTAGAAGTTTCTAGATATGGTGACTAGGGCGATGACTTGGCTTCATGACTAATTAGGCATTAATGGTGTCATTAAAGCTTTTGGTGACTAGGGTTTTTAGTTCAATGTTTCTAAATGACTCATCCATTTTCATTAAAGCTTCTTGGATTGCTTAAGATATTTTTAGAGTGAGAAGCTTTCTCTTATTGTCACCACTTGCTCCTACGGTCACCTCCCTCCTTCATATATTTGGCTTGCCCTCTATCTCTCACTCTCACCTGTTGATTTCATTTTAGAGAGAAAAGATTATGATAGGTTTTATCGGTGTATGGAATTTCACAGTCCATTTCATTCCATCACCCGATTCCTTCGGCAACTTCATTAACCGATCGTCCACGGATTTGGACGAAGTGAGACAAAGTCATCTACTCATTCTCTACATCATTCTTGGTCGTCTCTTTTAGCAAAATTGACGATCGAGTTGCCTCGAGTCAGAGGCGGGAGCCCGTTTAAAGAACCGATCATGTGGTGCCACCTCGACGAGGAGATCGGAGATCGACGAGATCGGAGCAGCCGCAACGGAGCGTGGGATGATGGTTGAAGAACGAAGGACTCGGATCGTTCGGTATAACATTCCTACACTCTTTACAGTTTGTTAGTTTAGCAATAATGGCAGATCCGGGTTAAAGTATACGATAGCGCCAGTTTAAAAGTTTTTGTTCCGCATTTGGCGTCTGTAGACGGCCGGGGCGCTAACGTTAACTTACAATTAATCCCGGCTAGTCTTTTCTTTTAGGGTTTGAAGGAAGATTTGATAAAAAGCAGTGGGAGCCATCCTGATTAGATAAAATAAAAACCAATCTATTCTTGACAGAGCGCACGCTGAGTGTTTTCTTCTCTCTCTCTCCTGGTAGCGACCATATCACGCCTTAATCAAGATAATAATACGGATTATTGACCGAACCTGCTTGTTATACTGAGCTGGGGAACGTTGGTCCCGCTCCAACTTATAATTGTTATAAGACAGAGCAGGAAATTGGGGAATACCAGATTTCCCGTGCCGCCCAAACGAAGAGAGTGCATGCTGATGCATCATCTTCGGGTGTGTTCATTACAAAGAACTGTTTCTCAGTATCCTCCGCATCCTTGGTATATGATACCGGATCAGGATCCCAGATATGTAAGATGTTACATAGGGCTACAACAGGGTAGAAAAACTGAGAACGGGTGATAAGTTTCATGAGGCAGAAAACGGGGCAAGTGTTGCAGCCAAGTCTGTCGGTCACTGTCACCCTGTATTACCAATACATTGATTCTGAACGAATATTATTAGATACCGAACCTGATATACAAAATCATATCAGTCTCTTTATTAGTAAAGAAATGATAAAATTTTGTATTGTTGGATAATGTTTTGAACATTTCCTATATCAAAAGTTGATCGGTTCAGGCACGTTATCTAAAAGCATTAATGTTCTAAATCAAACTATAGTTCTTAGTATATAGAACATACACAAGAGGAAGAGTTCAGAAATGAACGAATTCTTCTTGAGGTATTGTAGACTAGGTCAGATCAATGTGACCCGACTAGCTAGAGTTACATATAGATGCATATTTAAATCAGTTTGAATTTACATCTTGTGAAACTCGCCAGTCATGTCACAAAAATAAGATGACCATAGCTCTGTTTATTGGAAACAGAGAAAGAGTTAGTGAACTCTTGGGATGATACATGTTGATGTATGTAGGTCCCCTGTCTACACATACCAAGACCGGTTCTTTATACTTCATTACGTTCTCTGATGATCTTTCGAGATTCAGACCTATGTTCATGTTGAAATACAAGTCCGAACCTTTTGAGATATTCACAGAATATAAGTTAGAAGTAGAGAACCAAAATATAGGTATAAGTATTATGTCCTTTGATGTGATCAAGGAGTAGAATACTTGTGCATGGAATTCCTGGACTATTCTAAAGGAGAATGAGATTCTCTCTCAGCATTACTCCTCCATATACACCATAGCACGATGGTATATCGGGGCGGAGCAGATACACCCTATTTGATATGGTGTGCTCTATGATGAGTACTACTGAGTTACATTTTTCCTATTGGGTGTTATGCACTTAAGAAGTTGCATACCTATTGAATAGGGTTTGAATCAAATCAGTTCCTACAACTTCATATGAGATATGGAAAGTGAAGAGCCCATATCTTAAGTTAGTTAAGATTTGGGGTTGTCCGGCCTATGTCTAAAAGCAAAATCCGGACAAGCTCGAGGCAACGTCTGTTATGTAGAACTGGAAACGTTCCAGCTATACAAACTGTAGTTGATGATTTGGTAGAACCGAAGGATTAAGTAGATTCCAACGAACCTCAGCCTCTCCGCCGATCTAGTAGGGTTCCTCACCCACCTAAGAGATACTCTGGTTTCTCTATGACAGTGGGAGCGAGGATTGCATCATGAGATGATGACCCAACTAGCTTCGAGCTGGCCATCAGGGTGAGACTCTGGAATGGCTGGATGTTTAGCGATCTGAGATGGAATCCATATACACCAACAAAGTATGGACTTTGGTTGCTATATCTGAAGGGTTAAATCCCCATCAGGAGCAAGTATATCTTGAGAAGATTACTTGGTGTACATGGAAGAGTTGAGACTTTCAAAGCTAGACTTGTTAAAGGTTTTCATCATCAACCAGGCGTGGATTGTGGTGAAACCTCTTCAAGTAGCTATGCTTAAGTCCATCCAGATCCTACTTGCCACGGCTACATACCATGACTATGATATCTGGTGGTTGGGTGTCATGACAGCTCTTCTAAAATGATGTTTTGGAAGAGAGTGTCTATAAGTACACAGCCAGAGGGCTTCGTAGACAGTGGGAGCAGCGGAAACGTGTGCAAGATGCTTTATAGGATAAAGCAGGCATCGCGGAGTTGGAACATCTGTTTTGATGAAGTAGTCAAAGAAGTTGACATCATCAAAATGGTAGATGAACCTTGTATATACAAAAAGGTAGTAGAGAGTATGGTGGTGATCCTCGTAGAGTACGTGGATGACATACTCTTGATAAGAAAGGAGTTTCTTATGCTACGCTCGATCAATCTCCGTTTATCACAATAACAGGAAAACCCCGATACTGTGCATACACACCCGCTTCTGTATTTCGACCGAAATACAAATGCAATGAGACAAAGTCTACACTGTACTATACTAGGATCCGGCTTAAACCAAAGCCGGCTAGTAATATCTGTTCGATCCTGATCCGTG
The DNA here is from genome assembly GCA_030015575.1 of Agapanthus africanus. NCBI lineage: Eukaryota > Viridiplantae > Streptophyta > Magnoliopsida > Asparagales > Amaryllidaceae > Agapanthus > Agapanthus africanus. The sequence continues at coordinate 347,708,830 of JASDDO010000022.1, forward strand.
CAATACCGCACGTATCGGATCGAACCCTGCCATATAACCATACGGCCTATAGTACAAACTGTCCGATCCTGATCCGTGCAATACCGCACGTATCTGATCGGACCTTGCCATATCTCCATACGGCCTCTACAACCTTTCGCCCGAAAGCTGAGTAACTGAATGTGGGGGACTCTAAAGACTCGTCAACACCTTGGTTGTGGATTTAACCACTAGCACGTCAGAGGTATAAGCCAATACGTAACGGGCTACCAGGTATTGACTAAAAGGGACGTCTGTGAGCGAACTCAGCCTGACAACCCTACTGAGCCTGTCAGTGACAATATCCGTACAGTCCGGTCCGTTCGTCTATGAGCATCGCATGGCGGGCCTAGGGGGTTGGTAAAAGTCAGACCCCCAAAAGCGGTACAAGTCGTGTCGGAGTGTAGCCCAGAACACCCTGAGATACTACTGGAATACCTACCAGTAAATCTCCTTGCCTCGGCCGAGGGCTTCGTGTAATGGCTCTCCTAGACACAGCACGACCTCACCCCCAATACCGGGAGAGACGAACCCCTGAAGATACGCTCACTGCCTCCATGTGGCTCGGGACTGTACCCAACTAAAACCTGTTTGCACGACTCCTTTGAGCCGTGGTAGGGTATTAATCAAAGTACAGTGGGAACTCACACAAGACAAATGACGATCCCCAGGTCGATGAACTAACCTGCACACATGTCACCAGGGAACTGCCATCTGACGTCTGGTATATGACCAACTGGCATGTTCCCGGCGAGTCCTGTCCGGTGTACTCATAACCCAATGAGCACATGTATACATCTTAGGTGATCTAACTGACACCAGTGGCTTGTGAGACCGGCCACCGCCCCTCGTCGGGGTCTCGACTGTATACACTAGTCTACTATGGAGTATCGATGCCCTGTCTCGAAACTCACACGACTAGGGACCATTTCAGGATATGCTTATAGACCCCAGCTCCCACTTATATGATCGCCCTCATACTGCTGGTGGTCAAGCAAGAATCCTAGGGGCTCTATCAACGTGTAATAGCGACGTGTCAGGTCACCTAAAACAGTACACGATGATAAAGGTAAACCAGATAGCATACTATCATCTCGAGTAAGACTGTCCTACCGGGATAGGTCCTCCATCAATCATTGCAATCACGTACCTGTGATCCAATAATTGACTCTGAGGGCATTATCTCCAACAATCTCCCACTTGCACTCAAGGCTAATTATTGCGATGTCGCATACTCACAGCCCGTGTGATACCGAACACCCAACTCCTCTACTAGTCAGTCTCACAAAGCTCGTTTACGAAACTATTGCGTTCGAGGAATAGTCTTAGTGAGTGGATCCGCTTTGTTGTTCCTTTCTATGTCTCTCTATATCTCAAGTTCGCGGAGAAACCCATCTCCCGAAATGAGCAATACCTGTCTTAGAATGTGTCTGGATGTCTGATGGGACATAGCTCATAAATGAACTCCAAATCCAAACTTCTTAGACTGTATTGTCAACTGAACTTAATCAGTATCCTGCGCCATGCCTCCCTCAGTATTGCCTTGGACCACCTGTCCAAAATACTGCCCCTCATCAGAAGGAAAAACTATAACTCTGACAACCTCCTTGTCGTCCATGTCACCTTGGATGCCTGGAATGATAACTGTCTCCCGAATGATGCTGTCGTTATCATATCCCTAGAACATCCACTTATGTTCTATAACTGCTTCCGACTGTTTCTCCAGGATTGGATCAATGTCAACTTATTGCATCTGGTGCAAGAACAACATCTGGTGTGGTACTTGACATCTCATGATTGACTCAATTGCCTGAGCAAGTGATCTGCCAATCATGCACATCCCTCTCCCCTTCAGTCTGTAAGACACCTTTGGAGAGGGTGACTCCATTACCTGCAGGTGCACTACCGTGCCAGGAGTCGTCCATTCTAAATACTCTTAGAACGCTGTCTAAGTACCCTGATTGGGAAACCACCCAAATCTAGATCTAAAACCATAGATCTAGTAACCAGTATGTCTGACATAAAATCCATTTCTTTTGTGGAGAAAACACTGTGTGACGACCAAAGTATAACCGATTGTTGTGTAGGAATATCACTTCCTACTCTGTGTATGTCATCCAAATACCATGACATCACACCCTAGTACCTCCTCAACAGATCCATCCCCTATTCTGATGAAGTCATGTTAGGTCCACGTTGCCCACCCCGGTGCTTACGGGGAGGCGGAAAACATAATAAAAATTGGATTTTTATCGACTTAGGCAACATGGACCGAGCTTGTGAGGATCTTTGCTAAACGAAAACTAGCTAAAGCAAACTTACAACTAGCTAAGTTGTAGAAAGGTTATACCTTGAGCTCGAACTCCTTCTCTCCTTGCTCGCCGGAATGGTAGAAAGATGTCACCTTGCTTGTCTTCTCCCGTCAAAGATCGATCCACCCGAAAGCCTCGACCTTTAGCTTCAACTCCAAGCTAGGAGTAACTAGAGTGCAAGAAATGCTAAGACTTGAACCCTAGAAGAGAGTAGAGAAGATCAAGTGAAGGTTTTTCTCAAGCTTTCTTGTTTCTCAACACATGAGAGGGAGAGAGCTTGAGGGAGAGGATGAGCAAGAGAGAGAAAAGATATGAGATAATGAATAATTAGTGAGCCACTCTCACTAATATGTGTGTAATATTTTAATTTCATAAATAGCTAGAAAATTGTCATGGTTTAATCAAGAGGTGACCATTATCATTTCAATATTAATGCAAATTGCAAGGATCAAAGAGCATCTTCCAATTGAAATGATTATGGTCAAGTTGTCAACATGGTCAACAAGTCAATTAAGTCAAATGGTCAATAACAACAACCATGCACAATAATTAAGCTAATTATCAATTAACAATAATACACACAAAAACAATAGGGTTAATAAAATGGCAATAGTCATTAACCCTAAACAAGGTCCTCTCCCTCAATATCAAGCAACTGTGCATACGCACCCGCATTCGTGATCCGAGGAACACGAATGCACTGAGAAAAACCAATCTCAAATCATATACTAGGATCCGGCTTAAACCAAAGCCCACTAGTATAAACTGTCCGGACAGCAAACGTGCACAAGTGCGCGGATGCGAACGAACCCTGTCGCAAAACCATGCGACCTCTACTCATTTTGCCTAAAGGCGAATAGCTCTCTGTGTGGGACTCTAAAGACTCGACACTACGCTGGCAGTGGGTTTAACCACAGACCGCAAGAGGCACTAGCTGTACGTAACGGTCCCCAGGTAGATGTCGATAAGAAGACTGACGAGGTGAACCCCATCTGCACTCCTACTGAGCCTGTATGTGACAGTCTCCGTACAGTCCGGTCTGTTCGTCTGATACATCGCATGGCGGGCCTAGGGGGGCGGTGAACGTCAGTCCCCTAATAGCGGTACAAGTCGTGTCGGAGTGAAGCCTAATACACCCTGAGATAACACTGGAACCTACCAGTACATCTCGCTTGCCCTGGCCAGGGACTACTTGTGTAATGGCTCTCCTAGACACAGCGCGATGTCAACCCCTAATACCGGGAGAGACGAATCCTGTCTAACCGTCACTGCCTCCAAGTGCTTCGGGACTGCTCCCAACTACTACCTGTTTGCACGACTCAGTAGAGCCGTGGTAGGGTAGTAATCAAAGAACAGTGGGAACACACTCGAGGCGAAGTGATAGTGTCAAGTCAGCGGACTAAGCTGTACTCATGTCACCTGGGAACTGATAACTGACGATAGGTATATTACCAACCAACAGTTCCCGACGAGTCCTGTCCAGTGTACTCGTAAGCTAACGAGCACCCGCATACTATCCCAAGTACAACGTACTAACGGCTGTGGGACAGACCGTCTCCCACGCTGGGATGAGAAGCGCATACGCTAGTCTACTCCGGAGTATCGATGCCCTGTCTCGATAGTCCAACGACCAGGGACCTGTATAAGGATGTGCTTATAGATTACCCAGCCCCCACGAGTGTGATCGCCATCACAACGCCGGTAATCAAGCAAAGATCCTAAGGGCTCTACTAATGCGTATAGGTGATGTAATAAATAAACACACATGTACACATTAAAGCAAAGACAAACCAAGTAGCATACTACTATATTGAGCAAGATTGTCTGTACAACTGTGAATATCCCAAGCTTCCATCAAGTAATATACATACTAGTATGATACAGTAATGGCCTCTAGGGCATATACACTAACAATCTCCCACTTGCACTAAGGCCATGTACTGGCGTATCGAAGACCTATCATCTCGATCAGCCGCTCGAACTGAGTCTGGGGTAAAGCCTTCGTGAATGGGTCCGCAGTGTTGTCCTTTGTGTCCACTCTCCGTACCTCGATCTCCTGTCGATCAATGATCTCCCTGATCAGGTGATACCGCCTTAAGATGTGCCTGGATTTCTGATGGGACCTTGGTTCCTTCGCTAAAGCTATAGCCCCATTGTTATCGCAATACAAAGGTATTGGGTCAACAATGGACGGAACCACCTGAAGTTCACTAATGAACTTCTTAATCCAGACCGCCTCTTTTGCGGCATCGCTTGCAGCAATGTATTCAGCTTCCATCGTCGAGTCTGCGACGGTATCCTGCTTGGAACTCCTCCAACATACCGCCCCTCCGTTGAGGGTAAACACAAAACCCGAGACGGACTTGCTGTCATCTTTGTCACTCTGGAAGCTTGAATCGGTAAAGGATTCGACCCTGAGGTCTCCATTACCGTAAACCAGGAACATCTCCTTAGTCCTTCTCAGGTACTTGAGAATGTTCTTCACTGCTGTCCAGTGGTCCTCCCCTGGGTCTGACTGATACCGGCTTACCGCGCTCAACGCGTAAGCTACATCTGGTCTTGTACATAGCATCGCATACATTATAGATCCTACCGCCGAAGCGTAGGGTATAGTGCTCATGCGAACCCTCTCCTCGTCAGTCTTAGGAGACATCTTCTTGGAGAGGGTAATTCCGTGCAATACGGGTATATTACCGCGCTTGGAACCCTCCATACTAAATCTCTTTAGTACGGTCTCTATGTACCTGAACTGTGAAATTCCCAACAGTTTCTTGGATCTATTTCTATAGATCTTGATCCCCAGAATGTACGAGGCATCACCCAGGTCCTTCATGGAGAACCTTTGTGACAAAAACAGCTTGACCGATTGTAGCATAGGAATGTCATTTCCTATCAAAAGAATGTCGTCCACGTACAAGACTAGGAATACGACAGTTCGTCCTACAATCTTCTTATATACATAGGGTTCATCTTCGTTCTTGATGAAATCAAATTCCTTGATTGCCTCATCAAAACAGATATTCCAGCTCCGCGATGCCTGCTTTAATCCATAAATGGATTTAAGCAACTTGCACACCTTTCCGCTGCTCCCACTGTCTACGAAACCTTCTGGTTGATCCATGTAAACGCACTCTTCCAAACAACCATTTAGGAAAGCAGTCTTAACTTCCATCTGCCAGATTTCATAGTCATGGAAGGCAGCAATGGCAAGTAGGATCCGAATGGATTTGAGCATAGCCACCGGAGAAAAAGTCTCGTCATAGTCCAAACCAGGTCTTTGACGAAAACCTTTTGCAACGAGTCTAGCTTTATAGGTTTCCACCTGCCCATCTACACCAAGTTTCCTTTTGTAGATCCACTTGCATCCTACGGGTTTTACCCCGTCTGGAGCAATATCTAAGGTCCACACTTTATTGGCGTACATGGACTCCATTTCGGATTGCATTGCTTCCTTCCACTTATCAGAGTCCCTACTGATAATGGCCTGCCTGAAACTGGTAGGGTCATCTTCTTCCAAGATGCAATCCTCTCGATCCCCGTCTATGAGAAAACCGTAGTATCTCTCGGGCGGATGAGAAATCCTACCAGATCTGCGGAGTGGCTGGGGTTCGTCTGGGGTTATAGAATCTAGCGGTTCCTCCAAATTTTCAGTTACATTTTGTGGTCGCTGAATTTCTTCCAGTTCTACCGAACTCCCATTAGTTTCTTTTGCAAGAAACTCCCTTTCTAAGAAGGTAGCGTGGCGAGATACAAACACCTTCTGTTCCTCGGTGTGGTAGAACAGATATCCTAGTGAGTCTTTAGGATATCCCACAAATTTACAGAGAACTGACCGTGCCTCTAACTTGTCCGGTTTATGTGTTTTCACATAGGCCGGACAACCCCATATCTTAATAAACTTCAGACATGGTTTCTTACTGCTCCATATTTCATATGGAGTTTTAGGCACAGATTTGGACGGAACTTGATTCAAAAGGTATGCCGCTGTCTGAAGCGCATGTCCCCAGAATGAAAGAGGCAACTCAGCACTACTCATCATGGAGCGAACCATATCCAATAGGGTACGATTCCTCCGCTCCGATACACCGTTGTGCTGTGGTGTATAAGGAGGAGTAAGCTGAGAGAGAATACCATTCTCTTTTAAGTAATCTAGGAATTCCGTGCTTAAGTACTCCCCTCCCCTGTCAGACCGGAGGATCTTGATACTTTTGCCTGTCTGGTTCTCTACTTCCTTTCTGAATTCCTTGAATTTCTCAAAAGCTTCAGATTTGTGTTTCATCAGATACACATATCCGAACCTAGAGAGATCGTCAGTGAATGTGATGAAGTACGAGAACCCACCCCTTGCATGTATAGACATCGGACCACATACATCACTATGTACGAGTCCCAAGAGCTCTGCTGCTCTTTCTCCATGTCCGGTGAACGGAGATTTGGTCATCTTCCCTTTGAGACAGGACTGACAAGTTTCATAAGATGAAAACTCGAATTCATTCAAGAGTCCATCTTTATGCAACTTACTCAGTCTTTTCTCTCCGACATGACCAAGTCTACAATGCCACAAGTAGGATTCTTTCGTATCTGAATTCTTCCTCTTGCGTGTGTTTTGTATATTGAGAACTGTATTCTGATTTAGAACGTAGATACCATTAAACAGTGTACCCTCTGCAACCAGTACCTTATCAAGGTAAATGTTCATGATATTCTTTTCAAGAACAAACTTATATCTATCATTATCGAGTAATGACACTGATATGATGTTGCAAACCATGGAGGGTACATAGTAGCAATCGTTCAAAATCATAGTCTTGCCATTTGGCAATACTAGGTGATATTCACCGACGGCTGCCGCATAAACTTGTGCTCCGTTCGCTACTCTGAGCGACATATCACCCGGTGCAACTATCCTACTTTTTCTCAGTCCCTGTAATAAATTACAGATATGAGATCCTGATCCGGTATCATGTACCCAGGAGGTAGGGCTGACCGTAAAACAGTTCTCAATTACAAGAATACCTGAAGTAGATGCAAAACCATGCTTCTTCTTCGACTGGGTATCCTGGAAATCCATACAATCCCCTTTCCCATTCTCATACTCATGACTGTTGTCATAAGTTAGAGCTGAACCAACTTTCCCCAGTCCCGAATAAGAATTCGGATCGGTCAAGCAATACATTTTATTATCTTTATTAGGGCGTGAAAAGGTTGCTGCCTGGAGAGAGAGAAAAGAAACACTCAGCGTATGCTCTTGCAAGATTAGATTGGTTTATTAATTTATCTAACCAGGATGTCTCCCACTGTTTCCTCAAATTCTTCTTAAAACCTTTAAAAGAAGAACTAGCCGGGTTTTAATTCACGTCACAATACTTGCTTAACCTTTCAGCCAGGCTAGTGTCGGTACTTCGAGGGAGGTTTTCCAACGCTTTCGCGAAGTTCCTTAATTAAAGAACCTCTTTTCCCTGGGGGAGTAACCCCGCTAACACCTTTCTAGACACCTACTAGGTTTATAGCATTGATCGTTAAGTGAAATAATCTCCCGAGAGTAAACCAACTCATCAGTGGGATCGGGATCCAACTGTCATTGTGTGATAACCTAGATGGAATCCACTCTAGTCACCACACTCCAGAAGGTATGCTAAATCTGCAAGTTTCAGTTCTTTTGAAACTCCCGATGTGGTTTTTGCCCCTAGGACCCAAGTGACCATGACGAATAATCAACAAATCAAAAGGTCCTAGTCAAGTTCAACCCGTCGTTATCCAGGATTGCATTAGACCCGCCCGCATGATCCTTGACGAATAATCAACAAAATCATGCGACCGTCCTAACCAATCGCATCTATCAGTGCAACAGAGAATTATTACTCAGCTACCGTTCACTGTGTCTTGACGAATAATCAACAAACGCAGCACGAATACTAAGTATTAATTATCCGAAACGACGGAGGGCTACGGCTGGGTTTTTGGCGAAAAACCCGTTAACGTAATGAACTTGATATCGTTGAAGGAACCTGATAATACTTTTGAAAATATAGTGGCGAAAACTTTTGCTAAAGAGGTCACTCCCTGCGAAGGGATCTCGGCTCTTTCCTCATTGAATGAGGTGCAGGATATTCCAAACTGAATACCTCGATGCAAAGCAAGCATAATCGACTATAGTGAAGTTATTACCCTGACGCAAACTTTTGTCCAAGGGGTCACTCCCGGTGAAGGGATCTCGGCCCTTGCCTCGTCGACTGAGGTGCTGGGCATTCACAACCGAATACCGCGATGCAAAACAAAAATGAACGTCCTTGCAATAACAGCTTTTTGAAAAATTGTTCCAACAACGTCTTTTAGGTTTATTTTCTTGCATTAGTTCTTTTAATGCGTCCCATCATTTAATCCTACCATTGCAGAAAACAACCAAAATATGACGTACGCTTATGCCATTCGCATTCGCCACGGGGCCCCGTCATCACCCGTTAGGTTACTTAACTAACGACAGAGCGGGGGCTGGGCTAGCGCGGCTGTAAAACATAAGCAACGCCTAAATAGTTATTATATATAAATATATAGCAATGATAGACATTACAGATCACAGATGAATACATTGGATATACTAGGAATCCGCAATGCGTTCGAGCCTGCAATGCAAAGCGGATTACACGGTCGCGGTGAATAGCCAATACCCCACCCAAGACCCCTACGGGTGCGGCAAACTACCCGCCAAGCACCCGAAGCGAAGCAACCTCCCTCACCTCCGTGAGTAGGCCACTCGGCGCTTCGAGATACCCGGTAGTTTGTGCACCCATCCATGGGTCTATCCTAGGAGCAAAAACAGTAAAAAGAATTATACAATGACGGCTACAACCCCGACCCGGTTGTGCGGCCATACAAATAATATTATTACATCAATTTACATGTTACAAATGAATGAAAGAAAAAAAACAACGCACATCTCACATCCACCCCGGCCAATCACCCGCGACAATCCAATCCATTCATATCCACAAACCAATAACAATCACAGATCATGTATAACCCCGACTAATCGTCTTATAGCGATTAGCCGACGTTCAATACATGCAAGCATCACAGATATAACCGATGTAGTTAAAGTGTAGTGAAGTTCCGAAAAATACGGATTTATAGGCCCCCAAAAGTAAATTTTAGTTCTGGAAAATCTGGGCACATATTATATATTTCAAAAATCCCAAAACCAACACAGACACACACTGCACGAAAAACGATGCAGAGAAGACGACAAACGGCGGCACTTCCGCGGCACATGCCTACCTCGTGCCGCGGAAGGGCGGCGGTTTGAACGAATCAATGTACCGTTTTTCATGGGTGTTCATACTAAACCCTGAGCCGAATTTACAAGTATAAAGTTTTTCATTTAGAGCAGAAAAAAAATTAACAGAAACTAGGGTTTTGCAAAAGTTTGGTTTTTGGATTTTCCGGTTTCGAAACTTTGTTACACTTCACTACCTAGCTAGTTTGAGTTTAGTTAGGCTCTGATACCACTGTTAGGTCCACGTTGCCCACCCCGGTGCTTACGGGGAGGCGGAAAACATAATAAAAATTGGATTTTTATCGACTTAGGCAACATGGACCGAGCTTGTGAGGATCTTTGCTAAACGAAAACTAGCTAAAGCAAACTTACAACTAGCTAAGTTGTAGAAAGGTTATACCTTGATCTCGAACTCCTTCTCTCCTTGCTCGCCGGAATGGTAGAAAGATGTCACCTTGCTTGTCTTCTCCCGTCAAAGAACGATCCACCCGAAAGCCTCGACCTTTAGCTTCAACTCCAAGCTAGGAGTAACTAGAGTGCAAGAAATGCTAAGACTTGAACCCTAGAAGAGAGTAGAGAAGATCAAGTGAAGGTTTTTCTCAAGCTTTCTTGTTTCTCAACACATGAGAGGGAGAGAGCTTGAGGGAGAGGATGAGCAAGAGAGAGAAATGATATGAGATAATGAATAATTAGTGAGCCACTCTCACTAATATGTGTGTAATATTTTAATTCCATAATTAGCTAGAAAATTGTCATGGTTTAATCAAGAGGTGACCATTATCATTTCAATATTAATGCAAATTGCAAGGATCAAAGAGCATCTTCCAATTGAAATGATTATGGTCAAGTTGTCAACATGGTCAACAAGTCAATGAAGTCAAATGGTCAATAACAACAACCATGCACAATAATTAAGCTAATTATCAATTAACAATAATACACACAAAAACAATAGGGTTAATAAAATGACAATAGTCATTAACCCTAAACAAGGTCCTCTCCCTCAATCTCAAGCAACTGTGCATACGCACCAGCATTCGTGATCCGAGGAACACGAATGCACTGAGAAAAACCAATCTCAAATCATATACTAGGATCCGGCTTAAACCAAAGCCCACTAGTATAAACTGTCCGGACAGCAAACGTGCACAAGTGCGCGGATGCGAACGAACCCTGTCGCAAAACCATGCGACCTCTACTCATTTTGCCTAAAGGCGAATAGCTCTCTGTGTGGGACTCTAAAGACTCGACACTACGCTGGCAGTGGGTTTAACCACAGACCGCAAGAGGCACTAGCTGTACGTAACGGTCCCAGGTAGATGTCGATAAGAAGACTGACGAGGTGAACCCCATCTGCACTCCTACTTTGCCTGTATGTGACAGTCTCCGTACAGTCCGGTCTGTTCGTCTGATACATCGCATGGCGGGCCTAGGGGGCGGTGAACGTCAGTCCCCTAATAGCGGTACAAGTCGTGTCGGAGTGAAGCCCAATACACCCTGCGATAACACTGGAACCTACCAGTACATCTCGCTTGCCCTGGCCAGGGACTACTTGTGTAATGGCTTTCCTAGACACAGCGCGATGTCAACCCCCAATACCGGGAAAGACGAATCCTGTCTAACCGTCACTGCCTCCAAGTGCTTCGGGACTGCTCCCAACTACTACCTGTTTGCACGACTCAGTAGAGCCGTGGTAGGGTTGTAATCAAAGAACAGTGGGAACACACTCGAGGCGAAGTGATAGTGTCAAGTCAGCGGACTAAGCTGTACTCATGTCACCTGGGAACTGATAACTGACGATAGGTATATTACCAACCAACAGTTCCCGACGAGTCCTGTCCAGTGTACTCATAAGCTAACGAGCACCCGCATACTATCCCAAGTACAACGTACTAACGGCTGTGGGACAGACCGTCTCCCACGCTGGGATGAGAAGCGCATACGCTAGTCTACTCCGGAGTATCGATGCCCTGTCTCGATAGTCCAACGACCAGGGACCTGTATAAGGATGTGCTTATAGATTACCCAGCCCCCACGAGTGTGATCGCCATCACAACGCCGGTAATCAAGCAAAGATCCTAAGGGCTCTACTAATGCGTATAGGTGATGTAATAAATAAACACACATGTACACATTAAAGCAAAGACAAACCAAGTAGCATACTACTATATTGAGCAAGATTTTCTGTACAACTGTGAATATCCCAAGCTTCCATCAAGTAATATACATACTAGTATGATACAGTAATGGCCTCTAGGGCATATACACTAACAAGTCAAACCCATGACTGTCACGTCAGAAATAGATGATCTATCTCCGCTACATCTGCTTTAGTCTATAAATAGACATAAGCTACCTGTCCACCAATGCTTCCGCTGCTCCCACTGTCTACGATAACCCTCTGGCAGAGTCATATACACGTACACTTCTAAAGCGAGTTCAGAACGACGCTATACTTATCCTCCCACCGGGTCTCGCAGCCTGGAACAACAGCAATGGTAATTGTGGGTAAACAAGAACTTCCCTGTCACCGTCCTTGAGGCTACCGTAGTACCTCTCGGGTGCCTGAAGTTACCCACCGTATCTGCGGAGTGGTCAATGGAATGTCAATCCAGATTGAATCTTTAGGTTCCTTATCAAATCTTTTGTAATCGTTTGTGGTTCTGGAATCACTTCCAGTTCTACCATACTCCCACTACTGTTTTCTGAAAAAATCCATTTTTAATAAAACTGTGGCGAGTCTAGAACAATATCGCTATTGTTCATCCAGATGGTAGAAAGTCAACCCTCGTCATAGCCTGGGTCAACCCACAAACAGTCATTACAGTAACGTGCCTTGAGTTATCCAGAGTCTGGTTTTAATCATAAGCTGGACAACTCCCCGTACCTTAACAACGTCAAGATACGAACTGTTCTATATCCCATATAGGACCAGAGGCACTGATTTAACTGAACCAGATCCAAATCATGCAACTGTCTCCAGTGCATGTCAACTATATGGAAGGAGGCCGATCAGCGTTACTCAACTTAGGAATGCTTCCAATTATGAGTAACCAGAAAGAGAAGAAAGTTCTCTTAGTCACTACTACCAACCGAATACCATACACAAGTATCTACATCTTCGATCACTTTGAAGAATCCCGATACTTGCTACACCTGGTTCTCTACTCTATTCAAATACCTATAACTTCTCAAAATTCGGACACTGTGTTTCCATGAAACACCTGTCTAAAAACTAGAGAAGTCATAAGTAAACCGAATATAGTACGAGGACCAACCCCTCTGTCCTGATGGACCCTGGACAACATACAATACCCTGTATAAGTCCCTTGAGTCTGATAATTCATTCACTGTGTGTCGCAGGTTGAAAACTGTACTTATGGTTAAGAAGAATTACACCGATGTTTAATGCTCCTTACCTAACCATCCACTGATATAGGTAAATGTCGTAAACATAATTTCAGAAAGGTATATCTCACTCTATGAAAATAGACGTACAGATATATCAATTTGAAATTGGTGCATAACAGCGGATATTCAAAACCAAATATTTGCCGACCGGCAAACAGCCCAGGTGATTTCCTCAAATATCACCGATTACAACGAATCCCGATATAATGAGGATGATCACCCAATTCCCAATAACCTACTCCTACTCATCATCTGTAAAACCATACAGATGTGAGAATCATACTTGGTAAATACATACCCTGGAGTAAGTATCTAATCGGGAAATCAGTTTTCTTTTAACATTACACAGTGAAACTGAAACATCGAAATGTTTCGATAGGGTATCCTGGTATTCCTAGTAATGCCTCTTCCAGTATCCAGATTCACAACTGTAACCGTGTAATTCTTTGCCACCTCTCCAAATCCCTTCATTTGTCTTTAGTCTTTACCTTCTACACACCCCTTTAGGCCAAATGGTTTTCTTCCTTCCCTACCGTTCGGCACCAGCCTATGGTTTGGACGAAGACTATCCAATAAGCATAAGGGGTGTACTGTCCCAATCCTAGGAACACTCACAATGCGAGAGAAGGTGAAGATAAAAGACACCTGAATAATTCTTATTCCTATTTCTCCTGAACCAGAATCCATCCCCGAACTGGAATAAGTTCCTTTCGAGTTCGTATATAACCATACGATGGAGTATCCAATAAACTGTGGATCTTCGTAGTGATACGGAGTGTCCTGGAGAAATACAAAGGTGATTTAGGATTGGCGAAGGAATACTTTGGTTTGGTCGTGAATAGCAGTCGCAATTTACTTTGCCCTCTTACTAATCCATTGCTTTGTCTTAACTAAATACCTTCTGTACACCATCGTTAGGCTAATTGGTTTTCTTCATTCCCTACCGGTCGGCACCAGCCTAAGGTTTGGAAGAAGACTATCCAATTTGCGTAATAGGTGTACTACTCCTAAACCAAGGAGTACTCACAACCTGAGAGAGGGTAAAAGGAAAAGACAACTGAATAATCCTATCCGTTTTCTCCAGAACCTGAAACCATCCTCGAATGAATTCCTTCGAGTTCGTATTTAACCATACGATGGTTTTGTCCAATGGAAGTGGACGTTCGTAGTAATACGGGGTGTCCTGGAGAAAAGGGTAAAAGTAGGAGTGGCAATGAGGTTCGCAACTCTGACAATCCAAAAGCCAGTGTTAAAGATGGTTCGGTCAACTTGGTCTCTGAGTCAAAGTCTTAGGGTCGGGTCAATGGTCGCTACCAAAGAGAGAGAGAAAAGAAACACTCAGCGTGCACTCTAACCTAGATCAGAATGGTTACCAATTTATCTAATCTGGAATCCTCCCACTGTACCTCAAATTCTCCTCCAAACCTGAAAGAAGAATTAGTCGGGGTTACCCGAGGAGTAAACTAACTCATCAGTGGGAATCGGGATCCAACTATCATCGCATGACAACATGACGGAATCCGCTCACGGTGTCACACTCCAGAAGGTATGCGCATATCTGGCAGGTTTCAGTTCTTTTGAAACTCCCGATGTGATTTCTGCCCCATGCTCTTATGACCTTGACTTTGGCCAACAAATCATAAGTCACATGTCAAGTTCTACCCGTCATTCTCCAGGTTGATTCGAATCCACTCGCACAAGCCCTTGACTTTGGCCAACAAGGCTATACGACTGTCCCAAACCAACGCATCTATCTATGCTGCATATGAATAACCAACAGCTACCAAACACTGTGCCTTGACTTTGGCCAACAAACACAGCTTGAATACTATTGACTACCCATATGAAACGACGGAGGGCTACGAATGGTTTCTGGCGAAAACCTTTAACGTAAAGAACTTGATATCGTCGAAGGAACGGATAGCTTTTTAAAATATAGTGACGAAAACCTTCGCTAAAGAGGTCATTCCCGGTGAAGGGATCTCGGCTCTTTCCACGTAGAATGGGGTGCAGGATATTCCAACTGAATACCACGGTGCAAAGCAAAAGTAATCGGCTATAGTGAAGTTAATGCCCTGACGCAAACTTTTTGTCCAAGGGGTCACTCCCGGTGAAGGGATCTCGGCCCTTGCCTCGTCGACTGAGGAGCAGGATATTCCAACTGAATATCTCGATGCAAAACAAAAGTGAACGTCCTTGCAATAACAGCTTTTTGAAAAAGTGTTCCAACAACATCAGATTAGGTTTGTTTTTAACTTGCATTGATCCGAATCAATGCAGTCCCATCAATTGATCACACCAAAAAGAACGAAAATATACTGATGTACGTATATGCCATCCGCATTCGCCACTGGGTCCCGTCATTACCCGTTAGGTTAGCTAACTAACGATAGAGCGGGGACTGGACTAGCGCGGATGAAAAACATATACAACATCTACTAATATATATACCAATATATTATATTTCGCTCAAGGCGTGAAAAGAAATGCAACATCACAGAAAATGTACAGCATCACAGAAACAATACAGATATCTGGGATCCCCGGGTTTCACAGAGCCACTGCTGAAACCCGACGTTCCCCTGGTCGTGTGGATAGCCTGTGCAATGAAATCCTAGAACCCTACGGGCGCGGCAAGTCACCCGCCAAAACCTGAAGCGAGGCAGCCCCCTTCAGCACCGTGAATGGACCACCCAGCACTTCACGGAATCCGGCAACTTGGGCACCCCTCCTGGGTCAACCTGTACCCCCTACGAGTGCGGCGAATAGCCCGCCAATCCTAGAGTGAAGCCCCCTCCGTCTCAATGCCATGAGATGCGGGCTTGTTGCCCTCCAGAACCCGGCTATCCGTGCACCCCTCCGCGGGGTAATCCTAGTACAGAAAGTAAAATATACATACACCGGGTACAACGACCGCAACCTGGCCGTGCCCCAAAATAATAATACAAACTGGCAGTGACGGCAGTCCACATGTCGGACGCTCGCCCCGCAATATCAAATGTACATAATACAACCACAACTGTACTAGCATTGCATCCAGGCTATCCCCACGACCGATCCGCAACATCACAGCAAAAACAAAACATCAACGTGAAAGTCACATTCGCAAAACCGTCTAACCGGGCTATAGCAGTTAGACCGGATTTACCGATCGAGTGACATTCACGGTCGCAGATATAATGTAAATACTGTGAAAAATGTGTTTAAAATATTCGATCAATCAAATTTTAACAAGTGGGCCCCCAAACAATACTGTAGCAGATCAAAAAATCCTGGGCCCAAAATTAATATTCCAAAACCCAAATTTAAAGCCCACAAGCCCACTGGAAAAACCTGGTGAGCTGAACCCAAATACCTGCGGCGGAACCGCGGCCAACAAGGGGTTAAGGCCGCGGTTCCGCGGTCGTACGGAGGGTTCAGGGAACCAAAATTTTCCAGTGGTCTTAGGGTACTCTGTACATCATTCTGCAATCACCTGAAAAATTTTTCGAGACCAAAAATTTTCAACAGAAACTGATGCGAACTAAAATGCAGTTTTGGAACATTCGATCGATCGAAACAGAAAAACACATTACGCCAAGCTAGAATATGTTAATGGCGAAGCTCTGATACCACTGTAAGTGCACGGCGACGCCCCGGCCGTCAATCCGACGCCGAAAAGCGGAAGCGGTGAAAAACTTTAATTTTGCGGACTTAGCAAACCGGCACCTCCGCACCCTAAACATCCGGATCGTAACCATTAACAAATCTAAGCTACTAACAAGATAGGGAAGAGAAGTATACCGACAGATCCGAGTCCTCCGGTCTTCTCGTCGTCGTCCCGATCTCCTGCGGAATGTCCCGTCTCCTCCTCGTCGCCGGAAGTGCACCACATCGCCTACATCGTTTACGGGCTCCCACCTCAATGCCGAGGCAACTCGGGCATGAAGCCGGCTACTCGACGTGCCCAAGATATGCTGTAGAATATCTAGCGAAGAAGTCTCATTTTTGGGGTTCATGGAATTGCCTTTTCTGGTAGAGGAAAAAGAACTTGGAGAGAGGTAGGAAAAATGTAGCATACATAAGAATGAATGTATCATATTTTCTTCTCTCATCAAAATAAATCCACTTCACCATCCCATAGGAATGGCCGGCCCCCCCACCCATGTGTGATTGGAGAGAGAAAGTGTAAGGTCAAGGGGGTGGGTGGAAGTAATGATGAAAATAGATGATGAAAGAATCCAATGATTACAACCATAACCCACACTCCAAAACAAGTAATCAACAACCATGATGGTTACTAAAAGTCAAGCCATCAAGAAGATATGACGTCAAATGATGGGACAAGTATCATGACATGATAATATGCAAAGACCCCCTCCACAAATGCTTATTTGCAACAATGCAAATAAGCCCTCCTCCACCAATCTTCGGCCAATGAACGGAACAATAGAAATCGGCCGAAACGGAAAGCAAACTGGCAACTCCAGAAAACTGGTCCTGTAATAAATTACAGGAAAACCCCGATACTGTGCATACACACCCGCATCTGTATTTCGACCGAAATACAAATGCAATGAGACAAAGTCTACACTGTACTATACTAGGATCCGGCTTAAACCAAAGCCGGCTAGTAATATCTGTTCGATCCTGATCCGTGCAATACCGCACGTATCGGATCGAACCCTGCCATATAACCATACGGCCTATAGTACAAACTGTCCGATCCTGATCCGTGCAATACCGCACGTATCTGATCGGACCTTGCCATATCTCCATACGGCCTCTACAACCTTTCACCCGAAAGCTGAGTAACTGAATGTGGGGGACTCTAAAGACTCGTCAACACCTTGGTTGTGGATTTAACCACTAGCACGTCAGAGGTATAAGCCAATACGTAACGGGCTACCAGGTATTGACTAAAAGGGACGTCTGTGAGCGAACTCAGCCTGACAACCCTACTGAGCCTGTCAGTGACAATATCCGTACAGTCCGGTCCGTTCGTCTATGAGCATCGCATGGCGGGCCTAGGGGGTTGGTAAAAGTCAGACCCCCAAAAGCGGTACAAGTCGTGTCGGAGTGTAGCCCAGAACATCCTGAGATACTACTGGAATACCTACCAGTAAATCTCCTTGCCTCGGCCGAGGGCTTCGTGTAATGGCTCTCCTAGACACAGAACGACCTCACCCCCAATACCGGGAGAGACGAACCCCTGAAGATACGCTCACTGCCTCCATGTGGCTCGGGACTGTACCCAACTAAAACCTATTTGCACGACTCCTTTGAGCCGTGGTAGGGTAGTAATCAAAGTACAGTGGGAACTCACACAAGACAAATGACGATCCCCAGGTCGATGAACTAACCTGCACACATGTCACCAGGGAACTGCCATCTGACGTCTGGTATATGACCAACTGGCATGTTCCCGGCGAGTCCTGTCCGGTGTACTCATAACCCAATGAGCACCTGTATACATCTTAGGTGATCCAACTGACACCAGTGGCTTGTGAGATCGGCCACCGCCCCTCGTCGGGGTCTCGACTGTATACACTAGTCTACTATGGAGTATTGATGCCCTGTCTCGAAACTCACACGACTAGGGACCATTTCAGGATATGCTTATAGACCCCAGCTCCCACTTATATGATCGCCCTCATACTGCTGGTGGTCAAGCAAGAATCCTAGGGGCTCTATCAACGTGTAATAGCGACGTGTCAGGTCACCTAAAACAGTACACGATGATAAAGGTAAATTAGATAGCATACTATCATCTCGAGTAAGACTGTCCTACCGGGATAGGTCCTCCATCAATCATTGCAATCACGTACCTGTGATCCAATAATTGACTCTGAGGGCATTATCTCCAACAGGAAGTACACTAATATCATGTCAACACTACTAGCTAACAATCTAAGTCAAGCAATTATATTCTCTAAAGTGTACGTGACATGGCAATTACCGATGAAGATGTGTGTGAGCCGGAAAGTAGGTGTACGTGGTACATACGCATCATCGGTAATGGTGCTGGTGTCCTAACAACATGATATCAATAATGGAATATGCAGCAAAATAAATATGCGAGGCAGAGCGAACAACAATAATGTGCGGGAGCTAAATACTAGACACAACGATAACAAATCTGTAATAATCTAATATAAGTCCTACAAATGGTGCCTTTTGAAATAACACGAATCATGGGTTTTGAAAATAGGGGCTACGGTGTTTTTTTATGAAAAGATACGTCTTTTGAAATATCCTTAGGATCCCTTGGGCTGTCTTTAAGAATGCCCACGATTCGTTTGTTTTTGAAATAGGTAGGAGTCTAGTCTAATCTAACAACTACACTAAACTATACGGCTGAACTAACAAGCTGAACTACAGGTAAGGAAACCGCCTATCATCTGAGTCGATACATATACATACCTGTATATGTATAGTCGGTGATCCCGCCTCAATAATATCATATCCGATACCATATCTATAATCAGGCATCCCAAGTCAAGAGTGCGGATCAATCATCAATATAGCTCGTACGTAAATCCGTCGTACGGCATCCCAATCTGGGTACGGTTCAATATCACATTCATCATACTATTCACCCGGTATCCTCTTTATCAAATATCATGATCTGGGTACTGATCTACGTCTAGTACCATACTGATACCGCCTACGTATGCATGGACGTGTGTGAAACACTATGTCAAGGACCCGCTACAACGTCATGTCGTATCTAAGATACGAACCCTGCTATATCACCGATCTCACGGCCTCAAATCAAATCTCATCGACTCAGCTCAATCCCAAGTATCATCCTCAATCCGTACGTGAACACATAGTCCCATACCCATGTGAACACATAACTATAAAGAATCCTATGAGCACATATCAATAGGAATGTATGCAAGTATGTATGTGTGTATGTGTGTATGTGACACTACCCTAGGGTTCGCAACACTAAAGTAATCCAACACACCAATATCCATCCTAAGCATCGTTATTAATCCCAAATAACATATAATAATTGTTGGTGTGTATACGCATCCGTATACACCACCACGGACTGCGGGGGTGCTATACGCCATCCACCCGACTTCTCCCCGTAGATATAAATCTACTCACCTGGTCCTCACTAGCCGGTGCCGACGTCGCCACGCGCTTGCTTGTCGTCTCGAATTCCACATGGGGGTACCTACATATCATAACGTACCATATCGCATTAAAATTAAATTCGAAATCGAAACGGCATACGAAAATCAAATCGGCACGCGTATCACGCATAGGTCCAAACCTATCGCCTACGCATGCAGGAATAGTCAAACCAACCCTCGATGTCGATGTACGAACGTCAAACCATCGAGAAAATCCAATCACACTCATTTGCATATTCACGAACACTAATTTTAAGAAAAACTAGGTTAAAACTCACAAAAACGCCAATTTCACTTGAAAAGTCATTTTTCCGAAAATCTAGCAAGCACAATTCGCCGTTTTTGTACAAAACACAATGTTTAAACAAATTCAGCGACCACAATATCCACTAAATATCATAACTAAGTCATATAAACCGTTTCTATAATTTATTCTCATAAATTTGCCTCATTTCCAAAATCCTAGTTTGCAAAAATATCAATTTTTAACACCTTTTATAGAAAATTTCACAATTCATCAATTAATCTTGGTTTTGCATGATCTAAATTGCTAAACAATAAATTAAAATGTTAATAAAGTCATCAAAACCTTAATTAGATTTTAAATCACCCATTTGGAACCAAAAGCTAAAAACTAGTTTGCTTAAATAAAGCTAAATTGGATAATTTAATGTTACAATTAGCACTAAGCAACAAGATTACATTTTGCATGCCCTAAGATACAAAAATACATCACATAACCATGCACAATTGATCACCATTCAACTCCAAAACAAAACCCCACTTCAATTTTATAAACCCTAATCTTGAATTTGGACTCTAAATTTAAAATCTAAACTAAACCTTTCATTAACATAATTTGAAGTAATAACAAACAACTCAAAAAAAGAACAAGATTTATACCTCATAACCATCTTGAGATCAACATGAAACTTGTCTCCAAAATGCAAAATTTTCACCATGATCCATGCTAGATAGGCTAAGGAAAAATGGGTAAGGCTTGGATTTGGATTTTGTGGGATTTCTTGTGTTGATTTTTGGGCATAATATGAAGAAATTTTGAGGTGAAATGAGAAGAGAAAGGGGGGGGGGCTGTTACTGCAGTGAGGATGGGAGGGGTTCGGCCAAAATTGAGGGGAGGAAGAGAGAGAGAGAGAATGAGGTTGGGGTGTGGGTTGAAGTCAACAAAGTCCACTTTATGTTAAATACCATATCTCATCAATTAATCTATTCATTCTTCTTTCTTTTCTTCTTCTATTTTTTTTTTCAAAAGAGAGGGCTGCTGTAATGTGGTGGTGGGGCCGGCCATGTGAGTGGGTGAAGATGAGAGGGTGTGTGTGTGGAGCAATGAACACCAAACACCAATACAATATGCACCAAAACCCTTTTATTTTCACAAAATAAGCCTTTTTCTTCAATATTATCTAAACCGTTTTGGCAAACAATTTTATTTCAAAAACCACATGATAAAATTTTATTTAATGTTTTATGATGCACAAAATTTGTTTCAACTCATTCCAATTTGTAATTTTCCCTAATTAATTGTATTAGTGACGGCTTAAAATAATAATAAAATAATATTTTTTTTCAGAAAATTTAAAATTTCACCAGTGGCTCAATAAACACCAAATAATAGTAATTACATAGCTAGAATATGTATATTTAATTTTTATAATAAGATATTTGTATTTTGACTTTTTACAGAAAACCCCCTTATTTTACCGATTTTTTTCGAAATTTCACCGAAACGATTTTCAAAGCGTTACAGTGACTTATGATATTTTGGCCAAAGTCAAGGTCATAAGAGCATGGGGCAAAAATCCACATCGGGAGTTTCATAAGTACTGAAACTTGCTAGCGTTGCATACCATTTGGAGTGTGATAATTCTGGTAGGATTCCTTCGGTCTTATCACGCGATGATATTTGGATCCCGATCCTACTGTGACTATATGCTACTCCTCGGGAAAACTCTCACTTAACGATCAATGCTATAAACCTAGTAGGTGTCTAGAAAGGTGTTAGCGGGGCTACGCCCACAGGGAAAAGAGGTTACTTAATTAAGGAACTTCACGAAAGCGTAGGAAAACCTCCCTCGAAGTACCGACACTGGCCTGGCTGAACGGTTAAGCAAGTATTATACGGTGAGAGTGATCCTGACTAATCCTTTCTTTACGGTTTGAGAAGGGATTCGAGAGACAGTGGGAGCCATCCAATTTAGACAAATTAAAAACCACTCTAAACTTGCAAGAGCATCATGCTAAAGTGTTTCTTTTCTCTCTCCTAATTGCAGCGACCATTCAAGATGACCGGACTTAAGTTATTACTAGATAAAAACATATTGACATGGCCAAACTCAAAGATTGGCTCAGGAAAGTCAAGATGGCAATCACTTATGACAAGTTGGGGTATATCCTTACCACCAAAGCTCCCCCTGTCCCAGGTCCCACCTCCAGCGTCGCGGATAAGGAAATCCGTAAGACATGGGAGATAGATTGCGCGAAGGCCAAATGCCTCGTATTACCCTCGATGGACAACGAACATCAGAGGAGGCACGAGAATATGGACCTTGAGTCTATATTTCTCCATACAATAGAACTGTATGGTGAGCAGTCTCGTATCGCAAGATACGAAGTGTCGAAGAAGCTATTTTCGGCAAGGTTGGCCATCGGATCATCAGTAGCGGAACACGTGCTTAAGATGATTGGCTACATTGAGGAGCTCGCGGACCTTGGGACCACGTTGGAGAATGAACTCTATACCGATTTGATTCTCCAGTCCCTTCCTTCCACTTACGCCCAGTTTATCCTTAACTTCAACATGCAAGGAAAGGAGGTAGAACTTTCCGAACTTCTAAGCATGTTGAGGAGTGCTGAGGGCACCCTACAGAAAGGTAGGGAGACATCCACTTTGTTTGTAGGAGGATCTTCCTCTTCTATATCCAGGGCAAAAGCCAAGGGTAAGAATAAGAAAGCCCCCACCAAACCAAGAGGCGGTGTCGGTAAAGTGGATACGAAGGGAAAATGAAAAGCAATAAAGATAGCGGGAAAGCTGGTGGGGAAGGAAGAATGCTTCTATTGTCACAAAAGTGGTCATTGGAAACAGGATTGCAAGGCTAGGAAAGCCAGAACACAGGATTTGAAGCGAGTTGCAGCTTCAGCTTCAGGTGTGTATGTTATTGAAAACTGTCTATCAATAAACTCTACTTCCTGGTTATTGGATACCGGATCAGGATCTCATATCTGTAATTCTTTGCAGGTGTTGAGAAAGCGTAGAGTTTTGAAGGCAGGTGACATGAACCTCAGAGTTGCGAACGATGCTAGCATGGATGCTGAGGCCGTCGGGGACTATCACCTAGGGTTGTCGGATGGACATTTTTGGGTTTTACATAGTTGTTATTATGTACCAAATGCAACCTGTAATATCATTTCTGTATCTTTATTATCTAAAGAAGGTTATGAATTTGCATTTGTAAGTAATGTAGTGAACATTCACCTTAATCAAGTTTTGATTGGGTCAGGTACATTGAACAACGGTATATACGTATTAAACCAACCATAGATTTTCAATGTCCAGAATACACAAAAAAGAAAGTCTCCAGAAATTAATAAAACTTTCTTATGGCATTGTAGACTGGGTCACATTAATGAGAGAAGGTTGACTAAGTTACATGCAGAAGGATATTTGGATCCGTTCGAATATCAATCGTATGCAACTTGTCAATCCTGTCTCAAAGGAAAGATGACAAAGACTCCATTCACTGGACACGGAGTAAGAGCGAACGAGCTTTTGGGACTCGTACACAGCGACGTGTGCGGTCCAATGTCTACACATGCGCGAAGCGGTTATTCTTACTTCATCACTTTTACGGATGATTTCTCAATGTTCGGACATGTCTTCTTAATGAAGCATAAATCCAAAGCTTTTGATAAGTTCCAGGAATATAAGAATGAAGTAGAAAAACAAACAGGCAAAAGTATAAAGATACTGAGATCTGATCGAGGTGGTGAATACTTGAGTGCCGAGTTCCTTGGTTACTTAAAAGAGAATGGAATTCTCTCTCAGCTTACTCCTCCATACACTCCGCAACATAATGGTGTATCGGAGAGACGGAACTGAACCATAATGGATATGGTACGGTCCATGATGAGTAACGCTTAGTTACCGTGATCGTTCTGGGGATATGCGCTAGAATCAGCTGCATACCTTTTGAACCGAGTTCCAACTAAGACTGTGCCTACCACACCATATGAGATATGGAGTGGGAAGAAACCCTATCTTCAATACCTGAAGATTTGGGGATGTCCAGCTTTTGTAAAAAAGCAGCATGCGGACAAGCTCGAGGCACGCTCAGTACTGTGCAAGTTTGTGGGATACCCAAAGAACTCCAGGGGGTATCTTTTCTATTACGCAGAGGAACAAAAATTCCTTGTTTCTCGTAATGCCCATTTTCTGGAACATCAGTTCTTAGAAAAAGAAATAAGTGGGAGCGCAATAGAACTGGAAGAAATTCCAGAACCACAAGCTATTACTGAAAGCGTAGTAGAACCAGAGGGTTCGAAAGATCAGGACATTCCCACGCCACTCCGCAGGAGTAGTAGGCAGTCTCATCCGCCCGAGAGATACTACGGTTTTCTCATTGATGGGGATAGAGAGGATTGCATCATAAACTGTGATGAGCCTACTAGCTTTAAGCAAGCCATTCAGAGCGTCGACTCGGTAAAATGGCTGGATGCAATGCGGACCGAGATAGAGTCCATGTACACCAACAAAGTATGGACGTTGGACATTGCTCCAGATGGGGTAAAACCCATAGGATGCAAGTGGATCTTCAAAAGGAAGATTGGTGTAGATGGACAGGTTGAGACCTATAAAGCTAGACTGGTAGCAAAGAGTTTTCGTCAGCGGCCTGGTTTGGACCATGACGAAACCTTTTCTCCAGTAGCTATGCTAAAATCCATTCGGATCCTTCTTGCCATTGCTGCCTTCCACGATTATGAGATTTGGCAGATGGACGTAAAGACAGCTTTTCTAAATGGTCATTTAGAGGAGTGTGTCTATATGGATCAGCCAGAGGGTTTCATTCAGAGTGGGAGCAGCGGAAAGGTGTGCAAGTTGCTTAAGTCCATTTATGGACTAAAGCAGGCATCGCGGAGTTGGAACATCTGTTTTGATGAGACGGTCAAGGAATTTGGCTTTATCAAAAATCCAGATGAACCATGCATCTATTGTAGATTTGTAGCGAGAACTGTAGTATTCCTCGTTTTATACGTGGATGACATTCTCTTAATAGGAAATGACATTCCTATGCTACAATCTGTCAAGGGGTTCTTGTCACACAGGTTCTCCATGAAAGACCTGGGTGATGCCTCATACATTCTGGGTATCCGGATCTACCGTGACAGATCCAAGAGAATATTAGGACTTTCGCAGTCCAGGTACATCGACGCCATACTGAAGAGATTCAGTATGGAAGATTCCAAGCGCGGTAATCTACCGGCTTGTCACGGGATCACCCTCTACAAAGAGATGTCTCCCAAGAATGATTTGGAGAGGGATCACATGTCTATTATACCCTACGCTTCTGCGGTAGGCTCTATAATGTATGCGATGTTGTGTACCAGACCGGATGTGGCTTATGTTAGTGTATATGCCCTAGAGGCCATTACTGTATCATACTAGTATGTATATAACTTAATGGAAGCTTGGGATATTCACCTTGTATATACAATCTTGCTCAAAATGGTAGTATGCTACTTGGTTTATTTCTTCTTCAATGTGTACATGTGTTTATCTTTGTATATTGCTTATACACATTAGTGGAGCCCTTAGGATCTTTGCTTGATTACCAGCGATGTGATGGCCGTCACACTAGTGGGGCTGGGTAATCTAGAAGCACATCCTTATGCAGGTCCCTGGTCGCAGGACTATCGAGACAGGGCATCGATACTCCGGAGTAGACCAGCGCATGCGCTTCTCATCCCAGTGTGGGAGACGGTCTGTCCCACAGCCGTCAGTACGTCGTACTTGAGATAGTATGCGGGTGCCCGTTAGGTTACGGGTACACTGGACAGGACTCGTCGGGAACTGACCAGTTGGTATTATACCTATCGTCAGTTATCAGTTCCCAGGTGACATGAGTATAGCTTAGTCCGCTGACTTGACACTGTCACTTCGCCTCGGGTGTGTTCCCACTGTACTTTGATCACTACCCTACCACGGCTCAAAGGAGTCGTGCAAACAGGTGGTGGTTGGGTGCAGTCCCGAAGCACTTGGAGGCAGTGACGGTTAGACAGGATTCGTCTCTCCCGGTATTGGGGGTTGACATCGCGCTGTGTCTAGGAGAGCCATTACACGAGTAGTCCCTGGCCAGGGCAAACGAGATATACTGGTAGGTTTCCAGTGTTATCTCAGGGTGTTTTAGGCTTCGCTCCGACACGACTTGTACCGTTATTGGGGGACTGACGTTTACCGCCCCCTAGGCCCGCCATGCGATGTATCAGACGAACAGACCGGACTGTACGGTGAATGTCACATTCAGGCTCAGTAGGAGTTCAGATGGGTTTCGCCTCGTCGGTCTTCTTGTCGGCATTACCTGGGGACCGTTACGCACAGCTAGTGCCGCTTGCGGTCTGTGGTTAAACCCACTGCCAGCGTAGTGTCGAGTCTTTAGAGTCCCACACAGAAAGCTTTTCGCCTTTAGGCAAAAGAGTAGAGGTCGCATGGTATTGCGACAAGTCGCATGGTTTTGCGACAGGGTTCGGTCACATCCGTGCACTTGTGCACGTACAGTGTCCGGACAGTTTACACTAGCGGGCTTTGGTTTAAGCCAGATCCTAGTGTACTTTATGGGATTGGATTTATCCAGTTTGCATTCGTGTTCCTCGGAACGCGGATGCGGGTGTGTATGCACAGTTGACAGGGAGGCACAGACAGCGGATTCTCATTAGGGTTGTTGACAGTTGACCGTTGACTTTTTGACTTTTTGCTCAACCCTAATGAGAATATGATATGTGATTAACTATTATATTAATTAAGTATTATGGTGATATGGTTGTTGACTTGTTGACTTTTGTTGACTTGTTGACTTTGTTGACTTGTTGACTTTTGTTGACTTGTTGACCGGTTGACTAGGCTTGACTAGTTGACCATCATGATAACCATGGTTATCATTTCATGCCAAAGACTTTTTTCTTGCTTATTCATTTGAGTAAAATGAGTGCATGACATGATAAGGTTATGGTTGCTTCCTACCATCACATAAGACTTTTTTGATATGATGAGTTATCATTTCTTTTGGATTATGAGAGGGTGAGAGACAAAAGAGTTGCTCATTCATTCTTGCTCATTCTCTCTCTTGTTCTTGAGCTCTCCTCTTGCTCTCACTCTCAACCTCTTGCTCCCTCTCTTGATCTATGGTTCTCTTGTCTCATGAGTTGAGAATCAAGAACCATAGATAAAATCCCATTCTAAATCATCCCTACTCATTCTAGTTCACTAGGTTTAGCAAACCAAGTGAACTAGTTTCTTCAAAGAACGAAGAAGGAGCTAAAGGTTGGAGCTTTCAAGTGGATCTATCTTCGGCGTACGGAGACGACGAGAAGGAGCCATCGGACCACCACCGGAGCTTGAAGAGAAGGAGTTCAAGAAAAGCTAGGTATAACCATCTTCATCCGAGTAGCTAAATCTCTTTAGCTTAGTAAGCTAGTTTTAGTTTAGGTAATGATCCCGACCTAGCATAGTCCATGTTGCCTCTTGCGTTAAAATTTTGATTTTATACCGTTTCCGCCTCCCCGTAAGAACCGGGGGTCGCAACGTGGACTTACAGTGGTATCAGAGCCTAACTAAACTTAAACTAGCTTGGTAGTGAAGTGTAACGAAGTTCGGAACCGGAAAAATCCAAAAACCAAACTTTTTCAAAATCCTAGTTTCTGTTGAAATTTTTTCTGGTCAAAACAAGTTTTGTTACACACCTAAATTCGGCTCAGGGTTTTGTTAGAACACCCATGAAAAACGGTCCACTGTTTCGTTCAAACCGCCGCGGTTCCGCGGCACGAGGTAGGCATGTGCCGCGGAACCGCCGCCGTTTGTCGTCTTCTGTGCGTCATTTTTCGTGCAGTGTGTGTCTGTGTTGGTTTTGGGATTTTTGAGATATATTATATGTGCCCAGATTTTCCAGAAAAGAAATTTCCTTTTGGGGTCCTATAATTCCGTATTTTTTCCGAACTTCACTGCATTTTGACTATGATGGTTATATCTGTGTTGTTTGCATGTATTGAACGTCGGCTAATCGCTATAAGTCGATTAGTCGGGGTTATACATGATCTGTAATGTGCTGGAATGTGTATATAAATATGTTGGATTGTCGCGGGTGAATAGCCGGGGGTTGTGAGACGAGAGTTTTCTTTTCTTGCAATTCATGTAAATTTGTAAATTGATGTAATAATTATTTGTATGGCCGCACAACCGGGTCGGGGTTGTAGCCGTCATTGTATAATTTCTTTTTACTGTTTTTGCTCCTAGGATAGACCCATGGAGGGGTGCACAAACTACCGGGTATGCCGAAGTGTCGAGTGGCCTACTCATGGTGATGAGGGAGGTTGCTACGCTTCGGGTACTTGGCGGGTAGTTTGTCGCACCCGTAGGGGTCTTGGGTGGGGTATTGGCTATTCACCGTGACCGTGTAATCTGTTTTTTGTTACAGGCTCGTACAAATTACAGATTCCTAGTATATCCAATATTTTTATCTGTGATCTGAAATGTCTATCATTGCTTTCTATTTAGGCGTTGCTTATGTTTTACAGACGCGCTAGCCCAGCCCCCGCTCTGTCGTTAGTTAAGTAACCTAACGGGTAATGACGGGGCCCAGTGGCGAATGCGAATGGCATAAGCGTACGTCATATTTTGGTTGTTTTCTGCAATGGTAGGATTAAATGATGGGACGCATTAAAAGAACTAATGCAAGAATATCACGCATTAAAAGAACTAATGCAAGATAATAAACCAAGTTAAAGTCGTTGGAACACTTTCGAAAAACCACTCGGTTCTTTTCAAAACAACTTTTAAAATACGGAGTTTGAGCCACTCCATTTAAAAGCTATCTCGTTCCATCGACTAAATCAAGTTCACTACGTTCACGGTTTTGCCAAAACCATTCGTAGCCCTCCGTCGTTTCACATGAATAGTCAATAGTATTCAAGCTGTGTTTGTTGGCCAAAGTCAAGGCATAGTGATTGGTAGCTATTGGGTATTCATGTGCAGCATAGATAGATGCGTTGGTTTGGAATAGTCGTACTGCCTTGTTGGCCAAAGTCAAGGGTATGTGCGGATGGATTCAAATTAACCTGGAGAACGACGGGTAGAACTTGACATGTGACTTATGATTTGTTGGCCAAAGTCAAGGTCATAAGAGCATGGGGCAAAAATCCACATCGGGAGTTTCACAAGTACTGAAACTTGCTAGATTTGCATACCATTTGGAGTGTGATGATTCTGGTAGGATTCCTTCAGTTTCGTCACGCGATGATATTTGGATCCCGATCCTACAGTGAGTATATGCTACTCCTCGGGAAAATTCTCGCTTAACGATCAATGCTATAAACCTAGTAGGTGCCTAGAAAGGTGTTAGCGGGGCTACGCCCCCAGGGAAAAGAGGTTCTCTAATTAAGGAACTTCGCGAAAGCGTTGGAAAACCTCCCTCGAAGTACCGACACCAGCCTGGCCGAACGGTTAAGCAAGTATTGTACGGTGGGATTGATCCTGACTAATTCTTCCTTTATGGTTTGAGGAGGGATTCGAGAAACAGTGGGAGCCATCCTGTTTAGACAAACTAAAAACCACTCTAAACTTGCAAGAGCATCATGCTGAGTGTTTCTTCTTCTCTCCAAATTGCAGCGACCAATCAACATGACTGGACTTAAGTTACTCCTAGATAAAAACAAACTGACAGGGCCAAACTACAAAGATTGGCTCAGGAATGTCAAGATAGCAATCACTTATGACAAGCTGGGGTATCTTCTTACCACCAAAGCTCCCCCTGTCCCTGGTCCAACTTCCAGTGTCGCGGATAAGGAAATCCGCAAGACTTGGGAGATTGATAGCGCGAAGGCCAAGTGCCTCTTGCTTGCCTCGATGGACAACGAACATCAGAGGAGGCATGAGAATATGGACATGGAATCCATATTGCTCCATACAAAAGAACTGTATGGAGAGCAATCTCGTATCGCAAGATACGAAGCGTCGAGAAAGTTATTTTCGACAAGAATGGCCGTCGGATCATCAGTAGCCGAGCACGTGCTAAAGATGATCGGCTACATTGAGGAGCTCGCTGACCTAGGGATCACATTGGAGAGTGAGCTATATACAGATATAGTTCTCCAGTCCCTTCCTTCCACTTACGCCCAGTTTATACTGAACTTCAACCTACAAGAAAAAGAGGTTGAACTATCAGAGCTCCTCAACATGCTGAGGAGCGCAGAGGGCACCCTACAGAAAGGTAGGGATACATCCACTTTGTTTGTAGGAGGATCATCTTCTTCTAGGTCCAAGGCGAAAGCCAAGGGAAAGAAGAAGAAGGCCCCCGCCAAACCAAGGGGCGGTGTTAGTAAGATGGATACGAAGGGAAAAGGAAAAGCAACGAAAATAGCGGGGAAGCTTGTGGATAAGGAAGAATGCTTCTATTGTCATAAGAAAGGACACTGGAAGAATGATTGCAGGGCCTGGAAGGCCAGAACACAGGAATTGAAGCAGGTTGCAGCTTCAGCTTCAGGTGTGTATGTTATTGAAAACTGTCTTTCAATAAACTCTACTTCCTGGGTATTGGATACCGGATCAGGATCTCATATCTGTAATTCTTTGCAGGCGTTGAGAAACCGTAGGGTTTTGAAGGAAGGTGACATGACCCTCAGAGTTGCGAACGGAGCTAGCATGGATGCTAAAGCCGTGGGGGACTATCACCTGGGAATGTCAGATGGACATCTTTTGGTTTTGCGTAATTGCTTTTTTGTACCCAACGCAACTTGTAATATCATTTCTGTATCTTTAGTTTCTAAAGAAGGTTATGAATTTGCGTTTGTAAGTAATGTTGTAAACATTCACCTTAATCAAGTTCTGATTGGGTCAGGTACATTGAGTAATGGTATATACGTATTGAACCAACCACAGATTTTTAATGTCCAGAATACACACAAAAGAAAGTCTCCAGAAATAAATCAGACTTTCTTATGGCATTGTAGATTGGGTCACATCAATGAGAGAAGGTTGACGAAGTTACATACAGAAGGGTATTTGAATGCGTTCGAATATCAGTCATATGCCACTTGTCAATCCTGTCTCAAAGGAAAGATGACAAAGACTCCGTTTACTGGACATGGAGTAAGAGCGAGCGAGCTCTTGGGACTCGTACACAGTGACGTGTGCGGTCCAATGTCTACACATGCCCGAAGCGGACATTCTTACTTCATTACTTTTACGGATGACTTCTCGAGGTACGGTTATGTCTTCTTAATGAAACATAAGTCCGAGGCTTTTGGAAAATTCCAGGAGTATAAGAATGAAGTAGAGAAACAGACCGGCAAAAGTATTAAGATTCTAAGATCGGATCGAGGTGGAGAATACTTAAGTGCCGAATTCCTGGACTATTTAAAAGAGAACGGAATTCTCTCTCAGCTTACTCCTCCTTACACCCCGCAACATAACGGTGTATCGGAGAGACGGAACCGAACCCTATTGGATATGGTGCGGTCCATGATGGGTAACGCTGAGTTACCGCGATCATTCTGGGGATATGCGCTAGAATCAGCTGCGTACCTTTTGAACCGAGTTCCGACTAAGACTGTGCCTTCCACACCATATGAAATGTGGTGTGGGAAGAGACCCTATCTTAAGCACATTAAGACATGGGGATGTCCGGCTTTTGTCAAAAAGCAGCATGCGGACAAGCTCGACGCACGCTCAGTACAGTGCAAGTTTGTGGGGTATCCAAAGAACTCAAAAGGATATTTCTTCTACTGTGAAGAGGAACAAAAAGTTCTTGTTTCTCGTCATGCCTACTTCTTGGAAACTGAGTTTTTGGAAAACCAGATAAGTGGGAGCACAGTAGAACTGGAAGAAATTCCAGAACCACAGACTGTTACTGAAAGGTTAGTGGAACCAGAGGGTTCAACAGAACAGGACATTCCTACGCCGCTCCGCAGAAGTAGTAGGCAGTCTCATCCGCCCGAGAGATACTTCGGTTTTCTCATAGACGGGGATAGAGAGGATTGCATCATAGATTATGATGAGCCTACTAGCTTCCAGCAGGCCGTTCAGAGCGTTGACTCAGTGAAATGGCTGGATGCAATGCGGACCGAAATGGAGTCCATGTACACCAACAAGGTATGGACGTTGGACATTGCTCCAGACGGGGTAAAACCCGTAGGATGCAAGTGGATCTTCAAAAGGAAGATTGGTGTAGATGGACAGGTTGAGACCTATAAAGCTAGGCTGGTAGCAAAGGGTTTTCGTCAAAGACCTGGCTTGGACTATGACGAAACCTTTTGTCCAGTAGCCATGCTGAAATCCATTCGGATCCTTCTTGCCATTGCTGCCTTCCACGATTATGAGATTTGGCAAATGGACGTAAAGACAGCTTTTCTAAATGGAAATTTAGAGGAGTGTGTCTATATGGACCAGCCAGATGGTTTCATTCAGAGTGGGAGCAGCGGAAAGGTGTGCAAGTTGCTTAAGTCCATCTATGGACTAAAGCAGGCATCGCGGAGTTGGAACATCTGCTTTGATGAGACGGTCAAAGAATTTGGCTTTATCAATAATCCAGATGAGCCATGCATCTATAGTAGATTTGTAGCGAGAACTGCAGTATTCCTCGTTTTATACGTGGATGACATTCTCTTAATAGGAAATGACATTCCTATGCTACAATCTGTCAAGGGGTTCTTGTCACACAGGTTCTCCATGAAAGACCTGGGTGATGCCTCATACATTCTGGGTATCCGGATCTACCGTGACAGATCCAAGAGGATATTAGGACTTTCACAGACCAGGTACATCGACACCATACTGAAGAGATTCAGTATGGAAGATTCCAAGCGCGGTAACCTACCGGCTTGTCACGGGATCACCCTCTCTAAAGAGATGTCTCCCAAGACTGATTTGGAGAGGGATCGCATGCCTATTATACCCTACGCTTCTGCGGTAGGCTCTATAATGTATGCGATGTTGTGTACCAGACCGGATGTAGCTTATGCACTGAGTGTGGTAAGCCGGTATCAGTCAAACCCTGGGGAGAAACATTGGATAGCAGTAAAGAACATTCTCAAGTACCTGAGAAGGACTAAGGAGATGTTCTTGGTGTATGGCGGAAAGGACCTCCAGATCGAGGCCTTTGCTGACTCCAGCTTCCAGAGTGACAAGGATGATTCCAAGTCCATGTCGGGTTTTGTCTTCACCCTCAATGGAGGGGCGGTGTGTTGGAAGAGTTCCAAACAAGAAACCGTTGCAGACTCGACGATGGAAGCGGAATACATCGCTGCATCAGATGCCGCAAAAGAAGCTGTCTGGATGAGGAAGTTCTTGAAAGAACTTCAGGTGGTTCCGTCCATTGTTGATCCAATACCTCTGTATTGCGACAACAACGGGGCTATAGCTTTAGCGAAGGAACCCAGGTCCCATCAGAGATCCAGGCACATCTTGAGGCGGTATCACCTGATCAGGGAGATCGTGGATCGCCAGGAGATCGAGGTTCGGAGTGTCGCTTCGGAAGACAACACTGCAGATCCATTCACCAAGGCCCTACCCCAGACTCAGTTCGAGCGGCTGATCGAGATGATAGGTCTTCGATACGCTAGTACATGGCCTTAGTGCAAGTGGGAGATTGTTAGTGTATATGCCCTAGAGGCCATTACTGTATCATACTAGTATGTATATAACTTAATGGAAGCTTGGGATATTCACCTTGTATATACAATCTTGCTCAAAATGGTAGTATGCTACTTGGTTTATTTCTACTTCAATGTGTACATGTGTTTATCTTTGTATATTGCTTATACACATTAGTGGAGCCCTTAGGATCTTTGCTTGATTACCAGCGATGTGATGGCCGTCACACTAGTGGGGCTGGGTAATCTAGAAGCACATCCTTATGCAGGTCCCTGGTCGCAGGACTATCGAGACAGGGCATCGATACTCCGGAGTAGACCAGCGCATGCGCTTCTCATCCCAGTGTGGGAGACGGTCTGTCCCACAGCCGTCAGTACGTCGTACTTGAGATAGTATGCGGGTGCCCGTTAGGTTACGGGTACACTGGACAGGACTCGTCGGGAACTGACCAGTTGGTATTATACCTATCGTCAGTTATCAGTTCCCAGGTGACATGAGTACAGCTTAGTCCGCTGACTTGACACTGTCACTTCGCCTCGGGTGTGTTCCCACTGTACTTTGATCACTACCCTACCACGGCTCAAAGGAGTCGTGCAAACAGGTGGTGGTTGGGTGCAGTCCCGAAGCACTTGGAGGCAG
The DNA here is from genome assembly GCA_030015575.1 of Agapanthus africanus. NCBI lineage: Eukaryota > Viridiplantae > Streptophyta > Magnoliopsida > Asparagales > Amaryllidaceae > Agapanthus > Agapanthus africanus. Next base: position 347,743,483 of record JASDDO010000022.1, read on the forward strand.
TGACGGTTAGACAGGATTCGTCTCTCCCGGTATTGGGGGTTGACATCGCGCTGTGTCTAGGAGAGCCATTATACGAGTAGTCCCTGGCCAGGGCAAACGAGATATACTGGTAGGTTTCCAGTGTTATCTCAGGGTGTTTTGGGCTTCGCTCCGGCACGACTTGTACCGCTATTGGGGGACTGACGTTTACCGCCCCCTAGGCCCGCCATGCGATGTATCAGACGAACAGACCGGACTGTACGGAGAATGTCACATTCAGGCTCAGTAGGAGTTCAGATGGGTTTCGCCTCGTCGGTCTTCTTGTCGGCATTACCTGGGGACCGTTACGCACAGCTAGTGCCGCTTGCGGTCTGTGGTTAAACCCACTGCCAGCGTAGTGTCGAGTCTTTAGAGTCCCACACAGAAAGCTTTTCGCCTTTAGGCAAAAGAGTAGAGGTCGCATGGTATTGCGACAAGTCGCATGGTTTTGCGACAGGGTTCGGTCACATCCGTGCACTTGTGCACGTACAGTGTCCGGACAGTTTACACTAGCGGGCTTTGGTTTAAGCCAGATCCTAGTGTACTTTATGGGATGGGATTTATCCAGTTTGCATTCGTGTTCCTCGGAACGCGGATGCGGGTGTGTATGCACAGTTGACAGGGAGGCACAGACAGCGGATTCTCATTAGGGTTGTTGACAGTTGACCGTTGACTTTTTGACTTTTTGCTCAACCCTAATGAGAATATGATATGTGATTAACTATTATATTAATTAAGTATTATGGTGATATGGTTGTTGACTTGTTGACTTTTGTTGACTTGTTGACTTTGTTGACTTTTGTTGACTTGTTGACCGGTTGACTAGGCTTGACTAGTTGACCATCATGATAACCATGGTTATCATTTCATGCCAAAGACTTTTTTCTTGCTTATTCATTTGAGTAAAATGAGTGCATGACATGATAAGGTTATGGTTGCTTCCTACCATCACATAAGACTTTTTTGATATGATGAGTTATCATTTCTTTTGGATTATGAGAGGGTGAGAGACAAAAGAGTTGCTCATTCATTCTTGCTCATTCTCTCTCTTGTTCTTGAGCTCTCCTCTTGCTCTCACTCTCAACCTCTTGCTCCCTCTCTTGATCTATGGTTCTCTTGTCTCATGAGTTGAGAATCAAGAACCATAGATAAAATCCCATTCTAAATCATCCCTACTCATTCTAGTTCACTAGGTTTAGCAAACCAAGTGAACTAGTTTCTTCAAAGAACGAAGAAGGAGCTAAAGGTTGGAGCTTTCAAGTGGATCTATCTTCGGCGTACGGAGACGACGAGAAGGAGCCATCGGACCACCACCGGAGCTTGAAGAGAAGGAGTTCAAGAAAAGCTAGGTATAACCATCTTCATCCGAGTAGCTAAATCTCTTTAGCTTAGTAAGCTAGTTTTAGTTTAGGTAAAGATCCCGACCTAGCATAGTCCATGTTGCCTCTTGCGTTAAAATTTTGATTTTATACCGTTTCCGCCTCCCCGTAAGAACCGGGGGTCGCAACGTGGACTTACAGCTTATGCACTGAGTGTGGTAAGCAGGTATCAGTCAAACCCTGGGGAGAAACATTGGATAGCAGTAAAGAACATTCTCAAGTACCTGAGAAGGACTAAGGAGATGTTCTTGGTGTATGGCGGAAAAGACCTGCAGATTGAGGCCTTTGCTGACTCCAGCTTCCAGAGTGACAAGGATGATTCCAAGTCCATGTCGGGTTTTGTCTTCACCCTCAATGGAGGGGCGGTGTGTTGGAAGAGCTCCAAACAAGAAACCGTTGCTGACTCGACGATGGAAGCGGAATACATCGCTGCATCTGATGCCGCAAAAGAAGCTGTCTGGATGAGGAAGTTCTTGAGAGAACTTCAGGTGGTTCCGTCCATTGTTGACCCAATACCTCTGTATTGCGACAACAACGGGGCTATAGCTTTAGCGAAGGAACCCAGGTCCCATCAGAAATCCAGACACATCTTAAGGCGGTATCACCTGATCAGGGAGATCGTAGATCGCCCGGAGATCGAGGTCCGGAGAGTTGCATCAGAGGATAACACAGCAGATCCATTCACCAAGGCCTTGCCCCAGACTCAGTTCGAGCGGCTGATCGAGATGATAGGTCTTCGATACGCCAGTACATGGCCTTAGTGCAAGTGGGAGATTGTTAGTGTATATGCCCTAGAGGCCATTATTGTATCGTACTAGTTTGTATATTACTTGATGGAAGCTTGGGATATTCACAGTAGTATATACAATCTTGCTCGAAATGGTAGTATGCTACTTGGTTTGTCTCTACTTTAATATGTGCATGTGTTTCTTTTAGCATATTGCTGATATACATATTAGTAGAGCCCTTAGGATCTTTGCTTGATTACCAGCGTTGTGATGGCGCTCGCACTCGTGGGAGGTGGGTGATCTATAAGCACATCCTTATACAGGTCCCTAGTCGTTGGACTATCGAGACAGGGCATCGATACTCCGGCGTAGACTAGTGTATGCGCTTCTCATCCCAGTGTGGGAGACGGTCTGTCCCACAGCCGTCAGTACGTCGTACTTGAGATAGTATACGGGTGCTCATTGGGTTACGAGTACACTGGACAGGACTCGTCGGGGACTGTTGGTTGGTATTATACCTATCGTCAGTTATCAGTTCCCAGGTGACATGAGTACAGCTTAGTCCGTTGACTTGACACTGTCACTTCGCCTCGAGTGTGTTCCCACTGCACTTTGATTACTACCCTACCACGGCTCAAAGGAGTCGTGCAAACAGGTAATTTTTGGGTGCAGTCCCGAAGCACTTGGAGGCAGTGACGGTTAGACAGGATTCGTCTCTCCCGGTATTGGGGGTTGACATCGCGCTGTGTCCAGGAGAGCCATTACACGAGTAGTCCCTGGCCAGGGCAAGCGAGATATACTGGTAGGTTTCCAGTGTTATCTCAGGGTGTTCTGGGCTTCACTCCGGCACGACTTGTACCGCTATTAGGGGACTGACGTTCACCGCCCCCTAGGCCCGCCATGCGATGTATCAGACGAACAGACCGGACTGTACGGAGATTGTCACATACAGGCTCAGTAGGAGTTCAGATGGGGTTCACCTCGTCAGTCTTCTTATCGACATCTACCTGGGGACCGTTACGTACAGCTAGTGCCGCTTGCGGTCTGTGGTTAAACCTACTGCCAGCGTAGTGTCGAGTCTTTAGAGTCCCACAAAGAGAGCTTTTCGCCTTTAGGCAAAATAAGTAGAGGTCGCATGGTTTTGCGACAGGGTTCGTTCACATCCGCGCACTTGTGCACGTTTGCTGTCCGGGCAGTTTATACTAGCGGGCTTTGGTTTAAGCCGGATCCTAGTATATGATTTGGGATTGGTTTTTCTCATTGTATTCGTGTTCCTCGGATCACGAAAACGGGTAAGTATGCACAGTTGCTTGAGACAGAGGGAGAGGACTTTGATTAGGGTTAATGACTATTGTCATTTTATTAACCCTAATGATTATGTGTGTATTATCGTGAATTGATAATTAGTTTAATAATTGTGCATGGTTATGGTTGTTGACCATTTGACCTTATTGACTTGTTGACCTAGGTTGACAATTTGACCATCATCATTTCTTTTGGAAGATGCTTTTTGATCCTTGCAAATTGAAATGATAATGGTCAGGTCATGATTAACCATGACAATTATCTAGCTAATTATTTAATTAAAATAATATAAACATATTAGTAAGAATGGCTCACATTATTCTCATTCTATCATATCTTTTCTCTCTCTTGTTCTCCCTCTCCCTCAAGCTCTCTCCCTCTCATGTGTTGAGAAACACTTGAACTTGAGAAAAACCCTCTCTTGATCTTCTCTACTCTCATCTAGGGTTGAAGGACTAGCACTTCTTGAACCCTAGTTACTTCTAGCTTGGAGTTGAAGCCAAAGGTTGAGGCTTTCGGGTGGATCTTTCTTCGGCGTGAGAAGACGAGCAAGGTGACCTCCTTCCACCACTCCAAGGAGCAAGGAGAGAAGGACTTAGAGCCCAAGGTATAACCTTTCTACCACTTAGCTAGTTACTAGTTAGCTTTAGCAAGTTTTTGATTAGCAAAGATCCTTCTAGCTATAGTCCATGTTGCCTAAGTTCATAAAAATCCGATTTTTATTCCGTTTTCCGCCTCCCCGCAAGCACCGGGGTGGGCAACGTGGACTTACAAACTGTGCCCAGCATCGGCACTTAAATCCTCATATATATCGGGCTCCGTCAGTCCGGACCAGCCCACGGGCTCCGTCTGCGGAATCGGACCTCGGCCCCAGCTGTACGCCCATATCCATCTATCGACTCTGGTCGGTATCCTCCGGATAACTGCAAGGTCCAACCAATCACCGGTATGTACTCGCCCGCCTCCAGGCTCTGTAAGTCCACGTTGCTCACCCCAGTTCTTACGGGGAGGCGGAAACGGCGAAAAACAATAATTTGGCGCAAGGCAACATGGACTCAAAAGCAAGGATCTTGGATAAACTAGAAACTAGCAAACATGTATAGGCTTTAACTACTATGCTGTAGAAAATATACCTCACGGAGCCGGTCCTTCGGGTCTTCCCTCCGCTGTCCGGCTCGTCCATCCAAGCTCCGAGGGTCGATCCGGATCTAGGTCACCTCCGCGGCCTTCTTGAGTCGAAGACGATCCACCCGAGAGTTGTACACTAAGCTCCGCCTCAAGCCGAGGCAACTAGGGCAAAGAGATTGCTAATCTAAATGCCTTAGGTTGTGTAGAAGAGAAGGATGGAAGTGTTTGTCTATCTGGAATCTTTTTCTCTCAACACATGAGATCAAAAGAATATTCAAGAGGAGGAAGATGAAGGAGAAAACTTAGCAACCATGGAGCTTTTCTTTTCTTCTCATTTCAAGAGAGAGAATGAGAAGAGAATAATGAAAAGATTAACCCAAATGAAATGAACCATGGTTCCAATAATACACTAAAATCATCATTACTAATCCTATCATGATAAAGTTGATGGCACATTGAATTGACCATTATCATAACTCAAGAATTAAAAAGAAAATGAAAGAAGAGTGTAGATCTCTCTTGAAGGTCAATGGTCAACACGGTCAACGGGTCAACAAAGTCAAGAGAGGTCTAAGTGGTCAAATGGTCAATGCAATTAGCCATCACTAAACTATCACTAAAAGGATTAGTAAACAATGTCTCCGGCTCATAACGGTTTTGACCAAACAAATTGTCCAAAACCCTAATGAGTGTGCCACATTACGGTTTTGGCCGGACCAACTGCCAAAACCCTAATGGGGCACCTCCTCCTTCATCGCTTCTCAAAACTGTGCATACACAATGCACAGAAGACAAATCAAATCCATCTGTGCAATACTAGGATCTAGCTTAAACCAAAGCCCACTAGTATTGCCTGCCCGAACAGCATACGCACACAAGTGCACGTAAGTGATCGTAGCCCTGCCGTAAAACCATACTGCCTCTACACGTTTCGCTCAATGCAGGGAAACTCTCTGTGTGGGACTCTAAAGACTCGATACTACGCTGGCAGTGGGTTTAACCACAGACCGCAAGCGGCACTGGCTGTACTTAACGGTCCCCAGGTAGAAGTCGATAAGAAGGCCGATAAGGTAAACCCATCCGAACTCCTACTGAGCCTTTATGTGACAATCTCCGTACAGTCCGGTCTGTTCGTCTGATACATCGTATGGCGGGCCTAGGGGGCGGAGAACGTCAGTCCCCTAATAGCGGTACAAGTCATGTCGGAGTGTAGCACAGAACACCCTGAGATAACACTGCAAACCTACCAGTATATCTCGCTTGCCCTGGCAAGGGACTACTTGTGAAATGGCTCTCCTAGACACAGCGCGATGTCAACCCCCAACACCGGGAGAGACGAATCCTGTCTAACCGTCACTGTCTCTAAGTGCTTCGGGACTGCACCCAACTACTACCTGTTTGCACGACTCCTTTGAGCCATGGTAGGGTAGTAATCTAAGTACAGTGGGAACACACTCGAGGCGAAGTGACAGTGTCAAGTCGGCGGACTAAGCTGTACTCATGTCACCTGGGAACTGATAACTGACGATAGGTAAAATACGAACCAACAGTTCCCGACGAGTCCTGTCCAGTATACTCGTAACCTAACGATCACCCATATACTATCTCATGTACGACGCACTGACGGCTGTGGGACAGACCGTCTCCCCTGCTGGGATGAGAAGCGCATATACTAGTCTACTCCGTAGTATCGATGCCCTGTCTCGATAGTCCTACGACTAGGGACCTGTATAAGGATGTGCTTATAGATTACCCAGCCCCCACGAGTGTGAGCGCCATCACAACGCTGGTAATCAAGCAAAAATCCTAAGGGCTCTACTAATATGTATATAAGCGATATGCTAAAAGAAACACATGCACATATTGAAGTAGAGACAAACCAAGTAGCATACTACCATTTTGAGCAAGATTGTCTATACAACTATGAATATCCCAAGCTTCCATTAAGTAAAATACAAGCTAGTATGATACAATAATGGCCTCTAGGGCATATACACTAACAATCTCCCACTTGCACTAAGGCCATGTACTAGCGTATCGAAGACCTATCATCTCGATCAGCCGCTCGAACTGAGTCTGGGGTAGGGCCTTCGTGAGTGGATCTGCAGTGTTGTTCTCCGTATTTACTCTCTTCCCCTTGATCTCCCGGCGATCTACGATCTCCCTGATCAGGTGGTACCGCCTCAAAATGTGCCTAGACTTTTGATGGGACCTGGGTTCCTTCGCTAAAGCTATAGCGCCGTTGTTGTCGCAATACTGCGTTATTGGATCAACAATGGTAGGAACCACCTGAAACTCCGTGAGGAACTTCTTCATCCAGACAACTTCCTTTGCGGCATCGCAAGCAGCTATGTACTCCGCTTTCAAAGTTGAGTCAGCAACGGTCTCCTGCTTGGAACTCTTCCAGCAAACCGCCCCTCCATTGAGGGTAAAGACATAACCCGACATGGACTTGGAGTCATCCTTGTCACTCTGGAAGCTGGAGTCGGCAAAGGCCTCGAGCTGGAGGTCTTTTCCGCCATACACCAAGAACATCTCCTTAGTCCTTCTCAGGTACTTGAGAATGTTCTTTACCGCTATCCAGTGTTTCTCCCTTGGGTTCGACGGATACCGGCTTACAACGCTCAATGCATATGCTACATCTGGTCTGGTACATAACATCGCATACATTATAGAGCATACCGCAGAAGTGTAGGGTATAATAGACATGCGATCCCTTTCCAAATCAGTCTTGGAAGACATCTCTTTGGAGAGGGTGATCCCGTGACAAGCCGGAAAATTACCGCTCTTGGAATCTTCCATACTGAATCTTTTCAGTATGGTGTCGATGTACCTTGACTGTGAAAGTCCCAACATCCTCTTAGATCTATCACGATAGATCTGGATCCCCAGAATGTAGTTGGCATCGCCCAGGTCCTTCATGGAGAACCTCTGCGACAAGAATCCTTTGACTGACTGTAGCATAGGAATATCATTTCCTATTAGGAGAATGTCATCCACATACAAGACGAGGAATACTACAGTTCTCCCTACAATCTTACTGTAAATGCATGGTTCATCTGGGTTTTTGATAAAGTCGAATCCTTTGACAGTATCATCAAAGCAGATGTTCCAACTCCGCGATGCCTGCTTAAGTCCATAGATGGACTTTAGCAACTTGCACACTTTACCGCTGCTCCCACTCAGAATGAATCCTTCTGGCTGATCCATATTGACGCACTCTTCCAAATTTCGATTTCGGAAAGCCGTCTTTACGTCTATCTGCCAGATTTCATAATCGTGGAAGGCAGCAATGGCAAGAAAGATCCGAATGGATTTAAGCATAGCCACTGGAGAAAAGGTCTCGTCATAGTCCAAACCAGGTCTTTGATGAAAACCCTTTGCAACAAGTCTAGCTTTATAGGTTTCAACCTACCCATCTACACCAATCTTCTTTCTGAAGATCCATTTGCAGCCTACGGGTTTTACCCCTTCTGGAGCAAAGTCCAAAGTCCAAACTTTGTTGGTGTACATGGACTCCATCTCGGCCCGTATTGCATCCAGCCATTTTACCGAGTCGCCGCTCTGAATGGCTTTCTGGAAGCTAGTAGGCTCACCATAATCGATAGTGCAATCCTCTCTATCCCTATCTATGAGAAAACCGTAGTATCTCTCGGAAGGATGAGACTGCCTACTACTCCTGCGGAGTGGCGTAGGAATGTCCTGTTCTTTCGAACCCTCTGGTTCTACTAAGCTTTCAGTAATAGCTCGTGGTTCTGGAATTTCTTCTAGTTCTATTGCGCTCCCACTTATCTGATTTTCCAAAAACTCAGTTTCCAAGAAGCGGGCATGACGAGAAACAAAAACCTTTTGTTCCTCTGCGTAATAGAAAAGATACCCCATGGAGTTCTTTGGGTATCCCATAAACTTACACTATACTGAATGTGCCTCGAGATTGTCCGCATGCTTCTTTTTTACAAAAGTTGGACATCCCCATGTCTTAAAAGTGTTTAAGACTGGGTTTCTTCCCACTCCACATCTGATATGGTGTGGTAGGCACTGACTTAGTAGGAACTTGGTTCAAAAGATATGCAGTTGTTTCTAGTGCATAACTCTAGAAGGATCGCGGCAACTCAGCCTTACTTATCATGGAATGATTCATATCCAATAGGGTTCGATTCCTCCTTTCCGATACACCGTTGTGTTGTGGTGTCTATGGAGGAGTAAGCTGAGAGAGAATTCCATTCCCTTTTAAGAAGCCCAGAAACTCGGCACTTAAGTATTCACCACCTCGATCAGATCTCAGTGTCTTGATACTTTTGCCTGTTTGTTTTTCAACTTCATTCTTGTATTCCTGAAATTTCTCAAAGGCCTCGGATTTATGCTTCATTAGGAAGACAGGCCCATACCTAGAGAAATCATCTGTGAAAGTAATGAAGTATGAATAACCACTTCGCGCATGTGTAGACATTGGACCACACACATCACTGTGTATGAGTCCCAAGAGCTCGCTCACTCTTTCTCCGTGTCCAGTGAACGGAGTCTTTGTCATCTTTCCCATGAGACAAGAATCACAAATGGCATAAGACTGGTACTCGAACGGATCCAAGTATCCTTCTTTATGTAACTTTGTCAACCGTGTCTCATTAATGTGACCCAGTCTACAATGCCATAAGAACGCCTGATTTGTTTCCGGAGACTTTCTTTTAAGTGTGTTCTGGACACTGAAGACCTGAGCTTGATTCAAAATGTATATACCGTATTTCAATGTACCTGACCCAATCAGTACTTGATTTAGGTGGATGTTTACTACATCACTTACAAAAGTAAAATCATATCCTTCCTTAGAAAGTAAGGATACAGATATGATGTTACAAGTCGCACCTGGTACAAAAAAACAGTCACGCAGAATCAATATCTGCCCAGTTGTCAGTCCTAGATGATATTCCCCTACGGATGAAGTTAACCCTACTTCCTGGGTATTGGATACCGGATCATGATCTCATATCTGTAAATCGTTACAGGCTTTGAGAAACCGTAGGGTTATCAGAAATTGTTAATGTATATGCCCTAGAGGCCAATACTATATCATACTAGCTTGTATATTACTTAATAGAAGCTTGGGATATTCACAATTGTATAGACAATCTTGCTCAAAATGGTAGTATGCTACTTGGTTTGTCTCTACTTCAATATGTGCATGTGTTTCTTTTAGCATTTCGCTTATATACATATTAGTAGAGCCCTTAGGATCTTTGCTTGATTACCAGCGTTGTGACGGCGCTCACACTCGTGGGGGCTGGGTAATCCATAAGCACATCCTTATACAGGTCCCTAGTCGTAGGACTATCGAGACAGGGCATCGATACTCCGGAGTAGAAGAGCGTATACGCTTCTCATCCCAGCAGGGGAGACGGTCTGTCCTACAGCCGTCAGTGCGTCGTACTTGAAATAGTATACGGGTGCTCGTTCGGTTACGAGTACACTGGACAGGACTCGTCGGGAACTGTTGGTTGGTATTATACCTATCGTCAGTTATCAGTTCCCAGGTGACATGAGTACAGCTTAGTCCGCCGACTTGACACTGTCACTTCGCCTCGAGTGTGTTCCCACTGTACTTAGATTACTACCCTACCACTGCTCAAAGGAGTCGTGCAAACAGGTTGTAGTTGGGTGCAGTCCCGAAGCACTTAGAGGCAGTGACGGTTAGACAGGATTCGTCTCTCCCGGTGTTGGGGGTTGACATCGCGCTGTGTCTAGGAGAGCCATTACACAATTAGTCCCTGGCCAGGGAAAGCGAGATATACTGGTAGGTTTCCAGTGTTATCTCAGGGTGTTCTGGGCTACACTCCGACACGACTTGTACCGCTATTAGGGGACTGACGTTCACCGCCCCCTAGGCCCGCCATGCGATGTATCAGACGAACAGACCGGACTGTACGGAGATTGTCACATACAGGCTCAGTAGGAGTTCGGATGGGTTTACCTCATCGGCCTTCTTATCGACATCTACCTGGGGACCGTTACGTACAGCTAGTGTCGCTTGCAGTCTGTGGTTAAACCCACAGCCAGCGTAGTGTCGAGTCTTTAGAGTCCCACACAGAGAGTTTCCCTGCATTGAACGAAACGTGTAGAGGCCGTATGGTTTTACGGCTGGGTTACGATCACTTACGTGCACTTGTGTGCATATGCTGTTCGGGCAGGCAATACTAGTGGGCTTTGGTTTAAGCCAGATCCTAGTATTGCACAGATGGATTTGATTTGTCTTCTGTGCATTCGCATTCTACGGAATGCGAATGTGGGTGTGTATGCACAGTTTTGAGGAGCGATGAAGGAGGAGGTGCCCCATTAGGGTTTTGGCAGTTGGTTCGGCCAAAACCGTAATGTGGCACACTCATTAGGGTTTTGACAATTCGTTTGGTCAAAACCGTTATGAGCCGGAGACAATGTTTACTAATCCTTTTAGTGATAGTTTAGTGATGGCTAATTGCATTGACCATTTGACCACTTAGACCTCTCTTGACTTTGTTGACCCATTGACCGTGTTGACCATTGACCTTCAAGAGAGATCTACACTCTTCTTTCATTTTCTTTTTAATTCTTGAGTTATGATAATGGTCAATTCAATGTGCCATCAACTTTATCACGATAGGATTAGTAATGATGATTTTAGTGTATTATTGGAACCATGGTTCTTTTCATTTGGGTTAATCTTTTCACTATTCTCTCTCTTGAAATGAGAAGAAAAGAAAAGCTCCATGGTTGCTAAGTTTTCTCCTTCATCTTCCTCCTCTTGAATATTCTTTTGATCTCATGTGTTGAGAGAAAAAGAATCCACATAGACAAACACTTCCATCCTTCTCTTCTACACAACCTAAGGCATTTAGATTAGCAATCTCTTTGCCCTAGTTGCCTCGGCTTGAGGCAGAGCTTAGTGTGCAACTCTCGGGTGGATCGTCTTCGACTCAAGAAGGCCGCGGGGGTGACCAAGATCCGGATCGACCCTCGGAGCGTGGATGGACGAGCCGGACAGCGGAGGGAAGACCCGAAGGACCGGTTCCGTGAGGTATATTTTCTACAGCATAGTAGTTAAAGCTTCTACTTGTTTGCTAGTTTCTAGTTTAGCCAAGATCCTTGCTTTTGAGTCCATGTTGCCTTGCGCCAAATTATTGTTTTTCGCCGTTTCCGCCTCCCCGTAAGAACCGGGTTGAGCAACGTGGACTTACATTGGTATCAGAGCCTAGCTAAACATAAACTAGCAAGTTAGCAAAGTGTTAAGAATATCGATCGGAAAAAAGTCGCAAAACACAAGTTTCTGTCGAATTTTTATACTGCTCTAAAATTTTTTTAACATACATGAAAATTCGACTCAGGGTTTTTTAAAACCAAAGAAGAAAACCGGTCCACTGAACCGACCAAACCGCCGCGGTTCCGCGGCAAGAACATGCTTCTTGCCGATTTGACTCGGTCGTGGACCGGGTTTCTTGAAGTGTTTTTATTTGGGAGTTTTGGGATTTTTAGTACATGTTGTTTCTGCCGAGATTTTCCAGAGCACAAATTGAATTTTGGGGTGGTTATAAATCCGTATTTTGATCGATATTCCGTACTCTTTGGCTAATGAATATTATATGTTATGTGATATATGTATTGAACGTCCGCTAATCGCTATACGTCGATTAGTGGGGGTTATACATATCTGTGATCTGAAATGTTGATAGTTTGTGTATATGAACTCGTTGGATTGTCGCGGATGAATAGCCGGGAATGGATGTGAGATGAGAGCTTCCTTTTTCTTTCATTCATTGTAAAATTTTTAAACTGATGTAATATTATTTGTTTGGCCGCACAACCGGGTCGGGGTTGTAGCCGTCATTGTATAATTTCTTTTTACTGTTTTTGCTCCTAGGATAGACCCAAGGTGGGGTGCACAAACTACCGGGTATCTCGAATTGCCGAGTGGCCTACTCATGGTGTTGAGGGAGGTTGCTTCGCTTCGGGTACTTGGCGGGTAGTTTGCCGCACCTGTAGGGGTCTAGGGTGGGGTTTGGCTATTCATCGCGACCGTGTAATCCGCTTTTCGTTGCAGGCTCGAACGAATCGCGGGTTCCTAGTATATCCAAAGTGTTCATCTATGATCTGTAATAGCTATCATTGCTATATATCTATATATGATATCTATTTAGGTGTTTCTTATGTTTTGCATCCGCGCTAGTCCAGCCCCCGCTCTGTCGTTAGTTAAGTAACCTAACGGGTGATGACGGGACCCCGTGGCGAATGCGGATGGCATAAGCGTACGCCATATTTTGGTTGTTTTCTGCAATGGTAGGATTAAATGATGGGACGCATTGGAATTAATGAAAGAAAATAAACCAAGTAAAAGTCGTTGGAACACTTTGAAAACCACTCGGTTCTTTTTCAAAAACCAGTATTTTAAACGCGGAGCTTGAACCACTCCTTTTAAAAGCTATCTCGTTCCATCGACTATATCAAGTTCACTACGTTCACGGTTTCGCCAAAATCATCCGTAGCCCTCCGTCGTTTCATATGAATATTCAACAGTATTCAAGCTGTGTTTGTTGACCTTAGTCAAGGCACAGTGTTTGGTAGCTGGTGGGTATTCATATGTTGCATAGATAGAATGCGTTGGTTTGGGATAGTCGTATTGCTTTGTTGGCCATAGTCAAGGGTATATACGGGTGGGTTCAAATTAACCTGGACAACGACGGGTAGAACTTGACATGTGACATATGATTTGTTGGCCTTAGTCAAGGTCATAAGAGCATGGGGCAAAAATTCACATCGGGGGTTTCATAAGTACTGAAACTTGCTAGCAGTGCATACCATTTGGAGTGTGATGATTCTAGTAGGATTCCTTCGGTTTTATCACAAGATGATATTTGGATCCCGATCCTACTGTGAGTATATGCTACTCCTCGGGAAAACTCTCACTTAACGATCAATGCTATAAACCTAGTAGGTGTCTAGAAAAGTGTTAGCGGGGTTACGCCCACAGGGAAAAGGGGTTACTTAATTAAGGAACTTCGCGAAAGCGTTGGAAAACCTCCCTCGAAGTACCGACACTGGCCTGGCTGAACGGTTAAGCAAGAATTGTACGGTGAGATTGATCCCGACTAATTCTTCCTTTATGGTTTGAGGAGGGATTCGAGAGACAGTGGGAGCCATCCTGTTTAGATAAATTAAAAACCAATCTAAACTTGCAAGAGCATCATGCTAAGTGTTTTCTTTTCTCTCTCTTAATTGCAGGCTCAATCGGCAAAATCCTTCGATCATCTTGCCGAGGGCAACCATACCGGGTCCACCATGTACCCGCAATCGGCTCGTCCGCTCCTCGAATCGGGTTTCACGTGTCGCTCTCAGCACCGAGAAAACACATGGTGGATGCACAGAAATATCATATCAAGGGTAACCGGGTTTTTAAAACAATGACATATTCTCTTTTGAAATACCCACGGTTCCCAAATCCAGAAACAACATGGAAATAGAAACTTTCAATGCGTATAATCAGAAAGCATGATGTATATGACATGTAAAAGAAATGTAAGCATATCAGTCTGTCATGCAAGAATCATATACCGAATGCAACCGTACTACAGTGTAGTGACATGGCAATTATCGATGATGAAGTGTGTGAGCCGGCAACAAGTGTACGTGTAACATACGCATCATCGATAATGGTGCTGGTGTCCTAGCAGCATGACTGTAATATATATCGATAAACACAAGCAATGAAATGCAAATAGCATGAGTACGCGGAATCGAATAATCAACGCGACAGTAAAGAATCTATCTCAATAAATATATCATGCAGCCTTGCCTTTTGAAATAAGACGAATCAGGGTTTTTTGTAACATAAGGGCTACGGTGTTTTAAGAAAAGATGTGTCGTTTGAAAATATCCGTAGAATCCCTTTTGCCTATCTTTAAAATATCCCCGATTCGTTAGTTTTGAAATAGGTATGACTCGGGTCTAGGCTAACGCCTACTATGCGAACTACGGACCCAAAGGTCAAGTCAATCGGGAGGGGTATGAAAACCACCTAAATCTAAGTCAATATCACATTATCTCATCACATAACACGTATCACTACCATCATATCACATCTCCAATACGAACTCTGTCATGTCGCCAAATCTTACGGCCTCAATCGAATCTCATCGACTCATCTCAATCCCACGTATCATCCTCAAATCTCGTATATGAACACATAGTCCCATACCCATGTGTAGATATACACACCATCATATGCGCACAGATAAATGAAAGAATGTATACAAGTATGTGTGTATGTGTGCATGTGTGAGTGCATCCACTACTCTAGGGTTTCGCAGTACTAAACCAATACATCCTTATCATCAAAAATTCCATTATTACCATCAATAGTCCTAACAACACATAATAAATATATGTGTATATACATATTTGTATACATCACCACGGACTGCGGGGGTGCTATACGCCATCCACCCGACTTCTCCCCGTAGATATAAATCTACTGACCTTGCTTCTCATGTGCCGATGCCGATGTCTCCATCTTCATCTTCTTCGCCTCAACATCACGTAGGGTACCTGCAAGTATATCACAACGCTAAATCACATGAAAATCACATCGGAAACCAAAATAGCACACGCTACCCGCATAGGAAAAAACCTATCGTCTCGCATGTAAACACGTTCAATATCCACTTGTCGTTGACGTCCAAACGCCACTCGACAGAAACGAATCACCAAATACCAAAATCCATGCTAAATCAAGTCGTAAATCATACTCCAACTCAAGAAAATCAACCCAGATTTTACCCTAACTGGAATCAGTCAAAACTAGACATACCCAGGGTCAAGTTTATAGGGCAAAAGGCTACAGAACAAAAACGAAGGGGTTCCAACCTGCTCTGGCCGCAATTTGCGGCCAGAGGGATTAAATATGCGGCCCAAACAAAGAATTAGGGGCTAGGGCTTTGTGTGGTGGTTCTATGGTGCCTGCACATCTCACTGTCAACTCAGTTTTATTTTTGGGGTCTCGGGGTGATAGCAGATTCTTAAATACGATCATAGATTCACAGTTTTCCCCGATATCGATTCCGTAAATCCGTATTCTTGTTTCATGTTCAGGTTTGGGTCCAAATTAGCATCACACAAGGGGTTCTAAGGTCACAACAAGCCTCAATTTCACTTTGATTTCAGGTCTAACCCTAAACCCTTACTGAATTCTCCAAAGTCCACAAAACGACACAATATCGATATGAAACTAGAATTGATGCACAAGGAAATTGAAATACTACTTGAGGGTGCAGAAATTACCTCCTTTGGCAACTCAAGAAAATTCTTGAGTTGCTCAAAGTCCTCAAGATCCACTTTTCCTTAGTCCAAAGCGTTCCTCTCGAGCTCGTGCACCTTTTTAGTGAAGGGAAGATGGGGTTTTGAAGTTGATTTGAGCGTGATGGAGATGATTTTAGTGAGGAGGAAGAGCAAGGGGGCAGCAGCAGCAGCAACTGAAGAAGAGGGAGGGAGAAATGAGTTGAAGAATGATGGAGGAATGGTTCAAGTCTACACACCTCACCTACTCTTTCTCTCTCTCACCATGCTTCATAATATATATTCCCTTTTCCTTTTTCTTTTCTTTTCTTTAACCCTAATTCCTTCTCACCCCAATAGTGAACCGAAATGAACAACCATGGCAAGAAAAATGTAACACAAGTGTAGAAAAAGATATGTGCATGTTTTGCACAAAAATGCCAAAAATCCGATTAGCGATTTTTAATCGCGATTAACACTAAATTAGTGTCAAACAAATCATAAAAACATTAAAATGGCATAATTTCATTAAATACCCTATTTTAGAATTTTCCATAATTTTCCCCATTTAATTGTATTTAATTATACCGGAATATTAAAATATTCATTAAAATAATATTAAATTATAAAAATTCCCCAAAATTAATATTTTAATATTTTGAAACGTTACAATCTACCACCCTTAAAGAAATTCGGTCCCCGAATTAAAATTTAAACCCCCAAATACTAAAATATTTCAATACAAATTCAAAGTCATCGGGGCTCCGAAATCATCTATACATAAAACATCAAAGCGCAATGCATGCGGATGAGTACTGAGCAGATAACTCAAAAGCAACACTCCGTCAAGCATCCCGCAATCATCGGAGTCATGGTAAAGACACAAATGTCAAATCCAATACAAAACCAATATGATATAGATCAGAACTATACATGTAGACATCCAGTCTATACATGTGAATAGCTGATGTAAATGCATGCCAAATCTTTTTAAATCGCCGTGCGATGCACGTAACACTGCACAGTGGCGGACGTTTTTCATAAGAAAAATAACTATATACGTATATATCCTTTGTTTACTATGTACGTTCCGCCGTTTTGAAAACAATTTAGAAGGATTTCCTTGTTTTTAAAACGTTTCGTGTCATATCGGACACGTAGGTATATATGCCGAGACTATAGCTCGCTCTTTGGAAATCCCTTCGAAAACTATCAATGCATGCAAAATATATCCAGGTACTGTCCTCTGACTAGTCCTGCTCAGTATGAAAACAATTATCCAATATCACAAAATGTACTGCTCCAAAATGAATAAATCCCAAAAATGCACATAACACCACCCTGTGCGTCTGGTGCGCACGGAAATCAAAATCCATATATGTGCCATACAGGTGCACAAAACAACATCTAGGTGGAACGGGTGTGCACGAAGTATCTGTCATAGGCAACCGGTGTGCCTGACAACAAAACCAGGTGCATCTGACATGCACGAAGAATCTCGATTTAGTGCATCTGGTGTGCACCAAAATCGTATCTCAAAACATGCGCCCAACATGCGCGAAAATCCAAGTCGATGCATCCATCGTGCACGAATGAAAATCTAAACCTTGCGCACTCAACATGCACGGAATCACAAAATCCAATAGCAACGCCAAACGTGCGTAAATCCAATCAAAGCACGGAGTGTAGGAATCAATCATTAATATCAGGGTCAAAATTGACATATCGAATGACATCAAATCGAAGTCAGGTGCAACCGTAGTGCACAAAATATAAATGCGGTGCAACAAAGGCATGAAATATAAATCTGATGCGATAAACGCAAGAAACATAAAACTAGTACGACAAACGCACGAAGTATAGAACTGGTGCATCCCATGCACAAATACCAAGCAATAACTCAAATGCGTAAGCAGCAATACCAAGTGTACCCAGGTATAAAGGAAATCATAAGCGTGTGCAACTGCGTGCACAAAACACATATCAATGCACTACAAGCACATATAAGTTATACCGAGTGCAAAATCAAATCGTGTGCGTAATATATGCACAACCTAAAATCAACCGTATGAAATCCATGAAGTCATAATCAGGTGCAGCCAAGGCACGAAACAATATACAATGCGGCTTAATAAAAATCAGGTTAACCGCGATGGAAAATCTCACAACCGAGTGCATCAGCGTGCACAAATCAAATCAAAACACTAAAAGTACATGAAAACTATGCTGGAAGCGTAAATCAAATCACCGGCATAAAATAGGCATGAAATCACAATCAATACCTCAAGAGTAATAACTATGCGCAAGGTATAAATACCCAGTACGTGCAACCATGGTGTAAGAAAACAAATACCATGGAACTCAGTCATCAAGACTAAATCATGCGAATAGATCGCCTAAAATACCGAAATCCAAAGTGACGGATATGTGGTATTCAAATCACAAAATCACAAATCATAAATACCGCCGTCGGTATATCCTCCTTCGAAGTCGAGAAGGTGTCGGTACATCCAATGCTAGCGGCGCAAGATATCTACTTGCCTCTTGCTCACGGCTGGCGTCCTCTGCCTCTGGTTCCTTATCTTCCCTGTGGATTACCAATCTCGCAATCTATTGGCTCATCGGCCCGTTCAGGTGTGCTAACAGGAACAATTCCGTTCTGGCACTTTTCTGGTCATCTCTCGATAAATCCTCACGACCGCTCGTAAAGCAGCACATCTCTGGCGCCGACCTCGGGTCCTCTGAATGCACATCACACATCTGCTCCTGGTGCAAATCTTATTGCAGCAGTATACTGGAAGGAATCCTGCTCAAGGTCTCTTCTGATCTCGCCTAAGCCTAACTGTACGGAGGCTGGTACTCTGGCGTAATCTTTCCTCGCTCTCTGGACATCTGCGTCCTTAGTACAACATCTACTCGAAAGCTGGTCGCATCCCTGCGCCTCTGTATGCATATCCGACCTTTAATCTTAACAGGGCGTAATAACAGCTTGTCGGCATCTCGCACGAACTTCTTGTCCCGCTTGTCTGTATCCTCGACCATTTCGACGTCGCGTCTCTATCTGCACATTGCAATGCCCTCGGCTACGGTCCATCCGAAGTCCCTCACACGGACTCGAAATCACGAACTCGGTATCTTCATCACTCAGTAGAAGATATCTAGCCGAACACGTCCTCAGCATGCATATCGCATCTCTGATGTCAGTGGAGTGGAACGTCATCTCGTCGGAATCTCATGCGAACTCTTTACTCCACTCTGCTTCAATATCGACTGATCCGGACTCATCTCATCGTGGCTACACAGACTACGCTCCAACGACTATGCTCGTATCTGGAGTCTCCCAAGCAGTGTCCCATCACATGATATCCGAATGATGTCGAATCGTCCGATCGACTCGTCAGAACCTCATAATCCCCCAAGAACTCAATATCTCGGGTACAGGTTAATAGTATCGAGTACATACCACCGCATCGGTGGTCCAGCCGTAGAAGGTCAAACCCAAGCCTC
The DNA here is from genome assembly GCA_030015575.1 of Agapanthus africanus. Taxonomy (NCBI): domain Eukaryota; kingdom Viridiplantae; phylum Streptophyta; class Magnoliopsida; order Asparagales; family Amaryllidaceae; genus Agapanthus; species Agapanthus africanus. The sequence continues at coordinate 347,762,840 of JASDDO010000022.1, forward strand.
ACTAATGGCGCCGCGGAACTGCCGTAAATCCTAAGGTTCAAAGGCTTTCACATGGTCATTATGTCGAGTTAGGGTTTCATTTTTCTAGAGGGTCCATAGAATCGCTTGCACGTCTTTCCGAATACTTTAAACTTGGAAAATGGGTTCCTGACATTCGATCGTCTATATGCTAAACAGCGCTTCAATCGTCCTGGATAAGCGATATATCAACGGTTATCACATCCTGGCTGGCCTCTTTCAGTGGCTCAATCCTCAGGTGCCGATCAGCACATCCGGGAAATCTCGTAAAAGCGATCAATCCAACGCTCATGGCGCGAAAACACAATAAGACGACGCCTCAATATGCAATCGTATGTCTCTGAAATCACGCCCAGGTCAGTCCTCGTTCACGACGAGCTCATGCTGACGCAACTCGAGCCGTAGCTCACTCTGCCCGTGCAATCGCGCCAGCAAAACCATAACCAGTATCGACGAGGATAGATCATAGGAATGAATATAATACTGTGCAAGGAAATGTACATCCTAAGGTTTCTTAAGCGGAGTGGCGTATCATAATTATGCCACGGAACATACGTACGGTACGCCACTCTACTCAAGCTACCTACTCAATCAACCAAGGGTCATCCTATGTGACGAATGTTCGGGTATAATACCCCCTCGACCAAGTCTAAGTTCCATAAGGTCAAGCCTAAGTTCCGTATATAGATAACGCCCTAGGCTCCACATAGTCAAACATTGACTCGAACCAAGGTCAACCTAGCGCTCTGATACCAACTTTGTCACGACCCGAAAGAGCACGTGACTGGCCCTTGAACCATACGAAGTCTATAGGACACCATCTGATCCAAGTAAGCCAAAAGCCCAGAAATCTAAAACCATTTAAAGAGTAAATAAGGAAAACTGGTTTAAGAAGTAAAGAAATCATGTTTCGAAAATCATAGTTTTTAAATAACTAAGCCGAATATGCATTTTTAAAATGTGCAGTCTTTCCTGAAAATTTCTGTAGAGTTTCCTTTGTAAAAACTGGCCCCGAACGGGGTACAACAAGAATAACATATATGAAATGATAAAAGGCATCCCCAAGCGGGAGATAGCTCTTCGTCAATCGACGGTCATAACCACGTAAGCAATAATAATATACAACGCCAAAGGGCGAGGATCAAAACCCAAAAAGAACTCAAAATAGCCAGAAAACCGTAATACTACAAGCGCGACTCTAAGGTCGAAATAATACAACATTGTTTTCTAAGTTTGAAACAGTATACAAGTTTTGGTTGATGGAATTTCTAGATACAAAGAATAATACATGAACAATGGCGATTCTGATACAAAAGAACCCACCTACCAACGCATGTCACCCATATAGAAGCAGTGTGCCAGAAATGTCGCTATGGAATCTGTACGGAAAAAACCTGCAAGGACTGTGGCACAACGGGGGTGAGTTGCCAACTCGTGAATAGAAAAATATCTACAAGCGGAGATCGAATGTATGACCCATCCTAGGTCCATACAATCATATATAAATAAACCTCAATATGAATAAGTCTAAGCATGCTAAATTGGCAATGTAATCTCTATACATGATTGTAGTGCCAAGTGCTCGTGCCAGTGCATCAGGTAATAGCATATCATAAATGTGAGGTGTAATCAATGTAATCAAATCTGCATGTACGTGGATCCCTTCCACTCGTCACCCAATGACAATAGCCATCATGCATGTAAATAGCATCAGCATATGCATGGAAATATGAGGATATAAACCACCTGTGTCCCTCGCGACACGTCAAAATCATGGAACCGGAGTGCCCAGCATCGACACTCGAAAATATCATGAAAACTGTGCCCAGCATCGGCACGTAAATCCTCATATATATTGGGCTCCGTCAGTCCGGACCAGCCTACGGGCTCCGTCTGCGGAATCGGCCCTCGGCCCCAGCAGTATGTAAGTCCATGCTACCCTTCCCCGGTACTTACGAGGTTGCGGAATTGGTGAAAAACGATTTTCAAGAGGGTGGTAACATGGACTACCAATACAGATATTTGTTAAACTACTTGCTAACAACCTAACAAGAGTTTACCTACTCGGTTAGGGGGCTAAACCTTTCTTGAACTCCTTCGTCTTCGACTCCGCTCGGTGTATGGATCGGCCTCACCTCGTCGTCTCCTTGCGCCGAAGATGGATCCACCCGAAAGCTTCTACCTTTGGCTTCTTCTTCGAACTTTGAAGAAACTAGATCACTTGGCTTGCTAGGCCTTGTGAACTAGAATGAGTAGAGGAATGTTTTGGTGTCTTTATATCTCTAAGGCAATGAGTCTCAACACATGAGAATGGTTTGCCTTGAGGTAGAGAGAGCAAGAGGAAGAGGGAGAGCTTGAGAATGAGAGAGCTCAAGAGAGAGAAAGCAAATGATAGAATGAACCATACTCATCTCATTCTCACCTCTCATAATCCAAAAGCCATCATCACAAAAATAGTAATCAAGTATTGTGTAAATGGTTTAAGTCAAAATAGCTATATCATTTCATGCACTCATTTTGCATAAATAAACAAGCAAGCAAAAGTCTTTGCCATGGAATGATAGCCATTGTCATGATGATGGTCAACTAGTCCAACCTAGTCAACTGGTCAACAAAGTCAACAAGTCAACAATGTCAACCAGTCAACAACCATGTCACTATAATACTTAATTAATATTAATGTTAAACATATATCTTATTCTCATTAGGGTAAGCAAAAGTCAATGGTCAACAGTCAACTGTCAACAGTCAACAACCCCAATGAGAATACTCTGCCTCTGTCTCTTTGTCAACTGTGCATACACACCCGCATCCGCGTTCCGAGGAACACGAATACATACGAGATAAAACCAACCCCAAAACTTACACTAGGATCTGGCTTAAATCAAAGTCCGCTAGTGTTAACTGTCCGGACACTATACGTGCACAAGTGCACGGATGTGACCGAACCCTGTCGCAAAACCATGCGACCTGTCGCAAAACCATGCGACTCTACTCTTTTGCCTAAAGGCGAATAGCTTTCTGTGTGGGACTCTAAAGAATCGACACTACGCTGGCAGTGGGTTTAACCACAGACCGCAAGCGGCACTAGCTGTGTGTAACGGTCCCCGGGTAGATGCCGATAAGAAGACTGACGAGGTGAAACCCATCTGAACTCCTACTGAGTCTGACTGTGACAATCTCCTTACAGTCCTGTCTGTTCGTCTGATACATCGCATGGCGGGCCTAGGGGGCGGTAAACGTCAGTCCCCCAATAGCGGTACAAGTCGTGTCGGAGTGAAGCCCAGAACACCCTGAGATAACACTGGAAACCTACCAGTATATCTCGCTTGCCCTGGCCAGGGACTACTCGTGTAATGGCTCTCCTAGACACAGCGCAATGTCAACCCCCAATACCGGGAGAGACGAATCCTGTCTAACCGTCACTGCCTCCAAGTGCTTCGGGACTGCACCCAAAAAACTACCTGTTTGCACGACTCCTTTGAGCCGTGGTAGGGTAGTAATCAAAGTGCAGTGGGAACACACTCTAGGCGAAGTGACAGTGTCAAGTCAGTGGACTAAGCTGTACTCATGTCACCTGGGAACTGATAACTGATGATAGGTATAGTACCAACCAACAGTTCCCGACGAGTCCTGTCCAGTGTACTCGTAACCCAACGAGCACCCGCACACTATCTCCAGTACGACGTACTGATGGCTGTGGGACAGACCATCTCCCACACTGGGATAAGAAGCGCATACGCTAGTCTATTCCGGAGTATCGATGCCCTGTCTCGATAGTCCTGCGACTAGGGACCTGCATAAGGATGTGCTTATAGATTACCCAGCCCCCACTAGTGTGACTGCCATCACAACGCTGGTAATCAAGCAAAGATCCTAAGGGCTCCACTAATGTGTATAGGTGATATACTAAAATAAACACACGTACACATTGAAGTAGAAACAAATCAAGTAGCATACTACTATATTGAGAAAGATTGTTTATACAACTGTGAATATCCCAAGCTTCCATTAAGTAATATACAAACTAGTATGATACAGTAATGGCCTCTAGGGCATATACACTTACAATCTCCCACTTGCACTAAGGCCATGTACTGGCGTATCGAAGACCTATCATCTCGATCAGCCGCTCGAACTGAGTCTGGGGCAAGGCCTTTGTGAGTGGATCAGCAGTGTTGTCTTCTGTAGAAACTCTCCGAACCTCGATCTCCTGGCGACCCACGATCTCCCTGATCAGGTGATACCGCTTTAAGATGTGTCTGGACTTCTGATGGGACCTTGGTTCCTTTGCTAAAGCTATAGCCCCGTTGTTGTCGCAATACAAAGGTATTGGATCAATAATGGACGGAACCACCTGAAGTTCAGTTAAGAACTTCCTTACCCAGACAGCTTCTTTTGCGGTATCTGCAGCAGCGATATATTCCGCTTCCATCGTCGAGTCAGCAACGGTTTCCTGTTTGGAACTCTTCCAACACACCGCTCCTCCATTGAGGGTAAAGAAATAACCCGACATGGACTTGGAATCATCCTTGTCACTCTGGAAGCTGGAGTCAGCAAAGGCCTCGATCTGGAGGTCTTTTCCGCCATACACCAAGAACATCTCCTTAGTCCTTCTCAGGTACTTGAGAATGTTCTTTACTGCTATCCAATGTTTCTCCCCAGGGTTTGACTGATACCACCTTACCACACTCAGTGCATAAGCTACATCTGGTCTGGTACACAACATCGCATACATTATAGAGCCTACCGCAGAAGCGTAGGGTATAATAGACATGCGATCCCTTTCCAAATCAGTCTTGGGAGACATCTCTTTGGAGAGGGTGATCCCGTGACAAGCCGGAAGATTATCGCGCTTGGAATCTTCCATACTGAATCTTTTCAGTATGGTGTCGATGTACCTGGACTGTGAAAGTCCTAATATCTTCTTGGATCTGTCACGATAGATCCGGATCCCCAGAATGTATGAGGCATCACCCAGGACTTTCATAGAGAACCTGTGTGACAAGAACCCCTTGACAGATTGTAGCATAGCAATGTCATTTCCTATTAAGAGAATGGCATCCACGTATAAAACGAGGAATACTATAGTTCTCGCTACAAATCTACTATAGATGCATGGCTCATCTGGATTTTTGATAATGCCAAATTCCTTGACTGTCTCATCAAAACAGATGTTCCAACTCCGCGATGCCTTCTTTAGTCCATAGATGGACTTAAGCAACTTGCACACCTTTCCGCTGCTCCCACTCTGAATGAAACCCTCTGGCTGGTCCATATAAACACACTCCTCTAAATTTCCATTTAGAAAAGCGGTCTTTACGTCCATCTGCCAAATCTCATAATCGTGGAAGGCAGCAATGGCAAGAAGGATCCGAATGGATTTCAGCATAGCTACTGGAGAAAAGGTCTCGTCATAGTCCAAACAAGGTCTTTGACGAAAACCCTTTACAACCAGTCTAGCTTTATAGGTCTCAACCTGTCCATCTACACCAATCTTCCTTTTGAAGATCCACTTGCAACCTACGGGTTTTACCCCATCAGGAGCAACGTCCAACGTCCATACTTTGTTGGTGTACATAGACTCCATTTCGGTCCGCATTGCATCCAGCCATTTTACCGAGTCAACGCTCTGAATGGCCTGCTGGAAGCTAGTCGGCTCATCATAATTTATGATGCAATCCTCTCTATCCCCGTCTATGAGAAAACCGTAGTATCTCTCGGGCGGATGAGACTGCCTACTACTCCTGCGGAGCTGCGTAGGAATGTCATTTTCTTTTGAACCCTCTGGTTCTACTAAGCTTTCAGTAATAGCTCGTGGTTCTGGAATTTCTTCTAGTTCTATTGCGTTCCCACTTATCTGATTTTCCTAAAATTCAGTTTCCAAGAAGTGGGCATGACGAGAAACATAAATCTTTTGTTCCTCTTCGCAATAGATGAAATATCCCTTGGAGTTCTTTGGATATCCCACAAACTTGCACTGTAGTGAGCGTGCCTCGAGCTTGTCCGCATGCTGCTTTTTGACAAAAGCTGGACATCCCCATGTCTTAATGTGATTAAGATAGGGTCTCTTCCCACACCACATCTCATATGGTGTAGTAGGCACAGTCTTAGTTGGAACTCGGTTCAAAAGGTATGCAGCTGATTCTATTGCATATCCCCAGAATGATCGCGGTAACTCAGCGTTACTCATCATGGACCGTACCATATCCAATAGGGTTCTGTTCCGTCTCTCCGATACACCGTTATATTGCGGAGTGTATGGAGGAGTAAGCTGAGAGAGAATTCCGTTCTCTTTTAAATAGTCCAGGAACTCGGCACTCAAGTATTCACCACCTCGATCCGATCTTAGAATCTTGATACTTTTGCCGGTTTGTTTTTCTACTTCATTCTTATATTCCTGGAATTTTCCAAAGGCTTCGGACTTATGTTTCATTAAGAAGACATAACCGTACCTTGAAAAGTCATCCGTAAAAGTAATGAAGTAAGAATAACCGCTTCGCGCATGTGTAGACATTGGACCGCACACGTCGCTGTGTACGAGTCCCAAGAGCTCGCTCGCTCTTACTCCGTGTCCAGTGAACGGAGTCTTTGTCATCTTTCCTTTGAGACAGGATTGACAAGTGGCATACGATTAATATACGAACGGATTCAAATATCCTTCTGTATGTAACTTAGTCAACCTTCTCTCATTGATGTGACCCAGTCTACAATGCCATAAGAAAGTCTGATTTATTTCCGGAGACTTTCTTTTGTGTGTATTCTGGACATTGAAAATCTGTGGTTGGTTTAATACGTATATACCGTTGCTTAATGTACCTGACCCAATCAAAACTTTATTAAGGTGAATGTTTACAACATTACTTACAAACGCAAATTCATAACCTTCTTTAGAAACCAAAGATACAGAAATGATATTACAAGTTGCGTTGGGTACAAAAAAGCAATTACGCAAAACCAAAAAGTGTCCATCTGACATCCCCAGGTGATAGTCCCCCACGGCCTTAGCATCCATGCTAGCTCCGTTTGCAACTTTGAGGGTCATGTCACCTGCCTTCAAACCCTACGGTTTCTCAACGCCAGCAAAGAATTACAGATATGAGATCCTGATCCGGTATCCAATACCCAGGAAGTAGAGTTTATTGATAGACAATTTTCAATAACATACACACCTGAAGCTGAAGCCGCAACTTGCTTCAGTTCCTGTGTCCTGCCTTTCCAAGCCCTGCAATCTTTCTTCCAGTGACCACTCTTATGACAGAAAAAGCACTCTTCCTTCCCTATAAGCTTCCCCGCTATTTTTGTTGCTTTTGCTTTTCCCTTCGTATCCACTTTACTAACACCGCCCCTTGGTTTGGCGGAGGCTTTCTTCTTCTTTCCCTTGGCTTTCGCCTTGGACCTAGAAGATGAAGATCCTCCTACAAACAAAGTGGATGTTTCCCTACCTTTCTGTAGGGTGCCCTTTGCACTCCTCAGCATGTTGAGGAGTTCTGAAAGTTCAACTTCTTTTTCTTGTAAGTTGAAGTTCAGGATAAACTGGACGTAAATGGAAGGAAGGGACTGGAGAATCAAGTCCGTATAGAGCTCGTTCTCTAACGTGGTCCCAAGTTCTGCGAGCTCCTCAATGAAGCCAATCATCTTAAGCACGTGTTCCGCTACCGATGATCCGATGGCCAACCTTGCCGAAAATAACTTCTTCGACACTTCGTATCTTGCGATACGAGATTGCTCTCCATACAGTTCTTTTGTATGGAGAAATATGGATTCGAGGTCCATATTGTCGTGCCTCCTCTGATGTTCGTTGTCCATAGAGGCAAGTACGAGGCACTTGTCCTTCGCGCTATCAATCTCCCAAGTCTTACGGATTTCCTTATCCGCGACGCTGGAGGTGGAACTTGGGACAGGGGGAGCTTTGGTGGTAAGGAGATACCCCAACTTGTCATAAGTGATTGCCATTTGACATTCCTGAGCCAATCATTGTAGTTTGGACCTGTCAGTATGTTTTTATCAAGAAGTAACTTAAGTCCAGTCATGTTGATTGGTCGCTGCAATTAGGAGAGAGAGAAGAAACACTCAGCATGATGCTCTTGCAAGTTTAGAGTGCTTTTGAGTTTGTCTAAACAGGATGGCTCCCACTGTCTCTCGAATCCCTCCTCAAACCAAAAAGGAAGAATTAGTCAGGATCAATCTCACCGTACAATACTTGCTTAACCGTTCGGCCAGGCTGGTGTTGGTACTTCGAGGGAGATTTTCCAACGCTTTCGCGAAGTTCCTTAATTTAAGAACCTCTTTTCCCTGGGGGCGTAGCTCCGCTAACACCTTTCTAGACACCTACTTGGTTTATAGCATTGATCGTTAAGTGAGAAATTTCCCGGGGAGTAGCATATACTCACAGTAGGATCGGGATCCAAATATCATCGCGTGACGAAACTGAAGGAATCCTACAAGAATCATCACACTCCAAATGGTATGCAACACTAGCAAGTTTCAGTTCTTTTGAAACTCCCGATGTGGATTTTTGCCCCATGCTCTTACGACCTTGACTTTGGCCAACAAATCATAAGTCACATGTCAAGTTCTACCCGTCATTCTCCAGGTTAATTTGAGCCCACCCGCACATACCCTTGACTTTGGCCAACAAGGTAGAACGACTGCCCCAAACCAACACATCTATCTATGCTGCACATGAATACCCAATAGCTACCAATCACTATGCCTTGACTTTGGCCAACAAACATAGCTTGAATACTATTGACCATCCATGTGAAACGACGGAGGGCTACGAATGGTTTTGGCGAAACCGTGAACGTAGTGAACTTGATATAATCGATGGAACGAGATAGCTTTCAAAAGGAGTGGTTCATGCTCCGCATTTAAAAGTTTGGTTTTGAAAAGAACCGAGTGGTTTTTCAAAGTGTTCCAACGACATTTACTTGGTTTATTTTTCTTTGCATTAGTTCTTTTAATGCGTATTTTTCTTGCATTAGTTCTTTTAATGCGTCCCATCATTTAATCCTACCATTGCAGAAAACAACCAAAATATGGCGTACGCTTATGCCATTCGCATTCGCCACGGGGCCCCGTCATTACCCGTTAGGTTACTTAACTAACGACAGAGCGGGGGCTGGGCTAGCGCGGCTGCAAAACATAAGCAACGCCTAAATAATATCATATATAGATATATTTCAATGATAGCCATTTCAGATCACAGATGAAAACATTGGATATACTAGGAACCCGCAATTCGTACGAGCCTGTAACGAAAAGCAGATTACACGGTCGCGGTGAACAGCCAATACCCCACCCAAGACCCCTACGGGTGCGGCAAACTACCCGCCAAGTACCCGAAGCGAAGCAACCTTCCTCAACTCCGTGAGTAGGCCACTCGGCACTTCGGCATACCCGGTTGTTTGTGCACCCCCTCCATGGGTCTATCCTAGGAGCAAAAACAGTAAAAAGAAATTATACAATGACGGCTACAACCCCGACCCGGTTGTGCGGCCATACAAATAATTATTACATCAATTTACAAATTTACATAAATTGAAAGAAAAGAAAACTCTCGTCTCACAACCCCCGGCTATTCACCCGCGACAATCCAATGAATTCATATACACATTCCAATGCCATTACAGATCACAGATTTGTATAACCCCCACTAATCGACATATAGCGATTAGCAGACGTTCAATACAAATATCACATCACAGATAAACCCGTCAGCTTAAGCCTTTAGAAGTTCGATCAAAAAATACGGATTTTTAGGCCCCAAAAACAAAATTTTCGTTCTGGAAAATCTGGGCTGAAAAGACATATTCGAAAAATCCCAAAACAACCCCAGAAATACACTGCACTAAATTTGGACCTCGGCCGAGTCAACTCGGCCGCGGAACCGCGGCGGGAGCGTGCTCCCGCCGCGTTTCCGCGGCGCTTTGAACGGTTCGTGGGACCAAATTTTGTGGTTATTTAAACAAAAGCCTGAGTCGAATTTTAAGAAGAAATTTATCAGTTTTTGAACAGAAAAAAAATCAGCAGAAACTTGACATATCGGGTTCGTTTCGTGACTTTTTCTTTGATCGATCTTCTAGTTACATTGCTAACATGTTAGATAGAGTTTAACTAGGCTCTGATACCACTGTAAGTCCATGCTACCCTTCCCCGGTACTTACGAGGTTGCGGAATTGGTGAAAAACGATTTTCAAGAGGGTGGTAACATGGACTACCAATACGGATCTTTGTTAAACTACTAGCTAACAACTGAACAAGAGTTTACCTACTCGGTTAGGGGGCTATACCTTTCTTGAACTCCTTCGTCTTCGACTCCTCCCGGTGTACGGATCGTCCTCACCTCGTCATCTCCTTGCGCCGAAGATGGATCCACCCGAAAGCTTCTACCTTTGGCTTCTTCTTCGAACTTTGAAGAAACTAGATCACTTGGCTTGCTAGGCCTTGTGAACTAGAATGAGTAGAGGAATGTTTTGGTGTCTTTTTATCTCTAAGGCAATGAGTCTCAACACATGAGAATTGTTTGCCTTGAGGTAGAAAGAGCAAGAGGAAGAGGGAGAGCTTGAGAATGGGAGAGCTGAAGAGAGAGAAAGCAAATGATAGAATGAATCATACTCATCTCATTCTCACCTTTCATAATCGAAAAGCCATCATCACAAAAATAGTAATCAAGTATTGTGTAAATGGTTTAAGTCAAAATAGCTATATCATTTCATGCACTCATTTTGCATAAATAAACAAGCAAGCAAAAGTCTTTGCCATGGAATGATAGCCATTATCATGATGATGGTCAACTAGTCCAACCTAGTCAACCGGTCAACAAAGTCAACAAGTCAACAATGTCAACCCCTCAACAACCATGTCACTATAATACTTAATTAATATTAATGTTAAACATATATCTTATTCTCATTAGGGTTAAGCAAAAGTCAATGGTCAACAGTCAACTACCAACAGTCAACAGTCAACAACCCCAATGAGAATACTCTGCCTCTGTCTCTCTGTCAACTGTGCATACACACCCGCATCCGCGTTCCGAGGAACACGAATACATACGAGATAAAACAAACCCCAAAACTTACACTAGGATCTGGTTTAAACCAAATCCCGTTAGAGTTAACTGTCCGGACACTGTACGTGCACAAGTGCACGGATGTGACCGAACCCTGTCGCAAAACCATGCGACCTCTACTCTTTTGCCTAAAGGCGAATAGATTTCTGTGTGGGACTCTAAAGACTCGATACTACGCTGGTAGTGGGTTTAACCACAGACCGCAAGCGGCACTAGCTGTGCGTAACGGTCCCCAGGTAGATGCCGACAAGAAGACTGATGAGGTGAAACCCATCTGAACTCCTACTGAGTCTGACTGTGACAATCTCCATACAGTCCGGTCTGTTCGTCTGATACATCGCATGGCGGGCCTAGGGGGCGGTAAACGTCAGTCCCCCAATAGCGGTACAAGTCGCGTCGGGGTGAAGCCCAGAACACCCTGAGATAACACTGGAAACCTACCAGTATATCTCGCTTGCCCTAGCCAGGGACTACTCGTGTAATGGCTCTCCTAGAAACTGCGCGATGTCAACCCCCAATACCGGGAGAGACGAATCCTGTCTAACCATCACTGACTCCAAGTGCTTCGGGACTGCACCCAAAAACTACCTGTTTGCACGACTCCTTTGAGCCGTGGTAGGGTAGTAATCAAAGTGCAGTGGGAACACACTCGAGGCGAAGTGACAGTGTCAAGTCAGCGGACTAAGCTGTACTTATGTCACCTGGGAACTGATAACTGACGATAGGTATAGTACCAACCAACAGTTCCCGACGAGTCCTGTCCAGTGTACTCGTAACCCAACGAGCACCCGCATACTATCTCCAGTACGACGTACTGATGGCTGTGGGACAGACCATCTCCCACACTGGGATGAGAAGCGCATACGCTAGTCTACTCCGGAGTATCGATGCCCTGTCGCGATAGTCCTGCGACTAGGGACCTGCATAAGAATGTGCTTATAGATTACCCAGCCCCCACTAGTGTGACTGCCATCACAACGCTGGTAATCAAGCAAAGATCCTAAGGGCTCCACTAATGTGTATAGGTGATATACTAAAATAAACACACGTACACATTGAAGTAGAAACAAACCAAGTAGCATACTACTATATTGAGCAAGGTTGTTTATACAACTGTGAATATCCCAAGCTTCCATTAAGTAATATACAAACTAGTATGATACAGTAATGGCCTCTAGGGCATATACACTAACACGGTACGCCCATATCCATCTATCGACTTTGGTCGGTATCCTCCGGATAACCGCCAGGTCCAACCAATCACCAGTAGGTACTCGCCCGCCTCCAGGCTCAATCGGCAAAATCCTTTGATCATCTTTCCGAGGGGAACCATACCGGGTCCACCATGTACTCGTAATCGGCTCGTCCGCTCCTCGACTCGGGTTTCACGTGTCGCTCTCAGCACCGAGAAAACACATGGTGGACGCACTGAAATATCATATCAAGGGTAACCGGGTTTTTAAAACAATGACATATTCTCTTTTGAAATACACACGGTTTCCAAATCCAGAAACTTCATGGAAATAGCAACTTTCAATGCGTATAATCAGAAAGCATGATGTATATGACATGTAAAAGAAATGTAAGCATATCAGTCTGTCATGCAAGAATCATATACCGAATGCAACAGTACTACATTATAGTGACATGGCAATTATCGATGATGAAGTGTGTGAGCCGGCAACAAGTGTACGTGGAACATACGCATCATCGATAATGGTGCTGGTGTCCTAGCAGCATGACTGTAATATATATCGATAAACACAAGCAATGCAATGCAAATAGCCTGAGTACGCGGAATCGAATAATCAACGCGACAGTAAAGAATATATCTCAGTAAATATATCATGCAGCCTTGCCTTTTGAAATAAGACGAATCGGGGTTTTGGTAACATAAGGGCTACGGCGTTATAAGAAAAGATGTGTCGTTTGAAAATATCCGTAGAATCCCTTTTGCCTATCTTTAAAATATCCCTGATTCATTAGTATTGAAATAGGTATGACTCGTGTCTAGTCTAACGCCTACTATGCGAACTACGGACCCAACGGTCAAGTCAAACGGGAGGGGTATCAAAAACCACCTAAATCTAAGTCAATATCACATTATCTCATCACATAACAGGTATCACTACCATCATATCACATCTCCAATACGAACACTATCATGTCGCCAAATCTCATGGCCTTAATCGAATCTAATCGACTCATCTCAATCCCACGTATCATCCTCAAATCTCGTATATGAACACATAGTCCCATACCCATGTGTAGATATACACACCATCATATGCGCACAGATAAATGAAAGAATGTATGCAAGTATGTGTGTATGTGTGTATGTGTGAGTGCACCCACTACTCTAGGGTTTCGCACTACTAAACCAATACATCCTTATCATCAATAATTCCATTATTACCATCAATAGTCCTAACAACACATAATAAATATATGTGTATATACGTATTCGTATACATCACCACGGACTGCGGGGGTGCTATACGCCATCCACCCGACTTCTCCCCGTAGATATAAATCTACTCACCTTGCTTCTCATGTGCCGATGCCGATGTCGCCATCTTCATCTTCTTCGCCTCGACATCACGTATGGTACCTACAAGTATATCACAACGCTAAATCACATGAAAATCACATCGGAAACCAAAATAGCATACGCTACCCGCATAGGTAAAAACCTATGGTCTCGCACGTAAACACGTTCAATATCCACTTGTCGTTGACGTCCAAACGCCACTCGACAGAAACGAATCACCAAATACCAAAATCCATGCTAAAACAAGTCGTAAATCATACGCCAACTCAAGAAAATCAACCCAGATTTTACCCTAACTGGAATCAGTCAAAACTAGACATACCCAGGGTCATGTTTATAGGGCAAAAGGCTACAGAACAAAAACGAAGGGGTTCCAACCTGCTCTGGCCGCAATTTGCGGCCAGAAGGATTAAATCTGTGGCCCAAACAAAGAATTTGGGGCTAGGGCTTTGTGTGGTGGTTCCATGGTGCCTGCACATCTCTTTGTCAACTCAGTTTTATTTTTGGGATCTCGGGGTGATAGAAGATTCTTAAATACGATCACAGATTCACAGTTTTCCCCGATATCGATTCCGTAAATCCGTATTCTGGTTTCATGTTCAGATTTGGATCCAAATTAGCATCACACAAGAGGTTCTAAGGTCACAACAAGCCTCAATTTCACTTTGATTTCAGGTCTAACCCTAAACCCTAACTGAATTCTCCAAAGTCCACAAAACGACACAATATCGATATGAAACTAGAATTGATGCACAAGGAAATTGAAATACTACTTGAGGGCGCAGAAATTACCTCCTTTGGCAACTCAAGAAAATTCTTGAGTTGCTCAAAGTCCTCAAGATCCACTCTTCCTTAGTCCAAAGCGTTACTCTCGAGCTCGTGCACCTTTTTAGTGAAGGGAAGATGGGGTTTTGGAGTTGATTTGAGCATGATGGAGATGATTTTAGTGAGGAGGAAGAGCAAGGGGGCAGCAGCAGCAGCAACTGAAGAAGAGGGAGGGAGAAATGAGTTGAAGAATGATGGAGGAATGGTTCAAGTCAACACACCTCACCTACTCTTTCTCTCTCTCACCATGCTTCATAATATATATTCCCTTTTCCTTTTTCTTTTCTTTTCTTTAACCCTAATTCCTTCTCACCCCAATAGTGAACCCAAATGAACAACCATGGCAAGAAAAATGTAACACAAGTGTAGAAAAAGATATGTTCATGTTTTGCACAAAAATGCCAAAAATCTGATTAGTGATTTTAAATCGCGATTAACACTAAATTAGTGTCAAACAAATCATAAAAACTTTAAAATGACATAATTTCATTAAATACCCTACTTTAGAATTTTCCATAATTTTCCCTATTTAATTGTATTTAATTATACCGGAATATTCAAATATTCATTAAAATAATATTAAATTATAAAAATTCCCCAAAATTAATATTTTAATATTTTGAAATGTTACAATTAGCTTCTCACTAGAAATCCTTTCTTGTCCTTTTTGGATGTATGCATGCATGTATGCATTCATTCTTGATTCATGCACATAATGATGTGCATGCACACATACATATATACATCATCCTTCATGGTTGTTTATACATAGAAAATGGTGGCAATATAAGACTCACACCATGGTTTATATGTATGGATTATTATTTCTATTTATGTTAAAACAAAAGAAAAGAGAAAAGATTAATAAATGGTTATATTCTACACTCTTCCTTGAATTGACCATGTTCACCTACTTATTAACCATGATTTAATCTTCCTCTTGTGTTTTAACTCAAGTAAAATAAATATCCATAATATATAACCATGGTTTGAGATGATGAGGGAAAATATATATAGATATATTTTCCATTTTCTCATTAGAGTTTATCTTTTACTCTTGTTCAAAACAGCCATCATCTTCTTCCTCCTTCTTATTTTGCTCTCTAGATTTCTATAGTGAGCAAAACACTCATCAAGTTAGTTTTTTGAAGTGAGAAAAGCCACCACAACATCATTCTACGCAAGTCTTGCCCACTTGTTTAGAGTGTTAGCTTCATTTCTTTCTCTTGATAAAGTGAAGTTGTTAGCTTGGACAAAGGAGCTTCGGGTGGATCGTCGTGGATATTAGAAGACCTCAAGCAAACCCTTCTCCAACCCTCAAGTGGCCAAGGAGTCTAGCGTAGGGAGCTAAAATTGTTGTACTCTCAAAACCCTAGTCTTTGTTACTTGTAAAGTTATGAAACCCTAATTTTCTAGGATTGATTCTTTGTGTGTTCACTTAGCACTCTAAAAATTTAATCTTTGAGACATGTGATGCTTCCAAACCTTTCATAAGGTGCTATGTAAACCTAATAGGTCAATACATGGATAGCCGTTACGCACAGCTAGTTCCACTGACGTGCTAGTGCTTAAATCCACAGCCAGTATATTGACGAGTCTTTAGAGTCCCCCACAGACAGTTTTCCCAAGTTTCGGGCGAAACGTTGTATAAGCCGTATGGTTTTATGGCAGGGTTCGATCATATTCGTACACTTGTACACAGATCAAGATCGTACGGATCATTCTAGTGGGCTTTGGTTTAAGCCGGATCCTAGTATTAGATTTGTTGGATTACTTTAGTCTCATTGCATTCGCATTCAGTCGGAATGCGGATGCAGGTATGTATATACAGGTGAGGGTATTCTTGTGATCCGTCATGGGTTTACTTTTGTAGATGCCATTCTATTAATTGTTGTAAACATTTGGATTAATGTTTGCAAGTGGAAATTGTGAGCTCAAGTCATTATTAGGAGCATTAATTGTGACATGTGCATGGGTAATGACTCATGGTCTTTTTATTTGTGCAAATGTCGCATTAGTGATTGATTATTGTGTTGAAATGATGGTTAGAGAGAGAGAGGGCAGCCATAGGCTTGGGGTTTTCTCTTGGATTATTATTCTAGTGCTCTCATTTTTATTCCAACAAAATAAACAAAAGGAAAAGCTCTTCTTCTTCCTCTTTCTTCTTGAGCTCACTTCTTCCTCCAATAGCATAATCTTCAATCTCTATCCATACAATCTCATGTGTTGAGAATCCATGGATGCTTGAGACAAAGTTATCTCACATATTCTCTACTTCACCTTGGACATGACGGCTAGCAAACTTCATGTCCGAGTTTCTTCGGTTTGAAGCGGGAGCCCGTAAAATGACTTCTTGATGTGGTGCCTTTCCTGACGAGGAGACCGGAGATCGAGCGAGATCGGAGATGCCGCGAGGAGCTAGAGATGGTGGCCAAAGACCGAGGGACACAGATCGATCGGTATAGCCATTCTAAACTTCTTGTAGATAGCTAGTATAGGTTAATGGTACGATCCGGGTTAAAGTCTGCGTTAGCGCCAGTTTCGTAAAAAGTTTTTGTTTCCGTGTTTGGCTTCGGATTGACGGCCGGGGCACTACCGTAGACTTACATGGTATCAAAGCCACGCCATTAACGTTTACTAGCTTGTTTAGACAATGTTAATGTATCGAAATCGAAACAGCCCCAAACACTGCCACTGCATTTGTAGTTTCTGTTGTTTCAAAAAGTGTTCTGGAAAATTATTTAAACATGTGCAGAAGACTACTGGAGAGACTACAAGACCACGCCCTAAAGACGACCCCCACCCCTCGGAATTGGGCCGAGCACATGCCCCCAAATTCTGAGCCGACCGGCCTGTATTGGGCTTCTGGGGTTTATTTTTCGGGTGTGGTTTTATCTCTGTAACGTTGGTGCAGTGGTATTGTTTGTTTAGCCCATTTTGGATATGGTTTTATCAGTTTGTTTGGGCTATTCGGGGGTTATTTCGAATTCAATATTTTCTAATATCGTTTAAAGTTTACAGTGCATTACATTATATCTGCGACTGTGAATGTCATTTGATCGGTAAATCTTGTCTAATCGCTATAGCCATTTTAGACGGATTTGCGAACGTGACATTCATGTTGATGTTCTGAGTTGTGTTGTAATCTTGCGGATTTGTCGTGGTGGATAGCCTGGATGCAATGGTAGTACAGTTTGGTTATATTTGTACATTTGATATTGTGGGGCGAGCGTCCGACATATGGACTGCTGTCAATGCCTGTTTGTATATTATTCTTTTGGGGCACGACCGGGTTGAGGTCGATGTCAACGTTGTACATATTTTCTTTTCTGTACTAGGATTACCCCATGGTGGAGTGCACGGATTGTTAGTGTTTATGCCCTAGAGGCCATTACTGTATCATACTAGTTTGTATATTACTTAATGGAAGCTTGGGATATTCACAGTTGTATTGACAGTCTTGCTAAAAATGGTAGTATGCTACTTGGTTTGTTTCTACTTTAATATGTGCATATGTTTCTTTTCACATATCGCTTATACATATTAGTAGAGACCTTAGGATCTTTGCTTGATTACCAGCGTTGTGATGGCAGTCACACTAGTGGGGGCTGAGTACTATATAAGCAACATCCTATACAGGTCATGGTCGTAGGATTATCGAGATGGGGCATCGATACTCCGGAGTAGACCAGTGCATACGCTTCTCATCCCAGCATGGGGAGATGGTCTGTTCCACAGCCATCAGTACATCGTACTGGAGATAGTATGCAGGTGCTCGTTAGGTTACGGGTACACCGGACAAGACTCGCCGGGAACTGCAGGTTGGTACTATACCCATCATCAGATAGCAGTTCCCAGGTGACATGAGTACAGCTTAGTCCTTCTAATTGACATTGCTACTTCGCCTCGAGTGTGTTCCCACTGTACTTAGATTACTACCCTACCACGGCTCAAAGGAGTCATGCAAACAGGTAGTAGCCGGGTGTTGTCCCGAAGCACTTGGAGGCAGCGGCGGTTAGACAGGATTCGTCTCTCCCGGTATTGGGGGTTGATATCGCGCTGTGTATGGAGAGCCATTACGTAAGGTCCCTGGCCAGGGCAAGCGAGATTTACTGGTAGGTGCTCCAGTAGTTTCTTAAGGTGTAATGGGCTTCACTCAAACACGACATATACCGCTATTAGGGGTCTGACGTTTACCGCCCCCTAGGCCCGATATGCGATAGTCCTAGACGAACAGACCAGACTGTACGGAGATTATCACATACCGGCTCAGTAGGAGTTCAGATGGGTTTCCTCATCGTCCTTCTTATCGACATCTATCTGGGGACCGTTACGTACAGCTAGTACCGCTTGCGGCCTACGGTTAAACCTACTGCCAGCGTAGTGTTGAGTTTTTAGAGTCCCACACAGAGAGTTTCCCTGCACCGGGCAAAAGGTGTAGAGGCCGTATGGTTTTACGGCAGGGCCGCGATCACTTACGTACACTTATGCACGTACTATGATCGGGCAGATAATACTAGCGGGCTTTAGTTTAAGCCATATCCTAGTATTATACAGATGGATCTATTCAGTCTAAGATTATCCGTGTTTTTCGGAAATACGGATCGGAGGGGCAGTCTCGTAATTTGTCGGGAAGCTTTTAGAAGGAGGTGACTCATTTGTGTTTATTTCTTTTGTGATTTAAACTAAATGAGGTGGAGGATGAGGTGTAAGTTTCATTAAATGATCCATGACTCATTAGATGATTCATCTAGTGAATTAAATGAAGCTTGATGAATATTAGCTAGATATTTATTTTGATAATATTATTATGCTTCATGGTAATCATAAATGAGAATAGTTCATTGATTATCACAAAACACTTCTCTCTCCTCAAGTTTTCATCTTCTTCCTCAAACCCTAATAGCTCTCATGAGTTGAGAATCCTAGGGTTTAAAGTGACTATGTAATCCATCTAAATACTCGACACCCTCTAGGATTTCTAGATTAGCAAACTAGAAGCCGTAGTTATCTCAGAATAGAGATAGGAGCTCGGACTATAGACTCTCGAGTCGATCGTCTTTGACTCGAGGAGGCCGTTGAGGTACCCATGTTCCATAGAGCCGAAGAGATGTGGGGGACAACGATGAAGACCCGAAGGACAAGTAACGCGAGGTATAAGTTCGAATCAGAGTAGTTAAACCTCTCGTAGTTTGTTAGTAATGGTTTAGACACGATCCGTGTGCTCAAGTCCGTGTTACGAAGCTTTGATAATTATTTTTCATATATTCCGCCTCCCCGCGAACATGTAGGGTGCGTGACATGGACTAACAGTGGTATCAGAGCCTACTAAACCTTTACTAGCTTGTTAGCAACTAATTAGAACTTCGATCGTTGGAAAAACACGAAAACATAACCCCACTTCCCTAATGTTTATGTCGATTTTAAACTTGTCGAAAATATTATTTCAGAAGTATGAAAATTCACAGCAGGGAATTCTAAGAATACTGGAGAAATACGAGTTGCTAACTCGGTGAGACGACAGCGGAAGCACGGCGGATTGGTGCAATACCCCGTAGATCTGCGGCCGAGTCGACTCCGAGTTGACTCGTATTTACACAGTTTGTCTTATTCTTGGTTGTTCTGTTTTCCTGTATATTTTGTTTCTACCCAGGTTATTTCAGTGCTGGCTTGCATTTGGGGTAGACTCAGAAAAAGGTTGTCGATCGAAATTCTAAGTTATTTGCTAATTGTGTTGTTTGATGTGTTCGTAAACCACCGCTAATTGCTAGTATGTCGGTTAGTTGAGGGTTGCACATTTCTATAATGGATATTGGTTTGTGGATACGAACTTCATTGGATTGTCATCGATGAATAGCCGGGATGTGAGATGAGAGTTTTTATCTTTCATTCGATGTAAATTGTAATATGTTGTAATATTCTTTTGCGGGGCACATCCGGGTTGAGGTTGTAGCCACCGTTATATTATTTTATTTATTGTTTCTTGCTCTTAGGATAAACCCAAGATGGGCTGCACAAACTACCGGTTACTTTGAAGTGTTTAATGGCCTACTCACGTCGTTGAGGGAGACTGTTTCACTTCTGGTACTAGGCGGGTAGTTTGCCGCACCCGTAGGGGTCTAGGGTGGGGTTTGGCTATTCCTCTCGACCGTGTAATCCGTCTTTTGTTGCAGGCTCAAACGAACCACGGATTACTAGTATATCCAATATGTTCATCTGTGATCTGGAATGCCTATTATTGCGTCTGACGAATGTACAATATCTATATATGATATCTAGTAGGCGTTAGTTATGTTTTGCATCCGCGCTAGCCGAGCCCCCGCTCTGTCATTAGTTAAGTAACCTAACGAGTGAATGACGGGCCCCAATGGCGAATGCGGATGGCATAAGCAGACGTTGTATTTTCGTTGTTTTCTGCAATGATAGGATAAATGTTGGGATGCATTATATTAATGCAAAGAAAACAAACCAAAGCTGAATCGTTGGAACACATTTAAAAGAAACCACTCGGTTATTTTAAAAGAGCAGAATTTTTTAATTGCTGAGCTTTAACCACTCCTTTTAAAAAGCTATAAGGTTCCTTCAATTATATCAAGTTCACTACGTTCACGGTTTCGCCAAAACCAGTCGTAGCCCTCCGTCATTTCATATGGATGGTCAGTAGTATTCAAGCTATGTTTGTTGGCCTTCGTCAAGGCATAATGTTTGGTAGCTGCTGGGGTATTCACATGTTGCATAGATAGATGTGTTGGTTTGGGACAGTCGTATTACTTTGTTGGCCTTTGTCAAGGGTATATACGGGTGGGTTCAAATTAACAAGGATAATGATGGGAAGAACTTGACATATGACTTATGATTTGTTGGCCTTCGTCAAGGTCATAAGAGCATGGGACAAAAATCCACATCGGGAGTTTCTAAAGAAACTGAAACCTGCTAGTGTTGCATACCATTTGGAGTTTGATTAGGTTGGTAGGATTCCTTTAGCATTATCACACAATGATATTTGGATCCAGATCCTACTGTGAGTATCCGCTACTCATCAGGAGATTCGTCACTTAACGATCAATGCTATAAACCAAGTAGGTGTCCAAAACCGTGTTAGCGGGGCTACGACTCTAGGGAAAAGAGGTTATTTAATTAAGGAACTTCGCGAATGCGTCGTAAAACCTCCCTCGAAGTACCAACACCAGCCTGGCTGAACAGTTAAGTATGTATTGTACGGTGAGATAAGTCCGGACTAATTCTTCTTTTATGGTTTGAGGAAGGATTCGAGAAACAGTGGGAGCCATCCTGTTTAGATAAACTTAAAACCAATCTAAACTTGCAAGGGCAACATGCTAAAGTGTTTTCTTCTCTCTCTCTCTCTTAATTGCAGCGACCCTGTGACCATGATAAACGGTTCCCATCGACGGCAGCAAGGTTTCGGGAGGCATCGTCCATGCCATTTTCAAATTTTTGTTGTTTCAAGGAACTCTAAACTAGAATCGATAACTAGAAATTAATACGGAAACTTATGTAAACTATTTTACATTTAAGTGAAATCGAAATACAACCTTTGTAGATCGGTCCTACACTTCATAAGCTTCTTGTAGTAGTCCCTTCGCTGCGATCATGTTGCTCCCGGACTCTTGGACGGCTCCGTGAGAAAAATGCAACGGTCTTGCTTGAAGTCTTCGAGGCCGAAGATGATCTACGTCGAGGGAATACGAACTCAAGCCACCACTTCACCAAAGTGATGCAAACACCCTATACTAAAGTGCTAATCTAGTAGAGGATATAGAAATAGGAAATGGGCTCTCTTTAGTTTTATTTTTCTCACAATATTTCTCTCTCTTTATCAAACCCTAGCAAACTTTTTATGGAGGAAGAAGATGATCTCAAGAAAAATGAGAATGAAAACTAATCAAGAGAGAGAGAACCATGGGTGAGTTTGTATAATATATTAACTGATGTAGAGACACAACCATGGCTAATTATAGTGGTTAGGTTAATAAATATTCTAAGTATAACAAAATGGGTGGACTTTGTCAAAGCACTCACAAGCTTTCTACAAACTTCATGCATACAATAATTATCCACTAATTTTATATTTACTTTAAATATTAAAACCCCACCACTTTAATTAGTATGGTGTATGTCTCATACACCCATGGAGTGTGTATCAACAACCATGATACAAAAGTAAACAATGCACATTAATATTTATCACATATATATTACATGTACACACAAGTAAGAAAAGAATACTTAAGTGAGCCAATGTTAGTTAATGTAAATTAGTATATCAAATATACAATTATACACTAAATTATTAAATCAACATTTGACTTAATAATCCGGTTATATCATATATAACCGACTAACACAAAATGTATCAATTTATCGAACCAACATTTGATTCGATAGCCCGGCTATATCACATATAACCGGCCGATACAAAAGTCGCGAGAATAGAATAAGATATCACATACTCGAATTATTCTCGGTCCCGCACATATCACATATGCGCTCCTATTTCGTTTTGCCTGAGCCAGTAAAACCTCTATGTGGGACTCTAAACACTCGTCAATACACCGGCAGTAGGTGATGATCACATCAAGCACCCACAAGCCGTCAGCGGTACTAGCTAGACGTAACGGCTATCCGGGTATTGAGCGATCAGAAGATCATAAAGCAAGCCCGCTCCAACTCCTGCAAAATCCTGACAGTGACACTACCGTACAGTCCGGTCTCCTCGTCTGATATGTCGCATATCAAGTCTAGGGGTGGTAAACGTCAGACCCCAATAACCGATAATTCATTCCGATATGAGGCCCATAACAGGTCGAGAAACTACTGGTAACACTTACCAGCAAATCTCTAAACCAGCCCAGGCCAGGGTGTTCCCTGTTATGGCCAATCGAGCACAGCGCAACATCAACCCCCAATACCGGGACAGACAAAACCACTCCTATCGCTCATTGCCTCCATGTAACTCGGGACTGTACCCAAAAACCACCATTTTGCACGCCCTCTTGGACGTGGTAACGTGGAAATCAAAGCACAGTGGGAATCACACAAGACTCTATGACGATCTCGGGTCTACAGACTAACCTGTACTAGTGTCACCAGAGAACTGCCATCTGACGTGAGGTATAATACCATCTGGAAGTTCTCAGCGAGTCCGTCCAGTGTACCCAGTCTGCACTGAGCACCCGTATATTATCTCTGATGTGAAACACTAATGGATATGGGATCATCCATCGCCCATCTATATGGGTCGAGAAGCTATACGCTAGTCTACTCTGGTATATCGATGCCCCGTCTCGATACACCCACGACTAGGGACCTTGAAGGATGTACTTATGGACTACCATGTCCCCACTAGTATGATCTGCATCATAGTCCAGGTAGTCAAGTACACATCCTAAGGGCTTTACCAATATGTAACAGAGAGACAATCAGTGTACACGTTAAGGCAAAGGGTAACCAGATAGCATACTATCATATCGAGCAAGAAAGTCCTCCCTATATATGTCCAAGCATCCACTACAATATACATCTCATGTATAGTAATGGCCTCTGGGGCATACATATAACTAACAATCTCCTACTTGCACTAGGGCCATCTGATAACAGTGGTTGTAGTATCTCATACTCAACCATCCCATAAAAGTCTCTCTCTGGGAAAAGGCCTTTGTGAGTGGATCCTCCGTGTTGTCCTCTGAGTCTACTCTCCTAACCTCAATCCCCTGGAGATCAACCATCTCCATGATTAGGTGATACTGCCTCAGAATATGTCTGGATCACTGATGGGACGGGCATTCCTAGGCATAAGCCACAACCCTGTTGTCATACAATAGTAGGAACGAAGTTCATCTCATGAACTAATATACACCCAGACTGCCTCTTTGATAGCATCTTTGGTAGCGATGTATTCAGTCTATGTTTTCTAGTATGCCACGGTATCTAGCTTGGAACTCTTCCAACATATCGTCCCTTTACTGAGGGTAAAGATAATGCTTGTGACTGACATTCATTCGACCTTACCACCCTGGAAGCTATCCAGTGATTCTCCCCAGAATCGATTGATACCATCTCACTACACCTAGTGAGAATCCTAACATCCACTTAGATCTATCTTATAGATCCAAAACCCTGGATCTAGGAGGTATCACCTTGACCCTATATGAAGAATCAATGTGATAAGAGTAGATTGACTGAGTGTAGCATAGGATACTCCTTTCCTAACAAGAGTATGTCATCCACGTACAATATGAGGAAGGCCACCTTACTCTCTACTACTTTTTTGTATATACAAGGTTCATCTACCATTTTGATGAAGTCAAACGTTTTGACTACCACATCAAAACAGATGTTCCAACTCCGCGATGCCTGCTTTAACCTCTAAAGCAACTTGCACACGTTTCCGCTGCTCCCACTGTCTACGAAGCCCTCTGGCTGTGTACTTATAAATGCTCTCTTCTAAATCACTATTTATAACTGCAGTCATGACACCCAACAGCCAGATATCGTAGTCATGGTATGTAGCAGTGGCAAGTAGGGTCTGGATGGTCTTAAGCATAGGCACTTAGAAAAGGATTCATCATAAGCCACACCTGGTCGATGATGCAAACCTTTAACAGGTCTAGCTTTGAAAGTCTCAACTTTTCCATGTACACCAAGTAATCTTCTCAAGATATACTTGCTCCTTATGGGGATATAACCCTTTAGATATAGCAACTAAAGTCCATACTTCGTTGGAGTACATAGATTCCATCTCAGATCACTTAGCAGCCAACCATTCTTACAGAGTCCCCGCTCTTGATGGCCTGCTCGAAACTAGTTGGGTCATCATCTCATGATGCAGTCCTCGCTCCCACTGTCATAGAGAAACCAAAGTATCTCTCAGGTGGGTGAGGAACCCTACCAGATCGGCGGAGAGGCTGAGGTTCGTTGGGAGCTATTGAATCTTCCGATTATACCAAATCATCAGCTGCAGTTTGTATAGCTGGAACTCCTTCCAGTTTTACCTCATGACCACTAATTTCTTTCCAAAATAAATTCCTTTTTCTAAAAAGGTGGCATGCCGAGAAACAAAACACCTTTTGTTCCTCAGTGTGGTAGAAGATATTCCCTTGCAAATGCTTGGGATGTCCAACAAACTTCCACAGAACTGACCTTACCTCGAGCTTATCCGGATTTTGCTTTTAGACATAGACCGGACAACCCCAAATCTTAGCTTACTTAAGAGATGGGCTCTTCCCATACCATATCTCATATGGAGTGGTAGGCGCCTGATTTGGTTGGAACCCTATACAATAGGTATGCAGCTTCACAAGTGCATACCCGCCAAAAAGGAAACAGGCAACTCAGTAGTACTCATCATAGAGCACACCATATCTCATAGGGTGCAATTGCTCCGCCCCGATACACCGACGTGCTGTGGTGAATATGGAGGATTAATGATGAGAGAGAATCTCATTCTCCTTTAGAATAGTGCAGGAATTCCGTGCCTAAGTATTCTCCTCCCTGATCTCCTTAAAGGACATAATACTTATACCTGTTTTGGTTCTCTACTTCTAGCTTATATTCATTGAATATCTCAAAAGGTTCAGACTTTTGTTTCAACAGGAACATATGTCCGAATCTTGAGAGATCATCAGTGAATGTAATGTAGTACAAAGAACCAGACCTGGCATGTGTTGACTGGGGACCTACATACATCTTCATGTATCAATCCCAAGAATTCACCAACTCTTTCTCTGTTTCCATTAAACGGAGCTATGGTCATCTTATCTTTGTGACATGACTGGCAAGTTTCACAAGATGTAAATTCAAACTGATTTAAATATTCATCTTTATGTAACTTCAGCTAGTCGGTTCGCATTGATATAACCTAGTCTATAATGCCTCAAGAAGGATTCGCTCATTTCTGAACTCTTTCTCTTGTGTGTGTTCTGTACATTAAGAACTGTGGTTTGATTTAGAACGTATATGTTTTTAGATAACGTGCCTGAACCGATCAACTCTTGATATAGGAAATGTTCAAAACATTATCCAACAATACAAAATTATATCCTTCTTTACTAAATAAAGAGACTGGTATAATGTTGTATATCAGGTTCGGTATCTAATAACATTCGTTCAGAATCAATGTATTCGGTAATACAGGGTGTTAACTGCCAACACCTTGGCTGCAACAATTGCATCGTTTCCAACTCTTGAAATTTTATCACCCGTTCTCAGTTCTCTACCTATCTGCAGCCCATGTAACAGATTACATATGTGGGATCCTGATCCGGTATCTCATACCCAGGACGTAGAAGATACTGAGAAACAGTTCTCGGTAATGAACACACCCGAAGAAGATGCATCATCATACACTTTCTTTGTTCGGGCGGCACGGGAATCCTGGTAATCCACTATTTCCTGCTCGGTCTTATAACAATTATAAGTTGGAGCGGGACCAACATTCCCCAACACAGTATAACAAGCGGGTCCGGTCAATACATCCATATTATTATCTTGATTAAGG
Organism: Agapanthus africanus; assembly: GCA_030015575.1. NCBI lineage: Eukaryota > Viridiplantae > Streptophyta > Magnoliopsida > Asparagales > Amaryllidaceae > Agapanthus > Agapanthus africanus. The sequence goes on from JASDDO010000022.1 coordinate 347,789,828, forward strand.
CGTGACATGGTCGCTGCCTGGAGAGAGAGAGAAGAAAACACTCTGCGTGCTCTTTTGCAAGATCAGATTGGTTATTATTTTATTTAATCAGGATGGCTCCCACTGTTTTTATCAAATCTTCCTTCAAACTCTAAAAGGAAAGACTAGCCGAGATTAATTACACCCTACAAGTTCGTCAATCTTTTAGCCAGGCCAGTGCCGGTACTTTGAGGGAGGTTCCCCGTGCTTTCGCACGGCGCACGGACCTAATTAAAATAAACCTCGTTTTCCCAGGGGCGTAACCCCATTGACACCTTTCTAGACACCTACTTGATCGGCTAATTGTAATGTGTAAAACTCTCCCAGGAGTAACAATTACTTGCATGGGTATCGGGATCCACTATCTTATAGAAGGTATGCAATCTAATTGCAAATTTCAATACTTGAAATTCCCGAGAATTTTGTCCCTAACGTCCAATGACCTTGACGCAGGCCAACAAACCACAGTCCGCTAGTCAAGTTCAACCCTTCATTTCTTGATTGAATTAAACCCACCCGCACGACCCTTGACGCATGCCAACAAAGTCTCACGACTACCCTAACTCAATCTGCATCATATGCATAAGCAGATAAGCATAAATAGCTACAGCACACTACGCCTTGACGCAGGCCAACAAACGTAGCACGAATACTACGAAGTACTTATCTTAAATCACGGAGGGCTACGACAGGATTTTCTGAAAACCTATTGCGTAATGAACTTGATATCGTTGTAGAATCAAATGATTTTAAAATGTAGTGTTTTTGAGGCTTTTGCTAGTTTCTCTAAAGAGGTCACCCCCGGTGAAGGGATCTCGACTCTTTCTTCGTCGAATGAGGTTCAGGATATATCACATATATCACTATGCAAAGCAAAAACTATAAAAGCAATCAAAAGACAAACAGAGGGTTGTAGCATATGCCAGTTATTGCTAAAGGGTTCACTCCCGATGAAGGGATCTCGGCCCTTTCCTTATCGGATAAGGTGCAGGATGTTCTACAAGGAACACCGCAATGCAAAGCAAGAACTGTAGCTACCTGTTTTTGAAAATTCGATTCCACAACATCTTTTAGGTTTCTTTTCTTTCATTAATCACATTATGAAGTCCCATCATTTAAGTCACCTAAACATCACAGATAAATACAACGTACGCTTATGCCATCCGCATTCGCCTCGATGTCCCCTCATGCACCGTTAGGTTAGGTAACTAACGGCAGAGCGGGGCAGGGCAAGCGCGAGTGAAAACATAAGTAACGTCTATATAATATATCATATATACTATATACAGTATCCATCTCAACATATCAAATGATCACATCACAGATATCGCAGCAGAAGAAACATATGAAATATTGGATATACTAGGAGGTCCGTGTTTTATTTTGAGCCTCTATAAAACACAGATTCCACGGTCGCGATGAATAGCCAAACCCACACCCCTAGACCGCTATGAGAGCGGCAAGCAACCCTACCAATTCTAGAGTTAGGAGACCCGGACTCGACTCCTTGAGTTGGTCTCCCACTGGACTCTAGAACCTGGTTACTTGTGCTCTCCTCCTTGGGTCTATCCTAGTGCGGAAAAGTAAATAATATACATATGGTGACATCATCCTCAACTCGGAAGTGCCCCAATAAACGAATATTACATACATTTAATTTTACATGAATGAAACTGAAAAACTCTCATCTCACATAAAACACCCGGCTATTCAAAACGCGACGATCCAATATAACATATCCCGCAACACATAACATCACATGTCATCAACGTAAGTAAATATGCGCATCCCAATTGTCGTTGACATATAGCAACGAAACCGGCGATATAACATATTACACTTACGGTCGCAGAAAAACTAGACGATGTTAAACATTCCGATCGAATCAACAAACACCCACAATTACCCAGAAAACTCAATACTTGAGCGTAGTTTTAAAGTTATTCAGCACACGCTACAGTACCAACGAACCAGCCGTAGAAGGGCCAAACAAACGCCTCACATGTGGCACCGCTGAACCACCACAAACCCGAGGGTTCAGTGGCGGTTTTGACGATCACATAATCGAGTTAAGGTTTTGTTCTTCTAGAGGGTCCATCGCATAACTTGCATGATTTTTGAAAGCTTTTTAACTACGGGAAAAAAATCCAACACTTGGAAAAATTTCCGGCAAGGGAAAAAGTGGGTATTTGACATCCGATTGAACTTTTTAATATCGTCTAAAGTAACCCGAAAATAGTTAAAATACGACTACGAAACACTCCGAGTTGTTATTATAGTAAATTAACATCACAAGACAATTTAGCAAAAATAAACAACACCTGAAGCACCAAAACCCATGTAACAGAACACTGGAGAAATCTGGAGGGGGGCTTGGAAATGGCCGGTATGAGGGGGTCTCGCCCGCCCAAATGTTACCAAATGCCTCCAAATTTCATCAGTGTTCATGTTATCACATATATATGACTATGTACTTGTTTAAAAAAATTTTAGGGCTCGTTTTAAAATCGACATAAACATGGATTTTAGTGTTTCAAATTCTGGTTTGTTTCGTGTTTGTAATCTAACATTATCCGTATAATTTCCTAGCTTGGCTCTAATACCACTGTAGGGTTCCCATCGACGGAAACAAGGTTTCGGGAAGCATCGTCCATGCCATTTTCAAATTTTTGCCGTTTTAAGGAACTTTAAACTAGAATCGATAACTAGAAATTAATACAGAAACTTATGTAAACTATTTTACATCTAAGTGAAATCGAAATAAAACCTTTGTAGATCGGTCCTTCACTTTATAAGCTCCTTGTAGTAGTCCTTTCGCTGCGATTATGATGCTCCCGGACTCTTGGACGGCTCCATGAGAAGAATGCAACGGTCTTGCTTGAAGTCTTCGAGGCTGAAGATGATCTACGTCGAGGGAATACGAACTCAAGCCACCTCTTCACCAAAGTGAAGCAAACACCCTATACTAAAGTGCTAATCTAGTATAGGATGGAGATATAGGAAGTGGTCTCTCTTTAGTTTTATTTTTCTCATAATATTTCTCTCTCTTTATCAAACCATAGCAAGCTTTTGAAGGAGGAAGAAGATGAGCTCAAGAAAATTGAGAATGAAAACTAATCAAGAGAGAGAACCATGGGTGAGTTTGTATCATATATTAACTCATGTAGAGATGCAACCATGGCTAATTATAGTGGTTAGGTTAATAAATATCCTAAGTAAAACAAAATGGGTGGACTTTGTCAAAGCACTCACAAGCTTTCTACAAGCTTCATGCATACAACAATTATCCACTAATTTTAGATTTACTTTGAATTTTAAAACCCCACCACTTTAATTAGTATGGTGTATGTTTCAAACACCCATGTAGTGTGTATCAACAACCATGATACAAAACTAAACAATGCACATTAATATATATCACATATATACTACATGTACACACAAGTGAGAAAAGAATACTTAAGTGAGCCAATGTTAGTTAATGTAAATTAGTATATCAAATATACAATTATACACTAAATTATTAAATCAACACTTGACTTAATAATCCGGCTATATCACATATAACCGACTAACACAAAATGTACCAACTTATCGAACCAACACTTGATTCGATAGCCCGGCTATATCACATATAACCGGCCGATACAAAAGTTGCGAGAATAGAAAACGGTATCACAGACACGCATTATTCTCGGTCCCCCACATATCACATACGTGCTCCTATTTCGTTTTGCCTGAGCCAGTAAAACCTCTATGTAGGACTCTAAAGACTCGTCAATATGCCGGCAGTAGGTGATGATCACATCAAGCACCCACAAGCCGTCAGCGGTACTAGCTGGAAGTAACGGCTACCCGGGTATTGAGCGATCAGAAGATCAGCAAGCAAGCCCGCTCCAACTCCTGTAAAAGCCTGCCGGTAACACTTCCCGTACAGTCCGGTCTCCTCGTCTGATACGTCGCATATCAAGTCTAGGGGTGGTAATCGTCAGACCCCAATAACCGATAAGTCGTGCCGATGTGAGGCTCATAACGGGTTGAGAAACTACTGGTAACACTTACCAGTAAATCTCTAAATCAGCCCTGGCCAGGGACTTCACTGTTACGGCCAATCGAGCACAGCGCAACATCAACCCCCAATACCGGGAGAGACGAAACCCCTCCTATCGCTCAATGCCTCCATGTTATTCGGGACTGTACCTAAAAACCACCATTTTGCACGCCCTCTTGGACGTGGTAAGGTGAAAATAAAAGCACAGTGAGAATCACACAAGACTCTATGACGATCTCGGGTCTACAGACTAACCTGTACTAGTGTCACCAGAGAACTGCCATATGACGTAAGGTATAATACCATCTGGGAGTTCTCGGCGTGTCCTTCCAGTGTACCCAGTCTGCACTGAGCACCCGTATATCATCTTTGATGTCAAACACTAATGGATATCGGATCATCCATCGCCCATCTATATGGGTCGAGAAGCTATACGCTAGTCTACTCTGGTATATCGATGCCCCATCTCGATACACCCACGACTAGGGACCTTGAAGGATGTACTTATGGACTACCATGTCCCCACTAGTATGATCTACATCATAGTCCAGGTAGTCAAGTACACATCCTAAGGGCTTTACCAACATGTAACAAAGAGAGACAATCAGTGTACACGTTAAGGCAAGGAGTAACCAGATAGCATACTATCATGTCGAGCAAGAAAGTCCTCCCTATATATCTCCGAGCATCCACTACAATATACATCTCATGTATAGTAATGGCCTCTAGGGCATACATATAACTAACACAAGACTAGGTTACATTTAGATAACAAGATGAATGAATCTGACTTTTATTACTGGCAAAGGTCTGTCCAGATGTCCATTGCCTATAACAAGCTGGACCATCCTATTACTACTCAAGCCCTCGCCGTCCTAGGTCAAGTTTCCACAGTCGTGGATATGAATATCCGTCAGACAAGGGAAAAGGACAGTGCGAATGCCAAGTGCCTCGTGTCGGCTTCAGTTGATGGTGTATACCAGAAGCAGCACGAGAAGATGGACTTAGTTCCCATCTTTCTCCATAACAAAGATTTATATGGAGAGCAATCTCATATCGCAAAATATGAGACATCGAACGAATTGCTTCAAGCGAGGTTGGCTGTCGGGTCATCTGTAGGGGACGACGTCCTTACGATGACTAGCTATGTTAATGAGCTCACGGACCTGGAGACCACGTTGGGAAACAGGTCATATGCTGACTTATTTCCACAGTCCCTACCCTCTACTTACACCCTGAAGGAAACCAGGGAGACACCCGCTCTGCTTAATGGGGGACCTTCTTCTTTTGCATCCAAGACGAAAGCAAAAGTTGAAAAGAAGAAGACCTCCACAAAGCCGATATACAGTGTCAATGAAGTAGAAGGAACGGGAAGAGCAAAAGTTTCGGGACTTGGTGTAGGGGAGGAGGGATGTTCCTATTGTTATGGGAAGGGGCATTGGCAGAAGGATTGTAGGGCTTTGGAAGGCAGTGGCCAGGATTCCAAGCCTGTTGTGGCTTCGGCCTCGGGTGTGTTTGTAATTGAGAACTATTTGTCAATTAACTCCACTTCCTGGGTACTAAATACCGGATCAGGATCTCATATATGTAATTCGTTACATGCTTTGAGAAACCGTAGAGTTATCAGGGTAGGTAATATGTCTCTCAGAGTTGCGAACGGAATGAGCATGGACGCTGAATCCGTAGGAGAATATCGCCTAGGACCGACAAGTGGGCATATATTGATTCTATATAACTGTTTATATGTACCTAGTTTGACTTGTAATATCATATCAGTGTCCTCACTTTCGAGAGAGGGATATGATTTTACATTCGTAAGCGATATGGTTCACATCCACCTAAATCAAGTTCTGATTGGGTCCGGTACATTAGATGACGGTTTATACGTATTGAATCAAGCTCATGTTTTCAATGTCCAGAACACACTTAAAAGAAAGTCTCCGAAAATAAATCAAGCTTTCCTATGGCATTGTAGACTAAGTCACATCAATGTAACACGGTTGACTAAGTTACATAGAGAAGGATATTTGAATTCGTTCGAATATCAATCTTATGCTACTTGTGAATCTTGTCTCATGGGAAAGATGACAAAGACTCCATTTACTGGACACGGAGTAAAAGCCAGCGAGCTATTGGGACTCGTACACAGTGACGTGTGCGGTCCAATGTCTACACATGCAAGAGGTGGTTATTCCTACTTCATTACTTTTACGGATGATTTCTCTTGGTATGGACATATCTTCTTGATGAAGCACAAATCCGAGGCCTTTGAGAAATTCCGAGAATACAAGAATGAAGTGGAAAAACAAACAGGAAAAAGTATCAAGACACCGAGATCTGATCGAGGTGGTGAATACTTAAATGCCGAGTTCCTGGGTTACTTAAAAGAGAATGGAATTCTCTCTCAGCTTACTCCTCCATACACACCACAACACAATGGTGTATCGGAAAGGCGGAATCGAATGGATATGGTTCGTTCCATGATGAGTAAGGCTGAGTTACCGCGATCTTTCTGGGGTTATGCACTAGAATCGGCTGCATATCTTTTGAACCAGGTTCCAACCAAGACTGTGCCTACCACACCATATCAGATGTGGAGTGGGAAGAAACCCTATCTTCAGTACCAAAAGATATGGGGATGTCCAGCTTTTGTTAAAAATCAGCATGCGGACAAGCTCGAGGCACGCTCAGTACAGTGTATGTTTGTGGGATATCCAAAGAACTCCAAAGGGTATTAATTCTATTACGCAGAGGAACAAAACGTTTTTGTTTCTCGTCATGCCCACTTCATGGAAGCTGAATTTTTAGAAAATCAGAAGAGTGGGAGCGCAATAGAACGGGAAGAAATTCCAGAACCACAAGCTGTTACTGAAAGTACGGTAGAACCAGAAGTTTCAGAAGAAAGGGACATCCCAGCGCCTATCCGCAGAAGTAGTAGGCAGTCTCATCCGCCCGAGAGATACTACGGTTTTCTCATAGACGGGGATCGAGAGGATTGCATCATTGGCAATGATGACCCTACTAGCTTCCAGCAAGCCATTCAGAGCGGCGACTCAGTAAGATGGCTGGATGCAATGCGGACCGAAATGGACTCCATGTACACTAACAAAGTATGGACTTTGGACATTGCTCCAGATGGGGTAAAACCCGTAGGATGCAAATGGATCTTCAGAAGGAAGATTGGTGTAGATGGACAGGTTTAAACCTATAAGGCTAGAGTTGTTGCAAAGGGTTTTCGTCAAAGACCTGGTTTGGACTATGACGAAACCTTTTCTCCAGTGGCTATGCTCAAATCCATTCGGGTCCTTCTTGCCATTGCTGCCATCCATGATTATGAGATCTGGCAGATGGACGTAAAGACGGCTTTTCTAAATGGTAATTTGGAGAAGTGTGTCTATATGGATCAGCCAGAGGGATTCATTCAGAGTGGGAGCAGCAGTAAAGTGTGGAAGTTGCTTAAGTCCATTTATGGACTAAAGCAGGTATCGCGGAGTTGGAACATCTGTTTTGATGATACTGTCAACGAATTTGACTTTGTCAAGAATCCAGATGAACCATGCATATATATTAAGATTGTAGGGAGAGCTATAGCATTCCTCGTCTTGTATGTAGATGACATTCTCCTAATAGGAAATGATATTCCTATGCTACAGTCAGTGAAAGGATTCTTGTCACAGAAGTTCTCCATGAAGGACCTGGGTGATGCTTCCTACATTCTGCGGATCCAGATCTATCCTGATAGATCAAAGAGGATGTTGGGACTTTCGCAGTCCAGGTACATAGACACCATATTGGAAAGATTCAGTATGGAAGATTCTAAGCGCGGTAACCTACCGGCTTGTCACGGAATCACCATCTTCAAAGAGATGTCTCCCAAGACTGATTTGGAAAGGGCTCGCATGTCGATTATACCCTACGCTTCTGCGGTAGGCTCTATAATGTATGCGATGTTATGTACCAGACCAGATGTAGCATACACATTGAGCGTTGTAAACCGGTATCAGGTAAACCCAGGGGAGAAGCAATGGATAGCAGTAAAGAACATTCTCAAGTACATGAGGAGGACTAAGGAGATGTTCTTGGTGTATGGCGGAAAGGACCTCCAGATCGAGGCCTTTGCCGACTCCAGCTTCCAGAATGACAAGGATGACTCCAAGTCCATGTCGGGTTATGTCTTTACCCTCAATGGAGGGGCGGTCTGTTGGAAGAGTTCCAAGCAGGACACTGTTGCTGACTCAACGATGGAAGCAGAGTACAATGTGCTTGCGATGCCGCAAAAGAAGCTGTCTGGAAGAAGAAGTTCTTCACAGAACTTCAGGTGGTTTCTACCAGTGTTGATCCAATACTTCTGAATTCTGACAACAACGGCGCTATACCTTTAGCGAAGGAACCCAGGTCCCATCAGAAGTCCAGACACATCTTAAAGCGGTATCACCTGATCAAGGAGATCATAGATCACCGGAAGATCGAGGTAAAGAGAGTAGATACGGAGAATAACACTGCTGATCCATTAACAAAGGCCATTCCTCAGACGCAGTTCGAGAGGATATTCAAGATGATAGGTCTGCGATATGCCAGCACAAGGCCCTAGTGTGTCACGACCCGAAATATTAGCTCGTGACCAGCATTTGAATCACGCCACGTCTAAAGACGTAACGGAATTCAAGTAAGCTGAAACCCAGAAATCTAAACCCTTTTTTTTGAAAAATAAAGGAGGTGAAGTTTAGAAATAAGGGTATAATGAAAAATGCAAGTTTATTTTACTAACTGAAAAAAACATGTTTCGTCTTTTAAAAATTTAGGCAGCACCTCCTTTGTATATTTTGATCCAAAACCACACATACAAGATAATGATAAAAGCATCCCCAAGCGGGAGCAAGCTCTTCGCCAAACGGCGGATCACAACCACGCAAGACAATATATTTAAGTATAAGACGCCCAACGGCGAAGATCACCAAAAAGACAAAGAAAAGCAAGACATAGAAACCACAAGTAGCGGAAAACCCCTCGCTCTAAGTCTCGCAACCATAATCCTACTGAGACTCATTACTTATACAATTTACTAATTTTGATTGATGGAGTTTGTTGGATATAATGCCCTCAAAGTCAATTATTGGATCGCAGGTTGATTGATCTTTTTTAGGATGTGTCGGTATTTAGAAAATGAATAGAAATCAGAACCAAAAATATTTGACCGCAATCAATAACGGTGACGGTTTGTAGCGCATTAGTGAGTGCGGATCGTCCACAGGGATTGTGCGATTCGGTCGTATTTTGTTTTGTTTGAATCGAAAATTTTATAGAAAAGAAAAGCAAAAACGATTCAAGATTTATATCGATAAATTTCAAGAATCAACTAATCTAATCAAGAATCAAGAAAGCGATAAACATCAAGAATCAAGAAAGATAGAATTCCAATCTATTTAGGTTTCAAGATTTGAAGTAAAACTCGTAGGAATCGATTAGATCGTAGATGTGAAGAAGATTCGAAATTACCGTTTCTTATCCATTAACAAATTGATGCTAAATCGATGTAGATTCATCGAGGATCAAGGATCTTGCGAAGAATTAGGGTTCCTCATCCTATCCTTTGTCCTTTCGATGAATCGCATTCACGAGATAGCTTCTAGGAAATCGAATGATCGATCGTTGATCTCTAGATCGTGCGAAAAGAATCAAGATTTTATTTCGCGTCGATCTAGATCATCGATCACTCAATTTTCAAGAATTTACAATTGTTATAAGACTTAAGAAAATGTTTAAAGATTCGTCAACATCATCATTCTACAATCGTTTCGATTCCTCCATAAGCGGAGTTTTATTCAAGCATCAACACGAAGAATACATTCAAGAATTGAATATGAATCATAATGCTCGAATTGAAATATAAGCAAGTTTAAAGAATCTTCACCTTTATTATATAAACAATTAGTTACAACTCTCAAGAATTACAAGAGGAAGGAACTTCGATCGTCGAATCTAGCGTCGCTCGGCTCCTTGAGTCGTGGATCGGCTTGGATCTCGTGCTCCGTTGAAGTCCGGCTTCGCTTCTAAAGGATCGTTGAAGTCTTGCTTTGCTTGCACTCAAAGGATCTTGAATTTGAGGTTTCTTGATTTGGATTAGGGTTAGGGTTTGGAGGTGGTAGGTGTAGTTTAGAAGTGGTAGGTGTTGGGTAGGAGATGAAGAACAACCAACAACAATTGAATTGAGGAACAAACTATTGAACAACCATTTCAAGAGAGGCTTAGGGTCTTTTTATAGGTTTCCCAAACCCTAGGTCTAAGATTTTGAATTTTGAATTTCCCTCCAAAAGTTTGTTATAGGGAGAGGGTTCTAGAAGTAGTTAGTTAGGGGCTTAGCTTCTACCTTAAGCTAGGAGGTTAGGGAGAAGGTTCTAGGCTCTTAATGGAGTTAGGGTGAAGCTTGTTGAGGAAGCTTAGAATGTTTAGTTTAGAACCCTAGGACTTGCTGATCTGGTAGAATGTTCGAGAGACATATGGAAATATCAGTGTCTTGAAGAGCTTTAGGAACTGAAGTAGAGATACTGCAGCAGAGAAGTGGGGGTGACGTGTTAAGGCCGCCGCGGAACCGCGGCGTAAGGAGGCTCCGGCCGCGGTTCCGTGGCCAAGTGGCTGGTTCAAGCCTTCAAACTTCATGTAATGGCTTCTTCTGACTTCAGATGTACTTTATGATATGTTGAATCTCTGAATGCCTCTTAGATCATTGCCAGATTCCAAATCTTTGAGTTGGCGTATTCTTTAGCAGTCTTTTATGTAAATTTGACCGTTCTCTTGAAATTTCCTGCACAGACTTCGAAACACAAGTTGCGATATGCAAGAATGATGCGATGCTATGAAATACAGTCAATTTCCCTTATAGTGCCGGTTTTAAAGTCTAACACATGCAATCTGATAATTTACGACTGTTTTGCTAATATGTGCAATATGAATACCGAACAGTTCTAGATGAGTGCAAATGATAGGAAAATTGCCGTGTTAAAAATGCAGTATTTTCGACTGATCAAATTTCCCCAAACTTATTTTCGATCGTCTCGAGCGAACTGTTTTATTAAAAAGAGAAGGAGAAAATAAAGAAAGAGAAAAACTAACTAGCACACTTTCGTAGGCAACACGATTGCACTGAGCACGTGCAACAGGCCTTTAAACCACTAGGTGTCCCTAGTAGGAGGAGTGTTGTCTCCTGAGAGTTTTCAGCGGATTGCACCTACAAAATCCAATAATAAAAGGAAGATCATGAATATTACATTTAAAGATAAGAATTGTAAAAGAAAAAGCCTTGAAAATTAGGGTTTCCAACGAAGCTAGCTTTTCACTTGTCATGAGCCCTATCTTAATAGACATGAAAAGATGTTAGAAATCACGTTCTCCCTCAATAAAACATCGTCTTATTCTTCATTCCTATCTTTCTTCCAAAACATCGATCATATAACCCTGCGTGTGTGTAAGGACATCCCTACACCCGGAGAATTCAATTCAAGCTATCATACTCTTGCCCATCAGCCTCAGTACTTTTTAATTAATGAATATTTAGATGAGATTGCTCACACACTTTCATGCGACCGTTAATACTTCTTGAGGTACTAACCGACCGATTACTCATGTGCTTGCTTATTTGGTGTATTTTCCTCGTCTTGCACCACCTAAGGCTTAGCAGTGACTCCCAGACCAGTTGGCCTTAGGGCACTAGGTGAAGAGGCACCCTCGCTATATTTTTTTATTGCTGCCTTGGCGAAAATAAAACCAGTGTCCATTTTTCTCACCATTTTATATTTTCTTCATTTTTTATTTCCTTCATACATCGGCTTTAAGACAAGAGCATTTCAAGGTATCCTCTACTATCCCGAGTTTCAAGACGTGTGTAAGTGCGAATAGCAGGGTATTAACGTTCAAAATGTTTGGCTTCCAGAATAGAAACTATTTTTCAGACTTATTTTTATCCTCAGATTAATGACGTCCTTCATCTTACTAACCCTTGGGACAACGGCTCATAACTACTTATTACTAGTTCGTATAAGAAAATTTCTAATTTTCTTGGTTTTCTTAAATTTTTCTAATCTCATGGATGTAATTTTTCACTATCTAATCTTTTATTATCTTATTTATGTACAAAAAATGTTAAATATTAAAATATTTTTATATTTTGAAAACTTTTTAATTTTTATGGATTTTGAAAATTTTAAATTTTTATAGATTTTTAAAGAAATGTTTTGTGCTTATACAAATGATATGCAAATGATGCGAAAATAAGCACAAACCTCACCCAAACTTGTTTTCAACAGTGTCATCACTGTTGCCATCTGCTAAATCTCGAAAAACCTGTAAGCTTGGGAGGAATTTATTAGTGGGGGCAGAATATTTAAGTGAAGAACCTCCCCCAAACTTATTTTTGGGTCATCATTTTGTAAAAATTTTCTTTTCAAGAGCCAGAAAAATTGCCCCCCCCAAAACTTGAGTTATACAATGTTAAGCTTTGAAAATCACATGAGGGGGTCAAAAATCAGTGGTCGATGCCAAGCTTTGCAAAGACCGAAAGTTAACACCAACCATTCAAAATTTTTATCAATGCAGTGCTCTGGTTTGTGGAAGAAGAAGTGGGGAAAGGTTAAGTGGTGGAATAGAATGTGTGTGTGTCTCGTTTTGGAGAGACGATGCAGTGAATGTGATGGATTACTCACATTCTTTTTAAAGTTCAGAAGAAGGGGTGGAGGTTCAATTTCATTGACATGATTCATCTCAACACCCATGTCATTTAAAAATGTGAGTTCATCAGCGAAGATTTCCTCAAACGTCTCATCAATACCCCGAAGAATAATGTCATCACAAAGCGCGGGGTGATCTTCAGACTCTAAAAACAGTTCATAATCAGTGTTAGATGTTGACCCGGACATCTCAGTGGAAGAGTCCGTATGTGTATGATACATTGTTGGGTCAAACAACAACATATGAAAAGAGTCAAGATCAGTATCAAGAGGATCATCAAATTCGCTGCTGTCAACATCCATTAAGTCGACAGAACAGACCTAAGCAGTAGGTTCGGAGGGTATACTTCCCAACTTGTAAATGTTCAGCTCAATTGACCCATTCCCGAAAAATAGGGTCATAGAACCATTTCTACAGTTGATGATAGCATTGGAAGTGGCCAAAAAGGGGCGACCTAAAATCACCGGAATTTGATTACGTGGGTTCGCTACAGGCTGTGTATCAAGTACGATAAAGTCAACAGGGAATATAAATTCCACGATTTTTATTAACACATCATCCAGTTCACCCCTAGGTTTGGTGATTGATCGGTCAGCCATCTTGAGAGTGCAATGGGCTGGTTTCAACTCTCCGATCCCTAACTGCTCATAGACTGAGAAAGGTAGTAGGTTAACACTTGCGCCAAGGTCGAGTAGAGCACGGTTAATGTGTTTTCCCCCAGTAGAAATGGAAATAGTAGGATATCCAGGATCCTTACGTTTCCTAGGAAATTGCTGGGGGAAAGCCGTGTCTATAGTCTTAGCTATGAATATCTTCTTGGGCACTTGTTTCTTCCTCTTTCTAGTGCACAAGTCTTTAAGAACTCTCGCATACGCGGGGACTTGTTGGATAGCATCTAGAAGAGGGATGTTGATGTCAACCTGTTTAAACATTTCAGTGATCTTCTCCATTTGAGGACTTGGTCTGTTTGCCCTTAACCGATTTGGGTAAGGAGCTTGGGCAATAAGGTCGGGGTCCAACATTGGAGAAGATCGTGTGGGTGGAACTGATCCCAGAATAGAAGTAGGGATCGTCCGTGGAGAACTAGAAGAGATGGGCTGAGGTGGCGAGCCTTGTGGGAAACGAAGAATAGGCTCGCAAGAAGGTGGTGAAGTAGAAGAACTGGGGTCAGAATTAGAAGTAGAAGTGGAAGGAAAGGTCTCAGCCGGGGTATCATTGATAGATTTTTCAGTTTCATCAATCTCTTCCTCAACGTGATTGTCAAGCACTCTTCCAGATCTCAACGTGGTGATTGCATTCACATGATGTGAATAGCCAGGATTGGGTAAGGGTTGAGCTGGAAGTTTCCCTTTCTCTCTTGCACTCATTTTGGCTTTTAATCGTGCAATCTCTTCTTCCATCGTTTTAATACTCTCGCTTTGGGACGCAGAGTTTTTCTCAATTTTATCGACAGAAGACTTCATTTCAGCCAAAACTTGCATGATATTTGTTAAGACCAAATTCATGTATTGTGCAAATGAAGAGGATTCATCAGTCCCGGTCAACTGTAAAGGACTAGACAGTGCTGGTGTGTTGACCGGATATTGGAAGTTTTTTGCTTGGAAGGGGTGCTGACTCAATTGTGGTGGTTGCTGTTGTGGTGGAGGGACCCTTTGGAAATTGTGTTGGTTTGGAACCGTATTTTGATTTTGTGATTGATTCCAAGCAAAATTTGGGTGATTCCTCCAATCCTGATTATATGTGGAAGAAAATGGATCGTTCCTAGGTCGTTGTTGGAAAGCAGAAGTGATTTGCTCATGACCTTGAAACGGAGAATTTCGTGGACATTCTTCCGTCAAATAAGAAGGATCAGAACAGCAGCCACATACAGTTTTGGAGAGTGACATTTGATTTAGGGTGGCAGCTAAAAATTTGTTTTCCATAGTCTCAAGTTTCTTGTGTATAGATCAAATGTCAGCTCTAACTCCTATGGAAATATCATTGCCATCCCTAGACGATTGACTCACACCCTCCAACTGTAAAGATTTTTCAGCGAAATCTTCTAGAAATTTCCAGGCTTCCCCATCATCTTTGGTCATGAAGTTGCCTTGACACATGGATTCAAGGGTCTGTCTTGTGTTAGGATTAATGCCCTCATAAATGATTCTACACAGTTCCCATCTAGGGATTTCGTGATATGGACATTGGACTAACAGATCTTTGAAGCGTTCAAGACATTTTGAAAATGGTTCATTTGGAAGCTGGGTGAATTGATTTATTTCGCTACGGACTCGAGCTGTTTTATGATGTGGGTAGAATTTCTTAAGGAATGCTTTGTCGAATTCTCCCCAGTTTGAGATGGAATGTGCGGTAGTGTTATACAGCCACTTCTCTGCTATATTGCACAAAGTGAATGGGAGAAGACGTAGATGCATAGCATCCATAGAAAGCTGTGAGGTACCCATCATTGCGCATACATTTTCAAATTTGGTGATAAAGGCATATGCGTCATCAGACTCGAGACCGTGAAATTTTGGTAAAAGGTTGATGTATTGGGGTTTAATTTCAAAATTTTCCCCGTTGGCTGGTGGAATGGAAAGACAGGTCGAAAGAGGACCTCGTGTAGGATAGCACCTCTCTTGGAGAAAGATGCGGGGTAGATTCTGCGCACCAACGGACGGCGGCAGAGTACTGGAAAAGAAGTTCGATGAAGACGGATCCATCGATGTGGGTGTGGTGGTGTGTAAAGAAAAGATAAATGTAGAAATACCGACTTCGGAGTCGATCGGAGGTACGCGGACTAAACGGGCACTAGAATCCCATTTCCAGCCTATCTTGCACTAAAAAGGGTTAGTACAAGTGGCAGCGTGACTTATAATTTGGGGAATGATGAAAGAATGCGGTGTTTGTTTTGAAAAGTGATACAGATTTTTGAAAAATATGATGCGATCACAACAAATGCTACACACAAAACCTTAATTCTAGGGGTCACCTAGGTCAAATCTCTAGACCACTCCTAACGGCCAAAAGACAAGTCGCAGGATAAATCCTCCACTGTCTCTTTGTCTCTCCTGTGGCCAGGTAAGTGCCAGGTAAGTAGGAGGTTCTCCACTACGTATGTAGTGGGCCTAATTAAGTAACCACTAGCCTTCGACACACTTGCCTTAGACACCACAAAATAAACGCGGATAAGCAATGAATTACCCACGGCCTTCTCTTGTCCTAAGTGAGCGCGACGGTCCTTAGAGTCATCTCTAGATTTCTTTTAGTTAATGAGGGTAATGCGGATGCAAGTTTTATGATTTTGGGGCTTAGGAAGGGTAATGAACTCCCCACCTAATCAGGATTTGGTCTTTGTCCCTTAATGTCCGTATTAATATGCAAACAACCACAAAATCAAAAACACGCACAATTTAATTTTGCTTTTTGCGGCGCTGCGATTTTTGCAAAGAAGCCTGCAGAAAAATGTTAATTGGAGCATATTTGGAGAGAGATAAGAAAGTTAGAAAGCACCTGAGTGAAAATTTTTACAGAGAAGACTCCACGAAGCCGCGGAACCTCCGCAGGAGACGCTTGATGTCGCGGAAACGCGGTGGTTCAATGAGATCTCTGCACAGAAAAATTTTGTACTGTTCCTGTTCAGCTTCTAAGCTCTCTGGATTTTGCAGAAAAAAATTTCCACAGCTCCAATGATTCCAGATTTCCTCGCAACAAATCACAACAACTCGTATTAGTGTTTGCGCGAATTTTGATCTAAAAATTATAATGGAATAAATCTTTCAACTCAAATTTCAAAAACGAACAATTAGCGCACTATCCCCAGCAACGGCGCCATTTGATTGATCTTTTTTAGGATGTGTCGGTATTTAGAAAATGAATAGAAATCACAACCAAAAATATTTGACCGCAATCAATAACGGTGTCGGTTTGTATCGCATTAGTGAGTGCGGATCGTCCACAGGGATTTTGCGATTCGTTTGTATTTTGTTTTGTTTGAATCGAAAATTTTATAGAAAAGAAAAGCAAAAACGATTCAAGATTTATATCGATGAATTTCAAGAATCAACTAATCTAATCAAGAATCAAGAAAGCGATAAACATTAAGAATCAAGAAAGATAGAATTCCAATCGATTTAGGTTTCAAGATTTGAAGTAAAACTCGTAGGAATCGATTAGATCGTAGATGTGAAGAAGATTCGAAATTACAGTTTCTTATCCATTAACAAATTGATGCTAAATCGATGTAGATTCATCGAGGATCAAGGATCTTGGAAAGAATTAGGGTTCCTCATCCTATCCTTTGCCCTTTCGATGAATCGCATTCATAAGATAGCTTCTAGGAAATCGAATGATCGATCGTTGATCTCTAGATCGTGCGAAAAGAATCAAGAATGTATTTCGCGTCGATCTAGATCATCGATCACTCAATTTTCAAGAATTTACAATTGTTATAAGACTTAAGAAAACGTTTAAAGATTCGTCAACATCATCATTCTATAATCGTTTCGATTCCTCCACGAGCGGAGTTTTATTCAAGAATCATCACGAAGAATACATTCAAGAATTGAATACGAATCATAATGCTCGAATTGAAATATAAGCAAGTTTAAAGAATCTTCACCTTTATTATATCAACAATTAGTTACAACTCTCAAGAATTACAAGAGGAAGGAACTTCGATCATCGAATCTAGCGTCGCTCGGCTCCTTGAGTCGTGGATCGGCTTGGATCTCGTGCTCCGTTGATGTCCGGCTTCGCTTCTAAAGGATCGTTGAAGACTTGCTTTGCTTGCACTCAAAGGATCTTGAATTTGAGGTTTCTTGATTTGGATTAGGGCTAGGGTTTGGAGGTGGTAGGTGTTGGGTTGGAGATGAAGAACAACCAACAACAATTGAATTGAGGAACAAACTATTGAACAACCATTTCAAGAGAGGCTTAGGGTCTTTTTATAGGTTTCCCAAACCCTAGGTCTAGGATTTTGAATTTTGAATTTCCCTCCAAAAGTTTGTTATAGGGAGAGGGTTCTAGAAGTAGTTAGTTAGGGGCTTAGTTTCTACCTTAAGCTAGGAGGTTAGGGAGAAGGTTCTAGGCTCTTAATGGAGTTAAGGTGAAGCTTGTTGAGGAAGCTTAGAGTGTTTAGTTTAGAACCCTAGGGCTTGCTGATCTGGCAGAATGTTCGAGAGACATATGGAAATTGCAGTGTCTTGGAGAGCTTTAGGAACTGAAGTAGAGATACTGCAGCAGAGAAGTGGGGGTGACGTGTTAAGGCCGCCGCTGAACCGCGGCGCAAGGCGGCTCCGGCCGCGGTTCCGTGGCCAAGTGGCTGGCTCAAGCCTTCAAACTTCATGTAATGGCTTCTTCTGACTTCAGATGTACTTTATGATATGTTGAATCTCTGAATACCTCTTAGATCCTTGCCAGATTCCAAATCCTTGAGTTGGCGTATTCTTTAGCAGTCTGTTATGTAAATTTGACCGTTCTCTTGAAATTTTCTGCACAGACTTCGAAACACAAGTTGCGATATGCAAGAATGATGCGATGCTATGAAATACAGTCAGTTTCCCTTATAGTGCCGGTTTGAAAGTCTAGCACGTGCAATCTGATATTTTACGACTGATTTGCTAATATGTGCAATATGAATACCGAACAGTTCTAGATGAGTGCAAATGATAGGGAAATTGCCGTGTTAAAAATGCAGTATTTTCGACTGATCAAATTCCGCCAAACTTATTTTCGATCGTCTCGAGCGAACTGTTTTATTAAAAAGATAAGGAGAAAATAAAGAAAGAGAAAAACTAACTAGCACACTTTCGTAGGCAACACGATTGCACTGAGCACGTGCAACAAGCCTTTAAACCTCTAGGTGTCCCTAGTAGGAGGAGAGTTGTGTCCTGAGGGTTTTCAGCGGATTGCACCCACAAAATCCAATAATAAAAGGAAGATCATGAATATTACATTTAAAGATAAGAATTGTAAAAGAAAAAAGCCTTGAAAATTAGGGTTTCCAACGAAGCTAGCTTTTCGGTTGTCATGAGCCCTAACTTAATAGTCATGAAAAGATGTTAAAAATCACGTCCTCTCTCAATAAAACATCGTCTTATTCTTCATTCCTATCTTTCTTCCAAAACATCGATCATATAACCATGCGTGTGTGTAAGGACATCCTACACCCGGAGAATTCAATTCAAGCTATCATACTCTTGCCCATCAGCCTCAGTACTTTTTAATTTATGAATATTTAGATGAAATTGCTCACACACTTTCATGAGACCGTTAATACTTTTTGAGGTACTAACCGACCGATTACTCATGTGCTTTCTTATTTTGTGTATTTTCCTCGTCTTGCACCACCTAAGGCTTAACAGTGACTCCCAGACTAGTTGGCCTTAGGGCACTAGGTGAGGAGGCACCCTCGCTATATTTTTTTATTGCTGCCTTGACGATAACAAAACCAGTGTCCATTTTTCTCACTATTTTTATATTTTCTTCATTTTTATTTCCTTCATACATCGGCTTTAAGACAAGAGCATTTCAAGGTATCCTCTACTATCCCGAGTTTTAAGACGTGTGTAAGTGCGAATAGCAGGGTATTAACGTTCAAAATGTTTGGCTTCCAGAATAGAAACTATTTTTCAGACTTATTTTTATCCTCAGATTAGTGACGTCCTTCATCTTACTAACCCTTGGGACAACGGCTCATAACTACTTATTACTAGTTCGTATAAGAAAACTTCTAATTTTCTTGGTTTTCTTAAATTTTTCTAATCTCATGGATGTAATTTTTCACTATCTAATCTTTTATTATCTTATTTATGTACAAAAAATGTTAAATATTAAAATATTTTTATGTTTTGAAAACTTTTTAATTTTTATGGGTTTTGAAAATTTTAAATTTTTATAGTTTTTTAAAGAAATGTTTTGTGCTTATGCAAATGATATACAAATGATGCAAAAATAAGCACAAAGCTCCCCCAAACTTGTTTTCAACAGTGTCCTCACTGTTGCCATCTGCTAAATCTCGAAAAACCTGTAAGCTTGGGAGGAATTTATTAGTGGGGGCAGAATATTTAAGTGAAGAACATCCCCCAAACTTATTTTTGGCTCATCATTTTGTAAAAATTTTCTTTTCAAGAGCCAGAAAAATTGCCCCACCCCCCAAACTTGAGTTATACAATGTTAAGCTTTGAAAATCACATGAGGGGGTAAAAAATCAGTGGTCGATGCCAAGCTTTGCAAAGACCGAAAATTAACACCAACCATTCAAAAATTTTAACAATGCAGTGCTCTGGTTGGTAGAAGAAGAAGTGGGGAAAGGTTAAGTGGTGGAATAGAATGTGTGTGCGTCTCGTTTTGGAGAGACGATGCAGTGAATGTGATGGATTACTCGCATTCTTTTTAAATTTCAGAAGAAGGGGTGGAGGTTTAATTTCATTGACATGATTCATCTCAACACCCGTGTCATTTAAAAATGTGAGTTCATCAGCGAAGATTTCCTCAAACGTCTCATCAATACCCCGAAGAATAATGTCATCACAAAGCACGGGGTGATCTTCAGACTCTAAAAACAGTTCATAATCAGTGTTAGATGTTGACCCGGACATCTCAGTGGAAGAGTCTGTATGTGTATGATACATAGTTGGGTCAAACAACAACATATGAAAATAGTCAAGATCAGTATCAAGAGGATCATCAAATTCGCTGCTGTCGACATCCATTAAGTCGACAGAACAGACCTGAGCAGTAGGTTCGGAGGGTATACTTCCCAACTTGTAAATGTTCAGCTCAATTGACCTATTCCCGAAAGATAGGGTCATAGAACCATTTCTACAGTTGATGATAGCATTGGAAGTGGCCAAAAAGGGGCGACCTAAAATCACCGGAATTTGATTCCATGGGTTCGCTACAGGCTGTGTATCAAGTACAATAAAGTCCACAGGGAATATAAATTCCCCGATTTTTATTAACACATCCTCCAGTTCACCCCTAGGTTTGGTGATTGATCGGTCAGTCATCTGGAGAGTGCAATGGGCTGGTTTTAACTCTCCGATCCCTAACTGCTCATAGACTGAGAAAGGAAGCATGTTAACACTTGCGAGTAGAGCACGGTTAATGTTTTTTTCCCCAATAGAAATGGAAATAGTAGGATATCCAGGATCCTTACGTTTCCTTCGTAATTGCTGGGGGAAAGCCGTGTCTATAGTCTTTGCTATGAATATCTTCTTGGGCACTTGTTTCTTCCTCTTTCTAGTGCACAAGTCTTTAAGAACTTTCGCATACGCGGGGACTTGTTGGATATCATCTAGAAGAGGGATGTTGATGTTAACCTGTTTAAACATTTCAGTGATCTTCTCCATTTGTGGACTTGGTCTGTTTGCCCTTAACCGATTTGGGTAAAGAGCTTGGGCAATAAGGTCGGGGTCCAACATTGGAGAAGATCGTGTGGGTGGACCTGATCCCAGAATAAAAGTGGGGATCGTCCGTGGAGAACTAGAAGAGATGGGCTGAGGTGGCGAGCCTTGTAGGAAACGAAGAATAGGCTCGCAAGAAGGTGGTGGAGTAGAAGAACTGGGGTCAGAATTTGAAGTAGAAGTGGAAGGAAAGGTCTCGGCCGGGGTATCATTGATAGATTTTTTAGTTTCATCAAACTCTTCCCCAACGTGATTGTCAAGCACTCTTCCAGATCTCAACGTGGTGATTCCATTCACATGATGTGAATAGCCAGGATTGGGTAAGGGTTGAGCAGGAAGTTTCCCTTTCTCTCTTGCACTCATTTCGTCTTTTAATTGTGCAATCTCTTCTTCCATCGATTTAATACTCTCGCTTTGGGACGCAGAGTTTTTCTCAATTTTATCGACATAAGACTTCATTTCAGCCGAAACTTGCATGATATTTGTTAAGACAAAATTCATGTATTGTGCAAATGAAGATGATTCATCAATCCCGGTCAACTGTAACGGACTAGACAGTGCAGGTGTGTTGACCGGATATTGGAAGTTTTGTGCTTGGAAGGGGTGCTGACTCAATTGTGGTGGTTGCTGTTGTGGTGGAGGGACCCTTTGGAAATTGTGTTGGTTTGGAACCGTGTTTTGATTTTGTGATTGGTTCCAAGCAAAATTTGGGTGATTCCTCCAACCCTGATTATATGTGGAAGAAAATGGATCGTTCCTAGGTCGTTGTTGGAAAGCAGAATTGATATGCTCATGACCTTGAAACGGAGAATTTCGTGGACATTCTTCCGTCAAATGAGAAGTATCAGAACAGCAGCCACATACAGTTTTGGAGAGTGACATTTGATTTAGGGCGGCAGCTAAAAATTTGTTTTCCATAGTCTCAAGTTTCTTGTGTATAGATGAAATGTCAGCTCTAAATCCTATGGAAATATCATTGCCATCCCTAGACGATTGACTCACACCCTCCCACTGTAAAGATTTTTCAGCGAAATCTTCTAGAAATTTCCAGGCTTCCCCATCATCTTTGGTCATGAAGTTGCCTTGACACATGGATTCAAGGGTCTGTCTTGTGTTAGGATTAATGCCCTCATAAATGATTCTACACAGTTCCTATCTAGGGATTCCGTGATGTGGATATTAGACTAACAGATCCTTGAAGCGTTCAAGGCATTTTGAAAATGGTTCATTTGGAAGCTGGGTGAATTGATTTACTTCGCTATGGACTCGAGCTGTTTTATGATGTGGGTAGAATTTCTTAAGGAATGCTTTGACGAATTCTCCCCAGTTTGAGATGGAATGTGCGGTAGTGTTATACAGCCACTTCTCGGCTATATCTCACAAAGTGAATGGGAGAAGACGTAGACGCATAGCATCCATAGAAAGCTGTGAGGTACCCATCATTGCGCATACATTTTCAAATTTGGTGATAAAGGCATATGCGTCTTCAGACTCGAGACCGTGAAATTTTGGTAAAAGGTTGATGTATTAGGGTTTAATTTCAAAATTTTCCCCGTTGGCTGGTGGAATGGAAAGACAGGTCGAAAGAGGACCTCGTGTAGGATAGAACCTCTCTTGGAGAGAGATGCGGGGTAGATTCTGCGCACCAACGGACGGCGGCAGAGTAGTGGAAAAGAAGTTCGATGGAGACGGATCCATCGATGTGGGTGTGGTGGTGTGTAAAGAAAAGGTAAATGTAGAAATACCGACTTCGGAGTCGATCGGAGGAACGCGGACTAAACGGGCACTAGAATCCCGTGTCCAGCCTATCTTGCACTAAAAATGGTTAGTACAAGTGGCAGCGTGACTTATAATTAGGGGAATGATGAAAGAATGCGGTGTTTGTTTTGAAAAGTGATACGGATTTTTGAAAAATATGATGCGATCACAACAAATGCAACATACAAAACCCTAATTCTAGGGGTCACCTAGGTCAAATCTCTAGACGGCTCCTAACTGCCAAAAGACAAGTCGCAGGATAAATCCTCCACTGCCTCTTTGTCTCTCCTGTGGCCAGGTAAGTGGGAGGTTCTCCACTACGTAAGTAGTAGGCCTAATTAAGTAACCACTAGCCTTCGACACACTTGCCTTAGACACCCAAAAAGAAACGCGGATAAGCAATGAATTTCCCACGGCCTTCTCTTGTCCTATGTGAGCGCGACGGTCCTTAGAGTCATCTCTAGATTTCTTTTAGTTAATGAGGGTAAATGCGGATGCAAGTTTTGTGATTTTTGGGGCTTAGGAAGGGTAATGAACTCCCCACCTAATCTGGATTTGGTCTTTGCCCCTTAATGTCCGTATTAATATGCAAACAACGACAAAATAAAAAAACACGCACAATTTAATTTTGCTTTTTGCGGCGCTGCGATTTTTGCAAAGAAGCCTGCAGAAAAATGTTAATTGGAGCAGATTTGGAGAGAGATAAGAAAGTTAGAAAGCACCTGAGTGAAAATTTTTACAGAGAAGACTCCACGAAGCCGTGGAACCGCCGCAGGAGACGCTTGATGTCGCGGAAACGCGGTGGTTCAATGAGATCTCGGCACAGAAAAATTTTGTACTGTTCTTGTTCAGCTTCTAAGCTCTCTGGATTTTTCAGAAAAAATTTTCCACAGCTCTAATGATTCCAGATTTCCTCCCAACAAATCACAACAACTCGTATTAGTGTTTGCGCGAATTTTGATCTAAAAATTATAATGGAATAAATCTTTCAACTCAAATTTCAAAAACGAACAATTAGCGCACTATCCACGGCAACGACGCCATTTGATTGATCTTTTTTAGGATGTGTCGGTATTTAGAAAATGAATAGAAATCACAACCAAAAATATTTGACCGCAATCAATAACGGTGTCGGTTTGTAGCGCATTAGTGAGTGCGGATCGTCCACAGGGATTGTGCGAATCGTTCGTATTTTGCTTTGTTTGAATCGAAAATTTTGTAGAAAAGAAAAGCAAAATCGATTCAAGATTTATATCGATGAATTTCAAGAATCAACTAATCTAATCAAGAATCAAGAAAACGATAAACATCAAGAATCAAGAAAGATAGAATTCCAATCGATTTAGGTTTCAAGATTTGAAGTAAAACTCGTAAGAATCGATTAGATAGTAGATGTGAAGAAGATTCGAAATTACCGTTTCTTATCCATTAACAAATTGATGCTAAATCGATGTAGATTCATCGAGGATCAAGGATCTTGCGAAGAATTAGGGTTCCTCATCCTATCCTTTGTCCTTTCGATGAATCGCATTCACAAGATAGCTTCTAGGAAATCGAATGATCGATCATTGATCTCTTGATCGTGCGAAAAGAATCAAGAATGCATTTCGCGTCGATCTAGATCATCGATCACTCAATTTTCAAGAATTTACAATTGTTATAAAACTTAAGAAAACGTTTAAAGATTCGTCAACATCATCATTCTACAATCGTTTCGATTTCTCCACGAGCGGAGTTTTATTCAAGCATCATCACGAACAATACATTCAAGAATTGAATACGAATCATAATGCTCGAATTGAAATATAAGCAAGTTTAAAGAATCTTCACCTTTATTATATCAACAATTAGTTACAACTCTCAAGAATTACAAGAGGAAGGAACTTCGATCGTCGAATCTAGCGTCGCTCGGCTCCTTGAGTCGTGGATTGGCTTGGATCTCGTGCTTCGTTGAAGTCAGGCTTCGCTTCTAAAGGATCGTTGAAGACTTGCTTTGCTTGCACTCAAAGGATCTTGAATTTGAGGTTTCTTGATTTGGATTAGGGTTAGGGTTAGGGTTTGGAGGTGGTAGGTGTTGGGTTGGAAATGAAGAACAACCAACAACAATTGAATTGTGCAACAAACTATTGAACAACCATTTCAAGAGAGGCTTAGGGTCTTTTTATAGGTTTCCCAAACCCAAGGTCTAGGATTTTGAATTTTGAATTTCCCTCCAAAAGTTTGTAATAGGGAGAGGATTCTAGAAATAGTTAGTTAGGGGCTTAGCTTCTACCTTAAGCTAGGAGGTTAGGGAGAAGGTTCTAGGCTCATAATGGAGTTAGGGTGAAGCTTGTTGAGGAAGCTTAGAGTGTTTAGTTTAGAACCCTAGGGCTTGCTGATCTGGCAGAATGTTCGAGAGACATCTGGAAATTGCAGTGTCTTGAAGAGCTTTAGGAACTGAAGTAGAGATACTGGAGCAGAGAAGTGGGGGTGACGTGTCAAGGCCGTCGCGGAACCGCGGCACTAGGCGGCTCCGGCCGCGGTTCCGCGGCCAAGTGGCTGGCTCAAGCCTTCAAACTTCATGTAATGGCTGTTAGTGTATATGCCCTAGAGGCCATTACTGTATCATACTAGTATGTATATTACTTGATGGAAGCTTGGGATATTCACAGTTGTATAGACAATCTTGCTCGAAATGGTAGTATGCTACTTGGTTTGTCTTTGCTTTAATGTGTACATGTGTTTCTTTTATTATATCACCTATACGCATTAGTGGAGCCCTTAGGATCTTTGCTTGATTACCAGCGTTGTGATGGCAGTCACACTCGTGGGGGCTAGGTAATCTACAAGCACATCCTTATTTACACGTCCCTGGTCATGGGATTATCGAGACAGGGCATCGATACTCCGGAGTAGACTAGCGTATGCGCTTCTCATCCCAGCGCGGGAGACGGCCTGTCCCACAGCCGTCAGTACGTCGTATTGAGATAGTATGCGGGTGCTCGTTAGGTTACGAGTACACTGGATAGGACTCGTCGGGAACTGTTGGTTGGTATTATACCTATCGTCGGTTATCAGTTCCCAGGTGACATGAGTACAGCTTAGTCCGCTGACTTGACGCTGTCACTTCGCCTCGAGTGTGTTCCCACTGCACTTTGATTACTACCCTACCACGGCTCAAAGGAGTCGTGCAAACAGGTAGTTTTTGGGTGCAGTCCCGAAGCACAAGGAGGCAGTGACGGTTAGACAGGATTCGTCTCTCCCGGTATTGGGGGTTGACATCGCGCTGTGTCCAGGAGAGCCATTACACAAGTAGTCCCTGGCCAGGGCAAGCGAGATATACTGGTAGGTTTCCAGTGTTATCTCAGGGTGTTCTGGGCTACACTCCAACACGACTTGTACCGCTATTAGGGGACTGACGTTTACCGCCCCCTAGGCCCGCCATGCGATGTATCAGACGAACAGACCGGACTGTACGGAGACTGTCAAATTCAGGCTCAGTAGGAGTTCCGATGGGTTCACCTCGTCAGTCTTCTTATCGGCATCTACCTGGGGACCGTTACGTACAGCTAGTGCCGCTTGCGGTCTGTGGTTAAACCCACTGCTAGCGTAGTGTTGAGTCTTTAGAGTCCCACACAGAGGGTTATTCGCCTTTAGGCAAAATGAGTAGAGGCCGCATGGTTTTGCGACAGGGTTCGTTCACATCCGCGCACTTGTGCACGTTTGCTGTCCGGACAGCTTATACTAGCGAGCTTTGGTTTAAGCCGGATCCTAGTATATGATTTGGGATTGGTTTTAACCCATTGTATTCGTGTTGCTCGGATCACGGATACGGGTGCATATGCTTAGTTGACTGAGACAGAGGCAGAGGACTTTGATTAGGGTTGATGACCATTGTCATTTTCTTAACCCTAATGATTATGTGTGAATTATGATTAATTGATATTAGTTAATTATAATTGTGCATGGTTAGGGTTGTTGACCATTTTACTATACTTGAGTTGTTGACCTAGGTTGACATGTTGACCATCATCATTCCATATGAAAGATGCTCTTTGATCCTTGCAAATGGCCTTTAATGTGAAATGATAATGGTCAATTCTTGATTAACCATGACAATTATCTTAGCTAATTATCTAATTTCAATAATTCACATTTATGAGGAGAATGGTTCATTTCTTTATTCATTCTATCATTTTGGTTCTCTCTTCTCCTCTTCCTCTCTCTCTGGCTCTCCCCTCTCATGAGTTGAGAATCTCTTGAGCTTGTGATAAATCCTTCTGAAATACTCTATACTCTTTCTAAGGTTCTAGGATTAGCACTCAAAGCATCTTAGTTACTTCTAGCTTGAAGTTGAAGCCAAAGTTGAAGCTCTCGGGTGGATCCTTCTTCGACAAGAGAAGGCGACGAGGAGATCACTTTCATTCACTCCAAGGAGCAAGGAGAGAAGGACTAGAAGCCCTAGGTATAACCTCTTTTCCGAGTAGGTAAACTTTTTAGCTTTGTAGTTAGTTTTTGTTTAGCAACGATCCTCTTTTAGTTAGTCCATGTTGCCTTGAGTGCTAAAAATCCAATTTTTATACCGTTTCCGCCTCCTCCCAAGCACCGGGTTGGGCAACGTGGACTTACATTGGTATCAGAGCCTAACTAAACATAAACTAGCTAGTTAGTAAAGTATATAGAAGTTCGATCGGTAAAAATCGCAAAACTAGTTTTCCAAAACCCTAAGTTTCTGTTGTTTATTTTTCTTCTCTAAAAATAATAAATCATACTTCAAAAATCGGCTCAGGGTTTTGTTAAGAAACACACCAAACACGATCCAGTGAACCGTTCAACGCGCCGCGGTTCCGCGGCAAGAACATGCTTCTTTCCGCGGATCCGCGGCAAGAACATGCTTCTTGCCGCGGATCCGCGGCCGAGTTGACTCGGTCGTGGACCGAGTTTGGTGCAGTGTTCTTCTGTTAAGGTTTTGGGATTTTTAAAATATTTTATTTCTGCCCAGATTTTCCAGAAAAGAAATTTGTATTTGGGGTGGTTATAAATCCGTATTTTTGATCGAACTTCCCTATACTTTGACTAATGGGTTATATCTGTGATGTTTTATATGTATTGAACGTATGCTAATCGCTATACGTCGATTAGTGGGGGTTATACATATCTGTGATCTGTAATGCTTGTTGGTTTGTGTATATGAATTCGTTCGAATGTCGCGGATGAATAGCCGGGGGGTTGTGAGATGAGAGTTTTCTTATTCTTTCAATTCTTGTAATATGTAAATTGATGTAATATTATTTGTATGGCCGCACAACCGGGTCGGGGTTGTTGCCGTCATTGTATAATTTCTTTTTACTATTTTTGCTCCTAGGATAGACCTATGGAGGGGTGCACAAACTACCGGGTTTCTCGAAGTGCCGAGTGGCCTACTCACGTCGTTGAGGGAGGTTGCTTCACTTCGGGTACTTGGCGGGTAGTTTGCCGCACCCGTAGGGGTCTAGGGTGGGGTTTTGGCTACTCATCGCGACCGTGTAATCCGCTTTTCGTTGCAGCCTCGAACGAATTGCGGATTCCTAGTATATCCAATGTATTCATCTGTGATCTGGATTGACTATCATTGCTATATATCTATATATGATAACTATTTAGGTGTTGCTTATGTTTTGCATCCGCTCAAGTCCAGCCCCCACTCTGTCGTTAGTTAAGTAACGTAACGGGTGATGACGGGGCCCCGTGGCGAATGCGGATGGCATAAGCGTACACCATATTTTGGTTGTTTTCTGCAATGGTAGGATTAAATGATGGGACGCATTAAAATTAATGCAAGAAAATAAGCCAAGTAAAAGTTGTTGGAACACTTTGAAAACCACTCGGTTCTTTTCAAAACTAAACTTTTAAATGCGGAGCTTGAACCACTCCTTTTAAAAGCTATCTCTTCCATCGATTATATCGAGTACACTACGTTCACGGTTTTGCCAAAACCATTCGTAGCCCTCCGTCATTCCACATGAATGGTCAATAAGTATTCAAGCTATGTATGTTGGCCAAAGTCAAGGCATAGTGATTGGTAGCTGTTGGGTATTCATGTGCAGCATAGATAGATGCGTTGGTTTGGGACAGACGTACTGCCATTTTGGCCAAAGTGAAGGGTAGGTACGGGTGTGTCCAAATTAACAAGGAGAATGACGGGTAGAACTTGACATGTGACTTATGATATTTTGGCCAAAGTGAAGGTCATAAGAGCATGGGGCAAAAATCCACATCGGGAGTTTCATAAGTACTGAAACTTGCTAGCGCTGCATACCATTTGGAGTGTGATGATTCTGGTAGGATTCCTTCAGTTTTATCACGCGATGATATTTGGATCCCGATCCTACTGTGAGTATATGCTACTCCTCAGGAAATTTCTCACTTAACGATCAATGCTATAAACCTAGTAGGTGTCTAGAAAGGTGTTAGCAGGGCTACGCCCACAGGGAAAAGAGGTTACTTAATTAAGGAACTTCGCGAAAGCGTTGGATAACCTCCCTCGATGTACCGACACTGGCCTGGCTGAATGGTTAAGCAAGTGTTGTACGGTGAGATTGATCCCGACTAATTCTTCCTTTATGGTTTGAGGAGGGATTCGAGAGACAGTGGGAACCATCATGTTTAGACAAACTAAAAACCACTCTAAACTTGCAAGAGCATCATGCTAAAGTGTTTCTTTTCTCTCTCCTAATTGCAGCGACCAATCAACATGACCGGACTTAAGTTATTACTAGATAAAAACATACTGACTGGGCCAAACTACAAAGATTGGCTCAGGAATGTCAAGATGGCAATCACTTACGACAAGTTGGGGTATATCCTTACCACCAAAGCTCTCCCTGTCTCAGGTCCCACCTCCAGTGCCGCGGATGTAGAAATCCGTAAGACATGGGAGATCGATTGCGCGAAGGCCAAATGCCTCGTGCTTGCCTCTATGGACAATGAACATCAGAGGAGGCATGAGAATATGGACCTAGAATCCATATTTCTTCATATAAAAGAACTGTATGGAGAGCAGTCTCGTATCGCCAGATACGAGGTGTCGAAGAAGCTGTTTTCGACAAGATTGGCCGTCGGATCATCGGTAGCGGAACACGTGCTTAAGATGATTGGCTACATAGAGGATCTCACGGACCTTGGGACCACGTTGGAGAATGAACTCTACACTGACTTGATTCTCCAGTCCCTTCCTTCCACTTACGCCCAGTTTTTCCTAAACTTCAACTTGCAAGGAAAGGAGGTTGAACTTTCCGAACTTCTGAACATGTTGAGGAGTGCTGAGGGCACCCTATAGAAAGGTAGGGAGACATCCACTTTGTTTGTAGGAGGATTTTCCTCTTCTAGGTCCACGGCGAAAGCCAAGGGAAAGAAGAAGAAAGCACCCGCCAAACCAAGGGGCGGTGTTAGTAAAGTGGATACGAAGGGAAAGGGAAAGGCAACAAAGGTAGCGGGAAAGCTTGTGGGAAAGGAAGAATGCTTTTACTGTCACAAGAGTGGACACTGAAAACAGGATTGCAATGCTTGGAAGGCCAGAACCCAGGATCTGAAGCCAGTTGCGGCTTTAGCTTCAGGTGTGTATGTTATTGAAAACTGTCTATCAATAAACTCTACTTCCTGGGGTATTGGATACCGGATCAGGATCTCATATCTGTAATTCTTTGCAGGCATTGAGAAAGCGTAGGGTTTTGAAGGCAGGTGATATGACCCTCAGAGTTGCAAACGGAGCTAGCATGGATGCTGAGGCCGTGGGGGACTATCACCTGGGATTGTCAGATGGACACTTTTTGGTTTTACGTAATTGCTTTTTTGTACCCAACGCAACTTGTAATATCATTTCTGTATCTTTGGTTTCTAAAGAAGGTTATGAATTTGCGTTTGTAAGTAATGTTGTAAACATTCACCTTGATCAAGTTCTAATTGGGTCAGGTACATTAAACAATGGTATATACGTATTAAACTAACCACAGATTTTCAATGTCCAGAATACACACAAAAGAAAGTCTCCAGAAATCAATCAGACTTTCTTATGGCATTGTAGACTGGGTCACATCAATGAGAGAAGGTTGACTAAGTTATATACAGAAGGATATTTGGATCCGTTCGAATATCAATCATATGCAACTTGTCAATCCTGTCTCAAAGGAAAGATGACAAAGACTCCGTTCACTGGACACAGAGTGAGAGCGAGCGAGCTCTTGGGACTCGTACACAGCGACGTGTGCGGTCCAATGTCTACACATGCACGAAGCGGTTATTCTTACTTCATTACTTTTACGGATGACTTTTCAAGGTACGGTTATGTCTTCTTAATGAAATATAAATCCGAAGCCTTTGGAAAATTCCAGGAATATAAGAATGAAGTAAAAAAACAAACAGGCAAAAGTATCAAGGCACTGAGATCTGATCGAGGTGGTGAATACTTGAGTGCCGAGTTCCTGGATTACTTAAAAGAGAATGGAATTCTCTCTCAGCTTACTCCTCCATACACTCCGCAACATAACGGTGTATCGGAGAGATGGAACCGAACCCTATTGGATATGGTACGGTCCATGATGAGTAACGCTGAGTTACCGCGATCATTCTGAGGATATGCGCTAGAATCAGCTGCATACCTTTTGAACCGAGTTCCAACTAAGACTGTGCCTACTACACCATATCAGATGTGGTGTGGGAAGAGACCCTATCTTAATCACATTAAGACATGGGGATGTCCAGCTTTTGTCAAAAAGCAGCATGCGGACAAGCTCGAGGCACGCTCAGTACAGTGCAAGTTTGTGGGATATCCAAAGAACTCCAAGGGATATTTCTTCTATTGCGAAGAGGAACAAAAGGTTTTTGTTTCTCGTCATGCCCACTTTCTAGAACACCAGTTCTTGGAAAAGGAAATTAGTGGGAGCGCAATAGAACTGGAAGAAATTCCAGAACCACGAGCTATTACTGAAAGCTTAGTAGAACCAGAGGGTTCGAAAGATCAGGACATTCCTACGCCGCTCCGCAGGAGGAGTAGGCAGTCTCATCCGCCCGAGAGATACTACGGTTTTCTCATAGACGGGGATAGAGAAGATTGCATCATTGATAATGATCAGCCGACTAGCTTCCAGCAAGCCATTCAGAGAGTTGAATCGGTAAAATGGCTGGATGCAATGCGGACCGAAATGGAGTCCATGTACACCAACAAAGTATGGACGTTGGACATTGCTCCAGATGGGGTAAAACCCGTAGGATGCAAGTGGATCTTCAAAAGGAAGATTGGTGTAGATGGACAGGTTGAGACCTATAAAGCTAGACTTGTTGCAAAGGGTTTTCGTCAGACACATGGTTTGGACTATGACGAAACCTTTTCTCCAGTGGCTATGCTGAAATCCATTCGGATCCTTCTTGCCATTGCTGCCTTCCACGATTATGAGATTTGGCAGATGGACGTAAAGATCTCTTTTCTAAATGGAAATTTAGAGGAGTGTGTCTATATGGACCAGCCATAGGGTTTCATTCAGAGTGGGAGCAGCGAAAAGGTGTGCAAGTTGCTTAAGTCCATTTATGGACTAAAGCAGGCATCATGGAGTTGGAACATCTATTTTGATGAGACGGTCAAGGAATTTGGCTTTATCAAAAATCCAGATGAACTATGCATCTATAGTAGATTTGTAGCGAGAACTGTAGTATTCCTCGTTTTATACGTGGATGACATTCTCTAAATAGGAAATGACATTCCTATGCTACAATCTGTCAAAGGGTTCTTTTCACACAGGTTCTCCATGAAAGACCTGGGTGATGCCTCATACATTCTGGGGATCCGGATCTACCGTGACAGATACAAGAGGATATTAGGACTCTCACAGTCCAGGTACATCGACACAATACTAAAAAGATTCAGTATGGAAGATTCCAAGCGCGGTAATCTACCTGCTTGTCACGGCATCACCCTCTCCAAAGAGATGTCTCCCAAGACTGATTTGGAGAGGGATCGCATGTCTATTATACCCTACGCTTCTGCGGTAGGCTCTATAATGTATGTGATGTTGTGTACCAGACCAGATGTGGCTTATACACTGAGTGTGGTAAGCAGGTATCAGTCAAATCCTGGGGAGAAACATTGGATAGCGGTAAAGAACATTCTCAAGTACCTGAGAAGGACTAAGGAGATGTTCTTGGTGTATGGCGAAAAAGACCTCCAGATTGAGGTCTTTGCTGACTCCAGCTTCAAGAGTGACAAGGATGATTCCAAGTCCATGTCGGGTTTTGTCTTTACCCTCAATGGAGGGGCAGTGTGTTGGAAGAGTTCCAAATAGGAAACCGTTGCTGACTCGACTATGGAAGCGGAATATATCGCTGCATCTGATGCCGCAAAAGAAGCCGTCTGGATGAGGAAGTTCTTGAAAGAACTTTAGGTGGTTCCGTCCATTGTTGATCCAATACCTCTGTATTGCGACAACAACGGGGCTATAGCTTTAGCGAAGGAACCCAGGTCCCATCAGAAATCCAGACACATCTTGAGGCGGTATCACCTGATCAGGGAGATCGTGGATCGCCAGGAGATCGAGGTTCGGAGGGTTGCTTCAGATGATAACACTGCAGATCCATTCACGAAGGCCTTACCCCAGACTCAGTTCGAGCGGCTGATCGAGATGATAGGTCTTCGATACGCCAGTACATGGCCTTAGTGCAAGTGGGAGATTGTTAGTGTATATGCCCTAGAGGCCATTACTGTATCATACTAGTATGTATATTACTTGATGGAAGCTTGGGATATTCACTGTTGTATAGACAATCTTGCTCGAAATGGTAGTATGCTACTTGGTTTGTCTCTGCTTTAATGTGTACATGTGTTTCTTTTATTATATCACCTATACGCTTTAGTGGAGCCCTTAGGATATCTGCTTGATTACCAGCGTTGTGATGGCAGTCACACTCGTGGGGGCTGGGTAATCTACAAGCACATCCTTATTTACACGTCCTTGGTCGTGGGATTATCGAGACAGGGCATCGATACTCTGGAGTAGACTAGTGTATGCGCTTCTCATCCCAGCGCGGGAGACGGCCTGTCCCACAGCCGTCTGTACGTCGTACTTGAGATAGTATGCGGGTGCTCGTTAGGTTACGAGTACACTGGACAGGACTCGTCGGGAACTGTTGGTTGGTATTATACCTATCGTCGGTTATCAGTTCCCAGGTGACATTATTGGGGTAAAAATTTACACCCCAGTTGACCGAGTCAAAGTCAAGGTCAACCCCAAGCCAGGTAGGCCCAAGCCCAGATCCAGCGGGCGCATGCCCAAGTCGAGCCCGCGGCCAGCCTCCTCCATGCTAAAATATATATCATGTAATAAATAATTTTTATGTAATTTTTTATACATGAATGTATGCAAAATGGGCATAAAGCCAAATTTTTGTAAGCCCATGGCTTATGTGCAAAAATGAAATGGCACATGAGCCATGGGATAGGCAAAAATGCCAGTTTGTGAAGCCCAAGGGACTATATGTAAATATATAAGCCTATAAAAGCAAACATGAGGAATAAAAAAAAGGAGGAACACTTTTTCCAGTCTCTCAAAAACCTAGGGTTTGTATTTATTTCCCTTTTCTGAAGGTCTCAGACCTTCTTCTTTCTTTTGAATTAAATCAAGAGTTTTACTCTTCCTTTTCAAAAACAAGATAATTTTTCACCACCAAACCCACAAAGGGGAACTTGGATCTGTCTTTAGATCCCAAAAAGGAAAGATTTTGATATTTCACATCTCTTGATCTTCAAGATCCAGCTAACAGAAGAGGAGAAATAAGAACCCCTTCCGTTAACCCCAAAAACACACTTAGGAGTCCAACTCCACTCTGATTTCTCTTCCGAGAATCTTTTTAGGCTAAAAGCCTCTTTTCCTCGCCGGCGCTCAAGCGCAGAGCGCCCACGTGCCGACACGTGGCGCGCTTGCGCTCAAGCTCTCAGCGCTCAAGCGCAAAGAGCCCACGTGCTGACACGTGGCGCGCTTGATAGTGCCCTCAGAGTCAATTATTGGATCACAGGCACGTGATTGCAATGATTGAGGGAGGACCTATCCCGATAGGACAATCTTACTCGAGATGATAGTATGCTATCTGGTTTACCTTTATCATCGTGCACTGCTTCAGGTGACCTTACAGGTCGCTATTACACGTTGATAGAGCCCCTAGGATTCTTGCTTGATTACCAGCAGTATGAGGGCGATCATATACGTGAGAGCTGGCAGTCTACAGGCACATCCATAAAAGGTCCCTAGTCGTGGGAGTTTCGAGACAGGGCATCTATACTACAGAGTAGACTAGTGTATACAGTCGAGACCCCGACGAGGGGCAGTGGCCGGTCTCACAAGCCACTGGTGTCAGTTGGTTCACCTAAGATGTATACAGGTGCTTATTGGGTTATGAGTACACCGGACAGGACTCGCCGGGAACATGCTAGTTGGTCTTATACCTGACGTCAGATAGCAGTTCCCTGGTGACATGTGTACAGGTTAGTTCATCGACCGGGGGATCGTCATTTGTCTCGTGTGAGTTCCCACTGTACTTTGATTACTACCCTACCATGCTCAAAGGAGACGTGCAAACAGGTTTTAGTTGGGTACAGTCCCGAGCCACATGGAGGCAGTGAGCGGATCTTCAGGGGTTCATCTCTCCCGGTATTGGGGGTGAGGTCGCGCTGTGTCTAGGAGAGCCATTACACGAAGCCCTCGGCCGAGGCAGGAGATTTACTGCTAGGTATTCCAGTAGTATCTCAGGGTATTCTGGGCTACACTCCGACACGACTTGTACCGCTTTTGGGGGTCTGACTTTTACCAACCCCCTAGGCCCGCCATGCGATGCTCATAGACGAACGGACCGGACTGTACGGATATTGTCACTGACAGGCTCAGTAGGGTGTCAGGATGAGTTCGCTCATCGACGTCCCTTTTAGTCAATAGCTGGTGGCCCGTTACGTATTGGCTTATACCTCTGACGTCCTAGTGGTTAAATCCACAACCAAGGTGTTGACGAGTCTTTAGAGTTCCCCACATTCAGTTACTCAAGTTTCGGGCGAAACGTTGTAGAGGCCGTATGGAGATATGGCAAGGTCCGATCAGATACGTGCGGTATTGCACGGATCAGGATCGAACAGTTTGTACTACTGGCCGTATGGTTATATGGCAGGGTTCGATCAGATACGTGCGGTATTGCACGGATCAGGATCGAACGGATATTACTAGCCGGCTTTGGTTTAAGCCGGATCCTAGTATAGTACAGTGTAGATTTTGTCTCATTGCATTTGTATTTCGGTCGGAATACAGATGCGGGTGTGTATACACAGTATCGGGGTTTTCCTGTAATTTATTACGGGACCAGTTTTCTAGAGTTGCCAGTTTGTTTTCTGTGTCGGCCATTTTCATTTGTATCGTTCAATGGCCGAAGTTTGGTGGAGGAGGGCTTATTTGCATTTGTGCAAAAAAGCATTTGTGGAGTGTGTTCTTTGCATACTTTTGTGTCATGATGGTTTCATGATGGAGCCCCATCCTTTGACCTTCCATGGTTTATGATTGCTTGACTTTTTGTAGCAATCATGGTTGTTGATTAGTTGGTGGTGTGTGGATTTGTTAGTGATCATTGCTTGACTTTGGAGTCATCATGCCTTTGATGATGGTTGAATATGATAGCCATTTTTCTTTTCACTTGATTATTCTTGTGGCTATCCTTATTCTTTCCCTCCCTCATATTCATTCTCACTTCTTCCCTCAAAAAAAACCATGGCCGGCCACTCTCATTGTGGGGGCTGTCCAAATTTCATGTGTGGGGATTTTGGTGCTTTTGCTTTGGTAAAAATCCCACAAGATCAATCTCTAAAAGCTTATATCATTTCCTCCACCACAAAGGCAATTCCACTACCCCAAAATGAGACATGGTTCTACACACATTCTACAGCAAATCTTGGGAACGTCGGATCGCCAACTTCGTGCCCGAGTTGCCTCGATATAGAGGTGGGAGCCCGTAAAAGAAGCAGGCGACGTGGTGCCCTTCCGGCGACGAGGTGGACACCGGAGACACCGCTGGAGATCGGGACGACGGCGAGAAGACCGGAGGACTCGGATCACTCGGTATATCTCTCTTCCCCATCTTATAGTTAGCTAGGACTAGTTAATGGTACGATCCGGGTTCTAGTGCGCGGTGGTGCCGGTTTGCTAAGTTCGCAAAATTAAAGTTAGCCATCGCTTCCGCATTTGGCCTCGGGATGGAGGCCGGGGCGCCGCCGTAGACTTACAGTGGTATCAGAGCCTCGCCATTAACATAGTCTAGCTTTGTTTAATGTGTTTGCATTTCCGATCGACCAAAATTCCAAAAACCCGCATTTTTTTCACATCAGTTTTCTGTCGATTTTTTTCTGGCTCGAAATTTTTTTCAGGTTGTAGAAAAGTTATGTACTGAATGTCGTAAGAACACTGGAAAAAATTGGTGCCCTGATCTTTCCGTAAGACCGCGGAACCGCGGCCATAACCCCTCTTTGGCCGCGGTTCCGCCGCAGGAATGTGGATTCATGTCATCATTTTTTTGCAGTGGGCTTGTGGGCTGAAAATAGGGGTTTTGGTATACTTTGTTTGGGCCCAGAATTTCTGTGAGTGCTACAGTATTGCTTGGGGGACCACTTGGTAAAATTCATTCGATCGGATATTTTAAACACATTATTTCACAGTATTTACATTATATCTGCGACCGTGAATGTCACTCGATCGGTAAATCCTGTCTAACTGCTATAGCCCGGTTAGACGGATTTGCGAACGTTACTTTCACGTTGATGTTCTGAGTTATGCTGTGATGTTGCGGATTGGTCGTGGGGCATAGCCTGGATGCAATGCTAGTACAGATTTGGTTGTATTATGTACATTTGATATTGCGGGGCGAGCGTCCGACATGTGGACTGTCGTCACTGCCTGATTGTATATTATTATTTTGGGGCACGACCAGGTTGCGGTCGATGTACCCGTTGTATGTATATATTACTTTCTGTACTAGGATTACCCCAAGGAGGGGTGCACGGATAGCCGAGTTCTAGAAGGCAACGGGCCCGCATCTCATGGCATTGAGACGGAGGGGGCTTCACTCTAGGATTGGCGGGCTATTCGCAGCACTCGTAGGGGGTACAGGTTGACCCAGGAGGGGTGCCCAAGTCACCGGATTCCGTGAAGTGCTGGGTGGTCCATTCACGGTACTGAAGGGGGCTGCCTCGCTTCAGGTTTTGGCCGGTGACTTGCCGCGCCCGTAGGGGTCTAGGATTTCACTGCACAGGCTATCCACACGACCAGGGGAACGTCGGGTTTCAGTAGTGGCTCTGTGAAACCCGGGGATCCCAGATATCTGTATTGTTCTGTGATGCTGTACATTTCTGTGATGTTGCATTTCTTATCACGCCTTGAGCGAAATATAATATATTGGTATATATATTAGTAGATGTTGTATATGTTTTACATCCGCGCTAGTCCAGTCCCCGCTCTGTCGTTAGTTAGCTAACCTAACGGGTAATGACGGGACCCAGTGGCGAATGCGGATGGCATATACGTACGTCATATTATTTTCGTTCTTTGTGGTGTGATCAATTGATGGGACTGCGTTGATTCGGATCAATGCAAGTTAAAACCAAACCTAATCTGATGTTGTTGGAACACTTTTCAAAAAGCTGTTATTGCAAGGACGTTCACTTTTGTTTTGCATCGTGGTATTCAGTTGGAATATCCTGCTCCTCAGTCGACGAGGCAAGGGCCGAGATCCCTTCACCGGAAGTGATCCCTTGGACAGAAGTTTGCGTCAGGGCAATAACTTCACTATAGCCAATTACTTCTGCTTTGCATCGTGGTATTCAGTTGGAATACCCTGCACGTCATTCTATGGGGAAAGAGCCGAGATCCCTTCACCGGGAGAGACCTCTTTAGCAATGGTTTTCGTCACTATATTTTCAAAAAGCTATCCAGTTCCTTCAACGATATCAAGTTCTTTACGTTAAAGGTTTTCGCCAGAAACCATTCGTAGCCCTCCATCATTTCATATGGATAGTCAATAGTATTCAAGCTGTGTTTGTTGGCCATAGTCAAGGCATAGTGTTTGGTAGCTATTGGGTGTTCATATGCTGCATAGATAGATGCGTTGGTTTGGGACAGTCGTATAGCCTTGTTGGCCCTAGTCAAGGGCTTGTACGGGTGGGTTCAAATCAACCTGGATAATGACGGGTAGAACTTAACATGTGACTTATGATTTGTTGGCCTTAGTCAAGGTCATAAGAGCATGGGGTAAAAATCCACATCGGGAGTTTCAAAAGAACTGAAACTTGCCAGATATGCGCATACCTTCTGGAGTGTGATGACGTGAGCTGATTCCGTCATGTTATCATGCGATGATAGTTGGATCCCGATTCCCACTGACGAGTTGGTATACTCCTCGGGTGATCCCGACTAATTCTTCTTTCAGGTTTGGAGGAGAATTTGACGGTACAGTGGGAGGTTTCCAGATTAGATAAATTGGTAACCATTCTGATCTAGGTTAGAGTGCACGCTGAGTGTTTCTTTTCTCTCTCTCTTTGGCAGCGACCATTGACCCGACCCTAAGACCATGACTCAGTGACCAAGTTGACCGAACCTTCTTAAACACTGGCTTTTGGATTGTCAGAGTTGCAAACCTCATTGCCACTCCTACTTTTACCCTTTTCTCCAGGACACCCCGTATTACTACGAACGTCCACTTCCATTGGACAAAACCATCGTATGGTTAGATACAAACTTGAAGGAATTTATTCGAGGATGGTTTCCGTTTCTGGAGAAAACGGATAGGTTTATTCAGTTGTCTTTTCCTTTTACCTTCTCTCAGGTTGCGAGTACTCCTTGGTTTAGGAGATAGTACACCTATTACGCAAATTGGATAGTCTTCTTCCAAACCTTAGGCTGGTGCCGACCGGTAGGGAATGAAGAAAACCAGTTAGCCTAAACGGTGTACAGAAGGTATTGGGTTAAGACAAAGAAAGGGATTAGAAGGAGGGCAATGTAAATTGCGACTGATATTCACGACCAAACTAGGTATTTCATTACCACTCCCACTTCACCTTTGTATTTCTCCAGGACACTCTGTATCACTACGAAGATCCACAGTTTATTTGATACTCCATCGTATGGTTATATACGATCTCGAAAGAAACTTGTTCCAGTTCGTGGATGGATTCTGGTTCAGGAGAAATAGGAATAAGGTTTATTCGGTTGTCTTTTATCTTCACCTTCTCTCGCATTGCGAGTGTTCCTAGGATTAGGACAGTACACCCATTATGCTTATTGGATAGTCTTCTTCCAAATCATAGGCTGGTGCCGAACGGTAGGGAAGAAAGAAAACCAATTGGCCTAAAGGGGTGTACAGAAGGTAATGACTAAAGACATATAAAGGGATTTGGAGAGGTGGCAAAGAATTACACGGTTACAGTTGTGGATCTGGATAATGGAAGAGGCATTACTAGGAATACCAGGATACCCCAACGAAACATTTCAATGTTTCAGTTTCACTGTGTACTGTTAAAGGAAAACTGATTTCCCAGTTAGACACTTGCTCCAGGGTATGTATTTACCAGGTATGATTCTCACATCTGTATGGCTTTGCAGATGATGAGTGGGAGTAAGTTATTGGAAATTAGGTGATTATCCTCATTATATCGGGATTCGTTGTAATCAGTGATATTTGAGGAACTCACCTGGGTTGTTTGCCAGTCGGCAAGTATTTGGTTTTGAATATCCGCTGCTATGCACCAATTTCAAATTGATATATCTGTACGTCTATTTTCATAGAGTGAGATATACCTTTTTGAAATTATGTCTGTGACATTTACCTATATCAGTGGATGGTTAGGTAAGGAGCATTAAACAGCGGTGTAATTCTTCTTAACCATAAGTACAGTTTTCAACCTACGACACACAGTGAATGAGTTATCAGACTCAATGGACTTATACAGAGTATTGTATGTTGTCCAGCGTCCATCAGGACAGAGGGGTTGGTCCTCGTACTATATTCGGTTTGCTTATGACTTCTCTAGTTTTTAGACAAGTGTTTCGTGGAAACACAGGGTCTGAATTTTGAGAAGTTGTAGGTATTTGAATAAAGTAGAGAACCAGATATTGCAAGTGTCGGGATTCTTCAAAGTGATCGAAGATGTAGATACTTGAGTATGATATTCAGATGATAGTA
The DNA here is from genome assembly GCA_030015575.1 of Agapanthus africanus. Classification (NCBI taxonomy): domain Eukaryota; kingdom Viridiplantae; phylum Streptophyta; class Magnoliopsida; order Asparagales; family Amaryllidaceae; genus Agapanthus; species Agapanthus africanus. The sequence continues at coordinate 347,830,970 of JASDDO010000022.1, forward strand.
ATGATTAAGAGATCTTGCTTCTCTTTCAGGTTATTCATAATTGGAAGCATTCCTAAGTTGAGTAACGATGATCGGCCTCTTTTCATTTAGTTGACATGCACTGGAGACAGCTGCATGATTTGAATCTGGTTCAATTAAATCAGTGCCTCTGGTTCTATATTGGATATAGAACAGTTCGTATCTTAACGGTGCTAAGGTACGGGGAGTTGTCTGGCTTATGCTTAAAACCAGATTCTGGATAACTCAAGGCACGTTTCTGTAATGTCTGTTTGTGGGTTGACCCAGGCTATGACGAGGGTTGACTTTCTACCATCTGGAAGATCAATAGTGATATTGTTCTAGACTCGCCACAGTTTTATTAAAAATGGATTTTTTTCAGAAAACAGTAGTGGGAGTATGGTAGAACTGGAAGTGATTCCAGAACTACAAACAATTACTGAAGATTTGATAGGAACCTAAAGATTCAATCTGGTTTGACATTCCATTGGCCACTTCGCAGATAAGGTGGGTAACCTCAGGCACCCGAGTGGTACTCCGGTAACCTCGAGGACGGTGACAGGGAGGTTCTTGTTTACCCACAATTGCCATTGCTGTTGTTCCAGACTGTGAGACCCGGCGGGAGGATGATTATAGCGTCGTTCTAAACTAGTTTTAGAAGTGTACGTGTATATGACTCTGGCAGAGGGTTTTCGTAGTCAGTGGGAGCAGCGGAAGCATTGGTGGACAGGTAGCTTATGTCTATTTATAGACTAAAGCAGATATAGCGGAGATAGATCTTCAATTTCTGATGTGACAGTCATAGGTTTGACTTCATCAGAATAGGGGATGGATCTGTTGAGAAGGTAGTAGGGTGTGTTGTCATGGTATTTGGATGACATACACAGAGTAGGAAGTGATATTCCCATACTACAGTCGGTTATACTTTGGTCGTCACACAGAGTTTCTCTACATGGGACTTGGATATTATATCAGACATACTGGTTACTAGATCTATGGTTTTAGATCTAGATTTAGGTGGTTTCCCAATATGGGTACTCAGACAACATTCTAAGAGTATTTAGAATGGACGACTCCTGGCACGGTAGTGTACCTGCAGGTGATGGAGTCACCCTCTCTAAAGGTGTCTTACAGACTAAAGGGGAGAGGGATGTGCATGATTGGCAGATCACTTGCTCAGGCAATTGAGTCAATCATAAGATGTCAAGTACCACACCAGATGTCGTTCTTGCACTAGATGCAATAAGTTGACATTGATCCAATCCTGGAGAAACAGTCGGAAGCAGTTTTAGAACATAAGTGGATATTCTAGGGATATGATAACGACAGCCTCATTCGGGAGACAGTTATCTTTCCAGGCTTCCAAGGTGACATGGACGACAAGGAGGTTGTCAGAGCTATAGTTTTTCCTTCTGACGAAGGGCGGTATTTTGGACAGGTGATCCAAGGCAATACTGAGGGAGGCATGGCGCAGGATACTGATTAAGTTCAGTTGACGATACAGTCTAAGAAGTTTGGATTTGGAGTTCATTTATGAGCTAGGTCCCATCAGACATCCAGACACATTCTAAGACAGCTTTTGCTCATTTCGGGAGATGGGTTTCTCCGCGAACTTGAGATATAGAGAGACATAGAAAGAAACAACAAAGCGGTTCCACTCACTGAGGCTATTCCTCGAACGCAATAGTTTCGCAAACGGGTTCTGTGAGACTGACTAATAGAGGAGTTGGGTGTTCGGTATCACACGGGCTGTGAGTATGCGACATCGCAATAATTAGCCTTGAGTGCAAGTGGGAGATTGTTGGAGATAGTGCCCTCAGAGTCAATTATTGGATCACAGGCACGTGATTGCAATGATTGAGGGAGGACCTATCCCGATAGGACAGTCTTACTCGAGATGATAGTATGCTATCTGGTTTACCTTTATCATCGTGTACTGCTTCAGGTGACCTTACAGGTCGCTATTACACGTTGATAGAGCCCCTAGGATTCTTGCTTGACTACCAGCAGTATGAGGACGATCATATACGTGAGAGCTGGCAGTCTATAAGCACATCCTTAAAAGGTCCCTAGTCGTGGGAGTTTCGAGACAGGGCATCGATACTCCAGAGTAGACTAGTGTATACAGTCGAGACCCCGACGAGGGGCAGTGGCCGGTCTCACAAGCCACTGGTGTCAGTTGGTTCACCTAAGATGTATACAGGTGCTCATTGGGTTATGAGTACACCGGACAGGACTCGCCGGGAACATGCTAGTTGGTCTTATACCTGACGTCAGATAGCAGTTCCCTGGTGACATGTGTACAGGTTAGTTCATCGACCTGGGGATCGTCATTTGTCTCGTGTGAGTTCCCACTGTACTTTGATTACTACCCCACCACGCTCAAAGGAGACGTGCAAACAGGTTTTAGTTGGGTACAGTCCCGAGCCACATGGAGGCAATGAGCGGATCTTCAAGGGTTCGTCTCTCCCGGTATTGGGGGTGAGGTCGCGCTGTGTCTAGGAGAGCCATTACACAAAGCCCTCGGCCAAGGCAGGAGATTTACTGGTAGGTATTCCAGTAGTATCTCAGGGTGTTCTGGGCTACACTCCGACACGACTTGTACCGCTTTTGGGGGTCTGACTTTTACCAACCCCCTAGGCCCGCCATGCGATGCTCAAAGACGAACGGACCGGACTGTACGGATATTGTCACTGACAGGCTCAGTAGGGTGTCAGGATGAGTTCGCTCATCGACGACCCTTTTAGTCAATAGCTGGTGGCCCGTTACTTATTGGCTTATACCTCTTTCGTGCTAGTGGTTAAATCCACAACCAAGGTGTTGACGAGTCTTTAGAGTTCCCCACATTCAGTTACTCAAGTTTCGGGCGAAACGCTGTAGAGGCCGTATGGAGATATAGCAAGGTCCGATCAGATACGTGCGGTATTGCACGGATCAGGATCGGACAGTTTGTACTACTGGCCGTATGGTTATATGGCAGGGTTCGATCAGATACGTGCGGTATTGCACGGATCAGGATCGAACGGATATTACTAGCCGGCTTTGGTTTAAGCCGGATCCTAGTATAGTACAGTGTAGATTTTGTCTCATTGCATTTGTATTTCGGTCGGAATACAGATGCGGGTGTGTATACACAGTATCGGGGTTTTCCTGTAATTTATTACGGGACCAGTTTTCTGGAGTTGCCAGTTTGTTTTCTGTGTCGGCCATTTTCATTTGTATCATTCAATGGCCAAAGTTGGTGGAGGAGGGCTTATTTGCATTTGTGCAAATAAGCATTTGTGGAGGGTGTTCTTTGCATACTTTTGTGTCATGATGGTTTCATGATGGAACCCCATCCTTTGACCTTCCATGGTTCATGATTACTTGACTTTTTGTAGCAATCATGGTTGTTGATTAGTTGGTGGTGTGTGGATTTGTTAGTGATCATTGCTTGACTTTGGAGTCATCATGCTTTTGATGATGGTTGAATATGATAGCTATTTTTCTTTTCACTTGATTATTCTTGTGGCTATCCTTATTCTTTCCCTCCCTCATATTCATTCTCACTTCTTCCCTCAAAAAAAAACCATGGCCGGCCACTCTCATTGTGGGGCCTGTCCAAATTTCATGTGTGGGGTTTTTGGTGCTTTTGCTTTGGTAAAAATCCCAAAAGATCAATCTCCAAAAGCTTATATCATTTCCTCCACCACAAAGGCAATTCCACTACCCCAAAATGAGACATGGTTCTACACACATTCTACAGCAAATCTTGGGCACGTCGGCTCGCCAACTTCGTGCCCGAGTTGCCTCGATATAGAGGTGGGAGCCCGTAAAAGAAGCAGGCGACGTGGTGACCTTCCGGCGACGAGGTGGACACCGGAGACTCCGCGGGAGATCGGGACGACGGCGAGAAGACCGGAGGACTCTGATCACTCGGTATATCTCTCTTCCCCATCTTATAGTTAGCTAGGACTAGTTAATGGTATGATCCGGGTTCTAGTGCGCGGTGGTGCCGGATTGCTAAGTTCGCAAAATTAAAGTTAGCCATCGCTTCCGCATTTGGCCTCGGGATGGAGGCCGGGGCGCCGCCGTGCACTTACACAACAGCGCCCTGCGCTCGAGCGCAAAGCGCCCACGTGCCGACACGGAGCGCGCTTGCGCTCAAGCGCAAGCGCTCGAGCGCAAGTCGCCCCAGTGCCGACACGTGGCGCGCTTGCGCTCAAGCACACGGCGCTCTGGCATAAGTCGCCCCTGTGCTGACACGTGGCGCGCTTGCGCTCGAGCGCAAGCGCTCGAGCGCAAGTCGCCCCAGTACCGACACGTGGCGCGCTTGTGCCCAAGCGCACAGCGCTCTGGCGCAAGTCGCCCCCGTGCCGACACGTGGCATACTTGCGCTCAAGCGCCCAGTGCTCAAGCGGAAGTCGCCCCCGTGCCAACACGTGGCGCACTTGCGCTCAAGCGTCATGCGCTGAAGCGCAAAGCGCTCACGTACCGACACGTGGCGTGCTTGCGCTACAGCGCCCTGCGCTCAAGCGCAGAATGCCCACGTGCCGACACGTGGCACGCTAGCGCCTGAGCGCACAGCACCTGGGCGCACAGCGCCCAAGGCGCTGGCCCCACGCATCCTTTGGATGCCTTTTCTCCCTCTTTCCTTTATATTTATATACATATATACATATATATATATAGACATATGCATACATATGTGCACACACACATACACCACGACACTGTCCCTGTTAGAAAAAAATTTCTAACGGGGCGCTGCCCCGCACCCCGCAAGGGGGCTGCTGGCCCTCTTGACCTCCAGCCCGTTATCCGGGTAGCGGGACCCCCGTAAAAACTCTGTGGGGTCCCCGATATATCCAAAACCCCTTCAAAACACAACAATGCACATTGAGTTCGCATGACCAGTTTAACCCGTCAATCGGAGGTTCCCTCTCTTCAAAGGCGAGGGATAATTAACGGCAGCTTAGCCCGCGGCTGCCGGAGATTCGGATCCCCGCAATCATTAAACCCCAGCCTACCTTAGGCAGGGGGAATCTGTAATGCGCCTGACAAGCGCGCGCGTATTCCCATCTCAATGGGGAGATGAAAAACACCTTACAGATTCTGGCACGCCCGGTGGGACGAATCTCTCCTCCCATATTTCGGGTTAAGCGTTCATGCGAACTCAATCAATATACATACCTGTATTTATACTAAAAATAATGCTTTTTCATGCAGGTTTTCAAGCAATTGTAAGTGCACGGCGGCGCCCCGGCCGTCAATCCGACGGCCAAATGCGGAAGCGGTGATAAACTTTAAATTTTCTTGAACTTGGCAAACCGCCGCGCACTAATACCCGGATCGAACCACTAAATAGTCCTAGCTATCTACAAGAAAGGGAAGAGAGATATACCGACAGATCCGAGTCCTCCGGTCTTCTCGTCGTCGTCCCGATCTCCTGCGGAATGTCCCGTCTCCTCCTCGTCGCCGGAAGTGCACCACATCGCCTACTTCTTTTACGGGCTCCCACCTCAATGCCGAGGCAACTCGGGCACGATGCTGGCTAGTCGACGTGCCCAAGATTTGCTGTAGAATATCTGTAGAACCATGTCTCACTTTGGGGTTGTGGAATTGCCATTAGTGGAGGGATTGAACTTGGAGCTTTTTAGATTGATCTTGTGGGATTTTTGCAACATGAAATGAGCCAAAAACCAACACCACAAATTTTGGACAGCCCCTATATGCTTGGCCGGCCACTACAAGTGAGGGAGGAGAGTGAGAATGAGGGAGTAGTGTATCAAACAAAAGAAAATAAGCCCACCATCATACAAGAGAGAGAAAAGGGTTGCAATGATAAACAATGATCACCAAATCAAAACCCACACTTAACCACCTACCACCAACCTCATCATCAACAACCATGATGCGCCAAAAGTCAAGCCATGATCAACTAAGGAAAGTCAAGGTATGGTGCTATAATCATAACACAACAATATGCAAAGAACCCCTTCACAACCACTTATTTGCAACAATGCAAATAAGCCCTCCTCCACCAATCTTCGGCCAATGAACGATACAAAGGAAATCGGCCGAAACGAAAAGCAAACTGGCAACTCCAGAAAACTGGTCCCGTAATAAATTACAGGAAAACCCCGATACTGTGCATACACACCCGCATTTGTATTCCGACCGAAATACAAATGCAATGAGACAAAATCTACACTGTACTATACTAGGATCCGGCTTAAACCAAAGCCGGCTAGTAATATCTGTTCGATCCTGATCCGTACAATACCGCACGTATCTGATCGAACCCTGCCATATCTCCATACGGCCTATAGTACAAACTTTCCGATCTTGATCCGTGCAATACCGCACGTATCTGATCGGACCTTGCCATATCTCCATACGGCCTCTACAACTTTTCGCCCGAAAGCTGAGTAACTGAATGTGGGGGACTCTAAAGACTCGTCAACACCTTGGTTGTGGATTCAACCACTAGCACGTCAGAGGTATAAGCCAATACGTAACGGGCTACCAGGCATTGACTAAAAGGGACGTCTGTGAGCGAACTCAGCCCGACAACCCTACTGAGCCTGTCAGTGACAATATCCGTACAGTCCGGTCCATTCGTCTATGAGTATCGCATGGCGGGCCTAGGGGGTTGGTAAAAGTCAGACCCCCAAAAGCGGTACAAGTCGTGTCGGAGTGTAGCCCAGAACACCTTGAGATACTACCGGAATACCTACCAGTAAATCTCCTGCCTTGGCCAAGGACTTCGTGTAATGGCTCTTCTAGACACAGCACGACCTCACCCCCAATACCGGGAGAGACGAACCCCTGAAGATACGCTCACTGCCTCCATGTGGCTCGGGACTGTACCCAACTAAAACCTGTTTGCACGACTCCTTTGAGCCGTGGTAGGGTAGTAATCAAAGTACAGTGGGAACTCACACGAGACAAATGACGATCCCCAGGTCGATGAACTAACCTGCACACATATCACCAGGGAACTGCCATCTGACGTCTGGTATATGACCAACTAGCATGTTCCCGGCGAGTCCTGTCCGGTGTACTCATAACCTAATGAGCACCTGTATACATCTTAGGTGATCCAACTGACACCAGTGGCTTGTGAGACCGGCCACCGCCCCTCGTCGGGGTCTTGACTGTATACACTAGTCTACACTGGAGTATCGATGCCCTGTCTCGAAACTCTCACGACTAGGGACCATTTAAGGATATGCTTATAGACCCCCAGCTCCCAATTATATGATCACCCTCATACTGCTGGTGGTCAAGCAAGAATCCTAGGGGCTCTATCAGTGTGTAATAGCAACTTGTTAGGTCACCTAAAACAGTACACGATGATAAAGGTAAACCAGATAGCATACTATCATCTCGAGTAAGACTGTCCTACCGGGACAGGTCCTCCATCAATCATTGCAATCACGTACCTGTGACCTAATAATTGACTCTGAGGGCACTATCTCCAACAATCTCCCACTTGCACTCAAGGATAATTATTGCGATGTCGCATACTCACAGCCCGTGTGATACCGAACACCCAACTCCTCTACTAGTCAGTCTCACAAAGCTCGTTTGCGAGACTATTGCGTTCGAGAAATAGCCTCAGCGAGTCGATCCGCTTTGTTGTTTCTTTCTATGTCTCTCTATATCTCAAGTTCGCGGAGAAAGCCATCTCTCCCGAAATGAGAAATACCTGTCTTAGAATGTGTCTGGATGTCTGATGGGACCTAGCTCATAAATGAACTCCAAATCCAAACTTCGTAGACTGTATCGTCAACTGAACTTAATCAGTATCCTGCGCCACGCCTCCTTCAGTAATGCCTTGGACCACCTGTCCAAAATACTGCCCCTCATCAGAAGGAAAAACTATAGCTCTGACAACCTCCTTGTTGTCCATGTCACCTTGGAAGCCTGGAATGGTAACTGTCTCCCACATGAGGCTGTCGTTATCATATCCCTAGAACATCCACTTATGTTCTAAAACTGCTTCCGACTGTTTCTCCAGGATTAGATCAATATCAACTTATTGTATCTAGTGCAAGAACAATATCTGGTGTGGTACTTGACATCTCATGATTGACTCAATTGCCTGAGCAAGTGATCTGCCAACCATGCACATCCCTCTCTACTTTAGTCTGTGAGACACCTTTAGAGAGGGTGACTCCATCATCTGCAGGTACACTACCATGCATAGAGTCGTCCATTCTAAATACTCTTAGAATGCTGTCTAAGTACCCTGATTAGGAAACCACCCAAATCTAGATCTAAAACTATAGATCTAGTAACCAGTATGTTAGACATAAAGTCCAAGTCCCTTGTGGAGAAAACACTGTGTGACGACCAAAGTATAACCGATCGTAGTATAGGAGTTTCCTTTCCTATTCTGTGTATGTCATCCAAATACCAGGATATCACACCCTACTACCTTCTCAGCAGATCCATCCCCTATTCTGATGAAGTCAATCCTATGACTGTCACATCAGAAATAGATGATCTACCTCCGCTACATCTGCTTTAGTCTATAAATAGACATAAGCTACCTGTCCACCAATGCTTCCGCTGCTCCCACTGACTACGACAACCCTCCGGCAGAGTCATATAGACGTACACTTCTAAAACTAGTTTAGAACGACGCTATACTCATCCTCCCGCCGGGTCTCGCAGCCTGGAACAACAGCAATGGTAATTGTGGGTAAACAAGAACTTCTCTGTCACCGTCCTTGAGGCTACCGTAGTACCTCTCGGGTGCCTGAAGTTACCCACCTTATCTGCGGAGTGGCTAATGGAATGTCAAACCAGATTGAATCTTTAGGTTCCTTATCAAATCTTCAGTAATCGTTTGTGGTTCTGGAATCACTTCCAGTTCTACCATACTCCCACTACCTTTTTCTGAAAAAATCCATTTTTAATAAAACTGTGGCGAGTCTAGAACAATATTTCTATTGATCTGCCAGATGGTAGAAAGTCAACCCTCGTCATAGCCTGTGTCAACCCACAAACAGCCATTACAGAAACGTGCCTTGAGTTGTCCAGTGTCTGGTTTTAATCATAAGCCGGACAACTCCCCGTACCTTAACATCGTTAAGATATGAACTGTTCTATATCCCATATAGAAACAGAGGCACTGATTTAACTGAACCAGATTCAAATCATGCAGCTGTCTCCAGTGCATGTCTACTAAATGGAAGAAGGCCGATCAGCGTTACTCAACTTAGGAAGGCTTCCAATCATGAGTAACCCGAAAGAGAAGCAAGATCTCTTTATCATTACTATCAACTGAATACCATACGCAGGTATCTACATCTTCGATCTGTTTGAAGAATCCCGATACTTGCTACACCTGGTTCTCTACTTTATTCAAATACCTATAACTTCTCAAAATTCGGACCCTGTGTTTCCGCGAAACACCTGTCTAAAACTAGAGAAGTCATAAGTAAACCGAATATAGTACGAGGACCATCCCCTATGTCCTGAAGGACCCTGGGCAACATACAATACTCCGTATAAGTCTCTTGAGTCTGATAACTCATTCACTGTGTGTCGTAGGTTGGAAACTGTACTTATGGTTAAGAAGAATTACACCGCTGTTCAATGCTCCTTACCTAACCATCCACTGTTATAGGTAAATGTCGTAGACATAATTTCAGAAAGGTATATCTCATTCTATGAAAATAGATGTACAGATATATCAATTTGAAATTGGTGCATAAAAGTGGATATTCAAAACCAAATATTTGTCGTCCGGCAAACAACCCAGGTGACTTCCTCAAATATCACTGATTACAACGAATCCCGATATAATGAAGATGATCACCCAATTCCCAATAACTTACTCCCACTCATCATCTGTAAAACCATACAGATGTGAGAATCATACCTGGTAAATACATACCCTGGAGCAAGTATCTAATCGGGAAATCAGTTTTCTTTTAACATTACACAGTGAAGCTGAAACATTGAAATGTTTCGATGGGTTATCCCGGTATTCCTAGTAATGCCTCTTCCAGATTCACGACTGTAACCGTATAATTCTTTGCCACCTCTCCAAATTCCTTCATATGTCTTTAGTCATTACCTTCTGCACACCCCTTTAGGCCAAATGGTTTTCTTCGTTCCCTACCGTTCGGCACCAGCCTATGGTTTAGAAGAAGACTATCCAATAAGCATAATGGGTGTACTGTCCTAATCCTAGGAGCACTCGCAAAGCGAGAGAAGGTGAAGATAAAAGACACCTGAATAAATCTTATTCCTATTTCTCCTGAACCAGAATCCATCCCCGAACTGGAACAAGTTCCTTTCGAGTTCGTATATAACCATACGATGGAGTATCCAATAAACTGTGGATCTTCGTAGTGATACGGAGTGTCCTGGAGAAATCCAAAGGTGATTTATGATTGGCGAAGGAATACTTGGTTTGGTAGTGAATAGCAGTCGCAATTTACTTTGCCATCTTACTAATCCCTTGCTTTGTCTTAACTCAATACCTTCTGTACACCATCATTAGGCTAATTGTTTTCTTCATTCCCTACCGGTCGGCACCAGCCTAAGGTTTGGAAGAAGACTATCCAATTTGCGTAATAGGTGTACTACTCCTAAACCAAGGAGTACTCGCAACCTGAGAGAAGGTAAAAGGAAAAGACAACTGAATAGTCCTATCCGTTTTCTCCAGAACCGGAAACCATCCTCGAATAAATTATTTCGAGTTCGTATCTAACCATACGATGGTTTTGTCCAATGGAAGTGGACGTTCGTAATAAAACGGGGTGTCCTGGAGAAAAGGGTAAAAGTAGGAGTGGCAATGAGGTTTGCAACTCTGACAATCCAAAAACCAGTGTTTAAGAAGGTTCGGTCAATCTTGGTCACCGAGTCATAGTCTTAGGGTCGGGTCAATGGTCGCTGCCAAAGAGAGAGAGAAAAGAAACACTCAGCGTGCACTCTAACCTAGATCAAAATGGTTACCAATTTATCTAATCTGGAAACCTCCCACTGTACCTCAAATTCTCCTCCAAACCTAAAAGAAGAATTAGTCGGGAACACCCGAGGAGTAAACTAACTCATCAGTGGAAATCGGGATCCAGCTATCATCGTATGATAACGTGACGGAATCCGCTCACGGTATCACACTCCAGAAGGTATGCGCATATCTGGCAAGTTTCAGTTCTTTTGAAACTCCCGATGTGATTTCTACCCCATGCTCTTATGACCTTGACTAAGGCCAACAAATCATAAGTCACATGTCAAGTTCTCCCCGTCATTATCCAGGTTGATTTGAACCCACCCGTACAAGCCCTTGACTAGGGCCAACAAGGCTATACGACTGTCCCAAACCAACGCATCTATCTATGCTACATATGAACACCCAACAGCTACCAAACATTGTGCCTTGACTATGGCCAACAAACACATCTTGAATACTATTGACTATCCGTATGAAACGACGGAGGGCTACGAATGGTTTCTGGTGAAAACCTTTAACGTAAAGAATTTGATATCGTTGAAGGAACGGATAGCTTTTTAAAAATATAGTGACGAAAACTGTTGCTAAAGGGGTCGCTCCCGGTGAAGGGATCTCGGCTCTTTCCCCGTAGAATGGGGTGCAGGATATTCCAACTGAATACCACGGTGCAAAGCAAAAGTAATCGGGTATAGTGAAGTTATTTCCCTGATGCAAACTTTTTGTCCAAGGGGTCACTCCCGGTGAAGGGATCTCGGCCCTTGCCTCGTCGACTGAGGAGCAGTATATTCCAACTGAATACCACGATGCAAAACAAAAGAGAACGTCCTTGCAATAACAGCTTTTTGAAAAGTGTTCCAACAACATCAGATTAGGTTTGTTTTTAACTTGCATTGATCCGAATCAATGCAGTCCCATCAATTGATCACACCAAAAAGAACGAAAATATACTGATGTACGTATATGCCATCCGCATTCGCCACTGGGTCCCGTCATTACTCGTTAGGTTAGCTAACTAACGACAGAGCGGGTCTGGACTAGCGCGGATGCAAAACATATACAACATCTACTAATATATATACCAATATATTATATTCGCTCAAGGCGTGATAGAAAATGCAACATCGCAGAGAATGAACAGCATCACAGAAACAATACAGATATCTGGGATCCCTGGGTTTCACAGAGCCACTACTGAAACCCGACATTCCCCTGGTCGTGTGGATAGCCTGTACAATGAAATCCTAGACCCCTACGGGCGCGGCAAGTCACCCGCCAAAACCTGAAGTGAGGCAGCCCCTTTCATACCGTGAATGGACCACCCAGCACTTCACGGAATCCGGCAACTTGGGCACCCCTCCTGGGTCATCCTTTACCCCCTACGAGTGCGGCGAATAGCCCGCCAATCCTAGAGTGAAGCCCCCTCCGTCTCAATGCCATGAGATGCGGGCTTGTTGCCCTCCAGAACCCGGCTATCCGTGCACCCCTCCGCGGGGTAATCCTAGTACAGAAAGTAAAATATACATACAACGGGTACATCGACCGCAACCAGGTCGTGCCCCAAAATAATAATACAAACAGGCAGTGACGGCAGTCCACATGTCGGACGCTCGCCCCGCAATATCAAATGTACATAAAACATCCACAACTGTACTAGCATTGCATCCAGGCTATCCCCCACGACCGATCCGCAACATCACAGCAAAAACAGAACATCAACGTGAAAGTCACGTTCATAAATCCGTCTAACCGGGCTATATCAGTTAGACCGAATTTACCGATCAAGTGACATTCACGGTCGCAGATATAATGTAAATACTGTGAAGAATGTGTTTAAAATATCCGATCGATCAAACTTTAACAAGTGGGCCCCCAAGTACTACTGTAGCACATCAAGAAATTCTGGGCCCAAAATTAATATTCCAAAACCCATATTTTAAGCCCACAAAGACACTGTAGAAATTTGGTGCCGGGATCTCCACAGTGCGCGGCGGAACCGCGGCCCAAAGGGGGTTTTGGCCGCTGTTCCGCGCCTCCACTGTCGATTCACCTTGTCGAATTTCAACAGTAGCCTAGTGGTCTCCAGTACATCAATTTTATACAACCTGAAAAAATTTTCGAGAGCAAAAATTTTCAACAGAAACTGATGCTAGTGAAAATGTAGATTTTGGAATTTTGTTCAATCGGAAATGCAAAACACATTAAACCAAGCTAGACTAAGTTAATGGCGAGGCTCTGATACCACTGTAAGTGCATGGCGGCGCCCCGGCCGTCAATCCGACGGCCAAATGCGGAAGCGGTGATAAACTTTAAATTTTCTTGAACTTGGCAAACCGCCGCGCACTAATACCCGGATCGAACCACTAACTAGTCCTAGCTATCTTCAAGAAAGGGAAGAGAGATATACCGACAGATCCGAGTCCTCCGGTCTTCTCGTCGTCGTCCCGATCTCCTGCGGAATGTCCCGTCTCCTCCTCGTCGCCGGAAGTGCACCACATCGCCTACTTCTTTTACGGGCTCCCACCTCAATGCCGAGGCAACTCGGGCACGAAGCTGGCTAGTCGACGTGCCCAAGATTTGCTGTAGAATATCTGTAGAACCATGTCTCACTTTGGGGTTGTGGAATTGCCATTAGTGGAGGGATTGAACTTGGAGCTTTTTAAATTGATCTTGTGGGATTTTTGCAACATGAAATGAGCCAAAAACCCACACCACAAATTTTGGACAGCCCCTATATGCTTGGCCGGCCACTACAAGTGAGGGAGGAGAGTGAGAATGAGGGAGTAGTGTATCAAACAAAAGAAAATAAGCCCACCATCATACAAGAGAGAGAAAAGGGTTGCAATGATAAACAATGATCACCAAATCAAAACCCACACTCAACCACCTACCACCAACCTCATCATCAACAACCATGATGAGCCAAAAGTCAAGCCATGATCAACTAAGGAAAGTCAAGGTATGGTGCTATAATCATGACACAAGAATATGCAAAGAACCCCTTCACAACCACTTATTTGCAACAATACAAATAAGCCATCCTCCACCAATCTTCGGCCAATGAACGATACAAAGGAAATCGGCCGAAACGAAAAGCAAACTGGCAACTCCAGAAAACTGGTCCCGTAATAAATTACAGGAAAACCCCGATACTGTGCATACACACCCGCATTTGTATTCCGACCGAAATACAAATGCAATGAGATAAAATCTACACTGTACTATACTAGGATCCGGCTTAAACCAAAGCCGGCTAGTAATATCTGTTCGATCCTGATCCGTGCAATACCGCACGTATCTGATCGAACCCTGCCATATCTCCATACGGCCTATAGTACAAACTGTCCGATCCTGATCCGTGCAATACCGCACGTATCTGATCGGACCTTGCCATATCTCCATACGGCCTCTACAACTTTTCGCCCGAAAGCTGAGTAACTGAATGTGGGGGACTCTAAAGAATCGTCCACACCTTGGTTGTGGATTCAACCACTAGCACGTCAGAGGTATAAGCCAATACATAACGGGCTACCAGGCATTGACTAAAAGGGACGTCTGTGAGCGAACTCAGCCCGACAACCCTACTGAGCCTGTCAGTGACAATATCCGTACAGTCCGGTCCATTCGTCTATGAGTATCGCATGGCGGGCCTAGGGGGTTGGTAAAAGTCAGACCCCCAAAAGCGGTACAAGTCGTGTCGGTGTGTAGCCCAGAACACCCTGAGATACTACCGGAATACCTACCAGTAAATCTCCTGCCTTGGCCAAGGACTTCGTGTAATGGCTCTCCTAGACACAGCACGACCTCACCCCCAATACCGGGAGAGACGAACCCCTGAAGATACGCTCACTGCCTCCATGTGGCTCGAGACTGTACCCAACTAAAACCTGTTTGCACGACTCCTTTGAGCCGTGGTAGGGTAGTAATCAAAGTACAGTGGGAACTCACACGAGACAAATGACAATCCCCAGGTCGATGAACTAACCTGCACACATGTCACCAGGGAACTGCCATCTGACGTCTGGTATATGACCAACTAGCATGTTCCCGGCGAGTCCTGTCCGGTGTACTCATAACCCAATGAGCACCTGTATACATCTTAGGTGATCCAACTGACACCAGTGGCTTGTGAGACCGGCCACCGCCCCTCGTCGGGGTCTCGACTGTATACACTAGTCTACTCTGGAGTATCGATGCCCTGTCTCGAAACTCTCACGACTAGGGACCATATAAGGATATGCTTATAGACCCCCAGCTCCCAATTATATGATCGCTCTCATACTGCTGGTGGTCAAGCAAGAATCCTAGGGGCTCTATCAGCGTGTAATAGCAACTTGTCAGGTCACCTAAAACAGTACACGATGATAAAGGTAAACCAGATAGTATACTATCATCTCGAGTAAGACTGTCCTACCGGGATAGGTCCTCCATCAATCATTGCAATCACGTACCTGTGACCTAATAATTGACTCTGAGGGCACTATCTCCAACAGTAATCACCTTCCGACGATGTCTTCGATGATGGACTCAGCTCTTGTCTCCTACACGATGAGGGTAGACTCTAGGACGGTCCTTCCGGCCAGTCTCGGGCGACAATGGGAGGTGCCGCTGCTACCATTCGGCGCTATTATGTTCATGTCAGTTGGTGCTATCCCAGCTCCTCAAGCCCCAGTGGAAGACAAACCGGTCTCGAAAGGCAGGAGACCAAATGTGGTGATCTCAAGGGCGCCCCAACCCAAACGCAAGTCTGTGTCTGCACGACTTTCCTTGGCCCCAGCTGGGGGCAAGGCCATCAACACCAACAAAGCTACAACGCGTCCCGAGCAAGCTCCAGCAGTGCTCTTGACCACTGCTCGATCGTCTGTCTTCTTTAAGCTCCCCGCCAATGAGAAAGAGACGAGTAGATATGAGGTCCACACTGTCTACATGGTGGGCACGCGCTGCAAGAGCAAGGACGGGGCCACCACATCCCAAATCCAATCTGGCGTGAATATGGCTGCCACATCCCAAGGCCAGCCTCCTCTGGAAGGTAATGAAGATCTTCCCAGTGAGGCTGATAAGCAGAAAGACCATTCGGTCCATGTGGAGTCGGGCTCGGAAAGTGAAGAAGAGCCGACTTTCCGCCCCAGGACCGCGGAGCAAGAGCTGCTTCAAGAGCTCCGAAAGCAGCTCAGAGACAAAGACAAGGAGATGGCCAAACTCTACTCCCAAATCGATGACTTGACGAATGTCGTGATGCAGCTCAAGGCCCGACTTGCCTCTGAGCCGCCCAATCAAGCGGAGGGCTCTGCTCGTGAACCGGGAAATGGTGTCCCAAAGCAGCCGACGCCTATTCCCTCAAATCCACAAGTGGGCGAACTACATGAAAATCAGTCGCATCCTATCTCGGGAAATGTTTTTGCTACCGATGACAGTAGCCCGCTAACTCAAGATCAAATCATGGATTTAGTTGCCAGCAAAGTCAAAACATTGGTAGCTGAAGCCGAAGCGCAAAAACGTATCAGCAGTAGTGGGAGACCATATCCTGCTCAGTATGATCTGGTGGAATTTCCTAGCGGCTATGTCATCCCCAAATTCGGAAGATTCGATGGGACGGAAAATGCGAATCATCATATCGCCCACTTCAAAGCCTCATGCGGGAACACTGGGGGCAACGATGCACTTCTCCTCCGCCAGTTCGTTAATAGTTTGACCGATGTTGCTTTCGACTAGTACGCGAGCATACCGGATGGCTCCGTCACAACTTTTGTCCAAATGGAGTCTCTGTTTCGGCAGAGGTTCATGAGTGTCAGCGATAAGATTACCATTGCCGAGCTCGTAAGGACCAAGCCTAAGACCGATGAAAGAAGCACGGATTTTATAACCCGATGGCGCAATCTCTCCATCAAATGCGAACCGCCGATAGAGCAGGACCAATCTGTCAGTCTCCTCGTCGGAAATCTCAACAATTGGATGGCCCCGTTTTTATGCACCGCGGGTCTCAAAACATTCCAAGAGCTGACCAGGAAAGTCCAGATGCTGGAGCACTCAAAACAGGAGTCCTCCTCGGATTCTCAAAAGAACAATAGGTCCTGGAGAAACCGAAAGGACGATAATCGCAAAGGCGGAAACACCGATGATTCTGGATCTTTCAACATTTCGGCTAACCGAAATAAGCAAGGGATGAGCGGGCCTAGCGCCAACCAGCCTCGGAAGCCAGTGTTCGGAGAGGAAGGAGAATCTCCACTGAAAGAGAAGCTGGATAAGGACTATTACTTCAGAAGGGACAAAATCCGTAAAATATTCAAAGACGCCGTGAAGAACGGTCTACAACTGCCAGAGTCAAAAAGACCGCAAGAAGCGAATAGGACCGACGACCCTAAATACTGCCCCTATCACAAAGTGATAGGTCATGCCATTGAGGACTGCTTCGTCTTCAAAGATTGGGTCGAAAAGCAATACAAAGCAGGAGAGATAGAACTGTCCAAAGGCGTGTTAGTAAACAGTCAAGATGCGACCGCCAATTTCATACAAACGGAGACCGAAGTTCTTCGTGAAACAGATTCTCTCAGGCATCTGCCTTCCTCTGGGAACAATCGACCAACACGTCATTAAACTGGGAACAATCAACCACCACGTCATTAAACTAGGAACAATCGACCACCACGTCATTAAACTGGGAACAATCGACCACCACGTCATTAAAGTGGGAACAATCTACCACCATGTCATTAAACTGGGAATAATCGACCTCTAAGTCGTTAAACTGGGATTGTAAAAAAAAATGTGTGTAAATAAACAAAAAAATGTGTAAATAAAAGAAAAATAAAGAAAAGCCGAAATGATGGGGCAACTCGCAATAAAAATTAGCGAGTAAAATAAAGATGAAAATAGAGCCGAAATGATGGGGCAACCGCGAATAAAAGCCGAAATGATAGGGCAATCGCAATCTTCGCGATAAGAAAAGCTGAAATGATAGAGCAATCGCGGTAAAACAAAAAAAAATGCAAAAAAAAGGCGAATGAAGAGTCGCTCCCGGTACCATATTCCAGCGTAGCGATGCAGACGCCAACCAAAATCCAATTTCTCAAAGTTCTCCCAGCCCTACGGTTAGTCCCCAAATTGACTACCGTATACAATCCACGTGCTCAAATAATTCTCATCATACCCATGCCCCACCGTAATCACCAGTTACGCGGCTGGTCTCCGCCTTTAGGAATTATGCTCCATTGAGAAGACCCGCTCATGTGTCCTCATGATACATGAGGAGAACAAACCTTTATGGGATCCTTACAACTCACAAAGGAACAACACACTTAGGAGTCCTCACGACTCCTAAGGAGAAAATACACCTGAGGGATCCTTACGACTCGTAGGGAGAAAATGTTTTTATGGGACCCTCACGGCCCATAAAATTGAAAAGCCTTAGGTGACAGAGACCTAAACATGTCTCCTAAGCCATCGCTCCCCAATCCCCAAGTGGCGAATGATGAGTCGCTCCTGGTACCATATTCCAGGGCAGCGATGCAGACGCCAACCAAATTCCAAACTTAAATCCCCAATGGCGAATGATGAGTCGCTCCTGGTACCATATTCCAGTGTAGCGATGCAGACGCCAACCAAATTCCAAATCCCATACCCCAACGGCGAATGATGAGTCGCTCCTGGTACCATATTCCACTGCAGCGATGCAGACGCCAACAAGGTCCCGAAATTTTTCCGGCCCTACGGTCTGGATCGTACATCCTGCAAAACCGTATACAATCCACGGGCGTAAAACAATCCCAATCTCTCCCAAGTCCTACCGGCGAGTCCACATTCAAAGTCCCACCGGCAGGGAAGATTCCAAAAAAAAGAAGAAAAAAATAAAAATAAAAATAAAAAAAAGGTATGTCCACAAGAAAAATGGGCACGGATGAAAACCCGAAAGGGCTCCGTGAGTAAAAACAGCTGGACTGCCAGCGAGTTTGTGAAAACCCGAAAGGGCGCAAACTGGTGAAAAAGTGATGAAATGCACTCGCAAAGTCCTCTCAACTTTGTGAGGAGAAAATTCCCGCGTGAGATCCTTACGACTCACAAAGGAGCAACACACTTAGGAGTCCCCATGACTCCTAAGGTGAAATTACACCTATGAGATCCTTTCGACTCGTAGGGAGAAAATGCTTTTATGGGACCCTTACGGCCCATAAAATTGAAAAGTCTTAGGTGATAGGGACCTAAAACCTGTTTCCTAAGCCATCGTTTCCTAATACGCAAATGCAAATGATGATTCGCTCCTGGCATTATTCCAGTGCAGCAATGCAGATGCCAAACAAAAAAAAACCAATTCCCAAATCCTCCCGTGGAAAATGATGAGTTGCTCCTGGCATTATTCCAGTGCAGCAATGCTGATGCCAACCAAAAAAAAACAATCCCCAAATTCTCTCATGACAAATGATGATTCGCTCCTAGTACCATATCCCAGTGTAGCGATGCTGATGTCAACCCAAATCAAATCAAACCAACAACCACTACAGCGGAATCATGCTCCGTCCTAGAATTTACCGCGTGTCGAAATCATGCTTCGCCTCGGGATATCTACCTTTCCTGCCGGAATTATGCTCCGCCTCGGAATTAAATCAACCAACAAGCTCTGTGTCAGAATTATGCTTCGTCTAAGAATGCACCCTGTGTCGAAATGATGCTCCGCCTCGGTGTACCTGCCTTCCCTGTCGGAATTATGCTTCGGCTCGGAATCAACCAACGACTTCATCGTCGGAATCAAGTTTCGCCTCGGGATCAAGTCAACCAACAAGCTCTGCGCCGGAATCATGCTCCGTCTCAGAATGTACCCCGTGTCGAAATCATGCTTCGCCTCGGAGTATATGCCTTCCCCGTCGGAATTATGCTTCGCCTGGGAATCAACCTCTGCATCGAAATTATGCTTCGGTCAGAATATCTGCCGCTCATCGGAATGATGCTTCGATCCCCTGGAATGATGCTCCGCTCATCGGAATGATGCTCCGATCCTTGGAATGATGCTCCGATCCCCTGGAATGATGCTCCGCTCATCGGAATGATGCTCCGATCCCTGGAATCATGCTCCGCTCTTTGGAATGATGCTCCGAATCCTGGAATTATGCTCCGCTCTTCGGAATGATGCTCCGATCCTTGGAATCATGCTCCGCTCTTCGGAATGATGCTCCGAACCCTGGAATCATGCTCCGCTCATCGGAATGATGCTCCGATCCCTGGAATTATGCTCCACAAATCGGAATGATGGTCCGATCCATGGAATTATGCTCCACAAATCGGAATGATGCTCCGATCCCCAGGAATCGCGCTCCCCGAGGGATACTCCGACCTTGGAATTTTGCTCCGCGAATCAGAATGATGCTCCGATCCCCGTGAATTACGCTCTTCGAGGGATACTCCGACCTTGGAATTATGCTCCGCGAATCGGAATGATGCTCCGATCCCCTGGAATCATGCTCCGCTCTTCGGAATGATGCTCTGAACCCTGGAATTATGCTCCACAAATCGGAATGATGCTCCGATCCCTGGAATTATGCTCCACAAATCGGAATGATGCTCCGATCCCCGGGAATCACGCTCCCCGAGGGATACTCCGACCTTAGAATTATGCTCCACGAATCAGAATGATGCTACGATCCTCGGGAATCACGCTCCCTAAGGGATACTCCGACCTTGGAATTATGCTCCGCGAATCAGAATGATGCTCCGATCCCCGGGAATCATGCTCCCCGGGATGATGCTTCGCCTCCGGAATGATGTTCCACCTCGAAGTTCAGCTTCAAGATCCATCAATTTCATGCACACAACTCAAATGTGCGGTGTGCATTTATTGATGGGGGGAACTTTGTTGGGGTAAAAATTTACACCCCGGTTGACCGAGTCAAAGTCAAGGTCAACCCCAAGCCAGGTAGGCCCAAGCCCAGATCCAGCGAGCCCATGCCCAAGTCGAGCCCACGGCCAGCCTCCTCCATGCTAAAATATAGATCATGTAATAAATAATTTTTATGAAATTTTTTATACATGAATGTATGAAAAATGGGCATAAAGCCAAATTTTTGTAAGCCCATGGCTTATGTGCAAAAATGAAATGGCACATGAGCCATGGGATAGGCAAAAATGCCAGTTTGTGAAGCCCAAGGGACTATATGTAAATATGTATGCCTATAAAAGACAACATGACGAATAAAAAAAAGGAGGAACACTTATTCCATTCTCTCAAAAACCTAGGGTTTGTGTTTCTTTCCCTTTTCTGAAGGTCTCAAACCTTCTTCTTTCTTTTGAATTAAATCAAGAGTTTTACTCTTCCTTTTCAAAAACAAGATAATTTTTCACCACCAAACCCACAAAGGGGAACTTGGATCTGTCTTTAGATCCCAAAAAGGAAAGATTTTGAGATTTCACATCTCTTGATCTTCAAGATCCAGCTAACAGAGGAGGAGGAAAAAGAACCCCTACCGTTAACCCCAAAAACACACTTAGGAGTCCAACTCCACTCTGATTTCTCTTCCGAGAATCTTTTTAGGCTAAAAGCCTCTTTACCTCGCCGGCGCTCAAGTGCAGAGCGCCCACGTGCCGACACGTGGCGCGCTTGCGCTCAAGCGTTCAGCACTCAAGCGCAAAGAGCCCACGTGCCGACACGTGGCGCGCTTGCACAACAGCGCCCTGCACTCAAGCGCAAAGCGCCCACGTGCCGACACGTAGCGCGCTTGCGCTCAAGTACAAGCGCTCGAGCGCAAGTCGCCCCAGTGCCGACATGTGGCGCGCTTGCGCTCAAGCGCACGGCGCTCTGGCGTAAGTCGCCCCCGTGCCGACACGTGGCACGCTTGCGCTCGAGCGCAAGCGCTCGAGCGCAAGTCGCCCCAGTGCTGACACGTGGCGAGCTTGCGCTCAAGCGCACAGCGCTCTGGCGTAAGTCACCCCCGTGCCGACACGCGGCGTACTTGCGCTCAAGCGCCCAGCGCTCAACCGTAAGTCGCCCCCGTGCCGACACGTGGCGCAGTTGAGCTCGAGCGTCAGGCGCTGAAGCGCAAAGCGCCCACATACCGACATGTGGCGCGCTTGCGCTACAGCGCCTTGCGCTCAAGCGCAGAACGCCCACGTGCCGACACGTGGCACGCTAGCGCCTGAGCGCACAGCACCTGGGCGCACAGCACCTGTGCGCACAGCGCCCAAGGCGCTGGCCCCACGCATCCTTTGGATGCCTTTTCCCCCTCTTTCCTTTATATATATATACACATATGCATACATATGTGCACACACACACACACCACGACACTGTCCCTGTTAGAAAAAAATTTCTAACGGGGCGCTGCCCCGCACCCCGCAAGGGGGCTGCTGGCCCCCTTGACCCCCAGCCCGCTATCCGGGTAGCGGGACCCCCGTAAAAACTCTCCGGGGCCCCCGATATATCCAAAACCCCTTCAAAACACAACACTGCATATTGAGTTCGCATGACCAGTTTAACCCGTCAATCGGAGGTTCCCTCGCTCCAAAGGCGAGGGGTAATTAACGGCAGCTTTGTCCGCGGCTGCCGGAGATTCGGATCACCACAATCATTAAACCCAGCCTACCTTAGGCAGGGGGAATCTGTATTGCGCCTGACAAGCGCGCGCGTATTCCCATCTCAATGGGGTGACGAAAAACACCCTACAGACATGAGTACAGCTTAGTCCGCTGACTTGACACTGTCACTTCGCCTCGAGTGTGTTCCCACTGAACTTTGATTACGACCCTACCACGGCTCAAAGGAATCGTGCAAACTCGTAGTTTTTGGGTGCAGTCCCGAAGCACTTGGAGGCAGTGACGGTTAGACAGGATTCGTCTCTCCCGGTATTGTGGGTTGACATCGCGCTGTGTCCAGGAGAGCCATTACACAAGTAGTCCTTGGCCAGGGCAAGCGAGATATACTGGTAGGTTTCCAGTGTTATCTCAGGGTGTTCTGGGCTGCACTCCGACACGACTTGTACCGCTATTAGGGGACTGATGTTTACCGCCCCCTAGGCCCGCCATGTGATGTATCAGACGAACAGACCGGACTGTATGGAGACTGTCACATCAGGCTCAGTAGGAGTTCCGATGGGTTCACCTCGTCAGTCTTCTTATCGGCATCTACCTGGGGACCATTACGTACAGCTAGTGCCGCTTGCGGTCTGTGGTTAAACCCACTGCCAGCGTAGTGTCGAGTCTTTAGATTCACATACAGAGGGTTATTCGCCTTTAGGCAAAATGAGTAGAGGCCGCATGGTTTTGCGACAGGGTTCGTTCACATCCGCGCACTTGTGCACGTTTGCTGTCCGGACAGCTTATACTAGCGGGCTTTGGTTTAAACCGGATCCTAGTATATGATTTGGGATTGGTTTTATCTCATTGTATTCGTGTTCCTCGGATCACGGATACGGGTGCGTATGCACAGTTGACTGGGACAGAGGCAGAGGACTTTGATTAGGGTTGATGACCATTGTCATTTTCTTAACCCTAATGCTTATGTGTGAATTATGATTAATTGATATTAGTTAATTATAATTGTGCATGGTTAGGGTTGTTGACCATTTGACTATACTTGACTTGTTGACCTAGGTTATATGTTGACCATCATCATTCCATATGAAAGATGCTCTTTGATCCTTGCAAATGGCATTTAATGTGAAATGATAATGGTCAATTCTTGATTAACCATGACAATTATCTTAGCTAATTATCTAATTTCAATAATTCACATATATGAGGAGAATGGTTCATTTCTTTATTCATTCTATAATTTTGGTTCTCTCTCCTCATCTTCCTCTCTCTCTAGCTCTCCCCTCTCATGAGTTGAGAATCTCTTGAGCGTGAGATAAATCCTTCTAAAATACTCTCTACTCTTTCTAAGGTTCTAGGATTAGCACTCCAAGCATCTTAGTTACTTTTAGCTTGAAGTTGAAGCCAAAGGTTGAGGCTCTCGGGTGGATCCTTCTTCGACAAGAGAAGGCGACAAGGAGATCACTTTCATTCACTCCAAGGAGCAAGGAGAGAAGGACTAGAAGCCCTAGGTATAACCTCTTTTCCGAGTAGCTAAACTTTTTAGCTTTGTAGTTAGTTTTTGTTTAGCAAAGATCCTCCTTTAGTTAGTCCATGTTGCCTTGAGTGCTAAAAATCCTATTTTTATACCGTTTCCGCCTCCCCGCAAGCACCGGGGTGGGCAACGTGGACTTACAATGGCTTCTTCTGAATTTAGATGTACTTAGTAATGGCAGAATCTGCTTGTAGTTTATGGAAAACTATGATTCTTTTCGCCTGTTTCTTTCAGCCAGCATATGAAATAGTTGGTGGTTTGTGTTCATGGCCTGAATTCCTCTACATATATTATCATGTATATAATCTTATTGGTGGATTCATTTATATTCAATCAGCAAATATTGCATCTTTCAAGCATATTATCTTGCTCATCATTCTAATCTTATATTTTATCTGTCTCTGTCCTGTTGATCTTATTGACGGGAAGTTGTATGTTCATCTCCACTCCTAGATCCTTGATAATTGATTCTTTTGAAGCATCATAACTATGTTTTGCGTTAATGTATCTGCAATGTCGTAAATATGTGACTAGCTTTATGGCTTGACTTTAATAGATCTATATTCCTCTGATTTTCCTTTGCTTTAGAGTTGAACATGATCTTTTAATAGAAAATATACTGCCCTTTAGAATTCAGATATGGACTGATAAGAAGAGATGATTGTTATCATGTTAACGGCCACTTATAAAATTTCTCAAATCTTGATCTTAATGGTTTAAAATCATGTTACACATACAACACGAATGCACAACAAACGCAAAATTAGAGAGTGATTCAAGATGTTCAAGTTGAAACCAATATATGATACTCGATGATAATATGAAACCTTCATATTCTCATCGATACTCATATATGAAACTAAAAGCGACACTTAGTCCCTGTCTATCGGTTAACATACGTGCGATGTTCGTCATGACATAGAACTATACGAAGGTTGTTAAATATCGGATGGTAATGCTCGGTACTAACAACCGTCGTATAGTCTACGCGACGAGAAAATTCAATCGTATGGTAACCCATAGATTTGTCCCGTGTGGACAAGTTAAGAATGTATAAAGCAAACGCCTTCATTCACTTGTGTTTTCATCCGTTTCGAGATATTTCGTCGGTACCTTTCCGCTGGTTCTCCGTGTACAAAGATAGATTAGATGTTTATTTCAACGTTGTTTCACAGCATTGAAATGATAATCTATTCTATTACAGTGTACTCGGAGAACAGCGGGGAGGTGCTGCCGAAATTTACTCGAAACGGTTGAAAGGACAAGTGATGGGTGTTCGCTCTATACATTCTTAATGGGATAGAAGCCTACCCCCGACAGCCGGAACACACACATACAACAAGAATACACAACAAACGCATAATTAGAGAGTAATTCAATATGTTCAAGTTAAAACCAATATATGATACTCGATGATAATATGATACCTTCATATTCTCATCGATACTCATATTTGAAACTAAAATCGCCACTTAGTCCTCGTCTATCGGTTAACATACGTGCGATGTTCGTCGTGCCATAGAACTATACGAAGGTTGTTAAATATCGGACGGTATAGCTCGATACTAACAACCGTCGTATTGTCTATGCGACGAGAAAACTCAATCGTACGGTAACCGATAGATTTGTCCCGTGTGGACAAGTTAAGAATGTATAAAGCAAACACCTTCATTCACTTGTGTTTCCATCCGTTTCGAGATATTTCGTCGGTACCTTTCCGCTGGTTCTCCGTGTAGAAAGATAGATTAGATGTTCATTTCAACATTATTTCACGGCTTTGAAATGATTATCTATTCTATTACAGTGTACTCGGAGAACAGCGGGGAGGTGCTGCCGAAATTTACTCGAAACGGTTGAAAGCACAAGTGATGGGTGTTCGCTCTATACATTTTTAATGGGATAGAAGCCTACCCCCGACAGCCGGAACACACACATACAACAAGAATACACAACAAACGCATAATTAGAGAGTGATTCGAGATGTTCAAGTTAAAACCAATATATGATACTCGATGATAATATGAAACCTTCATATTCTCATCGATACTCATATATGAAACTAAAAGTGTAGGGTTTCTTGGCATGCGCACAAGGGTCTACGAGGCATCAACCATGCCCGATTAAAATTTTAGCCGTGCCGAACAACCCGAAGCCGGATCTTTAAACTAGGGTTTAGGCGAAAACTAACATGTTAAACACTTTAACACTAAGTGAGAGGGATTACAACCTTTGTAGATCCATTCCTTCACTACTTAAGCTCCATGTTGAGGTCCCTTCGTTGTGATCATCGTGTTCTGGACTCTCGAGAGGTTCCACGAAGAGAAAGATGCAGTCTTGCTTCCGATATTCGATACAATGATGATCTACCTTGAAGTTTCGTTAACGCAAGCTAACACTCATAATATGAAGTGAACACCCTCATCTAAATGGAAAGGATAGATGAGGATGATGAAGTAGGATTTTTGCTCTCATTTAAAATCTTTTTCTCACTCACTTTCATCACAAAAGAAAACTTTTTCATGAAGGAACTCAAGGAAGAAGAAGAAGAATGAAGATGATAACATTAATCCTTTTGTGATGAACAATGAATTATTGTAGTGGTTACAAATCTAACCAAGGGTTAAGCATGAGAAGAGTTAACCCTTGTAGAGAGTTAACTAGAGTTAATGGTTTGGATTGAGTTAACATAATATCTCACAAAAATATCAAGCAACCACATAGTCGAAGCTTCATGAAGCTTCATGGAAGCTTCAAGCAAAAGCTAACCCTAATCCAAACCCTAACCAAGTTTAAACCCTAATCCATTGTTAAATTTGTAACCCTAACATGTTACAATATTATATATCATATATACAATATATTTTGTAACATTAGAAAATAATACAATTAACATATATCGTATATATATCAATGTATTATCCCGTGAGAAAATGAATCTTTTAGTGAGCTAATATTAGTTAATGTAATTTAATATATCATATATATTATTATACATTAAATTATCGAATCAACACTTGATCCGATAATCCGTCTATTTCACAAATAACCGACTAATACGATGACCCGGCTATATCACATATACCCGGCCGATATCTCATATCGCGAGAATCCAATACGGTATCACATACCGCATTATCCTCGGTCCCGCATATATCACATATGTTCTCCTACTCCGTTTTGCCTGAGTCAAGAAACCTCTGTGTAGGACTCTAAAGAATCGTCAATACGCCAGCAGTAGGTGATGATTATTTCAAACACCCACAAGCTTCAAGCGGTCAGCTAAACGTAACAGCTACCCAGGTATTGAGCGCTCAGAAGATCAACAAGCAAGCCTGTACATTCTCATGTGAATCCAAACAGTAACACTCCCGTACAGTCCGGTCTCGTCGTCTGATATGTCGCATATCTCGCCTAGGGGTGGTAAACGTCAGACCCCAGTAGCTCGATAAGTCATGTCGATATGAGGTCTATAACAGTTCGAGAAACTACTGATAACACTTACCAGTAAATCTCAGCAAACCTGGCCTGGGATTTCCGATTACAGCCAATCGAACACAGCGCAACATCAACTCCCTATACCGGGAGAGACGAATCCCCTCCTATCGCTCATTGCCTCCATGTGATTCGGGACTATACCCAAAAGCTACCTTTTTGCACGCCCTCTTGGACGTGGTATGATGGAAATCAAAGCACAGTGGGAATCACACAAGACTCTATGACGATCTCGGGTCAACAGACTACTCTGTACCAGTGTCACCGGAGAACTGCCATCTGACGTAAGGTATAATACCATCTGGGAGTTCTCGGCAAGTCCGTCCAGTGTACCCAGTCTCCACTGAGCACTCGTACACCATCCTTGATGTCAAACACCGATGGATATGGGTTCATCCATCGCCCATCATATGGGTCAAGATGCGTATACGCTAGTCTACACTAGTATATCGATGCCCCGTCTCGATACACCCACGACTAGGGACCTTGAATGATGTACTTATGGACTACCATGTCCCCACTAGTATGATCCGCATCATAGACCAGGTAGTCAAGTACACATCCTAAAGACTTTACCAACATGTAACAGAGAGACAATCAGTATACACGTTAAGGTAAAGAGTAACCAGATAGCATACTATCATGTCGAGCAAGAAAGTCCTCCCTATACATGTCCCAGCATCCACTACAATGTACATCGTATGTACAGTAATGGCCTCTAGGGCATATTTAACTAAAAATCTTCCACTTGCCCTAGGGCCATCTGTTGTGGTATCGCATACCCAACATTTAGCTGTGGTCGAAGTATCTCATACTCAACCATCCCATAAAAGTCTCTACTGGGAAAAAGGCCTTTGTGAGTGGATCCGCGCTGTCGTTCTCTGTGTCTACTTTCCTAACCTCGATCTCCCTGAGATCAACCATCTCCATGATCAGGTGATACTGCCTAAGAATTATATCTGGATTTCTGATGGGACTGTAGTTCCTTGGCATAAGCCACAACTCCATTGTCACACAATGGTAGGAACGAAGTTCATCTCATGAACTTATATATATATCCAGACTGCCTCTTTGGTAGAATCTTTGGTAACGATGTATCTTGCCTTTAATCGTCTTGTATGTCACGGTATCTAGCTTGGAACTCTTCCAACATACCGTCCCTCCACTGAGGGTAAAGACAATGCCTGCGACTGACATTCAGTCGTTCTTATCACCCTGGAACCTCTCCAGTGATTCTCCCCAGGATCAATTGATACCATCTCACTACAACTAGTAAGAATCCTAACATCCAATTAGATCTATCTCATAGATCAAAAAACCCAGGATTTAGGAGGTATCACTTTGATCCTATATGGAGAATCCTTGTGATAAGCGGAGATTGACCGAGCGTAGCATAGGAAACTCCTTCCCTATCAAGAGTATGTCATCCACATACTCTACGAGGATCACCACCATACTCCCTACTACCTTTTTGTATATACAAGGTTCATTTACCATTTTGATGAAGTCAAACTCTTTGACTACCACATCAAAATAGATGTTCCAACTCCGCGATGCCTGTTTTATCATATAAAACATCTTGCATACGTTTCTGCTGCTCCCACTGTCTACGAATCCCTCTAGCTGTGTACTTATAGATGCTCTTTTCTAAAACATCATTTAGAAAAGCAGTCATGACACCCAACCACCAGATATCGTAGTCATGGTATGTAGCCGTGGCAAGTAGGATCTGGATGGACTTAAGCATAGCTTTTAAAGTCTCAACTTTTCCATGTACACCAAGTAATCTTCTCAAGATATACTTGCTCCTGATAGGGATTTAACCCTTAAGATAAAGCAACCAAAGTCCATACTCTGTTGGTGTATAAAGATTCCATCTTAGATCACTAAGCATCCAGCCATTCTTACAGAGTCCCACTCCTGATGGCCTGCTAGAAACTAGTTGGGTCATCATCTCATGATGCAATCCTCGCTCCTACTGTCATAGAGAAACCGGAGTATCTCTCAGGTGGGTGAGGAACCCTACTAGATCGGCGGAGAGGCTGAGGTTCGTTGGAAACTATTGAATCCTTTGGTTCTACCAAATCATCAGCTGCAGTTTGTATAGCTGGAACCTTTACAGTTCTACATAACAGAGCTTGCCTCGAGCTTGTCCGGATTTTGCTTTTAGACATAGTCCGGACAACCCCAAATCTTAACAAACTTAAGATATGGGCTCTTCCCTTTCCATATCACATATGAAGTGTTAGGCAACTGATTTGATTTGAACCCTATTCAATAGGTATGCAGCTTCTCGAGAGCATAACTCCCAAAAGGAAATAGGAAACTCAGTAGTACTCATCATAGAGCACACCATATCACATAGGGTGCTATTGCTCCGCCCCGATACACCGACGTGTTGTGGTGTATACGGAGGAATAATGCTGAGAGAGAATCTTATTCTCCTTTAGAATAGTCCATGAATTACGTGCTCAAGTAGTCTCCTCCTTGATCTCATCAAAGGACATAATACTTAGACCCGTTGTTGGTTCTTTACTTCTAATTTACATTCTATGAATATCTCAAAAGCTTCGGACTTATGTTTCAACAGGAATATATGTCTGATTCTTGAGATATCATCAGAGAATGTAATGAAGTACAAAGAACCGGTCTTGGCATGTGTAGACAGGGGACCTACATACATCAGCATGTATCAATCCCAAGAGTTCACTAACTCTTTCTCTGTTTCCAATAAACCGAGCTATGGTCATCTTATCTTTGTGACATGACCGGCAAGTTTCACAAGATGTAAATTCAAACAGATTTAAATATGCATCTAAATGTAACTTAGCTAGTCGGGTCGCATTGATATGACCTAGTCTACAATACCTCAAGAAGGTTTCGTTCATTTCTGAACTCTTCTTCTTGTGTGTGTTCTGTATACTAAGAACTGTAGTTTGATTTAGAACGTCAATGCTTTTAGATAACGTGCCTGAACCGATCAACTCTTGATATAGGAAATGTTCAAAACATTATCCAACAATACAAAATTATATCTTTCTTTACTAATAAAGAAAAAGATATGATGTTGTATATCAGGTTCGGTATCTAATAACATTTCTTCAGAATCAATGTATTCTGGTAATACAGGGTGATAGTGACCAACAGACTTGGCTGCAACACTTGCACCGTTTCTATCTCATGAAACTTATCACCCGTTCTCAGTTCTCTACCTATCTGTAGCCCATGTAACAGATTACATATGCGGGATCCTGATCCGGTATCTCATACCCAGGACGTAAAGGATACTGAGAAACAGTTCTATGTAATGAACACACCTGAAGATGATGCATCAGCATGCACTTTCTTCGTTTGGGCGGCACGGGAATTCTGGTATTCCCCAATTTCCTGCTCTGTCTTATAACAATTATAAGTTGGAGCAGGACCAACGTTCCTCAGCTCAGTATAACAAGCGGGTTCGGTCAAAATATCCGTTTTATTATCTTGATTAAGGCGTGATATGGTCGCTACCTGGAGAGAGAGAAGAAAACACTCAGCGTATGCTCTTGCAAGATTAGATTGGTTATCTAATATATCTAATTAGGATGTCTCCCAGTGTTTTAATCAAATATTCCTTCAAACCCTAAAAGGAAAGACTAGCCGGGATTAATTACACGCTACAAGTTCGCCAATCTTTCAGCCAGGCCAGTGTCGGTACTTTGAGGGAGGTGCCCCGTGCTTTCGCACGGACCTAATTAAAGTAAACCTCGTTTTCCCAGAGGCGTAACCCCGTTAACACCTTTCTAGACACCTACTTGAATGAGTAATTGTAATGTGTAAAACTCTCCCAGAAGTAACTCTTACTCGCAGCGGGTATCGGGATCCAACTATCTTATAGAAGGTATGCAATCTCATTGCAAATTTCAACATTTGAAATTCCCAATAATATTTTGCCCCAAGCGATCTATGACCTTGACTGAGTCAACAAACCATAGACCGCAAGTAAAGTTCAACCCGTCATTTCCTGATTGAATTAAACCCACCCGCACGACCCTTGACTGAGTCAACAAGGCTGCACGACTACCCTAATCCAATCGCATCATATGCTTTGCAGATAAGCACTAATCAGCTACCGCACACTACGCCTTGACTGAGTCAACAAACGCAGCACGAATACTAAATACTACTTATCTGAAATGACGGAGGGCTACGATAGGTTTTTAAGAAAACCTTTTGCGTAATGAACTTTATATCGTTGTAGAATCGAGTGATTTTAAAATGGAGTGTTTTTTTAGGCTTTTCTAGTTTTGCTAAAGGGGTCACTCCTGGTGAAGGGATCGTCGGCCCTTTCCTCATCGAATAAGGTGCAGGACATATCATATATATCACTATGCAAAGCAAAAACTCAAAAAGCAATCAAAATACAAACCGAGGGGTGTAGCATCTGCCAGTTATTGCTAAAGGGGTCAATCCCGGTGAAGGGATCTCGGCCCTTTCCTTATCGAATAAGGTGCAGGATGTTCTACAAGGAACACCGCTATGCAAAGCAAGAACTAGAGCTACCAGTTTTTAAACAAGTTTCTACAACATCTTTAGGTTTCTTTTATTTCATTAATCTCATTAATGAAGTCTCATTTTAATATGCTTCACAAGCATCACATTTGAAACGAAATCTGCAATATAACAAATATCTCATATATATAATATAAACATTCGTCTCAGGCAGTAATATGATCTCACCACAGAACATTGCAGCAGAAGAATATATATGAAATATTTGATATACTAGGACGTCCGTGTTTTCAATACGAGCCTGTACAAAACTCGGATTCCACGGTCGTGATGAATAGCCAAACCCACATCCCTAGACCCCTATGAGAGCGGCAAGTAACACTGCCAATTCTAGGGTTAGGATACCCGGTCTCGACTCCTCGAGATGGTCTCCAACTGGACCCTAGAACCCGGTTACTTGTGCTCCCCGCCTTGGGTCTACCTAATGCGGAAAAGTAAATAATATACAATGGTGACATCATCCTCAGCCCGGAAGTGCCCCAATAAAAGAATATTACATACAAATGAATTTTACATGAATGAAAAAGAAAAAAACTCTCATCTCACATAAAAACCCCGGCTATTCAGAACGCGACGATCCAATATAACATATCACAGCAACACATAATATCTCATATCATCAACGTAAGCAAGTATGCGTATCCCGATTGTCGTTGATGTATATCAACGAAGCCGGTGATACACCACATACTACGCTTACGGTCATAGAAAAGAAAGTGTAAAACTACAACAGTTGGAATCCGCAACCTCCTTAGACATCGCATGCCTAACCAAATGAATTCCTTAGACATCGCATGCCTAACAATTATAAACCCCGTATTTTAGTCTCATTATCGAAAACTCTTTTCAATATCAAGTCGGGCAATTTAACAAGATTCCCGACATCCTGATCAAATGCTCATCGCAAACTTTAGTAGACGGCCACACCCCCGGACGCCGTCGACGAAGTGCACTAAGGCGGAACACCGCTGCCGCGAGCATCCGAACGGATGCTTTTAGCGACGGGGTTCTCCTACAGTGACTTGGTCGGGCTATGGGGCATGGCTGTCTATTAAGTTTACCCGGCGAGTATCCGCGTACGCTACGTGATTGCGACGGACTTTTGATCACATCAAAATTCCGTGGCAACCGATCATCTTAGACTAAATTGCAATGTTTATAACATTCAAATTAGTTATCTCATAACTACTTGTGGATTCCAAATATTGTATCACATTCCAGATAATTAGACAATGTCAAACATTCCGATCGAATAATCAAACACCTAAGATTTTCCCAATATATCTCAACACTTGAAATCAGTTTAAAAACATCCATCACATGCCACAGTACCAATGGTCCAGCCGTAGAAGGGTCAATCCAACGCCTCACATGTGGCACGCCGTACTGCCCCAAACCCTAAGGTTTAAAGGCAGTTCAAGACGGTCACATAATCGAGTTAAGGTTTATTGTCTTCTAGAGGGTCCATCGCGTTACTTGCATGACTTAGAACGTTCTTAAACTTGAGAAAAAATCCAACTTTTGAAAAATTTTCCGACAGGGGAAAAAGTGAGTTATTGATATCCGTTCGAACTTTTTAACAGTTTCTAAAAATTATCCGGAAAAACTAAACAAAGTTAAATTATCCGATCGAATCAACGAGTCCCTAATACAACCCTAGAAAACTCAACACTTGAGTGGAATAAAAAATTTCCCAGAAAAAAAAACAAGAAATGACCTAAGAACAATAACATGAAATTTCAGGGACTAAGTCACAATTTCGGTGGTTTGGCCGCGGTTCCGCGGTCAAATTCTTGACTCAGTGGACCGTACTTCACAGTAATTCTTAGTTTTTCCTGCTTGTTTTTCTGAGCATTTTTAATTATGAAAAAATCACATTTTTAGAAAATATACAGAGAGGTGTTAATATCGGGTATTCGGAGTTCGATCGGACTTTAAACTTCGTCTAGACTTCACCTAGACTTCGCCTAAAGCTCTAGCTTGGCTCTGATACCACTGTAGGGTTGCTAGGTACACGCTACGAGGGATCAACCATGCCCGATTAAAACTTTAGCCGTGCCGAACAACCCGAAGCCGGATCTTTAAACTAGGGTTTAGGAGAAAACTAACATGTTAAACACTTTAACACTAAGTGAGAGGGATTGCAACCTTTGTAGATTCGGTCTTTCACTTCTTAAGCTTCGTGTTGAGGTCCCTTCGCTATGATCATCGTGTTCTGGACTCTCGATAGGTTCCACGAAGAGAAAGATGCAGTCTTGCTTCCGATCTTCGTTACAATGATGATCTACCTTGAAGTTTCGTTAACACAAGCTAACACTCATAATATGAAGTGAACACCCTCATCTAAATGGCAAGGATAGATGAGGATGATGAAGTAGGATTTTTGCTCTCATTTATAAACTTTTTCTCACTCACTTTCATCACAAAAGAAAACTTTTTCATGAAGGAACTCAAGGAAGAAGAAGAAGAATGAAGATGATAACCTTAATCCTTTTGTGA
Source organism: Agapanthus africanus (assembly GCA_030015575.1). Classification (NCBI taxonomy): domain Eukaryota; kingdom Viridiplantae; phylum Streptophyta; class Magnoliopsida; order Asparagales; family Amaryllidaceae; genus Agapanthus; species Agapanthus africanus. The sequence continues at coordinate 347,865,508 of JASDDO010000022.1, forward strand.
TGAACAATGAATTATTGTAGTGGTTATAAATCTAACCAAGGGTTAAGCATGAGAAGAGTTAACCCTTGTAGAGAGTTAACTAGAGTTAATGGTTTGGATTGGGTTAACATAATATCTTACAAAAATATCAAGCAACCACAAAGTCAAAGCTTCATGAAGCTTCATGGAAGCTTCTGAAGCTTCATGGAAGCTTCATGCAAAAGCTAACCCTAATCCAAACCCTAACCAATTTTAAACCCTAATCCATTGTTAAATTTGTAACCCTAACATGTTACAATATTATATATCATATATACAATATATTTTGTAACATTAGAAAATAATACAATTAACATATATCGTATATATATATCAATGTATTAACCCGTGAGAAAATGAATCTTTTAGTGAGCTAATATTAGTTAATGTAATTTAATATATCATATATATTATTATACATTAAATTATCGAATCAACATATGATCCGATAATCCGGCTATTTCACAAATAACCGACTAATACGATGACCCGGGTATATCACATATACGCGGCCGATATCTCATATCGCGAGAATCCAATACGGTATCACATACCGCATTATCCTCGGTCCCGCACATATCACATATGTGCTCCTACTCCGTTTTTCCTGAGTCAAGAAACCTCTGTGTAGGACTCTAAAGAATCGTCAATACGCCGTACGTAGGTGATGATCATATCAAACACTCACAAGCTGCAAGCGGTCAGCTAAACGTAACAGCTACCCAGGTATTGAGCGCTCAGAAGATCAACAGGCAAGCCTGTACATTCTCCTGTGAATCCAAACAGTAACACTCCCGTACAGTCCGGTCTCGTCGTCTGATATATCGCATATCTCGCCTAGGGGTGGTAAACGTCAGACCCCAGTAGCTCGATAAGTCGTGTCGATATGAGGTCTATAACAGTTCGAGAAACAACTGATAACACTTACCAGTATATCTCAGCAACCCTGGCCAGGGATTTCCGGTTATAGCCAATCGAACACAGCGCAACATCAACTCCCTATACCGGGAGAGACGAATCCCCTCCTATCGCTGATTGCATCCATGTGATTCGGGACTGTACCCAAAAGCCACCTTTTTGCATGCCCTCTTGGACGTGGTATGATGGAAATCAAAGCACAGTGGGAATCACACAAGACTCTATGACGATCTCAGGTCAACAGACTACTCTGTACCAGTGTCACCGGAGAACTGCCATCTGACGTAAGGTATAATACCATCTGGGAGTTCTCGGCGAGTTCGTCCAGTGTACCCAGTCTCCACTGAGCACTCGTACACCATCCTTGATGTCAAACACCGATGGATATGGGATCATCCATCGCCCATCATATGGGTCAAGATGAGTATACGCTAGTCTACACTAGTATATCGATGCCCCGTCTCGATACACCCACGACTAGGGACCTTGAAGGATGTACTTATGGACTACCATGTCCCCACTAGTATGATCCGCATCATAGTCCAGGTCGTCAAGTACACATCTAAGGGCTTTACCAACATGTAACAGAGAGACAATCAGTATACACGTTAAGGTAAAGAATAACCAGATAGCATACTATCATGTCGAGCAAGAATGTCCTCCCTATACATGTCCCAGCATCCACTACAATATACATCGTATGTACAGTAATGGCCTCTAGGGCATATATATAACTAACAAAAAGCGCCACTTAGTCCCCGTCTATCGGTTAACATACGTGAGATGTTCGTCGTGACATAGAACTATACGAAAGTTGTTAAATATCGGACGGTATAGCTCGATACTAACAACCGTCGTATAGTCTACGCGATGAGAAAATTCAATCGTATGGTAACCGATATATTTGTCCCATGTGGACAAGTTAAGAATATATAAAGCAAACGCCTTCATTCACTTGTGTTTTCATCCATTTCGAGATATTTCGTCGGTACCTTTCCCCTGGTTCTCCGTGTACAAAGATAGATTAGATGTTCATTTCAACGTTGTTTCACAGCTTTGAAATGATTATCTATTCTATTACAGTGTACTCGGAGAACAGTGGGGAGTTGCTGCCGAAATTTACTCGAAACGGTTGAAAGCACAAGTGATGGGTGTTCGCTCTGTACATTCTTAATAGGATAGAAGCCTACCCCCGACAGCCGAAACTCACACATACATCAAGAATACACAACAAACGTATAATTAGAGAGTGATTCGAGATGTTCAAGTTAAAACCAATATATGATACTCGATGATAATATGAAACCTTCATATTCTCATCGATACTCATATATGAAACTAAAAGCGCCACTTAGTCCCCGTCTATCGGTTAACATACGTTCGATAATTTATTCTTTTCAACGACAAAAGCATACACAAAACATATACACGGATTTTCTCCTTTGTCAGTAACTATCCCGTTCTTATATTTCTAAATATAGTCACCATAACCTACAATTTATATGCTATACAGTCTAACATGGCCCATGAGTATGTCAGATTTAAGGAATAGCGGATTGGCAACAATGTATGCAACCTAAGTTTGTCGCAGAAGTTGTTGCTTTCATTGAATTTGCACGCGCACATGATAAGATCATAATAGAGAAGATTCTCTGTCCGTGCGATAGATGTGGCAATAAGTACTGGCAGAAGGTAGAATTGGCAGAGCTTCATATTGTAAAACATGGTTTTACTAGACTTTATACAACTTGGAAATATCACGGGGAAGGAGAAGAATGCAGTACTGCGGCAGAAGAAGAAGGAGAAAACGATAATGCGGTAGGAGAAGAAGAAGAATTCGGTAATGCGGCAGAAAGAGAAGACAGTAATTTATTTCCATCAGAAGAAATGGAGGATATGGTAGAGGCTGCCCTAGGTGAATCTTTTCGTACCGAAGATGACATTCCTTCCGGTCAAGGACCGCGTGTGGATAAATATGAAAATTTCATGAATGATGCTAGAAAAAAAATTTATGAGAATGCGAAGTATTCCACGCTCTCATGGTTCGTCCAACTTTTCCAGATTAAGTGCCTAAATGGATGGAGCAACAAGTCATTCACAATGCTTCTTTCGTTCTTGAAAGATTCTATGCCCCAGGGAAATAACGTGCCCGACAGCTGGTACGGAGCCCAGAAGATGATGTCTGATTTGGGTCTAAAGTGCGAGAAGATTCAAGCATGTCCTAAAAATTGCGTGTTGTACCGGAAAGAGAATTCAGATTTGAAAGAGTGTCCAACATGCGGAGAGGCCAGGTATAAGCCGAAAGATTCTGATAAGAAGCCTGATATACCTGTCAAGATAGCACGATACTTTCCCATAACACAGAGGCTACAGAGGCTATTCAGGTGCAAGAAAACAGCCGAGGCAATGATTTGGCATCACCGTGCTCCTCCAAGTGAAGATTGAAAAATGAGCCATCCAAGAGATTCACAGGCATGGAAGGATTTCGATAGGAATATTTAGTAGCGATCCTCGCAATGTCCGGCTCGGACTGGCTACTGATGGCTTCTACCCATTCAACTATATGGCTGGAAGTCACAGCACATGGCCCGTTGTAATGATAATTTATAATCTGTCGCCTTTGTAAGTCGATGTACTTCACCCCAGTACTTGTGGGGAGGCGGAATTTTCAAAACTTATCAAGTTTAAACAACGAACATCGACTAACCGCTTGAATCGAAGCTAAACTATAAATAACCGTATTCAATGAGTTTCTTTTCACAAGTGATTAGGGATTATACCTAATGAAACCGGTCCTTCTTCTTTACGTCCTCCTTTGTTCTCCTCGACCTTCTCTAGGTAGTAGACGATCCACCCGAGAGCGAAACTCCAAGCTAAACCTCTAACTTGAGGTAACTAATCAACTTTGATTGCTAATCAAAGATGAAAGGATGATGTAGAGTAAAGGTTATGGATTGTTTAGTCTAACTAATCCTTTGATCTCAACACATGAGGATTAAGGATTAGGGTTTGAAGATGAGAGCTTGAGGAGAGAGAATGTGAGATAAGATAATGAGAGAAGAGAGAGAGTGTATCATAATATTATGAAGCATTCTTATTTTAGAATAATGAATAAAGGAAATGAATAAGCATGCTTCATAAAATATCTAGTGGTGATTCATTAGCATGAGTCATTAAGCAATAAATGTGCATTAATGAAATGAATGAATCACCACCATGACTCACTTTCTTATCCAAAAGAAACCTCCTTAGTCACATCTTCTAGAAGCTTCTCGTACAATTACGAGAACGCCCCTCCAATCCGCAAAAATACGGAAAAACTTTAGACTGTAAAAATCCAATAACCGGATACCAGTAACTGGCTTAAACCAAAGCCGACTGGTAAAAACTGTCCGAAAGTCGTACGCGCGTAAACGCACGTATGCGTCCGAACCCTTTGTCGCAAAACCATGCAACCTCTATATCGTTTCGCCTGGAGTAGGAAACTCTCTGTGTAGGACTCTAGAGACTCGACTACTACGCTGGCAGTGGGTTTAACCACAGACCGCAAGCGGCACTAGCTGTACGTAACGGTCCCCAGGTAGTTGTCGATAAGAAGGCCGATAAGAAAACCCATCCGAACTCCTACTGAGTCTGATGTGACAATCTCCGTACAGTCCGGTCCGTTCGTCCAAGACTATCGCATATCGGGCCTAGGGGGCGGCAAGCGTCAGTCCCCTAATAGCGGTATAAGTCGTGTCGGAGTAAAGCCCATTACACCCTGAGAAACTGCTGGAACCTACCAGCAAATCTCGCTTGCCCTGGCCAGGGACTTTGCGTAATGGCTCTCTGACACAGCACGATATCTACTCCCAATACCGGGAGGGACGAATCCTGTCTAACCGCCACTGCCTCCAAGTGCTCGGGACTGCACCCAACTGCTACCTGTTTGCACGACTCCTTTGAGCCGTGGTAGGGTAGCAATCTAAGAACAGTGGGACACACTCGAGGGGAAGTAGCAGTGTCAAGTCTGCGGACTACGCTGTACTCATGTCACCTGGGAACTGTTCACTGACGACTGGTATCAAACCAACCAACAGTTCCCTGTGAGTCCTGTCCGGTGTACCCGTAACCTAACGAGCACCTGTATACTATCTCCAGTACGACGTACTGACGGCTGTGGGATAGACCATCTCCCCAACTGGGATGAGAAGCGTACACACCAGTCTACTTCGGAGTATCGATGCTCTGTCTCGATAATCCAACGACCAGGGACCTGAATAAGGATGTGCTTGTAGACTACCCAGCCCCCACTAGTGTGACTGCCATCACAACGCTGGTAGACAAGCAAGATCCTAAGAGCTCTATCAATACGTATACTCACATATTAAGATAGAAAAACCAAGTAGCATACTACCATGTTTAGCAAGACTGTTATATACATGTGAATATCCCAAGCTTCCATTAAGTAATATACAAGCTAGTATGATACAGTAATGGCCTTCTAGGGCATAAACACTAACAGCCTTGGTTGGCTATGGACCAATCATACATTATGATGCCTCTTCTTATCGACGGACCAAACTCACCGGGGAACAATATCGACATCTATCTCTGATCTCTGATCGAGGAGTTGAAATCTTTTTTCATCGATGGTGTAGAGACATATGATGCAAACACAAATACAACCTTCATACTGCTTGCGGCTTTAATGTGGACAATTAATGACTTTCCTCCGTATGGAATGCTATCAGGTTAGTCCGTACATGGTCATAAAGCATGTCCTCATTGCCATGAACACACAACATCGAAATTCTTGAATTTTAGCAGGAAGGTTTGTTATTGCGGCCATCAACGTTTCCTGCCTCTAGACCACCCCTATAGGTTAGACACGGTTCAATTTGATGGTCATCAGGAGCTTCTTGGATCTCCATCCCCATTGTCCGGAGAGGACGTGACTGCTAAATGGGATGGTTACAATAATGTGACCTTCGGGATGGATCCGACGAAACAGGTCAAACCACCATTTTGGAACAAGTTAAGCATTTTCTTCGAGCTTCCGTACTGGTCAACAAATTTAGTGCGTCATTTTATGGACGTCATGCATATAGAGAAGGGAGTATCAGAGCACATACTTAACTTGCTTCATTGTAAAGACGGAAAATCGAAAGACAACCTGAATGCTCGGATGGATCTACAAAAGTGGGGAATAAGAAGTGAATTGCACCCTAGACCGGTAGCGAGTAAATCAGGCAAGTTTGTACTTCCCAATGCCGCTTATCATATGTCACAACCGGAGAAGAAAAGATTCCTGCAGGTGTTGCATGATTTGAAAGTTCCCACAGGTTTCTCAGGATCATTCAACAAGAAAATAAAAATTGTGAAGGGCAAGATCGATGGGCTGAAATGTCATGATCACCATGTTATCTTGGAGCACCTTCTTCCATTAGACCTCAGGACTTCTCTCCCCGAATCGGTTGGTCTAGTAATCAACGGTCTATATTGTTTTTTCATAGAGTTGTGTGCTAAAACACTGGAGGTTGTGACGCTGGATAAACTAGAAAATTCTATTGCGTTGATACGTTGCATGTTTGAGCGTATTTTCCCACCGTCATTCTTCGATATCATAATACACTTGACGGTTCATCTTGCAACTGAGGCTAAGTTAGCCGGACCGGTACAATATCGATGGATGTATCCCGTCGAGAGGTAAGTGTAATTTTTCGTTTCGCGCAATTAATAAATTTATTGTTGTCCTGTATGCCGTATTTATTTATTCAACATATTTTCATTAGGTACCTCTACACTCTTAAGAAGTATATAAGCAATAAAAATCGACCAGAGGGTTCTATCATGCAAGGTTATCTTCTTGATGAAGCAACCACATTTTGTTCTCGCTATCTGGACGAGAACATTGAGACAAGACTTAACCGGCCTCGAAGAATTCAAGATGGGCCATATGGTAAAGCCGAGTAAAAGAGGGTAGACACTATGTTTATCAACAAGATATACTGGTTTATCTTGCTTAATTGCGCATGTCTTGAACAAATTAGAGAGTAAGGTTTTTTTGGATTAATTGTTATATCTGTGTTTGTGTGTGTATGAAATGATATAATATTAATGTCACCATTATTTGTCGAAAACAGAATTCATTTTAACGAGGTACGTGAGGGGCATCCTGATTGGAACGAAGAACAATTGGAAAAATATCATCAGGATAATTTTTGTGATTGGGTCACAGATCATGTAAGTTATTCGAATAACATTTTATTGCTATCAGTTTTAATCCAAACTTGTATCGTTATGTATTTTTCGTAAAATTTGTTTTGTTAGATCCACGATCCGAACTTGTCTGCATCATTTGAGAGTGATTCAAGATGTTTAGCTCAATTTCATAGTATGGTGGTTGCATATTACAAAGAATTTGGTGTCCTTGGATACAAATTCGAAGTTAAGGACATAGAAACATCTAGAACCACTCAGAATAGTGGGATTGCGATGGTAGGATCGGACGGTGTGATTTATTGTGGGTACTTAAATTGTATACTCGGCATCCACTATCCCGGACGATTAGAACCCTTTTATATATTCCAGTGTACTTGGTATGATACGAGAACCAATACGGACAAGTGGAGAAGCAATCTTGGGACTTGGAAAGATGAATATGGATTGACCAGTGTGAACACACTTCGATTTTACGGTCAGGAAGATCCGTTTATCTTTCCGAACCAAGCGTTCCAAGTATACTACTCATAGTGTTTGAAGCATCCGGGATGGAGTGTTGTATGCCGATGGAAACCCATAGATGTCTACGATGTCCCAGAATTCGAGGACAGCGATGAGGACGAAGATGAGAGAAGTCTTAGAGTGCTCCGACCGTCTGTTTCGAAGGACGGGTTGTCTTCGGCCGATCATGAAGTTACGTGGGTTATAAATGACATCGACGATGAAATCCAAGTAGATATGTATAATGCGCCCACGAACCATTTATCTAGATTTGATGACGTTGCCGGGAGCAGCGAGGGGTGGCAGGAGCTCTAGCCGCGGCAGAGGCAGAGGCAGAGCGGTTCATCCGCCCGGAGAGCTCCGTAGGGAGCTTCAGAGGGCCGGTCTTGCACCCAGATCGGAGACCCCTTCGGATGCCTCCTTCCGTGTGGATTTTGCCACACCTCCAGGTATACTGCGCGCATATCCATTTTGAATGTAATATTACAGATATTCATGCCTATTTATGTCAAAATTACTTATATTGTCAATGTTTGATTGTCTAGTTGTTGGTGATGCGTCCACATCTGGGACAAAGGCCACTCCCGCTCCTCCAGGTATGTTTATATATCATATAGTGCATGTATATTGATTTAGAATGCTATATCATAAATATACACACATTCCTTTTGCTCTTACTTAGCAATTTTTATTATTGTCTAGCTGTAGGTGGTGACACCACCGCACTTGCGGATATGTTTATATATCCTATAGTGCAGGCATATTGATTTAGAACGTTATATTATTGATCTACACATTCTTTTTGCAATTACTTATATAATCTATTTTTAATTGTCTAATTATAGGTGGTGCGTCCACATCTGACGCACGGGCCACTCCGGCCACTTCCATACCCTCCGCATCGTCTGCAGGTTAGTATGAATAAATATAAAATATTTATTCATTTTACATATGCTTTATAGAATAAATTTGAACTTCATGGAAATTTAGCGTCAATGTTTATATTCTAGTTGGAGGGGATGCGTCCGCATCCGGGACCCCGGCTGTTCCTCACCGGAGGAACTATCATCCCGCTCGTGCTGCTGCCCGGGCCCAGGCTCGTGCTTTAGTCACCGGAGGTATATATCACACTTCAATTTTCGTTTAACCTTGATTTCTTAATACAACTTTGTCTTAATTTTGATTGTCTTGATATTTCTTGCAGACACAGGTCCTCTCCATCCCCAGAGGGGGACTTGAGGCTCGAATCAGTCCCATAGGCTGAGGCCTGACAGAGCTAGGGAGGAGGCAGCATTCCCCCTCTTTTTTACCCTTGAATATCGCTATACCGGTCCTCATGCCGAGAGATTCGGCCGGTATATGGGGGACGAGAGCCGGCTCGTGAAGAACTATCCACTTCATGTTGAGTGGGGCGAGCAGCACCGGCGCTCATTCGCCCTCTTCTTTGATCAGGCTCGGGTACGTATTAATATATATTTTCATTTGATTTATCCAATATATGTTCTTATTAACACTTGGAATCTAATAACAATGTTTTTTTTGTATTTTCAGTCGGATTACGATTTTCAGCCTGTATCCGACCCTGATCACCCTGGGAGGGTGTCGACCTTCATGCTCTGTACAATGGCCTGATGAAGAACATGCAGACCAAGGTCTGATACAACAGGAATGAGCTGAAGGCCGACTGCTACTCCCTGTGGATGGCGACCCCCGAGGCAGAGAGAGCGGCCCTCCTATCTACTCCGGCGTTTGCGAGAGTCGACGTAGAGACATGGCCTCTATTGTGCGGATATTTCGACTCCCAACGCAAACAGGTATGTATTTTAAATGTAATTCATTGTTTAGGATATAATTTATTTTTTTGTGTTCCTTAATTAGAAAACTAAATGTTAATGCGCTGTACAGAAATAGGCCGCTCAGAATACAGAGAACAGGAAGTCGGCGAAGAGGGGTGGCCCCACTTACAAAGGTAGCTCGAGGAATATTACTCGAGCCATAGAGTTATCGGTAAATTACAATAGACCGACCTTTGTGATATCCTGCAATATTAAGAGTTATTTTCTAATATTGCAGACAACTCAGAACCTGGCGCAAGGTGGTACACCGAGCGTGCTGTCCGCATATCTTGCCGTCCACGGCACCTCGACAGATCCTGCCACTGGCGAGCTTCGATGTCCCGACGTCGCTACCCAGGAGTATTGCGTAAGTGTTAATATTTATTCTACCCATATTTGAAATTTTAGTTTTGGAAGGTTCAAATTTAAATTTTATACTTATACTTTACTGCTTAATATGGGTGTTGGAGCGGATGTTTGAGCAGGATGAGGGCTTGGGGATCGATTTTACCAGACAGAGCGATCCGAGGCTGCTGACCCCAGTCCTGGACGCCGCACACAGAGGGCACAATGAAGGTTGGGAGAGAGGTCGGGGACTGGGCCCTAGCAGGGCCCATATGAGGTTGGACTCCACCCCGGCGGTTACTTCCTCCGTCTCTAGTGAGCGACGTGTCCAGCAGGAACTGGAGAGCTTGAGGGCCACCGTTTAGGAGTTGAAAGAGATGCTGGTATGTATACTACTTTATAGTAAAATATCATGTCATGTTATAGATATCAACATATCCATAATTAGTACGTAGCCTGTGTTAGTGAATATGCCCTAGAGGCCATTACTGTATCATGCTAGCTTGTATATTACTTAATGGAAGCTTGGGATAATGACAGTTGTACAGACAATCTTGCTTAAAATGGTAGTATGCTACTTGGTTTGTTTCTACTTCAATATGTGCATGTGCTTCTTTTAGCATATCACTTATACATATTAATAGAGCCCTTAGGATCTTTGCTTGATTACCAGCGTTGTGATGGCAGTCACACTAGTGGGGGCTGGGTAATCTACAAGCACATCCTTATACCGGTCCCTAGTCGTAGGACTATCAAGACGGGGTATCGATACTCCGGAGTAGACTAGCGTATACGCTTCTCATCCCAGCACGGGAGGTGGTCTGTCCCACAGCCATAAGTACGCCGTACTGGAGATAGTATGCGGGTGCTCGTTAGGTTACGAGTACACTGGACAGGACTCGTCGGGAACTGTTGGTTGGTATTATACCTATCGTCAGTTATCAGTTCCCAGGTGACATGAGTACAGCTTAGTCCATTGACATGACACTGTCACTTCGCCTCAAGTGTGTTCCAACTGTACTTTAAATACTACCCTACCACGGCTCAAAAGAGTCGTGCAAACAGTTAGTAGTTGGGTGCAGTCCCGAAGCACTTGGAGGCAGTGACGGTTAGACAGGATTCGTCTCTCCCGATATTGGGGGTTGACATCGCGCTGTGTCTTGGAGAGCCATTACACAAAGTCCCTGGCCAGGGCAAGCAAGATAGACTGGTAGGTTTCAAGAGTTATCTCAGGTGTTTTGGGCTACACTCCGACACGACTTGTACTACTAGTAGGGGACTGACGTTTACCGCCCCCTAGGCCCTCCATGCGATGTATCAGACGAACAGACCAGATTATACGAAGATTGTCACATACAGGCTCAGTAGGAGTTCGGATGGGTTTATCTCATCGGCCTTCTTATCGACATCTACCTGGGGACCGTTACGTACAGCTAGTGCTGCTTGCGGTCTGTGGTTAAACCCACTGGCAGCGTAGTGTCGAGTCATTAGAGTCCCACACAGAGTGTTTCCCTGCACTGAGCGAAACATGTAGAGGCCGTATGGTTTTACGGCAGGGCTGCGATCACTTACGTGCACTTGTGTGCGTATGCTGTTCGGGCAGGCAATACTAGTGGGCTTTGGTTTAAGCCGGATCCTAGTATTGCACAGATGGATTTGTTTTGTCTTCTGTGCATTCGCATTCTACGGAATGCGGATGCGGGTGTGTATGCACAGTTTTGAGGAGCGATGAAGGAGGAGGTGCCTCATTAGGGTTTTGGCAGATGATTCGGCCAAAACCGCTATGTGGCAGGCTCATTAGGGTTTTGGAAATTCCATCGATCAAAACCATTATGAGACAGAGACATTATTTACTAATCCTTTTAGTGATAATTTTGTGATGGCTAATTGCTTTGACCATTTGACCACCTTGACCACTCTTGACTTTGTTGACCCGTTAACCAAAGTTGACCTTGACCTTCATGAGAGGTCTACACTCTTCTTTGGTTTTCTTTTTATTTCTTGAGTTATGAAAATGGTCAAGTCATTAGTGCCATCAACTTTATCATGATAGGATTAGTAATGATGGTTTTGGTGTATTATTGCAACCATGGTTCATTTTCTTTAGTTAATATTTTTTCATTTCTCTCCTCTCATTCTCTCTCTTGAAAGTGAGGAGAAAAGAAGAGCTCCATGGTTGCTTGTTCTCCTCCTTCTCCCTCCTCTTCATTTCTTCTTTTGATCTCATTTTTTGAGAGAAAAAGAATCCACATAGACAAACACCTCCATCTTTCTCTTCTACACAACCTAGGACTTTAAGACTAGCGATCTTGTTGCCCTAGTTGCCTCGGATCGAGGTGGAGCTCGGTGTACATCTCCCGGGTGGATCGTCTTCGACTCAAGAAGGCCGCGGAGATGACCAAGATCCGGATCGACCCTCGGAGCGTGGATGGATGAGCCGGACAGCGGAGAGAAGACCCGAAGGACCGGTTTCGTGTGGTATAATTTCTACGGTATAGTAGTTAACGCTTCTAGTAGTTTGCTAGTTTCTAGTTTAGCAAAGATCCGGCCTTTAGTCCATGTTGCCTTTGCGCTAAATAATTGTTTTTCTCCGTTTCCGCCTCCCCGTAATTGCCGGGGTGAGCAACGTGGACTTACAGTGGTATCAGAGACTAGCTAAACATAAACTAGCAAGTTAGCAAAGTATTCATAATATCGATCGGAAAAAATTCGCAAAACAAGTCCGGAAAATTTACTTTCTGCCGGTTTTTTATACTGTTCAAAAAGTAATTTAATATATATGAAAAATCGGCTCAGGGTTTTCTAAAGACACAGACCAAAAACGGTCCACTGAACCGATCAAAGCGCCGCGGTTCCGCGGCAAGAACATGCTTCTTGCCGCGGATCCGCGGCCGAGTTGACTCGGTCGTGGAACGAGTTTGGTGCAGTGTGCTTAGTTGGCTCTTTTGGGATTTTTAGTACATGTTGTTTCTACCCAGATTTTCCAGAGAAGAAATTGATTTTTGGGGTGGTTACAAATTCGTATTTTGATCGATATTCCGTAGACTTTGGCTAATGGATATTATCTGTGATGTGATATATGTATTGAATGTCTGCTAATCGCTATACGTCGATTAGTGGGGGTTATACATATCTGTGATCTGTAATGTTGATGGTTTGTGCATATGAATTCGTTGGATTGTCGCGGATGAATAGCCGCGGGTTGTGAGATGAGAGTTTTCTTATTCTTTCAATTCTTGTAATATGTAAATTGATGTAATATTATTTGTTTGGCCGCACAACCGGGTCGGGGTTGTAGCCGTCATTGTATAATTTCTTTTTACTGTTTTTTCTCCTAGGATAGACCCAAGGTTGGGTGCACAAACTACCGGGTATCTCGAAGTGCCGAGTGGCCTACTCACGGTGTTGAGGGAGGTTGGTTCGCTTCGGTTACTTGGCGGGTAGTTTGCCGCACCCGTAGGGGTCTACGGTGGGGTTTTGGCTATTCATCGCGACCGTGTAATCCGTTCTTCGTTACAGGCTCGTACGAATTGCGGATTCCAAGTATATCCAATGTATTCATCTGTGATCTGGAATGGTTATCATTGCATGTGACGAATATTTATATATATCTATTTAGGCATTGCTTATGTTTTGCATCCGCGCTAGTCCAGCCCCCGCTCTGTCATTAGTTAAGTAACCTAACGGGTGATGACGGGACCCCGTGGCGAATGCGGATGGCATAAGCGTACGTCATATTTTCGTTGTTTTCTGCAATGGTAGGATTAAATGATGGGACGCATTGGAATTAATGCAAGAAAATAAACCAAGTAAAAGTCGTTGGAACACTTTGAAAACCACTCGGTTCTTTTCAAAAACCAGTTTTTTAAATGTGGAGCTTGAACCACTCCTTTTAAAAGCTATCTCGTTCCATCGATTATATCAAGTTCACTACGTTCACGGTTTCGCCAAAACCATTCGCAGCCCTCCATCATTTCTTATGAATATTCAATAGTATTCAAGCTATGTTTGTTGACCTTCGTCGAGGCATAGTGATTGGTAGCTGTTGGGTGTTCATATGTAGCATAGATAGATGCGTTGGTTTGGGACAGTCATATTACCTTATTGACCTTCGTCAAAGGTATATACGGGTGGGTTCAAATTAACCTGGACAATGACGGGTAGAACTTGACATGTGACTTATGATTTATTGACCTTCGTCAAGGTCATAAGAGCATGGGGCAAAAATCCACATCGGGAGTTTCAAAAGAACTGAAACTTGGTAGCGCTGCATACCATTTGGAGTGTGATGATTCTGGTAGGATTCCTTTAGTTTTGTCACGCAATGATATTTGGATCCCGATCCTACTGTGAGTATGTGCTACTCCTCCGGAACTTTCTCATTTAACGATCAATGCTATAAACCAAGTAGGTGTCTAGAAAGGTGTTAGCGGGGCTACGCTCACAGGGAAAAGAGGTTACTTAATTAAGGAACTTCGCGAAAGCATTGGAAAACCTCCTTCGAAGTACCGACACCGGCCTGGCTGAACGGTTAAGCAAGTATTGTACGGTGAAATTGATCCCGACTAATTCTTCCTTTATGGTTTGAGGAGGGATTCGAGAGATAGTGGGAGCCATCCTGTTTAGATAAATTAAAAACCAATCTAAACTTGCAAGAGCATCATGCTAAAGTGTTTTTTTCTTCTCTCTCTCTTAATTGCAGCGACCCAGTGACCAGACATAGGTTAAATCTAGATAATAAAATGACTGAATCTGACTGTTTTGACTGGCAAAGGTCTGTCCAGATGTCCATTGCCCATGACAAGCTGGGACACCTCTTGACTGATCCAACCCCTGCCGTCTCAGGTCCAGTTTCCCCTGTCACGGATATTCATATCCGCCAGGCATCGGAAAAGAACTGTGCGAAAGCCAAGTGCCTCGTGTTAGCCTCAGTTGATGGTTCATACCAGAGGCAGCACGAGAAAATGGACTTAGTTTCTATCTTCCTCCATAACAAAGATTTATATGGAGAGCAATCTCGTATCGCAAGATATGAGACCTCGAACGAATTTCTTCTAGCGAGGTTGGCTATCGGGCCATCTGTAAGGGGCAACGTCCTTACAGAGACCAGCTCTTTTGAGCTCACGGACCTGAAGACCACGTTGAAGAACGGGTCAGACGCTGACTTAGTTCAACAGTCTCCACCTACTACCCTGAAGGAAACCAGGGAAGTAGAAAGAAAGGGAAGGGCATAAGTTTCGGGACTGGATGTAGTAAAAGAGGGATGTTCCTATTGTTACAGGAATGAACATCGGCAGAAGGATTGCAGGGCTTGTATAGCCAGTAGCCAGAATTCGAAGCATGTTGTGGCTTCGGCTTCGGGTGTGTTTGTGATAGAGAACTGTATGTCAGTTTACCCTACTTCCTGGGTATTGGATACCGGATCAGGATCTCATATCTGTAATTCGTTACAGGCTCTGAGAAACCGTAGGGTTATCAGGAAAGGTGATATGACTCTCAGGGTTGCTAATGGAATGAGCATGTACGCTGAATCCGTAGGAGAATATCATCTTGGACTGACAACTGGGCAGATGTTGATTCTGCGTAAGTGTTTTTATGTACCAGGTGCGACTTGTAATATCATATCTGTATCCTTACTTTCTAAGGAAGGATATGATTTTACTTTTGTAAGCGATGTAGTAAACATCCACCTAAATCAAGTTCTGATTGGGTCAGGTACATTAGAAAACGGTATATACGTATTAAATCAAGCTCAGATTTTCAGTGTCCAGAACACACTTAAAAGAAAGTCTCCGGAAACAAATCTGGCATTCTTATGGCATTGTAGACTGGATCATATTAATGAGACACGGTTAACAAAGTTACATACAGAGGGATACTTGAATCCGTTCGAGTATCAGTCTTATGCCACTTGTGAATCTTGTCTCATGGGAAAGATAACAAAGACTCCGTTCACTGGGCACGGAGAAAGAGCGAGCGAGCTCTTGGGACTCATACACAGTGATGTGTGTGGTCCAATGTCTACACATGCGCGAAGTGGTTATTCATACTTCATTACTTTCACAGATGATTTCTCTAGGTATGGGCATGTCTTCTTGATGAAGCACAAATCCGAGGCCTTTGAGAAATTTCAGGAATACAAGAATGAAGTTGATAAACAGACAGAAAAAAGTATCAAGACACTGAGATCTGATCGAGGTGGTGAATACTTGAGTGCCGAGTTTCTGGACTACTTAAAAGAGAATGGAATTCTCTCTCAGCGTACTCCTCCATACACACCACAACACAACGGTGTATCGGAAAGGCGGAATCGAACCCTATTGGATATGGTTCATTCCAAGATGAGTAAGGCTGAGTTGCCGCGATATTTCTGGGGTTATGCACGAGAAACAGCTGCATATCTCTTAAACAAGGCTCCAACCAAGACTGTGCCTACAACCCCATATCAGATGTGGAGTGGGAAGAAACCCTGTCTTAGTATCTTAAGACATGGGGATGTCCAGCTTTTGTAAAAAAGCAGCATGCAGACAAGCTCGAGGCACGCTCAGTACTGTGTAAGTTTGTGGGATACCCAAAGAACTCCAGGGGGTATTTTTTCTATTCCGCAGAGGAACAAAACGTTTTTGTTTCTCAGCATGCCCACTTCTTGGAAACTGAATTTTTAGAAAATCAGATAATTGGGAGCGCAATAGAACTGGAAGAAATTCTAGAACCACAAGCTATTAATGAAAGCTTGGAAGAACCAGAATTTTCAAGAGAACCAGACATCCCAGCGCCACTCCGCAGGAGTAGTAGGCAGTCTCATCCGTCCGAGAGATACTACGGTTTTCTTATAGACGGGGATAGAGAGGATTGCACTATGGATTATGGTGAGCCTACTAGCTTCCAGCAAGCCATTCAGAGCGGTGACTCGGTAAAATGGCTGGATGCAATGCAGACCGAGATGGAGTCCATGTACACCAACAAAGTTTGGACTTTGGACTTTGCTCCAGAAGTGGTAAAACCCGTATGCTGCAAACGGATCTTCAGAAAGAAGATTGGTGTAGATGGGCAGGTTGAAACCTATAAAGCTAGACTTGTAGCAAAGGGTTTTCGTCAAAGACCTGGTTTGGACTATGACGAGACCTTTTCTCCAGTGGCTATGCTCAAATCCATTCGGATCCTCCTTGCCATTGCTGCCTTCCTCGATTATGAGATCTGGCAGATGGACGTAAAGACGGCTTTCCTAAATGGAAATTTGGAAGAGTGCGTCTTCATGGATCAGCCGGAGGGATTCATTCAGAGTGGGAGCAGAGGTAAAGTGTGCAAGTTGCTCAAGTCCATCTATGGATTGAAGCAGGCATCGCGGAGTTGGAACATCTGCTTTGATGATACTGTCAAAGAATTCGACTTTATCAAAAACCCAGATGAACCATGCATTTACAGTAAGATTGTAGGGAGAACTGTAGTATTCCTCGTCTTGTACGTGGATGACATTCTCCTAATAGGAAATGATATTCCTATGCTACAGCCAGTCAAAGGATTCTTGTCATAGAGGTTCTCCATGAAGGACCTGGGCGATGCCAACTACATTCTGGGGATCCAGATCTATCGTGATAGATCTAAAAGGATGTTGGGACTTTCACAGTCGAGGTACATAGACACCATACTAAAACGATTTAGTATGGAAGATTCCAAGCGCGGTAATCTGCCGGCTTGTCACAGAATCACCCTCTCCAAAGAGATGTCTCCCAAGACTGATTTGGAAAGGGCTCGCATGTCATCTATACCCTACGCATCTGCGGTAGGCTCTATAATGTATGCGATGTTATGCACCAGACCAGATGTAGCATACGCTTTAAGCGTTGTAAGCCGGTATCAGTCGAACCCAGGGGAGAAACACTGGATAGCGGTAAAGAACATTCTTAAGTACCTGAGAAGGACTAAGGAGATGTTCTTGGTGTATGGCGGAAAAGACCTCCAGATCGAGGCCTTTGCTAACTCCAGCTTCCAGAGTGACAAGGATGACTCCAAGTCCATGTCGGGTTATGTCTTTACCCTCAATGGAGGGGCGGTTTGCTGGAAGAGCTCCAAGCAGGAAACCGTTGCTGACTCAACTATGGAAGCGGAGTACATAGCTGCTTGCGATGCCGCAAAAGAAGCTGTCTGGATGAAGAAGTTCCTCATGGAGCTTCAGGTGGTTCCTACTAGTGTTGATCCAATACCGCTGTATTGTGACATCAATGGCGCTATAGCTTTAGTGAAGGAACCCAGGTCCCATCAGAAGTCCAGGCACATTTTGAAGCGGTACCACCTGATCAGGAAGATCGTAGATCGCCGGGAGATCGAGGTGAAGAGAGTAAATACGGAAGATAACACTGCAGATCCACTCACGAAGGCCCTACGCCAGACTTAGTTCGAGCGGCTGATCGAGATGATAGGTCTTCGATACGCCAGTACATGGACTTAGTGCAAGTGGGAGATTGTTAGTGTATATGCCCTAGAGGCTATTACTGTATCATACTAGCTTGTATATTACTTAATAGAAGCTTGGGATATTCACAGTTGTATAGACAATCTTGCTCAAAATGGTAGTATGCTACTTGGTTTGTTTCTACTTCAATATGTGCATGTGTTTCTTTTAGCATATCTCTTATACATATTAGTAGAGCCCTTAGGATCTTTGCTTGATTACCAGCGTTGTGATGGCAGTCACACTAGTTGGGGCTGGGTAATCTACAAGCACATCCTTATACAGGCCCCTAGTCATAGGATTATCGAGATGGGGCATCGATACTCCGGAGTAGACTAGCGTATGCGCTTCTTATCCCAGCACGGGAGGTGGTCTGCACCACAGCCATCAGTACGTCGTACTGGAGATAGTATGCGGGTGCTCGTTAAGTTACGAGTACACTGGACAGGACTCGTCGGGAACTGTTGGTTGGTATTATACCTATCGTCAGTTATCAGTTCCCAGGTGACATGAGAACAGCTTATTCCGTTGACTTGACACTGTCGCTTCGCCTCAAGTGTGTTCCCACTGTACTTTGATTACTACCCTACCACGGCTCAAAGGAGTCGTGCAAACAGGTAGTAGTTGGGTGTAGTCCCGAAGCACTTGGAGGAAGTGACGGTTAGACAGGATTCGTCTCTCCCGGTATTGGGGGTTGACATCGCGCTGTGTCTAGGAGAGCCATTACATAAAGTCCCTGGCCAGGGCAAGCGAGATAGACTGGTAGGTTTCCAGAGTTATCTCAGGTGTTCTGGGCTACACTTCGACACGACTTGTACCGCTAGTAGGGGACTGACATTTACCGCCCCGTAGGCCCGCCATGCGATGTATCAGACGAACAGACCGGACTGTACGAAGATTGTCACATACAGGCTCAGTAGGAGTTCGGATGGGTTTATCACATCGGCTTTCTTATCGACATCTACCTAGGGACCGTTACGTACAGCTAGTGCCGCTTGCGGTCTGTGGTTAAACCCACTATTGGCATAGTGTCGAGTGTTTAGAGTCCCACACAGAGGGTTTCCCTGCACTGAGCGAAACGTGTAGAGGCCGTTTGGTTTTACGGCAGGGCTGCGATCACTTACGTGCACTTGTATGCGTATGCTGTTCGGGCAGGCAATACTAGTGGGATTTGGTTTAAGCCGGATCCTAGTATTGCACAGATGGATTTGTTTTGTCTTCTGTGCATTCGCATTCTACGGAATGCGGATGCGGGTGTGTATGCACAGTTTTGAGGAGCGATGGAGGAGGTGCCTCATTAGGGTTTTGGCAGATGGTTCGGCCAAAACCGCTATGTGGCAAGCTCATTAGGGTTTTGGAAATTCTTTCGATCAAAACCATTATGAGCCGGAGACAATATTTACTAATCCTTTTAGTGATAATTTTGTGATGGCTAATTGCTTTGACCATTTGACCACTCTTGACTTTGTTGACCCGTTGACCAAAGTTGACCTTGACCTTCATGTGAGGTCTACACTCTTCTGGTTTTCTTTTTATTTCTTGAGTTATGAAAATGGTCAAGTCATTAGTGCCATCAACTTTATCATGGTAGGATTAGTAATGATGGTTTTGGTGTATTATTGCAACCATGGTTCATTTTCTTTAGTTAATCTTTTTTCATTTCTCTCCTCTCATTCTCTCTCTTGAAAGTGAGGAGAAAAGAAGAGCTCCATGGTTGCTTGTTCTCTTCCTTCTTCCTCCTCTTAATTTCTTCTTTTGAACTCATGTGTTGAGAGAAAAAGAATCCACATAGACAAACACCTCCATCTTTCTCTTCTACACAACCTAGGACTTCAAGACTAGCGATCTCGTTGCCTTAGTTGCCTCGGATCGAGGTGGAGCTCGGTGTACATCTCTCGGGTGGATCGTCTTCGACTCAA
This sequence comes from Agapanthus africanus, assembly GCA_030015575.1. Taxonomy (NCBI): domain Eukaryota; kingdom Viridiplantae; phylum Streptophyta; class Magnoliopsida; order Asparagales; family Amaryllidaceae; genus Agapanthus; species Agapanthus africanus. The sequence continues at coordinate 347,885,700 of JASDDO010000022.1, forward strand.
GAAGGCCGCGGAGGTGACCAACATCCGGATCGACCCTCGGAGCGTGGATGGATGAGCCGGACAGCGGAGAGAAGACCCAAAGGTCCGGTTTCGTGAGGTATAATTTCTACGGCATAGTAGTTAACGCCTCTAGTAGTTTGCTAGTTTCTAGTTTCTAGTTTAGCAAAGATCCGGCTTTTAGACCATGTTGCCTTTGCGCTAAATAATTGTTTTTCGCTATTTCCACCTCCCCGTAATAGCCGGGGTGAGCAACGTGGACTTACAGCCTGAGCTTATTTGGTTGTAGACTTAGGTTTGATTAATCATACATACATATCTAATTAAAATAAACTACGGTTTTCCAAACTAGATATCCAAATGGGGTTTCGAAATAACTTGATAATGATACGAATTTGAATAATGCACAGTTCTTACATGCTTATTACGCACGTTAGGTCCAAACGCGACAGGGTAGATCGGTCGAGCCTCCACATGCATCTCTTTCGGCTGCGGCTCCGCAAGCCACTACATCGGCCGCGGTTCCGCAGACAGCTCCTATAGCTCCACCGCCCGCTCAAACTCCCGCAGCCGCGGCTCCGCAATCCACTACCTCGACGGCGGCTGCGCAGACCACGTCGCCAGCTCCATAGCCCTATCAGACTCCCGCACGTGCCGAATTGCATGGTTTATTGATCGAGGAGCAGGCGCGCCTGATTCTAGCGTTTATCAGAGGTGGAGCTGGACCGAGCTAGGGTATCTTTTTGATTCTTATTTTTTGAAACATGTATTTATTTATATGATACATATTGTACTACATTTTGAAACATATTGGACGATATTGATATTGGTTTATTTTATATCATATTCATTTTTTTGGTTTCTTTTGTATATTATATGCGTGAGATGTGATTATGAATACTGCGATATATGTTGTGTGATGATTAATTTTATATTTGATAGATGTATATATTATTGTGCACAGGACGAGAAAAAATCAGGCAGCCCTTTTTAAAAAAAATGAAAGATAATATGTACCTACGGAATACTCCGTAGGTACACATGTTGCCCCTGCGGCTTAAACCGTAGGGGCCAAATATCAGAATTAACAGATATTTCCCCCCTGATCTCAGTATAAAGGGGTTGGGAGTGCCCCTACGGGTATATCCATAGGGGCAAACAAAAGCCCCTACGGAGTTATCCGTAGGGGCAAAATATCAGGATTTCTGATATTTTGCCCCTACGGATATGTATCTACGCATGTATCCGTAGGGGATATTACTTGGCCCTACGGATTAATCCGTAGGTACAAGTAATATATTTTAAAAAAGCGTAAATAAAATAATTTTTTGCCCATACGGCCTACTACATAGGGGAAATGGGACCTACACAGAACTCCGTAGGGGCCAGTTTTTGTCCGTATGGGCAAGTTCAGGGCTTCAACTTGCACCTACGGTGTTTGCACCTACATGGTATTTTTCCCCCTACATATATATCCGTAGGGGCAGTGGTTTTCCCCTATGGATAAATCCGTAGGGGCAACCCTTATTTGTAGTAGTGGATGTATACAGGTGCTCATTGGGTTATGATTACACACCGGACAGGACTCGTCTGGAACTTGCAAGTTGGTATTATACACATCGTCCGATAGCAGTTCCCAGGTGACATGTGTACAGGTTAGTCTGTCGACCTGAGATCGTCATTTGTCTTGTGTGAGTTCCCACTGTGCTTTGATTACTACCCTACCACGGCTCAAAGGACTCGTGCAAACAGGTTTTAGTTAGGTACAGTTTCGAGCCACATGGAGGCAGTGAGCGGGTCGTCAGGGATTTGTCTCTTCCGGTATTGGAGGTGAGATCACGTTGTGTTTAGGAGAGCCATTACACGAAATCCCTGGCCAGGGTAATCGAGATTTACTGGTAGGTATTTTAGTAGTATCTCAGAGCGTTCTGGGCTTCAGTCCGACACGACTTATACCGCTATTGGGGTCTGACGTTTACCAGCCCCCTACGCCCTATATGTGATACTCATAGACGAACAAACCGGACTGTATGGATATTGTCACTGTCAGGCTCAGTAGGGTTTCTGGATGAGTTCGCTCGTCAGCTTCCCTTCCGATCAATACATGGGCAACCGTTACGTACAGCTAGTACCTCTGACGTGCTAATGGTTATACCCAGTGCCTATGTATTGATGAGTCATTAGAGTCCACCACAGACAGTTTCCCAAGTTCGGGCAAAACGTTTTATAGGCCGTATGGATATATGGCGGGGTTCGATCATATCCGTGCACTTGTGCACGAATCATGATCGGACGGATAATACTAGCGGGCTTTGGTTTAAGCTGGATCTTAGTATTATATTGTAGGAATATTTTTTGTCTCATTGCATTTGTATTCGGTCGGAATACAAATGCGGGTATGGATTTACAAATGAGGTGTAATCTCGTAATTCGTTACGGGATTATTTTCGGAGTTGCAAGTTTCCTTTTTCCGGTCTTAAAACACCTTGAAATTTGTTTATTTAATGTGAGCCTTGACCTTGACCCTGACATGCCTTTACACTGAAATTCGAACGAACAGGGGCTACATTTAATGAGCATGGGTATGGGTTGGTGGCTGTTTTTGGGCAGTGGGGGGTTCCCTGCCATTCTGCAAATTTCTTTCGTGCAGGGGCTTTTGTGTGGTGATGTGTGTGAGTGGAAAAAGGTTCATGATTATTCATGGTTGCTCTGGGGGGGCCTTTTGCAAAGTGGGCAGCCACAAAATGTGGGTTTTTTTTTGTGGTGACTACTTTTTTATACACATACTCACTTAAAAGAAAACCAACACTACTACATTGCAAAGATTCCCAGAGAGCTTTTCTCTGATCTTGGCCGATCTCCTTCTGTTGCAAGATCGATTCCTTTTCTTTGCACAAAATTCATGGCACACAAGTTCATCTTCTTGGAAACTCCAATTCACCTCCACCCAATCGTTTGGGTGCCTTGAGACTAAAGATTCTAAACTATCTTTACATCATTCTTGGACATGTCGGCTAGCAAACTTCATGTCCGAGTTGCCTCGGTCTTGAGACGGGAGCCCGTATAAAGATTCATTAACGTGGTACCATTTTGACGAGCGAGACCGGGAGCGGACTTCGTCAGCGCAGCAACGAGGAGCTTGGTGCGGAGATTAAAGACCGAAGGACACGGATCGATCGGTATAATCTTTCCAACTCCTTTTACATCTTGCTAGTTTACAGTTAATGGAACGATCCGGGTATTTGGGCTGCGTGGCGCCGGTTTTGTAAAAAGTTTTTGTTCCGCGTTTGGCATCGGTTAGATGGCCAGGGTGCCGCCGTATCCCAACATGGTATCAGAGCCACGCCATTAACCTTTACTAGCTTGTTCTAACCTGTTTAAAACATCGATCGAATGAAATTTCAAAAACAACAATTCCAAATTTAAAGTTTCTGTCGAAATTTTTTGTCGTCTAAAAATTATTTTGGGTATCTCATAAAATCGAGCAGACTTTTCTAAGACTCTGGAAGAAATTTGGTTGAGTGAACTTTCTAGACTTCCGCGGAACCGCCGCATAACCCTTGGTTTGGCCGCGGTTCCGCCGCCGTTTGTAAGCAACACTTCATCATTTTTCTTCTAGGTGTCTTTCAAGTAGAATTATGGTTTCTGGAATATTTTGTTTTGGCCCAGATTTTGTTTGAGTACTGGATTTGTACTTGTGGCCCACTTCGGGAAGTTTTGTCGATCGGAATTTTAAATGTGTTAGTTTGTAGTGCATTACATTTCTATCTGCGACCGTGAATGTCATTTGATCGGTAAATCTTGTCTAATCGCTATAGTCCCTTTAGACGGATTTGCGAACATGACATTCACGTTGATGTTCTGTGTTGTGCTGTAATGTTGCGGATTGGTCGTGGTGGATAGCTTGGTGCAATATTAGTGCTTTTTAGTTTTATTTGTACATTTGATTTCGCGGGGAGAGCTTACGACATGTGGACTGCCGTCACTGCCTGTTTGTATATTATTCTTTTGGGGCACGACTGGGTTGAGGTCGATGTACTCGTTGTATATATTTTCTTTTCTGTTCTAAGATTACCCCGCGGTGGGGTGCACGGATAGCCGGGTTCTAGAGGGCAACGGGCCCGCATCTCATGGCTTTGAGATGGAGGGGGCTTCAATCTAGAATTGGCGGGCTATTCGCCACACTCGTAGGGGGTATAGGTTGATCCAAGGAGGAGTGCTCAAGTTACCGGATTCTGTGAAGTGCCGGGTGGTCCATTCACGTTGCTGAAGGGGGCTGCCTCGCTTCAGGTTATGGCGGGTAACTTGTCGCGCTCGTAGGGGTCTAGGTTTTCATTGCACGGGCTATCAACACGACCAGGGGAACGTCGGGTTTCATTTGCATTTATGAAACCCGGGGATCCCAGATTATCTGTATTGTTCTAAGATGTTTATTACTTTTCTGTGATGTTGCATTTATCATACTTGGAGCGATTATTATATATTGATATATATACTAGTAGATGTTGTATATGTTTTTCACCCGCGCTAGCCCAGTCCCCGCTCTGTCGTTAGTTAAGTAACCTAACGGGTGATGACGGGACCCAGTGGCGAATGCGGATGGCATATACGTACATCATATTTTCGTTCTTTTTCTGGTGTGATCAATTGATGGGACTGCGTTGATTTTTATCAATGCAAGGAAAACAAACCTATCTATGATGTTGTCGGAACCAAATTTTTAAAAAAGCTGTTATTACAAGGGCGTTCTCTTTTGTTTTGCACAGTGGTATTCGGTTATGAATATTCAGCACCTCATTCGACGAGGCAAGGGACGAGATCCCTTCATCGGGAGTGACCCCTTCGACAGAAGTTTGCGTCAGGGTAATAACTTTACTATAACTTTACTATAGTAGATTACTTTTTGCTTTGCATCGTGGTATTCAGTTTGGAATATCCTGCACCTCATTCGACGAGGAAAGAGCCGAGATCCCTTCACTGGGAGTGACCTCTTTAGCAAAAGTTTTCTCCATTATATATTTATAAAACCACTTGGATTCCTTCAACGATATCAAGTTCATTACGCTAATGTTTTTTCGCCAAAAACCAGTCGTAGCCCTCCGTCATTTCTGAAAAGCAGCGCCTAGTATTCGTGCTATGTTTGTTGGCTTCCGTCAATGCATAGTGTGCGGTAGCTATGTGTTGCTTTTCTGTAGCATGGATAGGCATTAATCTAGGACAGTCGTGCAGCCTTGTTGGCATCCGTCAAGGGCGAGTACGGGTGGGTCTAAATTAATCAGGACAATGACGTGTAGAACTTAACTTGCAACTTATGATTTGTTGGCATCCGTCAAGGTCATAAGCTGCTTGGGGTAAAAATCATATTGGGAGTTCCAAACATACAGGAAACTTTCCAGGCATGCGCATACCTTCTGGAGTGTGATGACGTGAGTGGCTTCCATCACATTATCATGTGATGATAGTTGGATCCCGATTCCCACTGATGAGTAGGATTACTCCTCGGGTGATTCCGACTAATTCTCCTTTTAGGTTTGGAGGAGAATTTGAGGATACAGTGGGAGTTTTCCTGATTGGATAAAATGATTAACCATTCTGATTCAGGTTAGAGTGCACGCAGAGTGTTTCTTTTCTCTCTCTCTTTGACTGCGACTATGACCCGACCCTAGACTATAACTCAGTGACCAAGTTAACCGAACATTCTTAAAACAACTGGCTTTTGGATTGTCTGAGTTGCATACATCATTGCCACTCCTTCTTTTACCCTTTGAGTTTCTCCAGAACGCCCGGTATTATTACGAACATCCACTTCCATTGGATAAATCCATCGTATGGTTATATACGAACTCGGAGGAATTTCTTCGAGGATGGATTCGGGTTCTGGAGAGATTGAATATGACTATTCAGTTGTCTTTTCCTTTTACCTTCTCTCAGGTTGTGAGGGCTCCAAGGATTAGGAGAGGGTACACCTATTATGCTTATTGGATAGTCTTCTTCCAAACTATAGGCAGGTGACTAAAGGTAGGGAATGAAGAAAACCAATTAGCCTAAGTTGGGTGTACAGAAGGTAATAAGTAAAGACAAATAAAGGGATCAGAAAGAGGGCAAGGTAAATTGTGACTGTTAACATTCATGACCAAACCACGTATTTTATCGCCACTCATACTTCACCTTTGTATTTCTCTAGAACACCTCGTATCACTACGAACATCCAATTCCATTGGATAAATCCATCGTATGGTTATATACGAACTCGAAGGAACTTTTTTCGAAGATGGATTCTGGTTCAGGAGAAATAAGAATAAGGTTTATTCAGTTGTCTTTTATCCTTACCTTCTCTCAGGTTGCGAGTGCTCCTAGGATTAGGACAGTACACCTATTATGCTTATTGGATAGTCTTCTTCCAAACCATAGGCTGGTGCCGAACGGTAGGAAGAAAGAAAACCATTAAGCCTAACGATGGTGTACAAAAGGTAACGACTAAAGACAAATAAAGGGATTTGGAGAGATGGCAGGGAAATATACGGTTACAGTCATGAATTTGGATAATGGAAGAGGCATTATTAGAAATACCCGGATACCCCTTCGGAACATATTCATGTTTCAGTTTCGCTGTGTACTGTTAATAAAAAAACTGATTTCCCAATTAGACCCTTGCTCCAGGGTATGTATTTACCATGTATGATTCTCACATCTGTATGATTTTACAGATGATGAGTAGGAGTAAGTTATTGGGAATTGGGTGATCATCCTCATTATATCGGAATTCGTTGTAATTGGTGATATTTGAGGAAATCGCCTGGGTACAGTTTTCAACCTACGATGCACAGAGTTTGAGTTATTCAACTCAGGGGACTTATACAAAGTATTGTATATTGTCCAGTGTCCATTAGGACAAAGGGGTTGGTCCTCGTACTGTATTCTGTTTACTTGTGACTTCTCAAGTTTTAGACAAGTGTTTCGTAGAAATCCAAGGTCCAAGTTTGAGAAGTTATAGGTTCATGAATAAAGTAGAGAACCATGTGTTGCAAGTATCAGGATTCTTCAAGGTGATCGAAGATGTAAATACTTGTGGTTGATATTCTGTTGATAGTAATGGTTTTTGAGAACTTGCTTCTCTTTCAGGTTACTCATAATTGGATACACTCCTAAGTTGAGTAATGCTGATCGGCCTCTCTCCATTTAGAGAACATGCACTGGAGACAGCTGCATGATTTGAATCTGGTTCCAATTAAATCAGCGCCTCTATTTCTATATGGTGTATAGAATGGTTCATATCTTAACTATGTTAAGGTACGTGGATTTGTTCGGCTTATGCTTAAAACCAGACTCTGGATAACTCATGGCACGTTTCTGTAATGGCAGTTTGTGTGTTAACCAGGGCTTTGACGAGGGTTGACTTTCTACCATCTGGAAGATCAATGGTGATATTGTTCTTGACTCGCCACATTTTTAGTAAAATGGAATTTTTTTTCAGAAAACAGTAGTGGGAGTATGGTAGAACTGGAAGTGATTCCAGAACTACAAACGATTACGGAAAATTTAATAGGACCAAAAGATTCAATCAGGATTGACATTCCATTAGCCACTCCACAGATATGGTGGGTAACCTCAGGCACCCGAGAGGTACTTCGGTATCCTCAAGGACGGTGATAGGGAGATTCTTGTTTACCCAGACTTTCCGCTACTGCTGTTCCAGACTGTGAGACCCGGCAGGAGGATGCCTATAGTGTCATTCTAAACTAGCTTTAGAAGTGCACATGTATATGACTCTGCCAGAGGGTTGTTGTAGTTAGAGAGAGCAGCGGAAGCATAGTGGATAAGTTGCTTATGTCTATTTATAGACTAAAGCAGATACAACGGAGATAGATCATCTATTTTTGATGTGACAGACATAGGTTTTGACTTTATCAGAATAGGAGATGGATCTGTTAAGAAGGTAGTAGGGTGTGATGTCCTAGTACTTGGATGACATACACATAATAGGAAGTGAAATTCCTACACTACGATCGGTTATACCGTGGTTGTCACACAGTAGTTTCTCCACATAGGATATGGATATAATATCATATGTTGTTTTTTTTTCACTAGATGCAATAGGTTGATATATTATTCCAATCCAGGAGAAATGTTCGGAAGCAGCTTATGAACATAAGTGGATGTTCTAGGGATTTGATAACGGCAGCATCCTTCGGGAGACGGTTATCATTCCAGGCTTCTAAGGTGACCTGGAGGACAGAGTAACCGTCAGAGTTATAGTTTTCCCTCTGACGAGGGGCAGTAGTTTGGACAGGTAGTCCAGGCGGATACTGAGGAAGGCATGTCACAGGATACTGATTTATTTTAGTTGACGATACAGTCTAAGAAGTTTGTTGGATTTGGAGTTCATTTATGAACTGGGTCCCATCAGATATCCAGACATATTCTAAGACAGGTATTGCTCATTTCGGGAGACGGCTTTCTCCGCGAACTTGAGAAAAAGAGAGACATGGAAAGAAACATCAGGGCGAATCCACTCACTGAGGCTATTTCTCGAACACAATAGTTTTACAAACGAGCTTTGTGAAACTGATTAGCAGAGGAGTTGGATGTTCGGTATCACACGAGCTGTGAGCACGCGACATCGCAATAATTAGCCTTAAGTGCAAGTGGGAGATTGTTTGATATAGTGCCCTCAAAGTCAATTATTGGATCGCAGGTACATGATTGCAATGATTGAGGGAGGACCTATACCGATAGGACAGTCTTGCTCGAGATGATAGTATTCTATCTGCTTTGTCTTTATCATCGTGTACAAGCTTTAGTTCACTATTGCATGTTGATAAAGCCCGTAGGATTCTTGCTTGACTGCCAGCAGTATGATGGCGATCATATACGTGGGAGTTGGGGTCTATAAGCACATCCTTAAAGTGTCCCCTAGTCATGGGAGTTTCGAGACAGGGCATCGATACTCCTGAGTAGACTAGTGTATACAGTCGAGACCCCGACGAGGGGCGGTGGCCGGTCTCACAAGCTATTGGTGTCAGTTGGTTCACCTAAGATGTATACAGGTGCTCATTGGGTTATGAGTACACCGGACATGACTCGCCGGGAACTTGCTGGTTGGTATTATACATATCGTCAGATAGTAGTTCCCAGGTGACATGTGTATAGGTTAGTCTGTCGACCTGAGATCATCATTTGTCTCGTGTGAGTTCCCACTGTGCTTTGATTACTACCCTACCACGGCTCAAAGGAGTCGTGCAAACAGGTTTTAGTTAGGTACAGTCCCGAGCCACATGTAGGCAGTGAGCGGATCGTCAGGGATTCGTCTCTCCCGGTATTGGGGGTGAGATCACGCTGTGTTTAGGAGAGCCATTACACGAAATCCCTGGCAATGGTAATCGAGATTTACTGGTAGGTATTTCAGTAGTATCTCAGGGTGTTCTGGGCTTCACTCCGACACGAATTATACCGCTATTGGGGGTCTGACGTTTACCAGCCCCCTAGGCCCTATATGTGATTCTCATAGACGAACAGACCGGACTGTATGGATATTGTCACTGTCAGGCTCAGTAGGTTTTCTGGATAAGTTCGCTCGTCAGCATCCTTTCCGATCAATACATGGGTAACCGTTACGTACGGCTAGTACCTCTGACGTGCTAGTGGTTATACCCAGTGCCTGTGTATTGATGAGTTATTAGAGTCCCCCACAGACAGTTTCCCAAGTTCGGGAGAAATGTTGTAGAGGCCGTATGGATATATGGCGGGGTTCGATCATATCCATGCACTTGTACACGGATCATGATCGGGCGGATAATACTAGCGGGCTTTGCTTTACGCCGGATCCTAGTATTATATTGTAGGAATATTTTTTGTCTCATTGCATTTGTATTCGGTCGGAATACAAATGCGGGTATGGATTTACAAATGAGGTGTAATCTCGTAATTCGTTACAGGATTATTTTCGGAGTTGCCAGTTTCGTTTTTCTAGTCTTAAAACACCTTGATATTTGTTTATTTGATGTGAGACTTGACCTTGACCTTGCACTGAAATTCGAATGAACATGGGCTGCATTTAATGAGCATGGGTTTGGGTTGGTGGCTGTTTTTGGGCAGTGGGGGGTTCCCTGCAATTCTGCAAATTTCTTTCGTGCAGGGGCTTTTGTGTGGTTATGTGTGTGAGTGGAAAAAGGTTCATGATTATTCAAGGTTACTGTGGGGGGGCCTTTTGCAAAGTGGGCAGCCACAAAATGAGGTTTCTTTTTGTTGTGACTATTTTTTTTACACACACTCATTTAAAAGAAAACCAACACAACTCCATTGCAAAGATTCCCAGAGAGCTTTTCTCTGATCTTGGCCGAGCTCCCTCTGTTGCAAGATTGATTCCTTTTCTTTGCACAAAATTCATGGCTCATAAGTTCATCTCCTAGGCAACTCCAATTCACCTGCACCCAATCGTTTGGGTGCCTTGAGACTAAAGATTCTACACTATTTCTACATCAATCTTGGACATGTCGGCTAGCAAACTTCATGTCCGAGTTGCCTCGGTCTTGACGCGGGAGCCCGTATAAAGATTCATTTACGTAGTGCCATTTTGACGAGCGAGACCTGGAGCGGACTTCATCAGCGCAGCAACGAGGAGCTTGGTGCGGAGATTAAAGACCGAAGGACACGGATCGATCGGTATAATCTTTCCAACTCCTTTTACATCTTGCTAGTTTACGGTTAATGGAACGATCCGGGTATTTAGGCTGCGGTGGCACCGGTTTTGTAAAAAGTTTTTGTTCCGCATTTGGCATCAGTTAGACGGCCGGGCCGCCGCCGTATCCCATAAGAGTTAACTTGATACAGTATGAAATATAAGACAAGAGTGGGTACGATACAAATGTCCCGCCTACCAAAGCAAAACACCCAAATGAATTTTTATGCCAGCGATGCCGCTACGGATCCATGCGGTCAACCTGCAAGAACTGTGGCACAACGGGGGCGAGTTGCCAACTTGTGAGTAGAAAAACATCTACAAGTAGAAATCGAATAAACAACGACACCTTGGTCAACTATATCATAAAGGTAATACTATGATATCTAGGGTGACCGGGTCATCATATGTGCAAACAAGAAAGTCAATACCTACATGTTTGTGAATATAATCCAACAATATAGTCAACGTATGTATGCATGTAGATCTCGTCCAACCATATAATCGATGTCTGTATGCATATAAATATCATAAAAGAGTGTGCATGAAAGCATGAGGATATAAATCAACGGTGTCCTTCTCGACACATCAAAATCATGGAACCTGGGTGTCCAACATCGACACCCGAAAACATCATGAAACCCGTGTCTAGCATCGACACGTAAATCCTCATATCTCGGGCTCCGTCAGTCCGGATTGGCCCACGGGCTCCCTAAGTATGGATCGGCCCATATCATCTCTCGACTCCGGTCGGTATCCTCCGGATACCCGCCAGGTCCAACCAATCACCGGTAGGTAGTAGTCCCTCTGCCAGGCTCACCGTCTGTATACACAGCATCCCTTTCTTGCCCCGGGGTACCATACCGGGTCCATCATGTACCCGCAATCAGCCTCATCCGCCTCCTCGAATCGGGATTCACATGACTCTCTCAGAACCGAGAAAACACATGGTGGACGCACTGAAATATCATATCAAGAGAAACCAGGTTTTTAAAACAGTACATACTTTCTTTTGAAATCACCACGGTTCTCAAATCCAGAAATCTCATGAAAATAGCATATCTCAATGCGTAAAATCATAAAGCATGATGTATGCGACATATGATAGAAATGTAAGCATATCAGTATATCATGCAACATGGAACAGTGATGCGACAATATCAGGGAAAACCGCTCTTTTAAAATGAATCACGTTTTTAAATATATACCGCGGTTCCCAATTTCTCCAAGTCAAGTACAACATTGTATAAAGGTGCATATGCAACAATAGCAAGTAAATTATGCAAGGAGTCGTATCATAATGCAGCCATCCTACTGTGTAGTGACATGGCAATTATCGATGATGAAGTGTGTGAGCCAGCAAATTTGTGTACGTGTAACATACGCATCATCGATAATGGTGCAGGTGTACTAGCATAGGTACAAATAATGAAATGCGAAAAACATGAATGCAGCATAAGGTATATCATATGCAGATGCTGTTGCGCCACGACAGCGCCCCGGCCGTCTTACCGAGGCCAAAATGCGGAATCAAAAATTTTCCTTACTTGGAAACTGGCGCTACCGCGGACAATAAAACCCGGATCGTTAACCATTAACCTATACTAGCTAACAAGAGATGGGAAGAGAAGTATACCGACTGATCCGAGTCCTCCGGTCTTCTTGTCATCGTCCCGATCTCCCGCGGAAACTCCGGTCGTCGCCTCCTTGCCGAAAGGGCACCACATCGTCTGTATCTTTTACGGGCTCCCACCTCAATACCGAGGCAGCTCGGGCACGAAGCTGGTTAGTCGACGTGCCCAAGGTTTGCTGTAGATTGTAGTGTAGAAATGCTTGTCTCATTGCGGTATACGAAGTTGCCTTGATGGAGGAATCAATATGAACTTTGGAGAGGAGAAGGATTTTGTGAGCAAGCTAAAATGAGATCATGAAATTTCCCCCATACCAAAAATGAAAACCTCTCTCCTCCTCTCCAAGATGTGGCCGGCCTCTCTCCTCATGGAAATGGTGGAGGGAATGAAACATAATACAAAAGGGAGGTGAGTGTAGGAGAGCACAAGGGTGACCATAACATAAAGCAAGCTTCACATCAAAAGGTAATGATAACACTCAAATCAATTTCTAATCTCATCAAAGCCAAAAACCATCATGAAAAAGCAAAGATGCTTAACTTATCATAATGCCACAAGTGCAAGAAACCCCCTCCACAAATGTTATTTGCAAACTTGCAAATAACCCCCTCCATCGGAAAAGTCCGGCCGGGAAAGAACAAAGGAAAACCGGCCGGAACGGAATGCAAACTGGCAACTCCAGAAAACTGGTCCCGTAATAAATTACAGGAAAACCCCGATACTGTGCATACACACCCGCATCTGTATTCCGACCGGATACAAATGCAAAGAGACAAAATCTACACTGTACTATACTAGGATCCGGCTTAAACCAAAGCCGGCTAGTAATATTCGTCCGATCCTGATTCGTGCAATACCGCACGTATCTGATCGTACCCTGCCATATAACCATACGGCCTCTAGTACAAACTGTCCGATCCTGATCCGTGCAATACCGGACGTATCTGATCGGACCCTGCCATATCTCCATACGGCCTCTACAGCGTTTCGCCCGAAACTTGAGTAACTGTAAGTGTGGTGGACTCTAAAGACTCGTCATTACTATGGCTGTGGATTTAACCACTAGCACGTCAGAGGTATAAGCCAATACGTGACGGGCCACCAGCTATGACCAAAAGGGACGTCGATGAGCGAACTCATCCTGAAACCCTACTGAGCCTGTCAGTGACAATATCCGTACAGTCCGGTCCGTTCGTCTATGAGTATCGCATGGCGGGCCTAGGGGGTTGGTAAAAGTCAGACCCCCAAAAGCGGTACAAGTCGTGTCGGAGCGTAGCCCAGAACACCCTGAGATACTACTGGAATACCTACCAGTAAATCTCCTGCCTCGGCCAAGGGCTTTGTGTAATGGCTCTCCTAGACACAGCGCGACCTCACCCCCAATACCGGGAGAGACGAACCCTGCAGATCCGCTCACTGCCTCCATGTGGCTCGGGACTGTACCCAACTAAAACCTGTTTGCACGACTCCTTTGAGCCGTGGTAGGGTAGTAATCAAAGCACAGTGGGAACTCACACGAGACAAATGACGATCTCAGGTCGATGAACTAACCTATACACATGTCACCAGGGAACTGCTATCTGACATCTGGTATAAGACCAACAAGCAAGTTCCCTGCGAGTCCTGTCCGGTTACTCATAACCCAATGAGCACCTGTATACATCTTAGGTGAACCAACTGACACCAGTGGTTTGTGAGACCGGCCACCGCCCCTCGTCGGGGTCTCGACTGTATACACTAGTCTACTAATGGAGTATCGATGCCCAGTCTCAAAACTCCCACGACTAGGGACCTTTTAAGGATGTGCTTATAGACTACCAGCTCCCACGTATATGATCGCCATCATACTGCTGGTCGTCAAGCAAGAATCCTAGGGGCTCTATCAACGTGTAATAGCGACCTGTCCGGTCACCTAAAGCAGTACACGATGATTAAGATAAACCAGATAGCATACTATCATCTCGAGTAAGACTGTCCTCCTGGGATAGGTCCTCCCTCAATCATTGCAATCACGTGCCTGTGATCCAATAATTGACTCTGAGGGCACTATCTCCAACAATCTCCCACTTGCACTCAAGGCTAATTATTACGATGTCGCATACTCACAGCCCGTGTGATACCGAACACCCAACTCCTCTACTAGTCAATCTCACAAAACCCGTTTGCGAAACTATTGTGTTCGAGGAATAGCCTCAGTGAGTGGATCCGCTAGGATGTTTCTTTCTATGTCTCTCTATATCTCAAGTTCGTGGAGAAAGCCATCTCCCGAAATGAGCAATACCTGTCTTAGAATGTGTCTGGATGTCAGATGGGACCTAGCTCATAAATGAACTCCAAATCCAAACTTCTTAGACTGTATCATCAACTGAATTTAATCAGTATCCTGCTCCATGCCTTCCCTCAGTATCTACCTGGACCATCTGTCCAAAATACTGCCCCTCGTCAAAGGGAAAACTATAACTCTGATAGCCACTCTGCCATCCATGTCATCTTGGAAGCCTGGAATGATAACTGTCCCCTAAAGGAGGCTGCTGTTATCATATCCCTAGAACATCAACTTATGTTCTAAAACTGCTCCCGATTGTTTCTCCAGGATTGGATGAATATCAACTTATTGCACCTACTGCAAGAACAACATCTGGTGTGGTACTTGACATCTCATGATTGACTCAATTGCCTGAGCAAGTGATCTGCCAATCATGCACATCCTCTCCCCTTTAGTCTGTAAGACACCTTTAGAGAGGGTGACTCCATTACCTGCAGGTACACTACCGTGCTAGGAGTCGTCCATTCTAAATACTCTTAGAATGCTGTCTAAGTACCCTGATTGGGAAACCACCCAAATCTAGATCTAAAACCATAGATCTAGTAACCAGAATGTACGATATAATATCCAAGTCCTATGTGGAGAAACCACTGTGTGACGACCAAAGTATAACCGATCGTAGTATAGGAATTGTTGGAGATAGTGCCCTCATAGTCAATTATTGGATCGCAGGTACGTGATTGCAATGATTGCGGAGGACCTATACCAGTAGAACAGTCTTACTCGAGATGATAGTATGCTATCTGGTTTGCCTTTATTAGTCGTGTACATGTTCAGGTGACTGATTGCATGTTACACTTTGATAGAGCCCTTAGGATCTTGCTTTACTACCAACAGTATGATGGCGATCATATACGTGAGAGTTGGGTAGTTTATATGCATATCCTTAATTGTGGTCCCTAGCCGTGGGAGTTTCGAGACAGGGCATCGATACTCCGGAGTAGACTAGTGTGTACAGTCGAGACCCCGACGAGGGGCGGTGGCCGGTCTCACAAGCCACTGGTGTCAGTTGGATCACCTAAGATGTATACAGGTGGTCATTGGGTTATGAGTACACCGGACAGGACTCGCCGGGAATCTACTAGTTAGTATTATATCTATCGTCAGATAGCAGTTCCCTGGTGACATGTGTACAGGTTAGTTCATCGACCCGAGGTCGTCATTTGTCTCGTGTGTGTTCCCACTGTGCTTTGATTTCTACCCTACCACGGCTCAAAGGAGTCGTGCAAACAGGTAGCTTTTGGGTACAGTCCCGAGCCATATGGAGGCACGTGAGCGGATCGGCAGGGGATTCGTCTCTCCCGGTATTGGGTGCGAGATCGTGCTGTGTCTAGGAGAGCCATTACACAAATCCCACGGCCGTGGCAGGAGATTTACTGGTAGGTACTCCAGTAGTATCTCAGGGTGTTATTGGGCTTCACTCCGACACGACTTATACTGCTTCTGGGGGTCTGACGTTACTAGCCCCCTAGGCGGATATGCGATACTCATTGACGAACGGACCGGACTGTATATACATTGTCACTGTTAGGCTCAGTAGGGTTTCTGGATGAGTTCGCTCATCGGCCTCCCTTGAGTGCGCTCATCGGCCTCCCTTGAGGTCAGTCCATGGGCAGCCGTTAAGCATAGCTAGTGCCGCTGAAGGTTTGTGGTTAAACCCACTGCCAGGGTACTGACGAGTCATTAGAGTCCCCCACAGACAGTTTCCCAAGTTCGGGCGAAACGTTGTAGAGGCCGTATGGTTTTATGGCAGGGTTCGGAAAATGCACGTGCGTTTACGCACGTGTCGATTTTCGGACAGTTGATACTGGTCGGCTTTGGTTTAAGCCGGATCCGAGTATTATATTGAGTAGGTATAATATCTTTGTCTCAGTTGCATTTGTATTCGGTCGTAATACAAATGCGGGTATATTTATACAGTTTCGGGGTTGTCCTGAAATTCGTTTCAGGATCACTTTTGGAAGTTGCCAGTTTCCAGTTTTCTATCAGCCGTCTTTTAACATTTAGTTAAAGACGGATTTATCTTTTCTTCAGATATGAGTGAGTCATCATTCTAGAAGCTTCTAGAAGTGATGATGAGGCTAGTGAGTCATTAGTGCATTAATGGTGTCATTAATGCAATGGTGACTAAGGGTTTAGATTCAATGTTTCTTTATGACTCATTCTTTAGCTTTAATGGGTTTTGTTAACCTTAGGATATTTAGTGAGAAGGTTTCATCTTATGGTTACCTCTCCCCTCTCCTACACTCACCCTCCTCCTTCTCTATATAAGAAAGGCCCCTCCCCTCTCTCATTTGGTTGCTTGATTCATTTGTAGAAAAAAGATTATGATAGTTTGGGGTGTATGGAATTCACAGCTCATTTCATTCCATCACCCGATTCCCTCGGCAACTTCATTAACCGATCGTCCATGGACTTGGACGAAGTGAGACAAAGTCATCTACTCATTCTCTACATCATTCTTGGTCGTCTCTTTTAGCAAACTTGACGATCGAGTTGCCTCGAGTTAGAGGCGGGAGCCCGTTTAAAGAACCGATCATGTGGTGCCACCTCGACGAGGATATCGGAGATCGACGAGATCGGAGCAGCCGCAACGGAGCGTGGGATGATGGTTGAAGAACGAAGGACTCGGATCGTTCGGTATAACCTTTCTACACTCTTTACAGTTTGTTAGTTTAGCAATAATGGCAGATCCGGGTTAAAGTATACGATAGCGCCAGTTTAAAAGTTTTGTTCCGCATTTTGGCGTTTGTAGACGGCCGGGGCGCTAGCGTAGACTTACAGTGGTATCAGAGCCTAACCATTTTGCTATACTAACTTATGCTAACGCGTTTAAAACATCGATCCGACCGGAAATCAAAAATCACAATTTGTTTGCTTGACAGTTTCTGTTAATTTTAAAACTGGTCTAAATGTCATTTTGAACATCTCAGAAAACTGTGCAGGGTTTTTTAACAACACGTGCAAAATTTGATCACGTGATCTCACCAAAGCATTGCGGATTAGCGGCCAAACCCATGGTTTAGCCGCGCATCCGCGGCCATATGATGGGATCAGTGCACCAAATTTTGTATGTGTGTTCTCTGTTGGATTTTGTGGTTTTTGGTATATATCATTTGCGCCCAGGTTTTGTTACTGTTCACCAGTAAGCAGTGGGGCCCACTTTTTGATATTTGGTCTTTAGTCGATCGAAATTTAAACATGTTAGTTTACAGTGCTTACATTATATCTCCGACCGGGAATGTCATTTGATCGGTAAACCGCGTTTGATTGCTATAGTTCTTTTAGACGGGTTTGCGAACGTGACATTCGCGTTGATGTTCTGTGTTGTGCTGTGATGTTGCGGATTTGTCGTGGTGGATAGCAGTGTGCAATTGTAGTACAGTTTGAGTTTATTTGTACATTTGATATTGCGGGGCGAGCGTCCAACATGTGGACTGCCGTCACTGCCTGTTGTATAATATTCTTTTGGGGCACGACCAGGTTGCGGTCGATGTACCTATTGTACTATTTTTCATTACTGTACTAGGTTTTACCCCGAGACGGAGTGCACGGATAGCCGGGTTCTGGAGAGCAACGGGTCCGCATTTCATGGCTTTGAGAGGCAGAGGGTCCCCACTCTCGAATTGGCAGACTATTCGCCGCACTCGTAGGGGGTACAGGTTGACCCAAGGAGGGGTGCCCAAGCTTACCGGATTCCGTGAAGTGCTGGGTGGTCCATTCACTATGCTGTAGGGGGCTGCCTCGCTTCAGGTTTTGGCGGATAACTTGCCGCACCCGTAGGGGTCTAGGTTTCATTGCACAGGCTATCCACACGACAGGAGAACGTCGGGTTTCGGCAGCGGCTCTGTGAAACTCGGGGATACCAGTTATCTGTATTGTTCTGTGATGCTTATTACTTTTCTGTAATGTTGCATACTATCACGCCTGGAGCGATTATTTTATATTGATTTATATACTATTAGATGTTGTATATGTTTTACACCCGCGCTAGTCCAGCCCCCGCTCTGTCGTTAGTTAAGTAACCTAACGAGTGATGACGGGACCCAGTGACGAATGCGGATGGCATATACGTACATTTTATTTTCGTTCTTTTCTGGTGTGATCGAATGATGGGACTGCGTTGATTCTGATCAATGCAAAGTATAACAAACCTGTTTGATGTTGTTGGAACAAATTTAAAAAGTGTTGTTACAAAGACGTTTCCTTTTGTTATGCATAGCGGTATTCAGTGGAATATCCTGCACCTCATTCGACGGGGCAAGGGCTGATATCCCTTCACCGGGACTGACCCCTTGGGCAGAAGTTTGCGTCAGAGCAATAACTTTACTATAGTCGATTACATGTTGCTTTGCATAGCGGTATTCAGTGGAATATCCTGCACCTCATTCCACGAGGAAAGAGCCGAGATCCCCTTACCGGGAGTGACCTCTTTAGCAAAAGGTTTTCGCCACTATATTTTAAAAAGCTATCAGGTTCCTTCAACGAGATCAAGTTCATTACGTTAAAGGTTTTTCGCCAAAAACCAGCCGTAGCCCTCCGTCGTTTCTTATGGATGGTCAGTAATATTCAAGCTATGTTTGTTGGCTTTCGTCAAGGCATAGTGTTTGGTAGTTGCTGGGGTATTCATTTGTTGCATAGATAGATGTGTTGGTTTGGGACAGTCGTATTACCTTGTTAGCTTTCGTCAAGGGTATGTACGGGTGGATTCAAAGTAACAAGATAATGACGGGCAGAACTTGACATGTGACTTATGATTTGTTGACTTTCGCCAAGGTCATAAGAGCATGGGGAAAAAATCATATCGGGAGTTTCTAAAGAAACTGAAACTTGCCAGGCATGCGCATACCTTCTGGAGTGTGATAACGCGAGTCGATTCCATCACGTTATCATGCGATGAGAGTTGGATCCCGATTCCCAATGATGAGTTGGTTTACTCTTCGGGTGATTCCGATTGATTCTTCTTTAGGTTTGGAGGAGAATTTGACAGGACAGTGGGAGGTTTCCGGATTAGATAAAGTGATGACCATTCTGATCTAGGTTAGAGTGCACGCAGAGTGTTTCTTTTCTCTCTCTCTATTTGGCAGCGACCTTTGACCGACCCTAGACTATGACTCAGTGACCAGGTTGACCGAACCTTCTTAAAAATACTGGCTTTTGGATTGTCTGAGTTGCATAAATCATTGCCACTCCTTCTTTTACCCTTTGCATTTCTCAGAACAACCGTATTACTACGGATATCCACTTCCATTGGATAGATCCATCGTATGGTTATATACGAACTCGAAGGGACTTCTTCGAGGATGGATCCAGGTTCAGGAGAAATAGAATTGGTTTATTCAGTTGTCTTTTATTATCACCTTCTCTCAGGTTGCGAGAGCTCCTTGGTTTAGGAGAGTACACCTATTACGCTTATTGGATAGTCTTATTCCAAACCATAGGCTGGTGCCGAAAGGTAGGGAATGAAGAAAACCAATTAGCCTAAGTAGGGTGTGCATAAGGTAATATGTAAAGACAAAATAAAGGGATTAGAAAGAGGGCAAAGTAAATTGCGACTGATATCATTCACGACCAAAACCGCGTACTTCATCGCCACTCCTATTTCACCTTTAAAAGAATAAGGTATTATTCAGTTGTCTTTTATCGTCACCTTCTCTCGAGATGCGAGTACTCCTTGGTTTAGGAGGGTGCACCTATTATGCTTACTGGATAGTCTTCTTCCAAACCATAGGCTGGTGCCGAACGGTAGGGAAGGAAGAAAACCATTTAGCCTAACGATGGTGTACAGAAGGTAACGACTAAAGACAAATAAAGGGATTTGGAGCGATGGCAATAAAATATACGGTTGAAGTCATGAATTGGATTATGGAAGAGGCATTGCTGTGAATACCAGGATACCCCTACGAAACATTTTCATGTTTCAGTGCATTCTTAAAGGAAAAACTGTTTTCCCGATTAGACACTTACTCCAAGGGTATGTATTTACCAGGTTTCATTCTCATATCTGTATGGTTTTACAGATGATGAGTGGGAGTAAGATATTGGGAATTAGGTGATCATCCTCATTATATCGGAATTCGTTGTAATTGGTGATATTTGAGGAAATCGCCAGGGTACAGTTTTCCACCTACAACCCACAGGTTTTGAGTTGTTCAACTCAGTGGACTTATACAGAGTATTGTATGTTGTCCAGTGTCCATCAGGACAAAGGGGTAGGTCCTCGTACTATGTTCTGTTTACTTATAACTTCTCTAGTATTTAGACAAGTGTTTCGTAGAAATACAAGGTCTAAGTTTTGAGAAGTTGTGGGTATAAGAATAAAGTGGAGAACCAGGTGTCACAAGTATCGGGATTCTTCAAAGAGATCGAAGATGTAGATTCTTGTGATTGGTATTCAGATGATAGTTATGGTTTTGAGAAACGTATTTCACTTTCAGGTTACTCATAATTGGATGGATTCCTAAGTTGAGTAATGCTGATTAGCCTCTTTCCATTAAGTTGATATGCACTGGAGACAGCTGCATGGATTGAATCTGGTTCCAATTAAATAAGTGCCAAAGTTTCTGTATTGGATATAGAATGGATCGTACCTTAAAAGAAATTAAGGTACGGGGAGTTGTCCAGCTTATGCTTAAAACCAGACACTGGATAACTCAGGGCACGTTTCTGTAGTGGCTGTTTGTGGGTTGACCCTGGCTATGACGAGGGTTGATATTCTACCATTTGGAAGATCAATAGTGATATTGTTCTTGACTCGCCACAGTTTTAGTAAAAATGGATCTTTTTCAGAAAACAGTAGTGGGAGTATGGTAGAACTGGAAGTGATTCCAGAACCGCGAACGATTACGGAAAATTTAATAGGACCTATACATTCAATCAGGTTTGACATTCCAATAGCCACTCCGCAGGTATGGTGGGTAACCTCAGACGCCCGAGAGGTACTTCGGTAGCCTCAGAGACGGTGACAGGGAGGTTCTTATCTACCAAGACTTGACACTACTGTTGTTCCAGGATATGAGACCCGGTAGGAGGGTTGTCGTAGTTAGTGGGAGCAACGGAAGCATAGTGGGCAAGTAGCTTATGTCTATAGACTAGAGCAGTTGTAGCGGAGATAGATCATCTAATTTTGATGTGACAGTCATGGGTTTGACTTCAATCAGAATAGGGGATGGATCAGTTAAGAAGGTAGTAGGGTGTGATGTCATGGTATCTGAATGACATACACAGAGTAGGAAGTAAGATTCCTATATTACGATCGGTTGGACTGTGGTCGTCACACAGTTGTTTCTCCAGACAGGATATGGATATAATATTTGACATTCTGGTTTCTAGATCTATGGTTTTAGATCTGGATTTGGGTAGTTTCCCAATGTGGGTACTTTAACAGATATTCTAATGGTTTTTGGAATAGTTGACTCCTAGCATGGTGGTGTACCTGCAGGTGATGGAGTCACCCTCTCTAAAGGTGTCTTACAGACTAAAGGGGAGAGGGATGTGCATGATTGGCAGATCACTTGCTTAGGCAATTGAGTCAATCATGAGATGTCAAGTACCACACCAAATGTTGGTTTTGCACTAGATGCAATAAGTTTGTATTAATCCAATCCTGGAGAAACATAAGGAAGCGGTTTTAGAACATAAGTACATGTTCTACGGATTTGATGACGGCAGCCTCCTTCGGGAGACGGTTATCATTCCAGGCTTCAAAGGTGACATGGATGACAGAGTGATTGTCAGAGTTATAGTTTTCCCTCTGACGAAGAGGGACAGTATTATGGTCAGGTGGTTCAAGAGGATACTGTGGGTGGCATGGTGCCGGATACTGATTAGGTTCAGTGATCCATACAGTCTAAGAAGTTTGGATATGGAGTTCATTTATGAACTAAGGTCCCATCAGATATCCAGACATATTCTAAGACAGGTATTACTCAATTCGGGAGATGGATTTCTCCGCGAACTTGAGATTAAGAGAGATTCAGAAAGAAACTTCTAGGCGGATCCACTCACCGAGGCTATTTCTCGAACACAATAGTTTTACAAACGGGCTTTGTGAAACTGATTAGTAGAGGAGTTGGGTGTTGGTTTCACACGGGCTGTGAGTACGCAACATCGCAATAATTAGCCTTGAGTGCAAGTGGGAGATTGTTAGAGATAGTGCCCTCATAGTCAATTATTGGATCGCAGGTACGTGATTGCAATGATTGCGGAGGACCTATACCAGTAGAACAGTGTTACTCGAGATGATAGTATGCTATCTGGTTTGCCTTTATCAGTCGTGTACATGTTCAGGTGACTGATTGCATGTTACACTTTGATAGAGCCCTTAGGATCTTGCTTTACTACCAACAGTATGATGGCGATCATATACGTGAGAGTTGGGTAGTTTATATGCATATCCTTAATTGTGGTCCCTAGTCGTGGGAGTTTCGAGACAGGGCATCGATACTCCGGAGTAGACTAGTGTGTACAGTCGAGACCCCGACGAGGGGCGGTGGCCGGTCTCACAAGCCACTGGTGTCAGTTGGATCACCTAAGATGTATACAGGTGCTCATTGGGTTATGAGTACACCGGACAGGACTCGCCGGGAATCTGCTAGTTAGTTTTATATCTATCGTCAGATAGCAGTTCCCTGGTGACATGTGTACAGGTTAGTTCATCGACCTGAGGTCGTCATTTGTCTCGTGTGAGTTCCCACTGTGCTTTGATTTCTACCCTACCACGGCTCAAAGGAGTCGTGCAAACAGGTAGCTTTTGGGTACAGTCCCGAGCCATATGGAGGCACGTGAGCGGATCGGCAGGGGATTCGTCTCTCCCGGTATTGGGGGCGAGATCGTGCTGTGTCTAGGAGAGCCATTACACAAAGACCACGGCCGTGGCAGGAGATTTACTGGTAGGTACTCCAGTAGTATCTCAGGGTGTTATTGGGCTTCACTCCGACACGACTTATACTGCTTCTGGGGGTCTGACGTTACTAGCCCCCTAGGCGGATATGCGATACTCATTGACGAACGGACCGGACTATATATACATTGTCACTGTTAGGCTCAGTAGGGTTTCTGGATGAGTTTGCTCATCGGCCTCCCTTGAGTGCGCTCATCGACCTCCCTTGAGGTCAGTCCATGGGCAGCCGTTACGCATAGCTAGTGCCGCTGACGGTTTGTGGTTAAAGCCACTGCTAGGGTACTGACGAGTCATTAGAGTCCCCCACAGACAGTTTCCCAAGTTCGGGCGAAACGTTGTAGAGGCCGTATGGTTTTATGGCAGGGTTCGGAAAATGCACGTACGTTTACGCACGTTTCGATTTTCGGACAGTTGATACTGGTCGGCTTTGGTTTAAGCCGGATCCGAGTATTATATTGAGTAGGTATAATATCTTTGTCTCAGTTGCATTTGTATTCGGTCGTAATACAAATGCGGGTATATTTATACAGTTTCGGTGTTGTCCTGAAATTCGTTTCAGGATCACTTTTGGAAGTTGCCAGTTTCCAGTTTTCTATCAGCCGTCTTTTAACATTTAGTTAAAGACGGATTTATCTTTTCTTCAGATATGAGTGAGTCATCATTCTAGAAGTTCTAGAAGTGATGATGAGGCTAGTGAGTCATTAGTGCATTAATGGTGTCATTAATGCAATGGTGACTAAGGGTTTAGATTCAATGTTTCTTTATGACTCATTCTTTAGCTTTAATGGGTTTTGTTAACCTTAGGATATTTAGTGAGAAGGTTTCATCTTATGGTTACCTCTCCCCTCTCCTACACTCACCCTCCTCCTTCTCTATATAAGAAATGCCCCTCCCCTCTCTCATTTGGTTGCTTGATTCATTTGTAGAAAAAAGATTATGATAGTTTGGGGTGTATGGAATTCACAGCTCATTTCATTCCATCACCCGATTCCCTCGGTAACTTCATTAACCGATCGTCCACGGACTTGGACGAAGTGAGACAAAGTCATCTACTCATTCTCTACATCATTCTTGGTCGTCTCTTTTAGCTAACTTGACGATCGAGTTGCCTCGAGTTAGAGGCGGGAGCCCGTTTAAAGAACCGATCATGTGGTGCCACCTCGACGAGGATATCGGAGATCGACGAGATCGGAGCAGCCGCAACGGAGCGTGGGATGATGGTTGAAGAACGAAGGACTCAGATCGTTCGGTATAACCTTTCTACACTCTTTACAGTTTGTTAGTTTAGCAATAATGGCAGATCCGGGTTAAAGTATACGATAGCACCAGTTTAAAAGTTTTGTTCCGCATTTTGGCGTCTGTAGACGGCCGGGGCGCTAGCGTAGACTTACAGGAATATCACTTCCTACTCTGTGTATGTCATCCATATACCATGACATCACGCCCTACTACCTTCTCAACAGATCCATCCCCTATTCTGATGAAGTCAAACCTATGACTGTCACATCAGAAATAGATGATCTATCTCCGATATATCTGCTTTAGTCTATAAATAGACATAAGCCAACTGTCCACCAATGCTTCCGCTGCTCCCACTGACTACGACAACTCTCTGGCAGAGTCATATAGACGTACACCTCTAAAGCTAGTTTAGAACGACGCTATACTCATCCTCCTGCCGGGTCTCACAGTCTGGAACAACAGCAATGGTAAGTCTGGGTAAACAAGAACCTCCCTGCCACCTTCCTTGAGGCTACCGAAGTACCTCTCGAGTGCCTGAGGTTACCCACCATATCTGCGGAGTGGCTAATGGAATGTCAATCCAGATTGAATCTTTAGGTTCCTTATCAAATCTTCAGTAATCGTTTGTGGTTCTGGAATTACTTCCAGTTCTACCATACTCCCACTACTGTTTTCTAAAAAATCCATTTCTTTTAAAATGTGGCGAGTCAAGAACAATATCACTATTGATCTTCCAGATGGTAGAAAGTCAACCATCGTCATAGCCTAGGTCAACCCACAAACAGCCATTACAGAAACGTGCCTTGAGTTGACCAGTGTCTGGTTTTAAGCATAAGCCGGACAACTCACCGTACCTTAACAATGTCAAGATATGAACTGTTCTATATCCAATATAGAAACAGAGGCACTGATTTAATTGAACCAGATTCAAATCATGCAACTGTCACCAGTGCATGTCAACAAAATGGAAGGAGGCCGATCAGCGTTACTCAACTTAGGAATGCTTCCAATTATGAGTAGCCTGAAAGAGAAGCAAGTTCTCTTAATCATTACTATCAACTGAATACCATTCACAAGTATCTATATCTTCGATCACCTTGAAGAATCCCGATACTTGCAATACCTGGTTCTCTACTTTATTCTTATACTTATAACTTCTCAAAATTCGGACCCTGTGTTTCTACGAAACACTTGTCTAAAAACTAGAGAAGGTATAAGTAAACTGAATATAGTACGAGGACTAACCCCTCTGTCCTAATGGACACTGGATAATATACAATACTTATGTATAAGTCCCTTGAGTCGAATGACTCATTTACTGTGTGTCGTAAGTTGAAAACTGAACTTATGGTTAAGAAGAATTACACCGCTGTTCAATGCTCCTTACCTAACCATCCACTGATATAGGTAAATGTCATCGACATAACTTCAAAAGGTATATCTCACTCTATAAAAATAAACGTACAGATATATTAATTTGAAATTGGTGCACAACAACGGATATTCAAAACCAAATATTTGCCTACCGGCAAACAGCCCAGGTGATTTCCTCAAATATCACCGATTACAACGAATCCCGATATAATGAGGATGATCACCCAATTCCCAATAACTTACTCCCACTCACCATCTGTAAAACCATACAGATGTGAGAATCATACCTGGTAAATACATACCCTGGAGTAAGTGTCTAATCGGGAAATCAGTTTTCCATTAACAGTACACAGTGAAACTGAAACATTGAAATGTTTCGTTGTGGTATCCTGGTATTCCTAGTAATGCCTCTTCCATTATCCAGATTCACAACTATAACCGTATAATTCTTTGCCACCTCTCCAAATCCCTTTATATGTCTTTAGTCATTACCTTCTGTACACCCCTTTAGGCCAAATGGTTTTCTACCTTCCCTATCGTTCGGCACCAGCCTATGGTTTGGAAGAAGACTATCCAAAAAGCATAAAGGGTGTACTGTCCTAATCCTAGGAGCACTCACAACACGAGAGAAGGTGAAGATAAAAGTCACCTGAATGTACTTTATTCCTATTTCTCCTGAACCAGGATCCATCCCCGAACTGGAACAAGTTCCTTTCGAGTTCGTATATAACCATACGATGGATTATCCAATAAACTGGGATCTTCGTAGTAATACGGAGTTTCCTGGAGAAATACAAAGGTGATTTAGGATTGGCGAAGAAATACTTGGTTTGGTCGTGAATAGTAGTCGCACTTTACTTTGCCCTCTTACTAATCCCTTGCTTTGTCTTAACTTAATACCTTATGTACACCGTTTTGGCTAACTGGTTTTCTTCATTCCCTACCGGTCGGCACCAGCCTATGGTTTGGAAGAAGACTATCCAATTTGCGTAATAGGTGTACTACTCCTAAACCAAGGAGTACTCGCAACCTGAGAGAAGGTGAAAAGAAAAGACAACTGAATAGTCCTATCCGTTTTCTCCAGAACTAGAAACCATCCTCGAAGTCCTTCGAGTTCGTATATAACCATACGATTGTTTTGTCCAATTGAAGTGGACGTTCGTAATAATACGGGATGTCCCGGAGAAAAGGGTAAAAGCAGGAGTGGCAAAGAGGTTTGCAACTCTGGCAATCCAAGAGCCAGTGTTAAAGAAAATTCGGTTAACTTAGTCACTGAGTCAGAGTCTTAGGGTCGGGTCAATGGCCGCTGCCAAAGAGAGAGAGAAAAGAAACACTCAGCGTGCACTCTAACCTAGATAAGAATGGTTATCACTTTGTCTAATCAGGAAACCTCCCACTGTAACCTCAAATTCTTCTCCAAACCTGAAAGAAGAATTAGTCGGGATCACCCCAGGAGTAAACCAACTCATCAGTGGGAATCGGGATCCAACTATCATCGCATGACAACGTGACGGAATCCACTCACGTCACCACACTCCAGAAGGTATGCGCATGCCTGGCAAGTTTCAGTTTGTTTAGAAACTCCCGAAGTCGGTTTTTACCCCTAGGACCCAAGTGACCTTGACAATGCCAACAAATCAAAGAGTCCTAGTCAAGTTCTACCCGTCATTATCTTGATTGCGTTAAACCCACCCGTACGCGTCCTTTACAATGCCAACAAGACCGTACGACTGTCCTAACCAATCCACTTATCCATGTGACAGAAAAGCATTACATAGCTACCGAACACTACGCCTCGGCAATGCACGACAAACGCAGCACGAATACTAGGTAATACTAATCTGAAATGACGGAGGGCTACGGCTCGTTTTTGGCGAAAAACCTTTAACGTAATGAACTTGATATCGTTGAAGGAACTGGATAACTTTTTATAAAAATATAGTGACGAAAACCTTTGCTAAAGAGGTCACTCCCGGTGAAGGGATCTCGGCTCTTTCCTCGTAGAATGAGGTGCAGGATACTCCAACTGAATACCACGATGCAAAGCAAAAGTAATCGGCTATAGTGAAGTTATTACACTGACGCAAACTTCTGTCCAAGGGGTCACTCCCAGTGAAGGGATCTCGGCCCTTGCCTCGTCGACTGAGGAGCAGGATATTCCAACTGAATACCACGATGCAAAACAAAAGTGAACGTCCTTGCAATAACAGCTTTTTGAAAAATTGTTCCAACAACATCAGAATAGGTTTGTTTATCTTGCATTGATCCGAATCAACGCAGTCCCATCAATTAATCACACCATAAAGAACCAAAATAATATGACGTACGTATATGCCATCCACATTCGCCACTGGGTCCCGTCATTACTCGTTAGGTTAGCTAACTAACGACAGAGCGGGGACTGGACTAGCGCGGATGTAAAACATATACAACATCTACTAATATATATACCAATATATTATATTTCGCTCAAGGCGTGATAAGAATGCAACATCACAGAAATGTACAGCATCACAGAACAATACAGATATCAGGGATCCCCGGTGTCACGACCCAAGGTTTGGCCCGTGACCGGCCCTTAACCACGTAACGTCTACAGGCGTAACGCGCTAAGTAAGCCGAAAACCCAGAAATCTAAAACCCTTTTTAAGAATAAGTAAAGAAACTGTTTGAAAGAAGTGAAGAAAACATGTTTGAAATCAAGGTTTTTAAATAACTAAGCCGAATATGCAATTTGAAACAGTACAGTCTTTTCTAAAAATTTCGGCAGAGTTTCTTTTGTAAAACTGGCCCCGAATGGGGTACAACAAGAATGACAATATATATATGCAATGATAAAGGCATCCCCAAGCGGGAGCTAGCTCTTCGTCAATAGACGGTCACAACCACACATGCAACAATAATATACAACGCCAAGTGGCGAGGATCAAACCCAAAAGAAAGCTCAAAGCAACAAGAAACCGCAATACTACTAAGCGCGACTCTAAGGTCGAATAATACATCACTAAAGTCTAGGTCTGAAACAATATACAAGTTTTGGTTGATGGAAATTCTAGATACAATGAATAAAATAAATACTAGGGTGGTTCTTGATGCGAAAGAATCCACCTACCAAAAGCAAGCCACCCGCAAGAAAGTAGTGTGCCAGAAATGCCGCAATAAAACCTGTACGGCAGAACCTGCAAGAACTGTGGCACAACGGGGGTGAGTTGCCAACTCGTGAATAGAAACATCTACAAGCAGAAACCGAATGCAAGACATAAACCTAAGTCAACAATCAGTAATATAATCCACAAGAGTACATCTGAGTGTGATAAGGTGGCAAGGTAACATCTAAATATGTATGTGGTGCCAAGTACTCAGGTAATAACATGTCATCAGTATAAGGTATGTCTGCAAGAAGTAAATATGATGCAGTATCAATGATATCAATACACATATATTAGCGTCCCATACCACTAATATTGGTGTAAGGGTATATATAACAGCGCCCTCATACCATGTTATATATACAAATGAGGTATGATCAGTGTAAATCCAGTCTGTATATGATCCATATCTGTATATGATCTATGTCTGTATATGATCCATATCTGTCTATGATCTACGTCTGTATATACGTGGAACCCGTCCACCCGTCACCCAATGACAATAAGCATCATGTATGCAATATGAGGATACAAACAAAATCATGGTAAAACATCATGAAACCCGTGCCAAGCATCGACACGTAAATCCTCATCCAAATGGAGCTCCGTCTGCGGTATCGGCCCTCGGCCCCGGCAGTACGGGTCAGCCAATATCCATCTCTCAACTCCGGTCGGAATCCTCCAGATATCCGCCGAGCTCAAATACAATCACCTGTATGTAGTAGTCCCTATGCCGGGCTCACCGTCTATCACACAGCGAAACCGTTCTCGCCCCGGGGTACCATACCGGGTCCACCATGTACCCGTAATCGGCCTCAACCGCCTCCTCGATTCGAGTTTTTATATATATCACTCTAGCACCGAGAAAACACATGGTGGACGCACCGAAATATCATATCAAGGGAACCGGGTTTTTAAATGATTACATATTTGAAATAGCCACGGTTCCCAAATCCAGAAATCACATATAATCCAAACCAAAATTTAAGTCACTAATCTGATATGATATGTGCGTCAAACATAAATATCATGTCAAGTCACATATAGATGAGCTATAGTATAATGATCAGGTGTGATATAAGAATCAAATGTGAGTATCAAGTCATGTCACATATAAATGAGCTATAATATAATGATCAGGTGTGATATAAGCATCAAATGTGAGTATCAAGTCACGTCACATATAAATGAGCTATAATATAATGATCAGGTGTGATATAAGCATCAAATGTGAGTATCAAGTCACGTCACATATAAATGAGCTATAATATAATGATCAGGTGTGATATAAGCATCAAATGTGAGTATCAAGTCACGTCACATATAAATGAGCTATAATATAATGATCAGGTGTGACATAAGCATCAAATGTGAGTATCAAGTCACGTCACATATAAATGAGCTATAATATAATGATCAGGTGTGACATATGTATCAGGTATGAATATCAAGTCAAAATCATATATGTTTGTGTACAGGTCTATGTGTACAATATGCCATGCGGAAATCATACCATGAATGCAGCAGTACTACAATGTAGTGGCATAGCAATTATCGATGATGAAGTGTGTGAGCCGGCAATCAGTGTACGTGGAACATACGCATCATCGATAATGGTGCTGGTGTCCTAACAGCATGATGGCAATATAACAATAAGCACAAGTAATGCCATGCAAATAGTATGAACAGGTGCAATCGAATAATCAACGCAATAGTGAAGAAACTAACTCAAAAGCTATATCATGCAACTTTGCCTTTTGAAATAAGACGAATCGGGGTCCTTGGTAAAACAAGGGCTACGGTGTTTAGAAAATAGACTCTACACATTTGAAAATATCCGTAGAATCCCCTTTTTCCTAACTTGCAATATTCCCGATTCGTTAGTTTTGAAATAGGTATGACTCTGGTCTAATCTAACATCTACTATGTAACTACTGATCTAAGTATCATGCAAGTATGGAGGGGTATGGAAACCGCCTAAATCTGAGTCGATACATATGTAAAGGTATATAGTCGGTGATATCGCCTCAATGTCGTATCATAAGATATCCTCGAGTTATGAGTGCGGATCTATCATCAATATCGGCTCGTACGGTAATCATCGTACGGCATCCCAATAGCTGGGTACGGGTCAACATCTCACTATTTCATCACATAACAGGTATCACTATCATCAGATCACATAGTCTGGGGTACTATTCTATGTCTAGCACCAAACGATACCATCAGTGAAGTATGCATGCGGGAGTAAACACATATCCCAAGCCCGCAAGAAATCACAAGTCATATCCCACATGTGCATCATAACATATCACCTATCTCACGTCATCAAGCCCACATCATCGACTCATCCCCAAAGTCATCCCATATCATCAAACACCGTGTAAGTACAAGTAATATTCAAGGGTGTGTGTAGGTGTAATTCTACCCTAGGGTTCGCGACTATGAGCTACACTAGTCACTTCTACCCTACACTATCCATAATACTCCTATCACAAAGCTACAACACACTATAACTATCATATAACCACTATATAGTATACTAACTACGGACTGCGGGGGTGCTATACGCCATCCACCCGACTTCCCCCTGTAGATATAATCTACTCACCTTGCATCATCATTTGCGGACGTCACCATGCATTTGCTCGTCGTCCCGAAGTCTTCATGGGTACCAACACATCAACATATCGTGTATGCGCATTAAAACCAAATCCAAGCTAAAACGGCGCATGAAATCCAAAATGATACGATAAAGGGGCCTATAGGTGAGAACCCATGGGACGCCTTCAAAACCATCAATAAATCCTCTATATCGTCGTATAAACGCCAAATAGTCGAGGTAAAACGAAACACACCAATGCAGAAATGAAAATACGGAATACGGAAACTAAAGTCCAAAACAGCAACTCATGAAATATGTCCCAGATTTTACCCTAGATCACTTTATACAAATCTATATATACCAGGGGCCTAAACTAACAATGTAGGAGCTATAGAACCAACACGACCCAAAATGGTGGGACCCAGGCCGCAATTGGCGGCAAAAATGGGAAAATTGGCGGCCGGGAAATGGAGTTGGGGGCTAGGGTCTTGGGGTTAGCTTCCTGGGTGCCTGCACATCTCACTGTCCATTCAATATCATTTTAGGAGTCTCGGGGTGATAGCAGATTCAAGTTAACCTGCACAGATTACACAATTTCCCCGATATCGGTTTCTAAAATCCGTATTCTGTGGTTAAGCCTCAGGTTTTGGGTTCCAATTTATACACTAGGGTGATGGTATAACCTCTACTGACCTCAATTTCCCAATACAACACAAGTTTCCTCAAACCCTAACTTGATTATCACCAAGTCCATAATATCACACAATATCGATATAATCTTAACTTGGGGTTAAAGGAAATGCTACAATTGAGCTAAGGGTTCAGAATTTACCTCACTTGGCAACTCAAGAACTTTCTTGAGTTGCCCTCTAGTGGCCAAATCCATGCTTTCTTGGTCCATCTTGTAGATCTCGAGCTTGTGCATCATTTTAATGAAATGAGTGTGAGGTTTTGAGATAGATTTTGAGATGAAGTGAGAGGGTTTTTTGGAGGGGAAAAATGGGCAGTAGCAGCAGCAGCAGCAGCATAAGGATGAGGGAGAGAAATGAGGAGGAAAACCAAGGGAATGGCTAAGTCAAAAGTGCACCCATACCTCTCTCACCAACCCCATTCTCATTTTCTTTTCTTTTCTTTTTCTTTTAAACCATAATCCTTCTCACAAGAATAGTGGTTCCCCAAATATCATGAAAGGAAATGCATAAGTGTGAGAAAAAGTGATATGTGCAGGTTTTGCACAAAATTGCCAAAAAACCCGATTAGCGATTTTAATCGCGATTAGCACTAAATTAGTGTCAAACTAATCACAAAAACTTAAAAATGTCATAATTCTCTAATTTACCCTATTTTAGAATTTTCCAAAATTTTTCATAATTTTTCTAACATTTTTCCTATTTATTTGCATTTAATTATAGATTTAATATTAAAATAATCAATAAAATAATATTAAATTATAAAAATTCCTAAAATTAATATTTTATACTTTTTAAAATGTTACAATCTACCACCCTTAAAGAAATTCGGTCCCCGAATTTAAATTTAAACCCCCACTACTAAAACAATTTCAGTAATAATCCATTTGTCGGGGCTCCGAAAACATCAACACATAGAGAATATCATAAAAAAATGTACTACTCTACTAGCAATCAATCCCCAAAATGCATATATAAGAATATCCTATGCGTCTGGTGCGCAAGGAATCAAAATCCATATATGTGTCAAACAGGTGTAGAAAACTACATCTAGGTGCAACGGGTGTGCACGAAACATCTGCCGTAGGCAACGTATGTGCCTGACAGCAAAATCAGGTGCATATGAAATGCACGAAGAATTTCGATTTAGTGCATCTGGCGTGCACCAAATTCGTATATCAAAACTCTAAAGATGTATGAAAACTACGCTGGAAGTGCAAATCAAATCACTGAATACGATAGGCATGAAATCTCAATCAATATCTCAAATGTAATAACTTAGCGCAAAATATATAAATATCCAGTGGGTGCATGAAACCAATATCATGAAACTCAGTCATCTAAACTAAATCATGTAAACAGAACGCCCAAAATACCGAAATCCAAAGTGACGGATACGTGATAATCGAATCACAAAATCACAAATCATAAATACCGTCGTCGGTAGTTCCTCCTTCGAGGTCGAGAAGGAGTCAGTGCATCCACTGCTAGCAGCGCAGGATATCTACTTGCTTCTTGCTCGCGGTCTGGCGTCCTCTGACTCTGGGTCCTTATCTTCTCTGCGGATTTCCTATATCGCAGTCAATCGGCTCATCGGCCCTGTCAGGTGTGCTAACGGGGACGATTCCGTTCTGGCACTTCTCTGGTCACCTCTCGGTCAATCCTCATGACCATTCGTAAGGCAGCACATCACTGGCGTCGGCCTCCGGCTCTCTGAATGCACGTCACACATCTGATCCTGGGTGTAAACATCATTGCAGCAATGTCCTGGAAGGAATCCTGCTCAAGGTCTCTTCCAATCATGCCTATGCCGATCTGCACAGAGGCTGGCTTTCCTGCACAACCTCTTCACACTCGAGAGACATCTGTGTCCTCAGCACAACGTTTTCTCAGAAACTGGTCACATCCTAACGTCTCTGTAAGCATATCAGGTCTCTAGTCTCGACGGGAAGCATTGACAGCTCGTCAGTGTCTCACACGAACCTCTGGTTCCACTTGTCTCCATCGTCGTCCACTATGACGTCACGCCAAGCTACTATGCACTGCACTGTTCTCGGCCACGGCCAATCTGAAGTCTCTCGCACGTACTCGAAATCACGTACTCTGTAGCTTCACCATTCTGTAGAAGATGTCAGGCCGAACAGATCCTCGGGAACACGTCCCAACCATCGGAAGGATACTCGTCACTCGTCCGCCCTTAATCAATTAGCAACGCATCTGGGTAAGTTCCTTTATCCGAACCTGGTCAACTACCTCGTCGACAATGCCGAACTCTGTCCTGCTGGGTGCGCGCAATACGACCACTCCTGGTCTAGGTCTTCTCGTATCGTACTCCAGAAAGTCCTGTCGCGGTTCCTTTCTCAAATCTCAATCCTGCAGAAAGCCCGGAAGTCATCATCCAATGCTGAAGCTAAAGCTTATCTCGGAACGACTGCATACCTATCGCGCTTCTTTCTGGAAGATATGTCCATATGCCACGCCACTGGGTGCGTATAACATCTCTGATGTCAGCGGAGTGGGACGTCATCTCGTCGAAACCTCGTACGAACTCTCTACTCCACATTGCTCAATGTCGACTGATTCGGACCTAACTCATCGTGGTTACACGAACTGCGCTCCGACGGTTACGCTCGCATCTGGAGTCTCCCAAGCAGTGTCCCATCACGATATCCGAAAGATGTCGAACCATCCGATCGACTCGTCAGATCCTCAAAATCCCCCAAGAACTCACATCTCGGGTACAGTTTAATAGTATCGAGTACATGCCACAGCGTCGGTGGTCCAGCCGTAGAAGGGCAAACCCAAGCCTCACTAATGGTGCCGCGGAACTGCCGCAAACCCGAAGGTTCAAAGGCTTTCACACGGTCATTAAGTCGAGTTACGGTTTCATTCTTCTAGAGGGTCCATAGAATCGCCTGCATGTCTTTCCGTATACTTTAAACTTGGAAAATGGGCTCCTGACATTCGATCGTCTCTATCGACTCTCAACGAACATGCGTGAAGTCGTCTCTAGCTGGAAACAATCTATCTGATGACCTCGCATCGGTAACGAACGAACCACATGTCCTAGTCATTCATCCTCAGGTGACTAGCGACTCGCTATCATCTCTCTGAGTATATGCTCACGCTGCAACAGCTCCAATCATCTGGGCGACATCTCATCATTTGCAGCAACAACTGGTTCATACGCCTGTACGCCGAACAATGCCTCAATCCTCCAGGAAGGGCAATACATAGGCGGTCATCTCTGAATCGGTCTGCTCTAGATCTGAGTAAGATTTTCCACACTGGAATTCTTCAACTCAACTGGGCCCGCTCTGGCGCAAAATCGGACGAATCACCTTCGTCTCTCAAATCGGTTAGACTAGCTATCATCTGTCGCATATCTGCCTGAAAGCTCCGGCAATCTCAGCTCGTAAGCTCCGAAAGCGACATCCTGTCAATCTCAGCAACAGCTGGGCCATCTGTCTGCACGGTAGGCGACATCACAATCTCTGAGGTATGTTGTATATCAACAGTCCTCTCACAACAGGCAGCTCTAACAATGGCCCGATCATCCGGTGCAAATCCAAGCACTCGCCTCCACTAGAGGTCACAATCACCAATACTAACTCGAGACGTTCCTATGTCACCAGAAAACACAATGGTCGGCCCTCGTACCAAACGAGCTCACACCGGCCGTAACCCTAGCAGCAGCCCAAACTGCGCTCAAACACGGTGACAGGAACCTCGATCGAGTATCAAAAGAGCACATCAATAGCAAGAAAGGAAACAACGGATCCAAAATGGATACATGATCATAGAAAGGAACAACATCAATGATGATATGATCATGAACTAATAGAATCGGGGATCTCAAATGGATGTATAATCCTGGATATAAAGAGAATCACTGATCTCGAAGAATATGCACATCCTAAGGTTCCTTAAGCGGAGTGGCGTGTCGTAAGTATGCCGCGGAACATACCAACGGTACGTCACTCTACTTTAGTCACCTATTCCATCAACCAAGGGTCATCCTACGCGAAGAAAGTTCGGGTCTAATACCCCCTCGACCAAGTCTAAGTTCCGTAAGGTCAAGCCTAAGTTCCGTATATATATAAACGCCCTAGGCTCCACATAGTCAAACTTAGACTCGAACCAAGGTCAACCTAGCGCTCTGATACCAACTTTGTCACGACCCAAGGTTTGGCCCGTGACCGGCACTTAACCACGTAACGTCTACAGGCGTAACGCAACTATGTAAGCCGAAAACCCAGAAATCTAAAACTCTTTTTAAGAATAAGTAAAGAAACTGTTTTAAAGAAGTGAAGAAAACAAGTTTGAAATCAAGGTTTTTAAATAACTAAGCCGAATATGCAATTTGAAACAGTACAGTCTTTTCTAAAAATTTCGGCAGAGTTTCTTTTGTAAAACTGGCCCCGAATGGGGTACAGCAAGAATGACAATATATATATGCAATGATAAAGGCATCCCCAAGCGGGAGCTAGCTCTTCGTCAATAGACGGTCACAACCACACATGCAACAATAATATACAACGCCAAGTGGCGAGGATCAAACCCAAAAGAAAGCTCAAAGCAACAAGAAACCGCAATACTACTAAGCGCGACTCTAAGGTCGAATAATACATCACTAAGTCTAGGTCTGAAACAATATACAAGTTTTGGTTGATGGAAATTCTAGATACAATGAATAAAATAAATACAAGGGTGGTTCTTGATGTGAAAGAATCCACCTACCAAAAGCAAGCCACCCGCAAGAAAGTAGTGTGCCAGAAATGCCGCAATAAAACCTGTACGGCAGAACCTGCAAGAACTGTGGCACAACGGGGGTGAGTTTCCAACTCATGAATAGAAGCATCTACAAGCAGAAACCGAATGCAAGACATAAACCTAAGTCAACAATCAGTAATATAATCCACAAGAGTACATCTGAGTGTGATAAGGTGGCAAGGTAACATCTAAATATGTATGTGGTGCCAAGTACTCAGGTAATAACATATCATCAGTATAAAGTATGTCTGCAAGAAGTAAATATGATGCAGTATCAATGATATCAATACACATATATTAGCGTCCCATACCACTAATATTTGTGTAAGGGTATATAACAGCGCCCTCATACCCTGTTATATATACAAATGAGGTATGATCAGTATAAATCCAGTATGTATATGATCCATATCTGTATATGATCTATGTCTGTATATGATCCATATCTGTCTATGATCTACGTCTGTATATACGTGGAACCCGTCCACCCGTCACCCAATGACATTAAGCATCATGTATGCAATATGAGGATACAAACAAAATCATGGTAAAACATCATGAAACCCGTGCCAAGCTGTTAGTGTATATGCCCTAGAGGCCATTACTGTATCATACTAGTTTGTATATTACTTAATGGATGCTTGGGATATTCACCTCGTATATACAATCTTGCTCAAAATAGTAGTATGCTACTTGGTTTGTCTCTACTTCAATGTGTACTTGTGTTTATTTTACTATATCACTTATACGCATTAGTGGAGCCCTTAGGATCTTTGCTTGATTACCAGCGTTGTGATGGCAGTCACACTAGTGGGGGCTAGGTAATCTATAAGCACATCCTTATACAGGTCCCTAGTCGCAGGACTATCGAGACAGGGCATCGATACTTCGGAGTAGACTAGCGTATGCGCTTCTCATCCCAGTGTGGGAGATGGTCTGTCCCACAGCCATCAGTACGTCGTACTGGAGATAGTATACGGGTGCTCGTTGGGTTACGAGTACACTGGACAGGACTCGTCGGGAACTGACAGGTTGGTATCATACCTATCGTCAGTCATCAGTTCCCAGGTGACATGAGTACAGCTTAGTCCGCTGACTTGACACTGGCACTTCGCCTCGAGTGTGTTCCCACTGCACTTTGATCACTACCCTACCACGGCTCAAAGGAGTCGTGCAAACAGGTGGTGGTTGGGTGCAGTCCCGAAGCACTTGGAGGCAGTGACGGTTAGACAGGATTCGTCTCTCCCGGTATTGGGGGTTGACATCGCGCTGTGTCTAGGAGAGCCATTACACGAGTAGTCCCTGGCCAGGGCAAACGAGATATACTGGTAGGTTTCCAGTGTTATCTCAGGGTGTTTTGGGCTTCGCTCCGGCACGACTTGTACCGCTATTGGGGGACTGACGTTTACCGCCCCCTAGGCCCGCCATGCGATGTATCAGACGAACAGACCGGACTGTACGGAGACTGTCACATTCAGACTCAGTAGGAGTACCGATGGGGTTTCACCTCGTCAGCCTTCTTGTCGACATCTACCTGGGGACCGTTACGCACAGCTAGTGCCGCTTGCGGTCTGTGGTTAAACCCACTGCCAGCGTAGTGTCGAGTCTTTAGAGTCCCACACAGAGGGTATTCGCCTATGGGCAAAACAGAGTAGAGGTCGCATGGTTTTGCGACAGGGTTCGTTCTCATCCGCGCACTTGTGCACGTTTGGAGTCCGGACAGATATTGCTAGCGGGCTCTGTTTTAAGCCGGATACTGGTATATGATTTGGGGTTGCTTTTATCTCTCAGTATTCTTGTTCCTCGGAACAAGAATGCAGGTGTGTATGCACAGTTATTTGAGGAGGAGGAAGATGACTTTAATTAGGGTTTCGGAACGGGTGCGTATGCACAGTTGACAGTCGTCTTTTTCCAAACCCTAATGGATTTGTATTATATCATTTAATAATATATAATAAAATGAAATTGTGTCATGGTTAGTTTTTGTTGACTTGTTGACCATGGTTGACTTGTTGACCATGGTTGAACTTTTGACCATTATCATTACAAGAGAAAGATGCTCTTGATTCTTGCATTTTCATTTAATGCTTGTAATGATATTAGTCATTCTAAAACTTTCCATCAACCTTTTCATTTTGATTATTATTATTTGATAATTCATTTTCTTTTTGCATTATGGTTGCAAGAAAGAAAAGGAGAGCTCATTCTATCATATTCACTCTCTCTCTTCATTCTCATCTTCTTCTTCCTCTAGCCAAGAGAAACCTTCTCATGTGTTGAGAATCCTTCTCTTGAAAAACAAAAGCAACCCCTAGACACTCTCTACTCACTCTAGGATCAAGGGTCTAGCAAGCCGGCGATTCTAGTTCACTCCAAGTACGAGAAAGAGCCTAAAGGTTGAGCCTTCGAGGTGGATCCATCTTCGACGGAAGAAGGCGACAAAGGAGAACCATCAACCTCTACAAAGTTTGAAGACGAAGGAGTTCAAGTTTAGGTATAACCATCTTCATCCGAGTAGCTAAATCTCTTTAGCATGTTTACTAGTTTTAGTTTAGACAACGATCCCGACCTTGTTTAGTCCATGTTGCCTCTTGCGATAAAAATTTGTTTTTTTATACCGTTTCCGCCTCCCCGTAAGAACCGGGGGTCGCAATATGGACTTACAGTGGTATCAGAGCCTAACTAAACTTAAACTAGCTTGGTAGTGAAGTGTAACGAAGTTCGGAACCGTAAAAAACCCAAAAACCATACTTTTTCAAAACCTGAGTTTCTGTTGAAATTTTTTGGCTCAAAATGAAAAACTTTATACTTGTAAAATCGTCTCAGGGTTTTCTAAGAACACCCATGAAAAACGATCCGCTGTTGAGCTCAAAGCGCCGCCCTTCCGCCGCACGAGGTAGGCTCGTGCCGCGCAACCGCCGCGCTTTGTCGTCTTCTGTGCGTCGTTTTTCATGCAGAGTGTGTAGGTGTTGGTTTTGGGATTTTTGAAATATATTATATGTGCCCAGATTTTCCAGAAAAGAAATTTCCTTTTGGGGTCCTATAATTCCGTATTTTTTCCGAACTTCACTGCACTTTGACTATGATGGTTATATCTGTGATGCTTGCATGTATTGAACGTCGGCTAATCGCTATAAGACGATTAGTCGGGGTTATACATGATCTGTAATGTGCTGGAATGTGTATATGAATGTGTTGGACTGTCGCGGGTGAATAGCCAGGATGGATGTGAGATGAGCTTTTGTTTTTCTTTCATTCATTGTAAATGTAAATTGATGTAATAATATTATTTGTTTGGCCGCACAACCGGGTCGGGGTTGTAGCCGTCATTGTATAATTCTTTTTACTGTTTTTGCTCCTAGGATAGACCCATGGAGGGGTGCACAAACTACCGGGTATGCCGAAGTGTCGAGTGGCCTACTCATGGAGATGAGGGAGGTTGCTACGCTTCGGGTACTTGGCGGGTAGTTTGCCGCACCCGTAGGGGTCTTGGGTGGGGTATTTGGCTATTCACCGCGACCGTGTTATCCGCTTTTCGTTTCAGGCTCGAAAGGATTGCGGATTGCTAGTATATCCAATGCATTCATCTGTGATCTGTAATGTCTACTATTGCTGTATCTATAACTATTTAGGCGTTGCTTATGTTTTACAGACGCGCTAGCCCAGCCCCCGCTCTGTCGTTAGTTAAGTAACCTAACGGGTAATGACGGGGCCCAGTGGCGAATGCGAATGGCATAAGCGTACGTCATATTTTGGTTGTTTTCTGCAATGGTAGGATTAAATGATAGGACGCATTAAAAGTACTAATGCAAGAATATCACGCATTAAAAGAACTAATGCAAGATAATAAACCAAGTTAAAGTCGTTGGAACACTTTCGAAAAACCACTCGGTTCTTTTCAAAACTAACTTTTAAAATGCGGAGCTTGAGCCACTCCATTTAAAAGCTATCTCGTTCCATCGACCAAATCAAGTTCACTACGTTCACGGTTTTGCCAAAACCATCCGTAGCCCTCCATCATTTCAGTTAAATATTCGGTAGTATTCAAGCTATGTATTTTGACCTCACGCCAAGGCATAGTGATTGGTAGCTGCCGGATATTTATCTGTTGCATAGATAGAATGCGTTGGTTTGAAACAGTCGTACTACCATTTTGGCCTACGTCACGGGTATGTACGGGTGGATTCAAATTAACCTGGATAATGATGGGACGAACTTGACATGTGACTTATGACATTTTGACCTCACGCCAAGGTCATAAGAGCATGGGGCAAAAATCCACATCGGGAGTTTCATAAGTACTGAAACTTGCTTGATTTGCATACCATTTGGAGTGTGATGATTCTGGTAGGATTCCTTCAGTTTCGTCACGCAATGATATTTGGATCCCGATCCTCCTGTGAGTATATGCTACTCCTCGGGAAATTTCTCACTTAACGATCAATGCTATAAACCTAGTAGGTGCCTAGAAAGGTGTTAGCGGGGCTACGCCCCCAGGGAAAAGAGGTTCTTTAATTAAGGAACTTCGCGAAAGCGTTGGAAAACCTCCCTCGAAGTACCGACACCGGCCTGGCTGAACGGTTAAGCAAGTATTGTACGGTGGGATTGATCCTGGCTAATTCTTCCTTTATGGTTTGAGGAGGGATTCGAGAAACAGTGGGAGCCATCCTGTTTAGACAAACTAAAAACCACTCTAAACTTGCAAGAGCATCATGCTGAGTGTTTCTTCTTCTCCCTCCTAATTGCAGCGACCAATCAACATGACTGGACTTAAGTTGCTCCTAGATAAAAACAAGCTGACAGGGCCAAACTACAAAGATTGGCTCAGGAATGTCAAGATAGCAATCACTTATGACAAGCTGGGGTATCTTCTTACCACCAAAGCTCCCCCTGTCCCTGGTCCAACTTCCAGCGTCGCGGATAAGGAAATCCGCAAGACTTGGGAGATTGATAGCGCGAAGGCCAAGTGCCTCCTGCTTGCCTCGATGGACAACGAACATCAGAGGAGGCACGAGAATATGGACATGGAGTCCATATTGCTTCATACAAAAGAACTGTATGGAGAGCAATCACGTATCGCAAGATACGAAGCGTCGAAAAAGTTTTTTTCGACAAGAATGGCCGTCGGATCATCAGTAGCCGAGCACGTGCTAAAGATGATCGGCTACATTGAGGAGCTCGCTGACCTAGGGATCACATTGGAGAGTGAGCTATATACGGATATAGTTCTCCAGTCCCTTCCTTCCACTTACGCCCAGTTTATAATGAACTTCAACCTACAAGAAAAGGAGGTTGAACTTTCAGAGCTCCTCAACCTGCTGAGGAGCGCAGAGGGCACCCTACAGAAAGGTAGGGAAACATCCACTTTGTTTGTAGGAGGATCATCTTCTTCTAGGTCCAAGGCGAAAGCCAAGGGAAAGAAGAAGAAAGCCCCCGCCAAACCAAGGGGCGGTGTTAGTAAAGTGGATACGAAGGGAAAAGGTAAAGCAACAAAGATAGCGGGGAAGCTTGTGGATAAGGAAGAATGCTTCTTTTGTCATAAGAAAGGACACTGGAAGAATGATTGCAGGGCCTGGAAGGCCAGAACACAGGAATTGAAGCAGGTTGCAGCTTCAGCTTCAGGTGTGTATGTTATTGAAAACTGTCTTTCAATAAACTCTACTTCCTGGGTATTGGATACCGGATCAGGATCTCATATCTGTAATTCTTTGCAGGCGTTGAGAAACCGTAGGGTTTTGAAGGCAGGTGACATGACCCTCAGAGTTGCGAACGGAGCTAGCATGGATGCTAAAGCCGTGGGGGACTATCACCTGGGAATGTCAGATGGACATGTTTTGGTTTTGCGTAATTGCTTTTTTGTACCCAACGCAACTTGTAATATCATTTCTGTATCTTTAGTTTCTAAAGAAGGTTATGAATTTGCGTTTGTAAGTAATGTTGTAAACATTCACCTTAATCAAGTTTTGATTGGGTCAGGTACTTTGAGTAATGGTATATACGTATTGAACCAACCACAGATTTTTAATGTCCAGAATACACACAAAAGAAAGTCTCCAGAAATAAATCAGACTTTCTTATGGCATTGTAGATTGGGTCACATCAATGAGAGAAGGTTGACGAAGTTACATACAGAAGGGTATTTGAATGCGTTCGAATATCAGTCGTATGCCACTTGTCAATCCTGTCTCAAGGGAAAGATGACAAAGACTCCGTTTACTAGACATGGAGTAAGAGCGAGCGAGCTCTTGGGACTCGTACACAGTGACGTGTGCGGTCCAATGTCTACACATGCCCGAAGCGGACATTCTTACTTCATTACTTTTACGGATGACTTCTCAAGGTACGGTTATATCTTCTTAATGAAACATAAGTCCGAGGCCTTTGGAAAATTCCAGGAGTATAAGAATGAAGTAGAGAAACAGACCGGCAAAAGTATTAAGATTCTAAGATCGGATCGAGGTGGAGAATACTTAAGTGCCGAGTTCCTGGACTATTTAAAAGAGAACGGAATTCTCTCTCAACTTACTCCTCCTTACACCCCGCAACATAACGGTGTATCGGAGAGACGGAACCGCACCCTATTGGATATGGTGCGGTCCATGATGAGTAACGCTGAGTTACCGCGATCATTCTGGGGGTATGCGCTAGAATCAGCTGCATACCTTTTGAACCGAGTTCCGACTAAGACTGTGCCTACCACCCCATATGAAATGTGGAGTGGGAAGAAACCATATCTTCAATATCTGAAGATCTAGGGATGTCCAGCTTTTGTCAAAAAGCAGCATGCGGACAAACTCGAGGCACGCTTAGTGCTGTGCAAGTTTGTGGGATACCCAAAGAACACCAGGGGGTATCTTTTCTACTACGCAGAGGAACAAAAAGTCCTTGTTTCTCGCAATGCCCACTTTCTAGAACACCAGTTCTTGGAAAAGGAAATTAGTGGGAGCGCAGTTGAACTGGAAGAAGTTCCAGAACCACAGACTGTTACTGAAAGCTTAGTGGAACCAGAGGGTTCAACAGAACAGGACATTCCTACGCCGCTCCGCAGGAGTAGTAGGCAGTCTCATCCGCCCGAGAGATACTGCGGTTTTCTCATAGACGGGGATAGAGAGGATTGCATCATAGATTATGATGAACCTACTAGCTTCCAGCAGGCCGTTCAGAGCGTTGTCTCAGTGAAATGGCTGGATGCAATGCGGACCGAAATGGAGTCCATGTACACCAACAAGGTATGGACGTTGGACATTG
Organism: Agapanthus africanus; assembly: GCA_030015575.1. NCBI lineage: Eukaryota > Viridiplantae > Streptophyta > Magnoliopsida > Asparagales > Amaryllidaceae > Agapanthus > Agapanthus africanus. The sequence goes on from JASDDO010000022.1 coordinate 347,930,314, forward strand.
CTCCAGACGGGGTAAAACCCGTAGGATGCAAGTGGATCTTCAAAAGGAAGATTGGTGTAGATGGACATATTGAGACCTATAAAGCTAGGCTGGTAGCAAAGGGTTTTCGTCAAAGACCTGGCTTGGACTATGACGAAACCTTCTCTCCAGTAGCCATGCTGAAATCCATTCGGATCCTTCTTGCCATCGCTGCCTTCCACGATTATGAGATCTGGCAAATGGACGTAAAGACAGCTTTTCTAAATGGAAATTTAGAGGAGTGTGTCTATATGGACCAGCCAGAGGGCTTCATTCAGAGTGGGAGCAGCGGAAAAGTGTGCAAGTTGCTTAAGTCCATCTATGGGCTAAAGCAGGCATCGCGGAGTTGGAACATCTGCTTTGATGAGACGGTCAAAGAATTTGGCTTTATCAAAAATCCAGATGAACCATGCATCTATAGTAGATTTGTAGCGAGAACTGTAGTATTCCTCGTTTTATACGTGGATGACATTCTCTTAATAGGAAATGACATTCCTATGCTACAATCTGTCAAGGGGTTCTTGTCACACAGGTTCTCCATGAAAGACCTAGGTGATGCCTCATACATCCTGGGGATCCGGATCCATCGTGATAGATCCAAGAGGATATTGGGACTTTCTCAGTCCAGGTACATCGACACCATAGTGAAGAGATTCAGTATGGAAGATTCCAAGCGCGGTAACCTACCGGCTTGTCACGGGATCACCCTCTCTAAAGAGATGTCTCCCAAGACTGATTTGGAGAGGGATCGCATGTCTATTATACCCTACGCTTCTGCGGTAGGCTCTATAATGTATGCGATGTTGTGTACCAGACCGGATGTAGCTTATGCACTGAGTGTGGTAAGCCGGTATCAGTCAAACCCTGGGGAGAAACACTGGATAGCGGTAAAGAACATTCTCAAGTACCTGAGAAGGACTAAGGAAATGTTCTTGGTGTATGGCGGAAAAGACCTCCAGATCGAGGCCTTTGCTGACTCCAGCTTCCAGAGTGACAAGGATGATTCCAAGTCCATGTCGGGCTTTGTCTTCACCCTCAATGGAGGGGCGGTGTGTTGGAAGAGTTCCAAACAGGAAACCGTTGCAGACTCGACAATGGAAGCGGAATACATCGCTGTATCTGATGCCGCAAAAGAAGCTGTCTGGATGAGGAAGTTCTTGAAAGAACTTCAGGTGGTTCCGTCCATTATTGATCCAATACCTCTGTATTGCGACAACAATGGGGCTATAGCTTTAGCGAAGGAACCCAGGTCCCATCAGAGATCCAGGCATATCTTGAGGCGGTATCACCTGATCAGGGAGATCGTGGATCGCAAGGAGATCGAGGTTCGGAGAGTTGCTTTAGAAGACAACACTGCAGATCCATTCACCAAGGCCCTGCCCCAGACTCAGTTCGAGCGGCTGATAGAGATGATAGGTCTTCGATACGCCAGTACATGGCCTTAGTGCAAGTGGGAGATTGTTAGTGTATATGCCCTAGAGGCCATTACTGTATCATACTAGTTTGTATATTACTTAATGGATGCTTGGGATATTCACCTTGTATATACAATCTTGCTCAAAATAGTAGTATGCTACTTGGTTTGTCTCTACTTCAATGTGTACTTGTGTTTATTTTACTATATCACTTATACGCATTAGTGGAGCCCTTAGGATCTTTGCTTGATTACCAGCGTTGTGATGGCAGTCACACTAGTGGGGGCTAGGTAATCTATAAGCACATCCTTATACAGGTCCCTAGTCGCAGGACTATCGAGACAGGGCATCGATACTCCGGAGTAGACTAGCGTATGCGCTTCTCATCCCAGTGTGGGAGATGGTCTGTCCCACAGCCATCAGTACGTCGTACTGGAGATAGTATACGGGTGCTCGTTGGGTTACGAGTACACTGGACAGGACTCGTCGGGAACTGACAGGTTGGTATCATACCTATCGTCAGTCATCAGTTCCCAGGTGACATGAGTACAGCTTAGTCCGCTGACTTGACACTGGCACTTCGCCTCGAGTGTGTTCCCACTGCACTTTGATCACTACCCTACCACGGCTCAAAGGAGTCGTACAAACAGGTGGTGGTTAGGTGCAGTCCCGAAGCACTTGGAGGCAGTGACGGATAGACAGGATTCGTCTCTCCCGGTATTGGGGGTTGACATCGCGCTGTGTCTAGGAGAGCCATTACACGAGTAGTCCCTGGCCAGGGCAAACGAGATATACTGGTAGGTTTCCAGTGTTATCTCAGGGTGTTTTGGGCTTCGCTCCGGCACGACTTGTACCGCTATTGGGGGACTGACATTTACCGCCCCCTAGGCCCGCCATGCGATGTATCAGACGAACAGACCGGACTGTACGGAGACTGTCACATTCAGACTCAGTAGGAGTACCGATGGGGTTTCACCTCGTCAGCCTTCTTGTCGACATCTACCTGGGGACCGTTACGCACAGCTAGTGCCGCTTGCGGTCTGTGGTTAAACCCACTGCCAGCGTAGTGTCGAGTCTTTAGAGTCCCACACAGAGGGTATTCGCCTATGGGCAAAACAGAGTAGAGGTCGCATGGTTTTGCGACAGGGTTCGTTCTCATCCGCGCACTTGTGCACGTTTGGAGTCCGGACAGATATTGCCAGCGGGCTCTGTTTTGAGCCGGATACTGGTATATGATTTGGGGTTGCTTTTATCTCTCAGTATTCTTGTTCCTCGGAACAAGAATGCAGGTGTGTATGCACAGTTATTTGAGAAGGAGGAAGATGACTTTCATTAGGGTTTCGGAACGGGTGCATATGCACAGTTGACTGTCGTCTTTTTCCAAACCCTAATGGATTTGTATTATATCATTTAATAATATATAATAAAATGAAATTGTGTCATGGTTAGTTTTTGTTGACTTGTTGACCATGGTTGACTTGTTGACCATGGTTGAACTTTTGACCATTATCATTACAAGAGAAAGATGCTCTTGATTCTTGCATTTTCATTTAATGCTTGTAATGATATTAGTCATTCTAAAACTTTCCATCAACCTTTTCATTTTGATTATTATTATTTGATAATTCATTTTCTTTTTGCATTATGGTTGCAAGAAAGAAAAGGAGAGCTCATTCTATCATATTCACTCTCTCTCTTCATTCTCATCTTCTTCTTCCTCTAGCCAAGAGAAACCTTCTCATGTGTTGAGAATCCTTCTCTTGAAAAACAAAAGCAACCCCTAGACACTCTCTACTCAATCTAGGATCAAGGGTCTAGCAAGCCGGCGATTCTAGTTCACTCCAAGTACGAGAAAGAGCCCAAAGGTCGAGCCTTCGAGGTGGATCCATCATCGACGGAAGAAGGCGACAAAGGAGAACCATCAAACTCTACAAAGTTTGAAGACGAAGGAGTTCAAGTTTAGGTATAACCATCTTCATCCGAGTAGCTAAATCTCTTTAGCAGGTTTACTAGTTTTAGTTTAGACAACGATCCCGACCTTGTTTAGTCCATGTTGCCTATTGCGATAAAAAATTTGTTTTTTTATACCTTTTCCGCCTCCCCGTAAGAACCGGGGGTCGCAATATGGACTTACACAAGCATCGACACGTAAATCTTCATCCAAATGGGGCTCCGTCTGCGGTATCGGCCCTCGGCCCTGGCAGTACGGGTCAGCCCATATCCATCTCTCAACTCCGGTCGGAATCCTCCAGATATCAGCCGAGCTCAAATACAATCACCGGTAGGTAGTAGTCCCTCTGCCGGGCTCACCGTCTATCACACAGCGAAAACGTTCTCGCCCCGGGGTACCATACCGGGTCCACCATGTACCCGTAATCGGCCTCAACCGCCTCCTCGATTCGGGTTTTTATATATATCACTCTAGCACCGAGAAAACACATGGTGGAGGCACCGAAATATCATATCAAGGGAACCGGGTTTTTAAATGATTACATATTTGAAATAGCCACGGTTCCCAAATCCAGAAATCACATATAATCTAAACCAAAATGTAAGTCACTAATCTGATATGATATGTGCGTCAAACATAAATATCATGTCAAGTCACATATAGATGAGCTATAGTATATTGATCAGGTGTGATATAAGCATCAAATGTGAGTATCAAGTCATGTCACATATAAATGAGCTATAATATAATGATCAGGTGTGATATAAGCATCAAATATGAGTATCAAGTCACGTCACATATAAATGAGCTATAATATAATGATCAGGTGTGATATAAGCATCAAATGTGACTATCAAGTCACGTCACATATAAATGAGCTATAATATAATGATCAGGTGTGATATAAGCATCAAATGTGAGTATCAAGTCACGTCACATATAAATGAGCTATAATATAATGATCAGGTGTGACATAAGCATCAAATGTGAGTATCAAGTCACGTCACATATAAATGAGCTATAATATAATGATCAGGTGTGACATATGTATCAGGTATGAATATCAAGTCAAAATCATATATGTTTGTGTATAGGTCTACGTGTACAATATGCCATGCGGAAATCATACCATGAATGTAGCAGTACTACAGTGTAGTGGCATAGCAATTATCGATGATGAAGTGTGTGAGCCGGCAATCAGTGTACGTGGAACATACGCATCATCGATAATGGTGCTGGTGTCCTAACAGCATGATGGCAATATGACAATAAGCACAAGTAATGCCATGCAAATAGTATGAACAGGTGCAATCGAATAATCAACGCAATAGTGAAGAAACTAACTCAAAAGCTATATCATGCAACCTTGCCTTTTGAAATAAGACGAATCGGGGTCCTTGGTAAAACAAGGGCTACGGTGTTTAGAAAATAGACTCTAGACATTTGAAAATATCCGTAGAATCCCCTTTTTCCTATCTTGCAATATTCCCGATTCGTTAGTTTTGAAATAGGTATGACTCTGGTCTAATCTAACATCTACTATGCAACTACTGATCTAAGTATCATGCAAGTCTGGAGGGGTATGAAAACCGCCTAAATCTGAGTCGATACATAGGTAAAGGTATATAGTCGGTGATCTCGCCTCAATGTCGTATCATAAGATATCCTCGAGTTATGAGTGCGGATCTATCATCAATATCGGCTCGTACGGTAATCATCGTACGGCATCCCAATAGCTGGGTACGGGTCAACATCTTACTATCTCATCACATAACAGGTATCACTATCATCAGATCACATAGTCTGGGGTACTACTCTATGTCTAGCACCAAACGATACCATCAGTGAAGTATACATGCGGGGGTAAACACATATCCCAAGCCCGCAAGAAATCACAAGTCATATTCCACATGTGCATCATAACATATCACCTATCTCACGTCATCAAGCCCACATCATCGACTCATCCCCAAAGTCATCCCATATCATCAAACACCGTGTAAGTACAAGTAATATGCAAGGGTGTGTGTAGGTGTAATTCTACCCTAGGGTTCGCGACTATGAGCTACACTAGTAACTTCTACCCTACACTATCCATAATACACCTATCACAAAGCTACAACACACTATAACTATCATATAACCACTATATAGTATACTAACTACGGACTGCGGGGGTGCTATACGCCATCCACCCGACTTCCCCCTGTAGATATAATCTACTCACCTTGCATCATCATTTGCGGACGTCACCATGCATTTGCTCGTCGTCCCGAAGTCTTCATGGGTACCTACACATCAACATATCGTGTATGCGCATTAAAACCAAATCCAAGCTAAAACGGCGCATGAAATCCAAAACGATACGATAAAGGGGCCTATAGGTGAGAACCCATGGCACGCCTTCAAAACCATCAATAAATCCTCTATATCGTCGTATAAACGCCAAATAGTCGAGGTAAAACGAAACACACCAATGCAGAAATGAAAATACGGAATACGGAAACTAATGTCCAAAGCAGCAACTCATGAAATATGTCCCAGATTTTACCCTAGATCACTTTATACAAATCTATATATACCAGGGGCCTAAACTAACAATGTAGGAGCTACAGAACCAACACGACCCAAAATGGTGGGACCCAGGCCGCAATTGGCGGCCAAAAGGGGAAAATTGGCGGCCGGGAAATGGAGTTGGGGGCTAGGGTCTTGGGGTTAGCTTCCTGGGTGCCTGCACATCTCACTGTCCACTCAATATCATTTTAGGAGTCTCGGGGTGATAGCAGATTCAAGTTAACCTGCACAGATTACACAATTTCCCCGATATCGGTTTCTAAAATCCTTATTCTGTGGTTAAGCCTCAGGTTTTGGGTTCCAATTTATACACTAGGGTGATGGTATAACCTCTACTGACCTCAATTTCCCAATACAACACAAGTTTCCTCAAACCCTAACTTGATTATCACCAAGTCCATAATATCACACAATATCGATATAATCTTAACTTGGGGTTAAAGGAAATGCTACAATTGAGCTAAGGGTTCAGAATTTACCTCACTCGGCAACTCAAGAACTTTCTTGAGTTGCCCTCTAGTGGCCAAATCCATGCTTTCTTGGTCCATCTTGTAGATCTCGAGCTTGTGCATCATTTTAATGAAATGAGTGTGAGGTTTTGAGATAGATTTTGAGATGAAGTGAGATGGTTTTGTGGAGGGGAAAAATGGGCAGTAGCAGCAGCAGCAGCAGCATAAGGATGAGGGAGAGAAATTAGGAGGAAAACCAAGGGAATGGCTAAGTCAAAAGTGCACCCATACCTCTCTCACCAACCCCATTCTCATTTTCTTTTCTTTTCTGTTTCTTTTAAACCATAATCCTTCTCACAAGAATAGTGGTTCCCCAAATATCATGAAAGGAAATGCATAAGTGTGAGAAAAAGTGATATGTGCAGGTTTTGCACAAAATTGCCAAAAAACCCGATTAGCGATTTTAATCGCGATTAGCACTAAATTAGTGTCAAACTAATCACAAAAACTTAAAAATGTCATAATTCTCTAATTTACCCTATTTTAGAATTTTCCAAAATTTTTCATAATTTTTCAAACATTTTTCCTATTTATTTGCATTTAATTATAGATTTAATATTAAAATAATCAATAAAATAATATTAAATTATAAAAATTCCCAAAATTAATATTTTATACTTTTTAAAATGTTACACCCGGGTTTCACAGAGCCGCTGCTGAAACCCGACGTTCCCCTGGTCGTGTGGATAGCCTGTGCAATGAAAACCTAGACCCCTACGGGCGCGGCAAGTCACCCGCCAAGACCTGAAGCGAGGCAGCCCCCTTCAGCCCCGTGAAAGGACCACCCAGCACTTAACGGAATCCGGTAACATGGGCACCCCTCCTGGGTCAACCTGTACCCCCTACAAGTGCGGCGAATGGCCCGCCAATTTTTATCCGTCTCAATGCCATGAGATGCGGGCTTGTTGCCCTCTCGAACCCGGCTATCCGTGCACCCCTCCGCGGGGTAATCCTAGTACAGAAAATAAAATATACATACAACGGGTACATCGACCGCAACCAGGTCGTGCCCCAAAAGAATAATACAAACAGGCAGTGACGGCAGTCCACATGTCGGACGCTCGCCCCGCAATATCAAATGTACATATAAAACAAAACTGTACTAACATTGCATCCAGGCTATCCCCCACGACCGATCCGCAACATCACAGCATAAACACAGAACATTAACGTGAAAATCACGTTCGCAAATCCGTCTAACCGGGCTATAGCAATTAGACAGGATTTACCGATCAAGTGATATTCACGGTCGCAGATATATTGTAAATACTGTGAAATAATGTGTTTAAAATATCCGATCGATCAAAAATTAACAAGTGGGCCCCCAAGCAATACTGTAGCACTCACAGAAATTCTGGGCCCAGACAAAGTATACCAAACCCCCTATTTTCAGCCCACAAGCCCACTGCAAAGAAACGATGACATGAACCCACATTCCTGCGGCGAAACCGCGGCCAAAGGGGGGTTATGGCCACGGTTCCGCGGTCGTACGGAGGGATCGGGTCATCAAATTTTTCCAGTGTTCGTAGAACTTTCAGTACATTAGTTTTCTACAACCTCAAAAATTTTTAAAGCCCGGAAAAAATCAACAGAAAACTGATGTGAAGAAAACGCGAATTTGGAATTTTTGTTCGATCAGAAAAGTAAAACACACTAGAACAAGCTAGACTAGGTTAATGGCGTGGCTCTGATACCATGTTGCACCACGGCAGCGCCCCGGCCGTCTTACCGAGGCCAAAATGCGGAATCAAAAATTTTCCTTACTTGGAAACTGGCGCTACCGCGGACAATAAAACCCGGATCGTTAACCATTAACCTATACTAGCTAACAAGAGATGGGAAGAGAAGTATACCGACTGATCCGAGTCCTCCGGTCTTCTTGTCATCGTCCCGATCTCCCGCGGAAACTCCGGTCGTCGCCTCCTTGCCGAAAGGGCACCACATCGTCTGTATCTTTTACGGGCTCCCACCTCAATACCGAGGCAACTCGGGCACGAAGCTGGCTAGTCGACGTGCCCAAGGTATGCCATAGATTGTAGTGTAGAAATGCTTGTCTCATTGGTGTATACGAAGTTGCCTTGATGGAGGAATCAATATGAACTTTGGAGAGGAGAAGGATTTTGTGAGCAAGCTAAAATGAGATCATGAAATTTCCCTCATACCAAAAATGAAAACCTCTCTCCTCCTCTCCAAGATGTGGCCGGCCTCTCTCCTCATGGAAATGGTGGAGGGAATGAAACATAATACAAAAGGGAGGTGAGTGTAGGAGAGCACAAGGGTGACCATAACATAAAGCAAGCTTCACATCAAAAGGTAATGATAACACTCAAATCAATTTCTAATCTCATCAAAGCCAAAAACCATCATGAAAAAGCAAAGATGGTTAACTTATCATAATGCCACAAGTGCAAGAAACCCCCTCCACAAATGTTATTTGCAAACTTGCAAATAACCCCCTCCATCGGAAAAGTCCGGTCGGGAAAGAACAAAGGAAAACCGGCCGGAACGGAATGCAAACTGGCAACTCCAGAAAACTGGTCACGTAATAAATTATAGGAAAACCCCGATACTGTGCATACACACCCGCATCTGTATTCCGACCGGATACAAATGCAAACAGACAAAATCTACACTGTACTATACTAGGATCCGACTTAAACCAACGCCGGCTAGTAATATTCGTCCGATCCTGATTCGTGCAATACCGCACGTATCTGATCGAACCCTGCCTTATAACCATACGGCCTCTAGTACAAACCGTCCAATCCTGATCCGTGCAATACCGCACGTATCTGATCGGACCCTGCCATATCTCCATACGGCCTCTACAGCGTTTCGCCCGAAACTTGAGTAACTGTAAGTGTGGTGGACTCTAAAGACTCGTCAATACTATGGCTGTGGATTTAACCACTAGCATGTCAGAGGTATAAGCCAATACGTGACGGGCCACCAGCTATTGACCAAAAGGGACGTCGATGAGCGAACTCATCCTGACACCCTACTGAGCCTGTCAGTGACAATATCCGTACAGTCCGGTCCGTTCGTCTATGAGTATCGCATGGCGGGCCTAGGGGGTTGGTAAAAGTCAGACCCCCAAAAGCGGTACAAGTCGTGTCGGAGCGTAGCCCAGAACACCCTGAGATACTACTGGAATACCTATCAGTAAATCTCCTGCCTCGGCCGAGGGCTTTGTGTAATGGCTCTCCTAGACACAGCGCGACCTCACCCCCAATACCGGGAGAGACGAACCCCTGCAGATCCGCTCACTGCCTCCATGTGGCTCGGGACTGTACCCAACTAAAACCTGTTTGCACGACTCCTTTGAGCCGTGGTAGTGTAGTAATCAAAGCACAGTGGGAACTCACACGAGACAAATGACGATCTCAGGTCGATGAACTAATCTGTACACATGTCACCAGGGAACTGCTATCTGACATCTGGTATAAGACCAACTAGCAGGTTCCCTGCGAGTCCTGTCCGGTGTACTCATAACCCAATAAGCACCTGTATACATCTTAGGTGAACCAACGGACACCAGTGGCTTGTGAGACCGGCCACCGCCCCTCGTCGGGGTCTCGACTGTATACACTAGTCTACTAATGGAGTATCGATGCCCAGTCTCGAAACTCCCACGACTAGGGACCTTTTAAGGATGTGCTTATTGACTACCAGCTCCCACGTATATGATCGCCATCATACTGCTGGTCGTCAAGCAAGAATCCTAGGGGCTCTATCAACGTGTAATAGCGACCTGTCCGGTCACCTAAAGCAGTACACGATGATAAAGAAAAACCAGATAGCATACTATCATCTCGAGTAAGACTGTCCTCCTGGGATAGGTCCTCCCTCAATCATTGCAATCACGTGCCTGTGATCCAATAATTGACTCTGGGGGCACTATCTCCAACAGATGCTGACAGGTACACGTATCTAATATGACCGAGTCGGTGAATCTATCAATTGGCATCTAGCTGTTAGTGTATATGCCCTAGAGGCCATTACTGTATCATACTAGTTTGTATATTACTTAATGGAAGCTTGGGTTATTCACCTTGTATTGACATTCTTGCTCAAAATTATAGTATGCAACTTGGTTTGTTTCTGCTTTAATGTGAGCATGTGTTTCTTTTAGCATATCGCCTTTACACATAAGTGGAGCCCTTAGGATCTTTGCTTGATTACCAGCGTTGTGATGGCAGTCGCACTCGTGGGGGCTGGGTAATCAATAAGCACATCCTTATGCAGGTCCCTAGTCGCAGGACTATCGAGACAGGGCATCGATACTCCGGAGTAGACTAGCGTATGCGCTTCTTATCCCAGCTTGGGAGACGATTTGTCCCACAGCCGTCAGTACATCGTACTTGAGATAGTATGTGGGTGCTCGTTAGGTTACGAGTACACTGGACAGGACTCATCGGGAACTGTTGGTTGGTATTATACCTATCGTCAGTTATCAGTTCCCAGGTGACATGGGTACAGCTTAGTCCGTTGACTTGACACAGTCACTTCGCCTCGAGTATGTTCCCACTGTACTTTGATTACTACCCTACCACGGCTCAAAGGAGTCGTGCAAACAGGTAGTTTTTGGGTGCAGTCCCGAAGCACTTGGAGGCAGTGACGGTTAGACAGGATTCGTCTCTCCCGGTATTGGGGGTTGATATCGCGCTGTGTCTAGGAGAGCCATTACATAAAGTCCCTGGCCAGGGCAAGCGAGATAGACTGGTAGGTTTCCAGTGTTATCTCAGGTGTTCTGGGATACACTCCGACACGACTTGTACCGCTAGTAGGGGACTGACGTTTACCGCCCCCCTAGGCCCGCCATGCGATGTTCTTAGACGAACAGACCGGACTGTACGGAGACTGTCACATTCAGGCTCAGTAGGAGTTCAGATGGGTTTACCTCGTCAGTCTTCTTATCGGCATCTACCTGGGGACCGTTACGTACAGCTAGTGCCGCTTGCGGTCTGTGGTTAAACCCACTGCCTGCGTAGTGTCGAGTCTTTAGAGTCCCACACAGAGGGTTATTCGCCTTTAGGCAAAATGAATAGAGGTCGCATGGTTTTGCGACGGGGTTCGTTCACATCCGCGCACTTGTGCACGTTTGGTGTCCGGACAGCTTATACTAGTGGGCTTTGGTTTAAGCCGTATCCTAGTATATGATTTGGGATTGGTTTTATCACATTGTATTCGTGTTCCTCGGAACACGGATACGGGTGTGTATGCACAGTTGACTGAGGCTGAGGCAGAGGCAGAGGACTTTCATTAGGGTTGATGACCATTGTCATTTTCTTAACCCTAATGTTTATGTGTGAAATATGATTTATTAATATTAGTTAATTATAATTGTGCATGGTTAGGGTTGTTGACTATTTGACTATACTTGACTTGTTGACCTAGGTTGACAAGTTGACCATCATCATTCCATATGAAAGATGCTCTTTAATCCTTGCAAAAGCATTTAATGTGAAATGATAATGGTCATTTCTTGTTTAACCATCATAATTATCTTTAGCTAATTATCTATTTTTCATAATTAACATATATGTGAGATGGTTGGATTATTCTTCTCACTTTATCATTCTCATTCTCTCTCCTCCTCTTCCTCTCTCTCTAGCTCTCCCCTCTCATGAGTTGAGAACCATTTGAGCTTGAGATAAAACCCTCAAAAATACTCTGTACTCTTTCTAAGGTCCTAGGTTTAGCACACCAAGCACCTTAGTTACTTCTAGTTTGAGGTTGGAGCCAAAGGTAGAGGCCCTCGGGTGGATCTTTCTTCGGCAAGAGAAGGCAACAAGGAGAATCCGTTCTTTCACTCCAAGGAGCAAGAAGAGAAGGACTTGAAGACCTAGGTATAACCCCCTTTCCGAGTAGCTAACTCTTTTAGCTTGTTAGTTAGTTTTGTTTAGCAAAGAGCCCTCCTTTAGCATAGTCCATGTTGCCTAGTGTTGTAAAAATCCGATTTTTCATAACGTTTCCGCCTTCCCGCAAGCACCGGGGTGGGCAACGTGGATTTACAGTGGTATCAGAGCCTAGATAAACACAAACTAACTAGTTAGAAAAGTATCTAGAACTTCGATCGGAAAAAATCGCAAAACACATTTTCAAAAACCCTAGTTTCTGCCAATTTTTATTTCTGCTTTAAAAATAATAAATCATACACTAAAAATCATCTCGGGGTTTTTACAGAACACCCAAGAAAAACGAACCAGTGAGTCGACCAACTCACCGCGGTTCCGCAGCAAGAGCTTGCTCCTGTCGCGGATCCACGGCCGAGTTGACTCGGCCGTGGGTCGTTTTTCCTGCAGTGTTCTTCTGTTGTTGTTTTGTGATTTTTGAGATGGTTTGTTTCTGCCAAGATTTTCCAGAGAACAAGTTAGTTTTTGGGGTGGTCACAAATCCATTTTTTGATCGAATTTCTTTACACTTTGGCTAATGGGTTATATTTGTGATGTGATATATGTATTGAACGTCTACTAATCGCTATACGTCGATTAGTGGGGGTTATACATATCTATGATCTGTAATGTTGATGGTTTGTGTATATGAATTCGTTGAATTGTCGCGGATGAATAGCCGGGGGGTTGTGAGATGAGAGTTTTCTTATTCTTTCAATTCTTGTAATATGTAAATTGATGTAATATTATTTGTGTGGCCGCACAACCGGGTCGGGGTTGTAGCCGTCATTATATAATTTCTTTTTACTGTTTTTGCTCCTAGGATAGACCCAAGGTGGGGTGCACAAACTACCGGGTATCTTGAAGTGTCGAGTGGCCAACTCACGGTGTTGAGGGAGGTTGCTTCGCTTCGGGTACTTGGCAGGTAGTTTGCCGCAACCGTAGGGATCTAGGGTGGGGTTTGGCTATTCATCGCGACCGTGTAATCCGTTCTTCGCTACAGGCTCGTACGAATTGCGGATTCCTAGTATATCCAATGTATTCATTTGTGATCTGGAATGGCTATCATTGCATGTGACGAATGTTTATATATATCTATATGATATCTATTTAGGCGTTTCTTATGTTTTGCATCCGCGCTAGTCCAACCCCCGCTCTGTCGTTAGTTAAGTAACATAACGAGTGATGACGGGACCCCGTGGCGAATGCGGATGGCATAAGCGTATGTCATATTTTCGTTGTTTTCTGCAATGGTTGGATTAAATGATGGGACGCATTGGAATTAATGCAGGAAAAAATAAACCATGTAAAAGTCGTTGGAACACTTTCAAAACCACTCAGTTCTTTTCAAAACCAACTTTTAAATGCGGAGCTTGAACTACTCCTTTTTGAAAGCTATCTCGTTCCTTCGATTATATCAAGTTCACTACGTTCACGGTTTCGCCAAAACCATTCGTAGCCCTCCGTCGTTTCACATGAATGGTCAATAAGTATTCAAGCTATGTTTGTTGGCCAAAGTCAAGGCATAGTGATTGGTAGCTATTGGGTATTCATGTGCAGCATAGATAGATGTGTTGGTTTGGGGCAGTCATTCTACCTTGTTGGCCAAAGTCAAGGGTATGTGCGGGTGGGCTCAAATTAACCTGTAGAATGAGGGGTAGAACTTGACATGTGACTTAAGATTTGTTGGCCAAAGTCAAGGTCATAAGAGCATGGGGCAAAAATCCACATCGGGAGTTTCAAAAGAAACTGAAACTTGCTAGCGCTGCATACTATTTGGAGTGTGATGATTCTGGTAGGATTCCTTCAGTTTTGTCACGCGATGATATTTGGATCCCGATCCTACTGTGAGTATATGCTACTCCTCCGGAACTTTCTCACTTAACGATCAATGCTATAAACCAAGTAGGTGTCTAGAAAGGTGTTAGCGGGGCTACGCCCATAGAGAAAAGAGGTTACTTAATTAAGGAACTTCGCGAAAGCGTTGGAAAACCTCCCTCGAAGCACCGACACTGGCCTGGCTGAACGGTTAAGCAAGTATTGTACGGTGAGATTGATCCCGACTAGTTCTTCCTTTATGGTTTTAGGAGGGATTCAAGAGACAGTGGAAGCCATCCTGTTTAGACAAATTAAAAACCACTCTAAACTTGCAAGAGCATCATGCTAAAGTGTTTCTTCTCTCTCTCCTAATTGCAGCGACCATTTATCATGACTGTACTTAAGTTACTTCTAGATAAAAACATACTGACAGGGCCAAACTACAAAGATTGGCTCAGGAATGTCAAAATGGCAATCACATATGACAAGTTGTGGTATCTTCTTACCACCAAAGCTCCCCCTGTCCCAGGTCCCAAAACCAGCGTCGCGGATAGGGAAATCCGTAAGACCTGGGAAGTCGACTGCGCGAAGGCCAAGTGCCTCGTGCTTGCCTCTATGGACAACGAACATCAGAGGAGGCACGAGAATATGGACCTCGAATCCATATTTCTCCATACAAAAGAACTGTATGTAGTGCAATCTCGTATCGCCAGATACGAAGTGTCGAAGAAGTTGTTTTCGGCAAGATTGGCCGTCGGATCATCGGTAGCGGACCACGTGCTTAAGATGATTGGCTACATAGAGGAGCTCGCGGACCTTGGGACCACGTTGGAGAATAAGCTCTATACGGACTTGATTCCCCAGTCCCTTCCTTCCACTTACGCCCAGTTCATCCTGAACTTCAACTTGCAGGAAAAGGAAGTTGAACTTTCAGAACACCTCAACATGCTGAGGAGTGCAGAGGGCACCATACAGAAAGGTAGGGAAACATCCACTTTGTTTGTAGGAGGATCTTCCTCTTCTAGGTCCAGGGCGAAAGCCAAGGGAAAGAAGAAGAAAACCCCCGCCAAACCAAGGGGCGGTGTTAGTAAAGTGGATACGAAGGGAAAGGCAAAAGCAACAAAGGTAGCGGGGAAGCTTGTGGATAAGGAAGAGTGCTTTTACTGTCATAAGAGTGGACACTAGAAGAAAGATTGCAGGGCTTGGAAGGCCAGGACACAGGATCTGAAGCAAGTTGCGGCTTCGGCTTCAGCTTCAGGTGTGTATGTTATTGAAAACTATATATCAATAAACTCTACGTCCAGGGTATTGGATACCGGGTCAGGATCTCATATCTGTAATTCTTTGCAGGCATTGAGAAAGCGTAGTTTTTGAAGGCAGGTGAAATGAACCTCAAAGTTGCAAACAGAGCTAGCATGGATGCTGAGGCCGTGGGGGACTATCACCTGGGAATGTCAGTGTACATGTTTTGGTTTTACGTAATTGCTTTTTTGTAGCTATTGCAACTTGTAATATCATTTCTGTATCTTTAGTTTCTAAAGAAGGTTATGAATTTGCGTTTGTAAGTTAAGTTGTAAACATTCACCTTAATCAAGTTCTGATTGGGTCAGGTACATTGAGCAATGGTATATACGTATTAAACCAACCACAGATTTTCATTGTCCAGAATACACAAAAAAGAAAGTCTCCGCAAACAAATCAGGCTTTCTTATGGCATTGTAGACTGGGTCACATCAATGAGAGAATGTTGAAGAAGTTACATACAGAAGGATATTTGGATCCGTTCGAATATCAATCATATGCAACTTGTCAATCCTGTCTCAAAGGAAAGATGACAAAGACTCCGTTCACTGGACACGGAGTAAGAGCGAGCGAGCTCTTGGGACTCGTACACAGCGACGTGTGCGGTCCAATGTCTACGCATGCACGGAGCGGTTATTCTTACTTCATTACTTTCACGGATGACTTTTCAAGGTACGGATATGTCTTCTTAATGAAACATAAATCCGAAGCCTTTGGAAAATTCCAGGAATATAAGAATGAAGTAGAAAAACTAACAGGCAAAAGTATCAAGACACTGATATCTGATCAAGGTGGTGAATACTTGAGTGCCGAGTTCTTGGATTACTTAAAAGAGAATGGAATTCTCTCTCAGCTTACTCCTCCATACACTCCGCAACATAACGGTGTATCAGAGAGACGGAACCGAACCCTATTGGATATGGTACGGTCCATGATGAGTAACGCTGAGTTACCGCGATCATTCTGGGGATATGCACTAGATTCAGCTGCATACCTTTTGAACCGAGTTCCAACTAAGACTGTACCTACTACACCATATCAGATGTGGTGTGGGAAGAGACCCTATCTTAATCACATTAAGACATGGGGATGTCCAGCTTTTGTCAAAAAGCTGCATGCGGACAAGTTCGAGGCACGCTCAGTACAGTGCAAGTTTGTGGGATATCCAAAGAACTCCAAGGGATATTTCTTCTATTGCGAAGAGGAACAAAAGGTTTTTGTTTCTCGTCATGCCAACTTCTTGGAAACCGAGTTTTTGGAAAATCAGATAAGTGGGAGCGCAATAGAACTGGAAGAAATTCCAGAACCACGAGCTATTACTGAAAGCTTAGTAGAACCAGAGGGTTCAAAAGATCAGGACATTCCTGCGCCGCTCCGCAGAAGTAGTAGGCAGTCTCATCCGCCCGAGAGATACTACGGTTTTCTCATAGACATGGATAGAGAGGATTGCATCATTGATAGTGATGAGCCGACTAGCTTCCAGCAGGCCATTCAGAGCGTGAATCGGTAAAATGGCTGGATGTAATGCGGACCGAAATGGAGTCAATGTACACCAACAAAGTATGGACGTTGGACGTTGCTCCAGATGGGGTAAAACCCGTAGGATGCAAGTGGATCTTCAAAAGGAAGATTGGTGTAGATGGACAGCTTGAGACCTATAAAGCTAGACTTGTTGCAAAGGGTTTCCGTCAAAGACCTGGCTTGGACTATGACGAAACCTTTTCTCCAGTGGCTATGCTGAAATCCATTCGGATCCTTCTTGCCATTGCTGCCTTCCACGATTATGAGATTTGGCAAATGGACGTAAAGACCGTTTTTCTAAATGGAAATTTAGAGGAGTGTGTCTATATGGACCAGCCAGAGGGTTTCATTCAGAGTGGGAGCAGCGGAAAGGTGTGCAAGTTGCTTAAGTCCATCTATGGACTAAAGCAGGCATCGCGGAGTTGGAACATCTGTTTTGATGAGACTGTCAAAAAATTTGGCTTTGTCAAAAAATTTGGCTTTATCAAAAATCTAGATGAACCATGCATCTATAGTAGATTTGTAGCAAGAACGGTAGTATTCATCGTTTTATACGTAGATGACATTCTCTTGATAGGAAATGACATTCCTATGCTACAATCTGTCAAAGGGTTCTTGTCACACAGGTTCTCCATGAAAGACCTGGGTGATGCCTCATATATTCTGGGGATCCGGAACTACCGTGACAGATACAAGAGGATATTAGGACTCTCACAGTCCAGGTACATCGACACCATACTGAAAAGATTCAGTATGGAAGATTCCAAGGGCGGTAATTTACCGGCTTGTCACGGGATCACCCTCTCCAAAGAGATGTCTCCCAGAACTGATTTGGAAAGGGATCGCATGTATATTATACCCTACGCTTCTGCGGTAGGCTCTATAATGTATGCGATGTTGTGTACCAGACCAGATGTAGCTTATGCACTGAGTGTGGTAAGCTGGTATCAGTCAAACCCTGGGGAGAAACACTGGATAGCGGTAAAGAACATTCTCAAGTACCTGAGAAGGACTAAGGAGATGTTCTTGGTGTATGGCGGAAAAGACCTCCAGATCGAGGCCTTTGCTGACTCCAGCTTCCAGAGTGACAAGGATGATTCCAAGTCCATGTCGGGTTATGTCTTTACCCTCTATGGAGGGGCGGTGTGTTGGAAGAGTTCCAAACAGGAATTCGTTGACGACTCGACGATGGAAGCGGAATATATCGTTGCTGCAGATGCCGCAAAAGAAGCCGTCTGGATAAGGATGTTCCTAACAGAACTTCAGGTGGTTCCGTCCATTGTTGATCCAGTACCTCTGTATTGCGATAACAACGGGGCTATAGCTTTAGCGAAGGAACCCAGGTCCCATCAGAAGTCCAGACACATCTTGAAGCGGTATCACCTGATCAGGGAGATCGTGGGTCGCCAGGAGATCGAGGTTCGGAGAGTTGCTACGGAAGATAACACTGCGAATTCATTCACCAAGGCCTTACCCCAGACTCAGTTCGAGCGGCTGATCGAGATGATAAGTCTCCGATACGCCAGTACATGGCCTTAGTGCAAGTGGGAGATTGTTAGTGTATATGCCCTAGAGGCCATTACTGTATCATACTAGTTTGTATATTACTTAATGGAAGCTTGGGATATTCACTTTGTATTGACATTCTTGCTCTAAATAGTAGTATGCTACTTGGTTTGTTTATGCTTTAATGTGTGCATCTGTTTTTTTTAGCATATCGCCTTTACACATAAGTGGAGCCCTTAGGATCTTTGTTTGATTACTAGCGTTGTGATGGCAGTCACACTTATGGGGGCTGGGTAATCCATAAGCACATCCTTATGCAGGTCCCTAGTCGCAAGACTATCGAGACAGGGCATCGATACTCCGGAGTAGACTAGCGTATGCGCTTCTTATCCCAGCTTGGGAGACGGTCTGTCCCACAGCCGTCAGTATGTCGTACTTGAGATAGTATGCGGGTGCTCGTTAAGTTACGAGTACACTGGACAGGACTCGTCGGGAACTGTTGGTTGGTATTATACCTATCGTCAGTTATCAGTTCCCAGGTGACATGAGTACAGCTTAGTCCGTTGACTTGACACTGTCACTTCGTCTCGAGTGTGTTCCCACTGAACATTGATTACTACCCTACCACGGCTCAAAGGAGTCGTGCAAACAGGTAGTTTTTGGGTGCAGTCCCGAAGCACTTGGAGGAAGTGACGGTTAGACAGGATTCGTCTCTCCCGGTATTAGGGGTTGATATCGCGCTGTGTCTAGGAGAGCCATTACACAAAGTCCCTGGACAGGGCAAGCGAGATAGACTGGTAGGTTTCCAGTGTTATCTCAGGTGTTCTGGGCTACACTCCGATATGACTTGTACCGCTAGTAGGGGACTGACGTTTACCGCCCCCCTAGGCCCGCCATGCGATGTTCTTACACGAACAGACCGGACTGTACGGAGACTGTGACATTCAGGCTCAGTTGGAGTTCATATGGGTTTTCCTCGTCATTCTTCTTATCGGCATCTACCTGGGGATAGTTACGTACGGCTAGTGCCGCTTGCGGTCTGTGGTTAAACCCACTGCCAGCGTAGTGTCGAGTCTTTAGAGTCCCACACAGATGGTTATTCGCCTTTAGGCAAAATGAGTAGAGGTCGCATGGTTTTGCGACGGGTTTCGTTCACATCCGCGCACTTATGCATGTTTGGTTTCCGGACAGCTTATACTAGTGGGCTTTGGTTTAAGCCGTATCCTAGTATATGATTTGGGATTGTTTTTATCTCATTGTATTCGTGTTCCTCGGAACACGGATACCGGTGTGTATGCACAGTTGACTGAGGCAGAGGCAGAGGACTTTCATTAGGGTTGATGTAACGTTTTGAAAATCGTTTTGATGAAATTTCGGAATATCGGTAAAATAAGGGGGTTTTCTGTAAAAAGTCAAAATACAAATATCTTTATTATAAAATTATATATATTCTAGCTATGAAATTGCTAGTATTTGGTGTTTATTGAGGCACTGGTGAAATTTCAAATCTTCTGAAAATTTTTCCGAAATTAATTATTTTAATATTATTTTAAGCCGTCACTAATACATTTAATTAGGGAAAATTACAAATTGGAATGAGTTGAAACAAATTTTGTGCATCATAACACATTAAAAAAAAATTTATCATGTGGTTTTTGAAATGAAATGGTTTGCCAAAACGGTGTTAGAAAATATCGAAGAAAAATGCTTAAATAGTGAATTTAGTGTTAATGGATGTTTGGGGGTAGAGTATTTATCATTTTCCATCACCCCACACCCATACCCACACTCACACACTCCCATTTATCTTTTCTCTTGGCTGAATTCAGCAGCCCCTCCTTCAATCTTTTCCCCACTTGTGTTGCAAAAGAAAAGAAAAGAAAAGAAAAAGGAAATGTAGAAATGAG
Source organism: Agapanthus africanus (assembly GCA_030015575.1). Lineage (NCBI taxonomy): Eukaryota > Viridiplantae > Streptophyta > Magnoliopsida > Asparagales > Amaryllidaceae > Agapanthus > Agapanthus africanus. The sequence goes on from JASDDO010000022.1 coordinate 347,950,729, forward strand.
AGTGGACTTTGACTAGGTTGACTAGATATCATTTTCCCCACCTCCCTCTCTTTCCTCTTTCCCCCTACTTGAAGCCGAGCCCCCCCCCCCCATTCTTGCTGTCCAGAATTTCCCCCCAAAACCCCACCTCATTTCCCCTAAAAAAATGTCCAAATTCCATCAAAAATCAAGCTAAAATCCAAATCCGACTCCTACCCATTTTCCCTCGCCTTCTTTAGCATGGAACTTGGTGCAAGGATTTCAAATTGGAGGTCTAGATTTCAAGTTTGATTCATGGTTGTGTGATATAACTTTTGACCCATTGTTCAATTGTTGGTTTAATTCCTTAATGAAGCTTATTAGGTGCTAATTTATGGTTTAATTGAAAGATGTGGGTTTGCAAATGAAGATTTAGATTAGGGTTTGTGAAAATCTAATTAGGGTTTTGTGTTGTGAGATTATGGTTGTGTGATGTATTTGACATATTAGTGTTATGCTAAATCAAATTAAGTTGCTAGTTTGCATTTTTGTTGATTTAAAATGTGATATTTATATAAGTTGTAAACTAGGTTTTTAAAATAATTATATTTTTGTGAGATAAAATTTAAATTAAGGTTTCATGTCATTATAAATATTATATTGAGTTGTTTAATGCCTTTAGTTCATGAAAATCCTAACTAAATTGTTGTTTGTGCATTTTTGCTATAAATTTTTAAAAAATTGGGTATTTTGTAAACTAGAATTTTGGGGTTAATGGAATTTAATGAGATTAAATTGTGGAAATTGTTTTTATGACTTATTTAAGATATTTAATAAGTATTATGGCCGCTAGATTTGTTTAAACGTCGAGTTTTGTACTAAAACGGGTAATTTTTGCTTGCTAGATTTTCGGAAAAATGGCTTTTAAGGTGAATTTGGGGGTTTTTGTGAATTTTAACCTATTTTATAGTATAATTAGTGCTTGTGATCGTGCAAATGAGTGTGTTTGGGTTTTTCTCGATGGTTTGGCGTTTGTACGCCGACGTCGAGGGTTTTGGGGTTAATTTGTGAAAGCAGCCATAGGTTTTGACCTATATGGGATTCGTGTGTCGTTTTAGTCATGAGTCGGATTTTAATGCGATACGGTGCGTTATGATATGTAGGTACCCTTACGAAGACTTCGAGACGACAAGCAAGCGCGTGGCGATGTCGGCACCGGCGAGCGAGGTCCAGGTGAGTAGATTTATATCTACGGGAAGAAGTCGGGTGGATGGCGTATAGCACCCCCGCAGTTCGTGGTGATGTATACGAATACGTATACACACATATATATTGATTATATATTATTGAGTTTATTGGTTAAAGATAGATTTTAGGTGTGATTGGATAGGTTTAGTGTTGCGAGACCCTAGAGTAGAGGTTGCACCACATTTACACACACACACCCATACTTGCATACATTCTTCTTTCATATGTGCTTATATGGGGTTATATTGTTATGTGTTCACATGGGTATGCGACTATGTGTTTACATACTGGATTTGAGGATGATACTTGGGATTGAGATGAGTCGATGAGATTGGATTTGAGATTATGATATCGATGATATGGCAGGATTCGTAATTGAGATACGTCCTGATGTTTATAGCGGATCTTTGGACGACGATACCATGTGAATGGTGATATGCATAGAATGATTGAGTATGATATTGACCCGTACCCAGATTTGGGGATGCCGTACGACGGATTTTCGTACGAGCTATATATTGATGTTTGATCCGCACTCTTGACTTGGGATGTCTGATTATAGATATGGTATCGGATATGATATTATTGAGGTGGGATCACCGACTATACATAAACAGGTATGTATATGTATCGACTCAGATGATTGGCGGTTTCCTTACCTGTAGTTCAGCTTGTTAGTTCAGCCGTATAGTTTAGTGTAGTTGTTAGATTAGATTAGACTCCTACCTATTTCAAAACTAGCGGATCGTGGGTATTTTAAAAGACAGGTCAAGGGATCTACGGATCTTTCAAAAGACGTATCCTTTCTTAAAACCACCGTAGCCCTTATTTTCAAAACCCCACGATTCGTGTTATTTCAAATGGCACCATTGTTTAATATTTAGCTCCCGCTCATTATGGTTGCTCGCTCCGCATCACATACTTACATTGTTATTTCATATTGCATTGTTGATATTATGCTGTTAGGACACCAGCACCATTACCGATGATGCGTATGTACCACGTACACTTACTTGCCGGCTCACACACATCTTCATCGGTAATTGCCATGTCACGTACACCTTAGAAAATATTATTGCTTAACTTACCTTGATAGCTAGTAGTTTGACATGATATTAGTGTACTTACCTTATATGCCAGCTTAGATATTGTAGTTATTACTTGTCACTTCATGCATACTGTTATTCATTGTTATGCCATATTCATGGGTTTATATGCTATTGATGATTTGGATTCGGATTTCCATGAGATTTTCTGGATTTGGGGGGGGGGAACCGCAAAACTTATATAAACTGCTTTCTCTCTTTTTAAATAAAAAGTATGATTTTTCCCATGATGTATGAGTCGTCCACCATGAGTTTGCTGATGGATTTCGAGACCCGATTCGAGGAGTGGAGGAACCGTTTCGGGTACATGGTGGGCCCGGTGCGGTACCCCGGGGCAAGAGGATCGTGTTGTTGACGTTGAGCCTGGCAGGGGAGCACTACCGACCGATGATTTTACCCGACGCGTCGGATATCCGAAGGATACCGTCGTGGTCTTGAGATTGATGGTAGGGGACGGTCTGGACTGACGGCGCCCTAGATAGTGAGATTGAGATATTGAGGTACAGAGATTGCGACACAGTGATATCGAGATATTTGGATATTTGTTTTGTGTCGATGCTAGGCACTGTTTATACTGATTATATTATGATACCTCATTTTAAAAAGATACAGAAATCTCACTAATTTATGAAAGCAGTTTTCTTCAGTACATGAATTCTGTTTCATGCATTCATACATCATCCATATGATATATTGCTACCTGAGGCATTGACACGGGTACATGGGATTACACTCGAGTTAGATATGTACCCTAGCCTTTGTTATAGGCTGCATGTTATATATTTGAGGATATATTATGATCGTTGACCTAGGATTGCGTTGTTCATGCGGTTTCTGTTCGTAGATGTTTTTCTACTCAAGAGTTGGCAACTCACCCCCGTTGTGCCCCAGTTTCTTGCAGGTTTTGCCGTACAGGTTTCCTTACGGCTTTGCTGGCACTGCTTCTTTTGGGTGACTTGCTAGTAAGTGGGTTTATTTGTATCGTACCCATCATTATACATTGTATATTATTATTCAGTTGTATCTAGAAGTTCCATCAACCAAACATGTATTTATTTCAGATAGAGACCAGTGATGTTATTCTTTCGACCTTAGAGTCGCGCGTTATTTTTTTATGGATTTCTTGTTGTTTTGAGTTTCTTTTAAGTTTTGATCCTCGCCCTTGGCGTTGTATATTATATTGCTTGTGTGGTTGTGACCGTCGATTGACGAAGAGCTAGCTCCGGCTTGGGGATGCCTTTTATTGATTTCGTATACTATTCATGTTGTATCCCGTTTGGGGGCTAATATTTACAAAGGAGACTCTGCCGATGTTTTCAGAAAATACTTGATGTTTTTAAACAAAACGCATAATTCGGCTTATGCTTTTAAAACTACTTATTTTAAGTTGGTTTTCTTTCACTCTACTACTTTTCTTGGTTTGGATTTCTGGGTTTTCAGCTTACTTAGATTACGTACGCCTCGAGACATTCGTAGTTTAAGTGCCAGTCATGTTCCGTACTTTCGGGTCATGACAGTTGATGACCATTGTCATTTTCTTAACCCTAATGTTTATGTGTGAAATATGATTTATTAATATTAGTTAATTATAATTGTGCATGGTTAGGGTTGTTGACTATTTAACTATACTTGACTTGTTGACCTAGGTTGACAAGTTGACCATCATCATTCCATATGAAAGATGCTCTTTAATCATTGCAAAAGCATTTAATGTGAAATGATAATGGTCATTTCTTGATTAACCATCACAATTATCTTTATCTAATTATCTATTTTTCATAATTCACATATATGTGAGAAGGTTGGATTATTCTTCTCACTTGATCATTCTCATTCTCTCTCCTCCTCTTCCTCTCTCTCTAGCTCTCCCCTCTCATGAGTTGAGAACCATTTGATCTTGAGATAAAACCCTCAAAAATACTCTTTACACTTTCTAAGGTCCTAGCTTTATCACACCAAGTACCTTAGTTACTTCTAGTTTGAGGTTGGAGCCAAAGGTAGAGGCCCTCGGGTGGATCTTTCTTCAGCAAGAGAAGGCGACAAGGAGAACCCGTTCTTTCACTCCAAAGAGCAAGAAGAGAAGGACTTGAAGACCTAGGTATAACCCCCTTTCCGAGTAGCTAACAATTTTAGCTTGTTAGTTAGTTTTGTTTAGGAAAGATCCCTCCTTTAGCATAGTCCATGTTGCCTAGTGTTGTAAAAATCCGATTTTTCATAACGTTTCCGCCTTCCCGCAAGCACCGGGGTGGGCAACGTGGACTTACACTAGCCACACAACATCACGTACATTATAATCCATCGTACGGCATCCTCTAGTCAAGGGTATGGATCAGTCATAAAATCAACTCATCACGTACGGAAAAGATCATCGTACGACGGTGTTTAAAACATTAGGGATCCTATCAACCTTTACGAAAATGAGGGGGGTACGGACCTAACGTCACGTACGACATATCACACATGATTCACAACATATATAAATGTAACTATATACCCATGTCTCATGTCACATCCATAACGATCTTATATCAGGGGATCGACAAGGTATCAACCATCTCAATCGACTCGCATCCGTATACCAAAATATCATCATATCATCATATACGTCTTATATTCTTTCATCGCATTTATATCTGACATCAAGTCGAGTTTACATAACATTCTATCTCTACTAAACGTATATGTTAGTGTATATGCCCTAGAGGCCATTACTGTATCATACTAGTTTGTATATTACTTGATGGAAGCTTGGGATATTCACAGTTGTATATACAATCTTGCTCGAAATGGTAGTATGCTACTTGGTTTGTCTCTGATTTAATATGTGCATGTGTTTCTTTTAGCATATCGCTGATATACATATTAGTAGAGCCCTTAGGATCATTGCTTGATTACCAGCATTGTGATGGCGCTCACACTCGTGGGGGCTGGGTAATCCATAAGCACATCCTTATACAGATCCCTAGTCGTTGGACTATCGAGACAGGGCATCGATACTCCGGAGTAGACTAGCGTATGCGCTTCTCATCCCAGCGTGGGAGACGGTCTGTCCCACAGCCGTCAGTACGTCGTACTTGAGATAGTATGCGGGTGCTCGTTAGGTTATGAGTACACTGGACAGGACTCATCGGGAACTGTTGGTTGGTATTATACCTATCGTCAGTTATCAGTTCCCAGGTGACATGAGTACAGCTTAGTCCGCTGACTTGACACTGTCACTTCGCCTCTAGTGTGTTCCCACTGCACTTTGATTACTACCCTACCACGGCTCAAAGGAGTCGTGCAAATAGGTAGTTTTTGGGTGCAGTCCCGAAGCACTTGGAGGCAGTGACGGTTAGACAGGATTCGTCTCTCCCGGTATTGGGGGTTGACATCGCGCTGTGTCCAGGAGAGCCATTACACAAGTAGTCCCTGGCCAGGGCAAGCGAGATATACTGGTAGGTTTCCAGTGTTATCTCAGGGTGTTCTGGGATACACTCCGACACGACTTGTACCGCTATTAGGGGACTGACGTTCTCCGCCCCCTAGGCCCGTCATGCGATGTATCAGACGAACAGACCGGACTGTACGGAGACTGTCACATACAGGCTCAGTAGGAGTTCAGATGGGGTTCACCTCGTCAGTCTTCTTATCGGCATCTACCTGGGGACCGTTACGTACAGCTAGTGCCGCTTGCGGTCTGTGGTTAAACCCACTGCCAGTGTAGTATCGAGTCATTAGAGTCCCACACAGAGAGCTATTCGCCTTTAGGCAAAATGAGTAGAGGTCGCATGGTTTTGCGACAGGGTTCGTTCACATCCGCGCACTTGTGCACGTTTGCTGTCCGGACAGCTTATACTAGCGGGCTTTAGTTTAAGCCGGATCCTAGTATATGATTAGGGATTGGTTTTATCTCTTTGTATTCGTGTTCCTCGGATCACGAATACGGGTGCGTATGCACAGTTGCTTGAGACAGAGGAAGAGGACTTTGATTAGGGTTAATGACCATTGTCATTTTGATTAACCCTAATGCTTATGTGTGTATTATGGTTAATTGATATTAGTTTAATATAATTGTGCATGGTTATGGTTGTTGACCATTTGACTATCTTGACTGTTGACCTTAGTTGACATGTTGACCATCATCATTCCATATAAAAGATGCTCTTTGATCCTTGCAATTAGCATTAAATATGAAATGATAATGGTCATGTCTTGATTAAGCCATGACAATTATCTTACTAATTATCAATTTATAATAATACACACATATATGTGAGAATGGTTATTTTTCTCTCTTTCTATCATTCACTTTCTCTCTCTTGTTCTTCCTTTCCCTCAAGCTGTCCCCTCTTATGTGTTGAGAAACACTTGAGCTTGAGAAAAACCTCTTCTTCATAATCTCTACTCTCATCTAGGGTTCTAGGATTAGCACTTCTAGCTTGGAGTTGAAGCCAAAGGTTGAGGCTTTCGGGTGGATCCTTCTTCGACGTGAGAAGACGACAAAGGTGATCCCTTTCTACTACTCCAAGGAGCAAGGAGAGGATGACATAAAGCCCTAGGTATAACCATTCTAACACTTAGCTAGTTTCTAGTTAGCTTTAGCTTGTTTTTGTTTAGCAAAGATCCTTCTTTGTCTAGTCCATGTTGCCTATAGTTGATAAAAATTTGATTTTTATTCCGTTTTCCGCCTCCCCGCAAGCACCGGGGTGGGCAACGTGGACTTACAGTATAAGTATCTAATCTAACATACACACCCGAACCATACAATCAGATTTTTAAAGAGTTAGTCGTAGTTTTGAAAATATGGGTTACGGTGTTTTGAAGGAAAAGATATCTTTTGAAATTCCATAAAGTCCCTCAAGATATCTGTTTAAAAGATGCATACGACTCTTCAGTTTAGAAATATGTATGGTTCGGATGACACACCTACGTCGAATATCTAGTTCTATAGTATCCTAAACGGCAATATCGTCAAACATCATCCTAAAATCCTGTCATCACATATTAGCCGTATTATATCATTTCTAACTATCCTAAGTTTCTAATATGGTTTCACTAACTATCATTTAACTCTAACCCTAGTTTCCAAATCTAGGTTTCCTTAACCATATTCTATAAATCAGTTTCCATCAAAACTTTGCGGGGGTGCTATACGCCATCCACCCGACTTCCCCGGTAGATATAGATCTACTCACCGTAGTCTTCGCTTGCCGAAGTCATTGACGCCACGCTCCGTCTCCTCGGAATCCACGTGAAGGTACCAATAATAACAACACATATCGCAACGCTATTAAAATCAAGTTCTAAAATCCAATACAGCACGCGCCTTGCTCGTAGGTTAGAACCTATAGCATACACGTACTAAATCAACCAAACAACCCTTGTTGTTGATGTACGAGCATCCCACAATCAAATACAAATCCAAATAACAAGAATTAGCATTTCAAAATACGGAAAACATAGCCAAAATCACACTAAAAAGCTCCCAGATCTTGACTCGGGTCAAACAAAGCCAAGAAAACAAGTCTAGGGTGATGTACAGGGAGTGTATGAGCTAGTGGACCGACCTAGACCCTAAATACTCACATGGGGCCGGCCACAACCTCAAAAATTCCGTCCTCCTTGGCCAACAGGATTCAGTTTGGGTTCGTATGATCAGGGTGGCTTCCTATGGTCCCAATTAGGTGTCTATAGTTGTTTGCTTCTTTCAGAAATCCCCCGGTTTGTTCCAGATTTCCATGCACCCTTAAGTTCTCACAAACCAACATGAACTCAAATCCTAAATCCGTATTTTGGTTTCCCTTTCAATTCCAGCTCTTAAACAGCCCCTCAACACCAGGGATTGTCGGATGGACAGTTTTTGGTTTTGCGTAGTTGTTATTATGTACCAAATACAACCTGTAATATTATTTCTGTATCTTTTTTATCTAAAGAAGGTTATGAATTTGCATTTGTAAGTAATGTAGTGAACATTCACCTTAATCAAGTTTTGATTGGGTCAGGTACATTGAACAACGGTATATACGTTTTAAACCAACCACAGATTTTCAATGTCCAGAATACACACAAAAGAAAGTCTCCAGAAATCAATAAAACTTTCTTATGGCATTGTAGACTGGGTCACATCAATAAGAGAAGGTTGACTAAGTTACATACAGAAGGATATTTGGATCCGTTCGAATATCAATCGTATGCAACTTGTCAATCCTGTCTCAAAGGAAAGATGACAAATACTCCGTTCACTGGACATGGAGTAAGAGCGAGCGAGCTCTTGGGACCCGTACACAGCGACGTGTGCGGTCCAATGTCTACACATGCACGAAGCGGTTATTCATACTTCATTACTTTTACGGATGATTTCTCAAGGTTCAAACATGTCTTCTTGATGAAGCATAAATCTGAAGCTTTCGAAAAGTTCCAGGAATATAAGAATGAATTAGAAAAACAAACAGGCAACAGTATCAAGGCACTAAGATCTGAACGAGGTGGTGAATACTTATGTGCCGAGTTCCTGGGTTACTTAAAAGAGAATGGAATTCTCTCTCAGCTTACTCCTCCATACACTCCGCAACACAATGGTGTATTGGAGAGACGGAACCGAACCCTATTGGATATGGTACGGACCATGATGAGTAACGCTGAGTTGCCGCGATCGTTCTGGGGATATGCGCTAGAATCAGCTGCATACCTTTTGAACCGAGTTTCAACTAAGACTGTGCCTACTACACCATATCAGATGCGGTGTGGGAAGAGACCCTATCTTAATCACATTAAGACATGGGGATGTCCATCTTTTGTAAACAAGCAGCATGCGGACAAGCTCGAGGCACGCTCAGTACAGTGCAAGTTTGTGGGATATCCAAAGAACTCCAAGGGATATTTCTTCTATTGCGAAGAGGAACAAAAGATTTTTTTTTCTCGCCATGCCCACTTTCTAGAACACCAGTTCATAGAAAAAGAACTAAGTGGGAGCGCAATAGAACTGGAAGAAATTCCAGAACCACAAGCTATTACTGAAAGCTTAGTAGAACCAGAGGGTTCGAAAGATCAGGACATTCCCACTCCACTCCGCAGGAGTAGTAGGCAGTCTCATCCGCCCGAGAGATACTATGGTTTTCTCATTGACGGGGATAGAGAGGATTGCATCATAGATTGTGATGAGCTTATTAGCTTCCAGCAAGCCATTCAGAGCGTCGACTCGGTAAAATGGCTGGATGCAATGCGGACCGAAATGGAGTCCATGTACACCAACAAAGTATGGACGTTGGACATTGCTCCAGATGGGGTAAAACCCGTAGGATGCAAGTGGATCTTCAAAAGGAAGATTGGTGTAGATGGACAGGTTGAGACCTATAAAGCTAGACTGGTTGCAAAGGGTTTTCGTCAGCGACCTGGTTTGGACTATGACGAAACATTTTCTCCAGTAGCTATGCTGAAATCCATTCGGATCCTTCTTGCCATTGCTGCCTTCCACGATTATGAGATTTGGCAGATGGACGTAAAGACCGCTTTCCTAAATGGACATTTAGAGAAGTGTGTCTATATGGACCAGCCAGAGGGTTTCATTCAGAGTGGGAGCAGCGGAAAGGTGTGCAAGTTGCTTAAGTCCATTTATGGACTAAAGCAGGCATCGCGGAGTTGGAACATCTGTTTTGATGAGACGGTCAAGGAATTTGGCTTTATCAAAAATCCAGATGAACCATGCAACTATTGTAGATTTGTAGCGAGAACTGTAGTATTCCTCGTTTTATACGTGGATGACATTCTCTTAATAGGAAATGGCATTCCTATGCTACAATCTGTCAAGGGGTTCTTGTCACACAGGTTCTCCATGAAAGACCTGGGTGATGCCTCATACATTCTGGGTATCCGGATCTACCGTGACAGATCCAAGAGGATATTAGGACTTTCACAGTCTAGGTACATCGACACCATACTAAAGAGATTCAGTATGGAACATTCCAAGCGCGGTAATCTACCGGCTTGTCACGGGATCACCCTCTCCAAAGAGATGTCTCCCAAGACTGATTTGGAGAGGGATCGCGTGTCTATTATACCCTACACTTTTGCGGTAGGCTCTATAATGTATGCGATGTTGTGTACCAGACCGATGTGGCTTATACACTGAGTGTGGTAAGCAGGTATCAGTCAAACCCTGGGGAGAAACATTGGATAGCGGTAAAGAACATTCTCAAGTACCTGAGAAGGACTAAGGAGATGTTCTTGGTGTATGGCGGAAAAGACCTCCAGATTGAGGCCTTTGCTGACTCCAGCTTCCAGAATGACAAGGATGATTCCAAGTCCATGTCGGGTTTTGTAATTACCCTCAATGGAGGGGCGGTGTGTTGGAAGAGCTCCAAACAGGAAACCGTTGCTGACTCGGCTATGGAAGAGTAATACATCGCTACATCTGATGCCGCAAAAGATGCTGTCCGGATGAGGAAGTTCTTGAAAGAACTTCAAGTGGTTCCGTCCATTGTTGACCCAATACCTCTGTATTGCGACAACAACGGGGCTATAGCTTTAGCGAAAGAACCCAGGTCCCATCAGAAATCCAGACACATCTTAAGGCGGTGTCACCTGATCAGGGAGATCGTGGATCGCCAGGAGATCGAGGTTCGGAGGGTTGGTTCAGAAGATAACACAGCAGTTCCATTCACCAAGGCCTTGCCCCAGACTCAGTTCGAGCGGCTGATCGAGATGATAGGTCTTCGATACGCCAGTACATGGCCTTAGTGCAAGTGGGAGATTGTTAGTGTATATGCCCTAGAGGCCATTACTGTATCATACTAGTTTGTATATTACTTGATGGAAGCTTGGGATATTCACAGTTGTATATAAAATCTTGCTCGAAATGGTAGTATGCAACTTGGTTTGTCTCTGCTTTAATATGTGCATGTGTTTCTTTTACCATATCGCTGATATACATATTAGTAAAGCCCTTAGGATCTTTGCTTGATTACCAGCGTTGTGATGGCGCTCACACTCGTGGGGGCTGGGTAATCCATAAGCACATCCTTATACAGGTCCCTAGTCGTTGGACTATCGAGACAGGGCATCGATACTCCGGAGTAGACTAGCGTATGCGCTTCTCATCCCAGCGTGGGAGACGGTCTGTCCCACAGCCGTCAGTACGTCATACTTGAGGTAGTATGCGGGTGCTCGTTAGGTTACGAGTACACTGGACAGGACTCGTCGGGAACTGTTGGTTGGTATTATACCTATCGTCAGTTATCAGTTTCCAGGTGACATGAGTATAGCTTAGTCCACTGACTTGACACTGTCACTTCTCCTCGAGTGTGTTCCCACTGCACTTTGATTACTACCCTACCACGGCTCAAAGGAGTCGTGCAAACAGGTAGTTTTTGGGTGCAGTCCCGAAGCACTTGGAGGCAATGACGGTTAGACAGGATTCGTCTCTCCCGGTATTGGGGGTTGACATCGTGCTGTGTCCAGGAGAGCCATTACACAAGTAGTCCCTGGCCAGGGCAAGCGAGATATACTGGTAGGTTTCCAGTGTTATCTCAGGGTGTTCTGGGCTACACTCCGACACGACTTATACCGCTATTAGGGGACTGACGTTCTCCGCCCCCTAGGACCGCCATGCGATGTATCAGACGAACAGACCGGACTGTACGGAGACTGTCACATACAGGCTCAGTAGGAGTTCAGATAGGGTTCACCTCGTCAGTCTTCTTATCGGCATCTACCTGGGGACCGTTACGTACAGCTAGTGCCGCTTGCGGTCTGTGGTTAAACCCACTGCCAGCGTAGTATCGAGTCTTTAGAGTCCCACACAGAGAGCTATTCGCCTTTAGGCAAAATGAGTAGAGGTCGCATGGTTTTGCGACAGGGTTCGTTCACATCCGCGCACTTGTGCACGTTTGCTGTCCGGACAGCTTATACTAGCGGGCTTTGGTTTAAGCCGGATCCTAGTATATGATTAGGGATTGGTTTTATCTCTTTGTATTCGTGTTCCTCGGATCACGAATACGGGTGCGTATGCACAGTTGCTTGAGACAGAGGAAGAGGACTTTGATTAGGGTTAATGACCATTGTCATTTTTATTAACCCTAATGCTTATGTGTGTATTATGGTTAATTGATATTAGTTTAATATAATTGTGCATGTTTATGGTTGTTGACCATTTGACTATCTTGACTTGTTGACCTTAGTTGACATGTTGACCATCATCATTCCATATAAAAGATGCTCTTTGATCCTTGCAATTAGCATTAAATATGAAATGATAATGGTCATGTCTTGATTAAGCCATGACAATTATCTTACTAATTATCAATTTATAATAATACACACATATATGTGAGAATGGTTATTTTTCTCTCATTCTATCATTCACTTTCTCTCTCTTGTTCTTCCTCTCCCTCAAGCTCTCCCCTCTCATGTGTTGAGAAACACTTGAGCTTGAGAATAACCTCTTCTTGATAATCTCTACTCTCATCTAGGGTTCTAGGATTAGCACTTCTAGCACCCTAGTTACTTCTAGCTTGGAGTTGAAGCCAAAGGTTGAGGCTTTCGGATGGATCCTTCTTCGATGTGAGAAGACGACAAAAGTGATCCCTTTCTACTACTCCAAGGAGCAAGGAGAGAAGGACATAAAGCTCTAGGTATAACCATTCTAACACTTAGATAGTTTCTAGTTAGCTTTAGCTTGTTTTTGTTTAGCAAAGATCCTTCTTTGTCTAGTCCATGTTGCCTATAGTTGATAAAAATTTGATTTTGATTCCGTTTTCCGCCTCCCCGCAAGCACCGGGGTGGGCAACGTGGACTTACAGTATAAGTATCTAATCTAACATACACACCCGAACCATACAATCAGATTTTTAAAGAGCTAGTCGTAATTTTGAAAATATGGGTTACGGTGTTTTGAAGGAAAAGATATATTTTGAAATTCCATAAAGTCCCTCAAGATATCTGTTTAAAAGATGCATACGACTCTTCAGTTTAGAAATATGTATGGTTCGGATGACACGCCTACGTCGAATATCTAGTCCTATAGTATCCTAAACGGCAATATCGTCAAACATCATCCTAAAATCCTGTCATCACATATTAGCCGTATTATATCATTTCTAACTATCCTAAGTTTCTAATATGGTTTCACTAACTATCATTTAACTCTAACCCTAGTTTCCAAATCTAGGTTTTCTTAACCATATTCTATAAATCAGTTTCCATCAAAACTTTGCGGGGGTGCTATACGCCATCCACCCGACTTCCCCGATAGATATAGATCTACTCACCGTAGTCTTCGCTTGCCGAAGTCATTGACGCCACGCTCCGTCTCCTCAGAATCCACGCGAAGGTACCTATAATAACAACACATATCACAACGCTATTAAAATCAAGTTCTAAAATCCAATACGGCACGCGCCTTGCTCGTAGGTTAGAACCTATAGCATACACGTACTAAATCAACCAAACAACCCTTGTTGTTGATGTACGAGCATCCCACAATCAAATACAAATCCAAATAACAAGAATTAGCATTTCAAAATACGGAAAACATAGCCAAAATCACACTAAAAAGCTCCCAGATCTTGACTCGGGTCAAATAAAGCCAAGAAAACAAGTCTAGGGTGATGTACAGGGAGTGTATGAGCTAGTGGACCGACCTAGACCCCAAATACTCACATGGTGCCGGCCACAACCTCAAAAATTCTGTCCTCCTTGGCCAACAGGATTCAGTTTGGGTTCGTATGATCAGGGTGGCTTCCTATGGTCCCAATTAGGTGTCTATAGTTGTTTGCTTCTTTCAGAAATCCCCCGGTTTGTTCCAGATTTCCCTGCACCCTTAAGTTCTCACAAACCGACATGAACTCAAATCCTAAATCCGTATTTTGGTTTCCCATTCAATTCCAGCTCTTAAACAGCCCCTCAACAGCCCCTCAAACATCACCAATCCACAATTTCACTCAAACTCTCACTAGGATTTTCTAATTTCCACCAATCATCACTAAACGTGTTCTAAGCTAACCTAAAAGCTAGGAATTCAAACTAAACTAACATGGAAAAAGATATACCTCATGTATGTCCCTCATGCAAACCCTAGAAGTCCCAAAGTTGCCAAAATCCCAATTTTTTTCTTGGTTCAAAGTGATGAGCATGAAGAGGGGATCATTTTTTGTGAAAGGGTTTTATGGTTTATATGTAGTTTTGGAGATGGATTTAGGGTTTGAAGGTGGAGGGAGATGAGGGTGAGGAAGATGAAGAAGGAGATGTAAGAAAAGATGGGGAAAAGGTATGAGGCAGCCCCCCTCTCTCTCAATTATTCTCACTCTCTCTCTCTCCAAGTCATCATTATGTCTCCTTTCTCTCTCCTCACTTATCATTACACCTTTTTCTTTCTCTTTTCTCACCAAAACACATACACCCAAATAAAACAATATCATGAAATAACATGTCATGGTGCATTTACCATGAAAAACTGTAGAAACACGGATTTGGCTAAATCGCGATTAGCAGTGCACTAATCGGGTTTTTACGAAAACTGCATTTAATAAATTTTAAAATTTCCAAATCCATTAAATATATTTTTAAATGAATAAATCATTTTAATTTCTATTTATTTCACAATTATCGGTATATATTTATACCCTTTTTCGAAAACACTAATTTCGTAAATTGGGCAGTTTTCGGGGAAATATATTATTTTAATATTAAATTCCAAAAATAATATTTTATATTTTCTGAAATATTACAATCTTCCCCCTTTAAATAAATTCGGTCCCCGAATTAAAATTTAAACCCCCAAAATCTAAAACATTTCAATAATCAGCTCAAATCAACGGGGCTTCGAAATCAAGGAAAATACAGAAATAACGCAGCACATCGCGCCAAGTGCGCATGAAAACGAGTATAAACTCAAAATCGAACTTCGTCAAGCGACACACAAATCATCTGATTAGCATGCATATCCTCGGAGTTACAATAGAGATACAGATCTCGAAATCCACTACTGAAATCCAATATACAATAGTCAAATACTATTGTAAGTCTACGATAGCGCCCCGGCCGTTATTCTGACGCCAAACACGGAACAAAATCTTTTATAACTGGCGCTATCGCATACTATAATCCTGATCTTGCCATTAATGATAAACTAACAAACTGTAAAGAGGTAGAAAGGCTATACCGATCGATCCGAGTCCTTCGGTCTTTAGCCATCATCCCACGCTCCTCGCGGCAACTCCGATCTCTTGTCTCCTCATCGAGGTGGCACCACGTCAACGGATCTTTAAACGGGCTCCCGCCTCTATACCGAGGCAACTCGGTCATCAAGTCTGCTAAAAGAGATGACCAAGAAGAAATAGAGAATGAGTAGAATACTTTGTCTCAAACACCCTAGGGTTCTCATCACAAGAGAGGGTTAGGATGGAGGTTGAAGAAGATGCTAAGGATTGGAAATGGTGAACTCAAGAAACACTAGTGAGCCAAAAGAAAACTAAGCTCATAAACTTGTGTTCTATGTCTCTTCTTTTGTGAATAGATATATGAGTGTATATAATCAAAACCATAAGCAAAATATCTCCTCAAATATCCAAACCCAAAACAAAACACATTAATTCTATCATAACTCACTTAGTGACTCATTAGCATGAGTCACTAATGAACATGCTGTTAGTGTATATGCCCTAGAGGCCATTACTGTATCATACTAGTTTGTATATTACTTGATGGAAGCTTGGGATATTCAGAGTTGTATAGACAATCTTGCTCGAAATGGTAGTATGCTACTTGGTTTGTTCCTACTTTAATGTGTGCATGTGTTTCTTTTAGCATATCGCCTATACACATTAGTGGAACCCTTAGGATCTTTGCTTGATTACCAGTGTTGTGATGGCAGTCACACTATTGAGGGCTGGGTAATCTATAAGCACATCCTTATACATGTCCATAGTCATAGGATTATCGACACGGGGCATCGATACTCCGGAGTAGACTAGCGTATGCGCTTCTCATTCCAACAGGGGAGATGGTCTGTCCCACAGCCGTCAGTACGTCGTACTTGAGATAGTATGCTGGTGCTCGTTAGGTTACGAGTACACTGGACAGGACTCGTCGGGAACTGTTGGATGGTACTATACCCATCGTCAGTTATCAGTTCCCAGGTGACATGAGTACAGCTTAGTCCGCTGACTTGACACTATCACTTCGCCTCGAGTGTGTTCCCACTGTTCGTAGATTGCTATCCTACCACGGCTCAAATGAGTCGTGCAAACAGGTAGCAGTTGGGTGCAGTCCCGAAGCACCTGGAGGCAGTGACGGTTAGACAGGATTCGTCTCTCCCGGTATTGGGGGTTGATATCGCGCTGTGTCTTGGAGAGCCATTACACAAAGTCCCTGGCCAGGACAAGCGAGATATACTGGTAGGTTATCCAGTGTTGTCTCAGGGTGTTCTGGTCTACACTCCGACACGACTTGTACCGCTATTAGGGGACTGACGTTCACCACCCCCTAGTGTAGGGTTACTAGGCACACTCATGAGGTTCCACAAGGCATCTACCATGCTAAATTCAAATTTTTAGGTGCCGAGAAACTCTATGTAAGATCGTTAACTAGAGATTAGGCGAAAACTATGCAAGCAAACTACTTTGCTACTAAGTGAAAGGGACTACAACCTTTGAAGATCCGGTCCTCCACTTCTTTAGCTCCATGATGACGTCCCTCCGCTGCTATCAACCGGATCCCGGACTCTAGCGATGGTTTCGTCGGAGAAATGATCGGGCTAGGTCGTTGACTTCGATGCCGAAGATGATCTACATCGAGGCGACTCAAACTCAAGCTCCATCTTCACTATATCATGAAACTTGTGAAGAAAACACCCTATAAAACATGGCATGTGGTAGAGGATGAAGAAATAGGAAGTGGGTTCACTTTGGATTTGGATTTCTCACTTGATTTCATCACTTGATAATTTTCAAGAAAGCTTTCTTCACTTCATGAAGAAGATGAAGATGAAGAAGAAAGAAAATGAATTAGAATTAACTTAAAAGAAAATTCAAGTGATTCTTATCATAATGCAACCATGGGTGAAGTTAACACATGTAGAGAATAAACTAGGGTTTAGGTGTAATGGTTAGGTTAAAGGAAAAAACAAAATGGTAGACTTTTTCAAAGATGCTTAGAAACTTCATGAAGTATGAAGCCAAAACAATAAAAGCTACCATTTAGTTTTTACCAAAAATAAATAAAAAGAATAAACAAATAAGCTAAAACCCTAACCATCAACCTAAACATGGTTTAAAGCATACACACACCCAAGTTTGCATGTATCATCAAACATGATACAATCTAGTGCACAAAAATATATCACATACACAACTTGTGCACATCAAGTGAGAAAATCAATCTTAAGTGAACCAATACAAGTTAATGTAAAGTAATATATCAAATATATAATTATACATTAAATCATTAAATCAATACTTGATTTAACGATCCGGTCATATCGCATATAACCGACTAATATAAAGTGTATCAATGTATCAAATCAACCCTTGATTCGGTAACCTTTCTATATCTCATATAACCGTCCGATGATACATATCGCGAGAATAGAATACAGCATCACATACTGGTATTATTCTCGGTCCCGCACATATCCCATATGCGCTCCTATTTCGTTTCGCTTGAGCCAGGAAACCTCTGTGTAGGACTTTAAAGACTCGTCAATACGCCGGCAGCTGGTGATAATCATATCAAACACCCACAAGCCGCAAGCGGTCTGCTAAACGTAACGGCCACCCGGGTATTGAGCGATCAGAAGATCAACGAGCAAGCCCGCTCACACTTCTGTGAATCCAACCAGTAACACTTACCGTACAGTCCGGTCTGTTCGTCTGATATGTCGCATATCTCTTCTAGGGGTGGTAAACGTCAGACCCCAATAACTCGATAAGTCGTGTCGATATGAGGCTCATAACGGGTTGAGAAACTTCTGGTAACACTTACCAGTAAATCCCTAAAGCAGCCTTGGCCAAGGACTTCCTGTTATAGCCAATCGAGCACAGCGCAACATCAACTCCCTATACCGGGAGAGACGAAACCCCTCCCATCGCTCATTGCCTCCACGTGATTCGGGACTGTACCCAAAAACCACCGTTTTGCACGCCCTCTTGGACATGGTAAGGTGGAAATCTAAGCACAGTGGGAATTAGACAAGACTCTATGACGATCTCTGGTCTACATACTAACCTGTACCAGTGTCACCAGAGAACTGCCATCTGACGTAAGGTATAATACTATCTGGGAGTTCTCGGCGAGTCCGTCCAGTATACCCAGTCTCCAGTGAGCACCCGTATATCATCTCTGATGTCAAACACCAATGGATATGGGATCATCCATCGCCCATCTATATGGGTCGAGAAGCTACACGCTAGTCTACTCTGGTATATCGATGCCCCGTCTCGATACACCCACGACTAGGGACTTTGAAGGATGTACTTATGGACTACCACGTCCCCACTAGTATGATCCGCATCATAGTCTAGGTAGTCAAGTACACATCCTAAGTGCTTTACCAACATGTAACAGAGAGACAATCAGTGTACACGTTAAGGTAAAGAGTAACCAGATAGCATACTATCATATCGAGCAAGAAAGTCATCCCTATATATGTCCAAGCATCCACTACAATATACATCCTATGTATAGTAATGGCCTCTAGGGCATACATATAACTAACAATCTCCCACTTGCACTAGGGCCATCTGATAGCAGTGGTTGCGGTATCTCATACTCAACCATCCCATAAAAGTCTCTCTCTGGGAAAAGGCCTTTGTGAGTGGATACGCCGTGTTTTCCTCTGAGTCTTCTCTCCTAACCTCGATCCCCTGGAGATCAACCATCTCCACGATCAGGTGATACTGCCTAAGAATATGTCTGGATCACTGATGGGACGGGCGTTCCTAAGCATAAGCCACAACTCCATTGTCACACAATGGGAGGAACGAAGTTCATCTCATGAACTAATATACACTTTGGTAGCATCTTTGGTAGCATCTTTGGTAGCGATGTATCCAGCCTTTATCGTCTAGTATGCCACGGTATCTAGCTTGGAACTCTTCCAACATACCGTCCCTTTACTTAGGGTAAAGACAATGCCTGTGACTGACATTCAGTCATCCTTATCACTCTGGAACCTTTCCTGTGATTCTCCCTAAGATCTATTGATAGTATCTCACTACAACTAGTGAGTGTCCTAACATCCAATTATATCTATCTCATAGATCCAAAACCCAGGATTTAGTAGGTATCATTTTGATCCTATATGGAGAATCCTTGTGATAAGTGGAGATTGACCGAGCGTAGCATTGGAAACTCCTTCCCTATCAAGAGTATGTCATGCACGTACTCTACAAGGATCACCACCACACTCCTTACTACCTTTTTGTATATACAAGGTTCATCTACCATTTTGATGATGTCAAACACTTTGACTAACACATCAAAACAGATATTCCAACTCCGCGATACCTTCTTTATCACATAAAACATCTTGCACACGTTTCCGCTGCTCCCACTGTCTACGAAGCCCTCTGACTGTGTACTTACAGATTCTCTCTTCTAAAACATCATTCAGAAAAGCAGTCATGACACCCAACCGCCAGATATCGTAGTCATGGTATGTAACCGTGGCAAGTAGGATCTGGATGGACTTAAGCATAGTTATTTAGAAAAGGTTTCATTATAATCCATACCTGGTCAATGATACAAACCTTTAACAAGTCTAGCTTTGAAAGTCTCAACTTTTCCATGTACACCAAGTAATCTTCTTAAGATATACTTGCTCCAGATGGGGATTTAACCCTTTAGATAAAGCAACCAAAGTCCATACTTTGTTGGTGTATAAGGATTCCATCTCAGATCGATAAGCATCCAGCCATTCTTACAGAGTCCTACTCCTGATGGCCAGCTCGAAACGAGTTGGGTCATCATCTCATGATATAATCCTTGCTCCCACTGTCATAGAGAAACCAAAGTATCTCTCAGGTGGGTGAGAAACCCTACTAGATCGGCGGAGAGGCTGAGGTTCGTTGGTTGCTATTGAATCCTTTGGTTCTACCAAATCATCAGCTGCAGTTTGTATAGCTGGAACACTTTCCAGTTCTACCTCATGCCCTTAAATTTCTTCATAAGAAATTCCCTTTCACAAAGGTGGCATGCTGAGTAACAAAACATCTTTTGTTCCTCGGTTAGGTAGAAGATATTCCCTTGCGAATGCTTGGGATATCCAACAAACTTCCACAAAACTGACTTTGCCTCGAGCTTGTCCGGATTATGCTTTTAGACATAGGCTGGACAACCCCAAATCTTAACAAACTTAAGATATGGGCTCTTCCCTTTCCATATCATATATGAAGTGGTAGGCAACTGATTTGATCGGAACCCTATTCAATAGGTATGCAACTTCATAAGTGCATAACTCCCTAAAAGGAAATAGGAAACTCAGTAGTACTCATCATAGAGCACACCATATCTAATAGGGTGTGATTGCTCCGCCCCGATACACCGAGGTGCTGTGGTGTATACGGAGGAGTAATGATGAGAGAGAATCTCATTCTTAGAATAGTCCAGGAATCCCGTGCTCAAGTATTCTCCTCCTTGATCACATCAAAGGACACAATACTTATACCCATTTTTGGTTCTCTATTTCTAACATATATTCTGTGAATATCTCAAAAGGTTCGGACTTGTGTTTCAACAGGAACATATGTCTGAATCATGAGAGATCATCAGAGAAGGTAATGAAGTACAAAGAACCGGTCTTCGCATGTGTAGACAGGGGACCTTCATACATCAATATGTATCATCCCAAGAGTTCACTAACTCTTTCTCTGCTTCCAATAAACAGAGCTATGGTCATCTTATCTCTGTGACATGACTGGCAAGTTTCACAAGATGTAAATTCAAACTAATTTAAATATGCATCTATATGTAACTTCAGCTAGTCGGGTCGCATTGATATGACCTAGTCTACAATACCCCAAGAAGGATTCGTTTATTTCTGAACTCTTCCTCTTGTGTGTATTCTATATACTATGAACTGTGGTTTGATTTAGAACGTCAATGCTTTTAGATAACGTGCCTGAACCGATCAACTCTTGATATAGGAAATGTTCAAAACATTATCGAATCAATACAAAATTATATCCTTCTTTATCTAAATAAAGAAACTGATATGATTTTTTATATCAGGTTCGGTATCTAATAACATTTGTTCAGAATCAATGTATTCTGATAATACAGGGTGACAGTGACCAACAGACTTGGCTGCAACACTTGCACCGTTTTTTGCCTCATGAAACTTACCACCCGCTCTCAGTTCCCTACCTTTATGTAGCCCTATGTAATAGATTACATATCTGGGATCCTGATCCGGTATCAGATACCCAGGACGCAGAGGATACTGAGAAACAGTTCTGTGTAATGAACACACCTGAAGATGATGCATCGGTATGCACTTTCTTTGTTTGCGTGGCACGGGAATTCTGGTAATCCCCAATTTCCTGCTCTGTCTTATAACAATTATAAGTTGGAGCGGGACCAACGTTTCCCAGCTCAGTATAACAAGCGGGTTCGGTCAATATATCCGTTTTATTACCTTGATTAAGGCGTGACATGGTCGCTACCTGGAGAGAGAGAGAAGAAAACACTCTGCGTGCGCTCTTGCAAGATCAGATTGGTTATTATTTTATCTAATCAGGATGGCTCCGACTGTTTTTATCAAATCTTCCTTCAAACCCTAAAAGGAAAGACTAGCCGGGATTAATTACACGCTACAAGTTCGCCAATCTTTCAGCCAGGCCAGTGTCGGTACTTTGAGGGAGGTTCCCCGTGCTTTCGCACGGACCTAATTAAAGTAAACCTCGTTTTCCCAGAGGCGTAACCCCGTTGATACCTTTCTAGACACCTACTTGATCGGCTAATTGTAATGTGTAAAACTCTCCCAGGAGTAACAATTACTCGCAGTGGGTATCGGGATCCAACTATCTCATAGAAGGTATGCAATCTCATTGCAAATTTCAACAATTGAAATTCCCGATAGTTTTGCCCCTAGCATCCCATGACCTTGACGCAGGCCAACAAACCATATTGCGCTAGTCAAGTTCAACCCGTCATTTCCTGATTGAATTAAACCCACCCGCACGACCCTTGACGCAGGCCAACAAAGTCGCACAACTTCCCTAATCTAATCTGCATCATATGCATAAACTGATAAATACTAGTTAGCTACCGCACACTACGCCTTGACGCAGGCCAACAAACGTAGCACGAATACTAAGTAGGACTTATCTGAAATGACGGAGGGCTACGACAGGTTTTTCTGAAAACCTATTGCGTAATGAACTTGATATCGTTGTAGAATCAAATGATTTTAAAAATGGAGTGTTTTTTAGGCTTTTGCTAGTTTCGCTAAAGAGGTCGCTCCCGGTGAAGGGATCGTCGGCTCTTTCCTCGTCGAATGAGGTGCAGGATATATCATATATATCACTGTGCAAAGCAAGAACTAGAAAAGCAATCAAAAGACAAACCGAGGGTTGTAGCATCTGCCAGTTATTGCTAAAGGGGTCACTCCCGGTGAAGGGATCTCGGCCCTTTCCTTATCGAATAAGGTGCAGGATGTTCTACAAGGAACACCGCGATGCAAAGAAAGAACTGTAGCTACCTGTTTTTGAAAATTCGATTCCACAACATCTTTTAGGTTTCTTTTATTTCATTAATCATATTAATGAAGTCCCATCATTTAAATCACCTAAACATCACAGATTAATACGACGTACACTTATGCCATCCGCATTCGCCTCGATGTCCCCTCGTTCACCGTTAGGTTAGGTAACTAACGACAGAGCGGGGCAGGGCTAGCGTGGGTGTAAAACATAAGTAACGTCTATATAATATATCATATACAGTATCTATCATCACATATCAAATGATCACATCACAGATGTCGCAGCAGAAGAAACATTTGAAACATTGGATATACTAGGACGTCCGTGTTTTCAATACGAGCCTGTATAAAACACGGATTCCACGGTCGCGATGAATAGCCAAACCCACACCCCTAGACCCCTACGAGAGCGGCAAGCAACCCTACCAATTCTAGAGTTAGGAGACCCGGGCTCGACTCCTCGAGTTGGTCTCCCACTGGACTCTAGAACCCGGTTACTTGTGCTCTCCTCCTTGGGTCTATCCTAGTGCGGAAAAGTAAATAATATACAAATGGTGACATCAACCTCAACCCGGAAGTGCCCTAATAAAAGAATATTACATACAATTGATTTTACATGAATGAAAATAAAAAACTCTCGTCTCACATAAAACCCCCAGCTATTCAAAACGCGACAATCCAATATAACATATCCAGCAACCCATAACATCACATGTCATCAACGTAAGTAAATATGCGCATCCCAATTGTCGTTGACATATAGTAACGAAACCGGCGATATCACATATTACACTTACGGTCACAGAAAAGAAAGTGTAAAACTACAACAGTTGGAATCCGCAACCTCCTTAGACATCGCATGCCTAACAGTTATAAACCCCGCATTTTAGTCTCTATACCGAAAACTCTTTTAAATATCGAGTCGGGCAATTCAGCAAGATTCCCGACATCCGGTACGAATGCTCGACGCAAATTTTAGTAGACGGCCGCACCCCCGATACCGTCGACGAAGTGCACTAAGGCGGAACACCGCCGCCGCGATCACCCAAACGGACGCTTTTGGCGATGGGGTTCTCCTACAGTCACTTGGTCGGGGCTTTGGGGCGTGGCTTTCTATTAAGTTTATCCGGCGAGTATCCGCGTACGCAACGTGATTGCGACTGACTTTTGATCGCATCAAAATTCCGTGGCAACCGATCAAACGAGACTAAACTGCTACGTTTATAACATTCAAATTAGTTATCTCATAACTACTTGTAGATTCCAAATATTGTATCACGTTCCAGATAAATAGAAAATGTTAAACTTTCCGATCGAACAATCAAACACCCAAGTTTTCCCGAAACAGCTCAACACTTGAAATAAGTTTAAAAACATCCATTTCATGCCATAGTACCAACGGTCCAGCCGTAGAAGGGTCAAGCCAACGCCTCACATGTGGCACGCCGTACTGCCCCAAACCCTAAGGTTCAAAGGGTAGTTCAAGACGTTCACATAATCGAGTTAAGGTTTGTTGTCTTCTAGAGGGTCCATCGCATTACTTGCACTACTTAGAACGTTCTTAAACTACGGAAAAATCCAACACTTGGAAATTTCCCGACAGGGGAAAAAGTACGTATTTATATCCTGTCGAACTTTTTAACATGTTCTAAAATATCCGGAAAAACACATAGACAAAGTTAAACAATCCGATCGAATCATCGAGTCCCCAAAACAACCCAGAAAACTCAACTGTTGAGTACAAATTAAAAATTCCCAGAGAACAGAGGAAACTGCTACGGGCATTACAGTAGAAAATAAAGCGCATGATCATCACATACGACCGCGGAACCGCCGCCAAAAGTAGGGTACGGCCGCGGTTCCGCGGCGGTACTGTAGCATTAGCTTGTCGTTTTCTGCAGTTTGCCTTAGAATTTCCTGCTCTATTTTCTGAGCATTTTTAATTCACAAAAATCCACTGTTTTGAAAAATGTATAGAGAAGGGTGAAGTTTAGTGTTTCGGGGTTCGATCGGGTTTCAAACATCGTCTACACATAGCCTAAAGCTCTAGCTAGGCTCTGATATGATTGTAGGGTTACTAGGCACACTCAAGAGCTTCCACAAGGCATCTACCATGCCAAATTCAAATTTTTAGGTGCTGAGAAACTCTATGTAAGATCGTTAACTAGAGATTAGGCGAAAACTATGCAAGCAAACTACTTTGCTACGAAGTGAAAGGGACTACAACCTTTATAGATCCAGTCCTCCACTTCTTTAGCTCTGTGATGACGTCCCTCCGATGCGATCAACCGGATCCCGGACTCTAGCGATGGTTTCGTCGGAGAAATGATCGGGCTAGGTCGTTGCCTTTGATGCCGAAGATGATCTACATCGAGGCGACTCAAACTCAAGCTCCATCTTCACTAGGTCATGAAACTTGTGAAGAAAACACCCTATACAACATGGCATGTGGTAGATGATGAAGAAATAGGAAGTGGGTTCACTTTAGATTTGGATTTCTCACTTGATTTCATCACTTGATAATTTTCAAGAAAGCTTTCTTCACTTCATGAAGAAGATGAAGATGAAGAAGAAAGAAAATAAATTAGAATTAACATAAAAGAAAATTCAAGTGATTCTTATCATAATGCAACCATGGGTGAAGTTAACACATGTAGAGAATAAACTAGGGTTTAGGTGTAATGGTTAGGTTAAAGAAAAAACAAAATTGTAGACTTTTTCAAAGATGCTTAGAAACTTCATGAAGTATGAAGCCAAAACAATAAAAGCCACCATTTAGTTTTTACGAAAAATAAATAAAAAGAATAAATAAATAAGCTAAAACCCTAACCATTAACCTAAACATGGTTTAAAGCATACACACACCCAAGTTTGCATGTATCATCAAACAAGATACAATCTAGTGCACAAAAATATATCACATATAAACTTGTGCACATCAAGTGAGAAAATCAATCTTAAGTGAACCAATACTAGTTAATGTCAAGTAATATATCAAATATATAATTATACATTAAATCATTAAATCAATACTTGATTTAACGATCCGGTCATATCGCATATAACCGACTAATATAAATTGTATCAATGTATCGAATCAATACTTGATTCGGTAACCCGGCTATATCTCATATAACCGTCCAATGATACATATCGCGAGAATAGAATATAGTATCACATATTGGTACTATTCTCGGTCCCGTACATATCCCATATGCGCTCCTATTTCATTTCGCTTGAGCGAGGAAACCTCTGTGTAGGACTCTAAAGACTCGTCAATACGCCGGCAGCAGGTGATGACCATATCAAACACCCACAAGCCGCAAGCGGTCTGCTAAATGTAACGGCCACCCGGATATTGAGCGATCAGAAGATCAACGAGCAAGCCCTCTCTCACTCTTGTGAATCCCACAAGTAACACTTACCGTACAGTCCGGTCTGTTCGTCTGATATGTCGCATATCTCGTCTAGGGGTGGTAAACGTCAGACCCCAATAACTCGATAAGTCGTGTCGATATGAGGCTCATAACGGGTCGAGAAACTACTGGTAACACTTACCAGTAAATCCCTAAAGCAGCCTTGGCCAAGGACTTCCTGTTATAGCCAATCGAGCACAGCGCAACATCAACTCCCTATACCGGGAGAGACGAAACACCTTCTATCGCTCATTGCCTCCATGTGATTCGGGACTGTACCCAAAAACCACCATTTTGCACGCCCTCTTGGACGTGGTAAGGTGGAAATCTAAGCACAGTGGGAATCACACAAGACTCTATGACGATCTCGGGTCTACAGACTAACCTATACAAGTGTCACCAGAGAACTTCCATCTGACGTAAGGTATAATACCATCTGGGAGTTCTCGGCGAGTCCGTCCAGTGTACCCAGTCTCCACTGAGCACCCGTATATCATCTCTGATGTCAAACACCAATGGATATGGGATCATCCATCGCCTATCTATATGGGTCGAGAAGCTACACGCTAGTCAACTCTGGTATATCGATGCCCCGTCTCGTTACACCCACGACTAGGGACTTTGAAGGATGTGCTTATGGACTACAACGTCCCCACTAGTATGATCCGCATCATAGTCTAAGTAGTCAAGTACAAATCCTAAGGGCTTTACCAACATGTAACAGAGAGACAATCAGTGTACACGTTAAGGTAAAGAGTAACCAGATAGCATACTATCATATCGAGCAAGAAAGTCATCAGTATATATGTCCAAGCATCCACTACAATATACATCCTATGTATAGTAATAGCCTCTAGGGCATACATATAACTAACACCTACACCCGCCATGCGATATTCTCATAAGAACAGACCGGACTGTACGAAGATTGTCACATTCAGGCTCAGTAGGAGTACGGATGGGTTCACCTCATCAGTCTTCTTATCGGCATCTACCTGGGGACCGTTACGTACAGCTAGTACCGTTTGCGGCCTGTGGTTAAACCCACTGCCAGCGTAGTGTCGAGTTTTTAGAGTCCCACACAGAGAGCTATTCACCTTTGGGCAAAACAGAGTAGAGGTCGCATGGTTTTACGACAGGGTCCGTTCACATCTGCGCACTTGTGCACGTTTGGTGTCCGGGCAGTTATTACTAGCGGGCTTTGGTTTAAGCCAGATCCTAGTATGCTTTTTGGGATTGGTTTTATCTCGATTTCATTCGTGTCCCTCGGAACACGGATGCGGGTGTGTATGCACGGTACACAGAGACAGAGGCAGAGGATTCTCATTAGGGTTGTTGACTGTTGACCTTTTCTAAACCCTAATGAGAATAAGAAATATGATTAATAATAATATTAATTAAGTATTATTGTGCCATGGTTGAGTTGAAAATTTGACTTTTGTTGACTTGTTGACTTTGTTGACCGGTTGACTATTTTGGACTTGTTGACCATCATCATTTCATGGCTATCATTTCATGGCTATGACTTTTGCTTGCTTGTTGTTTACAAAATGCATTAAATGCATGAAATGATAATGCCATTGACATGAACCATCACAAATACTTAATTATTATTATTATCATGATTATTTTTGTTTTTGAGAGCATGGTTGTAAAAAGTCTTTCTCATTCTATCATTCTCACTCTCTCTCATCCAAGCTTCCTCTTGCTCAAGGCTCTCATGTCTCACGATTTGAGAAACATGAGCCATTGAGATAAAACCCTAAAAACACTTCTCTACACATTTCTAAAGTTCAAGGTCTAGCAAGCCAAGGACTTTAGTTTCCTCTCGGTTGAGGTAGGAGCTCAAGGTAGAAGCTTTCGGGTGGATCCATCTTCGACAACAAGAAGACGACGAGGTGAGGCCGATCCAACCACTCCAAGGAGCAAGAAGAGAAGGAGTTCAAGACCTAGGTATAACCCCTAACATAGTAGTTAAACTTGTAGTTAGGTTGCTAGATGTTTGTTTAGCAAAGATCCTGTTCTAAAGTCCATGTTACCTTCACCGTAAAAATCGTTTTTTTTACCGTTTCCGCATCCCCGAAAGAACCGGGAAGGGTAACGTGGATTTATAGATTCTAGAAGAAATGTGTCACCAATATGAGTCACCCTTTCCAAAACTTAATAATCATTTAAACCAAGTTGATTAATCCAAAAAGAAATGCATCTTCAAAAGTATTCTCGTAACGGATTACGAGAATACCCCTCACCTGTTTATACATACCTGTATCCGTATTTCGACCGAATACGAATACGAGAGACTAAAATATTCCGACTCCATATAATACTTGGATCCGGCTTAAACCAAAGCCCACCAGTATTATCTGTCCGAAATATGACACGTGCATAAGTGCACGTGCATTTTCGAACCCTGCCATAAAACCATACGGCCTCTACAACATTTCGCCCGAACTTGGAAACTATCTGTGGGGGACTCTAAAGACTCGTCAGTACCCTGGCAGTGGGTTTAACCATAAGCACGTCAGCGGCACTAGCTGTGCGTAACGACTGCCCATGTACTGACCTCAAGGGAAGTCGATGAGAGAACTCATCCTGGAACCCTACTAAGCCTATCAGTGACAATATACATACAGTCTGGTCCGTTCGTCTATGAGTATCGCATATCGGGCCTAGGGGCTGGTAACGTCAGACCCCCAATAGCGGTATAAGTCGTGTCGGAGAGTAGTCCTGAACACCCTGAGAAACTACTGGAATACTTATCAGTAATTCTCACCTGCCTTGTCCAAGCACTTGGTGTAATGGCTCTCCTAGACACAACACGATCTCACCCCCAATACCGGGAGTGTAGCGTTTTGAAAATCGGTAAAATAAGGGGGTTTTCTGTAAAAAGTCAAAATGTAAATATCTTATTATAAAAATTAAATATACATATTCTAGCTATGTAATTGCTAGTATTTGGTGTTTATTGAGCCACTGGTGAAATTTCAAATTTTCTGGAAAAAAAAATTATTTTTTTATTATTTTAAGCCGTCACTAATACAATTAATTAGGGAAAATTACAAATTTGAAAGAGTTGAAACAAATTTTGTGCATCATAAAACTTTAAATAAAATTTTATCATGTGGTTTTTGAAACGAAATCGTTTGCCAAAACGGTTTAGAAAATATCGAAGAAAAAGGCTTTTTTAGTGAATTTAGTGTAAATGGATGTTTGGGGTATAGTATTTATCATTTTTCATCACCCCGCACCCACACCCACACTCACACACCCCCATTTTCCTCCCCATTTTCAGCAACACCTCTTAAAATTTTTCCTCCATTTCTTTTGATTAAAGAAAAGAGAACATAAAGAAAAGTTTAAGAAAAAAGGTTTGTGTTCTGTTGACGTTTGACTTTCTTGACTTGGCATGACTTTCCTCACCTCACTCTCTCTCCAATCACCTAACAAGTGGCCGAACCTCCCATTCCTGCACAACAACAGCCCTCCCCCTCTTTTCTCATCACATTTCTCTCCAAAAAACTTATCAAAATTGCCTCACAAATCAACACAAAACCTCACAAATCCCAAATCCATTCCTTATCCATTATTCCTCGGACATTCAAGCATGGATCTTTGGGCAAAGTTAGCATTTTGGAGGCTAAGTTTTTTTGCAAGTGTAGATCTCATTCAAAATGGTTTTTAGGTATAATCTTAACCCAATGTTTGCTTGATGTTTAATCACTTCAATTTAACTAATTTCGGTGCTTAATTGTGGTTGTAAGTGCTAATTTGAAAATTCAAGAGAAGGATTTGAACTAAATTATGGTTTATGTCAATTGATCATGGTTTAATGGTGTAGTTATCATGCTAAGCCATAGAAAACCTAATCTAGTTGCTAATACGTAAATTGTTGCATTTAAGTTGTCCAAATTAAGATTTTTTTTAAGCAAACTAGGTTTTTAGAAATTAATTAAATAATTGCGATTAAAATGTAATTAGGTTTTTCATGACTTCATTGACATTATAAAATGTAGTTTAATATCTTAGTTCATGGAAATCCAAGCTAAAATGTTGTTTGTGCATTTTTGCTATAAAATTGTTAAAATTGGATATATTGTAAACTAGAATTATGGGGTTAATGAAATATAATGAGATTAAATTGTGGAAATTGTTTTTTTCGACTTATTTAAGATGTTTAATAAGTACCATGACCGCTAGATTTGTTTAAACGTCGAGTTTTGTACTAAAACGGGTAATATTTGCTCGCTAGATTTTCGGAAAAATGGTTTTAAAGTGAGTTTGGGGTTTTTGTGAATTTTAACCTATTTTATAGTATAATTAGTGCTTGTGATCGTGCAAATGAGTGTTTTTGGGTTTTTCTCGAAGGTTTGGCATTTGTACGCCGACGTCGAGAGTTTTTGGGTTGATTTGTGAAAGCAGCCATAGGTTTTGACCTATGTGGGATTCGTCTGTCGTTTTGGTCTTGAGTCGGATTTTAATACGATACAGTGCATTATGATATGTAGGTACCCATGTGGACTTCGAGACGACAAGCAAGCGCGTGGCGACGTCGGCACCGGCGAGAAAGGACCAGGTGAGTAGATTTATATCTACGGGGAGAAGTCAGGTGGATGGCGTATAGCACCCCCGCAGTCCGTGGTGGTGTATACGGATACGTATACACACCAACAATTATTATATGTTATTTGGGATTAATAACGATGTTTAGGATGGATATTGGTGTGTTGGATTATTTTAGTGTTGCGAACCCTAGGGTAGTGTTGCACTACACATACACACATACATACTTGCATACATTCCTATTTATATGTGCTCATGGGATTCTTTATAGTTATGTGTTCACATGGGTATGAGACTATGTGTTCACATACGGATTTGAGGATGATACTTGGGATTGAGCTGAGTCGATGAGATTTGTTTGTGGTTGTGATATCGGTGATATGACAGGATTCGTACTTGAGGTACGTCTTGGTGTTATAGCGGATCTTGGGACGACGATACGGGTGAATAGTGTTATTAATAAAATGGTCGACATGTGATCGTGATATAAGATATGATATGCTAGGATATTGCTACTAGGCCGTATTGGGCGATGTATACCCCTTTATGATGATATGTGCTAATGATATCGGTTTGTACGAGATTGTCGATCAGTAGTCAGATCATGAGTATATTGAGGATATTAGTATTGTATTAGACATAGGTCAGTACCCTAGACTATGATCTTGAATAAAGAGGATACTAGAGGAATGGTGTGAGGAATATGATATTGACCCGTACCCAGATTTGGGGATGCCGTACGACGGATTTACGTACGAGCTATATCTTGATGATTGATCCGCACTCTTGACTTGGGATGCCTGATTATAGATGTGGTATCGGATGTGATATTATTGAGGCAGGATCACCGACTATACATATACAGGTATGTATATGTATCGACTCAGATGATAGGCGGTTTTCTTACCTGTAGTTCAGCTTGTTAGTTCAGCCGTATAGTTTAGTGTAGTTGTTAGATTAGATTAGACTCCTACCTATTTCAAAACTAGCGGATCGTGGTTATTTTAAAAGATAGGTCAAGGGATCTACGGATATTTCAAAAGACGTACCCGTTCATAAAAAACCACCGTAGCCCCTATTTTCAAAACCCCGCGATTCGTGTTATTTCAAATGGCACCATTGTTTAATATTTAGCTCCCGCTCATTTTGGTTGATCTCTTCGCATCGCATACTTACATTGTTATTTCATATTGCATTGTTGATATTATGTTGTTAGGACACCAGCACCATTACCGATGATGCGTATGTACCACGTACACTTACTTGCCGGCTCACACACATCTTCATCGGTAATTGCCATGTCACGCACACCCTAGAAAATATTATTGCTTATCTTCGCTTGATAGCTAGTAGTTTGACATGATATTAGTGTACTTACCTTATATGCCAGCTTAGATGTTGTAGTTACTACTTTCGCTTCATGCATACCGTTATTCCTTATTATGCCGCATTCATGGATTCTCATGCATATATTCACTTTTTACGTGCTATTGAGGTTTTGGATTCGGATTTCCATGAGATTTTCTTGATTTGGGGAAAACCGCAAAACATATACAAACTTCTTCTTTCTCTTTTTAAATGAAAAGCACGGTTTTTCCCATGATGTATGAGTCGTCCACCATGAGTTTGCTGATGGATTTCGAGACCCGATTCGAGGAGTTGGATGAACCGTTTCGGGTACATGGTGGACCCGGTAAGGTACCCCGGGGCAAGAAGCGCATGATGACGATGTGAGCCTGGCAGGGGAGCACTACCTACCGGTGATTTTACCCGACGCGTCGGATATCCGGAGGATACCGTCGTGGTCTTGAGATGGATGGTAGGGGCCGGTCTGGACTGACGGCGCCCTAGATATTGTGATTGAGACATTGAGATTTCAAGATATTGAGCTACTGAGATTTGATGATACGGGCAAGTCTGGATAGCCGGAGCCTGAGGTTTTGAGACATTGAGATTTATCTTTTGTGTCGATGCTAGACACTGTTGATGCTGATTTCATTTATGATACCTCATTTTTAAAATACAAAGGAAATCTTACTAATTTATGAAAACAGATTCTTCATTTACATGTATTTTGTTTTCATGCATTCATACCTCATTCATATGATATATTGCTACCTGAGGCACTGACACGGGCACATGAGATTACACTCGGGTTAGATATTTACCATAGCCTTGTTATAGGTTGCATGTTATATATATATAATTGAGGATATATTATTATTATTGACCTAGGTTGCGTTATTTTTGCGATTTCTTTCCGTAGATATTTTCTATTCACGAGTTGGCAACTCACCCCCGTTGTGCCCCAGTTTCTTGCAGGTTTGCCGTACAGGTTTCATTACGGCTTGCGGGCATAGTTTCCTTCGGGTGATTTGCTAGTAGGTGGGTTTACTTGTATATTATTACTCTGTTGTATCTAGAAGTTCCATCAACCAAACATGTTTTATTTTTGAGATAGAGACCAGTGATGCTATTCTTTCGACCTTAGAGTCGCACGTTGTATTTCTGTGGATTTCTTGTTGTTTTAAGTTTCTATTTGAGTTTTGATCCTCGTCCTTGGCATTGTATATTATATTGCTTGTGTGGTCGTGACCGTCAATTGACGAAGAGCTAGCTCCCGCTTGGGGATGCCTTTTATTGATTTCGTATACTATTCATGTTGTATCCCGTTTGGGGGGAAGTATTTACAAAGGAGACTCTGCCGAAATTTTCAGAAAATATTTGATGTTTTTAAAACCGCATAATTCGGCTTATGCTATTAAAACTACTTAATTTTAAATTGGTTTTCTTTCACTCTACTACTTTTCTTGGTTTGGATTTCTGGGTTTTCGGCTAACTTAGATTACGTACGCCTCTAGGCATTTCGTAGTTTAAGTGCCGGTCATGTTCCGTACTTTCGGGACGTGACAAAGTTGGTATCAGAGCGTTAGGTTTTACCTTCGGAGCGTAGGATGACCCTTGGTTGATGGAATAGGTGACTAAAGTAGAGTGACGTACCGTGGGCATGTTCCGCGGCATACTTACGATACGCTACTCCACTTAAGGAGCCTTAGGATGTACATTTCTTTGCTCAGTATCATATTCATTCCTGATCTAGCCTCATCGGTACCAGTTATGGTTTTGCTGCCACGATTACGGGCAGGGAGAGCTACGGCTGGAGTTGCGGTCAGCTCGAGCTCGTTACGAACAAGGACTGACCAGGGCGAAATTTCGGCGACACACGATTGCAGGGATGTGTCTTTTTACTGTGTTTTCGAGCCACGAGCGTTTGGCGGATCGTCTTTACGAGATTTCTCGGACGTGCCGATCAGTACCAGAGGATCGAGCCAATGATAGAGGCCAACCAGATTTTGATGACCATTGGTGTATTACTTACTCATGATGATTGAGGCACTGTTCAGCGTGCAGACGAGTGAGCCTGTTGTTCCTGCGAGTGACGAGATATCGCCCCATATGTTGGAGCTATTGCGGGACGAGTTGTACTAATAGATGCTAGAAGGTCGCTAGTCACCCGATGATGAATGACTAGGACATGTGGATCGTTCGCCTACCCCGATGCGAGGTCATCAGATAGATTGATTCCAGCTAGAGACGACTTCACGCGGAGAAGTTGAGAGTCGACAGAGACGATCGAATGTCAGAAACCTCTTATTCCAAGTTTAAAGTAGTCGGAAAGACATGCAGGCGATTCTATGGTCCCTCTAGAAGAATGAAACCCTAACTCGACTTAATGACCGTGTGAAAGCCTTGGAACCTTCGGGTTTGCGGCAGTTCTGCGGCGCCATTAGTGAGGCTTGGGTTTGCCCTTCTACGGCTGGACCACCGATGCCGTGGTATGTGTTCGATACTATTAAATGGTGCCCAAGATGTTGAGCTCTTGGGGGATTATGAGGTTTTGACGAATCGATCGGATGGCTCGAATTAATTCGGATGCTAGGTGGTGAGATGCATTTCTTGGGAGACTCCAGATACGAGGATAGCCGTTGGAGCTCAGTCCATGCAGCCGCGACGAGACGAGTCCAAAGCAGACGAAATTAGAGAAAAGTGAAGTAAGAGGTTCGTACCAGATCTAGATGAGATGACGTTCCACTCCGCCGACATCAGAGATGCGATACGCATGCCGAGGCATGGTACTTGGATTTACCTTCCAGAAGGAGTCGCGATGAGTATGCAGTCGTTCCAGAGCAAGATGCATATATAGATAAGGGACGCTGACTTCCTGACAGTTCGGCAGAGACGAGATTTGGGAGAGATTTCGACAGGACCTTTCTGGAATGAATTACGAGAAGACTTGGACCCAGGAGTGGTCATGTTACGTACACCGGCAGGCCAGAGTTCAGGATCGTCGACGAGACATGCTATGAGTGATCACGACAATTGGCCAGAGGTTCTTAGAGGAAGTGCTTGAGCGGAGACTATTCCGCCATTATTGATTTCGATGTTTTGGGTGATTTATTCACATGATTTGATTTTGATGATTGAGGATTTACGATCTTTGCACAGTGTTGCTCTTGATGTCGTTTTCGTGCTTGGTTTCACATGTTTGTGATTTTACGGTTTTAGACATTTGAGTTTATTTTGTGCGTATATATGCACACGATTTGGTTTTTGCACGCGGTATAGTTCATATATGCTTGCATTGTAGTGTTACGTATGTTGTCCATTTAGATGCCCTTGACTTCGATTTCGATGGTGATGTTCGATATTTGTTTTGTGCACCTTATGCACCTGATTTTGATTTTGCGCATGTTCGGCACTTGATATTGGATTTCATGATTTCGTGCACGATGGATGCACCTGACTTGGATTTTCGCGCATGTTGGGCGCATGTTTTGAAGTGTGATTTTGGTGCACACCAGATGCACTAAATCGAGATTGTTCGTGCATGTCAGATGCACCTGATTTTGCTGTCAGGCACACATGTTGCCTACGACAGATGTTTCGTGCACACCCGATGCACTTAGATGTTGTTTCTGTGCATATGTATGTCCCATATTTGGATTTTGATTTCCGTGCGCACAAGACGCACGTAGTATTCATACGCGTATTTTGGGATTGATTTTTCTTATAGAGCGGTACGTTTTTATGATATTGCTATGTGTTTTCGTACTGAGCAGGACTAGTCAGAGAACAGTACCTGAATATATTTTACATGTATAGTTTCGAGTTATATCATATTGGTTTTGCTTTGGATTTGGTATTGATGTCTTCCTCATGACTCCGATGATTTCGGGATGCTTGACGGAGTTCTGATTTGAGTTATATGCTCATTTTTCATTCGCATGCGTTGCGCTATGATTTGTTTTATGTATTTATGATTTCGGAGCTCCGGCGATTTGATGGTTTTGGCTGAAATATTTTAGTATTTGGGGGAAGTTTTAATTTAAATTCGGGGACCGAATTTTTTTAAGGGGGGAAGATTGTAGCGTTTTGAAAATCGGTAAAATAAGGGGTTTTCTGTAAAAAGTCAAAATGCAAATATCTTATTATAAAAATTAAATATACATATTCTAGCTATGTAATTGCTAGTATTTGGTGTTTATTGAGCCACTGGTGAAATTTCAAATTTTCTGGGAAAAAAAAATTTCTTTATTATTATTTTAAGCCGTCACTAATACATTTAATTAGGGAAAATTACAAATTTGAAAGAGTTGAAACAAATTTTGTGCACCATAAAACATTAAATAAAATTTTATCATGTGGTTTTTGAAACGAAATCGTTTGCCAAAACGGTTTAGAAAATATCGAAGAAAAAGGCTTTTTTAGTGAATTTAGTGTAAATGGATGTTTGGGGTATAGTATTTATCATTTTCCATCACCCCACACCCACACCCACACTCTCACACCCCCATTTTCCTCCCCATTTTCAGCAGCCCCTCTTCAAATTTTTCCTCCATTTCTTTTTATAAAAGAAAAGAGAACATAAAGAAAAGTATAAGAAAAGAGGTTTGTGTTGTGTTGACCTTTGACTTTCTTGACTTGGCATGACTTTCCTCACCTCACTCTCTCTCCAATCACCTAACAAGTGGCCGAACTTCCCATTCCTGCGCAACAACAGCCCTCCCCCTCTTTTCTCATCACATTTCTCTCCGAAAAACTTATCAAAATTGCCTCACAAATCAACACAAAACCTCACAAATCCCAAATCCATTCCTTACCCATTATTCCTCGGACATTCAAGCATGGATCTTTGGGCAAAGTTAGCATTTTGGAGGCTAAGTTTTTTTGCAAGTGTAGATCTCATTCCAAATGGTTTTTAGGTATAATCTTAACCCAATGTTTGCTTGATGTTTAATCACTTCAATTTAACTAATTTCGGTGCTTAATTGTGGTTGTAAGTGCTAATTTGAAAATTCAAGAGAAGGATTTGAACTAAATTAGGGTTTATGTCAATTGATCATGGTTTAATGGTGTAGTTATCATGCTAAGCCATAGAAAACCTAATCTAGTTGCTAATACGTAAATTGTTGCATTTAAGTTGTCCAAATTAAGATTTTTTTAAGCAAACTAGGTTTTTAGAAATTAATTAAATAATTGCGATTAAAATGTAATTAGGTTTTTCATGACTTCATTGACATTATAAAATGTAGTTTAATATCTTAGTTCATGGAAATCCAAGCTAAAATGTTGTTTGTGCATTTTTGCTATAAAATTGTTAAAATTGGGTATATTGTAAACTAGAATTTTGGGGTTAAAGAAATTTAATGAGATTAAATTATGGAAATTGTTTTTTTCGACTTATTTAGGATGTTTAATAAGTACCATGGCCGCTAGATTTGTTTAAACGTCGAGTTTTGTACTAAAACGGGTAATATTTGCTCGCTAGATTTTCGGAAAAATGGTTTTAAAGTGAGTTTGGGGGTTTTTGTGAATTTTAACCTATTTTATAGTATAATTAGTGCTTGTGATCGTGCAAATGAGTGTGTTTGGGTTTTTCTCAATGGTTTGGCATTTGTACGGCGACGTCGAGAGTTTTTGGGTTGATTTGTGAAAGCAGCCATAGGTTTTGACCTATGTGGGATTCGTCTGTCGTTTTGGTCTTGAGTCGGATTTTAATACGATACAGTGCATTATGATATGTAGGTACCCATGTGGACTTCGAGACGACAAGCAAGCGCGTGGCGACGTCGGCACCGGCGAGAAAGGACCAGGTGAATAGATTTATATCTACGGGGAGAAGTCGGGTGGATGGCGTATAACACCCCCGCAGTCCATGGTGGTGTATACGGATGCGTATACACACCAACAATTATTATATGTTATTTGGGATTAATAACGATGTTTATGATGGATATTGGTGTGTTGGATTATTTTAGTGTTGCGAACCCTAGGGTAGTGTTGCACTA
Organism: Agapanthus africanus; assembly: GCA_030015575.1. Classification (NCBI taxonomy): domain Eukaryota; kingdom Viridiplantae; phylum Streptophyta; class Magnoliopsida; order Asparagales; family Amaryllidaceae; genus Agapanthus; species Agapanthus africanus. Next base: position 347,989,043 of record JASDDO010000022.1, read on the forward strand.
CACATACACACAAACATACTTGCATACATTCCTATTTATATGTGCTCATGGGATTCTTTATAGTTATGTGTTCACATCGATATGGGACTATGTGTTCACATACGGATTTGAGGATGATACTTGGGATTGAGCTGAGTCGATGAGATTTGTTTGTGGTTGTGATATCGGTGATATGACAGGATTCGTACTTGAGGTACGTCTTGGTGTTATAGCGGATCTTGGGACGACGATACGGGTGAATAGTGTTATTAATAAAATGGTCGACATGTGATCGTGATATAAGATATGATATGCTAGGATATTGCTACTAGGCCGTATTGGGCGATGTATACCCCCTGATGATGATATGTGCTAATGATATCGGTTTGTACGAGATTGTCGATCAGTAGTCAGATTATGAGTATATTGAGGATATTAGTATTGTACTAGACATAGGTCAGTACTCTAGACTATGATCTTGAATAAAGAGGATACCAGAGGAATGGTGTGAGGAATATGATATTGACCCGTACCCAGATTTGGGGATGCCGTACGACGGATTTACGTACGAGCTATATCTTGATGATTGATCCGCACTCTTGACTTGGGATGCCTGATTATAGATGTGGTATCGGATGTGATATTATTGAGGCAGGATCACCGACTATACATATACAGGTATGTATATGTATCGATTCAGATGATAGGCGGTTTCCTTACCTGTAGTTCAACTTGTTAGTTCAGCCGTATAGTTTAGTGTAGTTGTTAGATTAGATTAGACTCCTACCTATTTCAAAACTAGCGGATCGTGGTTATTTTAAAAGATAGGTCAAGGGATCTACGGATATTTCAAAAGACGTACCCGTTCTTAAAAAACCACCGTTGCCCCTATTTTCAAAACCCCGCGATTCGTGTTATTTCAAATAGCACCATTGTTTAATATTTAGCTCCCGCTCATTTTGGTTGCTCGCTTCGCATCGCATACTTACATTGTTATTTCATATTGCATTGTTGATATTATGTTGTTAGGACACCAGCACCATTACCGATGATGCGTATGTACCACGTACACTAACTTGCCGGCTCACACACATCTTCATCGGTAATTGCCATGTCACGCATACCCTAGAAAATATTATTGCTTATCTTCGCTTGATAGCTAGTAGTTTGACATGATATTAGTGTACTTACCTTATATGCCAGCTTCGATATTGTAGTTATTACTGTCGCTTCATGCATACCGTTATTCCTTATTATGCCGCATTCATGGATTCTCATGCATATATTCACTTTTTATGTGCTATTGAGGTTTTGGATTCGGATTTCCATGAGATTTTCTGGATTTGGGAAAAACCGCAAAACATATACAAACTTCTTCTTTCTCTTTTTAAATGAAAAGCACGGTTTTTCCCATGATGTATGAGTCGTCCACCATGAGTTTGCTGATGGATTTCGAGACCCGATTCGAGGAGTTGGATGAACCGTTTCGGGTACATGGTGGACCCGGTAAGGTACCCCGGGGCAAGAAGCGCATGATGACGATGTGAGCATGGCAGGGGAGCACTACGTACCGGTGATTTTACCCGACGCGTCGGATATCTGGAGGATACCGTCGTGGTCTTGAGATGGATGGTAGGGGCCGGTCTGGACTGACGGCGCCCTAGATATTGTGATTGAGACATTGAGATTTCGTGATATTGAGGTACTGAGATTTGATGATACATGCCAGTCTGGATAGCCGGAGCCTGAGGTTTTGAGACATTGAGATTTATGTTTTGTGTCGATGCTAGACACTGTTGATGCTGATTTCATTTATGATATCTCATTTTAAAAATACAAAGGAAATCTCACTAATTTATGAAAACAGATTCTTCATTTACATGTATTCTGTTTTCATGCATTCATACCTCATTCATATGATATATTGCTACCTGAGGCACTGACACGGGCACATGAGATTACACTCGGGTTAGATATTTACCCTAGCCTTGTTATAGGTTGCATGTTATATATATATAATTGAGGATATATTATGATTATTGACCTAGGTTGCGTTATTTATGCGATTTCTTTCCGTAGATGTTTTCTATTCACGAGTTGGCAACTCACCCCCGTTGTGCCCCAGTTTCTTGCAGGTTTGCCGTACAGGTTTCATTACGGCTTGCGGGCATAGTTTCCTTCGGGTGATTTGCTAGTAGGTGGGTATACTTGTATATTATTACTCTGTTGTATCTAGAAGTTCCATCAACCAAACATATTTTATTTTTGAGATAGAGACCAGTGATGTTATTCTTTCGACCTTAGAGTCGCACGTTGTATTTCTGTGGATTTCTTGTTGTTTTGAGTTTCTATTTGAGTTTTGATCCTCGCCCTTGGCGTTGTATATTATATTGCTTGTGTGGTCGTGACCGTCAATTGACGAAGTCCTAGCTCCCGCTTGGGGATCCCCTTTATTGATTTCGTATACTATTCATGTTGTATCCCGTTTGGGGGGCAGTATTTACAAAGGAGACTCTGCCGAAATTTTCAGGAAATATTTGATGTTTTTAAAACCGCATAATTCGGCTTATGCTATTAAAACTACTTGATTTTAAATTGGTTTTCTTTCACTCTACTACTTTTCTTTGTTTGGATTTCTGGGTTTTCGGCTAACTTAGATTACGTACGCCTCGAGGCATTTCGTAGTTTAAGTGCCGGTCATGTTCCGTACTTTCGGGACGTGACAGGGTGAGACGAATCCCCTGCCGATCCGCTCACTTTTCTCCATGTGGCTCGGGACTGTACCCAAAAAAACCCTGTTTCCATGACTCTTTTGAGACGTGGTAGGGTAGAAATCAAAGCACAGTTGGAACACACACGAGACAAATGACGATCTCAGGTCGATGAACTAACATGTACACATGTCACCATGGAACTGCTATCTGACGCTAGGTATAAATACCAACTAGCAGGTTCCCGATGAGTCCTGACCGGTGTACTCATAACCCAATGAGCACCTTTATACATCTTAGGTGATCCAACTGACACCAGTGGCTTGTGAGACCGGCCACCGCCCCTCGTCGGGGTCTCGACTGTATACACTAGTCTACTCCGGAGTATCGATGCCTTGTCTCTAGGGACCACTTTTAAGGATGTGCTTATGGACTACCCAACTCTCACGTATAAGATCGCCATCATACTGTTGGTAGTCAAGAAGGATCCTAAGGGCTCTATCAACGTGTAATAGTGATCATGTCACCTAAAGATGTACACGACTGATAAAGGCAAAACAGATAGCATACTATCATCTCGAGTAAGATTGTCCTACCGGTATAGGTCCTCCCTCAATCATTGCAATCACGTACCTGCGATCCAATAATTGACTTTGAGGGCACTATATCCAGCAATCTCCCATTTGCACTTAAGGCTAATTATTGCGATGTCGCATACTCACAGCCCGTGTGATACCGAACACCCAACTCCTCTACTAATCAATTTCACAAAGCTCGTTTGTAAAAACTCTTGTGTTCGAGAAATAGCCTCAGTGAGTGGATCCGCCCTGATGTTTCTTTCTATGTCTCTCTTAATCTCATGTTCGCGGAGAAAGCCATCTCCCGAATTGAGTAATACCTGTCTTAGAATATTTCTGGATATCCGATGGGACCTAGTTCATAAATGAATTCCAAATCCAAACTTCTTAGACTGTATTGACAACTGAACCTAATCAGTATCCAGCACCATGCCTCCCACAGTATCCTCTTGGACCATCTGTCCATAATACTGTCCCCTTCGTTAGAGGGTAAACTATAACTCTGACAATCACTCTGTCATCCATGTCACCTTTGGAAGCCTGGAATGATAACCGTCTCCCGAAGGAGGCTGCCGTTATCAAATCCGTAGAACATTTACTTATGTTCTAAAACTGCCTCCGAATGTTTCTCCAGGATTGGATTAATATCTCAACTTATTGCATCTAGTGCAAAAACAACATCTGGTATGGTACTTGACATCTCATGATTGACTCAATTGCCTAAGCAAGCGATCAGCCAATCATGCACATCCCTCTCCCCTTTAGTCTGTAAGACACCTTTAGAGAGGGTGACTCCATCAGCTACAGGTACACCACCATGCCAGGCGTCATCATTTCTAAATACCTTTAGAATACTATCAAAGTACCCAGATTGGGAAACTACCCAAATCTAGATCTAAAACCATAGATCTAGTAACCAGAATGTCTGATATTATATCCATATCCTGTGTGGAGAAACAACTGTGTGACAACCAAAGTACAACCGATCGTAGTATAGGAATTTTACTTCTTACTCTCTGTATGTCATCCAAATACCAGGATATCACACCCTACTGCCTTCTTAACAGATCCATCCCCTATTCTGATGAAGTCAAAGCCATGACTGTTACATCAAAATTAGATGATCTATCTCCGCTATATCTGCTCTAGTCTAGAAATAGACATAAGCAACTTGTCCACTATGCTTCCGCTGCCCCCCACTGACCATAACAACCCTCTGGCAGAATAATATATACGTGCACTTCTAAAGCTAGTTTAGAACGACGCTATACTTAACCTCCTGCCGGGTCTCATAGCCTGGGAACAACAGTAGTGTCAAGTCTGGGTAAACAAGAACTTCCCTGTCACTGTCCTTGAGGCTACCGGAGTACCTCTCGGGTGTCTGCGGTTACCCACCATATCTGCGAAGTGGCTGATGGAATGCCAAACCTGATTGAATCTTTAGGTCCTATTAAATTTTCCGTAATCGTTTGCAGTTCTGGAATCTCTTCCAGTTCTACCATACTCCCACTACTGTTTTCTAAAAAAATCCATTTTACTAAAACTGTGGCGAGTCAAGAACAATATCACCATTGATCTTTCAGATGGTAGAAAGTCAACCCTCGTCATAGCCTGGGCCAACCCACAAACTGCCATTATAGAAATGCGCCTTGAGTTATCCAGAGTCTGGTTTTAAGCATAAGACGGACAACTCCCCATACCTTAACATCGTTAAGATATGAACCATTCTATATCCAATATAGAAACTTTGGCACTTATTTAATTGGAACCAGATACTAATCATGCAGCTGTCTCCAGTGCATATCAACTTAATGGAAAGAGGCCGATCAGCATTACTCAACTTAGGAATCCATCCAATTATGAGTAACCTGAAAGAGAAACAAGTTTCTCAAAACTATTACTATCAACTGAATACCAATCACAAGAATCTACATCTTCGATCTCTTTGAAGAATCCCGATACTTGCGACATCTGGTTCTCTACTTTATTCCTATACCCACAACTTATCAAAACTTAGACCTTGTATTTCTACGAAACACCTGTCTAAAAACTAGAGAAGTCACAAGTAAACAGAACATAGTACGAGGACCAACCCCTTTGTCCTAATGGACACTGGACAACATACAAACTCTGTATGAGTCCCGTGAGTTGAATAACTCTGAACCTATGCATCGTAGGTTGAAAACTGTACTTATGGTTACGAACTACTCCGTTGTTTAATGCTCCTTACCCAATCGTCAACTGATATAGGTAAATGTCATGGACATAATTTCAAAAAGTTATATCTCACTTTATAAAAATAAACGTACAGATATATCATTTTGAAATCGGTGTAAAACAACGGATCCTCAAAACCAAATACATGCCGCCCGGCAAAAAACCCAGGCAATTTCCTCAAATATCACCGATTACAACGAATTCCGATATAAAGAGGATGATCACCTAATTCCCAAAAACTTACTCCCACTCATCATCTGTAAAACAATACAGATGTGAGAATCATACCTGGTAAATACATACCCTGGAGTAAGTATCTAATCGGGAAATCAGTTTTCCTTTAACAATGCACAGTGAAACTGAAACATGAAAATGTTGTAAGTCCATGCTACCCTTCCCCGGTGCTTACGGGGTTCCGGAAGTGGTGAAAAACGATTTTCAAGAGGGTGGTAACATGGACTACCAATACGGATCTTTGTTAAACGACTAACTAACAACCTAACAAGAGTTTACCTACTCGGTTAGGGGGCTATACCTTCCTTGAACTCCATCGTCTTCAAGTCCTCCCGGTGTACGGATCGGCCTCACCTCGTCGTCTCCTTGCGCCGAAGATGGATCCACCCGAAAGCTTCTACCTTTGGCTTCTTCTTCGAACTTTGAAGAAACTAGATCACTTGGTTTGCTAGGCCTTGTGAACTAGAATGAGTAGAGGAATGTTTTGGTGTCTTTTTATCTCTAAGGCAATGAGTCTCAACACATGAGAATGGTTTTCCTTGAGCTAGAGAGAGCAAGAGGAAGAGGGAGAGCTTAAGAATGAGAGAGCTCAAGAGAGAGAAAGCAAAATGAAAGAATGAGAAAGTCTTTTTCCAACCTCTCTCCCATAATACAAAAAGAATAATAATAATAATAATAATAATAATAATAATAATAATAATAATAATTGAGTATTATGTGATGGTTCATATCATATCAAGTGGCATTATCATTCACTCATATTGCGAAGCAAAACAAGTAAGCAAAAGTCTTTGCCATGAAATGATAGCCAATGCAATGATGATGGTCAACTAGTCCAACCTAGTCAACCGGTCAACAAAGTCAACAAGTCAACAAAGTCAACCCCTCATCTCAACCATGACACAATAATACTTAATTAATATTATCATTAATCATATTTCTTATTCTGATTAGGGTTTAGCCAAAAGTCAACAGTCAACAACCCCAATGAGAATCCTCTGCCTCTGTCTCTCTGTCAACTGTGCATACACACCCGCATCCGCGTTCCGAGGAACACGAATACAAACGAGATAAAACCAATCCCAAAACGTACACTAGGATCTGGGTTAAACCAAAGCCCGCTAGTGTTAACTGTCCGGACACTGTACGTGCACAAGTGCACGGATGTGACCGAACCCTGTTGCAAAACCATGCGACCTGTCGCAAAACCATGCGACCTCTACTCTTTTGCCTAAAGGCGAATAGCTTTCTGTGTGGGACTCTAAAGACTCGACACTACGCTGGCAGTGGGTTCAACCACAGACCGCAAGCGGCAGTAGCTGTGCGTAACGGTCCCCAGGTAGATGCCGACTAGAAGACTGGCGAGGTGAAACCCATCTGAACTCCTACTGAGTCTGAATGTGACAATCTCTCTAAAGTACGGTCTGTTCGACTGATACATCACATGGCGGGCCTAGGGAGCGGTAAACGTCAGTCCCCTAATAGCGGTACAAGTCGTGTCGGAGTGAAGCCCAGAACACCCTGAGATAACACTGGAAACCTACCAGTATATCTCGGTTGCCCTGGCCAAGGACTACTCGTGTAATGGCTCTCCTAGACACAGCGCGATATCAACCCCCAATACCGGGATAGACGAATCCTGTCTATCCGTCACTGCCTCCAAGTGCTTCGGGACTGCACCCAACTACTACCTGTTTGGACGACTCCTTTGTGCCGTAGTAGGATAGTAATCAAAGTACAGTGGGAAGACACTCGAGGCGAAGTGACAGTGTCAAGTCAGCGGACTAAGTTGTACTCATGTCACCTGGGAACTGATAACTGACGATAGGTATAGTACCAACCAACAGTTCCCGACGAGTCCTGTCCAGTGTACTCGTAACCAAACGAGCACCCGCATACTATCTCCAGTACGACGTACTGATGGCTGTGGGACAGACCATCTCCCCTGCTGGGATGAGAAGCGCATACGCTAGTCTACTCCGGAGTATCGATGCCCTGTCTCGATAGTCCAACGACTAGGGACCTGTATAAGGATGTGCTTATAAATTACCCAGCCCCCACGAGTGTGACTGCCATCACAACGCTGGTAATCAAGCAAAGATCCTAAGGGCTCTACTAATATGTATAAGCGATATGCTAAAAGAAACACATGCACATATTGAAGTAGAAACAAACCAAGTAGCATACTACCATTTTGAGCAAGATTGTATTTACAACTGTGAATATCCCAAGCTTCCATTAAGTAATATACAAGCTAGTATGATACAGTAATGGCCTCTAGGGCATATACACTAACAATCTCCCACTTGCACTAAGGCCATGAACTGGCATATCGAAGACCTATCATCTCGATCAACCGCTCGAATTGAGTCTGTGGTAAGGCCTTCGTGAGTGGATCAGCAGTGTTATCTTCTGTATTTACTCTCTTCACCTCGATCTCCCGGCATTCTACGATCTCCCGGCGATCTACGATCTCCCTGATCAGGTGGTACCGCCTCAAAATGTGCCTGGACTTCTGATGGGACCTGGGTTCCTTCGCTAAAGCTATAGCGCCGTTGTTGTCACAATACAACAGTATTGGATCAACACTGGTAGGAACCACCTGAAGCTCCGTGAGGAACTTCTTCATCCAGACAGCTTCCTTTGCGGCATCGCAAGCAGCTATGTACTCTGCTTCCATAGTTGAGTCAGCAACGGTTTTCCTGCTTGGAACTCTTCCAACAAACCGCCCCTCCATTGAGGGTAAAGACATAACCCGACATAGACTTGGAGTCATCCATGTCACTCTGGAAGCTGGAGTCAGCAAAGGCCTCGATCTGGAGGTCTTTTCCGCCATACACCAAGAACATCTCCTTAGTCCTTCTCAGGTACTTGAGAATGTTCTTTACTGCTATCCAATGTTTCTCCCCTGGGTTCGACTGATACCGGCTTACAACGATCAATGCGTATGCTACATCTGGTCTGGTACACAACATCGCATACATAATAGATCCTACCGCAGATGCGTAGGGTATTGATGACATGCAAGCCCTTTCCAAATCAGTCTTGGGAGATATCTATTTGGAGAGGGTGATTCCGTGACAAGCCGGTAGATTACCGCGCTTGGAATCTTCCATACTGAATCGTTTCAGTATGGTGTCGATGTACCTTGACTGTGAAAGTCCAACATCCTTTTAGATCTATCACGATAGATCTGGATCCCCAGAATGTAGTTGGCATCGCCCAGGTCCTTCATGGAGAACCTCTGTGACAAGAATCCTTTGACTGACTGTAACATAGGAATATCATATCCTATTAGGAGAATGTCATCGACGTACAAGACGAGGAATACCACATTACTCCCTACAATCTTACTGTAAATGCATGGTTCATTTGGGTTTTTGATAAAGTCGAATTCTTTGACAGTATCATCAAAGCAGATGTTCCAACTCCGCGATGCCTGCTTCAGTCCATAGATGGACTTGAGCAACTTGCACACTTTACCGCTGCTCCCACTCAGAATGAATCCCTCTGGCTGATCCATATAGACGCACTCTTCCAAATATCCATTTAGGAAAGCCGTCTTTACGTCCATCTGCCATATTTCATAATCGTGGAAGGCAGCAATGGCAAGAAGGACCCGAATGGATTTCAGCATAGCCACTGGAGAAAAGGTTTCTGTTAGTGTATATGCCCTAGAGGCCATTACTGTATCATACTAGTTTGTATATTACTTAATGGAAGCTTGGGATATTCACAGTTGTATATACAATCTTACTCGAAATGGTAGTATGCTACTTGTTTTGTCTCTGCTTTAATTTGTGCATGTGTTTCTTTTAGCATATTCCTGGTATACATATTAGTAGAGCCCTTAGGATCCTTGCTTGATTACCAGCGTTGTGATGGCGCTCGCACTCGTGGGAGCTGGGTAATCTATAAGCACATCCTTATACAGGTCCCTGGTCGTTGGACTATCGAGACAGGGCATCGATACTCCGGAGTAGACTAGCGTATGCGCTTCTCATCCCAGTGTAGGAGACGGTCTGTCCCACAGCCGTTAGTACGTCGTACTTGAGATAGTATGCGGGTGCTCGTTAGGTTACGAGTACACTGGACAGGACTCGTCGGGAACTGTTGGTTGGTAATATACCTATCGTCAGTTATCAGTTCCCAGGTGACATGAGTACAGCTTAGTCCGCTGACTTGACATTGTCACTTCGCCTCGAGTGTGTTCCCACTGCACTTTGATTACTACCCTACCACGACTCAAAGGAGTCGTGCAAACAGGTTGTTTTTGGGTGCAGTCCCGAAGCACTTGGAAGCAGTGACGGTTAGACAGGATTCATCTCTCCCGGTATTGGGGGTTGACATCGCGCTGTGTCCAGGAGAGCCATTACACGAGTAGTCCCTGGCCAGGGCAAGCGAGATATACTGGTAGGCTTCCAGTGTTATCTCAGGGTGTTCTGGGCTACACTCCGACACGACTTGTACCGCTATTAGGGGACTGACGTTCACCGCCCCCCTAGGCCCGCCATGCGATGTATCAGACGAACTGACCGGACTGTACGGAGACTGTCACATACAGGCTCAGTAGGAGTGCAGATGGGGTTCACTTCGTCAGTCTTCTTATCGACATCTACCTGGGGACCGTTACGTACAGCTAGTGCCGCTTGCGGTCTGTGGTTAAACCCACTGCCAGCGTAGTGTCGAGTCTTTAGAGTCCCACACAGAGAGCTATTCGCCTTTAGGCAAAATGAGTAGAGGTCGCATGGTTTTGCGACAGGGTTCGTTCGCATCCGCGCACTTGTGCACGTTTGCTGTCCGGACAGTTTATACTAGCAGGCTTTGGTTTAAGCCGGATCCTAGTATATGATTTGAGATTGGTTTTTCTCAGAGTATTCGTGTTCCTCGGATCACGAATGCGGGTGCGTATGCACAGTTGCTTGAGATTGAGGGAGAGGACCTTGTTTAGGGTTAATGACTATTGTCATTTTATTAACCCTATTCCTTTTGTGTGTATTATTGTTAATTGATAATTAGCTTAATTATTGTGCATGGTTGTTGTTGTTGACCTTTTGACTTCATTGACTTGTTGACCAAGTTGACAATTTGACCATGATCATTTCATTTGGAAGATGCTCTTTGATCCTTGCAATTTGCATTAATATTGAAATGATAATGGTCACCTCTTGATTAAACGATGACAATTTTCTAGCTAATTGATTAATTAAAATATCACACACATATTAGTGAGAATGGCTCACTAATAATTCATTCTCTCATATCTTTTCTCTCTCTTGCTCATCCTCTCCCTCAAGCTCTCTCCCTCTCATGTGTTGAGAAACAAAAAGCTTGAGAAAAACCTTCACTTGATCTTCTCTACTCTCTTCTAGGGTTCAAGTCTTAGCATTTCTTGCACTCTAGTTACTCCTAGCTTGGAGTTGAAGCTAAAGGTCGAGGCTTTCGGGTGGATCCTTCTTTGACGGAAGAAGACAAGCAAGGTGAGGCCTTTCTACCATTCCGACGAGCAAGGAGAGAAGGACTTTGAGCTCAAGGTATAACCTTTCTACAACTTAGCTAGTTGTTAGTTTCCTTTAGCTAGTTTTCGTTTAGCAAAGATCCTCACAAGCAAGGTCCATGTTGCCTAAGTCATTAAAAATCCGTTTTTTATTATGTTTTCCGCCTCCCCGTAAGCACCGGGGTGGGCAACGTGGACTTACAGTGGTATCAAAGCTTAACTAAACTCAAACTAGCTAGGTAGTGAAGTGTAACGAAGTTTCGAAACCGGAAAATCCAAAAACCAAACTTTGCAAAACCCAAGTTTCTGTTAATTTTTTTTCTGGTCAAAATGACATTTGTTATATACCAAAAATTATCTCAGGGTTTTGTGTGAAAAACCACCAAATACGAACCAGAGAGGAGATCAGAGGAGCGCGGATCCGCGGCAAGAGAAAGCTCCTGCCGCGGAAGCGCGGCCGTCTTGTCCCCTCTCTGCATCGTTTTTGGTGCAGTGTGTTTCTGTGTTGGTTTTGGGATTTTTAGGATATGTTATATGTGCCCAGATTTTCCAGAACTAAAATTTCTCAGGGTTTTGTATGAAAAACCACCAAATACGAACCAGAGAGGAGATCAGAGGAGCGCAGATCCGCGGCAAGAGAAAGCTCCTGCCGCGGAAGCGCGGCCGTCTTGTCCCCTCTCTGCATCGTTTTTGGTGCAGTGTGTTTCTGTGTTGGTTTTGGGATTTTTAGGATATGTTATATGTGCCCAGATTTTCCAGAACTAAAATTTACTTTTGGGGGCCTATAAATCCGTATTTTTCGGAACTTCACTACACTTTAACTCTATCGGTTATATCTGTGATGCTTGTATGTATTGAACGTCGGCTAATCGCTATAATTCGATTAGTCGGGGTTATACATCTCTGTGATTGTTATTGGTTTGTGGATATGAATGGATTGGATTGTCGCGGGTGAATGGCCGGGGTGGATGTGATATGAGCGTTATTTTTCTTTCATTCATTTGTAACATGTAAATTGATGTAATAATATTATTTGTATGGCCGCATAACCGGGTCGGGGTTGTAGCCGTCATTGTATAATTCTTTTTACTGTTTTTGCTCCTAGGATAGACCCATGGAGGGGGTGCACAAACTACCGGGTATCTCGAAGCGCCGAGTGGCCTACTCACGGTGGTGAGGGAGGTTGCTTCGCTTCGGGTGCTTGGCGGGTAGTTTGCCGCACCCGTAGGGGTCTTGGGTGGGGTATTGGCTATTCACCGCGACCGTGTAATCCGCTTTACGTTGCAGGCTCGAACGCATTGCGGATTCCTAGTATATCCAATGTATTCATCTGTGATCTGTAATGTCTATCATTGCTATATATTTATATATAATAACTATTTAGGCGTTGCTTATGTTTTACTGCCGCGCTAGCCCAGCCCCCGCTCTGTCGTTAGTTAAGTAACCTAACGGGTGATGACGGGGCCCCGTGGCGAATGCGAATGGCATAAGCGTACGTCATATTTTGGTTGTTTTCTGCAATGGTAGGATTAATTGATGGGACGCATTAAAAGAACTAATGCAAGAAATAAACCAAGTAAAAGTCGATTGAAACACTTTGAAAACCACTCGGTTCTTTTCAAAACTAAACTTTTAAACGCGGAGCTTGAACCACTCCTTTTAAAAGCTATCTCGTTCCATCGATTATATCAAGTTCACTACGTTCACGGTTTCGCCAAAACCATTCGTAGCCCTCCGTCATTCCACATGAATGGTCAAAAGTATTCAAGCTGTGTATTTTGGCCAAAGTCAAGGCAGAGTGATTGGTAGCGTTTGGGCATTCATGTGCAGCATAGATAGATGCGTTGATTTGGGACAGTCGTGCTGCCATTTTGGCCAAAGTCAAGGGTAGGTACGGGTGGGTCCAAATTAACCAGGAGAATGACGGGTAGAACTTGACATGTGACTTATGATATTTTGGCCAAAGTCAAGGTCATAAGAGCATGGGGCAAAAATCCACATCGGGAGTTTCATAAGTACTGAAACTTGCTAGCGTTGCATACCATTTGGAGTGTGATGATTCTGGTAGGATTCCTTCGGTTTTATCACGCGATGATATTTGGATCCCGATCCTACTGTGAGTATATGCTACTCCTCGGGAAAACTCTCACTTAACGATCAATGCTATAAACCTAGTAGGTGCCTAGAAAGGTGTTAGCGGGGCTACGCCCACAGGGAAAAGAGGTTACTTAATTAAGGAACTTCGCGAAAGCGTTGGAAAACCTCCCTCGAAGTACCGACACTGGCCTGGCTGAACGGTTAAGCAACTATTGTACGGTGAGAATGATCCCGGCTAATCCTTTTCTTTATGGTTTGAGAAGGGATTCGAGAAACAGTGGGAGCCATCCAGTCTAGACAAACTAAAAACCACTCTAAACTTGCAAGAGCATCATGCTAAAGTGTTTCTTTTCTCTCTCCTAATTGCAGCGACCATTCAACATGACCGGACTTAAGTTACTGTTAGATAAAAATATATTGACAGGGCCAAACTACAAAGATTGGCTCAGGAATGTCAAGATGGCGATCACTTATGACAAGCTGGGGTATATACTTACCACCAAAGCTCCCCCTGTCCCAGGTCCCACCTCCAGCGTCGCGGATATAGAAATCCATAAGATATGGGAGATAGATTGCGCGAGGGCCAGATGCCTCGTACTAGCCTCGATGGACAACGAACATCAGAGGAGCCACGAGAATATGGACCTAGAGTCCATATTTCTCCATACAAAAGAACTGTATGGAGAGCAGTCTCGTATCGCTAGATACGAAGTGTCGAAGAAGCTTTTTTCGGCAAGGTTGGCCGTCGGATCATCGGTAGCGGACCACGTGCTTAAGATGATCGGCTACATAGAGGAGCTCGCGGACCTTGGGACCACGTTGGAGAATGAACTCTATACCGATTTGATTCTCCAGTCCCTTCCTTCCACTTACACCCAGTTCATTCTTAACTTCAACATGCAAGGAAAGGAGGTTGAACTTGCCGAACTTCTGAACATGTTGAGGACTGCTGATGGCACCCTACAGAAGGGTAGGGAGACATCCACTTTGTTTGTAGGAGGATCTTCCTCTTCTAGGTCCAGGGCGAAAGCCAAGGGCAAGAAGAAGAAAGCCCCCGCCAAACCAAGAGGCGGTGTCGGTAAAGTGGATACGAAGGGAAAGGGTAAAGCAACAAAAGTAGCGGGAAAGATGGTGGGGAAGGAAGAATGCTTCTATTGTCACAAAAGTGGTCACTGGAAACAGGATTGCAAGGCTTGGAAAGCCAGAACACAGGATTTGAAGCGAGTTGCAGCTTCAGCTTCAGGTGTGTATGTTATTGAAAACTGTCTATCAATAAACTCTACATCCTGGGTATTGGATACCGGATCAGGATCTCATATCTGTAATTCTTTGCAGGCGTTGAGAAAGCGTAGAGTTTTGAAGGCAGGTGACATGACCCTCAGAGTTGCGAACGGTGCTAGCATGGATGCTGAGGCCGTGGGGGACTATCACCTGTGATTATCAGATGGACACTTTTTGGTTTTGCGTAGTTGTTATTATGTACCAAATGCAACCTGTAATATCATTTCTGTATCTTTATTATCTAAAGAAGGTTATGAATTTGCATTTGTAAGTAATGTAGTGAACATTCACCTTAATCAAGTTTTGATTGGGTCAGGTACATTGAACAACGGTATATACGTTTTAAACCAACCACAGGTTTTCAATATCCAGAATACACACAAAAGAAAGTCTCCAGAAATTAATAAAACTTTCTTATGGCATTTTAGACTGGGTCACATCAATGAGAGAAGATTGACTAAGTTACATACTGAAGGATATTTAGATCCGTTCGAATATAAATCGTATGCAACTTGTCAATCCTGTCTCAAAGGAAAGATGACAAAGGCTCCGTTTTCTGGACACGGAGAAAGAGCGAGCGAGCTCTTGGGACTCGTACACAGCGACGTGTGCGGTCCAATGTCTACACATGCGCGAAGCGGTTATTCTTACTTCATTACCTTTACGGATGATTTTTCAATGTACGGTTATGTCTTCTTAATGAAACATAAATCCGAGGCTTTTGAAAAATTCCAGGAATATAAGAATGAAGTAGAAAAACAAACCGGCAAAAGTATCAAGATTCTAAGATCGGATCGAGGTGGAGAATACTTAAGTGCCGAATTCCTGAACCACTTAAAAGAGAATGGAATTCTCTCTCAGCTTACTCCTCTATACACTCCGCAACATAATGGTGTATTGGAGAGACGGAACCGGACCCTATTGGATATGGTACGGTCCATGATGAGTAACGCTGAGTTACCGCGATCGTTCTGGGGATATGCGCTAGAATCAGCAGCATACCTTTTGAACCGAGTTCCAACTAAGACTGTGCCTACTACACCATATGAAATGTGGTGTGGGAAGAGACCCCATCTTAATCACATTAAGACATGGGGATGTCCAGCTTTTGTAAAAAAGCAGCATGCGGACAAGCTCGAGGCACGCTCAGTACAGTGCAAGTTTGTGGGATATCCGAAGAACTCCAAGGGATATTACTTCTATTGCGAAGAGGAACAAAAAGTCCTTGTTTCTCGCCATGCCCACTTTCTAGAACATCAGTTCATAGAAAATGAATTAAGTGGGAGCGCGATAGAACTGGAAGAAATTCCAGAACCGCAAGCTATTACTGAAAGCATAGTAGAACCAGAGGGTTCAAAAGATCAAGACATTCCTACGCCACTCCGCAGGAGTAGTAGGCAGTCTCATCCGTCCGAGAGGTACTACGGTTTTCTCATTGACGGGGATAGAGAGGACTGCATCATAGATTGTGATGAGCCTACTACCTTCCAGCAAGCCATTCAGAGCGTCGACTCGGTAAAATGGCTGGATGCAATGCGGACCGAGATGGAGTCCATGTACACCAACAAAGTATGGACGTTGGACATTGCTCCAGACGGGGTAAAACCTGTAGGATGCAAGTGGATCTTCAAAAGGAAGATTGGTGTAGATGGACAGGTTGAGACCTATAAAGCTAGACTGGTAGCAAAGGGTTTTCGTCAGCGACCTGGTTTGGACTATGACGAAACCTTTTCTCCAGTAGCTATGCTGAAATCCATTCGGATCTTTCTTGCCATCGCTGCTTTCCACGATTATGAGATTTGGCAGATGGACGTAAAGACAGCTTTTCTAAATGGTCATTTAGAGGAGTGTGTCTATATGGACCAGCCAGAGGGTTTCATTCAAGGTGTGAGCAGCGGAAAGGTGTGCAAGTTGCTCAAGTCCATTTATGGACTCAAGCAGGCATCGCGGAGTTGGAACATCTATTTTGATGAGACGGTCAAAGAATTTGGCTTTATCAAAAATCCAGATGAACCATGCATCTATTGTAGATTTGTAGCGAGAACTGTAGTATTCCTCGTTTTATACGTGGATGACATTCTCTTAATAGGAAATGACATTCCTATGCTACAATCTGTCAAGGGGTTCTTGTCACACAGGTTCTCCATGAAAGACCTGGGTGATGCCTCATACATTCTGGGTATCTGGATCTACCGTGACAGATCCAAGAGGATATTAGGACTCTCACAGTCCAGGTACATCGACACCATACTGAAGAGATTCAGTATGGAAGATTCCAAGCACGGTAATCTACCGGCTTGTCACGGGATCACCCTCTCCAAAGAGATGTCTCCCAAGACTGATTTGGAGAGGGATCGCATGTCTATTATACCCTACGCTTCTGTGGTAGGCTCTATAATGTATGCGATGTTGTGTACCAGACCGGATGTAGCTTATGCACTGAGTGTGGTAAGCAGGTATCAGTCAAACCCTTGGGAGAAACATTGGATAGCAGTAAAGAACATTCTCAAGTACCTGAGAAGGACTAAGGAGATGTTCTTGGTGTATGGCGGAAAAGACCTGCAGATTGAGGCCTTTGCTGACTCCAGCTTCCAGAGTGACAAGGATTATTCCAAGTCCATGTCGGGTTTTTTCTTTACCCTCAATGGAGGGGCGATGTGTTGGAAGAGCTCCAAACAGGAAACCGTTGCTGACTCGACTATGGAAGCGGAATACATCGCTGCATCTGATGCCGCAAAAGAAGCTGTCTGGATGAGGAAGTTCTTGAAAGAACTTCAGGTGGTTCCGTCCATTGTTGACCCAATACCTCTGTATTGCGACAACAACGGGGTTATAGCTTTAGCGAAGGAACCCAGGTCCCATCAGAAATCCAGACACATCTTAAGGCGGTATCACCTGATCAGGGAGATTGTGGATCGCCAGGAGATCGAGGTCCGGAGAGTTGCATCAGAGGATAACACAGCAGATCTATTCACCAAGGCCTTGCCCCAGACTCAGTTCGAGCGGCTGATCGAGATGATAGGTCTTCGATACGCCAGTACATGGCCTTAGTGCAAGTGGGAGATTGTTAGTGTATATGCCCTAGAGGCCATTACTGTATCATACTAGTTTGTATATTACTTAATGGAAGCTTGGGATATTCACAGTTGTATATACAAACTTGCTCGAAATGGTAGTATGCTACTTGGTTTGTCTCTGCTTTAATATGTGCATGTGTTTCTTTTAGCATATTCCTGGTATACATATTAGTAGAGCCCTTAGGATCCTTGCTTGATTACCAGCGTTGTGATGGCGCTCGCACTCGTGGGAGCTGGGTAATCTATAAGCACATCCTTATACAGGTCCCTGGTCGTTGGACTATCGAGACAGGGCATCGATACTCCGGAGTAGACTAGCGTATGCGCTTCTCATCCCAGTGTGGGAGACGGTCTGTCCCACAGCCGTTAGTACGTCGTACTTGAGATAGTATGCGGGTGCTCGTTAGGTTACGAGTACACTGGACAGGACTCGTCGGGAACTGTTGGTTGGTAATATACCTATCGTCAGTTATCAGTTCCCAGGTGACATGAGTACAGCTTAGTCCGCTGACTTGACACTGTCACTTCGCCTCGAGTGTGTTCCCACTGCACTTTGATTACTACCCTACCACGACTCAAAGGAGTCGTGCAAACAGGTTGTTTTGGGGTGCAGTCCCGAAGCACTTGGAGGCAGTGACGGTTAGACAGGATTCGTCTCTCCCGGTATTGGGGGTTGACATCGCGCTGTGTCCAGGAGAGCCATTACACGAGTAGTCCCTGGCCAGGGCAAGCGAGATATACTGGTAGGCTTCCAGTGTTATCTCAGGGTGTTCTGGGCTACACTCCGACACGACTTGTACCGCTATTAGGGGAATGACGTTCACCGCCCCCCTAGGCCCGCCATGCGATGTATCAGACGAACAGACCGGACTGTACGGAGACTGTCACATACAGGCTCAGTAGGAGTGCAGATGGGGTTCACCTCGTCAGTCTTCTTATCGACATCTACCTGGGGACCGTTACGTACAGCTAGTGCCGCTTGCGGTCTGTGGTTAAACCCACTGCCAGTGTAGTGTCGAGTCTTTAGAGTCCCACACAGAGAGCTATTCGCCTTTAGGCAAAATGAGTAGAGGTCGCAAGGTTTTGCGACAGGGTTCGTTCGCATCCGCGCACTTGTGCACGTTTGTTGTCCGGACAGTTTATACTAGCAGGCTTTGGTTTAAGCCGGATCCTAGTATATGATTTGAGATTGGTTTTTCTCAGAGTATTCGTGTTCCTCGGATCACGAATGCGGGTGCGTATGCATAGTTGCTTGAGATTGAGGGAGAGGACCTTGTTTAGGGTTAATGACTATTGTCATTTTATTAACCCTATTGCTTTTGTGTGTATTATTGTTAATTGATAATTAGCTTAATTATTCATGGTTGTTGTTGTTGACCTTTTGACTTCATTGACTTGTTGACCAAGTTGACAATTTGACCATGATCATTTCATTTGGAAGATGCTCTTTGATCCTTGCAATTTGCATTAATATTGAAATGATAATGGTCACCTCTTGATTAAACCATGACAATTTTCTAGCTAATTGATTAATTAAAATATCATACACATATTAGTGAGAATGGCTCACTAATAATTCATTCTCTCATATCTTTTCTCTCTCTTGCTCATCCTCTCCCTCAAGCTCTATCCCTCTTATGTGTTGAGAAACAAAAAGCTTGAGAAAAACCTTCACTTGATCTTCTCTACTCTCTTCTAGGGTTCAAGTCTTAGCATTTCTTGCACTCTAGTTACTCCTAGCTTGGAGTTGAAGCTAAAGGTCGAGGCTTTCGGGTGGATCCTTCTTTGACGGAAGAAGACAAGCAAGGTGAGGCCTTTCTACCATTCCGACGAGCAAGGAGAGAAGGACATCGAGCTCAAGGTATAACCTTTCTACAACTTAGCTAGTTGTTAGTTTCCTTTAGCTAGTTTTCGTTTAGCAAAGATCCTCACAAGCAAGGTCCATGTTGCCTAAGTCATTAAAAATCCATTTTTTATTATGTTTTCCGCCTCCCCGTAAGCACCGGGGTGGGCAACGTGGACTTACAGTTTTGTCATCGTCCAATCCATGTCTTTGACGAAAACCCTTTGCAACAAGTCTAGCCTTATAGGTCTCAACCTGTCCATCAACACCAATCTTCCTTTTGAAGATCCACTTGCATCCTACGAGTTTTACCCCATCTGGAGCAACGTCCATACTTTGTTAGTGTATATGGACTCCATTTCGGTCCGCATTGCATCCAGCCATTTTACCGAGTCACTGCTCTGAATAGCTTGCTGGAAGCAAGTAGGCTCATCATAATCGATGGTGCAATCCTCTCTATCCCCGTCTATGAGAAAACTGTAGTATCTCTCGGGCGGATGAGACTGCCTACTACTCCTGCGGAGCGGCGCCGGAATGTCCGGTTCTCCTGAAACTTCTGGTTCATCCAAGCTTTCAGTAACAGCTTGTGGTTCTGGAATTTCTTCCAGTTCTATTGCGCTCCCACTTATCTGATTTTCCAAAAATTCAGTTTCTAAGAAGTGGGCATGCGGAGAAACAAAAACTTTTTGTTCTTCTGCGGAATAGAAAAGATACCCCCTGGAGTTCTTTGGGTATCCCACAAACTTACACAGTACTGAGCGTGCCTCGAGCTTGTCCACATGCTGCTTTTTTACAAAAGATGGACATCCCCATATCTTAAGATACTTAAGACAGCGTTTCTTCCCACTCCACATCTGATATGGGGTGGTAGGCACAGTCTTGGTTGGAGCCTTGTTCAAGAGATATGCAGCTGCTTCTAGTGCATAACCCCAGAAAGATTGCGGTAACTCAGCCTTACTCATCATGGAACGAACCATATCCAATAGGGTTTGATTCCATCTTTCAGATACACCGTTGTGTTGTGGTGTGTATGGAGGAGTACGCTGAGAGAGAATTCCATTCTCTTTTAAGTAGTCCATAAACTCGGCACTCAAGTATTCACCACCTCGATCAGATCTCAGTGTCTTTATACTTTTGCCTGTTTGTTTTTCAACTTCATTCTTGTATTCCCGAAATTTCCCAAAGGCCTCGGATTTGTGGTTCATTAAGAAGACATGTCCATACCTAGAGAAATCATCTGTGAAAGTAATGAAGTATGAATAACCACTTCGTGCATGTGTAGACATTGGACCACACATATCACTGTGTATGAGTCCCAAGAGATCGCTCGCTCTTACTCCGCGTCCAGTGAACAGAGTCTTTGTCATCTTTCCTATGAGAAAAGATTCACAAGTGACATAAGACTGATACTCGAACGGATTCAAGTATACTTCTTTATGTAACTTAGTTAATCGTGTCTCATTGATGTGACCCAGTCTACAATGCCATAAGAAAGCCTGATTTGTTTCCGGAGACTTTCTTTTAAGTGTGTTCTGGACACTGAATATCTGAGCTTGATTTAATACGTATATCCCGTTATTTAATGTACCTGACCCAATCATAACTTGGTTTAGGTGGATGTTTACTACATCGCTTACAAAAGTAAATTCATATCCTTCCTTAGAAAGTAAGGATACAGATATGATATTACAAGTCGCACCTGGTACATACAAACAGTTACGCAAAATCAATATTTGCCCAGTTGTCAGTCCAAGATGATATTCCCCTACGGATTCAACATCCATGCTCATTCCGTTAGCAACCCTGAGAGTCATATCACCTTTCCTGATAACCCTACGGTTTCTCAGAGCCTGTAATGAATTACAGATGTGAGATCCTGATCCGGTATCCAATACCCAGGAAGTAGGGTTAACTGACATACAGTTCTCTATCACAAACACACCAGAAGTCGAAGCCACAACATGCTTCGAATTCTGGCTACTGGCTTTGCTAGCCCAGCAATCCTTCTGCCAATGCTCATTCCCGTTACAATAGGAACGTCCTTCTTTTACTACATCCAGTCCTGAAACTTTTGCCCTTGCTTTTCCTTCTTCTTCCCTGGTTTCCTTCAGGGTATAAGCAGAGGGCAGGGACTGTAGAATTAAGTCAATACTTGACCCATTCTCCAACGTGGTCTCCAGGTCCGTGAGCTCAAAATAGCCGGTCTCTGTAAGGACGTTGTCCCCTACAGATGACTCGACAGCCAACCTCGCTTGAAGCAATTCGTTCGAGGTCTCATATCTTGCGATACGAGATTGCTCTCCATATAAATCTTTGTTATGGAGGAAGATAGAAACTGAGTCCATCTTCTCGTGCTGCCTCTGGTTTACACCATCAACTGAGGCTAACACGAGGCACTTGGCTTTCGCACAATCCTTTTTCGATGTCCTATGGATGTGAATATCCGTGACAGGGGAATCTGGACCTGAGACGGCAGGGGTTTGATTAGTTAAGAGGTGTCCCAGCTTGTCATAGGCAATGGACATCTGGACAGACCTTTGCCAGTCAAAACAGTCAGATTCAGTCATTTTGTTATCTAGATGTAACCTATGTCTGGTCACTGGGTCGCTGCAATTAAGAGAGAGAGTTGAGAACACTCAGCATGATGCTTCTTGCAAGTTTAGATTGGTTTTTAATTTATCTAAACAAGATGGCTCCCACTGTCTCTCGAATCCCTCCTCAAACCATAAAGGAAGAATTAGTCAGGATCAATCTCACCGTACAATACTTGCTTAACCGTTCTGCCAGGCTGGTGTCGGTACTTCGAGGGAGGTTTTCCAACGCTTTCGCGAAGTTCCTTAATTAAATAACCTCTTTTCCCTGTGGGCGTAGCCCCGCTAACACCTTTCTAGGCACCTACTTGGTTTATAGCATTGATCGTTAAGTGAGAAAGTTCCGGAGGAGTAGCATATACTCACAGTAGGATCGGGATCCAAATATCATCGTGTGATAAACTGAAGGAATCCTACCAGAATCATCACACTCTAAATGGTATGCAACGCTAGCAAGTTTCAGTTCTTTTGAAACTCCCGATGTGGATTTTTTCCCCATGCTCTTATGACCTTGACGAAGGTCAACAAATCATAAGTCACATGTCAAGTTCTACCCGTCATTGTCCAGGTTAATTTGAACCCACCCGTATATACCCTTGACGAAGGTCAACAAGGTAATACGACTGTCCCAAACCAACGCATCTATCTATGCTACATATGAACACCCAACAGCTACCAATCACTATGCCTTGACAAAGGTCAACAAACATAGCTTGAATACTATTGAATATTCATACGAAATGACGGAGGGCTACGAATGGTTTGGCGAAACCTTGAACGTAGTGAACTTGATATAATCGAAGGAACCTTGATAGCTTTTAAATGGAGTGGCTTAAGCTCCGCGTTTTAAAAGTTATTTTTTTGAAAAGAAACCGAGTGGGTTTTTTTTGAAAGTGTTCCAACGACTTTTACATGGTTTATTTTTCTTGCATTAGTTCTTTTAATGCGTATTTTTCTTGCATTAGTTCTTTTAATGCGTCCCATCATTTAATCCTACCATTGCAGAAAACAACCAAAATATGACGTACGCTTATGCCATTCGCATTCGCCACGGGGCCCCGTCAATACCCGTTAGGTTACTTAACTAACGACAGAGCGGGGGCTGGGCTAGCGAGGCTGCAAAACATAAGCAACGCCTAAATAATATCATATATAGATACATTGCAATGATAGCCATTTCAGATCACAGATGAACACATTGGATATACTAGGAATCCGCAATTCGTACGATCCTGTAACGAAAAGCGGATTACACGGTCGCGATGAATAGCCAATACCCCACCCTAGACCCCTACGGGTGCGACAAACTACCCGCCAAATATCCGAAGTGGAGCAACCTCCCTCAACGACGTGAGTAGGCCACTCGGTACTTCGAGATACCCGGTAGCTTGTGCTCCCCATCTTGGGTCTATCCTAGGAGCAAAAACAGTAAAAAGAAATTATACAATGACGGCTACAACCCCGACCCGGTTGTGCGGCCAAAAATAATATTACATCAATTTAAATATTACATGAATTGAAAGATAAAAGGAAAAACACTCATCTCACAACCCCCGGCTATTCATCCGCGACAATCCAAAGAATTCATATACACATACCATCAATCATTACAGATCATAGATATGTATAACCCCCACTAATCGACGTATAGCGATTAGCGGACGTTCAATACATATAACACATCATAGATATATACCCGTTAGCCTTAGTCTTTAGAAGTTCGATAAAAATACGGATTTTCAAGCCCCAAAAACTAATTTTTCTTTCTGGAAAATCTGGGCAGAAAAGACATTGTAAAAATCCCAAAATACCACCAGAAACACACTGCAAGAAATTTGACCCACTACCGATTCAACTCGGCCGCGGATCCGCGGCGGGAGCGTGCTCCCGCCGCGGTTCCGCGGCGCGTTGAACGGTTTTCTGGACCAAATTACTACAGTGTCTTTTAAAAAGCCTGAGTCGATTTTTGGAGTATGATTTATCATTTTTTGAACAGAATACAGAATCGACAGAAACTTGATTTTCCGGGTGTTTTTCGGGACTTTTTCTCCGATCGAACTTCTACTTACTTAGCTAACATGTTAGATAGTGTTTAACTAGGCTCTGATACCACTGTAAGTCCATGCTACCCTTCCCCGGTGCTTACGGGGTTGCGGAAGTGGTTAAAAATGATTTTCAAGAGGGTGGTAACATGGACTACCAATACGGATCTTTGTTAAACGACTAACTAACAACTTAACAAGAGTTTACCTACTCGGTTAGGGGGCTATACCTTTCTTGAACTCCTTCGTCTTCAACTCCTCCCGGTGTACGGATCGGCCTCACCTCGTCGTCTCCTTGCGCCGAAGATGGATCCACCCGAAAGCTTCTACCTTTGGCTTCTTCTTCGAACTTTGAAGAAACTAAATCACTTGGCTTGCTAGGCCTTGTGAACTAGAATGAGTAGAGGAATATTTTGGTATCTTTTTATCTCTAAGGCAATGAGTCTCAACACATTAGAATGGTTTGCCTTGATCGAGAGAGAGCAAGAGGAAGAGGGAGAGCTTGAGAATTGGAGAGCTCAAGAGAGAGAAAGCAAAATGAAAGAATGAGAAAGTCTTTTGCCAACCTCTCACCCATAATCCAAAAAGAATAATAATAATAATAATAATAATAATAATAATAATAATAATTGAGTATTATGTGATGGTTCATATCAGATCAAGTGGCATTATCATTTCATGCACTCATATTGCAAAGCAAAACAAGTAAGCAAAAGCCTTTGCCATGAAATGATAGCCAATGCAATGATGATGGTCAACTAGTCCAACCTAGTCAACCGGTCAACAAAGTCAACCCCTCATCTCAACCATGACACAATAATACTTAATTAATATTATCATTAATCATATTTCTTATTCTTATTAGGGTTTAGCCAAAAGTCAACAGTCAACAGTCAACAACCCCAATGAGAATCCTCTACCTCTGTCTTTCTGTCAACTGTGCATACACACCCGCATCCGCGTTCCGAGGAACACGAATACAAACGAGATAAAACCAATCCCAAAACATACACTAGGATCTGACTTAAACGAAAGCCCGCTAGTGTTAACTGTCCGGACACTGTACGTGCACAAGTAAACGTATGTGACCGAACCCTGTCGCAAAACTATGCGACCTCTACTCTTTTACCTAAAGGCGAATAGCTTTCTGTGTGGGACTCTAAAGACTCGACACTACACTGGCAGTGGGTTCAACGACAGACCGCAAGCAGCACTAGCTGTGCGTAACGGTCCCCAGGTAGATGCCGACAAGAAGACTGACCAGGTGAAACCCATCTGAACTCCTACTGAGTCTGAATGTGACAATCTCTCTACAGTCCGGTCTGTTCGTCTGATACATCGCATGGCGGGCCTAGGGGGCGGTAAACGTCAGTCCCCTAATAGCAGTACAAGTCGTGTCGGAGTGAAGCCCAGAACACCCTGAGATAACACTGGAAACCTACCAGTATATCTAGCTTGCCCTGGCCAGGGACTACTCGTGTAATGGCTCTCCTAGACACAGCGCGATGTCAACCCCCAATACCGGGAGAGACGAATCCTGTCTAACCGTCACTGCCTCCAAGTGCTTCGGGACTGCACCCAACTCTACCTGTTTGCATGACTCCTTTGAGTCATGGTAGGGTAGTAATCAAAGTACAGTAGGAACACACTCGAGGCGAAGTGACAGTGTCAAGTCAGCGGACTAAGCTGTACTCATGTCACCTGGGAACTTATAACTGACGATAGGTATAGTACCAACCAACAGTCCCCGACGAGTCCTGTCCAGTGTACTCGTAACCCAACGAGCACCCGCATACTATCTCCAGTACGACGTATTGATGGCTGTGGGAAAGACCATCTCCCCTGCTGGGATGAGAAGCGCATACGCTAGTCTACTCCGGAGTATCGATGCCCTGTCTCGATAGTCCTACGACTAGGGACCTGTATAAGGATGTGTTTATAGATTACCCAGCCCCCACGAGTGTGACTGCCATCACAACGCTGGTAATCAAGCAAAGATCCTAAGGACTCTACTAATATGTATAAGCGATATGCTAAAAGAAACACATGCACATTTTGAAGTAGAAACAAACCAAGTAGCATACTACCATTTTGAGCAAGATTGTATTTACAACTGTGAATATCCCAAGCTTCCATTAAGTAATATACAAGCTAGTATGATACAGTAATGGCCTCTAGGGCATATACACTAACAAATGTTTCATAGGGGTATCCTGGTATTCCTAGTAATGCCTCTTCGATAATCCAATTCATGATTGTAACCGTATATTTCTTTGCCATCTCTCCAAGTCCTTTTATTTGTCTTTATTCATTACCTTCTGTACACCCCCTTTAGGCTAAGTTGTTTTCTTCCTTCCCTACCGTTCGGCACCAGCCTATGGTTTGGAAGAAGACTATCCAGTACGCATAATAGGTGTACTCTCCTAATCCTAGGAGTACTCGCAACCTGAGAGAAGGTGATGATAAAAGCCAACTGAATATTACTCTATTCTATTTGTCCCGAACTGGAGAAAAAAGCAAAGGTGAAGTAGGAGTGGCGATTAAGTACGCGGTGTGGTCGTGAATGATAGCAGTCGCAATTTACTTTGAACTCTTTCTAATCCCTTTATTTTGTCTTTACTTATTACCTTCTGTACACCCTACTTAGGCTAATTGGTTTTCATCATTCCCTACCTTTCGTCACCTGCCTATGGTTTGGAAGAAGACTATCCAATAAGCATAATAGGTGTACTCTCCTAAACCAAGGAGCCCTCGCAACCGGAGAGAAGGTGATGATAAAAGACAACCGAATAAACCAATTCAATTTCTCCTGAACCTGGATCCATCCTCGAAGAAGTCCCTTCGATTTCGTATATAACCATACGATGGATATATCCAATGAAAGTGGATGTTCTTAGTGATACGAGGTGTTCTGAGAAATGCAAAGGGTAAAAGAAGGAGCGACAATGACTTATGCAACTTAGACAATCCAAAAGCCAGTATTTTAAGAAGGTTCGGTCAACTTGGTCACTGAGTCATAGTCTAGGGTCGGTCAAAGGTCGCTGCCAAAGAGAGAGAGAAAGGAAACACTCTGCGTGCACTCTAACCTAGATCAGAATGGTTATCACTTTATCTAATCAGGAAACCTCCCACTGTACTGTCAAATTCTCCTCCAAACCTGAAAGAAGAATCAATCGGGATCACCCGAAGAGTAAACCAACTCATCAGTGGGAATCGGGATCCAACTATCATCGCATGATAGCGTGAAGATATCCACTCACGTTATTACACTCCAGAAGGTATGCGCATACCTGGCAAGTTTCAGATTCTTTAGAAACTCCCGATATGACTTTTACCCCATGTTCTTATGACCTTGACGAAGGTCAACAAATCAAAAGTCACATGTCAAGTTCTACTCGTCATTATCTTGTCAATTTGAACCCACCCGTATATACCCTTGACAAAGGCCAACAAGGTAATACGACTGTCCCAAACCAACTCATCTATCTATGCAACAGAAAAGTAACAAGCAGCTACCATCCACTATGCCTTGACGAATGTGACGACCCGAAAGAGCACGTGACTGGCCCTTGAACCATATGAAGTCTATAGGACCCCACCTGATCTAAGTAAGCCAAAAGCCCAGAAATATAAAACCATTTAAAGAGTAAATAAAGGAACTGGTTTTTAATAAGTAAAGAAACCATGTTTGAAATCAAAGTTTTCAAATGACCAAGACGAAAATGCATTTTTAAAATGTGTAGTCTTTTCTGAAAATTTCGGCAGAGTTTCCTTTGTAAAAACTGGCTCCGAACGGGGTACAACAAGAATAATATATATGAAATGATAAAGGGCATCCCCAAGCGGGAGCTAGCTCTTCGTCAATCGACGGTCACAACCACGCAAGCAATAATAATATACAACGCCAAAGGGCGAGGATCAAAACCCAAAAAGAAACTCAAAATAGCCAGAAAACCATAATACTATAAGCGCGACTCTAAGGTCGAAATAATACATCACTGTCTCTAAGTATGAAACAATATACAAGTTTTGGTTGATGGAATTTCTATATACAATGAATAATACAGGAACAATGGCGGTTCTGATACAAGAGAACCCACCTACCAAAGCAAGTCACCCATATGTAAGCAGTGTGCCAGAAATGCCGGTATGGAATCTGTACGGCAAAAACCTGCAAGGACTGTGGCACAACGGGGGTGAGTTTCCAACTCGTGAATAGAAAATATCTACAAGCAGAGATCGAATGTATGACCCATCTTAGGTCAATACAATCAGATATAAATAAACCTCAATATGAATAAGTCTGAAGCATGCTAAACTGGCAATGTAATATCTATACATGAGTGTAGTGCCAATTGCTCGTGCCAGTGCCTCAGGTAATAACATATCATAAATGTGGGGTATGATCAATGTAATCAAATCTGCATGTACGTGGATCCCGTCCACTCGCCACCCAATGACAATAACCATCGTGCATGTAAATATCATCAGCATATGCAGGGAAATATGAGGATATAAACCACCTATGTCCCTCGCGACACTTCAAAATCATGGAATCGGAGTGTCCAGCATCGACACTCGAAAACATCATGAAAACTGTGCCCAACATCGGCACGTAAATCCTCATATATCGGGTTCCGTCTGCGGAATCGGCCCTCGGCCCCAGCAGTACGCCCATATCCTTCTATCGACTCAGGTCGGTATCCTCCGGATAACCTCCAGGTCCAACCAATCACCGATAGGTACTCGCCCACCTCCAGGCTCAATCGCCAAAGTCCTTCGATCATCTTGCCGAGGGTAACCATACCGGGTCCACCATGCACCCGCAATCGGCTCGTTCACTCCTCGAATCGGGTTTCACATGTCGCTCTCAGCACCGAGAAAACACATGGTGGACGCACTGAAATGTCATATCAAGGGTAACCGGGTTTTTAAAGCAATGACATATTCTCTTTTGAAATACCCACGGTTCCCAAAATCCAGAAATATCATAGAAACAGCACTCTCAATGCGTATAGTCAGAAAGCATTATGTATGTGACATGTAAAAGAAATGTAAGCATATCAATCTGTCATGCAAGAATCATATCCCGAATGCAACAGTACTATAGTGTAGTGACATGGCAATTATCGATGATGAAGTGTATGAGCCGGCAAACAAGTGTACGCGGAACATACACATCATCGATAATGGTGCTGGTGTCCGAGCAGCATGACTGTAATATATCAATAAACACAAGCAATGCAATGCAAATAGCATGAGTATGCGGAATTGAATAATCAACGCAACAGTAAAGAATCTATCTCAATAAATATATCATGCAGCCTTGCCCTTTGAAATAAGACGAATCAGGGTTTTTGGTAAAATAATCGCTACGGTGTTTTAAGAAAAGATGTGTCGTTTGAAAATATCCGTAGAATCCCTTTTGCCTATCTTAAAAAAATTCCCGATTCGTTAGTTTGAAAAAGGTATGACTCGGGTCTAGTCTAACGCCTACTATGCAAACTACGGACCCAACAATCAAGTCAAACGGGAGGGGTATGTAAACCACCTAAATCTGTGTCAATATCACATTATCTCATCACATAACAGGTATCACTACCATCATATCACATAATTTAGGGTACAACACTAAGTCTATTACCATCGATACTATCTATATAAATATGAATGCGGGGTAAAACGCATGCCCAAAGGCCCGGTAAAACCATCATGTCGCATCTCAAATACGAACTCTGTCATATCGCCGAATCTCACGGCCTCAATCAAAACTCATCGACTCATCTCAATCCCATGTATCATCCTCAAATCTCGTATATGAACACATAGTCCCATACTCATGTGTAGATATACACACCTCCATATGCGCACAGATAAATGAAAGAATGTATGCAAGTATATGTGTACGTGTATGAGTGGGTGCAACGACTACTCTAGGGTTTCGCACTATACTAAACCAATACATCCTTATCACATATAATTCCATTATTACCATCAATAATCTTAAGCAACACATAATAAATATATATGTGTGTATACGTATTCGTATACATCACCACGGACTGCGGGGGTGCTATACGCCATCCACCCGACTTCCCCCGTAGATATAATCTACTCACATTGCTTCTCGTGTGCCGATGCCGATGTCGCCATTTTCATCTTCTTCGCCTCAACATCACGTCGGGTTCCTACACGTATATCACAAACGCTAAAGCATATGAAAATCACATCGGAAAGCCAAAACAGCACACGCTACTCGCATAGATAAAAACATATCGTCTTGCATGTAGACATGATCAATATCCACTTGTCGTTGACGTCCAAACGCCACCCGACAGAAACGGATCACCAAATACCAAAATCCATGCTAAAACAAGTCGTAAATCATGCAGCAACATAGGAAAATCAACCCAGATTTTACCCTAGATGGAACCAGACAAAATTGCACATGCCATGGGTCAAGACTACTGGAAATAGGGCTATGCACCAAAAACGAGACCAAACCCCCCTCCTCTGGCCGCAATTTGCGGCCAGATGCGATTTATCTGCGGCCGGGAATTGGAGTTGGGGGCTAGGGTTTGGTGTGGTGGTTCCAGGGTGCCTGCACATCTCACTGTCAACTCAGTTTTATTTTAGGGGGCTCGGGGTGATAGCAGATCCTAAATACGATCACAGATTCACAGTTTTTCCCCGACATCGTCTCATAAATCCGTATTCTATGTTCTAGCTTCTGGTTTGGTCCAATAACACATCACCACAGGGGTTCTAAGGTCACCACAACTCTCAATTTCACACTTGAACTCAATTCAACTCCTCACCCTAACTTGAAGTTTCACAAGTCCATCAAACGACACCATATCGACATGAAACTAGTATGGATGCAATAAGAATTAAAATACTAAACTAAGGGTGCAGAAATTACCTTCATTGGCAACTCAAGAAAATTCTTGAGTTGCTCAAAGTTCTCCAAATCCAATCTTGCTAGGTTCAATATGTAGCTAGTGAGCTTGGAAGCAAGTTTTGTGAAGTGGGAATGGGGTTTTGGTGAGGGAAATGAGAGGGAACTATGGAGTGAAGGGGAGGGAGATGAGGGAGGAGCAGGAGCAGCCGCAGCTCAAGGAGAGGAGAGAGAGAAATGGGTGTGAGGAAATGATGGGAGTATGGTTCAACAAGTGGGGGTTGACCTAGTCTCTCTCTCTCTCTCATCATGAAACCTTTTCTTTTCTTTTTCTTTTCCTTCTCACTCCATTGCAAACCCTAAGCAACCATACCACAAAACATGTAACAAGTGTAACAAGTGTGGAAAATGATATGTGCACTTTTTGCACAAAAAAGCAAAAAATCCGATTAGCGATTTTTAATCGCGATTAGCACTAAATTAGTATATAACTAATCATAAAAACTATAAAATGACATAATTCCATAAAATACCCTATTTAGAATTTTCCATAATTTTTCCCCATTTATTTGTATTTAATTATACCGGAATATTAAAATATTCATTAAAATAATATTAAATTATAAAAATTCCCAAAAACAATATTTTATTATTTTGAAACGTTACAATCTACCCTCCTTAAAGAAATTCGGTCCCTGAATTGAAATTTAAACCCCCAAAAACTAAAATATTTCGATACAAATTCCAAGTCGCCGGGGCTCCGAATCATCAATACATAAAACATCATAGCGCAATGCATGCGCATGAGTACTGAGCAGATAACTCAAAAGCAAAACTCCGTCAAGCATCCCGCAATCGTCGGAGTCATCGTAAAGACACAAATGTCAAATCGAATACAAAACCAATATGATATAGATTAGAACTATACATGTAGACATCCAATCTATACATGTGAATAGCTGATGTAAATGCATGCCAAATCTTTTTAAGTCGCTGTGCGATGCGCATAACACTGCACAGTGGCGGACGTTTTTCATAAGAAAATAACCATATATGTATATATCTTTTGTTTGCTATGTGCGTTCCACCATTTTGAAAACAATTTAGAAGGGTTTCCTTGTTTTTAAAACGTTTCGTGTCATATCGGACACGTAGGTATATATGCTGAGACTATAGCTCTCTCTTTAGAAATCCCTTTGATAACTATCAATGCATGCAAAATATATCCAGGTACTGTCCTCTGACTAGTCCTGCTCAGTACAAAACGAATATCAAATATCATAAAAATGTACTGCTCCAAAAGAAATAAATCCTAAAAAAGCACATAACACCACCCTGTGCGTCTGGTGCGAACGAAAATCAAAATCCATATATATGCCATACAGGTGCACAAAACCACATCTAGGTGCAACGGGTGTGCACGAAGTATCTGTCATAGGCAACGTGTGTGCCTGACAGCCAAATCAGGTGCACCTGACATGCACAAGAATCTCGATTTAGTGCATCTGGTGTGCACCAAAATCGTATCTCAAAACATGCGCCCAACATGCACGAAAATCCAAATTGGTGCATCCATCGTGCACGAATGAAAATCTGAACCCTGCGCACTCAACATGCACGGAATCACGAAATCCAATGGCAAAAGCCGAACATGCG
The DNA here is from genome assembly GCA_030015575.1 of Agapanthus africanus. NCBI lineage: Eukaryota > Viridiplantae > Streptophyta > Magnoliopsida > Asparagales > Amaryllidaceae > Agapanthus > Agapanthus africanus. Next base: position 348,021,744 of record JASDDO010000022.1, read on the forward strand.
TAAGTCCAGTCAAAAGCACGGAGTGCAAGAATCAACATCAATATCAAAATCGACATATCGAATGACATCAAATCGAAGTCAGGTGCAACCGTAGTGCACAAAATATAAATCCGGTGCAACAAAGGCACGAAATATAAATCTGATGCGATAAACGCAAGAAACATAAAACTGGTGCGACAAGCGCACGAAGTATAAAACTGGTGCATCCCATGCACAAATACCAAGTAATAACTCAAATGCGTAAGCAGCAACACCAAGTGTACCCAGGCATAAAGAAAATCATAAACGTGTGCAACTGCGTGCACAAAACACATATCAATGCACTACAAGCACATATAAGCTATACCGAGTGCAAAATCAAATAGTGTGCGTAACATATGCACAACATCAAATCAACCGTATGAAATCCATGAAGTCATAAGCAGGTGCAGCCAAGGCACGAAACGATATCAGGTGCAATAACTGTGCGCAAATCATAAATCAACACAACGGTGTGAAAAGCACATCTCAAGTGTAATAACTATGCATAAGATATACATACCCGGAAGGTGCAACCATGGTGCAAGAAAACAAATACTATGAAACCCAGTCATCAAGACTAAATCATGCGAATAGATCACCCAAAATACCCAAATCCAAAGTGACGGATACGTGATAGTCAAATCACAAAATCACAAATCATAAATACCGTCGTCGGTATATCCTCCTTCGAAGTCGAGAAGGTGTCGGTACATCCAATGCTGGCGGCGCAAGATAACTACTTGCCTCTTTCTCGCGGTTGGTGTCCTCTGCCTCTGGTTCCTTATCTTCCCTGTGGATTACTAATCTCGCAATCTATCGGCTCATCGGCCCTGTCAGGTGTGCTAACGGGAACGATTCCGTTCTGGCACTTCTCTGGTCATCTCTCGGTCAATCCTCACGACCGCTCGTAAAGCAGCACATCTCTGGCGCCGACCTCTGGTCCTCTGAATGCACATCACACATTGGCTCCTGGTGCAAATCTTATTGCAGCAGTGTACTGGAAGGAATCCTGCTCAAGGTATCTTCTGATCTCGCCTAAGCCAAACTGTACGGAGGCTGGTACTCTAGCATAATCTTTTCTCGCTCTCTGGACATCTGCATCCTTAGTACAATAACTACTCGGAAGCTGGTCGCATCCCATCGCCTCTGTATGCATATCCGACCTTTAATCTTAACGGGGAGTAGTAACAGCTCGTCTACATCTCGCACGAACTTCCTATCCCGCTTGTTTGTATCATCGTCCATTTCGACGTCGCGTCTCTAACTGCGCACTGCAATGCCCTCGGCTACGGTCCATCCGAAGTCCCTCACACGGACTCAAAATCACGAACTCGGTATCTTCATCACTCAGTAGAAGATATTTAGCCGATCACGTCCTCAACGTGCGTATCGGATATCTGATGTCAGCGGAGTGGAACGTCATCTCGTCGAAATCTCATGCGAACTCTTTACTCCACTTGTTCCAACGTCGACTGATTCGGACTCGTCTACTCGTGGCTGCATGGACTACGCTCCAACGGCTATGCTCGTATCTAGAGTCTCCCAAGCGGTGTCCCATCACAATATCCGAAAGATGTCGAACCATCCGATCGACTCGTCAGAACCTCATAATCCCCCAACAGCTCAACACCTTGGGAACACTTTAATAGTATCGAGTACATACCACAGCATCGGTGGTCCAGGCGTAGAAGGGTAAACCCAAGCCTCACTAATGGCGCCGCGGAACATCCGCAAACCCTAAGGTTCAAAGGCTTTCACATGGTCATTATGTCGAGTTAGGGTTTCATTCTTCTAGAGGGTCCATAGAATCGCTTGCATGTCTTTCCGAATACTTTAAACTTGGAAAATGGGTTCCTGACATTCGATCGTCTCAATCGACTCTCAACGAATCTACGTGAAGTCGTCTCTAGCTGGCATCAATCTACCTGATGACCTCGCATCGGGGTAAGCGAACGAACCACATGTCCTAGTCATTCATCCTCGGTGACTAGCGACTCACCATCATATCTCTAAGTATATGCTCAAGCTGCAGTAGCTCTAACATCTGGGGCGATATCTCGTCAATTACAGCAACAATTGGCTCATTCGTCCGTACGCTGAACAGCGTCTCAATCATCATGAATAAGCGATATATCAATGGTCATCACATCCTGGCTGGCCTCTATCAGTGGCTCAATCCTCTGGTACCGATCGGTACGCCCGAGAAATCTCGTAAAAGCGATTAGTCCAACTCTCATGGCGCGAAAACACAATAAGACGATGCCTCAATATGAAATCGTATGTCTCTGGAAACACGCCCTGGTCAGTCCTCGTCCATGACGAGCTCATGCTGACGCAACTCGAGCCGTAGCTCACTCTGCCCGTGCAATCGTGGCAGCAAAACCATAACCAGTATCGATAAGGATAGATCATAGGAAGGAATATAATACGGAGCAAGGAAATGTACATCCTAAGGTTTCTTAAGTGGAGTGGCGTGTCGTAAGTATGCCGCGGAACATACGTACGGTACTCCCCTCTACTCAAGCCACCTACTCCATCAACCAAGGGTCATCTTATGCGACGAAAGTTCGGGTGTAATACCCCCTCGAATAAGTCTAAGTTCCGTAAGGTCAAGCCTAAGTTCCGTATATATAAACGCCCTAGGCTCCACATAGTCAAACTTAGACTCGAACCAAGGTCAACCTAACGCTCTGATACCAACTTTGTCACGATCCGAAAGAGCACATGACTGGCCCTTGAACCATATGAAGTCTATAGGACCCCATCTGATCCAAGTAAGCCAAAAGCCCAGAAATCTAAAACCATTTAAAGAGTAAATAAATGACTGGTTTTTAATAAGTAAAGAAACCATGTTTGAAATCAAAGTTTTCAAATGACTAAGCCGAAAATGCATTTTTAAAATGTGTAGTCTTTTCTGAAAATTTCGGCAGACTTTCCTTTGTAAAAAATGGCCCCGAACGGGATACAACAAGAATAATATATATGAAATGATAAAGGGCATCCCCAAGCGGGAGCTAGCTCTTCGTCAATCGACGGTCACAACCACGCAAGCAATAATAATATACAACGCCAAAGGGCGAGGATCAAAACCCAAAAAGAAACTCAAAATAGCCAGAAAACCATAATACTACAAGCGCGACTCTAAGGTCGAAATAATACATCACTGTCTCTAAGTCTGAAACAATATACAAGATTTGGTTGATGGAATTTCTAGATACAATGAATAATACAAGAACAATGGCGGTTCTGATACAAGAGAACTTTCACGACCCGAAATTGGCCCGTGACGGCCCTAGTACTACGCAACGCCCTAAGACATAACATAGTAAAAGAAAGCCAAAACCTAGAAATCTAAACCAAGAAAATACGGAAAAGATAATATATGTTTTTGAAACATTTGAAATCGCAACCCAAATTCTTTAAAAGTTCAACTTTCTTTCTTTAAAATTTTGGCAACACCCCCTTTTTGTAAAAACTAACCAAGATGAATACATCACAAATATACGACGACAATAGAGAGAAAGCTGTATATAAAAGACAAAAAATCTATAATAATATACAATATCGTCCTCACCAAGTCTCTAAGTCAACCACATAATAGTAGATGGAGAGTACAAGATACAACGAATGTACAATACAAAATATAGATAACCACCAAAACCCACCTAAGCAAAATAGTACTGTGAGCAGATGCGGTATCTATAGCAAAAGAGGATAGCTGAATAGCTGAATAGCCTGCCTCGACTACTCTGCGGAACAACCAGCAACACCTGTGGCACACAACGGGGGTGAGTTGCCAACTCGTGAATAGTAGATAACATATGCAGGTAATCGCAGGAATGTACGTACAACATGAATCTAAGATATGCGATTACTGTAATAACATGTCATGTGAATGCAGAATAATGGATAGTACACTAGCATGTACAATCAATATGTAAAGCAATAGTAACATGACAATAATATGCAATAACCATGCAATAGGGATATGAGAATGTAGATATGCAACTATCATAAGGGTACACTAACAGGTACTACCAATATATGAAACTGTGCATAAAATAGACAAGTGTGAGGTATAGGGTGGAATATGTCATTTCCACGGAAACCTGACATCGTGGCAGGATCACAATTCATCAAGACACTCAAATCTAAAATTCCTCAAATCAGCCCCCAAACTGGGCTCTCACATCATATAGGTCTCACATCACCTCAATGTACAATATCGAATAGCTCTCCTATATCTCGAATGTACAAATCAACAATCTCTTTCATATGCAATATCCAATCTCAATGAATCACCTATATCCCAAGTCGAATCTCAAGTAAATTTCTAACATCCTAAATAAATGTATTTGCAGAAATAATTATGATGGGGTCAATACACATATATTAGCGTCCCATTCCACTAATATTGGTGTAAGGGTATATATAACAACGGCAAAATCCCCTGTTATATATACAAAGGTATTAAAAGAAATATCATGAAAACAATGTGCCAAGCATCGACACAGAAATCCTGATAGGTACGTATCATACGCTGTCCCGAAAGCACGAGTGCCTAGCATTGACCCTCGCCTTTCGACGTATGCATACGTTCATGACTCCCAACGGTATCTCTATGATCCCCGCCGAGTCATCAGTACTGTCACCGGTAGGTACTAGCCCGCCTCCAGGCTCAATAGGCAAAATCCATCGATCTTCTTGCCGAGGGGAACCATACCGGGCCCCACCATGTACCCTCTACGGCCTCGACGCCTCCTCGTAGGGGTATATATAATCAGCACAGATAAAACCCATGGTGGATGCGCAAATATCATATCAAGGAAACCGGGTTTTTCAATGTATGCATAATTTCATGAACTCCCGCGGTTCTCAAATCCAGAAAACATAATGTAAAATCCAAATAATAATGCGCAATCCAGGAATAAATATACACGATATATCTGAAATGCGAGCATATAACAGAGAATATGTAGCTGAAACCAGATGCATGCGAAACCAATAAGGTACAGCTAAGTAACATCAGTAAAGGTAAATATGTGACTGCAACTGAATATGTGTGTAACATACAGGTGTAGCAATGTATAGGTATCTACCTATAAGAACTGATGTCATATACCCCCTTGGGTATAAGAAAAACATGTGCAAGGTATACCTGTAGCTGTATCGCAAGGTGTATCTGTACCTATCACTAAAGGTATGATACACTATAGGTATACCGATAAGCAACATGTCATGTGTGATAAGCAATAGTATCTATAATGGTTAGTGTGTGACATGGCAATTATTGACGGTGTGTGTGTAGCATACAATCCGTGCTCGTGCAACATGAACCATCAATAATTTGTGCAGTGCCCTACGACTACTAGTCACAGTACAACTATATCTAAGTAAATAAGGTAAAGGCGCAGTACTATGACGTAGAATATGCGACAGGTATTAGAATCCTAGCCCAGACGCATAACGCCATGCGGGCGATTCCCCTGTAGATGTTAAATCTACTCACCTACACTCCATGCTAGCTGAATCCTACCATCTGCTCCCCCCTATAGCAGTGCCCGTAGTCCCCGCCTGCAAACCTGCAAATAAGACATGGAAATCACATATAAGCCAAATATCTCGCAAAACGCGATATCGAACCCAAACGAGAAACTCGCGTTGTGAACTAAACGCGCGTGCACGATACGCTAAAACGTGTGTATACGCGTCTAAAACCATCGCGACACGCCGCGATACGCCGGATCACAGAACCCACTCACTTATCGCGCGTATCGCGCAAACACAACGGATATACAAAACGATATTTGATCCCAGATTTTCCTATAGGTCAAATATTACAAAACTGGACATGCCAAAACACTAAAAATCATAGCAGACTACATTAGCAAAAACCCCAAGACCCCACCCCCTTCCTGGCCGCAAATTGCGGCCATATTGATTAAAATTGCGGCCAAGTTTGGGAATTAGGGGCTCGTGTTCTGGTGGTGTTGTTCGGACCTAATAAGCATGTTCCAGTTTCCTCAATTTTGTTCTGAAGGGTCCGGGTCAAAAGCAGATTACAAAATGCTAATATATCGCACAAAAACGACAATTTTCACTAAAAGGAAACCTTATGGTATTTTAGTGTAATACAGGGAAATACTCAGTTAAAGTGACCCTATCAACACTTAAATAAGTAGGGTTTACCAACACAATCATCACTTAGCCACAACATCTCACAAATCACCATAATTAGCACTAAACTAGCTAATTAACACTAATTGAAGCAAAACAACACACAAGCTTAGCAACTAGGGGATTGGGTTAAGAAATTATACCCTAGAGAACCCTAGAAAGCAGGTGAAGAAGTGGAGAAGAGCTGCTGTAGTGGCTGGGGCTGCTGCTACTACAGTTGCAGCTGCTGCTGCTGCTTGCTTCTGCAGCTGCTGCTGATGCTGTTGTTTTGAGCTGCTGAAGCTGCTTCTGGTGTTGCTGTTGCTGGCCTCTGGTGCTGCTGCTGCCTTTAGGTGAGTGTGTGTGTGTGTTTGTGAGAGAGAGTGAGAAAGAATGAGATAAGAAAATGAGAGGGAGAATGAGAGAACAACAATGACCCCTCCCCCTTCTCACTCTCTTTCCTCATTAATGAGGCATGGTTCACACCATGCTCCCATTCCCTCTCTCTCTCACACAAAGTCAACATTCAACCCCAAAATAAAACCATTTTAAAATTCATTTTCAATTTAAAACAACCATGCACACTATTAAGCCCAAAAGCACCTAAACAATATTTATTAACTTAAAGAGAATGGGTTAATCCATCATGCTTGCTAATCATGGTCTAACCCCATCTCTAAACCCTAGTTATGAAGCACAAGTGTGTGTGCCTAGAAAAATTCTAATAAAATACTCAAAAAATAGGATAAAATATTTAAAACTTAATTTGGTAAACTTTTTAGTAAAAACCATACATTAAAATATAATTAGTTACAAAACACATTCTAAGGTGTTACAATCTCCCCCTCCCCTTTTAAAAGAAATTCGTCCCCGAATTTAAAAATATACTGTTACGCGTACCTTCAAAGAGAAGATTACAACTCTCAAATCTCGCTCGCAGCCTTTTAAGTGATTACCTCACTATACGGCTACGCCCAAGAAAACCCTTCACAGATGGCAAGACCCTTGACCGATGTTTCTCCACCTGCCGAGCATTAACACACATGGCTGCCTGTGAGCGAAACGATCGCGTCCAAGTCCAATGGTCTGGTGCCAAATCATGTGAGAAAGGTCAAGAAGGTAATTGTAAAGTATCATCACAAGGAATACGGGGTGAAAATCCAATAATCTGGGCGAAAGTGCCAAATTAAAGGCAACGAAACTAACTCGCTTATAGGATCTCGGAAGGACCTAAATCCTAGGATAAGCTTCCCAAAATCCAACACGTCATTCATCGGAAAGTCCATAGGAATACATGATCTGTCCCTGCGATCCCGAGTCTATGACCAACACAGTCGGCATAAGACCTCAGTTCGCAATGGACAATTTCTATCCTGACCTAACACAACTGGACTATCTCCGAAGTCTCTAGACTAGCTGGGGTCCAACGTCCTACTTACGCAGAGTCAGAAAAACAACAGACTGTTGATCGACACGACCTAACCACTAAGCTTAAAGGTGGCCAATTGGAGTGTCTCCTGATAACGGCTATCGAAGGAGAACCCAAACGATGGCGAGTGACGATCCCCAACTGCCGACAACAATTAAAACAGACACACAACTTAACAAGGAACAACTGAGCACACTGAGTAAAACCGGACGACAAGAATCCGAATGGAGTCACACCCTGACTAACCTGGGTAGACACCATAACGAAATTCATGGAGATCTGCTCCCACTCCTACTCCAGAACGGTTAAAGGTTGCAACTCTCCAGCCGGCCTCAGATGCTCGACCCAAGCACACACAAGACAGACACCTTGAAACGAAACTTGAAACTTCTCTTTAATTCCCTGTCCACCCGTTACTATCTCACAAGTCACGTCAATGTGGGTGGAACTTGAATGAATACAGAGAGTTGACTGATGTGCCTGCTCTAGGATTTCACGTCTATACCTGATAATATCAGGTACACAAACGCGTCCCTAACTTAGCACACCATTGTCACAAATCAAGGACTTCGAATCATTACCCATCCGAGTATGCTCAAGTATCACTGACGAACGAGCATAGGTCGGCAGTGTCTCGCGAAAGCGATTTAAGGAAAGTGGTCGGGCGTGGACATGAGCAAGTTGTCCCCTCCGTAGAGACAAACTTAAGCTATACTCAACGATTACACAAGAACTGTAAATCTGTAGAAGACTATCATAACAATCAAATTCCGCTGCAGGAAGATGTACATTAAGCTCTAGTGGTCCGTGGAAAATCTGACTCGACTCTCGAACAAGTTGTGTCTCCAAATCTCCAACGCAAAACCACCGCGGCTATATCCAGATCATGAGTGGAATATCCTTCTCGTACTCCTTCCAAATGTAGGGAAGCAAAAGCGATAACTCTGTAGTGTCACCTCAGTACACACTCGAGCCCACTCAGGAAACATTACAGTTAAACAACAAGGTCGCCCGAAACAAAAGCAAAGAAAGGACTAACGCAGTTGTTAACCGAATCTTCAACTGCCGAAAACTCCGCACACAAGCCTCAGTCCACAGAAAAGAACCCCCCCTTCCGGTCCATTCAGTCGACGGTGCAGCACTACTCTAGCAATCCTGCATGAAACGGCGGTTAAAACCTGCTAAACCCAACAATCTGCGGATCTCCGTCCTGCACACATGTCTGGGCCTAAGCTGTACGGCCACGATCTCCCTCGGAACCATACGAAACCGTCTCCCATAACAACAAGACCTAGGAGTCAACACAAACAAGCCTGAAGAAACACTCCGAGAATCTAGCAACCGCTGGGACGCTCCCAGTATCTGCATAACAAATCCTTAAGTGCTACTACTGTCCCTCAAGACACATTAGATAGACCCGAATGCCATAAATATTACAACAATAACTGGTCGAGGAATGACCTGAAGAAATCCGGTTCATCATATCTACGAATGCTGCCAGGGCATCAGTGAATCCAATGACTCACTATGACACACAAGGCCCGTAGCACGCATAAGGCAGTCTTCGGAATGCCATCACCCCGAATCCGCAGTAATGATGACCTGATCCCAAAAAAACTTAGAAAATGTCTCGCACTCTAGAGCTGATCGAAGAAATCGTCACGGCGAGGTGAAGGATACCTATCCGCACGGTAAGCCAGTTCAATTAACGATCCGTCAATACGCAACCCTAAACTGCCGTCTTTCTCCTTGACGAACAGAAATAGGAGCCTCCTAATGCGAAGCATTCAGATGCACAAAACTCCGCAAACCACAACTCTGCAGCTGATCCTTAAGCTCCGCAAGCTTCGCCGGCTCATCCGGAACAACGTCGGAAAAACTCTCGCACGAAAGGAACACCGTTCCAACAAACCCTCTGTGGCTACGGTATCACGAATGAACGCCAAGAATCCACGACATCTCCTCAGAAGCCGACTAGCGAAAAAGGCTGAATTCCAGCTATGAGAGGCGGCACAACTATCTACCTGCACAGCAAGAATTGACCTGCCAGGAAAACAAACTTGACTGTTTCCTCACGGTAGTCCAGAGACGCCTAGCACGTAATTAACCAGTCCGTGCCCAGGAGAACGTCAAATCCAACATCTCTAGAAGGACCAAAACGACGGACGAATCTCTATCTCCTATCCGATTGGCACACAACTGAATACGTGTCGCGCAACAAAAGAATCGCTGACAGAAGTTAGCACAACTATGACTAATCTACCCAACCATGGTACAAGCATGAAAAACAAACGAATACATCAAAGAACATGCGACATAAGGATACCTGAAAACTCTTCGTTGGACGTCTGCGCGTCCCGATGAGTAGAAGCAAACTCCTGTGTCTGCCCTCTACCCGCTACTGGATGAACTCCTCTGGTAGACTGAGCCCTCTGAGCAAATCTTCCACGTCCACGGCCTCTCTAAAAACAATCATGACGAGGTGCTAAGGAACAATCCCTAACGAAGTGCTGAAGGCTCCCGCATCGAAAACATCCACGCGCTGACTGCTGACCATCCTGGGAATGAGAGCTGAACGACTGTCTTCGTCCTAAGCCTCTTCTACTCCCGCGACGGCCACGAAATCTGTATCGATGACCAAACCTCTGTCTCTGGACTGGTACACTGGTACGAGTCCTCCACTGTCCTGGAATATGTGCCTCGTCAACTGGAGCTGCAACCACTGGTGCTATGTAGGTGACGGACTGCTGCATGCTGATCGTAAGTGACAACTGAGTAACAGGGGTGAAAACCTCCTGTCGTAGCTCCCGAAGGACCTCAACCAAAGAACTCATCATCTGGCGGAAGTCCTGCATCTCTGCCAAAAGCCTATCAATAGTATATGTCGTAGGTTGATCCGTCTGCACCTGTGCAACTAGAGTGCTATCCTGGTCAGTACTCGTCTCACCCGAGCCAACTCTGACCTCGGCCCTCGCTGCATCACTCTGAGTCCCCATAGTCATCGGTGGCAAGGCTATAAATAGATATAAGATTCGATAAGAATAAGGAATCGAATCTCAAGGATATGAATCATCAAGAAAGGAATTTCAAACAATTTGTACTTAGGTCACTTTAAGCGAAGTATCGCATCGTGGGTTTGTTGCAGACATACGCACACTACGTTACTTTGCTTAAGCTACCTACTCCATCATACTAAGGTCATCCTACACTCCGAAAGGTAAAACCTGGCGCTCTGATACCAACTTTGTCACGACCCGAAATTGGCCCGTGACGGCCCTAGTACTACGCAACGCCCTAAGACGTAACGTAGTAAAAGAAAGCCAAAACCCAGAAATCTAAACCAAGAAAATACGGAAAAGATAATATAAGTTTTTGAAACATTTGAAATCGCAACCCAAATTCTTTAAAAGTTCTACTTTCTTTCTTTAAAATTTTGGTAACACCCCCTTTTTGTAAAAACTAACCAAGATGAATACAACACCAATATATGACGCCGTAGCGAAGAAATAAGACAATAGAGAGAAACCTATTTATAAAAGACAACAAATCCACAATAATATACAATATCGTCCTCACCAAGTCTCTAAGTCAACCACATAATAGTAGATGGAGAGTATAAGATACAACGAATGTACAATACAAAATACAGATAACCACCAAAACCCACCTAAGCAAAATAGTACTGTGAGCTGATGCGGTATCTGTAGCAAAAGTGGATAGCTGAATAGCTGAATAGCCTGCCTCGACTACTCTGGGGAACAACCTGCAACACCTGTGGCACAACGGGGATGAGTTGCCAACTCGTGAATAGTAGATAACATATGCAGGTAATCGCAGGAATGTACGTACAACATGAATCTAAGATATGCGATTACAGTAATAACATGTCATGTGAATGCAGAATAATGGAAAGTACACTAGCAGGTACAATCAATATGTGAAGCAATAGTAACATGACAATAATATGCAATAACCATGCAATAGGGATATGAGAATGTAGATATGCAACTATCATAAGGGTACACTAACAGGTACTACCAATATATGAAACTGTGCATAAAATAGATAAGTGTGAGGTATAGGGTGGAATATGTCATTTCCACGGAAACTGGACATCGTGGCAGGATCACAATTCATCAAGACACTCAAATCCACAATTCCTCAAATCAGCCCCCAAACTGGGCTCTCACATCATATAGGTCTCACATCACCTCAATGTACAATATCGAATAGCTCTCCTATATCTCGAATGTACAAATCAACAATCTCTTTCATATCCAATATCCAATCTCAATGAATCACCTATATCCCAAGTTGAATCTCAAGTAAATTTCTAACATCCTAAATAAATGTATATGCAGAAATAAATATGATGGGGTCAATACACATATATTAGCGTCCCATTCCACTAATATTGGTGTAAGGGTATATATAACAACGGCTAAATCGCCTGTTATTTATACAAAGGTATTAAAACAAATATCATGAAAACAATATGCCAAGCATCGACATAGAAATCCAGATAGGTACGTATCATACGCTGTCCCGAAAGCATGAGTGCCTAGCTCCGACCCTCGCCTTTCGACGTATGCATACGTGCATGACTCCCAACGGTATCTCCATGATCCCCGCCGAGTCATCAGTACTGTCACCGGTAGGTACTAGCCCGCCTCCAGGTTCAATCGGCAAAATCCATCGATCTTCTTGCCGAGGGGAACCATACCGGGCCCCACCATGTACCCTCTACGGCCTCGACGCCTCCTCGTAGGGGTATATATAATCAGCACCGATAAAACCCATGGTGGATGCGCAAATATCATATCAAGGAAACCGGGTTTTTCAATGTATGCATAATTTCATGAACTCCCGCGGTTCCCAAATCCAGAAAACATCATGTAAAATCCAAATAATAATGCGCAATCCAGGAATAAATATACACGATATATCTGAAATGCGAGCATATAACAGAAAATATGTAGCGGAAACCAGATGCATGCGAAACCAATAAGGTATAGCTAAGTAACATCAGTAAAGTTAAATATGTGACTGCAACTGAATATGTGTGTAACATATAGGTGTAGCAATGTATAGGTATCTACCTATAAGAACTGATGTCGTATACCCCTTTGGGTATAAGCTAAACATGTGCAAGGTATACATGTAGCTGTATCGCAAGGTGTATCTACACCTATCACTAAAGGTATGATACACTATAGGTATACCGATAAGCTAGATGTCATGTGTGATAAGCAATAGTATCTATAATGGTTAGTGTGTGACATGGCAATTATTGACGGTGTGTGTGTAGCATACAATCCGTGCTTGTGCAACATGAACCGTCAATAATGTGTGCAGTGCCCTACGACTACTAGTCACAGTACAACTATATCTAAATAAATAAGGTAAAGGCGCAATTCTAACAATGACGTAGAATATGCGACAGGTATTAGAATCCTAGCCCAGACGCATAACGCCATGCTGGCGATTCCCCTGTAGATGTTAAATCTACTCACCTACACTCCACGCTAGGTGAATCCTACCATCTGCTCCGCCCTGTAGCAGTGCCCGTAGTCCCCGCCTGCAAACCTGCAAATAAGACATGGAAATCACATATAAGACAAATATCTCGCAAAACGCGATATCGAACCCAAACGAGAAACTCGCGTCGCGAACTAAACGTGCGTGCACGATACGCTAAAACGTGTGTATAGGCGTCTAAAACCATCGTGACACGCCGCGATACGCTGGATCACAGAACCCACTCACGTATCGCGCGTATCGCGCAAACACAACGGACATGCAAAATAATATTTGATCCCAGATTTTCCTACAGGTCAAATATTACAAAACTAGACATGCCAAAACACTAAAAATCATAGCAGACTACATTAGCCAAAACCCCAAGACCCCACCCCCCTTCCTGGCCACAAATTGTGGCCATATGGATTAAAATTGCGGCCAAGTTTGGGAATTAGGGGCTCGTGTTCTGGTGGTGTGGTTCTGACCTAATAAACATGTTCCAGTTTCCTCAATTTTGTTCTGAAGGGTCCGGGTAAAAAGCAGATTACAAAATGCTAATATATCGCACAAAAACGATAATTTTCACTAAAAAGGAAACCCTATGGTATTTTAGTGTAATCCAGGGAAATACTCAGTTAAAGTGACCCTAACAACACTTAAATAAGTAGGGTTTACCAACACAATCATCACTTAGCCACAACATCTCACAAATCACCATAATTAGCACTAAACTAGCTAATTAACACTAATCGAAGAAAAACAACACACAAGCTTAGCAACTAGGGGATTGGGTAAAGAAATTATACCCTAGAGAACCCTAGAAAGCAGGTGAAGAAGTGGAGAAGAGCTGCTGTAGTGGCTGGGTCTGCTGCTGCTGTTGCTTGCTTCTGCAGCTGCTGCTGATGCTGTTGCTGTGAGCTGCTGAAGCTGCTTCTGGTGTTGCTGTTGCTGGCCTCTGGTGCTGTTGCTGCCTTCAGGTGAGTGTGTGTGTGTGTGTTTGTGTGAGAGAGTGAGAAAGAATGAGATAAGAAAATGAGAGGGAGAATGAGAGAACAACAATGACCCCTCCCCCTTCTCACTCTCTTTCCACATTAATGAGGCATGGTTCACACCATGCGCCCATTCCCTCTCTCTCTCACACAAAGTCAACATTCAACCCCAAAATAAAACCCTTTTAAAATTCATTTTCAATTTAAAACAACCATGCACACTATTAAGCCCAAAAGCACCTAAACAATATTTATTAACTTAAAGAGAATGGGTTAATCCATCATGCTTGCTAATCATGGTCTAACACCATCTCTAAACCCTAGTTATCATGCACAAGTGTGTGTGTGCCTAGAAAAATTCTAATAAAATACTCATAAAATAGGATAAAATGTTTAAAACTTAATTTGATAAACTTTTTATTAAAAACCATACACTAAAATATAATTAGCTACAAAACACATTCTAAGGTGTTATAAAAACCCACCTACCCAAGCAAGTCACCCATATGTAAGCAGTGTGCCAGAAATGCCGCTATAGAATCTGTACGGCAAAAACCTGCAAGGACTGTGGCACAACGGGTGTGAGTTGCCAACTCGTGAATAGAAAATATCTACAAGCAGAGATCGAATGTATGACCCAACCTAGGTCAATACAATCAGCTATAAATAAACCTCAATATGAATAAGTCTGAAGCATGCTAAACTTGCAATGTAATCTCTATACATGAGTGTAGTGCCAAGTGCTCGTGCCTGTGCCTCAGGTAAAAACATATCATAAATGTGAGGTATGATCAATGTAATCAAATCTGCATGTACGTGGATCCCGTCCACTCGTCACCCAATGACAAAAACCATCGTGCATGTAAATATCATCAGCATATGCATGGAAATATGAGGATATAAACCACCTGTGTCCCTCACGACACGTCAAAATCATGGTACCGGAGTGTCCAGCATCGACACTCGAAAACATCATGAAAACTGTGCCCAGCATCGGCACGTAAATCCTCATATATCGGGCTCCGTCTGCGGAATTGGCCCTCGGCCCCAGCAGTATGCCCATATCCATCTATCGACTCTGGTCGGTATCCTCCGGATAACCGCTAGGTCCAACCAATCATCGGTAGGTACTCGCCCACCTCCAGGCTCAATCGGCAAAGTCCTTCGATCATCTTGCCGAGGGGAACCATACCGGGTCCACCATGTACCCGCAATCGGTTCGTCCACTCCTCAAATCGGGTGTCACATGTCGCTCTCAGCACCGAGAAAACACATGGTGGACGCACTGAAATATCATATTAAGGGTAACCGGGTTTTTAAAGCAATGACATATTCTCTTTTGAAATACCCACGGTTCCCAAAATCCAGAAATATCATGGAAACGGCAACTCTCATTGCGTATAATCAGAAAGCATTATGTATGTGACATGTAAAAGAAATGTAAGCACATTAGTCTATCATGCAAGAATCATATCCTGAATGCAACAGTACTACAGTGTAGTGACATGGCAATTATCGATGATGAAGTGTGTGAGCCGGCAAACAAGTGTACGTGGAACATACGCATCATCGATAATGGTGCTGGTGTCCTAGCAGCATGACTGTAATATATCAATAAACACAAGCAATGCAATGCAAATAGCATGAGTATGCGGAATCGAATAATCAACGCAACAGTAAAGAATCTATCTCAATAAATGTATCATGCATCCTTGCACTTTGAAATAAGACGAATCAGGGTTTTTGGTAAAATAAGGGCTACGGTGTTTTATGAAAAGATGTGTCGTTTGAAAATATCCGTAGAATCCCTTTTTCCTATCTCTAAAATATCCCCGATTCGTTAGTTTGAAAAAGGTATGACTCGGGTCTAGTCTAATGCCTACTATGCGAACAACGGACACAACAATCAAGTCAAACGGGAGGGGTATGAAAACCACCTAAATCTGAGTCAATATCACATTATCTCATCACATAACAGGTATCACTACCATCATATCACATAATTTAGGGTACAACTCTAAGTCTAGTACCATCGATACTATCTATATAAATATGAATGCGGGGTAAAACACATACCCAAAGGCCCGCTCAAACCATCATGTCACATCCCAAATACGAACTCTGTCATATCGCCGAATCTCACGGCCTCAATCAAACCTCATCGACTCATCTCAATCCCACGTATCATCCTCAAATCCCGTATATGAACACATAGTCCCATACCCATGTGTAGATATACACACCTCCATATGCGCACAGATAAATGAAAGAATGTATGCAAGTATATGTGTACGTGTATGAGTGGGTGCAACCACTACTCTAGGGCTTCGCACTATACTAAACCAATACATCCTTATCACATATAATTCCATTATTACCATCAATAATCTTAAGCAACACATAATAAATATATATGTGTGTATACGTATTGGTATACATCACCACGGACTGCGGGGGTGCTATACGCCATCCACCCGACTTCCCCTGTAGATATAATCTACTCACATTGCTTCTTGGTGCCGATGCCGATGTCGCCATTTTCATCTTCTTCGCCTCAACATCACGTCGGGTTCCTACATGTATATCACAAACGCTAAAGCACATGAAAATCATATCGGAAAGCCAAAACAGCACACGCTACTCGCATAGGTAAAAACCTATCTTCTCGCATGTAGACACGATCAATATCCACTTGTCGTTGACGTCCAAACGCCACCCGACAGAAACGAATCACCAAATACCAAAATCCATGCTAAAACAAGTCATAAATCATGCGCCAACATAGGAAAATCAACCCAGATTTTACCCTAGATGGAACCAGACAAAATTGCACATGCCATGGGTCAAGACTACTGGAAATAGGGCCATGCACCAAAATCGAGACCAAACCCCCCTGCTCTGGCCGCAATTTGCGGCCAGATGGGATTTATCTACGGCCGGGAATTGTAGTTGGGGGCTAGGGTTTGGTGTGGTGGTTCCAAGGTGCCTGCACATCACACTGTCAACTCAGTTTTATTTTAGGGGTCTCGGGGTGACAGCAGATTCCTAAATACGATCACAGATTCACAGTTTTTCCCCGACATCGTCTTATAAATCCATATTTTGTGTTTTAGCTTCAGGTTTGGTCCAATAACACATCACCACAGGGGTTCTAAGGTCACCACAAGTCTCAATTTCACACTTGAACTCAATTCAACTCCTCACCCTAACTTGAAGTTTCACAAGTCCATCAAACGACACCATATCGACATGAAACTAGTATGGATGCAATAAGAATTGAAATACTAAACTAGGGGTGCAGAAATTACCTTCTTTGGCAACTCAAGAAAATTCTTGAGTTGCTAAAAGTCCTCCAAATCCAATCTTGCTAGGTTCAATGTGTAGCTAGTGAGCTTGGAAGCAAGTTTTGTGAAGTGGGAATGGGGTTTTGGTGAGGGAAATGAGAGGGATCTATGGAGTGAAGTGGAGGGAGATGAGGGAGGAGCAGGAGCAGCAGCAGCTCAAGGAGAGGGAAGAGAGAAATGGGTGTGAGGAAATGAGGGAGTATGATTCAACAAGTGGGGGTTGACCTAGTCTCTCTCTCTCACATCATGAAACCTTTTCTTTTCTTTTTCTTTTCCTTCTCACTCCATTGCAAACCCTAAGCAACCATACCCCAAAACATGTAACAAGTGTGGAAAATGATATGTGCACATTTTTGCACAAAAAAGCTAAAAATCCGATTAGCGATTTTTAATCGCGATTAGCACTAAATTAGCATATTACTAATCATAAAAACTTTAAAATGGCATAATCCCATAAAATAACTTATTTTAGAATTTTCCATAATTTTTCCCCATTTATTTGTATTTAATTATACCGGAATATTAAAATATTCATTAAAATAATATTAAATTATAAAAATTCCCAAAAATAATATTTTATTATTTTGAAACGTTACAACGAAGGCCAACAAACATAGCATGAATACTACGTGCTACCGTCTGAAACGACGGACGGCTACGGCTGGTTTTTGGCGAAAAACCTTTAACGTAATGAACTTGATCTCGCTGAAGGAACCTGATAGCTTTTTATAAAAATATAGTGGCGAAAACCTTCGCTAAAGAGGTCACTCCCGGTGAAGGGATCTCGGCTTTTTCCCCGTAGAATGAGGTGCAGGATATTCCAACTGAATACCACGATGCAAAGCAACAAGTAATCGACTATAGTGATGTTATTACCCTGACGCAAATTTCTGCACAAGGGGTCACTCCCGGTGAAGGGATCTCGGCCCTTGCCTCGTCGAATGAGGTGCAGGATATTCCAACCGAATACCACTGTGCAAAACAAAAGAAAACGTCCTTGTAATAACACGTTTTAAAACTGTTCCAACAACGTCCAAACAGGTTTGTTTTTGCTTTGCATTGATCAGAATCAACGCAGTCCCATCAAGTAATCACACCAGAAAAGAACGAAAATATAATGTACGTATATGCCATCCGCATTCGCCACTGGGTCCCGTCATCACACGTTAGGTTACTTAACTAACGACAGAGCGGGAACTGGACTAGCGCGGGTGTAAAACATATACAACATCTACTAGTATATATACTAATATACAATAATCGCTCCAGGCGTGATAAATGCAACATTACAGAAAAGTAATAAGCATCACAGAACAATACAGATAATCTGGGATCCCCGGGTTTCACAGAGCCGCTGCTGAAACCCGACGTTCCCCTGGTCGTGTGGATAGCCTGTGCAATGAAACCTAGACCCCTATGGGTGCGGCAAGTTACCCGCCAAAACCTGAAGCGAGGCAGTCCCCCTTACAGCAAAGTGAATGGACCACCCTGCACTTCCCGAAATCCGGTAACTTGAGCACCCCTCCTTGGGTCAACCTGTACCCCCTACGAGTGCGGCGAATAGTCTGCCAATTCTTGAGTGAGGCCCCTCTGTCTCTCAAAGCCATGAGATGCGGACCCGTTGCCCTCCAGAACCCGGCTATCCGTGCATTCCATCTCGGGGTAAACCTAGTACAGAAATGAAAAATATGTACAACGTGTACATCGACCTCAGCCCGGTCGTGCCCCAAAATAATATTATACAAACAGGCAGTGGCGACAGTCCACATGTTGGACGCTGGCTCCGCAATATCAAATGTACAAATAAATCCAAACTGCACTACCATTGCATACATCTATCCACCACGACAAATCCGCAACATCACAGCACAACACAGAACATCAATGCGAATGTCATGTTCGCAAACCCGTCTAAAAGAACTATAGCAATAAGACGCAATTTACCGCTCGAATGACATTCACGGTCGGAGATATAATGTAAGTACTGTAAACTAACAAGTTTAAAATTCCGATCGAAAAAATTTCCCGAAGCGGGCCCTAAGTACAACTGTAGTACTCAAACAAAATCTGGGCCCAAACAAAATATTTCAGAAACCACAATTCCCCATGAAAGAGCCCAGAAGAAATATGATGCACTAGCCACAAACTGGCGGCGGAACCGCCGCCAAACCATGATTTGTGCGGCGGTTCCGCGGCAGTATAGTGGAATCAGTAGACCAAATTTCTTCAGTATTCTTAAAAAAGCCTGCTCGATTTTCTGAGATGCTCAAAATAATTTTTAGACCAGTTTTAAAAATCGACAGAAACATTAACATGAAAAGTGCGGTTTTGTAAATTTCGTTCGATCGATGTTTTAAACACGTTAGAACAAGTTAGTAATGGTTAATGGCGTGGCTCTGATACCATGTAAGTCTACGGTAGCGCCCCGGCCGTCATTCTGACGCCAAACGCGGAACAAAAACTTTTATAACTGGCGCTATCGCATACTATAACCCGGATCTTGCCATTAACACTAAACTAACAAATTGTAAAGAGGTAGAAAGGCTATACCGATCGATCCGAGTCCTTCGGTCTTTAGCCATCATCCCACGCTCCTCACGGCAACTCCGATCTCTTGTCTCCTCATCGAGGTGGCACCACGTCAACGGATCTTTAAACGGGCTCCTGCCTCTATACCGAGGCAACTCGGTCATCAAGTCTGCTAAAAGAGATGACCAAGATGAAGTAGAGAATGAGTAGAATACTTTGTCTCAAACACCCTAGGGTTCTCATCACATGAGAGGGTTAAGGTGGAGGTTGAAGAAGATGCTAAGGATTGGAAATGGTGAACTCAAGAAACACTAGTGAGCCAAAAGAAAACTAAGCTCATAAACTTGTGTTCTATGTCTCTTCTTTTGTGAATAGATATATGAGGTTATATAATCAAAACCATAAGCAAAATATCTTATGAAAATATCTCCTCAAATATCCAAACCAAAAACAAAACACATTAATTCTATCATCACTCACTTAGTGACTCATTAGCATGAGTCACTAATGAACATGCTAGAAGAAATGTGTCACTAATATGAGTCACCCTTTCCAAAACTTAATAATGATTTAAACCAAGATGATTAATCCAAAAAGAAATGCATCTTCTAAAATATTCTTGTAACGGATTACGAGAATACCCCTCACCTGTATATACATAACTGTATCCATATTCCGACCGAATACGAATACGAAAGACTAAAATATTCCGACTCCATATAATTCTTGGATCCGGCTTAAACCAAAGCCCACCAGTATTATCTGTCCGAAATATGACACGTGCATAAGTGCACGTGCATTTTCGAACCCTGCCATAAAACCATACGGCCTCTATAATGTTTCGCCAGAACTTGGGAAACTATCTGTGGGGGACTTTAAAGACTCGTCAGTACCCTGAAAGTGGGTTTAACCACAAGCACGTCAGCGGCACTAGCTGTGCGTAACGGCTGCCCATGTACTGACCTCAAGGGAAGCCGATGAGCAAACTCATCCTGGAACCCTATGTAGGGTTACTAGGCACTCTAACAAGGTTCTACAAGGCATCAACCATGCTCGATTAAAATTTTAGCCATGCCAAACAACCCTAAACAAGATCTTTGCTAGATAATTAGGGTTTCACATGTAAGTAAATATCATTTACCACTAAGTGAATACGAAATACAACCTTTGTAGATCGGTCCTTCACTTCATAAGCTCCTTGTAGTAGTCCTTTCGCTGCGATCATCGAACTCCCGGACTCTCGGACGGCTCCATGAGAAGAGGGCAACGGTTTTGCTTGAAGTCTTCGAGGCCGAAGATGATCTACGTCGAGGGAATACGAACTCAAGCTACCACTTCACCAAAGTGAAGCAAACACCCTATACTAAAGTTCTAGTCTAGTAGAGGATGGTGAAATAGGAAATGGGTTCACTTTAGAATTTCTTTTCTCACATTATTTCTCTCTCTTTATCAAACCCTAGCAAGCATTTGAAAGAGGAAGAAGATGAGCTCAAAATGAGAATGAAAAACTAAACCCTAGCGAGAGAGTGAACCATTGGTGAGTTTATATCATATATTATCTCACGTAGAGACATAACCATGGCTACATTATAATGGTTAGGCTAATTAATATCTCAAGTAAAACAAAACTAGTAGACTAAGTCAATGCAACCCTAAGCTTCATGAAGCTTCATGCATGTGAGCTCATCATCCACTAATTTTAGAATTACTTTAAATATAAAAACCTAACACTATAATTAGTATAGTATAAGTCTTATACACCCATGTAAGTTGTATCAACAACCATGATACAAAATGAACACAAATAAATATATATCACATATATATTAATTGTGCACAAGTGAGAAAAACAAATGCTTAAGTGAACCAATGTTAGTTAATGTAAATTAGTATATCACATATACAATTATACACTAAATTATTAAATCAACACTTGACTTAAAAATCCGGTTATATCACATATAACCGACTAACATCCAATATATCGACTTATCGAATCAACCATTGAATCGATAACCTGGTTATATCACATATAACCGATCGATAAAAACATCGCAAGAATAGAATACGGTATCATATACTCGCATTATTCTCGGTCCCGCACATATCACATATGCGCTCCTATTTCGTTTTGCCTGAGCCAGTAAAACCTCTATGTAGGACTCTAAAGACTCGTCAATACGCCGGCAGTAGGTGATGATCATATCAAGCACCCACAAGCCGTCAGCGGTACTAGCTGGACATAACGGCTACCCGGGTATTGAGCGATCAGAAGATCAACAAGCAAGCCCACTCCAACTCCTGCAAAAATCCTTACAGTGACACTACCGTACAGTCCGGTCTCCTCGTCTGATATGTCGCATATCAAGTCTAGGGGTGGTAAACGTCAGACCCCAAAAATCGATAAGTCATGCCGATGCGAGGCTCATAACGGGTCGAGAAACTACTGGTAACACTTTCCAGTAAATCTCTAAACCAGCCCTGGCCAGGGACTTCCCTGTTACGGCCAATCGAGCACAGCGCAACATCAACCCCCAATACTGGGAGAGACGAAACCCCTCCTATCGCTCATTGCCTCCATGTGACTCGGGACTGTACCCAAAAACCACCGTTTTGCATGCCCTCTTGGACGTGGTAAGGTGGAAATCAAAGCACAGGGGGAATCACACAAGAATCTATGACGATCTCGGGTCTACAGACTAACCTGTACCAGTGTCACCAGAGAACTGCCATCTGAAGTGAGGTATAATACCATCTGGGAGTTCTCGGAGAGTCCGTCCAGTGTACCCAGTCTCTACTGAGCATCCGTATATTATCTCTGATGTCAAACACCAATGGATATGAGATCATCCATCGCCCATCTATATGGATCGAGAAGGTATACGCTAGTCTACTCTGGTATATCGATGCTCTGTCTTGATACACCCACGACTAGGGACATTAAAGGATGCACTTATGGACTACTCTGTCCCCACTAATATGACCTGCATCATAGCCCAGGTAGTCAAGTACACATCCTAAGGGTTTTACCAACATGTAACAGTGAGACAATCAGTTTACACGTTAAGGTAAAGAGTAACCATATAGCATACTATGATGTCGAGCAAGAAAGTCCTCCCTATATATGTCTAAGCATCCGCTACGATATACATCTCATGTATAGTAATGGCCTCTAGGGCATACATATAACTAACAATCTCCCACTTGCACTAGGGCCATCTGATAACAGTGGTTGTAGTATCTAATACTCAACCATCCCATAAAAGTCTCTCTCTGGGAAAAGTCCTTTGTGAGTGGATCCGCCGTGTTGTCCTCTGAGTCTACTCTCCTGACTTCGATCCCTTGGAGATCAACCATCTCCATGATCAGGTGACACTGCCTTAGAATATGTCTGGATCACTAATGGGACGAGCGTTCCTAGGCATAAACCACAACTCCATTGTCACACAATGGTAGGAACGAAGTTCATCTCATGAACTAATATACACCCAGACTGCCTCTTTGGTAGCATCTTTGGTAGCGATGTATCCAGCCTTTATCGTCTAGTATACCACGGTATCTAGCTTGGAACTCTTCCAACATACCGTCCCTTTACTGAGGGTAAAGACAATGCCTGTGACTGACATTCAGTCGACCTTATCACCTTGGAAGCTATCCAGTGATTCTCTCCAGGATCGATTGATACCATCTCACTACACCTAGTGAGAACCCTAACATCCACTTAGATCTATCTCATAGATCCAAAATCCAGGATTTAGGAGGTATCATCTTGATCCTATATGGAGAATCATTATGATAAGGGGAGATTGAGCGAGCGTAGCATAGGAAACTCCTTTCCTATCAAGAGTATGTCATCTACGTACAATACGAGGATAACCGCCTTACTCTCTACTACCCTTTTGTATATACAAGGTTCATCTACCATTTTGATGAAGTCAAACTCTTCGACTTTCACATCAAAATAGATGTTCCAACTCCGCGATGCCAGCTTCATCCCATAAAGCAACTTGCACACGCTTCCGCTGCTCCCACTGTCTACGAAGCCCTCTGGCCGTGTATTTATAGACGCTTTCTTCTAAATCACTATTTAGAACAGCAATCATGACACCCAACCGCCAGATATCGTAGTCATGGTATGTAGCAATGGCAAGTAGGATCTGGATGGACTTAAGC
Source organism: Agapanthus africanus (assembly GCA_030015575.1). Classification (NCBI taxonomy): domain Eukaryota; kingdom Viridiplantae; phylum Streptophyta; class Magnoliopsida; order Asparagales; family Amaryllidaceae; genus Agapanthus; species Agapanthus africanus. The sequence continues at coordinate 348,045,905 of JASDDO010000022.1, forward strand.
ATAGGCCCCAGAAAAGGTTTCATCATTATCCACAACTGGTCTATGATGCAAACCTTTAACAAGTCTAGCTTTGAAAGTCTCAACTTTTCCATGTTCACCAAGTAATCTACTTAAGATATACTTCCTCCTATAGGGATTTAACCCTTCAGATAAATCAACCAAAGTCTACACTTTGTTGGTGTATATGGATTCCATCTCAGATCGCTTAGCATCCAGCCATTCTTACAGAGTCCCCAATCCTGATGGCCTGCTCGAAACTAGTTGGGTCATCATCTCATGATGCAATCCTCGCTCCGACTTTCATAGAGAAACCAAAGTATCTCTCAGGTGGGTGAGGACCCCTATCTGATCGGCGGAGTGGCTGAGGTTCAATGGGAGCTATTGAATCCTCCGGTTCTACCAAATCGTCAGTTGCAGTTTGTATAGCTGGAACTCCTTCCAGTTCTACCTCATGACCACAAATTTGTTTCCAAAATAAATTCCTTTTCCTAAAAAGGTGGCATGTCGAGAAACAAAACATCTTTTGTTCCTCGGTGCGGTAGAAGATATTCCTTGGCAAATGCTTGGGATATCCAACAAACTTCCACATAACTGATCTTGCCTCGAGTTTGTCCGGATTTTTCTTTTAGACATAGGCCGGACAGCCCCAAATCTTAACTGACCTAAGAGATGTGCTCTTCCCTTACCATATCACATATGGACTGGCAGGCATCTGACTTGGTGGGAACGCCATTCAATAGGTATACAGCTTCTTAAGTGTATAACCCCGAAAAAGGAAACAGGCAACTCGGTAGTACTCATCATAGAGCGCACCATATCTCATAGGGTGCTATTTCTCCACCCCGATACACCGACGTGCTGTGGTGTAAGCGGAGGAGTAATGCAGAGATAGAATCTCATTCTCCTTTAGAATAGTCCAGGAATTCCGTGCTCAAGTATTCTCCTCCCTGATCTTATCAAAGGACATAATACTTATACCTGTTTTGATTCTCTACTTCTAACTTATATTCTTTGAATATCTCAAAAGGTTCAGACTTGCGTTTCTATAAGAACATATGTCCGAATCTTGAGAGATCATCAGTGACTGTAATGAAGTACAAAGAACCAGACAAGCATGTGTAGACTGGGGACCTACATAAATCATAACGTATCAATCCCAAGAGATCAGTAACTCTTTCTCTGTTTCCAATAAACGGAGCTATGGTCATTTTATCTTTGTGACATGACTGGCAAGTTTCACAAGATGTAAATTCAAACTGATTTAAATATGCATCTTAATGTAACTTAGCTAGTCGGGTCTCATTGGTATGACCTAGTCTACAATGCCTCAAAAAGGATTCGTTTATTTCTGAACTCTTCCTCTTATGTGTGTTTTTTATACATTAAGAACTGCAGTTTGATTTAGAACGTATATGCTTTTAGATAACGTGCCTGAACCGATCAACTCTTGATATAGGAAATGTTCAAAACATTATCCAACAATACAAAATTATATCCTTCTTTACTAAATAAAGAGACTGATATGATGTTGTACATTAGGTTCGGTATCTAATAACATTCGTTCAGAATCAATGTATTTCGGTAATACAGGGTGATAGCTGCTAACATCTTGGCTGCAACAATTGCACTGTTTCCAACTCTTGAAATTTTATCACTCGTTCTCTTTTCTCTACCTATCTGTAGCCTATGTAACATATTACATATGTGGGATCCTGATCCGGTATCTCATACCCAGGACGTAGAGGTCACTGAGAAAATAGTTCTCGGTAATGAATACACCCGAAGTGGATGCATCAGTATGCACTTTCTTCGTTTGGGCGGCACGGGAATCCTGGTAATCACCTATTTCCTGCTCGGTCTTATAACAATTATAAGTTGGAGAGGGACCAACGTTCCCCATCGCCGTATAACAAGCTGGTTCGGTCAATTCATCCATATTATTATCTTGATTAAGGCATGATATGGTCGCTACCTGGAGAGAGAGAGAAGAAAACACTTTAGCGTATGCTCTTGCAAGATCATATTGGTTATTATTTTATCTAATCAGGATGGCTCCCAGTGTTTTTATCAAATCTTCCTTCAAACCCTAAAAGGAAAGATTAGCCGGGATTAATTACACCCTACAATTTCGCCAATCTTTCAGCCAGGCCAGTGTCGGTACTTTGAGGGAGGTTCCCCATGCTTTCGCACGGACCTAATAAAAGTAAACCTCGTTTTCCCAGAGGCGTAACCCCGTTGACAACTTTCTAAACACCTACTTGATCGGCTAATTGTCATGTGTAAAACTCTCTCAGGAGTAACAATTACACACAGTGGGTATCGGGATCCAACTATCTCATAGAAGGTATGCAATCTCATTGCAAATTTCAACGCTTGAAATTCCCGATTATATTTTTCCCCTAACCCCTATGACCTTGACAAAGGCCAAGAAATCATAGGATGCTTGACAAGTTCAACCCGTCATTTCTTGATTGAATCAAACCCACCAGCACAACCCTTGACAAAGGCCAACAAGGTCGTACGACTACCCCAAAACAATCTGCATCATATGCATAAGCAGATAAGCACCATTCAGCTACCGCACACTATGCCTTGACAAAGGCCAACAAACGCAGCACGAATACTAAAAAGTTCTTATCTGAAATGATGGAGGGCTACGACAGGTTTTTCTGAAAACTTATTGCGTAATGAACTTGATATCGTTGTAGAATCGAGTGAATTTTGAAATGGAGTGATTTTAATGCTTTTATTAGTTTTGCTAAAAAGGTCACTCCCGGTGAAGGGATCTCGGCTCTTTCCTTATGGAATAAGGTGCAGGATATATCATATATATCGCTATGCAAAGCAAAAACTCCAAAAGCAATCAAAAGACAAACCGAGTGTTGTAGCATCTGCCAGTTTTGCTAAAGAGTTCACTCCCGGTGAAGGGATCTCGGCTCTTTACTCATCGAATAAGGTGCAGGATATATCATATATATCGCTATGCAAAGCAAAAACTGTAGCTACCCTTTTTTTTTTGAAAATTTCATTCTACAACATCTTTTAGGTTTCTTTTCTTTCATTAATCACATTAATGAAGTCCCATCATTTAAGTCACCTAAACATCACAGATAAATACGACGTACACTTATACCATCAGCATTCGCCTCGATGTCCCTTCGTGCACCGTTAGGTTAGGTAACTAACGGCAGAGCGGGGCAGGGCTAGCGTGGGTGTAAAACATAAGTAACGTCTATATAATATATCATATATACTATATACAGTATCTATCACAACATATCAAATGATCACATCATAGATATCGCAGCAGAAGAAACATATGAAATAATGGATATACTAGGAGGTTCGTGTTTTATTTTGAGCCTCTATAAAACACGGATTCCATGGTCGCGATGAATAGCCAAACCCACATCCCTAGACCCCTACGAGAAAGGCAAGCAACCCTACCAATTCTAGAGTTAGGAGACCCGGACTCGACTCCTCGAGTTGGTCTCCCGCTGTATCCTAGAACCCGGTTACTTGTGCTCCCCGCCTTGGGTCTACCTAATGCGGAAAAGTAAATAATATAAAATGGTGACATCATCTATAACACCTTAGAATGTGTTTTGTGGCTAATTATATTTTAATGTATGGTTTTTAATAAAAAAGTTTACCAAATTGGGTTTTAATTATTTTATCCTATTTAATGAATATTTTATTAGATTTTTCCTGGGCTTGCACACATTTGTGCATGTTAACTAGGGTTGTAATTTGGGGTTTAAACCATGATTAGCAACATGGTGAGCCAACCATTCCCTAATCTAGTTTAATATTGTATTAGGTGCTTTTGGGTTTTTATTTGTATATATTTCTTTTCAGAAATAAAAATGAAAATAAAAAGGGTTTTATTTTGATTGTTATTGTGTTGACTTGGTGAGAAAGAGAGAGGGTGCATTATGAGGCATGAAGGCTTGCCCATGCCTTCATTTAATGAAGAGAGAGAGAGAGGGTTGACTAAGCCTAGCTCTCATTTTACCTTTCCTTCTCATTCTCACTCTCATTCTCTCACACAAACACACACACATTAACAGAAGCAGCAGCAGCAGAGGCAAGCAGCAGCACCAACAGAGAGCAGCAGCAGCAGAGGAAAGCAGCAGACATCAACAACTTCAGCAGTGGCATCAGCATCAGCAGCAGCTCATGCATCAACAGTAGCAAGCAGCTCCAGCAGCAGTAGCAACCCCTCATCTTCCCCATACACTCCTTCATCTGATTCCTAGGGTCCCTTAGGGTATATTTCTTAACCCAATTTCCCTTTTTGCCAAGCTCTTGTGTTAATTAGCTTCGGTTTGCTTTTAAAGTTAGCTTAGTGCTAAATTATGGTGATTGTGTGAGATGTTGGTTAAGTGATTATTGTGTGGGTAAACCTAGCCTATTTTAGTGTTAATAGGGTCACTTGAACTGAGTTTAACCCTGGATTCCACTAAAATACCATAGGGTTTCTAATTTGTGCAAAATTGGTATTTTAAAGTGACATTGTGGCATTCTGTGATCTGCTATTGACCCGGGGTCTTCAGGTTAAATTTAAGAATACTGGAGCATACTGATTAGGTCTAGAACACACCACCAGAATACGAACCCTCCACTCCCAATTATGGTCGCCGATTTAATCAATCTGGCCGCAATTTGCAGCCAGGAAGAGGGGTGGGGTCTTGGGGTTTTGGGTAGGGTACTCTGCTGTGCTATCTAGTGTTTTGGCATGCTTAGTTTTACAAGATTTGATCTGTAGGATAATCTGGGACAATATATCGTTTTGCATGTCCGTTGTGTTTGCGTGATACGCGCGATACGTGAGTGGGTTCTGCGATCCAGCGTGTCGCGGCGTTTCGCGGTAGTTTTAGACGCGTATAGACACGTTTTAGCGTATCGTGCACACGCGCGTTTAGTTCGCGACGCGAGTTTCTCGTTTGGGTTCGATATCGCGTTTTGCTGAATATTTGGCTTATATATCATTTCATGTCTAAATTGCAGGTTTGCAGGCGGGGACTACGGACACTGCTACAGGGGGAGAGCAGATGGTAGGATTCACCTAGCGTGGAGCATAGGTGAGTAGATTTAACATCTACAGGGGAATCGCCCGCATGGCGTTATGCGTCTGGGCTAGAATTCTATTACTTGTCGCATATTCTTTGTCATTGTTAGAATTGCGCCTTTACCTAATTTCCTTGATATAGTTGTACTGTGACTAGCAGCCGTAGGACAATGCATATATTATTGACGGTTCATGTTGCGCGATCACAAATTGTATGTGTAAGTCCACATTACCTCTCCCGGTTCTTTCGGGCTAGCGGAAATGGTGAAAAAACGATTTTTAGGGTTTAGGTAACATGGACTACGAAAACGGATCTTGGCTTAACTACACACTATCAACTAACAAGAGAGTTATCTACTCGGTTAGGGGTTATACCTCAACTTGAACTCCTTCTTCTTGGACTCTTTGTAGTGGTCGGATGGTGCTTCCCTCGTTGCCTTCTCTTGTCGAAGATGGATCCACCTGAGGGTTTCTACCTTGAGCTCCTTTCTCGATCTTGAGAGAACTAAAGTGTCCGGCTTCCTAGACCTTCAACCTTAGGATGAGTAGAGAGTGGCTTTGGATGTTTTATCTCCAAGGAAAGGTTTCTCAACTCATGAGAATGATTCTCCTTGAACTAGAGGAGGAGGAAGATGAAAAGAAGAGAGAGAATGGTTATGATAGAATGCGAATAGTTTTACAACCATAACAATATAGGTGAATTAATCAAATTAATAATTTTAATCAAATGAAAAAGTTGATGGTTGGTTTGATGAGACAATTATCATTTCACATTAAATGGTTTTTGCAAAGATCAAAGAGCATCTTTGATGTGTAATGATGATGGTCAAAGTTTCAACCATGGTCAACTAGTCAACCTAGGTCAACAAGTCAACAAACCCAACCATGACACAATTTCATTTAATTAATATTATTAATTGATATATCATAAATTCATTAGGATTTGGAAAAAGACGACTGTCAACTGTGCATACGCACCCGTTCCATAACCCTAATGAAAATATTCTTCCTCCGCCTCAATCAACTGTGCATACACACCCGCATTCGTGTTCCGAGGAACATGAATACTATGAGATAAAACTAACCCCAAAACATATACTAAGATCTGGCTCAAACCAGAGCCCGCTAGTAATGTCTGTCCGGACGCCAAACGTGCACAAGTGCACGGATATGAACGAACCCTGTCACAAAACCATGCGACCTCTACTCTGTTTTGCCCAAAGGCGAATAACCCTCTGTGTGGAACTCTAAAGACTCGACACTACGCTGGCAGTGGGTTTAACCACAGAACGCAAGCGGCACTAGCTGTACGTAACGGTCCACAGGTAGATGCTGTTAGTTATATATATGCCCTAGAGGCCATTACTGTACATTGGATGTATATTGTAGTGGATGCTGGGACATATATAGGTAGGACTTTCTTGCTCGACATGATAGTACGCTATCTGGTTGCTCTTTATCTTAACATGTATACTTTCTGTCTCTCTGATTACATGTTGATAAAGCCTTTAGGATGTGTACTCGACTTCCAGGACTATGATGAAGATCATACTAGTGGGGCCTGGGTAGTCAATGAGTACATCCTTCATTGTTCCTAGTCGTGGGAATATCGAGACGGGGCATCAATATTCCTGAGTAGACTAGCGTATATCTTCTCGACCCATGTGATGGGCGATGGATGATCCCATATCCATTGGTGTTTGACATCAGAGATGGTATGCGGGTGCTCAGTGGAGACTGGGTACATTGAACGGACTCGCCGAGAACTCCCAAATGGTATTATACCTCACGTCAGATGGCAGTTCTCTGGTGACACTGGTACAGCTTAGTCTGTTGACCCGAGATCGTCATAGAGTCATGTGTGTCTACCACTGTGCTTTGATTTCCACCCTACCACGGTGTTAGTGTTTATGCCCTAGAAGGCCATTACTGTATCATACTAGTTTGTATATTACTTAATGGAAGCTTGGGATATTCACATGTATATAACAGTCTTGCTAAACATGGTAGTATGCTACTTGGTTTTTCTATCTTAATATGTGAGTGTACGTATTGATAGAGCTCTTAGGATCTTGCTTGACTACCAGCGTTGTGATGGCAGTCACACTAGTGGAGGCTGGGTAGTCTACAAGCACATCCTTATTCAGGTCCCTAGTCGTTGGATTATCGAGACAGAGCATCGATACTCCGGAGTAGACTAGTGTGTACGCTTCTCATCCCAGTTGGGAAGATGGTCTGTCCCACAGCCGTCAGTACGTCGTACTGGAGATAGTATACAGGTGCTCGTTAGGTTACGGGTACACCGGACAGGACTCACAGGGAACTGTTGGTTGGTTTTATACCAGTCGTCAGTGAACAGTTCCCAGGTGACATGAGTACAGCGTAGTCCGCAGACTTGACACTGCTACTTCGCCTCGAGTGTGTCCCACTGTTCTTAGATTGCTACCCTACAACGGCTCAAAGGAGTCGTGCAAACAGGTAGCAGTTGGGTGCAGTCCCGAGCACTTGGAGGCAGTGGCGGTTAGACAGGATTCGTCCCTCCCGGTATTGGGAGTTGATATCGCGCTGTGTCAGAGAGCCATTACGCAAAGTCCCTAGCCAGGGCAATCGAGATTTGCTGGTAGGTTCCAGTAGTTTCTCAGGGTGAAATAGGCTTCCCTCCGACACGACTTAAACCGCTATTAGGGGACTGACGCTTGCCGCCCCCTAGGCCGGATATGCGATAGTCTTGGACGAACGGACCGGACTGTATGGAGATTGTCACATCATACTCAGTAGGAGTTCGGATGGGTTTCCTCATCGGCCTTCTTATCGACAACTAACTGGGGACCGTTACGTACAGCTAGTGCCGCTTGCGGTCTGTGGTTAAACCCACTGCCAGCGTAGTAGTCGAGTCTCTAGAGTCCCACACAGAGAGTTTCCTATTCCAGGCGAAACGATATAGAGGTCGTATGGTTTTACGACAAGGGTTCGGACGCGTATGTGCGTTTACGCGCGTACGACTTTCGGACAGTTTTTACCAGTCGGCTTTGGTTTAAGCCAGTTACTGGTATCCGGTTATTGGATTTTTACAGTCTAAAGTTTTTCCGTATTTTTACGGATTGGAGGGGCGTTCTCGTAATTGTGCGAGAAGCTTCTAGAAGTGGTGACTAAGGAGGTTTAGGTGGCATATGCAATGAATGAGATTAGTGAGTCATAAGGGTGATTCATTCATGTCATTAAAGCATCATAAATGCTTAATGACTCATGACAATGAATCACCATTAGATATTTGTGAAGCATGCTTATTCATCATGTATTATTCTTTTCTTCATAAAAGAGAATGCTTCATATTTATTATGATACTCAATAATCTCATCTCATAATCATCATCATCTTCTCTCTCCTCAAGCTCTCCCTCTTCAAACCCTAATCCTCACCTCTCATGTGTTGAGAACTAGGATTAGCTAGACTAAACAATCCATAACCATCACTCTATCTCAATCTATCTTCTTTGATTAGCAATCCAAGAAGGTTAGTTGCCTCAAGTTTAGAGGCTAAGCTTGGAGCTTTGCTCTCGGGTGGATCGTCTACTACAAAGAGAAGGCCGAGGAGGACAAGGAGATCGTAAAGATGAAGGAGTTGGTTCATTAGGTATAATCCCTAAACACAGTAGTTCAGAAACACTTTGTGTTTGGTTATTTATAGTTTAGCTGCGATTCAAGGGTTAGTCGATGTTCGTTCACTAAACAAGTTCGTTTTTGAAAATTCCGCCTCCCCACAAGTATTGGGGTGTAGTACATCGACTTACAGTGGTATCAGAGCCTCGCTAAACAATAAATAACTTAATTGCAAATTTGTACGAATTTCGAACGGAAAAAACGAAACCGGAAAACCCCGAACTGTCAAGTTTCTGTCGGAATTTAAATGAAGTCCAAAAATTTTTCAGGCAATTTCAGAAAGCTTGAAAAGACACCAGAAGAACACCCAAGAAATTTGGGCTCCTGAAACGGCAACGCGGCCGCGGAACCGCGGCAGATCGCACCGATCCGCCGCGCTTCCGCCGCCGAGTTGCCGAGTCAGGAACCCAAATTTCCTGTGTTGCTTCTCTGTAGTATTTGGGATTTTCTGGAATATTTAATATTTGCTCAGGTTTCAGTTTTACAGAGCAATATTGGAGCAATATTAATGGTGTTTAATCGATCGAAATTGTACAGTATTTGCATATTGGATTATATCTGTGATTGTATAATATGTTCGTAAACCTCCCCTAACTGCTAGTATGTCAGTTGGCAGGGGGTTGCACATTTCTGAAATGGATTTTATCTGTTTGTGCATATGAACGGTATTGGACTGTTGTGGTGTATAGCCCGGGTTTTGAAATGGGTTATTATTTAATTCATTTGTTGTAAATGTAATTTGTTGTAATATTATTTTGCGGGGCACATCCAGGTTGCGGTTGTAGCCACCGTTGTATTATTTCATTTTACTGTTTTTGCTCCTAGGACAGATCCAAGGTGGGGTACACAAACTGCCGGGTGGGTAGTTTGTCGTACCCGTAGGGATCTTGGGTGGGGTAACGGCTATTCATCACAACTGTGTAATCTGTCTTTTCTTGCAGGCTCAAAAGAAATACAGATTGCTTGCAAATCCAATAAAGTTTATCTGTGTTCTGGAATGTATATCATTGCGTCAGACGAATGTAAAATATCTATATATATTGTAGCTATTTTAGACGTCACTTATGTTTTACACCAGCGCTAGCCCAGTCCCCGCTCTGTCGTTAGTTAAGTAACCTAACGGGTGATGACGGGACCCAGTGGCGAATGCAGATGGCATAAGAGGACGTCATATTTTCGTTGTTTTCTGCAATGATAGGTTAATGATGGGACGCATTATCTATAATGCAAAGAAAATAAACCAAAGTTTTAATCGTTGGAACAATTTAAAAGAAACCACTCGGTTAATTTTAAAAGCAGATATTTTTAAATGCGGAGCCTTAACCACTCCTTTTAAAAGCTATCAGGTTCCTTCGGTTATATCAAGTTCACTACGTTCACGGTTTCGTCAAAACCATTCGTAGCCCTCCGTCATTTCATTTGGGTATTCAGTAGTATTCAAGCTATGCATTTTGGCCAAAGTCAAGGCATAGTGTTTGGTAGCTGCTGGGTTTTCATTTGTTGCATAAGATAGATGAGTTGGTTTGGGACAGTCGTATTACCATTTGACCAAAGTCAGGGGTATATACGGATGGGTTCAAATTGACAAGATAATGATGGGTAGAACTTGACATGTGACTTATGACACTTTGACCAAAGCCAAGGTTATAAGAGCATGGGGCAAAAACATATATCGGGAATTTCTAAAGAAACTGAAATTTGCAAAGAGATGCATACCATTTGGAGTTTGATGAATGTTGGTAGCATTCCTACAGCATTATCAGACGATGATATTTGGATCCTGATCCTACTATGAGTATATGCTACTTATCAGGATATTCGTCACTTAACGATCAATGCTATAAACCTAGTAGGTGTCCAGAAAGGTGTCAGCGGGGTTACGCCCCCAGAGAAAAGAGGTTATTTAATTAAGGAACTTCGCGAAAGCGTTGGAAAACCTCCCTCGAAGTATCGACACTGGCCTGGCTGAACGGTTAAGCAAGTATTGTACGGTGAGAATAGTCCTGGCTAATTCTTTTTTTATGGTTTGAGGAAGGATTCGAGAAACAGTGGGAGCCATCCAGTTTAGATAAACTAAAAACCACTCTAAACTTGCAAGAGCATCATGCTAATGAGTTTTCTTCTCTCTCTCCTAAATGCAGCGACCCTGAAAATGACTGGACTTAAGTTACTTTTAGAGAAAAATATACTGACAGGGCCAAACTATAATGATTGGCTGCGGAATGTCAAAATGGCTTTGACCTATGACAAATTGGGGTACGTCCTCACCGCTACGGCACCTGCTGTCCCTGGTCCCAAATCCAGTAATGAGGATAAGGAAATCCGCAAAACCTGGGATTTAGATTGCGCGAAAGCCAAGTGCATCGTGCTTGCCTCGATGAACAATGAACATCAGAGGAGGCACGAGAATATGGACCATGATGGCATATTTCTCCATACAAAGGAACTTTATGGAGAGCAATCTCGTATAGCAAGATACGAGACCTCTAAGAACTTGTTTCGAGCGAGGTTGGCTGTTGGGTCATCGGTAGGAGAACATGTCCTAAAGATGATCGGCTATATAGAAGAGCTCGCAGACCTTGGGACGACTTTGGATAATGAGCTCTATACAGACCTTATTCTCCAGTCCCTTCCTCACACCTACGCCCAGTTTATCCTGAACTTCAACATTCAAAGAAAAGAAGTTGAACTTCCGGAACTCCTGAACATGTTATGGAGTGCAGAGGGCACATTGAAGAATTCAAAGGAAACACCCGCTATGTTTGTTGGCGGTACATCTTCTTCCGGGTCCAAGGCAAAGGCCAAAGGAAGAATGAAGAAGGCCGCACCCAGACCTAGAGGAGGTGTTAGTAAGGTGGGAGGGAAGGGAAAGAAAAAGTTTGCGGTACCGGTAGTTGGCCAGGATGAGTGCTTCCATTGTCACAAGAAAGGGCACTGGAAGAAGGATTGCAAGGCGTGGAACGCCAAGAACCAGGAACCGAAGCAAGCTGTGGCTTCGACTTCAGGTGTGTTTGTAATTGAGAATTGTCTGTCGATCAACTCTACTTCCTGGGTATTGGATACCGGATCAGGATCTCATATTTGCAATTCATTGCAGGCACTGAGAAACCGTAGTGTGCTGAAGGAAGGTGACATGACCCTAAAGGTTGCTAACGGAGCTAGCGTGGGAGCTGCGTCCGTCGGGGATTATCACCTAGGATTGACGAGTGGACACATTTTGGTTTTACATAACTGTTATTTTGTACCAAGCTTAACGTGTAATATCATATCAGTTTCCTTGTTATCAAATAAAGGTTATGATTTCATGTTTGTAAGAGATGTTGTCAACATCCACCTTAATCATGGTTTGATTGGGTCAGGTACACTAAATAACGGCATATATGTTTTAAACCAACTCCAAATTTTCAATGTCCAGAACACACTAAAAAGAAAGTCTCCAGATTTAAATAAAGCTTTCTTATGGCATTGTAGACTGGATTACATCAATGAGAGAAGGTTGACTAAGTTGCATAGAGAAGGATATTTGGACACGTTCGAATATCAAACTTATGACACTTGTCAATCTTGTCTCAAAGGAAAGATGACAAAGACTCCATTTACTGGACAAGGAGTAAGAGCGAGCGAGCTCTTAGGACTCATACACAGCGATGTATGCGGTCCAATGTCGACACATGCAAGAGGTGGTTTTTCCTATTTCATTACTTTCACGGATGATTACTCAAGATACGGATTCATTTATCTGATGAAACATAAATCCGAGGCTTTTGAGAAATTCCAAGAGTATAAGAATGAAGTAGAAAACCAAACCGGCAAAAGTATCAAGACACTTAGATCTAATCGAGGTGGTGAATACTTGAGTGCCGAGTTCCTAGGTTACCTAAAAGAGAAAGGAATTCTCTCTCAGCTTACTCCTCCATACACTCCACAGCATAACGGTGTATCGGAGAGACGGGATCGAACCCTATTGGATATGGTACGATCCATGATGAGTAATGCTGAGTTACCGCGATCTTTCTGGGGTTATGCGCTAGAATCAGCGGCATTTCTTCTGAACAGGGCTCCTACCAAGACTGTGCCTACCACTCCATATCAGATGTGGACTGGGAAGAAACCCCATCTTCAGCATATGAAGATTTGGGGATGTCCAGCTTTTGTTAAAAAGCAGCATGTGGACAAGCTCGAGGCACGATCAGTAAAATGTTTGTTTGTGGGATATCCAAAGAACTCCAAGGGATATTATTTCTATTATGCAGAGGAACAAAAGGTCTTTGTTTCTCGTAATGCCCATTTTCTGGAACATCTGTTTTTAGAAAAGGAATCAAGTGGGAGCGAAATAGAACTGGAAGAAATTCCAGAACCACAAACTGCTACTGAAAGTTTGGTAGAACCAGAGGTTCAAGAAGAACAGAACATTCCCGCACCCCTCCGCAGGAGTAGTAGGCCGTCTCATCCGCCTGAGAGATACTACGGTTTTCCCATAGATGGGGAAAGAGAGGATTGCTTCATAGAAGATGATGAACCTACTGACTTCCGGCAGGCCATCCAGAGCGGCGACTCGGTACGATGGCTAGATGCAATGCGGACCGAAATGGAGTCCATGTACACCAACAAAGTATGGACTTTGGACTTTGCTCCAGATAGGGTAAAACCCATAGGATGCAAATGGATCTTCAAGAAAAAGATTGGTGTAGATGGACAGGTGGAAACCTATAAGGCTAGACTTGTTGCAAAGGGTTTTCGTCAAAGACCTGGTTTGGACTATGACGAAACTTTTTCTCCAGTGGCTATGCTCAAATCCATTCGGGTCCTTCTTGCTATTGTTGCCTTCCATGATTATGAAATCTGGCAGATGGACGTAAAGACGGCTTTTCTGAATGGAAATTTAGAAGAGAGCGTCTATATGGATCAGCTAGAGGGTTTCAATCAAAGTGGGAGCAGCGGGAAAGTATGCAAGCTGCTTAAGTCCATTTATGGACTAAAGCAAGCATCGCGGAGTTGGAACATCTGTTTTGATGAGACAGTCAAAGAATATGAATTTATCAAAAATCCAGATGAACCATGCATATATAGTAAAGTTATAGCCAGAAGTGTCGTATTCCTCGTCTTGTACGTGGATGACATTCTATTGATAGGAAATGACATTCCTATGCTACAATCTGTCAAAGGATTCTTGTCACACAGGTTCTCCATGAAAGACCTGGGTGATGCCTCTTACATTCTGGGGATCCGGATCTATCGTGATAGATCCAAGAGGATGTTGGGACTTTCGCAGTCCAGGTATATCGACACTGTGCTGAAAAGATTCAGTATGGAAGATTCTAAGCGCGGTAATCTACCGGCTTGTCACGGAATCACCCTCTCCAAAGAGATGTCTCCCAAGACTGATTTGGAAAGGGAACGCATGTCTATTATACCCTACGCTTCTGCGGTAGGCTCTATAATGTATGCGATGTTGTGTACCAGACCAGATGTAGCTTACGCACTAAGCGTGGTGAGCCGGTATCAGTCAGACCCAGGGGAGAAACACTGGATAGCAGTAAAGAACATTCTCAAGTACCTGAGGAGGACTAAGGAGATGTTCTTGGTTTACGGTGGAAAAGACCTCAGGTTGGAGGCCTTTGCTGATTCCGGCTTCCAGAGTGATAAGGACGATTCCAAGTCCATGTCGGGTTATGTCTTTACCCTCAATGGAGGGGCGGTGTGCTGGAAGAGCTCCAAGCAGGACACCGTTGCTGACTCGACGATGGAAGCGGAGTATATAGCTGCTTGCGATGCCGCAAAAGAAGCAGTCTGGATGAAGAAGTTCCTAACAGAACTTCAGGTGGTTCCTACTATAGATGATCCAATACCTCTGTATTGCGACAACAACGGAGCTATAGCTTTAGCGAAGGAACCAAGGTCCCATCAGAAGTCCAGACACATCTTGAGGCGGTATCACCTGATCAGGGAGATCATTGATCGTTAGGAGATCGAGGTTCGGAGAGTTGCTTCAGAAGAGAACATTGCTGATCCATTCACGAAGGCCCTACCTCAGACGAAGTTCGAGAGGCTACTCGAGATCATTGGTCTTTGATATGCCAGTACATGGCCCTAGTGCAAGTGGGAGATTGTTAGTGTTTATGCCCTAGAAGGCCATTACTGTATCATACTAGTTTGTATATTACTTAATGGAAGCTTGGGATATTCACATGTATATAACAGTCTTGCTAAACATGGTAGTATGCTACTTGGTTTTTCTATCTTAATATGTGAGTGTACGTATTGATAGAGCTCTTAGGATCTTGCTTGACTACCAGCGTTGTGATGGCAGTCACACTAGTGGGGGCTGGGTAGTCTACAAGCACATCCTTATTCAGGTCCCTAGTCGTTGGATTATCGAGACAGAGCATCGATACTTCGGAGTAGACTAGTGTGTACGCTTCTCATCCCAGTTGGGGAGATGGTCTGTCCCACAGCCGTCAGTACGTCGTACTAGAGATAGTATACAGGTGCTCGTTAGGTTACGGGTACACCGGACAGGACTCACAGGGAACTGTTGGTTGGTTTTATACCAGTCGTCAGTGAACAGTTCCCAGGTGAGATGAGTACAGCGTAGTCCGCAGACTTAACACTGCTACTTCGCCTCGAGTGTGTCCCACTGTTCTTAGATTGCTACCCTACCACGGCTCAAAGGAGTCGTGCAAACATGTAGCAGTTGGGTGCAGTCCCGAGCACTTGGAGGCAGTGGCGGTTAGACAGGATTCGTCCCTCCCGGTATTGGGAGTTGATATCGCGCTGTGTCAGAGAGCCATTACGCAAAGTCCCTGGCCAGGGCAAGCGAGATTTGCTGGTAGGTTCCAGTAGTTTCTCAGGGTGTAATGGGCTTCCCTCCGACACGACTTATACCGCTATTAGGGGACTGACGCTTGCCGCCCCCTAGGCCGGATATGCGATAGTCTTGGACGAACGGACCGGACTGTATGGAGATTGTCACATCAGACTCAGTAGGAGTTCGGATGGGTTTCCTCATCGGCCTTCTTATCGACAACTACCTAGGGACCGTTACGTACAGCTAGTGCCGCTTGCGATCTGTGGTTAAACCCACTGCCAGCATAGTAGTCGAGTCTCTAGAGTCCCACACAGAGAGTTTCCTATTCCAGGTGAAACGATATAGAGGTCGTATGCTTTTACGACAAGGGTTCGGACGCGTACGTGCGTTTACGCGCGTACGACTTTCGGACAGTTTTTACCAGTCGGCTTTGGTTTAAGCCAGTTACTGGTATCCGGTTATTGGATTTTTACAGTCTAAAGTTTTTCCGTATTTTTACGGATTGGAGGGGCGTTCTCGTAATTGTGCGAGAAGCTTCTAGAAGTGGTGACTAAGGAGGTTTAGGTGGCATATGCAATGAATGAGATTAGTGAGTCATGAGGGTGATTCATTCATGTCATTAAAGCATCATAAATGCTTAATGACTCATGACAATGAATCACCATTAGATATTTGTGAAGCATGCTTATTCATCATGTATTATTCTTTTCTTCATAAAAGAGAATGCTTCATATTTATTATGATACTCAATAATCTCATCTCATAATCATCATCATCTTCTCTCTCCTCAAGCTCTCCCTCTTCAAACCCTAATCCTCACCTCTCATGTGTTGAGAACTAGGATTAGCTAGACTAAACAATCCATAACCATCACTCTATCTCAATCTATCTTCTTTGATTAGCAATCCAAGAAGGTTAGTTGCCTCAAGTTTAGAGGCTAAGCTTGGAGTTTTGCTCTCGGGTGGATCGTCTACTACAAAGAGAAGGCCGAGGAGGACAAGGAGATCGTAAAGACGAAGGAGTTGGTTCATTAGGTATAATCCCTAAACACAGTAGTTTAGAAACACTTTGTGTTTGGTTATTTATAGTTTAGCTTCGATTCTAGCGGTTAGTCGATGTTCGTTCACTAAACAAGTTCGATTTTGAAAATTCCGCCCCCCACAAGTATTGGGGTGTAGTACATCGACTTACACACGGCTCTACTGAGTCGTGCAAATAGGTGGTTTTTGGGTACAGTCCCGATTCACATGGAGGCAATGAGCGATAGGAGGGGATTCGTCTCTCCCGGTATTGGGGGTAGATGTTGTGCTATACTCGACTGGCCATAATAGGAAATCCCTGGCCAGGGTTGCAGTGATATACTGGTAAGAGTTATCAGTAGTTTCACGAATGTTATGGACCTTACGTCGGCATGACTTATCAAGCTACTGGGGTCTGACGTTTACCACCCTTAGGCGAGATATGCGACATATCAGACGAACAGACCGGACTATACGGTAAGTGTTACTGGTTGGATTCACAGGAGTGTGAGCGGGCTTGCTCGTCGATCTTCTGATCGCTCAATACCCGGGTGGCCGTTACGTTAGCAGACCGCTTGCGGCTTGTGGGTGTTTGATATGATCATCATCTGCTGCCGACGTATTGACGAGTCTTTAGAGTCCTACACAGAGGTTTCCTGGCTCAAGCGAAACGAAATAGGAGCGCATATGAGATATGTGCGGGACCGAGAATAATGCGTGTATGTGATACCGTATTCCATTCTCGCGATGAATGTATCGATTGGTTGTATGCGATATAACCTTGTTATCGAATCAAAGATTGATTCGATAAGCCGATACATTGGATACTAGTCGGTTATATGCGACATGACCGGATCATTGAATCAAGTGTTGATTTAATGATTTAATGTATAATTATATATTTGATATATTACTTTGCATTAACTAGTATTGGTTCACTTTAAATGGATTTTATCACTTCATATGCACATTGTATATATGATATATGTTTGTGCGGTTGTTTGTTTCATGTTTGATGATACTTGCTAACTTGAGTTTGTGTAAAGATTAAACCATGGTTATATGTAATGGTTAGGGTTTTGATCTTATTTAGTTATTCTTTTTATTTATTTATTTATTATTTTGGGAAGAAACAAAAGGGTGGCTACTTTTGTTTTTTCTTTGAAGCTTTATGAAGCTTTGAAGCATTGACCATTTTGTTTCTTAGCCTTAACCCTAACCATTCACCTAACCCTAGTTTACTCTCTACACTTGACCATGGTTAGTATATGATAAGTATTCATTTTTATTTTCTATTTTGAAAATAACTCATCATATTCTTTCTTCTTCTTCTTCATCTTCAAAGATGAAGAAGCTTGCTACCAACAATGGCAACTCTTGAAAATTTGTGAGAAATCCAATTCTAAAGTGAACCCACTTCCTATTTCTTCATCCTCTACCTCTTGCCAAGTACTATAGGGTGTTTTCTTCACATGTTTCATGACTTGGTGAAGTGGGAGCTTGATCTTGTGATGCCTCGACGTAGATCATCTTCGGCATCGAAGCCGATGACCTCGCCCGCACATTTCTCCGATGAAGCCGATGCTAGAGTCCGGGATTCGATTTGGACAGCGGAGGGACGTCTTCACGGAGCCTAGGAGGTGGAGGACCGGATCTACAAAGGCTGTAGCCTCTTTCCTTTTAGATAAAGTTGTTTACTTGCATCGCTTCGCCTATATATCTAGTTAACGATCCGTATTAGGGTTTCTCGGCACTTGTAAAATATTAATTAGCCATGTTTGATCACTTGTGAGACTTCATTAGTGTGCCTAGGAACCCTACAGTGGTATCAGAGCCTAGCTAGAGCCTTAGGCGATGCGTAGACGGAATTAGATGTCCGATCGAGCCGAAACCCTAATTCAAAACATGCTCTCTGTACATTTTTGAAATTTGTGGATTTTTGAGAATTAAAAATATGCAGAAATATCAGCAGGAATATCTAAGAGTTACTGTAAATTCGATTCCCTAATTCCATCAAACCGCCGCGGTTCCACGGCACGAGCATGGCTCGTGCGGCGGTTCCGCGGCCGTTTTGTCTTATGTTACATTTAATTTTGCACAGTAATTCATATTTTTCAGTGCTGGTTTTCCTGGGAATTTTTAATATGAACTCAAGAGTTGAGTTTTCTGGGTTGTATTGGGGACTCGGTGTTTCGATCGGATTGTCTAATTTTGTCAGTGCGTTTTTCCGGATATTTTTGAATATGTTAAAAAGTTCGACCGGATATAAATACCCACTTTTTCCCCTGCCGCGAAATTTCCAATTGTTGGACTTTTCCGTAGTTTAATGACATTCTAAGTAGTGCAAGTAACGCGATGGTCCCTCTAGAAGACAACAAACTTTAACTCGATTATGTGACCGTCTTGAACTGCCCTTTGAACCTTCGGGTTTGGGGCAGTACGGCGTGCCACATGTGAGGCGTTGGCTTGACCCTTCTACGGCTGGACCGTTGGTACTGAGGCATGAACTGAATGTTTTTAGACTTATTTCATGTGTTGATTTGTTTCGGGAAAACTTGGGTATTTGAATGTTCGATCGGAAAGTTTAACATTTTCTATTTATCTGGAATAGGATACAAAAATTGGAATTCACAAGTAGTTATGTGATAACTGAATGAATGTTATAAATCTAGCGGTTTAGTCTCACTTGATCGGTTGCCACGGAATTTTGATGCGATCAAAAGTCCGTCGCAATCACGTAGCGTACGCGGATACTCGCCAGGTAAACTTAATAGACACCCTCACTCCATAGCGCCGACCAAGTGACTGTAGGAGAACCCCGTCGCCGAAAGCATCCGTCCGGGTGCTCACGGCAGCGGTGTTCCGCCTTGGTGCACTTCGTCGACGGTATCAGGGGTGCGGCCGCCTACTAAAGTTTGCGACGAGCATTCGATCTCGATGCCGGGAATCTTGTTGAATTGCCCGACATTGTATTGAAAAGTGTTTTCGATAATGAGACTAAAATGCGCGGTTTATAATTGTTAGGCATGCGATGTCTAAGTATTTCATTTGGCTAGGCATGCGATGTCTAAAGAGATTGCGGATTCCAACTGTTGTAGTTTTACACTTTCTTTTCTGTGACCGTAAGTGTAATATGTGATATCGCCGGTTTCGTTGCTATATGTCAACGACAATTGGGATGCGCATATTTACTTACGTTGATGACATGTGATGTTATGTGTTGCTGGATATGTTATATTGGATCGTCGTGTTGGAATAGCCGGGGGTTTTTATGTGAGATGAGTGTTTTTTCATTTTTATTCACGTAAAAACTTATATGTAATATTCTTTTATTGGGGCACTTCCAGGTTGTGGAAGTTGTCACCATTTGTATATTATTTACTTTTCCGCATTAGGATAGACCCAAGGAGGGCAGCACAAGTAACCGGGTTCTGGGGTCCAGTGGGAGACCAACTCGAGGAGTCGAGTCCGGGTCTCCTAACCCTAGAATTGGTAGGGTTGCTTGCCGCTCTCGTAGGGGTCAGGGGTGTGGGATTGGCTATTCATCACGACCGTGGAATCCGTGTTTTATACTGGCTCGTATTGAAAACACGGACGTCCTAGTATATCCAATATTTCATATGATATTTTCTGCTGCGTTATCTGTGATGTGATCATGTGATGTTCTGTGATGGATATAATATATAGTATATATGATATATTATATAGACGTTACTTATGTTTTACACCGGCGCTAGCCCTGCCCCGCGCTGCCGTTAGTTACCTAACCTAACGGTGCAGACGAGACATCGAGGCGAATGCGGATGGCATAAGCGTACGTTATATTTATCTGTGATGATTAGGTGGACTTAAATGATGGGATATTCATTAATGAGATTAATGAAAGAAAATAAACCTAATTGATGTTGTGGAATCGAATTTCAAAAATAAAACAGGTACCTACAGTTCTTCCTTTGCATTGCGGTGTTCCTTGTAGAACATCCTGCACCTTATTCGATAAGGAAAGGACCGAGATACCTTCACCGGGAGTGACTCCTTTAGCAATTACTGGCAGATGCTACAACTCTCGGTTTGTCTTTTGATTGCTTCTATTGTTTCTGCTTTGCACAGTGATATATATGATATATCCCGCACCTCATTCGACGAGGAAAGGGCCGACGATCCCTTCACCGGGAGTGACCCCTTTAGCAAAACTAGAAAAGCCTCAAAAACATTCCATTTAAAAACCATTTGATTCCGCAACGAGATCAAGTTCAAAGCGTTAAAGGTTTTCACAAAAACCATTCGCAACCCTCCGTCATTTTAGGAAGTAGAGTACTTAGTATTCGTGCTGTGTTTGTTGACCATAGTCAAGGTACAGTGTACGGTAGCTAAGTGATGTCTTCCTACACTGCATATGATGCGATTAGTTAGGACAGTCGCGTGACTTTGTTGACCTTAGTTAAGGGTCATGTGGGTGGGTCTAATTAATCACGAAATGACGGGTAGAACTTGACTGGTACTTATGATTTGTTGACCTTAGTTAAGGTCATAGGTGCTAGGGGTAAAAACCTTTATCGGGAGTTTCAAGAGTTGAAACTTGCAATGAGATTGCATACCTTCTATATGATAGTTGGATCCCGATACCCACTGCGAGTAATTGTTACTCCTGGGAGAGTTTTGCACATTGCAATTAGCCGATCAAGTAGGTGTCTAGAAAGGTGTCAACGGGGTTACGCCTCTGGGAAAACGAGGTTTACTGTAATTAGGTCCGTGCGAAAGCACGGGGAACCTCCCTCAAAGTACCGACACTGGCCTGGCTGAAAGATTGGCGAACTTGTAGAGTGTAATTAATCCCGGCTAGTCTTTCCTTTTAGGGTTTGAAGGAAGATTTGATTAAAACAGTGGGAGCCATCCTGATTAGATAAAATAAATAACCAATCTGATCTTGCAAGAGCGCACGCTGAGTGTTTTCTTCTCTCTCTCTCCAGGTAGCGACCATATCACGCATTAATCAAGATAATAATATGGATGTATTGACCGAACACGCTTGTTATACTGAGCTGGGGAACGTTGGTCCCGCTCCAACTTATAATTGTTATAAGACAGAGCAGGAAATAGGGGAATACCAGAATTCCTATGCCGCCCAAACGAAGAAAGTGCATATGATGCATCTCCTTCGGGTGTGTTCATTATAAAGAACTGTTTCTCAGTATTCTCTGCATCCTGAGTATTTGATACCCGATCAGGATCACAGATATGTAATCTGTTACATAGGGCTACCGAAAGGTAGAAAGACTGAGAACAGGTGATAAGTTTCATGAGACAGAAAACGGGGCAAGTGTTGAAGCCAAGTCTGTTGGTCACTGTCACCCTGTATTACCAATACATTGATTCAGAACAAATGCTATTAGATACCGAACCTGATATACAAAATCATATCAGTCTCTTTATTTGTAAAGAAATGATAAAATTTTGTATTGATGGATAATGTTTTGAACATTTCCTATATCAAAAGTTGATCGGTTCAGGCACGTTATCTAAAAGCATTGATGTTCTAAATCAAACTATAGTTCCTAGTATACAGAACACACACAAGAGGAAGAGTTCAGAAATGAACGAATCCTTCTTGAGGCATTGTAGACTAGGTCAGATCAATGTGACCCGACTAGCTAAAGTTACATTTAGATGCATATTTAAATTAGTTTGAATTTACATCTTGTGAAACTTTCCAGTCATGTCACAAAGATTAGATGACCATAGCTCTGTTTATTAGAAACAGAGAAAGAGTTAGTAAACTCTTGCGACTGATACATGATGATGTATGTAAGGTCTCCTGTCTACACATGCCAAAACTGGTTCTTTGTATTTCATTACATTCTCTGATAATCTCTCAAGATTCAGACATATGTTCTTGTTGAAACACAAGTCCGAACCTTTTGAGATATTCACAGAATATAAGTTAGAAATAGAGAACCAAATACAGGTATAAGTATTATGTCCTTTGATGAGATCAAGGAGGAGAATACTTGAGCACGGAACTCCTGGACTATTTTAAGAAGAATGAGATTCTATCTCAGTGTTACTCCTCTGAATACACCACAGCACAACGGTGTATCGGGGTGGAGAAATCGCACAATATTAGATATGGTGTGCTCTATGATGAGTACTACCGAGTTTCCTATTTCCTTTTGGGAGTTATGCGCTTGAGAAGCTGCATACTTATTGAATTGGGTTCGAATCAGATCACTGTCTACCATTCCATATGAGATATGGTATGGGAAGAGCCTATCTCTTAAGCGAGTTAAGATTTGGGGTTGTCCGGCCTATGTCAAAAGCAAAATCCGGACAAGATCGAGGCAAGGTCAGTTCTGTAGAACTGGAAATGTTCCAGCTATACAAACTGCAGCTGATGATTTGATAGAACCAAAGGATTCTGTAGAATCCAACGAACCTCAGCCTCTCCGCCGATCTAGTAGGGTTCCTCACCTGCCTGAGAGATACCTCAGTTTCCCGATGACAGTGGGAGCGAGGAATGCATCATGAGATGATGACCCAACTAGTTTCGAGCAGGCCATCAAGAGTAGGGACTCTGTAAGAATGGCTGGATGCTTAGCGATCTGAGATGGAATCCATGTACACCAGCAAAGTATGGACTTTAGCTGCTATATCTGAAGGGTTAAATCCCCATCAGTAGCAAGTAGATCTTGAGAAGATTACTTGGTGTAGATGGAAAGGTTGAGACTTTCAAAGCTAGACTTGTTAAAGTTTTTAGTCATCAACCAGGTGTGGATAATGATAAAACCTTTTCTAGGGACTATGCTTAAGTCCGTACAGATCCTACTTACCATTGCTACATACCATGACTACGATATCTGGTGGTTGGGTGCCCTGACTGCTTTCCTAAATACTGATTTAGAAGAGAACGTCTATAAGAACACAGCCAGAGGGCTTCGTAAACAGTGGGAGCAGCAGAAACGTGTGCAAGTTGCTTTACAGGATAAAGCAGGCATCGCGGAGTTGGAACATCTGTTTTGATGTGGTAGTCAAAGAGTTTGACTTCATCAAAATGGTAGATGAACCTTGTATGTACAAAAGGGTAGTATGGAGTATGGTAATGATCCTCGTAGAGTACGTGGATGACATACTCTTGATAGGAAAGGAATTTCCTATGCTACGATCGGTCGATCTCCTCTTATCACATAGATTCTCCATATAGGATCAAAGTGATACCTCATAAATCCTAGGTTTTGGATCTATGAGATAGATCTTAATGGATGTTTGGATTCTCACTAGTAATAGTGAGATGGTATCAGTTGATCCTGGGGAGAATCACTGGAAAGGTTCCAGGGTGATAAGGACGACTGAATGTCAGTCGCAGGCATTGTCTTTACCCTCAGTGAAGGGACGGTATGTTGGAAGAGTTCCAAGCTAGATACCGTGGCAAACTAGGCGATAAAGGCTGGTAACATCGCTATTATAGATACTACCAAAGAGGCAGTTTGGGTGTATATTGGTTCATAAGATGAACTAGGTTCCTACCATTGTATGACAATAGAAGTGTGGCTTTGGCCCAGGAACCCCGATCCCATCAGTGACCCAGACATATTCTGAGGCAGCATCACCTGATCATGGAGATAGTTGATCTCCAGGGTGATCGAGGTAAGGAGAGTAGACTCAGAGGACAACACAGCGGATCCACTCACGAAGGCCTTTTCCCAAAGAGAGACTTTTATGGGATGGTTGAGTATGTGATACTGCAACCACTGCTATAGATGGCCCTAGTGTAAGTGGGAGATTGTTAGTTATATGTATGCCCTAGAGGCCATTTCTGTACATTGGATGTATATTGTAGTGGATGCTGGGACATATATAGGTAGGACTTTCTTGCTCGACATGATAGTACGCTATCTGGTTGCTCTTTATCTTAACATGTATACTTTCTGTCTCTCTGATTACATGTTGATAAAGCCTTTAGGATGTGTACTAGACTTCCAGGACTATGATGAAGATCATACTAGTGGGGCCTGGGTAGTCAATGAGTACATCCTTCATTGTTCCTAGTCGTGGGAATATCGAGACAGGGCATCGATATTCCAGAGTAGACTAGCGTATATCTTCTCGACCCATGTGATGGGCGATGGATGATCCCATATCCATTGGTGTTTGACATCAGAGATGGTATGCGGGTGCTCAGTGGAGACTGGGTACACTGAACGGACTCGCCGAGAACTCCCAGATGGTATTATACCTCACGTCAGATGGCAGTTCTCTGGTGACACTGGTACAGCTTAGTCTGTTGACCCGAGATCGTCATAGAGTCTTGTGTGTCTCCCACTGTGCTTTGATTTCCACCCTACCACGGCTCTACTGAGTCGTGCAAACATGTGGTTTTTGGGTACAGTCCCGATTCACATGGAGGCAATGAGAGATAGGAGGGGATTCGTCTCTCTCGGTATTGGGGGTTGATGTTGTGCTATGCTCGACTGGCTATAACAGGAAATCCCTGGCCAGGGTTGCAGTGATATACTGGTAAGAGTTATCAGTAGTTTCACGAATGTTATGGACCTTACGTCGGCATGATTTATCAAGCTACTGGGGTCTGACGTTTACCACCCCTATGCGAGATATGCGACATATCAGACGAACAGACCGGACTATACGGTAAGTGTTACTGGTTGGATTCACAGGAGTGTGAGCAGGCTTGCTCGTCGATCTTCTGATCGCTCAATACCCGGGTGGCCGTTACGTTTAGCAGACCGCTTGCGGCTTGTGGGTGTTTGATATGATCATCATCTGCTGCCGGCGTATTGACGAGTCTTTAGAGTCCAACACAGAGGTTTCCTGGCTCAAGCGAAATGAAATAGGAGCGCATATGAGATATGTGCGGGACCGAGAATAATGCGTGTATGTGATACCGTATTCCATTCTCGCGATGAATGTATCGATTGGTTGTATGCGATATAACCTAGTTATCGAATCAAAGATTGATTCGATAAGCCGATACATTGGATACTAGTCGGTTATATGCGACATGACCGGATCATTGAATCAAGTGTTGATTTAATGATTTAATGTATAATTATATATTTGATATATTACTTTGCATTAACAAGTATTGGTTCACTTTAAATGGATTTTATCACTTCATATGCACATTGTATATATGATATATGTTTGTGCACTTGTTTGTATCATGTTTGATGATACTTGCTAACTTGAGTTTGTGTAAAGATTAAACCTAGGTTATATGTAATGGTTAGGGTTTTGATCTTATTTAGTTATTCTTTTTATTTATTTATTTATTATTTTGGCAAGAAACAAAAGGGTGGCTACTTTTGTTTTTTCTTTGAAGCTTTATGAAGCTTTGAAGCATTGACCATTTTGTTTCTTAGCCTTAACCCTAACCATTCACCTAACCCTAGTTTACTCTCTACACTTGACCATGGTTAGTATATGATAAGTATTCATTTTTATTTTCTATTTTGAAAATAACTCATCATATTCTTTCTTCTTCTTCTTCATCTTCAAAGTTGAAGAAGCTTGCTACCAACAATGGCAACTCTTGAAAATGAGTGAGAAATCCAATTCTAAAGTGAACCCACTTCCTATTTCTTCATCCTCTACCTCTTGCCAAGTAGTATAGGGTGTTTTCTTCACAAGTTTCATGACTTGGTGAAGTGGGAGCTTGATCTTGTGATGCCTCGACGTAGATCATCTTCGGCATCGAAGCCGACGACCTAGCCCGCACATTTCTCCGATGAAGCCGTTGCTAGAGTTCGGGATTCGATTTGGACAGCGGAGGGACGTCATCACGGAGCCTAGGAGGTGGAGGACCGGATCTACAAAGGTTGTAGCCTCTTTCCTTTTAGATAAATTTGTTTACTTGCATCGCTTCGCCTATATATCTAGTTAACGATCCGTATTAGGGTTTCTCGGCACATGTAAAATATTAATTGGCCATGTTTGATCACTTGTGAGACTTCATTAGTGTGCCTAGGAACCCTACAGATGCCGATAAGAAGACTGACGAGGTAAACCTATCTGAACTCCTACTGAGCCTGTATGTGACAATCTTCGTACAGTCCGGTCTGTTCGTCTAAGAACATCGCATGGCGGGCCTAGGGGGCGGTAAACGTCAGTCCCCTACTAGCAGTACAAGTCGTGCCGGAGTGTAGCCCAGAACACTTGAGATAACACTGGAAACCTACCAGTCTATCTCGCTTGCCCTGGCCAGGGACTTTGTGTAATGGCTCTCCTAGACACAGCGCGATATCAACCCCCAATACCGGGAGAGACGAATCCTGTCTAACCGTCACTGCCTCCAAGTGCTTCGGGACTGCACCCAAAAACTACCTGTTTGCACAACTCCTTTGAGCCATGGTAGGGTAGTAATCAAAGTACAGTGGGAACACACTTGGGGCGAAGTGACAGTGTCAAGTCAACGGACTAAGCTGTACTCATGTCACCTGGGAACTGATAACTGACGATAGGTATAATACCAACCAACAGTTCACGACGAGTCCTGTCCAGTGTACTCGTAACCTAATGAGCACCCGCATACTATCTCAAGTACGACGTACTGACGGCTGTGGGACAGACCGTCTCCCAAGGTGGGATAAGAAGCGCATGCGCTAGTCTACTCTGGAGTATCGATGACATGTCTCGATAGTCCAACGACTAGGGACCTGCATAAGGTTGTGCTTGTTGACTACCCAGCCCCCACGAGTGTGACTGCCATCACAACGCTGGTAATCAAGCAAAGATCCTAAGGGCCCCACTAATGTGTAAAGGCGATATGCTAAAAGAAACACATGCACACATTAAAGAAGAAACAAACCAAGTAGCATACTACCATTTTGAGCAAGAATGTCAATACAAGGTGAATATCCCAAGCTTCCATCAAGTAATATGCAATCCAGTATGATACAGTAATGGCCTCTAGGGCATATACACTAACAATCTCCCACTTGCACTAAGGCCATGTACTGGCGTATCGAAGACCTATCATCTCGATCAGCCGCTCGAACTGAGTCTGGGGTAAGATCTTGGTGAATGGATCAGCAGTGTTATCTTCCGTAGAAACTGTTAGTGTATATGCCCTAGAGGCCATTACTATATCATACTAGTTTGTATATTACTTAATGGAAGCTTGGGATATTGTCATGATCCGAATGTACGGAACATGACCGGCACTTAGGCTACGAACGTCTCAAGGCGTACGTGCTCTATGTAAGCCGAGCCCAGAAATCCAAACCAAGAAAAGTAGTGGTGTGAAGGAAAACCATATGTAAATCAACCAGTTTGCAACATAATATACAACGCCTAAAGGCGAGGATCACAACAGAAAAGGGAACTCAACAGCTCAAGATCCACAGAAAAATAACGCGCGACTCTAAGGTCGAAAGAATAAACATCACTGATCTCTATCTCATTTAAGTACATGTTTTGGTTGATGGAACTTCTAGATACAACTGAAATATAATATACAATGTATAATGATGGGTATGATACAAATAACCCACCTACTAGCAAGTCACCTGAAGAAGCTGTACCCGCAAGCCGTAATGAAACCCGTACGGCAAAACCTGCAAGAAACTGGGGCACAACGGGGGTGAGTTGCCAACTCGTGAATAGAAAACATCTACGAACAGAAAATCGCATGTTTGACGCAATCCTATGTCATACGATCATAATATAATCCTCAAATATATAACCAGCAACCTATAACCATGGCAAGGGTAATTGTCTAACCCAAGTGTAATCCCATGTGTCCGTGTCAGTGCCTCAAGTAGCAATATGTATGGGTGATGTATGAATGCATGAAACAGAATGCATGTACTAAAGAAAACTGCTTTCATAATTTAGTGAGATTTCTGTATTTCTAAAATGAGGTATCATAAATGAAATGAGCATAAAACAGTGCCTAACATCGACACAAAACAAGTATCCCAATGTCTCGATATCTCTGTGTCGTAACTCTGTGCCTCAATACCTCAAATCTCACTGTCTCAATCACAATATCTCGGGCGCCGTCGGTCCAGATCGGCCCCTACCATCCATCTCAAGACCCCGACGGTATCGTCCGGATATCCGACGCGTCGGGTAAAATCACCGGTAAGTAGTGCTCCCCTGCCAGGCTCAACGCCATCTCCTGCGGTCTTCTTGCCCCGGGGTACCGCACCGGGCCCACCATGTACCCGAAACGGTTCATCCGCCTCCTCGAATCGGGCCTCACATGTCACTCTCAGCACCGAGAAAACACATGGTGGACGCACTGAAATATCATATCAAGGGTAACCGGGTTTTTAAAACAATTACATAATCTCTTTGAAATACCCGCAGTTCCCAAATCCAGAAATTTCATAGAAACAACATATCTCAATGCGCATAATCAAAAAGTATGATGTAGGTGACATATTAATGAAGTGCAAGTATAACAGTATAG
Organism: Agapanthus africanus; assembly: GCA_030015575.1. NCBI lineage: Eukaryota > Viridiplantae > Streptophyta > Magnoliopsida > Asparagales > Amaryllidaceae > Agapanthus > Agapanthus africanus. The sequence continues at coordinate 348,074,889 of JASDDO010000022.1, forward strand.
CATGCAACATGGTTTAATAATATGCACATACAAGGGTCATATCTTGATGCAATAATACTACTGTGTAGTGACATGGCAATTACCGATGAAGATTTGTGTGAACTGGCAAGTAAGTGTACGTGGTACATACGCATCATCGGTAATGGTGCTGGTGTCCTAACCTCATGATATCAACAATAGAATATGAATCACAATAAGTATGCGATGCAGAGCAACAATAATAATGTGCGGGAGCTGAACACCAAACAAAATGATAGCTAAACTGCATCTAAGGTCCTAAGAGTCATATAGCTACACCACTATAAGGCTGAGTTAAAGCTAACAGTAGGTAAGGGAAACCGCCTAACCTCTGAGTCGATACATATAATTATATATAGTCGGTGATCCTGCCTCGATAATATCACATCCGATACAATAATCGGTTATTCCCAAGTCAAGAGTGCAGATCAAACATCAAATTACAGCTCGTATGTAAATCCGTCGTACGGCATTCCCAAATCTGGGTACGGGTCAATCTCATATTCGTCATATCATTCATCTAGCATTCTCTACATCAAATATCATAATCTGGGTACTGACCTACGTCTAGTACAAAGCTAACATCAACACTATAATTATGGTCTGACTACTGATTGACAGCCTCTAGCAAAACGACATCATCAGCACATATCATCTCAAGGAGTAACAACGCCCAAGGCGGCCTATCATAAATATCTTGTCATCTCATATCATATCATATCGTATCTCATATCATAATCACATGTCGATCATTTTATATATATTACTATTCCTATGGCATTATCATCCAAGACCCGCTATCATATCAGGACGTATATCAAGTACGAATCTTGCCAATCACCGATATCCTAATCTCAGATCAACTCTCATTGAATCATCTCAATTCCAAGTATCATCCTCAAATTCGTATGTAAACACATAGTCCCATACCCACGTGAACACATATCTATATAGGATCCAATAACCACATATGCAATAAGGAGGTATGCAAGTATGTATGTGTGTATATGTATGTGTAGTGCACCCACTACCCTAGGGTTTCGTAACCTTTTATCAATCCAACACGGTTATATCCATTTTAACATTATCATTAATCCCAAATAACGTATATTAAATGTTAGTGGGTATACGCATCCATATACATCACTACGAACTGCGGGGGTGCTATGCGCCATCCACCCGACTTCTCCCCGTAGATATAAATCTACTCACCTTTCTTTATGTGTGCCGGTGCCGATGTCGCCATTTGCATCTCCAACGCTCCGACGCCACGTGGGGTACCTACAAGGATATCACATGCTAAAACACATGAAAACCATGTCGGAAACCAAAATGGTGCGCGCTACGCTCATTGGTAAAAACCTGTAGCCTTGCGTGCAAACACGGCCAACAACCTGCTGCCGTTGGCGTTCAAACGCCACCCGACAGAAACGAATCATCGAAAACCAAACTCCATACGCAAACAAGTCATAAATCACGCGCCAACTTAAGAAAATCAACTCAGATTCTATCCCAACTGGAATCAGTCAAAACTAGACATACAGGGGGTCAAGTTTACACGAAATAGGGCTGTGCACGCAAAACGAGGGGATTTCACCCTGTTCTGGCCTCAAATTGCGGCCAGAGGGAATAAAATGGCGGCCAGAAAATGGAGGTTGGGGATAGGGTTTTGGGTGATGGTTCCAGGGTGCCTGCACAGCCTACTGACTTGACCAATTTTATTTTAGGAGGTCCGGGTTGATAGCAGTTTCCAGAAAGGTCAAAAGTCGACAAAATCGCTAAATTACGCCAAGTATAACAAATCTGATAACTAACTGGAAATCTGAGGCAATCTTGGGTAAACTGGTCTCAAATACACCTAATAAGGTTATACCAACCATCAAAACCAACACTTGGTCATGTCTCACTCAAATTTGCCTAAACTAGCACTAATCGCGATATAACACTAAATTTTCAGCTAAACAACTATAACTTTGCAAGATAGGAGTCGAGTTGTGAGATTATACCTCAAGGGATCCTAGGATGAATGAGAAGGGAAGAAGGAGGAGGTGGGGGAGTGAGTTGCTGCTGCTGTGCTCCTGGAGCAACTGCTGAAGTTGCTGTTCTTTTTGTGCTGATGCAGAACATGTTTTTTTTTAACAGCAGCTTGTTGCTGTTGCTGAGGTTTTTGTTGTGGTTGGTGTTGTTTTGGTGTGGGTGTGGTGGTGTGAGAGTATTTGCTGAAGTTAGGGGTTTTCTTGAAGTAGTTGCTGATGATATTTGACATGGGCTGATGGTGTTGCAGCTGATGTGATAAGAATTGGGCCGATGTGTTGATATTGGGGGCTGATGTAGCGGCTGTTCTGGTGGCTGAAAATGTGCTGATGTGAGTGTGAAGGTGTTGGGTTATGGTGTTAGGGGCTGGTGTGTGTGTGCTATGATGTCATGTAGCTGTGTAGGGTTGGTTGATGCCATGTTTCAGCAGCTGCTGCTGCTGGTTGAAATGTTACTGCTACTGTTGCAGTTCAGATGGGCTGATGTTGTTGTGTTTGCATGATGTTGTTGTAGTGTGGCTGATGTAGGGTGAAGGGTTGTAGTATGGTGGAGCGTGAGAGTGGGAGATATGAGGGTAGGATGTGAGTGATGAGAGTTTTGTGTGACACGACCTCATAGCCTCCTCTCTCTCTCTCTCCTTAGTCAACCCCCAATCTAATTACCTTAAACAAAACCAAAACCCTTAATTAACCCCAATATCTTAACCAAATGGTTAACCTAACATGCTCATCTAAACATGGTAACCCTAGACTTCACCTAAGCTAACATGCACAAGTGTGTGCAGTCCAGATAAAATTCCGATAAAATAACCATAACCCAGATAAAATATTTAAAAGCCATTTTGGTAAACTTTTTACCAAAACCCCCACATTAAGACGCACTTACCACTAAACACAAACTCAGGTGTTACAGATATTCACCTTGTATAAACAATCTTGCTCAATATAGTAGTATGCTACTTGGTTTGTTTCTACTTCAATGCGTACATGTGTTTATTTTAGTATATCACCTATACACATCAGTGGAGCCCTTAAGATCTTTGCTTGATTACCAGCGTTGTGATGGCAGTCACACTAGTGGGGGCTGGGTAATCTATAAGCATATCCTTATGCAGGTCCCTTGTCGCAGGACTATCGAGACAGGGCATCGATACTCCGGAGTAGACTAGCGTATGCGCTTCTCATCCCAGTGTGGGAGACGGTCTGTCCCACAGCCGTCAGTACGTCGTACTTGAGATAGTATGCGGGTGCTCGTTGGGTTACGAGTACACTGGACATGACTCGTCGGGAACTGTTGGTTGGTACTATACCTATTGTCAGTTATCAGTTCCCAGGTGACATGAGTACAGCTTAGTCCGCTGACTTGACACTGTCACTTCGCCTCGAGTGTGTTCCTACTGTACTCAGATTACTACCCTACCACGGCTCAAAGGAGTCGTGCAAACAGGTAGTAGTTGGGTGCAGTCCCGAAGCACTTAGAGGCAGTGACGGTTAGACAGGATTCGTCTCTTCCAGTATTGGGGGTTGACATCGCGCTGTGTCTAGGAGAGCCATTACACGAGTAGTCCCTGGCCAGGGCAAGCGAGATATATTGGTAGGTTTCCAGTGCTAACTCAGGGTGTTCTGGGCTACACTCCGACACGACTTGTACCGCTATTAGGGGACAGACGTTTACCGCCCCCTAGGCCCGCCATGCGATGTATCAGACGAACAGACTGGACTGTACAGAAATTGTCACATTCAGGCTCAGTAGGAGTTCAGATGGGTTTCACCTCGTCAGTCTTCTTGTCGGCATCTACCTGGGGACCGTTACGCACAGCTAGTGCCGCTTGCGGTCTGTGGTTAAACCCACTGCCAGCGTAGTGTCGAGTCTTTAGAGTCCCACACAGAAAGCTATTCGCCTTTAAGCAAAAGAGTAGAGGTCGCATGGTTTTGCGACAGGTTGCATGGTTTTGCGACAGGGTTCGGTCACATCCGTGCACTTGTGCACGTTTGGTGTCCGGACAGTTAACACTAGCGGGCTTTGGTTTAAGCCAGATCCTAGTGTAAATTTTGGGATTGGTTTTATCTCGTTTGTATTCGTGTTCCTCGGAACGCGGATGCGGGTGTGTATGCACAGTTGACAGAGAGACAGAGGCAGAGGATTCTCATTGGGGTTGTTGACTGTTGACTATTGACTTTTGGCTAAACCATAATGAGAATAAGAAATATGATTAACAATAATATTAATTAAGTGTTATAGTGACATGGTTGTTGAGGGGTTGACTTTGTTGACCAGTTGACTAGGTTGGACTAGTTGACCATCATCATGACAATGGCTATCATTTCATGGCAAAGACTTTTGCTTGCTTGTTTATTTATGCAAAATGAGTGCATGAAATGATATAGCCATTTTGATTTGAACCATCACATAATACTTGATTACTATTTTGTTATGATGGTTTTGGATTATGAGAGCTTGGATGGCAAAAGAGTTACTCATTCTCTCATTTCATTTCTCTCTCTTGCTTGAGCTCTCCCTCTTGCTCTTCCTCTTGCTCTCTCTCTAGTTCAAGGCAACACCCTCTCATGAGTTGAGAAACATTGCCTTAGAGATAAAAGAAAACCCATATCACTTCTCTACTCATTCTAGTTCACAAGGTTTAGCAAACCAAGTGTTCTAGTTTCTTCAAGTTCGAAGAAGAAGACAAAGGTAGAAGCTTTCAGGTGGATCCAACTTCGGCGCAAGGAGACGACGAGGTGAGGCCGATCCGTACACCGGAAAGAGTTGAAGACGAAGGAGTTCAAGAAAGGTATAGCCCCCTAACCGAGTAGGTAAAACTCTAGTTAGGTTGTTAGGTAGTTGTTTAACAAAGATCCGTATTTTGAGTCCATGTTACCACCTCTTGAAAAATCGTTTTTCATCATTTCCGCAAGCCTGTAAGTACCGGGAGAGGTAACGTGGACTTACAGTGGTATCAGAGCCAGGTTAAACACTATCTAACATGTTAGCAAAGTAACTAGAAGTTCGATCGAAGAAAAAGTCGCGAAACGAACCCGTAAAATCAAGTTTCTGCCAATTCTGTTTTCTGTTCAAAAAATGATAAATCTTACACTAAAAATTGGCTCAGGCTTTTGTTTAAACACCCAAGAAAATTGGTCCGACGAACCGGTCAAGTCGCCGCGGAAACGCGGCGGGAGCATGCTCTCGCCGCGGTTCCGCGGCCGAGTTGACTCGGCCGTGGCACAATTTTGCTGCAGTGTGTTTCTGGGGTTGTTTTGGGATTTTTAAAATATGTTTTTTCTGCCCAGATTTTCCAGAAAGAAAAATTTGTGTTTGGGGCCAAAAAATCCGTATTTTGATCGAACTTCTAAAGACTTAAGCTGACGGGTATATATCTGTGATGTGTTATATGTATTGAACGTCCGCTAATCGCTATACGTCGATTAGTGGGGGTTATACATATCTGTGATCTGTAATGTTGATGGTATGTGTATATGAATTCATTGGATTGTCGCGGATGAATAGCCGGGGGTTGTGAGATAAGAGTTTTTCCTTTTATCTTTCAATTCATGTAATATGTAAATTGATGTAATATTATTTTTGACCGCACAACCGGGTCGGGGTTGTAGCCGTCATTGTATAATTTCTTTTTACTGTTTTTTCTCCTAGGATAGACCCAAGGAGGGGTGCACAAACTACCGGGTATCTCGAAGTGCCGAGTGGCCTACTCACGGTGTTGAGGGAGGTTGCTCCGCTTCGGATATTTGGCTGGTAGTTTGCCGCACCCGTAGGGGTCTAGGGTAGGGTATTGGCTATTCATCGCGACCGTGTAATCCGCTTTTCGTTACAGGCTCGTACGAATTGCGGATTCCTAGTATATCCAATGTGATCATCTGTGATCTGAAATGGCTATCATTGCAATATATCTATGTATGATATTATTTAGGCGTTGCTTAAGTTTTGCATCCGCGCTAGTCCAGCCCCCGCTCTGTCGTTAGTTAAGTAACCTAACGGGTAATGACGGGGCCCCGTGGCGAATGCGGATGGCATAAGCGTACATCATATTTTGGTTGTTTTCTGCAATGGTAGGATTAAATGATGGGACGCATTGGAATTAATGCAAGAAAAATAAACCAAGTAATATTCGTTGGAACACTTTCAAAAACCATTCGGTTTCTTTTCAAAAATAACTTTTAAACGCGGAGCTTAAGCCACTCCTTTTAAAAGCTATCTCGTTCCTTCGATTATATCAAGTTCACTGTTGGATATATGTATGCCCTAGAGGCCATTATATGATAGTGGATGTATATGTACATGTATATATATATATATTCAGTGTACATTCTTGCTCGACATGATAGTATGCTATCTGGTTCTACTTTATCTAACATGTTGATTTGATCATGCTTTTATTCATTCATACATGCTGATAACGCCCTGAGGATATCGGCTTGACTACAGTGATTATGATAGAGATCATACTAGTGGGACATCTGTAGTTTATAAGCATATCCTGAAATGTCCCTTGTCGTAGGTGTATCGAGACGGGGCATCGATATACCAGAGTAGACTAGCGTATATGATACTAGACCCATGTGATGGGCGATGGATGTTCCCACATTCATCGATGTTTGACATCAAGATCATATACGGGTGCTCAGTGGTGACTGGGTACACTGGACGGACTCACCGAGAACTCCTATATGGAATTATATCTATCGTCGGATAGCAGTTCTCAGGTGACACTGGTACAGGTTAGTCTGTAGACCCGAGATCGTCATAGAGTCTTGTGTGCTCTCCCACTGTACTTTGATTACCACCCTACCACGGCTCTACTGAGTCATGCAAACAGGTGGCCGTTGGGTACAGTCCCGAGGCACATGAAGGCGATGAGCGATAGGAGGGGTTTCGTCTCTCCCTGTATTGGGAGTTGATGCTGTGCTGTGCTCGACTGGTTATATCAGTAAGTCCCTGGCCAGGGCTGCTGAGATTTACTGATAAGTGTTATCAGTAGTTTCTCGATCTATTATAGACCATTCACCGGCATGACTTATTGAGTTATTGGGGTCGACGTTACCATCCCTAGACTCGATATGCAGCATATCTGACGAAGAGACCGGACTGTACGGTAGTGTTGCCGGTTGGCTCGACGGGAGTTGTAGCAGGTTCGCTTGTTTTCTTCTGATCGCTCAATACCCGGGTGGCCGTTACGTTTAGCTGACCGCTTGCGGCTTGGGGGTGCTTGATATGATCATCACCCACTGCCGGCGTATTGACGAGTCTTAGAGTCCCACAAAGGAGTTACCTAGTCCAGGCGAAACGTTGTGGTGCGCGTATGCGATATAAGCATGGACCCGGTTAAAATGCGCGTATGAGATACCGTATATTAATCGGGCGGCTTGCTTTTGGTTGGGTCGTATGTGATATGGCCGGATTGATAAATCAAGCGTTGATTTATCATTTAACCATTATTTTCCCACTAGAAATCCTTTCTTGTATTTTTGATGTATGCATGCATGTATGCATTCTTTCATGATTCATTCACATATGAATGTGCATGCAGACATACATACATACATAATCTTTCATGGTTGTATATACATTGAGAATGGTGGCAATATAAGACTCACACCTTGGATTTATATATGGATTATTATTACATTTGTATTTGTTTTAAAAACAAAAGAAAAGATAAAGATTAACACATGGTTTCTACACTCTTTTTCACCTAACCATGTTCACCTACTTATTAACCATGGGTTAATCTTTCTTTTGTGTTTTAAACTCAAATACAATAATATCTTTATCATTTAACCATGGTTTGAGATGAAGGGTGAAAAATATATATACATATATTTTCCATTTTCTTCATAAGAGTTATTCTTTCACTCTTGGCCATCATCTTCTTCCTCCTTCTTCTTTTGCTCTCTAGACTTTTTTAGTGAGAAAAATACTCATCCAGTTAGGTTTTTGAAGTGAGAAAAGCCACCACAACATCATTCTACACAAGTCTTGCCCACTTGTGTAGAGTGTTATCTTCATTTCATTCTCTTGATAAAGTGAAGTTGCAAGCTTGGACAAAGGAGCTTCGGGTGGATCGTCGTGGACGCTAGAAGACCTGAAGCTAACCGTTTTCCAACTCTCAAGTGGCCAAGGAGTCAAGAATAGGGAGCTACAAAGGTTGTACTCTCAAAACCCTAGCCTTTGTTACTTGTTATGTTATGAAACCCTAATTTTTCTAGGATAGATCTTTTGTATGCTTACTTAGCACCATAAAAATCTAATCTTTGGTACATGTGATGCTTCCAAACCTTTCATAGGGTGCTAGGTAAACCTAACATTGGTATCAAAACCGAACTAGAACATTAGGCGACACTTTAGAGAAGTATAAACTCCGATCGAACCGAAATACGGATTTACGGGACACTCTCTGGACATTTTTTAAAAATTGATATTTTTCAGAATTAAAAATATGCAAAAAATTCAGCAGGTAAATATAAGGACAACTATAAAAAACGATGCCATGAATAGTACAATCCACCGCAGAACCGCGGCAATAGCCTGCTTGGGCCGCGGTTCCGCGGCCGTACGGATGCATCATTATGTCATTTTTGTACAGTAACTTTTGTATCTGCTTTTATATTTTTGGGAGTATTTTTAATCTGAAAGTAGTACTGTTTGTTCTGGAGATTGTTTTGAGTTCATTGATTCGATCGGAATTTTAACTTCTTGTCTTTCCGGATAACTAGAAAGTATTGAATTGTTCGAACGAGTGTCGTTTGCTCACTTTTCACGGGGTTTAAATCTTTCGGATATATGTGCAAGTTTTGTGGCGGACCCTCTAGAAGACAACAAACCTTAACTCGATTATGTGACCGTCTTGAACTGGCCTTTGAACCTTAGGGTTTGGGGCAGTACGGCGTGCCACATGTGAGGCGTTGGCTTGACCCTTCTACGGCTGGACCGCTGCTACTGTGACACACTCCGGATTTTTTGAACTCCGCACAAGTGTTGAACTTTAGGGAATTTTGGGTATTTGAACATTCAGTCAAAAACTTTAATACTGTCTATTTATCTGGAATGTGATACAATATGTGGAATTCATATAGTTTAGGCAAGAAATACGAAGTATATGATATTTCGCATTTATGATGTCTAAAGAGAATGTGGATTCCAAATATTGTAGTTTTACACTTTCTTTTCTGTGACAGTAAGTGTAGTATGTTCGGTATCACCGTTTTCGTTGCTATACATCAACGACAATCGGGGTACGCATACTTACTTATGTTGATGATATATGATATTATGTGTTGCTGAGATATGATGTGCAGGATTGTCGCGATCGAATAGCCGGGGGGTTTTATGTGAGATGAGAGTTTTATATTTTCATTCATGTAAATTCAAATGTAATGTAATATTCTTTTATTTGGGGCACTTCCGGGTTGAGGTTGATGTCACCAGTGTTGTATATTATTTACTTTTCCGCATTAGGATAGACCCAAGGAGGGGAGCACAAGTGACCGGGTTCTGGGGTTCAGTGGGAGGCCATCTCGAGGAGTCAAGACCGGGTCTCCTAAACTCCAGGATTGGCAGGGTCGCTTGCCGCTCTCGTAGGGGTCTAGGGGTGTTGGCTTGGCTATTCATCGCGACTGTGGAATCCGTATTTTCTATTATTGGATAAATACTAAATACGGACGTCCTAGTATATCCCACATTATATATATGTTTCTGCTGCCTGTGTTCTGTGATATCTGAGACGAATGATATATTATATATGAGATATATAGTAGACATTGCTTATGTTTTACACCCGCGCTAGTCCCGTCCCGGTATGCCGTTAGTTAAGTAACCTAACGGTGCATAACGGAACATTACGGCGAATGCGGATGGCATAAGCGTACGTGTTATTTTTGTTTCTTTTCTGTTATTGGCTTAAGAACTTAAATGATGGGATTACATTAATATGATTAATGTAAAGAAAATAAACCTAAAATAGATGTTGTAGAATCAGATTTGAAAACCACTCGGTTCTTTATGAAAAAGCTATATTTCAAAACTGCGGAGCACAAGCCACTCCTTTTGAAAACCATTTGATTCTACGACAATATCAAGTTCAAAGCGTTAAAGATTTTCTTAAAAATCATTCGCAACCCTCTGTCAGTTTAGGAAGTAGAGTACTTAGTATTCGTGCTACGTTTGTTGACCTTAGCCAAGGCGTAGTGTATGGTATCTAAGTGATGTCTTCCTACAATGCATATGATGCAGATTAATTAGGACGGGTATATGACTTTGTTGACCTTAGCCAAGGGTCTTGTAAACGGGTCTGATTAATCAAGAAATGACGGGCTGAACTTGACTAGTACTTGTGATTTGTTGACCATAGCCAAGGTCATAGGTACTAGGGGTAAAAATCATATCGGGAATTTCAAGTGTTGAGATTTGCAATGAGATTGCATACCTTCCATATGATGGTTGGATCCCGATCCCACTGTGGGCAATAGTTGCTCCTAGGAGAGTTTTGCAGTTTACAATTAGCTAACTCTTTAGGTTTCTAGAAAGGTGTTAACGGGGCTACGCCTCTGTGAAAACGAGGTTTACTTTAATTAGGTCCGTGCGAAAGCACGGGGAACCTCCCTCAAGTACCGACACTGGCCTGGCTGAATGGTTAGAGAAGTTGTAGACTGTAATTAATCCTGGCTAGTTTTCTTTTTAAGGTTTGAAAGAAAAACTTGATTAAACCAGTGAGAGACATCGATTAGACAAGATAATAACCAATCTGATCTATGCAAGAGCTTTCGCTGAGTGTATTCTTTTCTCTCTCTTAATGGCAGATACCAATGACTGGACTCAAGCTTCTACTAGATAAAAACAAACTGAATGGGACTAATTATAAAGACTAGCTGAGGAATCTGAAAATAGCCTTGACTTATGATAAAGTATCATTGGTCTTCACGGCTTCAGCCCCACCCACCCCAGGTCCAAAATCCTCAGTTGCGAACATTGAAGTCCGCAAGACATGGGACGCTGACTGTGTCACGGCCAAATGCCTCGCGCTTGCATCGATGGACAATACACATCAAAAGCAGCACGAGAATATGTACATTCAAACCATATTCCTCCATACAAAGGAGTTGTATGGAGAGCAATCCCGCGTGTTACGATACGAAGCATCAAAGAAATTGTTTCAGATGCGAATGGCCCCTGGCACACCGGTAGGAGACCATGTTCTGAAGAGATAGCTCTTATAGAAGAGCTTGAGGACCATGGATGGACAATGGACAATGGACAATATACGGATATTATTCTGCAGTCCCTCCCCTCCACCTTTGCTCAATTCATAGTTAACTTCAACATGCACGGCATGGAGAAGGAACTACCTGAACTCCTTAATATGTTAAGGAGTGCAGAGAGCACTATGAAATCAATGAAAACTCCCGTTATGACTATTGGGCAAATCTTCTTCTTCTCTCCCAAAGGCTAAGGCCAAAGGAAAGAAAAAGAAGAAGCCCACCAATCCTAAGGGTGGAGTTAAAAAGGTGAAGGGAAAGGAAAAGTCCAAAGCTGGAGATTCGGGGAAAGGTGAATGTTTTCATTGCCACAAGACAGGACATTAGAAGCGCAACTGTACGGAGTACTTGAACCTCAAGAAGAAGCATGGGGATGCTTCCGCTTCAGGTGTGTTTGTGACAGAAAACTGTTTTTCAATAAACTCTGCTTCCTAGGTATTAGATACCGGTTCAGGTTCTCACATTTGCAATTCTATGCAGGGGCTGAGAAATAGCAAAGTTTTGAAGACAGGCGACCATACTCTCCGCGTTGGAAATGGTTCCAATCTACATACAGTCGCAGTGGGGGAGTATCACTTGGGGTTGCCATCTGGGTGTATATTGGTTTTGAACCCATGTTATTTTGTACCAAGTATGCTATGTAATATAATATCTATTTCTTTGTTAGACAATGATGGATATAATTTTGTATTGCAGAACAATGTTATGAACATTCACCTAAATCAAATGTTGGTTGGGTATGGTACACTTAATAACGGGATATACGTCCTAAATCAACACACAGTTTTCAGTATACAACACACTAAGAAAAGAAAACTTTCAGAATTAAATGAAGCTTTTCTTTGGCACTTTAGACTTGGTCATATTAACGAAACAAGACTAAACAAGTTACACAAAGATGGATATTTAAACCCTTTTGAATATAAATCTTATGTGACTTGGCAGTCTTGTATCAAGGGTAAAATGACCAAAACTCCATTTACCGGACACGGAGAAAGAGCTACAGAGCTCCTAGGCCTCATACATAGTGATGTATGCGGGCCAATGTCTACACAGGCTAGAGGCGGTTTTTATACTTCATTACGTTCACTGACGATTTCTCAAGATTCGGTCATGTATTTTTATTAAAGAACAAGTCCGAAGCTTTCGAGAAATTCATTGAATATAAACAAGAAGTAGAAAAACAAACCGGCTTAAGTATCAAGATGCTTCGATCAGATCGAGGTGGAGAGTATCTCAGTACGGAATTTGCAAACTTCCTAAAAGAGAATGGGATTCTCTCTCAGCTCACTCCTCCTTACACACCACAGCACAACGGTGTGTCTGAACGACGGAATAGGACCCTATTAGATATGGTCCGATCCATGATGAGTGATGCTGAGTTACCCGTCTCATTTTGGGGGCATGCATTGTAGACTGCAGCGTTTCTACTGAACAGGGTTCCAACCAAAACCGTGTCTACCACGCCATATGAGATATGGCATGGGAAGAGACCATTTCTTAAGAGGATTAAGATTTGGGGTTGCCCGGCCTATGTTAAAAAGCAGAATCCGGACAAACTCGAGACACGGTCGGTCATGTGTAACTTTGTGGGATATCCAAAGAACTCATATGGATATCTATTCTACCACAAGGAGGAACAAAAGATGTTTGTTTCTCAGCATGCCACATTCTTGGAAAAAGAGTTTTTCACAGATAAAGATGATGGCAAAGTGGTGGATCTAGAGAGACAAACTACAAATGACGACATGGTTGAACCGGCTGTTGCAATAGAAACTGAGGAACCTCGGCCACTCCGTAGGTCTGGTAGGACTTCTCGCCCACCGGAGAGGTACTATGGTTTCCTCATTGATGGTGACAGAGAAGACTGCATCATGGAGGATGATGATCCTACCAGTTTTCTGCAAGCTATCACGAGTGGTGACTGTGTGAAGTGGCTGGATGCCATGAGATCCGAAATGGAGTCTATGTACACCAACAAAGTATGGACTTTGGACATTGTACCCCCTAGGGTAAAACCTGTGGGATGCAAATGGATCTTTAAAAGAAAGATTGGTGTAGATGGGCAGGTAGAGACCTATAAGGCAAGACTTGTGGCGAAGGGTTTTCGTCAAAGACCAGGTTTGGACTATGATGAAACTTTTTCGCCCGTAGCCATGCTTAAATCCATTCGGATCCTACTTGCTATTGCTGCTCACTACGACTATGAAATCTGGCAGATGGACGTTAAAACATCATTTCTAAATGGAGATTTAGAAGAATGCGTTTATATGGATCAGCCAGAGGGCTTCATTGACAGTGGGAGCAACGGGAAAGCATATAGATTTCTTAAATCCATATATGGGTTAAAGCAGGCATCACGGAGTTGAAACAACTGTTTCGATGATGTTATCAAAGAGTTTTATTTCATCTAAAATCCAGATGAACCTTGTGTTTACAAGAAGGCTATAGGAAGAGCTGTCACATTCCTCGTACTGTACGTGGATGACATTCTTCTGATAGGAAATGATATCCCTATGCTACAGTCGGTCAAATCTTTCTTATCACTAAGGTTCTCCATGAAGGACCTGGGTGATGCCACATACATCCTGGGTATAAGGATCTATAGGGATAGATCCAAAAAGTTATTGGGATTGTCCCAAACCAGGTACATAAACACCATCCTAAAAAGGTTTAGTATGGAAGACTCCAAGCGGGGTACCTTACCCGCTTGCCATGGAGTCACTCTCTCCAAGGATTCTTGTCCAAAGACCGATGAAGAGAGAGCTCGCATGAGCATTATACCCTATGCTTCGGCAGTAGGATCTATAATGTATGCGATTTTATGTACACGCCCAGATGTAGATTATGCACTTAGTGTTGTAAGCAGGTATCAATCCAACCCAGGGGAGAATCACTGGACAGCTGTGAAGAACATTCTTAAGTACTTACGAAGGACTAAAGAATTGTTCTTGGTGTTTGGTAATGGAGATCTCCAAATGGAGGCCTTTACTGATTCAAGCATCCAGAGCAATAAGGACGACAGCAAATCTATCTCAGGGTTTGTATTTACCCTCAATGGAGGGGCGGTAAGTTGGAAGAGTTCCAAATAGGATACCGTTGCAGACTCTACGATGGAGGCTGAGTACATTGCTGCAAATGATGTCGCCAAGGAAGCCGTCTAGATGAAGAAGTTCGTCTCGGAGCTAGGAGTAGTTCCAACCATTATTGATCCAATACCATTGTATTGTGATAATAATGGGGCTATGGCGTTAGCCAAGGAGCCCAGGTCCCATCAGCGTTCCAGACACATCCTGAGGCGCTTTCATTTGATCCGGGAGATTGCAGATCGCCGCGAGATCGAGATTAAGAGAGTAGACACAAAGAATAACGCCGCGGATCAACTCACCAAGGCCCTCCCTCAGCCGCAGCATGAGCGACTTTTTGAGATGTTGGGTATGAGATACGCCAATAACTGGCCTTAGTGCAAGTGGGAGATTGTTGGATATATGTATGCCCTAGAGGCCATTATATGATAGTGGATGTATCTGTACATGTATATATATATATATATATTCAGTGTACATTCTTGCTCGACAAGATAGTATGCTATCTGGTTCTACTTTATCTGGCATGTTGATTTGATCATGCTTTTATTCATTCATACATGCTGATAAAGCCCTGAGGATATCGGCGTGACTACAGTGATTATGATAGAGATCATACTAGTGGGACATCTGTAGTTTATAAGCATATCCTGAAATGTCCCTAGTCGTAGGTGTATCGATACGGGGCATCGATATACCAGAGTAGACTAGCGTATATGATACTAGACCCATGTGATGGGCGATGGATGTTCCCACATTCATCGATGTTTAACATCAAGATCATATACGGGTGCTCAGTGGTGACAGGGTACACTGGACAGACTCACCGAGAACTCCTATATGGAATTATATCTATCGTCGGATAGCAGTTCTCATGTGACACTGGTACAGGTTAGTCTGTAGACCCGAGATCGTCATAGAGTCTTGTGTGCTCTCCCACTGTACTTTGATTACCACCCTACCACGGCTCTACTGAGTCATGCAAACAGGTGGCCGTTGGGTACAGTCCCGAGGCACACGAAGGCGATGAGCGATAGGATGGGTTTCGTCTCTCCCGGTATTGGGAGTTGATGTTGTGCTGTGCTCGACTTGTTATATCACTAAGTCCCTGGCCAGGGCTGCTGAGATTTACTGATAAGTGTTATCAGTAGTTTCTCGATCTGTTATAGACCATTCACCGGCACGACTTATTGAGTTATTGGGGTCGACGTTACCATCCCTAGACTCGATATGCAGCATATCTGACGAAGAGACCGGACTGTACGGCAGTGTTGTCGGTTGGCTCGACGGGAGTTGTAGCAGGTTCGCTTGTTTTCTTCTGATCGCTCAATACCCGGGTGGCCGTTACGTTTAGCTGACCGCTTGCGGCTTGGGGGTGCTTGATACGATCATCACCCACTGCCGGCGTATTGACGAGTCTCAGAGTCCCACAAAGGAGTTACCTAGTCCAGGCGAAACGTTGTGGTGCGCATATGCGATATGCGCATGGACCCGGTTAAAATGCGTGTATGAGATACCGTATATTAATCGGGCGGCTTGCTTTTGGTTGGGTCTTATGTGATATGGCCGGATTGATAAATCAAGTGTTGATTTATCATTTAACCATTATTTTCTCACTAGAAATCCGTTCTTGTATTTTTGATGTATGCATGCATGTATGCATTCTTTCATGATTCATGCACATATGGATGTGCATGCACACATACATACATACATCATCTTTCATGGTTGTATATACATTGAGAATGGTGGAAATATAAGACTCACGCCATGGTTTTATATAAGGATTATTATTACATTTGTATTTGTTTTAAAAACAAAGAAAAAATAAAGATTAACACATGGTTTCTACACTCTTCTTCACCTAACCATGTTCACCTACTTATTAACCATGGGTTAATCTTTCTTTTGTGTTTTAAACTCAAATACAATAATATCTTTATCATTTAACCATGGTTTGAGATGAAGGGTGAAAAATATATATACATATATTTTCCATTTTCTTCATAAGAGTTATTCTTTCACTCTTGGCCATCATCTTCTTCCTCCTTCTTCTTCTTTTGCTCTCTAGACTTTTGTAGTGAGCAAAATACTCATCAAGTTAGGTTTTTGAAGTGAGAAAAGCCACCACAACATCATTCTACACAAGTCTTGCCCACTTGTGTAGAGTGTTATCTTCATTTCATTCTCTTGATAAAGTGAAGTTGCAAGATTGGACAAAGGAGCTTCGGGTGGATCGTCGTGGACGCTAGAAGACCTGAAGCTAACCGTTTTCCAACTCTCAAGTCGCCAAGGAGTCAAGAAGAGGGAGCTACAAAGGTTGTACTCTCAAAACCCTAGCCTTTGTTACTTGTAATGTTATGAAACCCTAATTTTTCTAGGATAGATCCTTTGTATGCTTACTTAGCACCATAAAAATCTAATCTTTGGTACACGTGATGCTTCCAAACCTTTCATAGGGTGCTAGGTAAACCTAACATTCACTACGTTCACGGTTTCGCCAAAATCATTCGTAGCCCTCCGTCGTTTCACATGGATGGTCAACAGTATTCAACCTAGGTTTGTTGGCCAAAGTCAAGGCATAGTGATTGGTAGCTATTGGGTATTCATGTGCAGCATAGATAGATGTGTTGGTTTGGTGCAGTCGTTCTACCTTGTTGGCCAAAGTCAAAGGTATGTGCGGGTGGGCTCAAATTAACCTGGAGAATGACGGGTAGAACTTGACATGTGACTTATGATTTGTTGGCCAAAGTCAAGGTCATAAGAGCATGGGGAAAAAATCCACATCGGAAGTTTCAAAAGATCTGAAATTTGCTAGCGCTGCATGCCATTTGGAGTGTGTTGATTCTGGTAGGATTCCTTCAGTTTTGTCACGCAATGATATTTGGATCCCGATCCTACTGTGAGTATATACTACTCCTCGGGAAATTTCTCACTTAACGATCAATGCTATAAACCAAGTAGGTGTCTAGAAAGGTGTTAGCGGGGCCACACCCACAGGGAAAAGAGATTATTTAATTAAGGAACTTCGCGAAAGCGTTGGAAAACCTCCCTCGAAGTACCGACACCAGCCTGGACGAACGGTTAAGCAAGTATTGTACGGTGAGATTGATCCTGACTAATTCTTCCTTTTTTGGTTTGAGGAGGGATTCGAGAGACAATAGGAGCCATCCTGTTTAGACAAATTAAAAACCACTCTAAACTTGCAAGAGCATCATGCTAAAGTGTTTCTTCTCTCTCTCCTAATTGCAGCGACCAAACATCATGACCGGACTTAAGGTATTTCTAGATAAAAACATACTGACAGGGCCAAACTATAAAGATTGGCTCAGGAATGTCAAAATGTCAATCTCTTATGACAAGTTGGGGTATCTCCTTACCACCCAAGATCCCCCTATCCCAGGTCCCAAAACCAGCGTCGCAGATAGGGAAATCCATAAGACTTGGGAAATCGATTGCGCGAAGGCCAAGTGCCTTGTGCTTTCCTCTATGGACAACGAACATCAGCGGAGGCACGAGTATATGGACCTCGAATCCATATTTCTCCATACAAAAGAACTGTATGGAGAGCAATCTCGTATCGCAAGATACGAAGTGTCGAAGAAGCTATTTTCGGCAAGGTTGGCCATCGGATCATCGGTAGCGGAACACGTGCTTAAGATAATTGGCTTCATTGAGGAGCTCGCGGACCTTGGGACCACGTTGGAGAATGACCTCTATACGGACTTGATTCTTCAGTCCCTTCCTTCCACTTATGCCCAGTTCATCCTGAATTTCAACTTGCAAGAAAAAGAAATTTAACTTTCAGAGCTCCTCAATATGCTGAGGACTGCAGAGGGCACCCTACAGAAAGGTAGGAAAACATCCACTTTGTTTGTAGGAGGATCTTCCTCTTCTAGGTCCAAGGCGAAAGCCAAGGGAAAGAAGAAGAAAACCCCCGCCAAACCAAGGGGCGGTGTTAGTAAAGTGGATACGAAGGGAAAGGCAAAAGCAACAAAGGTAGCGGGGAAGCTTGTGGATAAGGAAGAATGCTTTTACTGTCACAAGAGTGGACACTGGAAGAAAGATTGCAGGGCTTGGAAAGCAAGAACACAGGATCTGAAGCAAGTTGCGGCTTCAGCTTCAGGTGTGTATGTTATTGAAAACCGTCTATCAATAAACTCTACGTCCTGGGTATTGGATACCGGATCAGGATCTCATATCTGTAATTCTTTGCATGCGTTGAGAAACCGTAGTGTTTTGAAGACAGGTGACATGACCTTTAAAGTTGCAAACGGAGCTAGCATGGATGCTAAGGCCGTGGGGGACTATCACCTGGGAATGTCAGATGGACATGTTTTGGTTTTACGTAATTGTTTTTTTGTACCCAACGCAACTTGTAATATCATTTCTATATCTTTAATTTCTAAAGAAGGTTATGAATTTGCGTTTGTAAGTAATGTTGTAAACATTCACCTTAATCAAGTTCTGATTGGGTCAGGTACATTAAGCAATGGTATATACGTATTAAACCAACCACAGATTTTCAATGTCCAGAATAGACATAAAAGAAAGTCTCCGGAAATAAATCAGATTTTCTTATGGCATTGTAGACTGGGTCACATCAATGGGAGAAGGTTGACGAAGTTGCATACAGAAGGATATTTAGATCCGTGCGAATATCAATCATATGCAACTTGTCAATCCTGTCTCAAAGGAAAGATGACAAAGACTCTGTTCACTGGACACGGAGTGAGAGCGAGCGAGCTCTTGGGACTCGTACACATCGACGTGTGCGGTCCAATGTCTACACATGCGCGAAGCGGTTATTCTTACTTCATTACTTTTCAAGGTACGGTTATGTCTTCTTAATGAAACATAAATCCGAAGCCTTTGGAAAATTCCAGGAATATAAGAATGAAGCAGAAAAACAAACCGGCAAAAGTATCAAGACACTAAGATCTTATCGAGGTGGTGAATACTTGAGTGCCGAGTTCCTGGATTACTTAAAAGAGAATGGAATTCTCTCTCAGCTTACTCCTCCATACACTTCGCAACATAACGGTGTATCGGAGAGACGGAACCGAACCCTATTGGATATGGTACGGTCCATGATGAGTAACGCTGAGTTACCACGATCATTCTGGGGATATGCACTAGAATCAGCTGCATACCTTTTGAACCGAGTTCCAACTAAGACTGTACCTACTACACCATATCAGATGTGGTGTGGGAAGAGACCCTATCTTAATCACATTAAGACATGGGGATGTCCTGCTTTTGTCAAAAAGTAGCATGCGGACAAACTCGAGGCACGCTCAGTACAGTGCAAGTTTGTGGGATATCCAAAGAACTCCAAGGGATATTTCTTCTATTGCGAAGAGGAACAAAAGATTTATGTTTCTCGTCAAGCCCACTTCTTGGAAACTGAGTTTTTAGAAAATCAGATATGTGGGAGCGCAATAGAACTGGAAGAAATTCCAGAACCACGAGCTATTACTGAAAGCTTAGTAGAACCAGAGGGTTCGAAAGATCATGACATTCCTGCGCCGCTCCGCAGGAGTAGTAGGCAGTCTCATCCGCCTGAGAGATACTACGGTTTTCTCATAGACGGGGATAGAGAAGATTGCATCATTGATTATGATGAGCCGACTGGCTTCCAGCAGGCCATTCAGAGCGTTGACTCGGTAAAATGGCTGGATGCAATGCGGACCGAAATGGAGTCCATGTACACCAACAAAGTATGGACGTTGGACGTTGCTCCAGATGGGGTAAAACCCGTAGGATGCAAGTGGATCTTCAAAAGGAAGATTGGTGTAGATGGACAGGTTGAGACCTATAAAGCTAGACTGGTTGCAAAGGGTTTTCGTCAAAGACCTGGTTTGGACTATGACGAGACATTTTATCCAGTAGCTATGCTGAAATCCATTCGGATCCTTCTTGCCATTGCTGCCTTTCACGATTATGAGATTTGGCAGATGGACGTATAGACCGCTTTTCTAAATGGAAATTTAGAGGAGTGTGTTTACATGGACCAGCCAGAGGGTTTCATTCAGAGTGGGAGCAGCGAAAAGGTGTGCAAGTTGCTTAAGTCCATCTACGGACTAAAGCAGGCATCGCGGAGTTGGAACATCTGTTTTGATGAGACGGTCAAAGAATTTGGCTTTATCAAAAATCCAGATGAACCATGCATCTATAGTAGATTTGTAGCGAGAACTGTAGTATTCCACATTTTATACGTGGATGACATTCTCTTAATAGGAAATGACATTCCTATGCTACAATCTGTCAAAGGGTTCTTGTCACACAGGTTCTCCATGAAAAACCTGGGTGATGCCTCATACATTCTGGGGATCCGGATCTATCGTGACAGTTCCAAGAGGATACTGGGACGCTCACAGTCCAGGTACATCGACACCATACTGAAAAGATTCTGTATGGAAGATTCCAAGAGCGGAAATCTTCCGGCTTGTCACGGGATCACCATTTCCAAAGAGTTGTCTCCGAAGACTGATTTGGAAAGGGATTGTAAGTGCACGGCGGCGCCCCGGCCGTCAATCCGACGGCCAAACGCGGAAACGGTGATAAACTTTAAATTTTGCGGACTTAGCAAACCGGCACCACCGCGCACTAAACCCCGGATCGTGCCATTAAACTAGTCTAAGCTAACAAGAGGAAAGGTTAGAGATGTACCGACTGATCCGAGTCCTCCGGTCTTCATCTCCACTCCGATCTCCTCGCGGGATCTCCGTCCATCTCCTCCTCGTCGGAAAGGGCACCACGAAGCCGGGTACTTTTACGGGCTCCCACCTCAATACCGAGGCAACTCGGGCGCGAAGTAGGCTACCCGACGCGTCCAAGATATGCTGTAGGAAGTGTAGTGTAGAATGTATGTCTCACTTTGGGGTTGGTTGCCATAGATGGAGGAATGGTATATAGAAAATTGGTGCTTTCAATTTTCTAGCAATGGAATGAGATGAATGAATGAAGCTCTCTCAAAGATGAAGATGAAGCTCTCTCAAAGATGAAGATGAAGCTCTCTCTCTCTTCTCTTTTTCTTTTCTCAACCATAATCATAATCTCTCATCAAGTAAGAATAAAATGGTGGAGCCAAAAACAATATGATAGCAAGAGGGAGGTGAGTGTAGGAAGCAAAAGTGGTGACCACATCCTAAAACATAATCATCACTAAATCAACATCAAACCTCACTTCATTTCTAATCTCATCAAATCTCATTAATGCATGAAAAGCAAAGATGTTTATCATATCAAACCTTATGCAAATAAGTCCTCCACAAAATGTTATTTGCAAAACTGCAAATAACCCCCTCCATCAGAAAAGTCCGGCCGGGAAAGAACAAAGAAAAACCGGCCGGAACGGAATGCAAACTGGCAACTCCAGAAAACTGGTCCCGTAATAAATTACAGGAAAACCCCGATACTGTGCATACACACCCGCATCTGTATTCCGTCCGGATACAAATGCAAAGAGACAAAATCTACACTGTACTAAACTAGGACCGGCTTAAACCAAAGCCGGCTAGTAATATCCGTCCGATCCTGATCCGTGCAATACCGCACATATCTGATCGGACCCTGCCATATCTCCATACGGCCTCTACAGCGTTTCGCCCGAAACTTGAGTAACTGAAAGTGTGGTGGACTCTAAAGACTCGTCAATACTATGGTTGTGGATTTAACCACTAGCACGTCAGAGGTATAAGCCAATACATGACGGGCCACCAGCTATTGACCAAAAGGGACGTTGATGAGCGAACTCATCCTGACACCCTACTGAGCCTGTCAGTGACAATATCCGTACAGTCCGGTCCGTTCGTCTATGAGCATCGCATGTCGGGCCTAGGGGGTTGGTAAAAGTCAGACCCCTAAAAACGGTACAAGTCGTGTCGGAGTGTAGCCCAGAACACCCTGAGATACTACTGGAATACCTACCAGTAAATCTCCTGCCTTGGCCAAGTTCTTCGTGTAATGGCTCTCCTAGACACAGCGCGACCTCACCCCCAATACCTGGAGAGACGAACCCCCGAAGATCCGCTCACTGCCTCCATGTGGCTCGGGACTGTACCCAACTAAAACCTGTTTGCACGACTCCTTTGAGCCGTGGTAGGGTAGTAATCAAAGCACAGTGGGAACTCACACGAGACAAATGACGATCCCCAGGTCGATGAACTAACCTGTACACATGTCACCTGGGAACTGCTATCTGACGTCAGGTATAAGACCAACTAGCATGTTCCCGGCGAGTCATGTCCGGTGTACTCATAACCCAATGAGCACCTGTATACATCTTAGGTGAACCAACTGACACCAGTGGCTTGTGAGTCCGGCCACCGCCCCTCGTCGGGGTCTCGACTATATACACTAGTCTACTCTGGAGAATCGATGCCCTGTCTCGAAACTCCTACGACTAGGGACCTTTTAAGGATGCGCTTATAGACTCCAGCTCTCACTTATATGATCGCCCTCATACTGCTGGCAGTCAAGCAAGAATCCTAGGGGCTCTATCAACGTGCAATAGCGACATGTCATGTCACCTAAAGCAGTACACGATGATAAAGGTAAACCAGATAGCATACTATCATCTCGAGTAAGACTGTCCTACCGGGATAGGTCCTCCCTCAATCATTGCAATCACGTGCCTGTGATCCAATAATTGACTCTGAGGGCACTATCTCCAACAATCTCCCACTTGCACTCAAGGCTAATTATTGCGATGTCGCATACTCACAGCCTGTGTGATACCGAACACCCAACTCCTCTACTTGTCAGTCTCACAAAGCTCGTTTGCGAAACTATTGCGTTCCAGAAATAGCCTCAGTGAGTGGATCTGCCTAGATGTTTCTTTCTATGTCTCTCTATATCTCAAGTTCGCGGAGAAAGCCATCTCCCGAAATGAGCAATACCTGTCTTAGAATGTCTGGATGTCTGATGGGACCTAGCTCATGAATGAACTCCAAATCCAAACATCTTAGACTGTATCGTCAACCGAACTTAATCAGTATCCTGCGCCATGCCACCCACAGTATTGCTTTGGACCACCTGTCTAAAATACTGCCCCTCATCAGAAGGAAAACTATAACTCTGACAACCTCCTTGTCGTCCATGTCACCTTGGAAGCCTGGAATGATAACTGTTTCCCGAATGGGGCTTTCGTTATCATATCCCTAGAATAGCCACTTATGTTCTAAAACTGCTTCTGACTGTTTCTCCAGGATTGGATCAATGTCAACTTATTGCATCTAGTGCAAGAGCAACATCTGGTGTGGTACTTGACATCTCGTGATTGACTCAATTGCCTAAGCAAGTGATCTGCCAATCATGAACATCCCTCTCCCCTTTAGTCTGTAAGATACCTTTAAAGAGGGTGACTCCATTACCTGCAGGTACACTACCGTGCCAGGAGTCGTCCATTCTAAATACTCTTAGAATGATGTCAAAGTACCCTGATTGGGAAACCACCCAAATCTAGATCTAAAACCATAGATCTAGTAACCAGTATGTGTGATGTAATGTCCATGTCCTTTGTGGAGAAACCACTGTGTGACGACCAAAGTATAACCGATCGTAGTATAGGAATATCACTTTCTACTACCTTCTCAATAGATCCATCCCCTATTCCGATGAAGTCAAACCTATGACTGTCACATCAGAAATGGATGATTTATCTCCGCTACATCTGCTTTAGTCCAAATAGACATAAGCCTGATGTCCACCAATGCTTCCGCTGCTCCCACTGACTACGACAACCCTCTGACAGAGTCATACAGACGTGCACTTCTAAAGTTAGTTTAGAACGACGCTATACTCATCCTCCTGCCGGGTCTCGCAGCCTGGAACAACAACAATGGTAAGTGTGGGTAAACAAGAACTTCCCTGTCACCGTCCTTGAGGCTACCGGAGTACCTCTCGGGTGCCTGAAGTTATCCACCTTATCTGCGGAGTGGCCAATGGAATGTCAAATCAGATTGAATCTTTAGGTTCCATATCAAATCTTCAGTAATCGTTTGCGGTTCTGGAATCACTTCCAGTTCTACCATACTCCCACTGCTGTTTTTGAAAAAATCCATTTTTAATAAAACTGTGGCGAGTCTTGAACAATATTTCTATTGATCTGCCAGATGGTAGAAAGTCAACCCTCGTCATAGCCTGGGTCAACCCACAAATAGCCATTACAGAAACGTGCCTAGAGTTATCCAGAGTCTGGTTTTAATCATAAGCCAGACAACTCCCCGTACCTTAACAACGTTAAGATATGAACTGTTCTATATCCAATATAGAACCAGAGGCACTGATTTAATTTAACCAGATTCAAATCATGCAGCTATCTCCAGTGCATGTCAACTAAATGGAAGGAGGCCGATCAGCGTTACTCAACTTAGGAATGCTTCCAATTATGAGTAACCTGAAAGAGAAGCAATTTCTCTTTATCATTACTATCAACTGAATACCATACACAAGTATCTACATCTCCGATCACTTTGAAGAATCCCGATACTTGCTACACCTGGTTCTCTACTTTATTCAAATACCTATAACTCCTCAAAACTTAGACCCTGTGTTTCTACGAAACACATGTCTAAGAACTAGAGAAGTTAAAAGTAAACAGAATATAGTATGAGGACCAACCCCTATGTCCTAATGGATACTGGACAACATACAATACTCTGTATAAGTCCGCAGAGTCTAACAACTCTTTCACTGTGCGTCGTAGGTTGAAAACTGTACTTATGGTTAAGAAGAATTACACCACTGTTTAATGCTCCTTATCTAACCATCCACTGATATAGGTAAATGTCATCGACATAATATCAAAAGGTATATCTCACTCTATGAAAATAGACGTACAGATATATCAATTTGAAATTGGTGCACAACAGCGGATATTCAAAACCAAATATTTGCCGACCGGCAAACAGCCCAGATGATCTCCTCAAATATCACCGATTACAACGAATCCTGATATAATGAGGATGATCACCCTATTCCTAATAACTTACTCCCACTCATCATCTGTAAAACCATACAGATGTGAGAATCAAACCTGGTAAATACATACCCTGGAGCAAGTGTCTAATCAGGAAATCAGTTTTCCATTAACAGTACACAGTGAAACTGAAACATTGAAATGTTTCGTTGGGGTATCCTGGTATTCTTAGTAATGCCTCATCCATTATCCAGATTCACAACTATAACCGTATAATTCTTTGCCACCTCTCCAAATCCCTTTATATGTCTTTAGTCATTACCTTCTGCACACCCTTTAGGCCAAATGGTTTTCTTCCTTCCCTACCGTTCGGCACCAGCCTATGGTTTGGAAGAAGACTATCCAATAAGCATAATGGGTGTACTGTCCTAATCTTAGGAGCACTCGCAACGCGAGAGAAGGTGAAGATAAAAGACACCTGAATGTACTTTTATTCCAATTTCTCCTGAACCAGGATCCATCCCTGAACTGGAACAAGTTCCTTTCGAGTTCGTATATAACCATACGATGGAGTATCCAATAAACTGTGGATCTTCGTAGTGACACGGAGTGTCCTGGAGAAATACAAAAGTGATTTAGGATTGGCGAAGAAATATTTGGTTTGGTCGTGAATATCAGTCGCAATTTACTTTGCCCTCTTACTAATCCCTTGCTTTGTCTTAATCTTAAGACCTTCTGTACACCGTTTAGGCTAACTGGTTTTCTTCATTCCCTACCGGTCGGCACCAGCCTATGGTTTGGAGGAAGAGTATCCAATTTGCGTAATAGGTGTACTACTCCTAAACCAAGGAGTACTCGCAACCTGAGAATGTGAAAAGAAAAGACAACTGAATAATCCTATTCGTTTTCTCCAGAACCGGAAACCATCCTCGAAGTCCTTCGAGTTCGTATATAACCTTACGATGGTTTAGTCCAATGGAAGTGGACGTTCGTAGTAATACGGGGTGTCCCGGAGAAAAGGGTAAAAGTAGGAGTGGCAATGAGGTCTGCAACTCTGACAATCCAAAAGCCAGTGTTAAGTAGGTTCGGTCAACTTCGTCACTGAGTCATAGTCTAGGGTCGGGTCAATGGTCGCTGCCAAGAGAGAGAGAAAAAACACTCAGCGTGCACTCTAACCTAGATCAGAATGGTTATCACTTTTTCTAATCAGGAAACCTCCCACTGTACCTCAAATTCTCCTCCAAACCTGAAAGAAGAATTAGTCGGGGTCACCCGAGGAGTAAACCAACTCATCAGTGGGAATCGGGATCCAACTATCATTGCATGATAACGTGACGGAATCCGCTTACGGTGTCACACTCCAGAAGGTATGCGCATATCTGGCAAGTTTCAGTACTTTTGAAACTCCCGATGTGATTTCTGCCCCATGCTCTTATGACCTTGACTTTGGCCAACAAATCATAAGTCATATGTCAAGTTCTACCGGTCATTCTCCAGGTTGATTCGAATCCACCCGCACAATCCCTTGACTTTGGCCAACAAGGCTATACGACTGTTCCAAACCAACGCATCTATCTATGCTGCATATGAATAACCAACAGCTACCAAACACTGTGCCTTGACTTTGGCCAACAAACACAGCTTGAATACTATTGACTACCCATATGAAACGACGGAGGGCTGCGAATGGTTTCTGGCGAAAACCTTTAACGTAATGAACATGATATCGTTGAAGAACGGATAGCTTTTTAGAAAATATAGTGACGAAAACCTTTACTAAAGAGGTCACTCCCGGTGAAGGGTTCTCGGCTCTTTCCCCGTAGAATGGGGTGCAGGATATTCCAACTGAATACCACGGTGCAAAGCAAAAGTAATCGGCTATAGTGAAGTTAATGCCCTGACGCAAACTTCTGTCCAAGGGGTCACTCCCGGTGAAGGGATCTCGGCCCTTGCCTCGTCGACTGAGGAGCAGGATATTCCAAATGAATACCACGATGCAAAACAAAAGTGAACGTCCTTGCAATAACAGCCTTTTGAAAAGTGTTCCAACAACATCAGATTAGGTTTGTTTAACTTGCATTGATCCGAATCAACGCAGTCCCATCAATTAATCACACCACAAAGAACGAAAATATACTGACGTACGTATATGCCATCCGCATTCGCCACTGGGTCCCGTCATCACCCGTTATGTTAGCTAACTAACGGCAGAGCGGGGACTGGACTAGCGCGGATGAAAAACATATACAATATCTACTAATATATATACCAATATATTATATTTCGCTCAAGGCGTGAATAAAATGCAACATCACAGAAATGTACAGCATCACAGAACAATACAAATATCTGGGATCCCCGGGTTTCATAGAGCCACAACTGAAACCCGACGTTCCCCTGGTCGTGTGGATAGCCTGTGCAATGAAATCCTAGACCCCTACGGGCGCGGCAAGTCACCCGCCAAAACCTGAAGCGAGGCAGCCCCCTTCAGCTCCGTGAATGGACCACCCAGCACTCCACGGAATCCGGCAACTTGGGCACCCCTCCTGGGTCAACCTGTACCCCCTACGAGTGCGGCGAATAGCCCGCCAATCCTAGAGTGAAGCCCCCTCCGTCTCAATGCCATGAGATGCGGGCTTGTTGCCCTCCAGAACCCGGCCATCCGTGCACCCCACCGCGGGGTAATCCTAGTACAGAAAGTAAAATATACATACACCGGGTACATCGACCGCAACCTGGCCGTGCCCCAAAATAATAATACAAACAGGCAGTGACGGCAGTCCACATGTCGGACGCTCGCCCCGCAATATCAAATGTACATAATACAACAACATTGTACTAGCATTGCATCCAGGCTATCCCCCACGACCGATCCGCAACATCACAGCATAAACATAGAACATCAACGTGAAAGTCACGTTCGCAAATCCGTCTAACCGGGCTATAGCAGTTAGATAGGATTTACCGATTGAGTGACATTCACGGTCGCAGATATAATGTAAATACTGTGAAAAATGTGTTTAAAATATCCGATCGATCAAAAAATTAACAAGAGGGCCCCCAATCAAAACTGTAGCACTCACAGAAATCCTGGGCCTAATTTTAATATTCCAAAACCCATATTTTAAGCCCAGAAGGCCTCTGTAAAAAATTGGTGAAGTGATCTCCACAGTGTGCGGCGGAAGGGCGGCGGGAAGGGGGTTTTCGCGGCGCTTCCGCGCTCCCACTGTGGAGTTATTTCGTCGAATTTTTACAGAGCTCTTAGATTTTCCAGTACATCAATATTTTATAACCTGAAAAAATTTTCGAGACCAAAAATTTTCAACAGAAACTGATGCGAACTAAAATGCAGTTTTGGAACATTCGATCGATCGAAACAGAAAAACACATTACACCAAGCTAGACTATGTTAATGGCGAGGCTCTGATACCACTGTAAGTGCACGGCGGCGCCCCGGCCGTCAATCCGACGGCCAAACGCGGAAACGGTGATAAACTTTAAATTTTGCGGACTTAGCAAACCGGCACCACCGCGCACTAAACCCCGGATCGTGCCATTAAACTAGTCTAAGCTAACAAGAGGAAAGGTTAGAGATGTACTGACTGATCCGAGTCCTCCGGTCTTCATCTCCACTCCGATCTCCTCGCGGGATCTCCGTCCATCTCCTCCTCGTCGGAAAGGGCACCACGAAGCCGGGTACTTTTACGGGCTCCCACCTCATTACCGAGGCAACTCGGGCGCGAAGTAGGCTACCCGACGCGTCCAAGATATGCTGTAGGAAGTGTAGTATATAATGTATGTCTCACTTTGGGGTTGGTTGCCATAGATGGAGGAATGGTATATAGAAAATTGGTGCTTTCAATTTTCTAGCAATGGAATGAGATGAATGAATGAAGCTCTCTCAAAGATGAAGATGAAGCTCTCTCAAAGATGAAGATGAAGATCTCTCTCTCTTCTCTTTTTCTTTTCTCAACCATAATCATAATCTCTCATCAAGTAAGAATAAAATGGTGGAGCCAAAAACAATATGATAGCAAGAGGGAGGTGAGTGTAGGAAGCAAAAGTGGTGACCACATCCTAAAACATAATCATCACTAAATCAACATCAAACCTCACTTCATTTCTAATCTCATCAAATCTCATTAATGCATGAAAAGCAAAGATGCTTATCATATCAAACCTTATGCAAATAAGTCCTCCACAAAATGTTATTTGCAAAACTGCAAATAACCCCCTCCATCAGAAAAGTCCGGCCGGGAAAGAACAAAGAAAAACCGGCCGGAACGGAATGCAAACTGGCAACTCCAGAAAACTGGTCCCGTAATAAATTACAGGAAAACCCCGATACTGTGCATACACACCCGCATCTGTATTCCGTCCGGCTACAAATGCAAAGAGACAAAATCTATACTGTACTAAACTAGGACCGGCTTAAACCAAAGCCGGCTAGTAATATCCGTCCGATCCTGATCCGTGCAATACCGCACGTATCTGATCGGACCCTGCCATATCTCCATACGGCCTCTATAGCGTTTCGCCCGAAACTTGAGTAACTGAAAGTGTGGTGGACTCTAAAGACTCGTCAATACTATGGCTGTTGATTTAACCACTAGCACGTCAGAGGTATAAGCCAATACGTGACGGGCCACCAGCTATTGTCCAAAAGCGACGTCGATGAGCGAACTCATCCTGACACCCTACTGAGCCTGTCAGTGACAATATCCGTACAGTCCGGTCCGTTCGTCTATGAGCAGGCATGTCGGGCCCAGAGGGTTGGTAAAAGTCAGACCCCCAAAAGCGGTACAAGTCGTGTCGGAGTGTTGCCCAGAACACCCTGAGATACTACTGGAATACCTACCAGTAAATCTCCTGCCTTGGCCAAGGTCTTCATGTAATGGCTCTCCTAGACACAGCGCGACCTCACCCCCAATACCGGGAGAGACGAACCCCTAAAGATCCGCTCACTGCCTCCATGTGGCTCGGGACTGTACCCAACTAAAACCTGTTTGCACGACTCCTTTGAGCCGTGGTAGGGTAGTAATCAAAGCACAGTGGGAACTCACACGAGACAAATGACGATCCCCAGGTCGATGAACTAACCTGTACACATGTCACCTGGGAACTGCTATCTGACGTCAGGTATAAGACCAACTAGCATGTTCCCGGCGAGTCCTGTCCGGTGTACTCATAACCCAATGAGCACCTGTATACATCTTAGGTGAACCAACTGACAACAGTGGCTTGTGAGACCGGCCACCGCCCCTCGTCGGGGTCTCGACTGTATACACTAGTCTACTCTGGAGAATCGATGCCCTGTCTCGAAACTCCTACGACTAGGGACCTTTTAAGGATGCGCTTATAGACTCCAGCTCTCACTTATATGATCTCCCTCATACTGCTTGCAGTCAAGCAAGAATCCTAGGGGCTCTATCAACGTGCAATAGCGACATGTCATGTCACCTAAAGCAGTACACGATGATAAAGGTAAACCAGATAGCATACTATCATCTCGAGTAAGACTATCCTACCGGGATAGGTCCTCCCTCAATCATTGCAATCACGTGCCTGTGATCCAATAATTGACTCTGAGGGCACTATCTCCAACAGGGATCGCATGTCTATTATACCCTACGCTTCTGCGGTAGGCTCTATAATGTATGCGATGTTGTGTACCAGACCAGATATAGCTTATGCACTGAGTGTGGTAAGCCGGTATCAGTCAAAACCTGGGGAGAAACACTGGATAGCAGTAAAGAACATTCTCAAGTACCTGAGAAAGATTAAGGAGATGTTCTTGGTGAATGGAGGAAAAGACCGCCAGATCGAGGCCTTTGCTGACTCCAGCTTCCAGAGTGACAAGGATGATTCCAAGTCCATGTCGGGTTATGTCTTTACCCTCAATGGAGGGGCGCTGTGTTGGAAGAGTTCCTAACAGGAAACCGTTGCTGACTCGACGATGGAAGCGGAATATATCGCTGCTGCAGATGCCGCAAAAGAAGCCGTCTGGATAAGGAAGTTCTTAACTGAATTTCATGTGGTTCCGTCCATTGTTGATCCAATACCTCTGTATTGCGACAACAACGGGGCTATAGCTTTAGCAAAGGAACCCAGGTCCCATCAGAAGTCCAGACACATCTTGAGGCGGTATCACCTGATCAGGGAGATCGTGGGTCGCCAGGAGATCGAGGATCGGAGAGTTTCTACGGAAGATAACACTGCTGATCCACTCACAAAGGCCTTACCCCAGACTCAGTTCGAGCGGCTGATCGAGATGATAGGTCTTCGATACGCCGGTACATGGCCTTAGTGCAAGTGGGAGATTGTTAGTGTATATGCCCTAGAGGCCATTACTGTATCATACTAGTTTGTATATTACTTAATGGAAGCTTGGGATATTCACCTTGTATAGACAATCTTGCTCAATATAGTAGTATGCTACTTGGTTTGTTTCTACTTCAATGTGTACATGTGTTTATTTTAGTATATCGCCTATACACATTAATGGAGCCCTTAGGATCTTTGCTTGATTACCAGCGTTGTGATGGCAGTCACACTAGTGGGGGCTGGGTAATCTATAAGCACATCCTTATGCAGGTCCCTTGTCGCAGGACTATCGAGACAGAGCATCGATACTCCGGAGTAGAATAGCGTATGCGCTTCTCATCCCAGTGTGGGAGACGGTCTGTCCCACAGCCGTCAGTACGTCGTACTTGAGATAGTATGCGGGTGCTCGTTGGGTTACGAGTACACTGGACATGACTCGTCGGGAACTGTTTGTTGGTACTATACCTATCGTCAGTTATCAGTTCCCAGGTGACATGAGTACAGCTTAGTCCGCTGACTTGACACTGTCACTTCGCCTCGAGTGTGTTCCCACTGTACTTAGATTACTACCCTACCACGGCTCAAAGGAGTCGTGCAAACAGGTTGTAGTTGAGTGCAGTCCCGAAGCACTTGGAGGCAGTGACGGTTAGACAGGATTCGTCTCTCTCGGTATTGGGGGTTGACATCGCGCTGTGTCTAGGAGAGCCATTACACGAGTTGTCCCTGGCCAGGGCAAGCGAGATATACTGGTAGGTTTCCAGTGCTATCTCTGGGTGTTCTCGGCTACACTCCGACACGACTTGTACCGCTATTAGGGGACTGACGTTTATCGCCCCCTAGGCCCGCCATGCGATGTATCAGACGAACATACTGGACTGTACATAGATTGTCACATTCAGGCTCAGTAGGAGTTCAGAAACCTCGTCAGTCTTCTTATCGGCATCTACCTGGGGACCGTTACGCACAGCTATTGCCTCTTGCGGTCTGTGGTTAAACCCACTGCCAGCGTAGTGTCGAGTCTTTAGAGTCCCACACAGAAAGCTATTCGCCTTTAGGCAAAAGAGTAGAGGTCGCATGGTTTTGCGATAGGGTCCGGTCACATCCGTGCACTTATGCACGTTTAGTGTCCGGACAGTTAACACTAGCGGGCTTTGGTTTAAGCCAGATCCTAGTGTACATTTTGGGATTGGTTTTATCTCGTTTGTATCCGTGTTCCTCGGAACACGGATGCGGGTGTGTATGCACAGTTGACAGAGAGACAGAGGCAGAGGATTCTCATTGGGGTTATTGACTGTTGACTATTGACTTTTGGCTAAACCCTAATGAGAATAAGAAATATGATTAACAATAATATTAATTAAGTGTTATAGTGACATGGTTGTTGAGGGGTTGACTTTGTTGATTTTGTTGACCGGTTGACTAGGTTGGACTAGTTGACCATCATCATGACAATGGCTATCATTTCATGGCAAGACTTTTGCTTGCTTGTTTATTTATGCAAAATGAGTGCATGAAATGATATAGCCATTTTGACTTGAACCATCACATAATACTTGATTACTATTTTGTTATGATGGTTTTGGATTATGAGAGCTTGGATGGCAAAAGAGTTACTCATTCTCTCATTTCATTTCTCTCTCTTGCTTGAGCTCTCCCTCTTGCTCTCTCTTTAGTTCAAGGCAACACCCTCTCATGAGTTGAGAAACATTGCCTTAGAGATAAAAGAAAAACCATATTACTTCTCTACTCATCCTAGTTCACAAGGTTTAGAAAACCAAGTGTTCTAGTTTCTTCAAGTTCGAAGAAGAAGCCAAAGGTAGAAGCTTTCAGGTGGATCCATCTTCGGCGCAAGGAGACGATGAGGTGAGGCCGATCCGTACACCGGAAAGAGTTGAAGACGAAGGAGTTCAAGAAAGGTATAGCCCCCTAACCGAGTAGGTAAAACTCTAGTTAGGTTGTTAGGTTGTTAGGAAGTTGTTTAACAAAGATCCGTATTTTGAGTCCATGCTACCTCTTGAAAAATCGTTTTTCAACATTTCCGCAAGCCCGTAAGTACCGGGAGAGGTAACGTGGACTTACAACAACTCTCCGAACCTCGATCTCCTGGCGACCCACGATCTCCCTGATCAGGTGATACCGCCTTAAGATATGTCTGGACTTCTGATGGGACCTGGGTTCCTTCGCTAAAGCTATAGCCCCGTTGTTGTCGCAATACAGAGATACTGGATCAACAATGGACGGAACCACCTGAAGTTCTGTTAGGAACTTCCTTATCCAGACGACTTCTTTTGCGGCATCTATAGCAGCGATATATTCCGCTTCCATCGTTGAGTCAGCAACGGTTTCCTGTTTAGAACTCATCCAACACACCGCCCCTCCATAGAGGGTGAAGACATAACCCGACATGGACTTGGAATCATCCTTGTCACTCTGGAAGCTGGAGTCAGCAAAGGCCTCGATCTGGAGGTCTTTTTTGCCATACACCAAGAACATCTCCTTAGTCCTTCTCAGGTACTTGAGAATGTTCTTTACTGCTATCCAGTGTTTCTCCCCAAGGTTTCACTGATACCGGCTTACCACACTTAGTGCATAAGCTACATCTGGTCTGGTACACAACATCGCATACATTATAGAGCCTACCGCAGAAGCGTAGGGTATAATAGACATGCGATCCCTTTCCAAATCAGTCTTGGGAGACATCTCTTTGGATAGGGTGATCCCGTGACAAGCCGGTAGATTAATGCTCTTGGAATCTTCCATACTGAATCTTTTCAGTATGGTGTCGATGTACCTGGATTGTGAGAGTCCCAGTATCCTCTTGGATCTGTCACGATAGATCCGGATCCCCAGAATGTATGAGGCATCACCCAGGTCTTTCATGGAGAACCTGTGTGACAAGAACCCTTTGACAGATTGTAGCATAGGAATGTCATTTCCTATCAAGAGAATGTCATCCACGTATAAAATGAGGAATACTACAGTTCTCGCTACAAATCTACTATAGATGCATGGTTCATCTGGATTTTTGATAAAGCCAAATTCTTGGACCGTCTCATCAAAACAGATGTTCCAACTCCGCGATGCCTGCTTTAGTCCATAGATGGACTTAAGAAACTTGCACACCTTTCCGCTGCTCCCACTCTGAATGAAACCCTCTAGCTGGTCCATATAGACACACTCCTCTAAATTTCCATTTAGAAAAGCGGTCTTTACGTCCATTTGCCAGATCTCATAATCGTGGAAGGCAGCAATGGAAAGAAGGATCCGAATGGATTTCAGCATAGCCACTGGAGAAAAGGTTTAGTCATAGTCCAAGCCAGGTCTTTGACGAAAACCCTTTGCAATAAGTCTAGCTTTATAGGTCTCAACCAGTCCATCTACACCAATCTTCCTTTAGAAGAACCACTTGCATCCTACGGGTTTTACCCCATCTGGAGCAATGTCCAACGTCCATACTTTGTTGGTGTACATGGACTCCATTTCGGTCCGCATTGCATCCAGCCATTTTACCGATTCAACGCTCTGAATGGCCTGCTGGAAGCTAGTCGGCTCATCACTATCAATGATGCAATCCTCTCTAACCCCGTCTATGAGAAAACCGTAGTATCTCTCGGGCGGTTGAGACTGCCTACTACTTCTGCGGAGCGGCGTAGGAATGTCCTGATCTTTTGAACCCTCTGGTTCTACTAAGCTTTCAGTAATAGCTCGTGGTTCTGGAATTTCATCCAGTTCTATTGCGCTCCCACTTATCTGATTCTCCAAAAACTGAGTTTCCAAGAAGTGGGCATGCCGAGAAACAAAAACATTTTGTTCCTCTTCGCAATAGAAGAAATATCCCTTGGAGTTCTTTGGATATCCCACAAACTTGCACTGTACTGAGCATGCCTCGAGTTTGTCCGCATGCTACTTTTTGACAAAAGCTGGACATCCCCATGTCTTAATGTAATTAAGATAGGGTCTCTTCCCTCACCACATTTGATATGGTGTAGTAGGCACAGTCTTAGTTGGAACTCGGTTCAAAAGGTATGCAGCTGATTCTAGTGCATATCCCCAGAATGATCGCGGTAACTCAGCGTTACTCATCATGGACCGTACCATATCCAATAGGGTTCGGTTCCGTCTCTCCGATACACCGTTATGTTGCGGAGTGTATGGAGGAGTAAGCTGAGAGAGAATTCCATTCTCTTTTAAGTAATCCAGGAACTCGGCACTTAAGTATTCACCACCTCGATCAGATCTCAGTGTTTTTATACTTTTGCCTGTTTGTTTTTCTACTTCATTTTTATATTCCTGGAATTTTCCAAAGGCTTCGGATTTATGTTTCATTAAGAAGACATAACCGTACCTTGAAAAGTCATCCGTAAAAGTAATGAAGTAAGAATAACCGCTTCGTGCTTGTGTATACATTGGACCGCACACGTCGCTGTGTACGAGTCCCAAGAGCTCGCTCGCTCTCAATCCGTGTCCAGTGAACGGAGTCTTTGTCATCTTTCCTTTGAGACAGGATTGACAAGTTGCATATGATTGATATTCGAACGGATCCAAATATCCTTCTGTATGTAACTTCGTCAACCTTCTCCCATTGATGTGACCCAGTCTACAATGCCATAAGAAAGTCTGATTTATTTCCGGAGACTTTCTTTTGTGTTTATTCTGGACATTGAAAATCTGTGGTTGGTTTAATACGTATATACCATTGCTAGATGTACCTGACCAAATCAGAACTTGATTAAGGTGAATGTTTACATCATTACATACAAACGCAAATTCATAACCTTCTTTAGAAACTAAAGATACAGAAATGATATTACAAGTTGCATTGGGTACAAAAAAGCAATTACGTAAAACCAAAACATGTCCATCTGACATTCCCAGGGGATAGTCCCCCACGGCCTCAGCATCCATGCTAGCTCCGTTTGCAACTTTGAAGGTCATGTCACCTGCTTTCAAAAACCTACGCTTTCTCAACGCCTGCAAAGAATTACAGAGATGAGATCCTGATCCGGTATCCAATACCCAGGAGGTAGAGTTTATTGATAGACAGTTTTCAATAACATACACACCTGAAGCTGAAGCCGCAACTTGCTTCAGATCCTGTGTTCTAGCTTTCCAAGCCCTGTAATCTTTCTTCCAGTGTCCACTCTTGTGACAGTAAAAGCATTCATCCTTATCCACAAGCTTCCCCGCTACCTTTGTTGCTTTTGCCTTTCCCTTCGTATCCACCTTACTGACACCGCCCCTTGGTTTGGCGGGGGTTTTCTTCTTCTTTCCCTTAGCTTTCGCCTTGGACCTAGAAGAGGAAGATCATCCTACAAACAAAGTGGATGTTTCCCTACCTTTGTGTAGGGTGCCCTCTGCACTCCTCAGCATGTTGAGGAGCTCTGAAAGTTCAACTTCCTTTTCTTGCAGGTTGAAATTCAGGATGAACTGGGCATAAGTGGAAGTAAGGGACTGAAGAATCAAGTCCGTATAGAGCTCATTCTCCAACGTGGTTCCAAGGTCCGCGAGCTCCTCTATTTAGCCAATCATCTTAAGCACGTGTTCCGCTACCGATGATCCGACGGACAATCTTGCCGAAAACAACTTCTTCGACACTTCGTATCTGGCGATACGAGATTGCTCTCCATACAGTTCTTTTGTATGGAGAAATATGGATCCGAGGTCCATATTCTCGTGCCTCCTCTGATGTTCGTTGTCCATAGAGGCAAGCACGAGGCACTTGGCCTTCGCGCAGTCGATTTCCCAGGTCTTACGGATTTCCCTATCCGCGACGCTGGTTTTGGGACCTGGGATAGGGGGAGCTTTGGTGGTAAGAAGATACCCCAACTTGTCATAAGTGATTGCCATTTTGACATTCCTGAGCCAATCTTTGTAGTTTGGCCCTGTCAGTATGTTTTTATCTAGTAGTAACTTAAGTCCAGTCATGATGTTTGGTCGCTGCAATTAGGAGAGAGAGAAGAAACACTTTAGCATGATGCTCTTGCAAGTTTAGAGTGGTTTTTAATTTGTCTAAACAGGATGGCTCCCACTGTCTCTCTATTCCGTCCTCACACCATAAAGGAAGAACTAGTCGGGATCAATCTCACCGTACAATACTTGCTTAACCGTTCAGCCAGGCCAGTGTCGGTACTTCGAGGGAGGTTTTCCAACGCTTTCGCGAAGTTCCTTAATTAAGTAACCTCTTTTCCCTGTGGGCGTAGCCCCGCTAACACTTTTCTAGACACCTACTTGGTTTATAGCATTGATCGTTAAGTGAGAAAGTTCTGGAGGAGTAGCATATACTCACAGTAGGATCGGGATCCAAATATCATCGCGTGACAAAACCGAAGGAATCCTACCAGAATCATCACACTCCAAATGGTATGCAGCGCTAGCAAGTTTCAGTTCTTTTGAAACACCCGATGTGGATTTTTGCCCCATGCTCTTATGACCTTGACTTTGGCCAAAATATCATAAGTCACATATCAAGTTCTACTGGTCATTCTCCCGGTTAATTTGATCCCACCTGCACATACCCTTGACTTTGGCCAAAATGGTAGAACGACTGCCCCAAACCAACGCATCTATCTATGCTGCACATGAATACCCAATAGCTACCAATCACTATGCCTTGACTTTGGCCAACATACATAGCTTGAATACTTATTGACCATTCATGTGAAACGACGGAGGGCTACGAATGATTTTGGCAAAACCGTGAACGTAGTGAACTTGATATAATCGAAGGAACGAGATAGCTTTCAAAAGGAGTGGTTCAAGCTCCGCATTTAAAAGTTTGGTTTTGAAAAGAACCGAGTGGTTTTCAAAGTGTTCCAACGAATTTTACTTGGTTTATTTTTTTTTTCTTGCATTAATTCCAAAGCGTCCCATCATTTAATCCTACCATTGCAGAAAACAACGATAATATGACGTACGCTTATACCATCCGCATTTGCCACGGGGTCCCGTCATCACCCGTTAGGTTACTTAACTAACGACAGAGCGGGGGCTGGACTAGCACGGATGCAAAACATAAGCAACGCCTAAATAGATATCATATAGATATATATAAACATTCGTCACATGCAATGATAGCCATTCCAGATCACAGATGAATACATTGGATATACTAGGAATCCGCAATTCGTACGAGCCTGTAACGAAGAGCGGATTACACGGTCGCGATGAATAGCCAAACCCCACCGTAGACCCCTACGGGTGCGGCAAACTACCCGCCAAGTATCCGAAGTGAAGCAACCTCCCTCAACGACGTGAGTAGGCCACTCGGCACTTCGAGGTACCCGGTAGTTTGTGCACCCCACCTTGGGTCTACCCTAGGAGCAAAAACAGTAAAAAGAAATTATACAATGACGGCTACAACCCCGACCCGGTTGCGCGGCCATACAAATAATATTACATCAATTTACATATTACAAGAATGGAAAGATAAACAAAACTCTCATCTCACAATTCCCCCCGGCTATTCATCGGCGACAATCCAACGAATTCATATACACATACCATCAACATCACAGATCACAGATATGTATAACCCCCACTAATCGACGGATTGCGATTAGTAGACGTTCAATACATATATAACATTACAGATACAACCCATTAGCTAAAGTCTACAGAAAATCGACCAAAATATGGATTTGTAACCACCCCAAAAACAAACTTGTTCTCTGGAAATTCTGGGCAGAAACAAACCATCTCAAAAATCACAAAATACCACCAAAAGTATACTGCAGGAGAAACGATCCGCGGCCGAGTCAACTCGGCGGCGGATCCGCGGCAGAAGCAAGCTTCTGCCGCGGAACCGCGGTGAGTTGGTCGGTTCGCAGGATCGTTTTTCTTGCCTGTTCATTAAAGAGCCTGAGCCGATTTTTAAGACATGATTTATTATTTTTTGAGCAGAAATAAAAATCGGCAGAAACTAGGATATTCCGGGGTGTTTCGTGGTTTTTTTTTTCCGGTCGAAATTCTAGATACTTTGCTAACATGCTAGGGTGTGTTTAATTAGTCTCTGATACCACTGTAAGTCCACGTTACCTCTCCCGGTTCTTACGGGTTAGCGGAAATGGTGAAAAACGATTTTTAGGGTTTTGGTAACATGGACTACGAAAACGGATCTTGGCTAAACTACACACTAGCAACT
Source organism: Agapanthus africanus (assembly GCA_030015575.1). Taxonomy (NCBI): domain Eukaryota; kingdom Viridiplantae; phylum Streptophyta; class Magnoliopsida; order Asparagales; family Amaryllidaceae; genus Agapanthus; species Agapanthus africanus. The sequence goes on from JASDDO010000022.1 coordinate 348,114,684, forward strand.
AACAAGAGAGTTATCAACTCGGTTAGGGGTTATACCTCAGCTTGAACTCCTTTTTCTTGGACTCTTTGTAGTCGTCGGATGGTGCTTTCCTCATTGCCTTCTCTTGTCGAAGATGGATCCACCTGAGGGTTTCTACCTTGAGCTCCTTTCTCGATCTTGAGAGAACTAAAGTGTCCGCCTTGCTAGACCTTCAACCTTAGGATGAGTAGAGAGTGGCTTTGGATGTTTTATCTCCAAGGAAAGGTTTCTCAACTCATGAGAATGATTCTCCTTGAACTAGAGGAGGAGGAAGATGAAAAGAAGAGAGAGAATGGTTATGATAGAATGAGAATAGTTTTACAACCATAACAATATAGGTGAATTAATCAAATTAATAATTTTAATCAAATGAAAAAGTTGATGGTTGGTTTGATGAGACAATTATCATTTCACATTAAATGGTTTTTGCAAATATCAAAGAGCATCTTTGATGTGTAATGATGATGGTCAAAGTTTCAACCATGGTCAACTAGTCAACCTAGGTCAACAAGTCAACAAACCCAACCATGACACAATTTCATTTAATTAATATTATTAATTGATATATCACAAATTCATTAGGGTTTGGAAAAATACGTCTGTCAACTGTGCATACGCACCCGTTCCAAAACCCTAATGAAAATCCTCTTCCTCCGCCTCAATCAACTGTGCATATACATCCGCATTCGTGTTCCGGGGAACATGAATACTATGAGATAAAACTAACCCCAAAATATATACTAGGATCTGGCTCAAACCAGAGCCCAGTAGTAATGTCTGTCGGGACGCCAAACGTGCACAAGTGCGCGGATGTGAACGAACCCTGTTGCAAAACCATGCGACCTCTACTCTGTTTTGCCCAAATGCGAATAACCCTCTGTGTGGGACTCTAAAGACTCGACACTACGCTGGCAGTGGGTTTAACCACAGACCGCAAGCGGCACTAGCTGTACGTAACGGTCCCCAGGTAGATGCCGATAAGAAGACTGACGAGGTAAACCCATATGAACTCCTACTGAGCCTGTATGTGACAGTCTCCGTACAGTCCAGTCTGTTCGTCTAAGAAGATCGCATGGCTGGCCTAGGGGGCGGTAAACGTCAGTCCCTTACTAGCGGTACAAGTCGTGCCGGAGTGTAGCCCTGAACACCTGAGATAACACTGGAAACCTACCAGTCTATCTTGCTTGCCCTGGACAGGGACTTTGTGTAATGGCTCTCCTAGACACAGCGCGGTATCAACCCCCAATACCGGGAGAGACGAATCCTGTCTAACCGTCACTGCCTCCAAGTGCTTTGGGACTGCACCCAAAAACTACCTGTTTGCACTACTCCTTTGAGTCGTGCTAGGGTAGTAATCAAAGTACAGTGGGAACACACTCGAGGCGAAGTGACAGTGTCAAGTCAACGGACTAAGCTGTACTCATGTCACCTGGGAACTGATAACTGACGATAGGTATAATACCAACCAACAGTTCCTGACGAGTCATGTCCAGTGTACTCGTAACCTAACGAGCACCCGCATACTGTCTCAAGTACGGCGTACTTACGGCTGTGGGACAGACCATCTCCCAAGCTGGGATAAGAAGCGCATGCGCTAGTCTACTCCGGTGTATCGATGCCCTGTCTCGATAGTCCTACGACTAGGGACCTGCATAAAGATGTGCTTGTAGACTACCCAGCCCCCACGAGTGTGACTGCCATCACAACGCGGGTAATCAAGCAAAGATCCTAAGGGCTCCACTAATGTGTAAAGGGGATATGCTAAAAGAAACACATGAACACATTAAAGCAGAAACAAACCAAGTAGCATACTACCATTTTGAGCAAGATGTCAATACAAGGTGAATATCCCAAGCTTCCATCAAGTAATATACAATCCAGTATGATACAGTAATGGCCTCTAGGGCATATACACTAACAGTATGCTTCACACACACCGTCAATAATTGCCATGTCACACACAAACCCCTTATTGATACTATATTGCTTATCATACATGACATCTAGCTTATCGGTATACCTATAGTGTATCTTACCATTTGTGATAGGTACATTTACATCTTACGATACAGCTACAGGTATACCTTGCTCATATTTTACTTATACCCAGGGGGTATCCAACATATTCTACTTATACCCAAGGGGGTATAAGACATCACATACTTATAGGTAGACACCTATACTCAGTTCTACCTTATTGATTTCGCATACATCTGGTTTCAGCTTCATATTCTGTTTTATATGCTCGCATTTCAGATATATCGCATATATTTATTCCTAGATTTGCGCATTATTTATTAGGATTTTAGATGATGTTTTCTGGATTTGGGAACCGCGGGAGTTCATGAAATTATGCATACATTGAAAAACCCGGTTTCCTTGATATGATATTTGCGCAGCCACCATGAGATTTATCGGTTCTGATTATATACTCCATACGAGGTGTGGTTGCCATATGAGGGTACGTGGTGGGGCCCGGTATAGTTCCCCTCGGCAAGATGATCGATGGACTTTGCCGATTGAGCCTGGAGGCGGGCGAGTACCTACCGGTAACAGTACTAATGACTCGGCGGTGATCATGGAGATACCGTTGGGAGTCATGCGCGTATGCATACGTCGAAAGGCGAGGGTCAGAGCTAGGCACTCGTGCTTTCGGGATAGCATATGATACGTACCTATCAGGATTTCTGTGTCGATGCTTGGCACATTGTTTTCATGATATTTCCTTTAAACACCTTTGTATATATAATAAGGGATTTAGCCGTTGTTATATATACCTTTACACCAATATTAGTGGAATGGGACGCTAATATCTGTGTATTGACCCCATCATATTTATTTCTGCATATATATATATATTTAGGATGCTAGAATCTTACTTGAGATTTTGACTTGGGATATCAGGTGATTCATTGAGATTGGACATACATATGGGTTTACTGATTCGTACATTCGGGATATAGGAGATTACTCGATATTGTACATTGAGGAGATGTGAGACTTATATGATATGAGAGCCTAACGTGGGGGCTGATTTGAGGAATTGGGATTTGAGTGTCTTGATGGATTGTGATCCTACCACGATGACAGGATTCCGTGTGATGACTTGGTGCTTGTCCGTCCGTTCTTGGCTCTTAGCCTTAACCTCCGGTTAATTTAACCACAACCGGTCTTACTAAGAAATCACCGCTATCATGTAGGATAGGGTGCCGTAGGGAGCGGATTGTGGTTTAATTAACGGGAGTCCGAATCAAGATGTTGGGCAAGAAAAGAGTGAGAGAGATTTCCTTCTCTGAAACTTTCCATATCCAACCCTAACAAGTATGAAAACTACTCACCCATTATAGGAAAAAGAAAATAAAACAAAAGGAGGAAGATAGAAAGAAAGAGGTTAGAAGAATACAACTAGCTATTTGAGACCTCACTTTGGCAAGGATCAAGCTTAAGCATCATTGTTGTTTAAGGATAAAGAAAAAGAGAACAAGAAAGAAACAAACAACAAATAACAACAACTAGATTAGCAAATGAAAATACAAGCAATTATAATTAACAATTACAACAAGATAAGCATGGTAAGAACAAGAACTCCTTTAATCATTCTTCATTCACAAAAGTTCACTACAAGTTTTTAATGGAGAAGAGATGATAGGAGGAAGAAGAACAACACATGTATTCTAAAATCTAAATACAAGAATGAGCACCCTTGGCTTTGGAAAGTTCTGGACTATTTATAGGCAGGGAGCTGGAAACCTAGGGTAACATTCTGACCCTTCATGAAAAGACCAAAATACCCCTGAAACATAATCACTTGAGGAGCCCGTACGGCCGCGGATCCGTGGCCTAGACCGCCTATTGGACGCGGATCCGTGGCCATATAGGTTAATTGTCTTGTCGGATTTTGTGGGTTTCCCTGGTATTGTGTACTCTTCAGTGTGGTATATGTTGTTTCCCAGAATCCCTTCACAATATTTCCAGAATTTCAGCAGAACAAAAGGTGATGTGATGTGGATCTTTTGCCATGATTTCCTCGAGCTCCGCGTAGATTTCTTGGATTTTGTGTTGTCATTGAGCTTTGTGCATCAAAATGACATCGATTTGCCATTTTGTCCCTTAAACTGGTGTGCGGCAACATACGGATAGAGAGCGGAGACCCGTGTTTTATCTGTTGGCAGTAATCCAGAATTTATCGTGCTTTTCCATGAATTTCATTGTTTAGAGCTGAGACCTGTATCCTGCAATTGACTAGCAAACACGGCTCAAGAGTACCTACCGATAAGCAATGTGATAAAAATTGGGCGGTATAAAAATGCAAAAATCTGATATGAACACCGCCCCTCCATTGAGGGTAAAGACATAACCCGACATGGATTTGGAATCATCCTTGTCACTCTGGAAGCCGGAGTCGGCAAAGGCCTCCATCTGGAGGTCTTTTCCGCCATACACCAAGAACGTCTCCTTAGTCCTCCTCAGGTACTTGAGAATATTCTTTACTGCTATCTAGTGCTTCTCCCCTGGGTTTGCCTGATACCGGCTTACAACGCTTAATGCGTATGCTACATCTGGTCTGGTACATAGCATCGCATACATTATAGAGCTTACCGCAGAAGCGTAGGGTATAATCGACATGCGATCCCTTTCCAAATCAGTCTTGGGAGACATCTTTTTGAAGTGGGTGATTCTGTGACAAGCCGGTAGGTTCCCGCGCTTAGAATCATCCATACTGAATCTCTTCACTATGGTGTCTATGTACCTGGACTGTGAAAGTCCCAACATACTTTTTGATCTATCACGATAGATCCGGATCCCCAGAATGTAGGTGGCAACACCCAGGTCTTTTATGGAAAATTTCTGTGATAAGAATCTTTTGACTGACTGTAACATAGGAATATCATTTCCTATTAGGAGAATGTCATCCACGTACAAGACGAGGAATACTACAGCTCTCCCTACAATCTTACTGTATATGCATGATTCATCTGGATTTTTGATAAAGTCAAATTCTTTGACAGCATCATCAAAACAGATGTTCCAACTCCGCGATGCCTGCTTTAGTCCATAAATGGACTTAAGCAGCTTGCATAATTTACCGCTGCTCCCACTCTGAATGAATCCCTCTAGCTGATCCATATAGACGCTCACTTCCAAATTTCCATTTAGAAAGGCCGTCTTTACGTCCATCTGCCAGATCACATAATCGTGGAAGCCAGCAATAGCAAGAAGGGCCCGAATGGATTTGAGCATAGCAACTGGAGAAAAGGTTTCGTCATTGTCCAAACCAGGTCTTTGACGGAAACCCTTTGCAACAAGTCTATCCTTATACGTATCAACCTGTCTATCTACACCAATCTTCTTTTTGAAGATCCATTTGTATCCTATGGGTTTTACCCTATCTGGAGCAATGTCCAAAGTCCATACTTTGTTAGTGTACATGGACTCCATTTCGGTCCGCATTGCATCCAGCCATTTTACGGAGTCGCCGCTCTGAATGTCCTGCTGGAAGCTAGTAGGCTCATCATAATCAATAGAGCAATCCTCTCTATCCCCGACTATGAGAAAACCGTAGTATCTCTCGGGCGGATGAGATTTCCTACTACTCCTACGGAGTGACGTCGGGATGTCCTGTTCTCCTGAACCTTCTTGTTCTACCAAGGTTTCAGTAATAGCTTGTGGTTCTGGAATTTCTTCCAGTTCTATTGTGCTCCCACTCTTCTGATTTTCTAAAAACTCAGTTTCCAAGAAGCAGGCATGATGAGAAACAAAGACCTTTTGTTCCTCTGCGTAATAGAAATAATATCCCTTGGAGTTCTTTGGATATCCCACAAATATGCATTTTATTGAGCGTGGCTCGAGCTTGTCCGCATGCTGCTTCTTTACAAAAGCTGGACATCCCCATGTCTTAAGATACTTAAGACAGGGTTTCTTCCCACTCCACATCTGATATGGTGTGGTAAGCACAGTCTTGGTTGGAACTCGGTTCAAAAGGTATGCAGCTGATTCTAGTGCATATCCCCAGAATGATTGCGGCAACTCGGAGTTACTCATCATGGAACGAACCATATCCAATAGGGTTCGGTTCCGTCTCTCCGATACACCGTTATGTTGTGGTGCGTATGGAGGAGTAAGATGAGAGAGATTTCCATTCTCTTTTAAGTAACCTAGGAACTCGGCACTTAAGTATTCACCACCTCGATCAGATCTCAGTGTTTTGATACTTTTGCCTGTTTGGTTTTCCACTTCATTCTTGTATTCCTGGAATTTTTTAAAGGCTTCAGATTATGTTTCATTAAGAAGACATATCCGTACCTAGAAAAGTCATCCGTAAAAGTAATGAAGTAAGAATAACCGCTTCGCGCATGTGTAGACATTGGTCCGCACACATCACTGTGTACGAGCCCCAAGAGCTCGCTTGCTCTTACTCCGTGTCCAGTAAATGGAGTTTTTGTCATCTTTCCTATGAGACAAGATTCACAAGTAGCATAAGATTGATATTCGAACGGATTCAAATATCCTTCTTTATGTAACTTAGTTAACCTTCTCTCATTGATGTGACCCAGTCTACAATGCCATAAGAAAGCCTGATTTAATTCCGGAGACTTTCTTTTAAGTGTGTTCTAGACACTGAAAACCTGAGCTTGATTTAATACGTATATCCCTTTTTTTAATGTACCTGACCCAATCATAACTTGATTTAGGTGGATGTGAACCACATCGCTTATAAAAGTAAAATCATATCCTTCTTTAGAAAGTAAGGATACAGATATGATATTACAAGTTGTACCTGGTACATAAAAACAGTTACGCAGAATCAATATCTGCCCAGTTGTCAGTCCAATATGATATTCCCCTACGGATTCAGCGTTCATGCTCATTCCGTTAACAACCCTGAGGGTCATATCACTTATCCTGATAACCCTACGGTTTCTCAGATCCTGTAACGAATTACAGATGTGAGATCCTGATCCGGTATCCAATACCCAGGAAGTAGGGTTAACTGACAAACAGTTCTCTATTACAAACACCTCGAAGCCGAAGCCACAACATGCTTCGAATCCGGGCTACTGGCTTTGCTAGCCCTGCAATCCTTTTGCCAATTTTCATTCCCGTAACAATAGGAACGTCCCTCTCTTACTACTTCCAGTCCCAAAACTTTTGCCCTTTCCTTTCCTTCTTCTTCTCTGGTTTCCTTCAGGGTAGAAGGCAAAGACTGTAGAATCAGGTCAGTATCTGACCCGTCCTCCGACGTGGTCTTCAGGTCTGTGAGCTCATCAATATATCTAGTCATTGTAAGGACGTTGTCCCCTACAGATAACCCGTCAGCTAACCTCGCTTGAATTAATTCGTTTGAGGTTTCATATCTTGTGATATGAGATTGCTCTCCATATAAATCTTTGTTATGGAGAAAGATGGAAACTAAGTCCATCTTCTCGTGCTGCTTCTAGTATACACCATCAACTGAAGCTAACACGAGGCACTTAGCTTTCGCTTTATCTTTTTCCCTTGTCTGACGGATATCCATATCTGTGACAGTGGAAACTGGACCTGGGACGGCGGGATCTTGAGTAGTAATAGGGTGGTCCAGCTTGTCATAGGAAATGGACATCTGGACAAACCTTTGCCAGTCATATAAGTCAGATTCAGTCAATTTGTTATCTAGATGTAACCTAGTCGTGGTCACAAGGTCGCTGAAATTAAGAGAGAGAGAAGAATACATTTTAGCAAGATGCTTTTTCAAGTTTAGAGTGGTTTTTAATTTATCTAAACAGGATGGCTCCCACTGTTTCTCGAATCCCTCCTCAAACCATAAATAAAGAATTAGCCAGGATTATTCTCACCGTACAATTCTTGCTTAACCGTTCAGCCAGGTCAGTGTCGATACTTCGAGGGTGGTTTTCCAACGCTTTCACGAAGTTCCTTAATTAAATAACCTCTTTTCTTTGGGGGCGTAGCCCCGCTGACACCTTTCTAGGCACCTACTTGGTTTATAGCATTGATCGTTAAGTGACGAATCTCCTGATAAATAGCCTGTACTCACAGTAGGATCGGGATCCAAAATATCATCGTATGATAATGTTGAAGGAATCCTACCAACATTCATCAAACTCCAAAATAGTATGCATCGCTCTGCAAATTTCAGTTTCTTTAGAAACTCCCGATGTGGATTTTTGCCCCATGCTCTTATGACCTTGACTTTGGCCAACAAATCATAAGTCACACGTCAAGTTCTACCTGTAAGTGCACGGCGGCGCCCCGGCCGTCAATCCGACGGCCAAACGCGGAAACGGTGGTAAACTTAAATTTTTGCGGACTTGGCAAAACGGCACCACCGCGCACCAAACCCCGGATCGTTACCATTAAACTAGTCTAGCTAACTAACAAGATAGGTTAGAGATATACCGACGATCCAAGTCCTCCGGTCTTCATCTCCGCTCCGATCTCCTCGCGGGATCTCCGTCCATCTCCTCCTCGTCGGAAAGGGGCACCACGAAGCAGGGTACTTTTACGGGCTCCCACCTCGATACTGAGGCAACTCGAGCATGAAGCCGGCAACTCGACATGCTCAAGATTTGCTGTAGGGAATGTAATGTAGAATCATAGTCTCTCTTTTGGGGTTTGTTGCCATTTGAAGGTGGAGGAATGAAGGTATGAAAAATGGTGCTTTCATTTTTCCTTGTATCAAAATGAGATGAATGAATGAAGCTCTCTCAAAGATGAAGATGAAGCTCTCTCTCTTTTCTTTTTCTTCTCTCTTTCTTTTTCTTCTCTCTTTCTTTTTCTTAACCATGAAAAACTTCTTACATCAAGTGAGTAACAAAATGGTGGAGGAATATCAATATGAAGGGAGGTGAGTGTAGGAAAAGAAAAGAGGTGACCACATCCAAGAACATAATCATCACTAAATCTCAAATCAACCTCAAATCCATTTCAAATCTCATAAAGCAAAGATGCTAACCATTATGAAGGAAAAAGAAAAGATGCTATCATAATGCATGAAACCCCTCCACAAAAGTAATTTGCAAAACTGCAAATTACCCCCTTCATCAGAAAAGTCCGGCCGGGAAAGAACAAAGAAAAACCGGCCGGAACGGAATGCAAACTGGCAACTCCAGAAAACTGGTCCCGTAATAAATTACAGGAAAACCCCACACTGTGCATACACACCCGCATTTGTATTCCGTCCGGATACAAATGCAATGAGACAAAATCTACACTGTACTAAACTAGGACCGGCTTAAGCCAAAGCCGGCTAGTAATATCCGTTCGATCCTGATCCGTGCAATACCGCACGTATCTGATCGAACCCTGCCATATAACCATACGGCCACTAGTACAATCTGTCCGATCCTGATCCGTGCAATACCGCACGTATCTGATCGGACCCTGCCATATCTCCATACGGCCTCTACAGCGTTTCGCCCGAAAGCTTGAGTAACTGAAAGTGTGGTGGACTCTAAAGACTCGTCAATACTATGGCTGTGGATTTAACCACTAGCACGTCAGAGGTATAAGCCAATACGTGACGGGCCACCAGCTATTGACCAAAAGGGACGTCGATGAGGAAGCTCACCCCGACACCCAACTGAGCCTGTCAGTGACAATATCCGTACAGTCCGGTCCGTTCGTCTATGAGCATCGCATGGCGGGCCTAGGGGGTTGGTAAAAGTCAGACCCCCAAAAGCGGTACAAGTCGTGTCGGAGTGTAGCCCAGAACACCCTGAGATACTACTGGAATACCTACCAGTAAATCTCCTGCCTTGGCCAAGGTCTTTGTGTAATGGCTCTCCTAGACACAGCGCGATCTCACCCCCAATACCGGGAGAGACGAAACCCCCGAAGATCCGCTCACTGCCTCCATGTGGCTCGGGACTGTACCCAACTAAAACCTGTTTGCACGACTCCTTTGAGCCGTGGTAGGGTAGTAATCTAAGTACAGTGGGAACTCACACGAGACAAATGACGATCCCCAGGTCGATGAACTAACCTGTACACATGTCACCAGGGAACTGCTATCTGACGTCAGGTATAAGACCAACTAGCATGTTCCCGGCGAGTCCTGTCCGGTGTACTCATAACCCAATAAGCACCTGTATACATCTTAGGTGAACCAACTGACACCAGTGGCTTGTGAGACCGGCCACTGCCCCTCGTCGGGGTCTCGACTGTATACACTAGTCTACTCTGGAGAATCGATGCCCTGTCTCGAAACTCCTACGACTAGGGACCTTTTAAGGATGTGCTTATAGACTACAGCTCTCACTTATATGATCGCCCTCATACTGCTGGTAGTCAAGCAAGAATCCTAGGGGCTCTATCAACGTGCAATAGTGATCTGTCATGTCACCTAAAGCAGTACACGATGATAAAGGTAAACCAGATAGCATACTATCATCTCGAGTAAGACTGTCCTACCGGGATAGGTCCTCCCTCAATCATTGCAATCACGTGCCTGTGATCCAATAATTGACTCTGAGGGCACTATCTCCAACAATCTCCCACTTGCACTCAAGGCTAATTATTGCGATGTCGCATACTCACAGCCCGTGTGATACCGAACACCCAACTCCCCTACTAGTCAGTTTCACAAAATCCGTTTGCGAAACTATTGCGTTCGAGGAATAGCCTCAGTGAGTGGATCCGCCTAGAAGTTTCTTTCTATGTCTCTCTATATCTCAAGTTCGCGGAGAAAGCCATCTCCCGAAATGAGCAATACCTGCCTTAGAATGTCTGGATGTCTGATGGGACGTAGCTCATAAATGAACTCCAAATCCAAACTTCTTAGACTGTATCTACAACTGAACTTAATCAGTATCCTGCGCCATGCCACCCTCAGTATTGCCTTGGACCACCCGTCCAAAATACTGCCCCTCGTCAGAGGGAAAAAACTGTAACTCTGACAACCTCCTTGTCGTCCATGTCACCTTGGAAGCCTGGAATGATAACTGTTTCCCGAATGGGGCTTTCGTTATCATATCCCTAGAACAGCCACTTATGTTCTAAAACTGCTTCCGACTGTTTCTCCAGGATTGGATCAATGTCAACTTATTGCATCTACTGCAAGAACAACATCTGGTGTGGTACTTGACATCTCACGATTGACTCAATTGCCTGAGCAAGTGATCTGCCAATCATGCACGTCCCTCTCCCCTTTAGTCTGTAAGACACCTTTGGAGAGGGTGACTCCATTACCTGCAGGTACACTACCGTGCCAGGAGTCGTCCATTCTAAATACCCTTAGAATGCTGTCTAAGTACCCTGATTGGGAAACCACCCAAATCTAGATCTAAACCATAGATCTAGTAACCAGTATGTCTGATATAATGTCCAAGTCCTTTGTGGAGAAACCACTGTGTGACGACCAAAGTATAACCGATCGTAGTAAAGGAATATCACTTCCTACTACCTTCTCAACAGACCCATCCCCTATTCTGATGACGTCAAACCTATGACTGTCACATCAGAAACAGATGATCTATCTCCGCTACATCTGCTTTAGTCTATAAATAGACATAAGCCTGATGTCCACCAATGCTTCCGCTGCTCCCACTGACTACGACAACCCTCTGGCAGAGTCATATACACGTACACTTCTGAAGCTAGTTCAGAACGACGCTACACTCATCCTCCTGCCGGGTCTCGCAGCCTGGAACAACAACAATGGCAAGTGTGGGTAAACAAGAACTTCCCTGTCACCGTCCTTGAGGCTACCGAAGTACCTCTCGGGTGCCTGAAGTTGCCCACCTTATCTGCGGAGTGGCCAATGGAATGTCAAATCAGATTGAATCTTTAGGTTCCTTATCAAATCTTTAGTAATCGTTTGCGGTTCTGGAATCACTTCCAGTTCTACCATACTCCCACTGCTGTTTTTGAAAAAATCCATTTTTAATAAAACTGTGGCGAGTCTAGAACAATATTGCTATTGTTCATCCAGATGGTAGAAAGTCAACCCGCGTCATAGCCTGGGTCAACCCACAAACAGCCATTACAGAAACGTGCCTTGAGTTGTCCAGTGTCTGGTTTTAAGCATAAGCCGGACAACTCCCCGTACCTTAACAACGTTAAGATATGAACTGTTCTACATCCAATATAGAACCAGAGGCACTGATTTAATTGAACCAGATTCAAATCATGCAGCTATCTCCAGTGCATGTCAACTAAATGGAAGGAGGTCGATCAGCGTTACTCAACTTAGGAATACTTCCAATTATGAGTAACCTGAAAGAGAAGTAATTTCTCTTTATCATTACTATTAACTGAATACCATACACAAGTATCTACATCTTCGATCACTTTGAAGAATCCCGATACTTGCTATATCTGGTTCTCTACTCTATTCAAATACCTATAACTCCTCAAAACTTAGACCCTGTGTTTCCACGAAACACATGTCTAAGAACTAGAGAAGTTAAAAGTAAACAGAATATAGTATGAGGACCAACCCCTCTGTCCTAATGGACACTGGACAACATACAATACTCTGTATATGTCTGCTGAGTCTAACAACTCTTTCACTGTGTGTCGTAGGTTGAAAACTGTACTTATGGTTAAGAAGAATTACACCGCTGTTCAATGCTCCTTACCTAACCATCCACTGATATAGGTAAATGTCATCGACATAATATCAAAAGGTATATCTCACTCTATGAAAATAGACGTACAGATATATCAATTTGAAATTGGTGCACAACAGCGGATATTCAAAACCAAATATTTGCCGACCGGCAAACAGCCCAGATGATCTCCTCAAATATCACCGATTACAACGAATCCCGATATAATGAGGATGATCACCCAATTCCCAATAACTTACTCCCACTCATCATCTGTAAAACCATACAGATGTGAGAATCATACCTGGTAAATACATACCCTGGAGTAAGCATCTAATCGGGAAATCAGTTTTCCATTAACAGTACACAGTGAAACTGAAACATTGAAATGTTTCGTTGGGGTATCCTGGTATTCCTAGTAATGCCTCATCCATTATCCAGATTCACAACTATAACCGTATAATTCTTTGCCACCTCTCCAAATCCCTTTATATGTCTTTAGTCATTACCTTCTGTACACCCCTTTAGGCCAAATGGTTTTCTTCCTTCCCTACCGTTCGGCACCAGCCTATGGTTTGGAAGAAGACTATCCAAAAAGCATAAAGGGTGTACTGTCCTAATCCTAGGAACACTCGCATTGCGAGAGAAGGTGAAGATAAAAGACACCTGAATGTACTTTATTCCTATTTCTCCTGAACCAGGATCCATCCCCGAACTGGAACAAGTTCCTTTCGAGTTCGTATATAACCATACGATGGATTATCCAATAAAATGGGATCTTCGTAGTGATACGGAGTGTCCTGGAGAAATACAAAGGTGATTTAGGATTGGCGAAGGAATACATGGTTTGGTCGTGAATATCTGTTGCAATTTACTTTGCCCTCTTACTAATCCCTTACTTTGTCTTAACTTAATACCTTCTGTACACCGTTTAGGCTAATTGGCTTTCTTCCTTCCCTACCGGTCGGCACCAGCCTATGGTTTGGAAGAAGACTATCCAATTTGCGTAATAGGTGTACTACTCCTAAACCAAGGAGTACTCGTAACCTGAGAGAGGGTAAAAGGAAAAGACAACTGAATAATCCTATCCGTTTTCTCCAGAACCGGAAACCATCCTCGAATAAATTCTTTCGAGTTCGTATCTAACCATACGATGGTTTTGTCCAATGGAAGTGGACGTTCGCAGAAATACGGGGTGTCCTGGAGAAAAGGGTAAAAGTAGGAGTGGCAATGAGGTTAGCAACCCTGACAATCCAAAAGCCAGTGTTTAAGAAGGTTCGGTCAACTTGGTCACTGAGTCATAGTCTTAGGGTCGGGTCAATGGTCGCTGCCAGAGAGAGAGAGAAAAGAAACACTCAGCGTGCACTCTATCCTAGATCAGAATGGTTACCAATTTATCTAATCTGGAAACCTCCCACTGTACCTCAAATTCTCCTCCAAACCTGAAAGAAGAATTAGTCGGGGTCACCCGAGGAGTATACCAACTCATCAGTGGGAATCGGGATCCAACTCTCATCGCATGATAACGTGACGGAATCCGCTCACGTAATCACACTCCAGAAGGTATGCGCATATCTGGCAAGTTTCAGTACTTTTGAAACTCCCGATGTGATTTTTTTGCCCCATGCTCTTATGACCTTGGCGTGAGGTCAAAATATCATAAGTCACATGTCAAGTTCTACCCATCATTATCCAGGTTAATTTGAATCCACCCGTACATACCCTTGACGTAGGCCAAAATAGTAGTACGACTGTCCCAAACCAACGCATCTATCTATGCAACAGATAAATACCCGGCAGCTACCAATCACTATGCCTTGGCGTGAGGTCAAAATACATAGCTTGAATACTACCGAATATTTAACTGAAATGACGGAGGGCTACGAATGGTTTCTGGCGAAAACCTTTAACGTAATGAACTTGATATCGTTGAAGGAACGGATAGCTTTTTATAAAATATAGTGACGAAAACCTTTACTAAAGAGGTCACTCCCGGTGAAGGGATCTCGGCTCTTTCCCCGTAGAATGGGGTGCAGGATATTCCAAATGAATACCGCGATGCAAAGCAAAAGTAATCGGCTATAGTGAAGTTAATGCCCTGACGCAAACTTCTGTCCAAGGGGTCACTCCCGGTGAGGGGATCTCGGCCCTTGCCTCGTCGACTGAGGAGCAGGATATTCCAACTGAATACCACGATGCAAAACAAAAGTGAACGTCCTTGCAATAACAGCTTTTTGAAAAATTGTTCCAACAACATCAGATTAGGTTTGTTTTTAACTTGCATTGATCCGAATCAATGCAGTCCCATCAATTGATCACACCAAAAAGAACGAAAATATACTGATGTACGTATATGCCATCCGCATTCGCCACTGGGTCCCGTCATTACCCGTTAGGTTAGCTTACTAACGACAGAGCGGGGACTGGACTAGCGCGGATGCAAAACATATACAACATCTACTAATATATATACCAATATATTATATTTCGCTCAAGGCGTGAAAAGAAATGCAACATCACAGAAATGTACAGCATCACAGAACAATACAGATATCTGGGATCCCCGGGTTTCACAGAGCCACTACTGAAACCCGACGTTCCCCTGGTCGTGTGGATAGCCTGTGCAATGAAATCCTAGACCCCTACGGGCGCGGCAAGTCACCCGCCAAAACCTGAAGCGAGGCAGCCCCCTTCAGCGCCGTGAATGGACCACCCAGCACTTCACGGAATCCGGTAACTTGGGCACCCCTCCTGGGTCAACCTGTACCCCCTACGAGTGCGGCGAATAGCCCGCCAATCCTAGAGTGAAGCCCCCTCCGTCCCAATGCCATGAGATGCGGGCTTGTTGCCCTCTAGAACCCGGCTATCCGTGCACCCCACCGCGGGGTAATCCTAGTACAGAAAGTAAAATATACATACAACGGGTACATCGACCGCAACCAGGTCGTGCCCCAAAAGAATAATACAAACAGGCAGTGACGGCAGTCCACATGTCGGACGCTCGCCCCGCAATATCAAATGTACATAATTCAACCACAGTACTAGAATTGCATCCAGGCTATCCCCCACGACCGATCCGCAACATCACAGCATAAACATAAAACATCAACGTGAAAGTCACGTTCGCAAATCCGTCTAACCGGGCTATAGCAGTTAGACAGGATTTACCGATCGAGTGACATTCACGGTCGCAGATATAATGTAAATACTGTGAAAAATGTGTTTTAAAATATTCCGATCGATCAAAAATTAACAAGTGGGCCCCCAAACAAAACTGTAGCAATCACAGAAAACCTGGGCCCAATTTTAATATTCCAGAAACCACATTTTCAACTCAGGAACATACTCAAAAAATTTGGGGGGGTGAATAGTAAATTCCGCGGCGGAAGCGCCGCACGAGGTGGGGTTTCGCGGCGCTTGCGCGGCGGAATAGTGAGATCATGGTTCCAAATTTTTACAGTATGCTTCTATTTCCCTGCACATCACTCTAAGACAACCAGAAAAATTTTTCGAGAACAAAATATTTCAACAGAAACTGATGTGAACTGAAATACGTGTTTTCGGGATTTTGTTCGATCGGAAACGTAAAACACATCACACAAAACTAGACTATGTTAATGGCGAGGCTCTGATACCACTGTAAGTGCACGGCGGCGCCCCGGCCGTCAATCCGACGGCCAAACGCGGAAACGGTGGTAAACTTAAATTTTTGCGGACTTGGCAAAACGGCACCACCGCGCACCAAACCCCGGATCGTTACCATTAAACTAGTCTAGCTAACTAACAAGATAGGTTAGAGATATACCGACGATCCAAGTCCTCCGGTCTTCATCTCCGCTCCGATCTCCTCGCGGGATCTCCGTCCATCTCCTCCTCGTCGGAAAGGGGCACCACGAAGCAGGGTACTTTTACGGGCTCCCACCTCGATACTGAGGCAACTCGAGCATGAAGCCGGCAACTCGACATGCTCAAGATTTGCTGTAGGGAATGTAATGTAGAATCATAGTCTCTCTTTTGGGGTTTGTTGCCATTTGAAGGTGGAGGAATGAAGGTATGAAAAATGGTGCTTTCATTTTTCCTTGTATCAAAATGAGATGAATGAATGAAGCTCTCTCAAAGATGAAGATGAAGCTCTCTCTCTTTTCTTTTTCTTCTCTCTTTCTTTTTCTTCTCTCTTTCTTTTTCTTAACCATGAAAAACTTCTTACATCAAGTGAGTAACAAAATGGTGGAGGAATATCAATATGAAGGGAGGTGAGTGTAGGAAAAGAAAAGAGGTGACCACATCCAAGAACATAATCATCACTAAATCTCAAATCAACCTCAAATCCATTTCAAATCTCATAAAGCAAAGATGCTAACCATTATGAAGGAAAAAGAAAAGATGCTATCATAATGCATGAAACCCCTCCACAAAAGTAATTTGCAAAACTGCAAATTACCCCCTTCATCAGAAAAGTCCGGCCGGGAAAGAACAAAGAAAAACCGGCCGGAACGGAATGCAAACTGGCAACTCCAGAAAACTGGTCCCGTAATAAATTACAGGAAAACCCCACACTGTGCATACACACCCGCATTTGTATTCCGTCCGGATACAAATGCAATGAGACAAAATCTACACTGTACTAAACTAGGACCGGCTTAAGCCAAAGCCGGCTAGTAATATCCGTTCGATCCTGATCCGTGCAATACCGCACGTATCTGATCGAACCCTGCCATATAACCATACGGCCACTAGTACAATCTGTCCGATCCTGATCCGTGCAATACCGCACGTATCTGATCGGACCCTGCCATATCTCCATACGGCCTCTACAGCGTTTCGCCCGAAAGCTTGAGTAACTGAAAGTGTGGTGGACTCTAAAGACTCGTCAATACTATGGCTGTGGATTTAACCACTAGCACGTCAGAGGTATAAGCCAATACGTGACGGGCCACCAGCTATTGACCAAAAGGGACGTCGATGAGGAAGCTCACCCCGACACCCAACTGAGCCTGTCAGTGACAATATCCGTACAGTCCGGTCCGTTCGTCTATGAGCATCGCATGGCGGGCCTAGGGGGTTGGTAAAAGTCAGACCCCCAAAAGCGGTACAAGTCGTGTCGGAGTGTAGCCCAGAACACCCTGAGATACTACTGGAATACCTACCAGTAAATCTCCTGCCTTGGCCAAGGTCTTTGTGTAATGGCTCTCCTAGACACAGCGCGATCTCACCCCCAATACCGGGAGAGACGAAACCCCCGAAGATCCGCTCACTGCCTCCATGTGGCTCGGGACTGTACCCAACTAAAACCTGTTTGCACGACTCCTTTGAGCCGTGGTAGGGTAGTAATCTAAGTACAGTGGGAACTCACACGAGACAAATGACGATCCCCAGGTCGATGAACTAACCTGTACACATGTCACCAGGGAACTGCTATCTGACGTCAGGTATAAGACCAACTAGCATGTTCCCGGCGAGTCCTGTCCGGTGTACTCATAACCCAATAAGCACCTGTATACATCTTAGGTGAACCAACTGACACCAGTGGCTTGTGAGACCGGCCACTGCCCCTCGTCGGGGTCTCGACTGTATACACTAGTCTACTCTGGAGAATCGATGCCCTGTCTCGAAACTCCTACGACTAGGGACCTTTTAAGGATGTGCTTATAGACTACAGCTCTCACTTATATGATCGCCCTCATACTGCTGGTAGTCAAGCAAGAATCCTAGGGGCTCTATCAACGTGCAATAGTGATCTGTCATGTCACCTAAAGCAGTACACGATGATAAAGGTAAACCAGATAGCATACTATCATCTCGAGTAAGACTGTCCTACCGGGATAGGTCCTCCCTCAATCATTGCAATCACGTGCCTGTGATCCAATAATTGACTCTGAGGGCACTATCTCCAACACTACCCGTCAATTTCCAGGTTAATTTGAACCCATCCGTACATACCCTTGACTTTGGCCAACAAAGCAGTACGACTGTCCCAAACCAACGCATCTATCTATGCTGCATATGAATATTCAGTAGCTACCAAACACTGTGCCTTGACTTTTGTTGGAGATAGTGCCCTCATAGTCAATTATTGGATCGCAGGTACGTGATTGCAATGATTGCGGAGGACCTATACCGGTAGAACAGTCTTACTCAAGATGATAGTATGCTATCTGGTTTGCCTTTATCAGTCGTGTACATGTTCAGGTGACTGATTGCATGTTACACTTTGATAGAGCCCTTAGGATCTTGCTTTACTACCAACAGTATGATGGCGATCATATACATGAGAGTTGGGTAGTTTATATGCATATCCTTAATTGTGGTCCCTAGTCGTGGGAGTTTCGAGACAGGGCATCGATACTCCGGAGTAGACTAGTGTATACAGTCGAGACCCCGACGAGGGGCGGTGGCCGGTCTCACAAGCCACTGGTGTCAGTTGGATCACCTAAGATGTATACAGGTGCTCATTGGGTTATGAGTACACCGGACAGGACTCGCCGGGAATCTGCTAGTTAGTATTATATCTACCGTCAGATAGCAGTTTCCTGGTGAAATGTGTACAGGTTAGTTCATCGACCTGAGGTCGTCATTTGTCTCGTGTGAGTTCCCACTGTGCTTTGATTTCTACCCTACCACGGCTCAAAGGAGTCGTGCAAACAGGTAGCTTTTGGGTACAGTCCCGAGCCATATGGAGGCACGTGAGCGGATCGGCAGGGGATTCGTCTCTCCCGGTATTGGGGGCGAGGTCGTTCTGTGTCTAGGAGAGCCATTACACAAAGCCCACGGCCGTGGCAGGGATTTACTGGTAGGTACTCCAGTAGTATCTCAGGGTGTTATTGGGCTACATTCCGACACGACTTATACTGCTATTAAGGGTCTGACGTTACTAGCCCCCTAGGCAGATATGCGATACTCATTGACGAACGGACCGGACTGTATATACATTGTCACTGTTAGGCTCAGTAGGGTTTCTGGATGAGTTCACTCATCGGCCTCCCTTGAGTTCGCTCATCAGCTTCCCTTGAGGTCAGTCCATGGGCAGCCGTTACCCATTGCTAGTGCCGCTGACGGTTTATGGTTAAACCCACTGCCAGGGTACTGACGAGTCATTAGAGTCCCCCACAGACAGTTTCCCAAGTTCCGGCGAAACGTTGTAGATGCCGTATGGTTTTATGGCGGGGTTCGGAAAATGCACGTGCGTTTACGCACGTGTTATTTTTCGGGCAGATAATACTGGTCGGCTTTGGTTTAAGCCGGATCCGAGTATTTTATTGAGTAGGTATAATATCTTTGTCTCAGTTGCATTTGTATTCGGTCGTAACACAAATGCGGGTATATTTATACAGTTTCGGGGTTATCCTGAAAGTCGTTTCAGGATCACTTTTGGAAGTTGCCAGTTTTCAGTTTTCTATCAGCCGTCTTTTAACATTTGGTTAAAGACGGATTTATCTTTTCTTGGATGAGAGTGAGTCATGCTTCTAGAAAGTTCTAGAAGGTTCTAGATTTGGTGAGGTGTCTTGTGACTCATGCTTTGATTTCTTATCATTCTTGTTTTGATTAAGATCTTTATGCTTTGATATTAATGCTTCTTGTTTTCCTTAGGATATTTAGTGAGAAGCTTTTTGCTTGGAGTCACCCCCCTCTCCTACGGTCACCCCCCTCTTGCTATAAGTGGCCGGCCCCCTCCTCTCTCTCTCTCACTTGATGATTTTTCATTGGAAAAAAGATTATGATAGATTTGGGGTGTATGGAATCCACAGCTCATTTCATTCCATCACCCAATTCCCTCGGCAACTTCATTAACTGATCGTCCACGGACTTGGACGAAGTGAGACAAAGTCATCTACTCATTCTCTACATCATTCTTGGTCGTCTCTTTTAGCAAACTTGAAGATCGAGTTACCTCAAGTCAGAGGCGGGAGCCCGTTTAAAGAACCGATCATGTGGTGCCACCTCGACGAGGAGATCGGAGATCGACGAGATCGGAGCAGCCGCAACGGAGCGTGGGATGATGGTTAAAGAACGAAGGACTCGGATCGTTCGGTATAACCTTTCTACACTCTTTACAGTTTGTTAGTTTAGCAATAATGGCAGATACGGGTTAAAGTATACGATAGCGCCAGTTTAAAAGTTTTTGTTCCGCATTTGGCGTCTGTAGACTGCCGGGGCGCTAGCGTAGACTTGCAGTGGTATCAGAGCCTAACCATTTTGCTATACTAACTTGTGCTAACGCGTTCAAAACATCGATCGAACCGAAAATCAAAAACGGCAAAATCCTTGCTTGACAGTTTCTGTTGTTTTTAAACGGTCTAAAAAATTATTTCTGTATATCTTAAAAATCTGTGCAGGTGTTTTTAAGAGCCACGACAAAATTTGGGGTCGTGATTCCTCCAAGCTGCCGCGGAAACGCGGCCAAACCCATGGTTTGGCCGCGCATCCGCGGCCATGTGGTGAGCACGTGCTCCCAAATTTGGTCAGTGGGTTCTGTGATGGATTTTGGGGTTTTTGGTAAATATCGTTTTGGCCCAGGTTTTGTTACTGTTCACCAGTAAGCAGTGGGGCCCACTTTTTGATATTTGGTCTTTGGTCGATCGAAATTTAAACACGTTAGTTTACTGTGCTTACATTTGATTAGTGTCAAAAACTGTATTTACCGCAATCAGAAACTGCGTCGCTTCGCAGCTAGCCGGTGAGTACGGGTCGATCCACAGAGACGGGTAAATTCCTTTTATGTGTCTTAACGAGTTGATTCTATTTGTCGTTTTGGTTTTATAAAAATCTAGATCTAAAACTTAATTAATCTAATTTAAATTCTTGCTAGGGTTAGGCTTACAGGAAGTTTTGGAGATTGATGTTTCCTCACCGCTTCAAATGCCGTATTTTAGATCCATTAGGTGTTATAGTAATTATCGATAAAGTGGATACGACTCTTTTGGGAAGATGTTTTCTTCCTCTAGATTCGTATCCTTCCTTTGTCGTTAATTACCCTAACCCCCATGGAAAACGCGCGCAACCGGCCCTTTATACTGCGGTTCACCGTTACCTCGAGGGGTAGGGTGCCGCAGGGAGCGGTTGTGCGCGCATGCATGGAGTTCTTAATGGGTTAGTTTAATATGGCATTGAAAGGGGTGAGAGATCTCATCTCTCAACCCTTTCCCTAAGGCTAACCCTAACAAGCGAGGAGACTACTCGCTCATTAGGGGATGAAATAACATTAAAAGAATAAAAGAAAAATACTTACTAATGGTGATGGCTCCCTCCAAGCGATAAAGAACAGATCTGAATGTCACTTCCAGAATTTCTGAATTTTATTTATTGAAAAGAGGCATACAATTTTTAGATCTAAAATTACAATTTATAGGAAAATAGAAAACCTAGGGTTACAGACTCTCGCACTTGCGTAATTACAGATTTGCCCACATAAAATCCCAACTTCTGCACCGATGCAACAGTACAGAAGAATTCCACCGACACGGGTATTGAATGGCCGCGGATCCGCGGTGCTAGGCTTGGGTTGGGCCGCGGATCCGCGGCCCTTTGGTGGGCTTGGGCCACTAAATTTCTTGGTTATTTTCCTGCCTTCTTTGGGCTTCTGTTTCTTCATTTAGTTTCTCTTTTGGGCTTCTGGTTCTTCTCCAAATATTTAGTGAAGACTTGTATTGGGCTTTTTAACCGTTTCACTTGACTTTTTGGACCTTGCATTGTTCTTCGACTAGGCTTGACTAGGATCCGTCTACTTGTTGGTCAAAAGTCCATTTTTCGTTGTTTTGTGTCTTTTTCACTGTATTTGCTCCAGAAACCTGTAACCTGTAATATGCAACAAACGTGCGTCAAGAGTACCTGTTTATTTATAAAAATGGTAAGAATAGGGGAATGATAAATGCAATATTATGGTCTGAACAAATACCCCCAAACTTACCTTTTGCTCGTCCTCGAGCAAACTTATTATTTTTTTATTCCCTACAAAAAACCTAACCGCACTTTCGCAGGGAAACGCGATTGCACTGAGCACGTGCAACAAGCCGTTAAACCTCTAGGTGTCCCTAGTAGGAGTGTTGTCTCCTGAGGGTTTTCAGCGGATACTACCCACAAAATCCTATCAACTCAGCCCATTGACTTTTGTTCTCCAATTAGGTCTTCTAATAAGGAATTCTATTATCTTCTACTTGTAAATTATCCACCCATATTCTTCACACTTCCTCATTATTCAACTTAAGATTATATATGTTATGTAGACCTACTTGGCTTTCGGCATCTCTTAAGTTTTCCTTCTAGGGTTTCCATATCCACTTAGGAATTTTTATCAACTCTATTAAAGATACAAGTTCTATTCTTCACTCCTTTCTCTCATCTAAACTCCAATCACATATCCCCTACGTGTGTGTATAGATCACCCCTACACTTGGAAATTCAAATCAAGCAATCGTACTCTCGTCCGTTGTCCAAAGTACTGATTAGTTGGTGAATTTAATTGAATTTTGCTCACACATCCTTCATGCGACTGTTAATACTTCTTAAGGTACCAACAACCGATTACAAGATGCGTTAGCACTTTAAAGCATACTTCCTAGTTTTGCAACACCCAAGGTTTTAGCAGTGACTCCCAAACCAGTTGGTCTAAGGCACTAGGTGATGAAACACCCTTGCTAAATATTTTTCCATTTTTTTTTACAGCCTTAAGTAATCACAAAAACCAGTGTCCATTTTTTTCTTTATTCACTTTTTTTCTTTTATTTTTATTGTACTAAGGATTTTAGACAAGAGCATTTCAAGGACTCTTCTACTATTCCAAGTTCCAAGGTGCGTGATTGTGCAAATTGTAGGGTATACATTTTCAGAATCTAGACTTAAGCTAGGAACTATTTTTCAAACTTATACTCTAATAAGAACATCAATACTCTTCCCTTATTTTGACTTAGCCCAAGAAGTGAACCCAAAATTTGCCTATTTCTAAATAAACTACAAAGGCATATACTTTCTACCGTTAAACATTAAGGACGGTTATCTTTAGGGTTTTAATTCACTAAGTCTAAGATCTAGTTGTTCCTAGCCAGTTAACCTATTTGTCAAACTAAAGTCAATTAGCCAAAATTGAATACATTAATTTTTTATAATTTTTCAAATTTTTCAAATTTTTATGGGTTTTCAAATAAGTATGCAACTGCAAAAATATGTACAAATGAATGCGAAGGAAGAAGACGTACCGAGCATACCCCCAAACTTGAACTTGACAGTGTCCCCACTGTCATGCTAAACCAAGAGGGTAAAAATACCGATACTCTCCTGTTTATTTATAATTTTTTATGTTTTGAATTTTTATTTTTTTATAGAAGAAGAAAACAAAAAATATATATACATATATACAAAGATTCCCCCAAACTTAAGCTTGGCCATACACAAGCCAAAGGTTAGCACCAACCATTCAAAGATCTTATCGTGGTAAAGGTATAGTTGGTGCAAGAATAGGGTGCGGAGGAAAGAAATGAGAAACACGCGAGACCGTGTTGGAAGAGGGGTAGAATACGGTCTCGGTGGGGGAGAAGAAAGATGGAAAGAAGAAAGAAGTGAAGTGCGATCTTGAGGTTGTAAATTTAGTTAATAAATTAGCGCAATATGTGATGACCGATGTGTTAAAAGCGATTGCGCTAACCTATCAACTCGTCGTGCAATGGGGTCAAATACCTCAAGATTCGCAAGAAAACATGGGTACGCCGAACTTGGTATAGGAGATGAAAGCGTAACGGTCATTTGTTCGGTCAGAACAGTAGGAAGGAGGGCTGGGGATGTAACAGTCAAAAGTTCAGGAGGCTGAATTGGAAAATCCGACACATCCAATAAAAACGGTTCAGCCTCGATATTATCCTCAAGACTCTCCTCAGTACTATCTTCAATATTCAACTCATCCATGCCATTATCATCAAAATCTAGACGCATATGAGATTCGGGGGAAACATTTAATAACTCAGGATGATGATTTGAACATAAAATTTCTATTAAATCGACAGGTTCATCATCCGAAATATTCCCGGCGTCTATATCCTCAATCAAGTGAAAATCAATTTCTTTAGACACTTTATCCACAGCATGGATATTTATCAATGTAGGTTCTAGAGTGGAGGTGTAAAGATCGAAAGGATTAGGTGCGGTTTCACTCGAAAGGGGTTCCTCACAATTTGGCAAATCAAACACTACAAAATCACACAACTCATTTTTATTTTCAACTGGTGAATCATTTGGAACAATCGATGGAAAACCGGAGTTGTGGGTTTCAATTAGGTAAGGGTAGGTTTGATTTGAAAATCCTCTCTCATTCTCACTCTGTCCAACTGCCGCCTTACACATTGAAAAATTCGGAGCTAGCGGGACACTAGCTACCGGTTCACTAGGTTGCGTAAGGGCGGCCATGGATGCTTCCATTGTCCTCATCATTTTATTTGTTGCAGCAATATATGCTTCCAACGACTCTTCCAAACTAGACTTAGGTGGTGAGGGGGTTTCAGTAAAAGATTCACAATTGGTTGGGTATGTGAAACTCCCTAATGGCTGTGAAGAAACAGTGTCTAGTGAAGATGGAAAAGTCGGGTAGGACTGATAGGAAGTGGGTGGTAGGACAGGGGTAGGGTCAACATATGGATAAGAAGGTGAATAATCGTGTGGATCCCTAAAACTAGATGAGTGGAGAGAGGTGAAAGATCGACTGCGAGATTGAGCAATATGCTCAGCAATGGACATCGTCCTAGGAGTGACAGAAGGACTTGAAGAAGTGGTGTCAACATATGTAGGTTGTAAAGGTTGACTCGGTTGACACAAAGTGGGTTGAAAAGTCAAACTGTTTTTCCTAGACTCCTCTATGTGATCTTTCAGAGATTTTTTTGGCATGGAGGGATCGTTTTTAAATTGACCAAACACATTGACGAACGACGCAAAGTTAGGTTCGGGATACCAAGATTCGGCAAGAGATTTATGATGTGGGGTACCCATGATAGAAGAATGCAAGGATTTCTTAGCGACAAATTTATTTTTTTTTTGCAAGATTTTAAAAGATTTTTCTTTAATTTTTTATTGAAGAGTTTTGCAAGACGGTTTTAGAAAATGGACTCTTGACACAAAAGTATCAATCACACATGCACAATCATGCCTAGATCTAGGGTCGCCTAGGTCTACTAGACAGCTCCTAACTTGGGCTAGAAATAGACCTCAAACCGCCTCTTCACGGGCAAGTACGGCCAGGTAAGTGGGAAGGAACCACCACTACAGTTGCCTAATTAATAACCACTTGCCTAGACACCGCAAATGTCGGTTAGGATGAACGGCCGATGCCTACCCTAGTCCTTTTCCTATTGAGCTCGCCGTCCTTAGGTCTGAGTCTAATCTTTTTTTTTAATTAATTGTGGTCGATGCAAAATGCTTAGGTGTTTTCTGGGGTCCTGGGAAGGGTGATGAAATCCCCACCCAATCTGAGTTTGGTCAATTAGCCCCTTAGAATCCGGTTAAATTATGCAAAACAAATACAATTTCACTTGCAATCAAAATTTTTAGCGCGGCGCAAAGAAACCTGCAGCAAATCTGTTATTTAGAAGGGGGAGAAAGATTTTTTAGCGCAAGAACCCTGCAGAAGATTTTTACAGAGAAATATATGGGAGATTGCAGTGGGGAGAGAGAAGGATCAAACCAGAAAATTTTCAGTTGCTGACGTGGCCAAGGGAGCGCGGATCCGCGGCGGGAAGCCCCTATTTGCGGCGGAAGAGCGGTCATGTGGAGAGATCAGATTCTGGAAAAAATTATGTGGTTTTGTACTTTAAATTCCTCTCTGTTCTTATGTACCAAATTTTTATTTGCCCTCTGTAAAATTCCAGATCCACGATTTGACGCTGTTCCTGCAAGATTCAAAAATATACCCTTCAAACAGATCAAAGTTGATTATTTTTTTATATTTTTTTATATTTTCAGATTTTTATAATTTTTAAAATTTATATCAACCCGAAAATTCACAAAAAAGAAAAATTACGCCATCCCCGGCAACGGCGCCATTTGATTAGTGTCAAAAACTGTATTTACCGCAATCAGAAACGGCGTCGCTTCGCAGCTAGCCGGTGAGTACGGGTCGATCCATAGAGACGGGTAAATTTCTTTTATGTGTCTTAACGAGTTGATTCTATTTGTCGTTTTGGTTTTATAAAAATCTAGATCTAAAACTTAATTAATCTAATTTAAATTCTTGCTAGGGTTAGGCTTAGAGGAAGTTTTGGAGATTGATGTTTCCTCACCGCTTCCAATGCCGTATTTTAGATCCATTAGGTGTTATAGTAATTATCGATAAAGTGGATACGACTCTTTTGGGAAGATGTTTTCTTCCTCTAGATTCGTATCCTTCCTTTGTCGTTAATTACCCTAACCCCTATGGAAAACGCGCGCAACCGGCCCTTTATACTGCGGTTCACCGTTACCTCGAGGGGTAGGGTGCCGCAGGGAGCGGTTGTGCGCGCATGCATGGAGTTCTTAATGGGTTAGTTTAATATGGCATTGAAAGGGGTGAGAGATCTCATCTCTCAACCCTTTCCCTAAGGCTAACCCTAACAAGCGAGGAGACTACTCGCTCATTAAGGGATGAAATAACATTAAAAGAATAAAAGAAAAATACTTTCTAATGGTGATGGCTCCCTCCAAGCGATAAAGAACAGATCTGAATGTCACTTCCAGAATTTCTGAATTTTATTTATTGAAAAGAGGCATACAATTTTTAGATCTAAAATTACAATTTATAGGAAAATAGGAAACCTAGGGTTACAGACTCTCGCACTTGCGTAATTACAGATTTGCCCACATAAAATCCCAACTTCTGCACCGACGCAACAGTACAGAAGAATTCCACCGACACGGGTATTGAATGGCCGCGGATCCACGGCGCCAGGCTTGGGTTGGGCCGCGGATCCGCGGCCCTTTGGTGGGCTTGGGCCACTAAATTTCTTGGTTATTTTCCTGGCTTCTTTGGGCTTCTGTTTCTTCATTTAGTTTCTCTTTTGGGCTTCTGGTTCTTCTCCAGATATTTAGTGAAGACTTGTATTGGGCTTTTTAACCGTTTCACTTGACTTTTTGGACCTTGCATTGTTCTTCGACTAGGCTTGACTAGGATCCGTCTACTTGTTGGTCAAAAGTCCATTTTTCGTTGTTTTGTGACTTTTTCACTGTATTTGCTCCAGAAACCTGTAACCTATAATATGCAACAAACGTGCGTCAAGAGTACCTGTTTATTTATAAAAAGGGTAAGAATAGGGGAATGATAAATGCAATATTATGGTCTGAACAACATTATATCTCCGACCGGGAATGTCATTTGATCGGTAAACCGCGTCCGATTACTATAGTTCTTTTAGACGGGTTTGCGAACGTGACATTCGCGTTGATGTTCTGTGTTGTGCTGTGATGTTGCGGATTTGTCGTGGTGGATAGCAGTGTGCAATGATAGTACAGTTTGTGTTTATATGTACATTTGATATTGCGGGGCGAGCGTCCAACTTGTGGACTGCCGTCACTGCCTGTTGTATAATATTCTTTTAGGGCACGACTAGGTTGCGGTCGATGTACCTGTTGTACTATTTTTCATTACTGTACTAGGTTTTGCCCCGCGACGGAGTGCATGGATAGCCGGGTTTTGGGGGGCAACGGGTCCGCATCTCATGGCTTTGAGAGGCAGAGGGGTCCCACTTCAGAATTGGCAGACTATTCGCTGCACTCGTAGGGGGTATAGGTTGACCCAAGGAGGGGTGCCCAAGATTACCGGATTCCGTGGAGTGCCGGGTGGTCCATTCACTATGCTGTAGGGGGCTGCCTCGCTTCAGGTTTTGGTGGGTAACTTGCCGCACCCGTAAGGGTCTAGGTTTCATTGCACAGGCTATCCACACGACAGGGGAACGTCGAGTTTCAGCAGCGGCTCTGTGAAACTCGGGGATCCCAGATATCTTTATTGTTCTGTGATGCTTATTACTTTTCTGTAATGTTGCATATTATCACGCCTGGAACGATTATTGTATATTTGTTTATATACTATTAGATGTTGTATATGTTTTACACCCGCGCTAGTCCAGCCCCCGCTCTCTCGTTAGTTAAGTAACCTAACGAGTGATGACGGGACCCAGTGACGAATGCGGATGGCATATACGTACATTTTATTTTCGTTCTTTTCTGGTGTGATCGAATGATGGGACTGCGTTGATTCTGATCAATGCAAAGTTTAACAAACCTGTTTGATGTTGTTGGAACAAATTTAAAAAGTGTGGTTACAAAGACGTTTCCTTTTGTTATGCATAGCGGTATTCAGTGGAATATCCTGCACCTCATTCGACGGGGCAAGGGCCGATATCCCTTTATCGGGACCGACCCCTTGGACAGAAGTTTGCGTCAGAGTAATAACTTCACTATAGTCGATTACATGTTGCTTTGCATAGCGGTATTCAGTGGAATATCCTGCACCTCATTCCACGAGGAAAGAGCCGAGATCCCTTTACCGGGAGTGACCTCTTTAGCAAAAGGTTTTCGCTGCTATATTTTAAAAAAGCTATCAGGTTCCTTCAACGAGATCAAGTTCATTACGTTAAGGGTTTTTCGCCAAAAACCAGCCGTAGCCCTCCGTCGTTTCTTATGGATGGTCAGTAATATTCAAGCTATGTTTGTTGGCTTTCGTCAAGGCATAGTGTTTGGTAGTTGCTGGGGTATTCATTTGTTGCATAGATAGATGTGTTGGTTTGGGACAGTCGTATTACCTTGTTGGCTTTCGTCAAGGGTATGTACGGGTGGATTCAAAGTAACAAGATAATGACGGGCAGAACTTGACATGTGACTTATGATTTGTTGACTTTCGCCAAGGTCATAAGAGCATGGGGCAAAAATCATATCGGGAGTTTCTAAAGAAACTGAAACTTGCCAGGCATGCGCATACCTTCTGGAGTGTGATAACGCGAGTGGATTCCGTCACGTTATCATACGATGAGAGTTGGATCCCGATTCCCACTGATGAGTTGGTTTACTCTTCGGATGATCCCGATTGACTCTTCTTTAGGTTTGGAGGAGAATTTGACAGGACAGTGGGAGGTTTCCGGATTAGATAAAATGATGACCATTCTGATCTAGGTTAGATTGCACGCAGAGTGTTTCTTTTCTCTCTCTCTTTGGCAGCGACCTTTGACCGACCCTAGACTATGACTCATTGACCAGGTTGACCGAACCTTCTTAAAATACTGGCATTTGGATTGTCTGAGTTGCATAAGTCATTGCCACTCCTTCTTTTACCCTTTTCATTTCTCAGAACACCCGTATTACTACGGATATCCACTTCTATTGGATAGATCCATCGTATAGTTATATACGAACTCGAAGGGACTTCTTCGGGGATGGATCCAGGTTCAGGAGAAATAGAATTGGTTTATTCAGTTGACTTTTATTATCACCTTCTCTCAGGTTGCGAGAGCTCTTTGGTTTAGGAGAGTACACCTATTACGCTTATTGGATAGTCTTATTCCAAACCATAGGCTGGTGCCGAAAGGTAGGGAATGAAGAAAACCAATTAGCCTAAGTAGGGTGTGCAGAAGGTAATATGTAAAGACAAATAAAGGGATTAGAAAGAGGGCAAAGTAAATTGCGACTGATATCATTCACGACCAAAACCGCGTACTTCATCGCCACTCCTATTTCACCTTTAAAAGAATAAGGTATTATTCAGTTGTCTTTTATCATCACCTTCTCTCAGTTGCAAGTACTCCTTAGTTTAGGAGGGTACACCTATTATACTTACTGGATAGTCTTCTTCCAAACCATAGGCTGGTGCCGAACGGTAGGGAAGGAAGAAAACCATTTAGCCTAACGATGGTGTACAGAAGGTAACGACTAAAGAAAAATAAAGGGATTTGGAGAGATGGCAATAAAATATACGGTTGAAGTCATGAATTGGATTATGGAAGAGGCATTGCTATGAATACCAAGATACCCCTACGAAACATTTTCATGTTTCAGTGCATTGTTAAAAGAAAAACTTTTTTCCCGATTAGACACTTACTCCAAGGGTATGTATTTACCAGGTTTCATTCTCATATCTGTATGGGTTTACAGATGATGAGTGGGAGTAAGATATTGGGAATTAGGTGATTATCCTCATTATATCGGAATTCGTTGTAATTGGTGATATTTGAGGAAATCGCCAGGGTACAGTTTTCCACCTACAACGCACAGGTTTTGAGTTGTTCAACTCAGCGGACTTATACAGAGTATTGTATGTTGTCCAAGTGTCCATCAGGACAAAGGGGTAGGTCCTCGTACTATGTTCTGTTTACTTATAACTTCTCTAGTATTTAGACGAGTGTTTCGTAGAAATACAAGATCTAAGTTTTGAGAAGTTGTGGGTATAAGAATAAAGTAGAGAACCAGGTATCACAAGTATCGGGATTCATCAAAGAGATCGAAGATGTAGATTCTTGTGATTGGTATTCAGATGATAGTGATGGTTTTGAGAAACATGTTTCTCTTTCAGGTTACTCATAATTGGATGGATTCCTAAGTTGAGTAATGCTGATTAGCCTCTTTCCATTAAGTTGATATGCACTGGAGACAGCTGCATGGATTGAATCTTGGTTCCAATTAAATAAGTGCCAAAGTTTCTATATTGGATATAGAATGGATCATACCTTAAAAGATGTTAAGGTACGGGGAGTTGTCCAGCTTATGCTTAAAACCAGACACTGGATAACTCAGGGCACGTTTCTGTAGTGGCTGTTTGTGGGTTGACCCTGGCTATGACGAGGGTTGATATTCTACCATTTGGAAGATCAATAGTGATATTGTTCTTGACTCGCCACAGTTTTAGTAAAAATGGATCTTTTTCAGAAAACAGTAGTGGGAGTATGGTAGAACTGGAAGTGATTCCAGAACCGCGAACGATTACGGAAAATTTAATAGGACCTATACATTCAATCAGGTTTGACATTCCAATAGCCACTCCGCAGATATGGTAGGTAACCTCAGACACCCGAGAGGTACTTCGGTAGCCTCAAGGACGGTGACAGGGAGGTTCTTATCTACCCAGACTTGACACTACTGTTGTTCCAGGATATGAGACCCGGTAGGAGGGTTGTCGTAGTCAGTGGGAGCAGCGGATGTATAGTGGGCAAGATGCTTATATCTATTTATAGACTTGAGCAATTATAGCGGAGATAGATCATCTAATTTTGATGTGACAGTCATGGGTTTGACTTCAATCAGAATAGGGGATGGTGTAAGTGCACGGCGGCGCCCCGGCCGTCAATCCGACGGCCAAACGCGGAAACGGTGGTAAACTTTAAAATTTGCGGACTTAGCAAACCGGCACCACCGCGCACTAAACCCCGGATCGTTACCATTAAACTAGTCTAGCTAACTAACAAGATAGGTTAGAGATGTACCGACGATCCAAGTCCTCCGGTCTTCATCTCCACTCCGATCTCCTCGCGGGATCTCCGTCCGTCTCCTCCTCGTCGGAAAGGGCACCACGAAGCCGGGTACTTTTACGGGCTCCCACCTCAATACCGAGGCAACTCGCGCATGAAGCCGGCTACTCGACATGCTCAAGATATGCTGTAGGGAGTGAATGTAGAATGTATGTCTCACTTTGGGGTTGGTTGCCATTTGTGGATGATGGAGGAATCAAGACTAGAAAAATGGTGCTTGCATTTTTCTAGCATGGAAAGAAGATCAAGAATGAAACTCTCATGGTGAAGCTCTCATCTTTTTCTTTCTCTCTTTTCTTTTCTTCTTCTCTTTCTTTTTTCTTCTTCTCACTCCAACCATGATAAAAACTATGAACTAAGAAAATGGTGGAGAAAGAATAAGAAGCAAGAAGGGAGGTGATCGTAGTAAAAGGAGGAGGGTGACCACATCCAAAAACATAATCATCACTAAATCAACATCAACCTCAAATCCATCATAATCCTTTCTTATCTCATAAATACATGAAAAGCAAAGATGCTTATCATATCAACCCTTATGCAAATAAGTCCCCCACAAATTGTTATTTGCAAAACTGCAAATAACCCCCTCCATCGAAAAAGTCCGGCCGGGAAAGAACAAAGGAAAACCGGCCGGAACGGAAAGCAAAATGGCAACCCTAGAAAACTGGTCCCGTAATAAATTACAGGAAAACTCCATACTGTGCATACACACCCGCATTTGTATTCCGTCCGGATACAAATGCAATGAGACAAAATCTACACTGTACTAAACTAGGACCGGCTTAAGCCAAAGCCGGCTAGTAACATCCGTTCGATCCTGATCCGTGCAATACCGCACGTATCTGATCGAACCCTGCCATACAACCATACGGCCACTAGTACAAACTGTCCGATCTTGATCCGTGCAATACCGCACGTATCTGATCGGACCCTGCCATATCTCCATACGGCCTCTACAGCGTTTCGCCCGAAAGCTTGAGTAACTGAAAGTGTGGTGGACTCTAAAGACTCGTCAATACTATGGCTGTGGATTTAACCACTAGCACGTCAGAGGTATAAGCCAATACGTGACGGACCACCAGCTATTGACCAAAAGGGACGTCGATGAGGAAGCTCACCCCGACACCCAACTGAGCCTGTCAGTGACAATATCCGTACAGTCCGGTCCGTTCGTCTATGAGCATCGCATGGCGGGCCTAGGGGGTTGGTAAAAGTCAGACCCCCAAAAGCGGTACAAGTCGTGTCGGAGTGTAGCCCAGAACACCCTGAGATACTACTGGAATACCTACCAGTAAATCTCCTGCCTTGGCCAAGGTCTTTGTGTAATGGCTCTCCTAGACACAGCGCGACCTCACCCCCAATACCGGGAGAGACGAACCCCCGAAGATCCGCTCACTGCCTCCATGTGGCTCGGGACTGTACCCAACTACAACCTGTTTTCACGACTCCTTTGAGCCGTGGTAGGGTAGTAATCAAAGCACAGTGGGAACTCACACGAGACAAATGACGATCCCCAGGTCGATGAACTAACCTGTACACATGTCACCTGGGAACTGCTATCTGACGTCAGGTATAAGACCAACTAGCATGTTCCCGGCGAGTCCTGTCCGGTGTACTCATAACCCAATGAGCACCTGTATACATCTTAGGTGAACCAACTGACACCAATGGCTTGTGAGACCGGCCACCGCCCCTCGTCGGGGTCTCGACTGTATACACTAGTCTACTCTGGAGTATCGATGCCCTGTCTCGAAACTCCCACGACTAGGGACCTTTTAAGGATGTGCTTATAGACTACCAGCTCCCATGTATATGATCGCCCTCATACTGCCGGTAGTCAAGCAAGAATCCTAGGGGCTCTATCAACGTGCAATAGTGATCTGTCATGTCACCTAAAGCAGTACACGATGATAAAGGTAAACCAGATAGCATACTATCATCTTGAGTAAGACTGTCCTACCGGGATAGGTCCTCCCTCAATCATTGCAATCACATGTCTGTGATCCAATAATTGACTCTGAGGGCACTATCTCCAACAATCTCCCACTTGCACTCAAGGCTAATTATTGCGATGTCGCATACTCACAGCCCGTGTGATACCGAACACCCAACTCCTCTACTAGTCAATCTCACAAAGCTCGTTTGCGAAACTATTGCATTCGAGGAATAGCTTCAGTGAGTGGATCCGCCTTGATGTTTCTTTCTATGTCTCTCTATATCTCAAATTCACGGAGAAAGCCATCTCCCGAAATGAGCAATACCAGTCTTAGAATGTCTGGATGTCTGATGGGACCTAGCTCATAAATGAACTCCAAATCCAAACTTCTTAGACTGTATCGTCAACTGAACTTAATCAGTATCCTGCGCCATGCCACCCTCAGTATTGCCTTGGACCACCTGTCCAAAATACTGCCCCTCGTCAGAGGGAAAAACTATAACTCTGACAACCTCCTTGTCGTCCAGGTCACCTTGGAAGCCTGGAATGATAACTGTCTCCCTAATGAGGCTGTCGTTATCATATCCCTAGAACATCCACTTATGTTCTAAAACCGCTTCCGACTGTTTCTCCAGGATTGGATCAATATGAACTTATTGCATGTAGTGCAAGAACAACATCTGGTGTGGTACTTGACCTCTCATGATTGACTCAATTGCCTGAGCAAGTGATCTGCCAATCATGCACATCCCTCTCCCCTTTAGTCTGTAAGACACCTTTAGAGAGGGTGACTCCATCACCTGCAGGTACACTACCGTGCCAGGAGTCGTCCATTCTAAATACTCATAGAATGTTGTCCAAGTACCCAGATTGGGAAACCACCCAAATCTAGATCTAAAACCATAGATCTAGTAACCAGTATGTCAGATATTATGTCCTAGTCCTTTGTGGAGAAACTACTGTGTGACGACCAAAGTATAACCGATTGTAGTATAGGAGTTTCTTTTCCTATTCTGTGTGTGTCATCCAAATACCATGACATCACACCCTACTACCTTCTCAACAGATCCATCCCCTATTCTGATGACGTCAACCCTATGACTGTCACAACAGAAATAGATGATCTATCTCCGCTACATCTGCTTTAGTCTATAAATAGACATAAGCCTGATGTCCACCAATGCTTCCGCTGCTCCCACTGACTACGACAACCCTCTGGCAGAGTCATATAGACGTGCACTTCTAAAGCAAGTTTAGAACGACGCTATACTCATCCTCCTGCCGGGTCTCGCAGCCTGGAACAACAACAATGGCAAGTGTGGGTAAACAAGAACTTCCCTGTCACCGTCCTTGAGGCTACCGTAGTACCTCTCGGGTGCCTGAAGTTACCCACCAAAACTGCGGAGTGGCCAATGGAATGTCAAATCAGATTGAATCTTTAGGTTCCTTATCAAATCTTCAGTAATCGTTTGCGGTTCTGGAATCACTTCCAGTTCTACCATACTCCCACTGCTGTTTTTGAAAAAATCCATTTTTGTTAAAACTGTGGCGAGTCATGATGGTAGAAAATCAACCCTCGTCATAGCCTGGGTCAACCCACAAACAGCCATTACAGAAACGTGCTTTGAGTTATCCAGAGTCTGGTTTTAATCATAAGCCGGACAACTCCCCGTACCTTAACAACGTTAAGATATGAACCGTTCTACATCCAATATAGAACCAGAGGCACTGATTTAATTGAACCAGATTCAAATCATGCAGCTATCTCCAGTGCATGTCAACTAAATGGAGAGAGGCCGATCAGCGTTACTCAACTTAGGAATGCTTCCAATTATGAGTAACCCGAAAGAGAAGCAAGTTCTCTTAACCATTACTATCAACTGAATACCATGTACAAGTATCTACATCTTCGATCACTTTGAAGAATCCCGATACTTGCAACACCTGGTTCTCTACTTTATTCTTATACCTATAACTTCTCAAAACTTCGACCCTGTGTTTCTACGAAGCACCTGTCTAAGAACTAGAGAAGTCATAAGTAAACAGAATACAGTACGAGGACCAACCCCTCTGTCCTAGTGGACACTGGACAACATACAATACTATGTATAAGTCCCTGAGTCTTGCGACTCAATCACTGTGTGTCGTAGGTTAAAAAACTGTACTTTTGGTTAAGAAGAATTACACCGTTGTTCAATGCTCCTTACCTAACCATCCACTGATATAGGTAAATGTCATCGACATAATATCAAAAGGTATATCTCACTCTATGAAAATAGACGTACAGATATATCAATTTGAAATTGGTGCACAACAGCGGATATTCAAAACCAAATATTTGCCGACCGGCAAACAGCCCAGATGATCTCCTCAAACATCACCGATTACAACGAATCCCGATATAATGAGGATGATCACCCAATTCCCAATGACTTACTCCCACTCATCATCTGTAAAACCATACAGATGTGAGAATCAAAACCTGGTAAATACATACCCTGGAGTAAGTATCTAATCGGGAAATCAGCTTTCTTTTAACAGTACACAGTGAGACTGAAACATTGAAATGTTTCGATGGGGTATCCCGGTATTCCTAGTAATGCCTCTTCCAGATTCACGACTGTAACCGTATAGTTCTTTGCCACCTCTCCAAATCCCTTCATATGTCTTTAGTCTTTACCTTCTGTACACCCCTTTAGGCCAAATGGTTTTCTTCCTTCCCTACCGTCCGGCACCAGCCTATGGTTTGGAAGAAGACTATCCAAAAAGCATAAAGGGTGTACTGTCCTAATCCTAGGAGCACTCACATCGCGAGAGAAGGTGAAGATAAAAGACACCTGAATGTACTTTATTCCTATTTCTCCTGAACCAGGATCCATCCCCGAACTGGAACGAGTTCCTTTCGAGTTCGTATATAACCATACGATGGATTATCCAATAAAATGGGATCTTCGTAATGATACGGAGTGTCCTGGAGAAATACAAAGGTGATTTAGGATTGGCGAAGGAATACATGGTTTGGTCGTGAATATCTGTTGCAATTTACTTTGCCCTCTTACTAATCCCTTACTTTGTCTTAACTTAATACCTTCTGCACACCATCGTTATGCTAATTGGTTTTCTTCATTCCCTACCGGTCGGCACCAGCCTAAGGTTTGGAAGAAGACAATCCAATTTGCGTAATAGGTGTACTACCCCTAAACCAAGGAGTACTCGTAACCTGAGAGAGGGTAAAAGGAAAAGACAACTGAATAATCCTATCCGTTTTCTCCAGAACCGGAAACCATCCTCGAATAAATTCTTTCGAGTTCGTATCTAACCATACGATGGTTTTGTCCAATGGAAGTGGACGTTCGTAGTAATACGGGGTGTCCTGGAGAAAAGGGTAAAAGTAGGAGTGGCAATGAGGTCTGCAACTCTGACAATCCAAAAGCCAGTGTTAAGTAGGTTCGGTCAACTTGGTCACTGAGTCATAGTCTAGGGTCGGGTCAAAGGTCGCTGCCAAAGAGAGAGAGAAAAGAAACACTCAGCGTGCACTCTAACCTAGATCAGAATGGTTACCAATTTATCTAATCTGGAAACCTCCCACTGTACCTCAAATTCTCCTCCAAACCTGAAAGAAGAATTAGTCGGGGTCACCCGAGGAGTAAACCAACTCATCAGTGGGAATCGGGATCCAACTCTCATCGCATGATAACGTGACGGAATCCGCTCACGGTATCACACTCCAGAAGGTATGCGCATATCTGGCAAGTTTCAGTACTTTTGAAACTCCCGATGTGATTTCTGCCCCATGCTCTTATGACCTTGGCGAAGGTCAACAAATCATAAGTCACATGTCAAGTTCTACCCGTCATTATCCAGGTTAATTTGAATCCACCCGTACAAGCCCTTGACGAAGGTCAACAAGGCTATACGACTGTCCCAAACCAACGCATCTATCTATGCAACAGAAAAGTAACAAGCAGCTACCATACACTATGCCTTGACGAAGGTCAACAAACATAGCATGAATACTACGTGCTACCCGTCTGAAATGACGGAGGGCTACGAATGGTTTCTGGCGAAAACCTTTAACGTAAAGAACTTGATATCGTCGAAGGAACGGATAGCTTTTAAAAATATAGTGACGAAAACCGTTGCTAAAGAGGTCACTCCCGGTGAAGGGATCTCGGCTCTTTCCCCGTAGAATGGGGTGCAGGATATTCCAAATGAATACCGCGATGCAAAGCAAAAGTAATCGGCTATAGTGAAATCATTGCCCTGACGCAAACTTTTGTCCAAGGGGTCACTCCCGGTGAAGGGATCCCGGCCCTTGCCTCGTCGAGTGAGGAGCAGGATATTCCAAATGAATACCACGATGCAAAACAGAAGTGAACGTCCTTGCAATAACAGCTTTTTGAAAAATGTTCCAACAACATCAGATTAGGTTTGTTTTTAAACTTGCATTGATCCGAATCAATGCAGTCCCATCAATTGATCACACCAAAAAGAACGAAAATATACAGACGTACGTATATGCCATCCGCATTCGCCACTGGGTCCCGTCATTACCCGTTAGGTTAGCTAACTAACGACAGAGCGGGGACTGGACTAGCGCGGATGCAAAACATATACAACATCTACTAATATATATACCAATATATTATATTTCGCTCAAGGCGTGAAAAGAAATGCAACATCACAGAAATGTACAGCATCACAGAACAATACAGATTTCTGGGATCCCCGGGTTTCACAGAGCCACTACTGAAACCCGACGTTCCCCTGGTCGTGTGGATAGCCTGTGCAATGAAATCCTAGACCCCTACGGGCGCGGCAAGTCACCCGCCAAAACCTGAAGCGAGGCAGCCCCCTTCAGCTCCGTGAATGGACCACCCAGCACTTCACGGAATCCGGTAACTTGGGCACCCCTCCTGGGTCAACCTGTACCCCCTACGAGTGCGGCGAATAGCCCGCCAATCCTAGAGTGAAGCCCCCTCCGTCTCAATGCCATGAGATGCGGGCTTGTTGCCCTCTAGAAACCCGGCTATCCGTGCACTCCTCCACGGGGTAATCCTAGTACATAATGTAAAATATACATACACCGGGTACATCGACCGCAACCAGGTCGTGCCCCAAAAGAATAATACAAACAGGCAGTGACGGCAGTCCACATGTCGGACGCTCGCCCCGCAATATCAAATGTACATGATACAACAACACTGTACTAGCATTGCATCCAGGCTATCCCCACGACCGATCCGCAACATCACAGCATAAACATAGAACATCAACGTGAAAGTCACGTTCGCAAATCCGTCTAACCGGGCTATAGCAGTTAGACAGGATTTACCGATCGAGTGACATTCACGGTCGCAGATATAATGTAAATACTGTGAAAAATGTGTTTTAAAATATTCCGATCGATCAAAAATTAACAAGTGGGCCCTCAATCAAAACTGTAGCATTCACAGAAAACCTTGGCCCAATTTTAATATTCCAAAACCCATATTTTAAGCCCAGAAGGCCTCTGGAAAAATTTGGTGATGTGACATGAATAGTGCGCGGCGGAAGGGCCGCACGAGGTGGGGTTTCGCGGCGGATCCGCGCTCCAACTGTGGAGGTACATCGTCAAATTTTTACAGAACCCTTAGATTTCCTAGTAGATCAATATTTTACAACCAGAAAAATTTTTCGAGACCAAAAATTTTCAACAGAAACTGATTCGAACTAAGATGCAGTTTTGGAACATTCGATCGATCGAAACAGAAAAACACATTACACCAAGCTAGACTATGTTAATGGCGAGGCTCTGATACCACTGTAAGTGCACGGCGGCGCCCCGGCCGTCAATCCGACGGCCAAACGCGGAAACGGTGGTAAACTTTAAAATTTGCGGACTTAGCAAACCGGCACCACCGCGCACTAAACCCCGGATCGTTACCATTAAACTAGTCTAGCTAACTAACAAGATAGGTTAGAGATGTACCGACGATCCAAGTCCTCCGATCTTCATCTCCACTCCGATCTCCTCGCGGGATCTCCGTCCGTCTCCTCCTCGTCGGAAAGGGCACCACGAAGCCGGGTACTTTTACGGGCTCCCACCTCAATACCGAGGCAACTCGCGCATGAAGCCGGCTACTCGACATGCTCAAGATATGCTGTAGGGAGTGAATGTAGAATGTATGTCTCACTTTGGGGTTGGTTGCCATTTGTGGATGATGGAGGAATCAAGACTAGAAAAATGGTGCTTGCATTTTTCTAGCATGGAAAGAAGATCAAGAATGAAACTCTCATGGTGAAGCTCTCATCTTTTTCTTTCTCTCTTTTCTTTTCTTCTTCTCTTTCTTTTTTCTTCTTCTCACTCCAACCATGATAAAAACTATGAACTAAGAAAATGGTGGAGAAAGAATAAGAAGCAAGAAGGGAGGTGATCGTAGTAAAAGGAGGAGGGTGACCACATCCAAAAACATAATCATCACTAAATCAACATCAACCTCAAATCCATCATAATCCTTTCTTATCTCATAAATACATGAAAAGCAAAGATGCTTATCATATCAACCCTTATGCAAATAAGTCCCCCACAAATTGTTATTTGCAAAACTGCAAATAACCCCCTCCATCGAAAAAGTCCGGCCGGGAAAGAACAAAGGAAAACCGGCCGGAACGGAAAGCAAAATGGCAACCCTAGAAAACTGGTCCCGTAATAAATTACAGGAAAACTCCATACTGTGCATACACACCCGCATTTGTATTCCGTCCGGATACAAATGCAATGAGACAAAATCTACACTGTACTAAACTAGGACCGGCTTAAGCCAAAGCCGGCTAGTAACATCCGTTCGATCCTGATCCGTGCAATACCGCACGTATCTGATCGAACCCTGCCATACAACCATACGGCCACTAGTACAAACTGTCCGATCTTGATCCGTGCAATACCGCACGTATCTGATCGGACCCTGCCATATCTCCATACGGCCTCTACAGCGTTTCGCCCGAAAGCTTGAGTAACTGAAAGTGTGGTGGACTCTAAAGACTCGTCAATACTATGGCTGTGGATTTAACCACTAGCACGTCAGAGGTATAAGCCAATACGTGACGGACCACCAGCTATTGACCAAAAGGGACGTCGATGAGGAAGCTCACCCCGACACCCAACTGAGCCTGTCAGTGACAATATCCGTACAGTCCGGTCCGTTCGTCTATGAGCATCGCATGGCGGGCCTAGGGGGTTGGTAAAAGTCAGACCCCCAAAAGCGGTACAAGTCGTGTCGGAGTGTAGCCCAGAACACCCTGAGATACTACTGGAATACCTACCAGTAAATCTCCTGCCTTGGCCAAGGTCTTTGTGTAATGGCTCTCCTAGACACAGCGCGACCTCACCCCCAATACCGGGAGAGACGAACCCCCGAAGATCCGCTCACTGCCTCCATGTGGCTCGGGACTGTACCCAACTACAACCTGTTTTCACGACTCCTTTGAGCCGTGGTAGGGTAGTAATCAAAGCACAGTGGGAACTCACACGAGACAAATGACGATCCCCAGGTCGATGAACTAACCTGTACACATGTCACCTGGGAACTGCTATCTGACGTCAGGTATAAGACCAACTAGCATGTTCCCGGCGAGTCCTGTCCGGTGTACTCATAACCCAATGAGCACCTGTATACATCTTAGGTGAACCAACTGACACCAATGGCTTGTGAGACCGGCCACCGCCCCTCGTCGGGGTCTCGACTGTATACACTAGTCTACTCTGGAGTATCGATGCCCTGTCTCGAAACTCCCACGACTAGGGACCTTTTAAGGATGTGCTTATAGACTACCAGCTCCCATGTATATGATCGCCCTCATACTGCCGGTAGTCAAGCAAGAATCCTAGGGGCTCTATCAACGTGCAATAGTGATCTGTCATGTCACCTAAAGCAGTACACGATGATAAAGGTAAACCAGATAGCATACTATCATCTTGAGTAAGACTGTCCTACCGGGATAGGTCCTCCCTCAATCATTGCAATCACATGTCTGTGATCCAATAATTGACTCTGAGGGCACTATCTCCAACAGATGGATCAGTTAAGAAGGTAGTAGGGTGTGATGTCATGGTATCTGGATGACATACACAGAGTAGGAAGTAAAATTCCTATACTACGATCGGTTGTACTGTGGTCGTCACACAGTTGTTTCTCCAGACGGGATATGGATATAATATTTGACATTCTGGTTTCTAGATCTATGGCTTTAGATCTAGATTTGGGTAGTTTCCCAATGTGGGTACTTTGACAGATATTCTAATGGTTTTTGGAATAGTTGACTCCTAGCATGGTGGTGTACCTGCAGGTGATGGAGTCACCCTCTCTAAAGGTGTCTTACAGACTAAAGGGGAGAGGGATGTGCATGATTGGCAGATCACTTGCTTAGGCAATTGAGTCAATCATGAGATGTCAAGTACCACACCAGATGTTGTTTTTGCACTAGATGCAATAAGTTTGTATTAATCCAATCCTGGAGAAATATAAGGAAGCAGTTTTAGAACATAAGTACATGTTCTACGGATTTGATGACGGCAGCCCCCTTCGGGAGACGGTTATCATTCCAGGCTTCAAAGGTCACATGGATGACAGAGTGATTGTCAGAGTTATAGTTTTCCCTCTGACGAAGAGGGACAGTATTATGGACAGGTGGTCCAAGAGGATACTGTGGGTGGCATGGTGCCGGATACTGATTAGGTTCAGTGATCCATACAGTCTAAGAAGTTTGGATATGGAGTTCATTTATGAACTAAGGTCCCATCAGATATTCAGACATATTCTAAGAAAGGTATTACTCAATTCGGGAGATGGCTTTCTCCGCGAACTTGAGATTAAGAGAGATACAGAAAGAAACTTCTAGGCGGATCTACTCACTGAGGCTATTTCTCGAACACAATAGTTTTACAAACGGGCTTTGTGAAACTGATTAGTAGAGGAGTTGGATGTTCGGTTTCACACGGGCTGTGAGTAGTCGACATCGCAATATTATCCTTGAGTGCAAGTGGGAGATTGTTGGAGATAGTGCCCTCATAGTCAATTATTGGATCGCAGGTACGTGATTGCAATGATTGCGGAGGACCTATACCGGTAGAACAGTCTTACTCAAGATGATAGTATGCTATCTGGTTTGCCTTTATCAGTCGTGTACATGTTCAGGTGACTGATTGCATGTTACACTTTGATAGAGCCCTTAGGATCTTGCTTTACTACCAACAGTATGATGGCGATCATATACGTGAGAGTTGGGTAGTTTATATGCATATCCTTAATTGTGGTCCCTAGTCGTGGGAGTTTCGAGACAGGGCATCGATACTCCGGAGTAGACTAGTGTATACAGTCGAGACATCGACGAGGGGCGGTGGCCGGTCTCACAAGCCACTGGTGTCAGTTGGATCACCTAAGATGTATACAGGTGCTCATTGGGTTATTAGTACACCGGACAGGACTCGCCGGGAATCTGCTAGTTAGTATTATATCTACCGTCAAATAGCAGTTCCCTGGTGACATGTGTACAGGTTAGTTCATCGACCTGAGGTCGTCATTTGTCTCGTGTGAGTTCCCACTGTGCTTTGATTTCTACCCTACCACGGCTCAAAGGAGTCATGCAAATAGGTAGCTTTTGGGTACAGTCCCGAGCCATATGGAGGCACGTGAGCGGATCGGCAGGGGATTCGTCTCACCCGGTATTGGGGGCGAGGTCGTGCTGTGTCTAGGAGAGCCATTACACAAAGCCCACGGCCGTGGCAGGAGATTTACTGTTAGGTACTCCAGTAGTATCTCAGGGTGTTATTGGGCTACAATCCGACACGACTTATACTGCTATTGGGGGTCTGACGTTACTAGCCCCCTAGGCAGATATGCGATACTCATTGACGAACGGACCGGACTGTATATACATTGTCACTGTTAGGCTCAGTAGGGTTTCTGGATGAGTTCACTTATCGGCCTCCCTTGAGTTCGCTCATCAGCTTCCCTTGAGGTCAGTCCGTGGGCAGCCGTTACGCATTGCTAGTGCCGCTGACGGTTTGTGGTTAAACCCACTGCCAGGGTACTGACGAGTCATTAGAGTCCCCCACAGACAGTTTCCCAAGTTCGGGCGAAACGTTGTAGAGGCCGTATGGTTTTATGGCGGGGTTCGGAAAATGCACGTGCGTTTACGCACGTGTTATTTTTCGGGCAGATAATACTGGTCGGCTTTGGTTTAAGCCGGATCCGAGTATTATATTGAGTAGGTATAATATCTTTGTCTCAGTTACATTTGTATTCGGTCGTAATACAAATGCGGGTATATTTATACAGTTTCGGGGTTATCCTGAAAGTCGTTTCAGGATCACTTTTGGAAGTTGCCAGTTTCCAGTTTTCTATCAGCCGTCTTTTATCATTTGGTTAAAGACGGATTTATCTTTTCTTGGATGAGAGTGAGTCGTGCTTCTAGAAGGTTGTAGAAGGTTCTAGATTTGGTGAGGTGTCTTGTGACTCATGCTTTGATTTCTTATCATTCTTGTTTTGATTAAG
This sequence comes from Agapanthus africanus, assembly GCA_030015575.1. Taxonomy (NCBI): domain Eukaryota; kingdom Viridiplantae; phylum Streptophyta; class Magnoliopsida; order Asparagales; family Amaryllidaceae; genus Agapanthus; species Agapanthus africanus. The sequence continues at coordinate 348,159,175 of JASDDO010000022.1, forward strand.
ATCTTTATGCTTTGATATTAATGCTTCTTGTTTTCCTTAGGATATTTAGTGAGAAGCTTTTTGCTTGTAGTCACCCCCCCTCCTACGGTCACCCCCCTCTTGCTATAAGTGGCCGGCCCCCTCCTCTCTCTCTCTCACTTGATGATTTTTCATTGGAGAAAAGATTATGATAGATTTGGGGTGTATGGAATCCACAGCTCATTTCATTCCATCACCCAATTCCCTCGGCAACTTCATTAACCGATCGTCCACGGACTTGGACGAAGTGAGACAAAGTCATCTACTCATTCTCTACATCATTCTTGGTCGTCTCTTTTAGCAAACTTGACGATCGAGTTGCCTCAAGTCAGAGGCGGGAGCCCGTTTAAAGAACCGATCATGTGGTGCCACCTCGACGAGGAGATCGGAGATCGACGAGATCGGAGCAGCCGCAACGGAGCGTGGGATGATGGTTAAAGAACGAAGGACTCGGATCGTTCGGTATAACCTTTCTACACTCTTTACAGTTTGTTAGTTCAGCAATAATGGCAGATCCGGGTTAAAGAATACGATAGCGCCAGTTTAAAAGTTTTTGTTCCGCATTTGGCGTCTGTAGACTGCCGGGGCGCTAGCGTAGACTTACAACTTTGGCCAACAAACACAGCTTGAATACTATTGACTATCCATATGAAATGACGGAGGGTTACGACTGGTTTTGGCAAAACCGTGAACGTAGTGAACTTGATATAATCGAAGGAACCTGATACTTTTTAAAAGGAGTGGTTAAAGCTCCGCAATTAAAAATTCTGATCTTTTTAAAATAACTGAATGGTTTCTTTTAAATTTGTTCCAACAAATAACTTTGGTTTATTTTCTTTGCATTATAATAATGCGTCCCATCATTTATCCTATCATTGCAGAAAACAACGGAAATACCACGTCCTTTTATGCCATCCGCATTCGCCACGGGGTCCCGTCATCACCCGTTAGGTTACTTAACTAACGACAGAGCGGGGGCTGGGCTAGCGCGGGTGTAAAACATAAGTGACGTCTAATAGCTATCATATATAGATAATGTACATTCGTCAGACGCAATAATAAGCATTCCAGATCACTGATGAACTTTATTGGATTTACTAGCAATCCGCATTTGCTTTGAGCCTGCAATAAAAGACGGATTACAAAGTTGTGATGAATAGCCATTACCCCAACCCTAGACCCCTACGGGTACGGCAAACTACCCGCCAAGTACCCGAAGTGAAGCGGTCTCCCTCAACAACGTGAGTAGGCCACTAAACACTTCAACGTACCCGATAGTTTGTGTACCCCGCCTTGGGTCTATCCTAGGAGAAAAAACAGTAAAAAGAAATAATACAACGGTGGCTAAAACCGCAACCTGGATGCGCCCCGCAAAAGAATATTACATCATATTACATTTACATTGAATGGATGAATATTAAACCCATCTCAAAACCCCGGATAATCATCACAACACTCCAATCAAGTCCATATACACAAACAGTAAACATTTCAGAAATGTGCAACCCCCTGCCAACCGACATACTAGCAGTTAGGGGAGGTTTACGAACACATTAAACATTATAGATAAAAACACAATTAGCAAATAACTTAGAACATCGATCGACTTTCTTTTTCCGTGTCTACCCCAAAAGCAAAGCAGCACTGAAGTAACCTGGGTAGAAACAGAACATTCTGGAAAAAAGAAAACCATAAAATATGAATTACAGAGGAAATCCGAGTCAACTCGGAGTTGACTCGGCGGCGGATCCGCGGCCGAAAGCACCATCTTGCCGCGGATCCGCGTCCATCTTGCCGAGTTAGGGTATCGTATTTTCTCAGAATTCTTATATTTCCCTGCTGTGAATTTTAAGGCATATCAAATAATTTTTTCGACATGTTTAAAATTAACAGAACTGTTAGGGTAAGGTTTTTCGTTTTTCGCATTTTTCCGTTGATCGAACTTCTAATTAGTTACTAACAAGCTAGTAATCGTTTAGTTGGCTCTGATACTACTGTAAGTCCATGTCACGCACCCCACGAACTTGCGGGGAGGCGGAATATATGAAAAACTTTTATCAAAGCTTCGTAACACGGACTTGAAGGCATGAATCGTGTCTAAACCGTTACTAGCAAACTACGAGAGGTTTAACTACTCGGATTCGAAGTTATACGTCACGTTACTTGTCCTTCGGGTCTTCATCGCTGTCCACCACTCCTTGTAAGCTCCTTGGAACATCGGCACCTCAACGGCCTCCTCGAGTCAAAGACGATCCACCCGAGAGCTCCTATGCCAAGCTTGATCTCAAACTTGAGATAACTAGGTTGCTCAAAGTTCTAATCTAAGCTACCTAGGGGATATAGAGTGAGGTTATGGATGTATTAGTCTAGCTAACCCTTGATCTCAACACATGACAGGTTAGGGTTAGGGTTTCAAGAATGAGAGAGCTTGAGGAGAGATAATGTGATGATAAGAATCCTTTTGGATGAATGAAATCATTTATGTATATATGAAACATATGATAATATTAAGTAAATAACAAATAATGAATTATCACCATGTTTCATTAATACACTAAGTGATTCATCACATGAGTCATATAAAACATTAAATGAATCATTAACTCAATGTATGAATCACTACATGACTCATTAGTCCAATTAATGCATATGCCACCTTAACCCCCAAGTCACCATGCTTCTAGAAGCTTCCCGGAAAATTACGAGAACGCCCCTCCAATCCGTGAAAACACGGAAAAACTTTAGACTGTATAAATCCAATAACCCGGTACTAGAATCTGGCTTAAACCAAAGCCGGCTAGTAAAAACTGTCCGAACGTCATACGTGCGTAAACACACGTACGTGTCCGAACCCTTGTCGTAAAACCATACGACCTCTATATCGTTTCGCCTGGAGCAGGGAAACTCTCTGTGTCGGACTCTAAAGACTCGACACTACACTAGCAGTAGGTTTAACCACAGACCGCAAGCGGCACTAGCTGTACGTAATGGTCCCCAGGTAGATGTCGATAAGAAGGCCGATGAAGAAACCCATCTGAACTCCTACTGAGCCTGATGTGAAAATCTCCGTACAGTCCGGTCTGTTCGTCTAAGACTATCGCATAACTAGCCTAGGGGGCAACAAGCGTCAGTCCCCTAATAGCAGTATAAGTCGAGTCAGAGCGTACCGAATTACACCCTGAGAAACTACTGGAACCTACCAGTAAATCTCGCTTGCCCTGGCCAGGGACTTTGCGTAATGGCTCTCTGACACAGCGCGATATCAACTCCCAATACCAGGAGAGACGAATCCTATCTAACCGCCACTGCCTCCAAGTGCTCGGGACTGCACCCAACTGCTACCTGTTTGCATGACTCCTTTAAGCCGTGGTAGGGTAGCAATCTATGAACAGTGGGACACACTCGAGGCTAAGTAGCAGTGTCAAGTCTGCGGACTATGCTGTACTCATGTCACCTGGGAACTGTTAACTGACGACGGGTATAATACCAACCAATCAGTTCCCCTGCGAGTCCTGTCCGGTGTACCCGTAACCTAAAGAGCACCTGTATGCTATCTCCAGTACGACGTACTGATGGCTGTGGGACAGACCATCTCCCTTACTGGGATGAGAAGCGTACACACTAGTCTACTCTGGAGTATCGATGCCCAGTCTCGATAATCCTACGACTAGGGACAAGTATAGGATGTTGCTTATAGACTACCCAGACCCCACTAGTGTGACTGCCATCACAACGCTGGTAATCAAGCAAAGATCCTATGGCCTCTACTAATATGTATAAGTGATACGTTACAAGAAACATATGCACATATTAAAGAAGACACAAACCAAGTAGCATACTACCATATTTAGCAAGACTGTATGTACAACTGTGAATATCCCAAGCTTCCATTAAGTAATATACATACAAGTATGATACAATAATGGCCTCTGGGGCATATACACTAACAGTACTCACACCCAGTGTGCATCTGTATACAATCTTAGGTTCACTCCACCAATGGCTGCGGGACCAATCCATCGCCCCTCCTTAGGGTCTAGATATGTATACACTAGTCTACTCCAGAGTATCGATGCCCAGTCTCGATACTCCTGTGACCAGGGACATCTAAGGATGTGCCTATTGACTATCCAGCTCCCATAAGTATGACTACCATCACAACGCCGGTAGTCAGGCAAACACCTTATGAGCTCTATCAACATGTATATATATATATATGAATACTACGCAAAATATATCATATGTTAAGATAAAGACAAACCAAATAGCGTACTATCATATTAAGCAAGACTGTCATGCACATACATATCCCAAGCATCCTATACAATGAAGGCCTCTAGGGCATATATATCCAACACTAACGGGGAAGATTCCGTTCTGGCACTTCTCTGGTAATCTCTTGGTCAATCATCACGACTACTCGTAAAGCGGCATATCACTGGCGTCGGCCTCTAGCTCTCTGAATACACATGACACATTTGATCCTGGGTGCAAATATCATTGCAGCAGTGTCCTGGAAGGAATCCTGTTCAGGGTCTCTTCCGATCTTGCCTTTGCCGAACTGTACGGAGGTTGGTACTCTTGCATAATCTCTTTTCGCTCAATGGACATCTGTGTCCTCAGCACAACATTTCTCGGAAATTGGTCGCATCCCAACGCCTCTGTAAGCATATCAGGTCTCTGGTCTCGACGGGAAGTAATGACAGCTCGCCAGCGTCTCGCACGAACCACTTGTCCTGCTTGTCTGTATCATCGTCCACTTCGACGTCATGTCTCTATCTACGCACTGCAATGCTCTCGGCTACGGTCAATCCGAAGTCTCTCTCAAATCTCCTTTCTGCCGAATTGCCCGGAAGTCATCGTCCTTTACTGAAGCTAATTCTTGTTCCGGAACGGCTACATACTCATCGCGCCTTTTTCTGGAAGATATATCCATAAACAATGCCTCTGCGTGCATATCGCATCTCTGATGTCAGCGGAGGGGAACGTCATCTCGTCGAAATCTCTTGCGAACTCTTTACTTCACTCTGCTTCAATGTCGACCGATTCGGACTCGTCTCATCGTGGCTGCATGGACTGTGCTCCAACGGCTATACTCGTATCTGGAGTCTCCCAAGCAAAGAATCCCATCACATGATATCCGAATGATGTCAAATCATTCGATCGACTCGTCAGAACCTCATAATCCCCCAAGAGATCAACATCTTGAGTATAGTTTAATAGTATCGAGTACATGCCACAGCGTCGGTGGTCCAGCTGTAGAAGGGCAAACCCAAGCCTCACTAATGGCATTGCGGAACTGCCGCAAACCCTAAGGTTCAAAGGCTTTCACACGGTCATTAAGTCGAGTTAGGGTTTCATTCTTCTAGAGGGTCCATGGAATCGCCTGCATGTCTTTTCGTATACTTTAAACTTAAAAAATGGGCTCCTGACATTCGATCGTCTCTGTCGACACTCAACGTCTCCGCGTGAAGTCGTCTCTAGCTGGAAGCAATCTATCTGATGACCTCGCATCGGGGTAAGCGAACGAACCACATGTCCTAGTCATTCATCCTCGGGTGACTAGCGACCATCCATCATATCTCGAAGTGTATACTCATGCTGCAGTAGCTCCAATCATCTGGGCGATATCTCGTCATTTGCAGCAACAGCTGGCTCATTCGTCTGTACGCTGAACAGCGCCTCAATCATCCTGAATAAGGGACATATCAATGGTCTTCACATCCTGGCTGGCCTCTAGCAGTAGCCTGATCCTCTGGTACCAATCGGCACGTCTGAGAAATCCCATAAAGCGATCTGACAAACGCTCATGGCGCGAAAACACAATAGAATGACGCCTCTATATGCAAACGTAAGTCTCTGGAATCACGCCCTGGTCAGTCCTCGTCCACGACGAGCTCATGCTGACGCAACTCGAGCCGTAGCTCACTCTGCCCGTGCAATCGTGGCAGCAAAATCATAACCAGTATCGATGAGGATAGATCATAGGAAGGAATTTATTACTGTAGAAGGAAATGTACATCCTAAGGCTCTTTAAGCGGAGTAGCGTATCGATAGTATGCCGCGGAACATACCCACGGTACGTCACACTACTTTAGTCACTTATTCCATCAACCAAGGGTCATCCTACGCTATGAAAGTTCGGGTCTAATACCCCCTCGACTAAGTCTAAGTTCCGCAAGGTCAAGCCTAAGTTCCGTATATATATAGACGCCCTAGGCTCCACATAGTCAAACTTAGACTCGAACCAAGGTTAACCTAGCGCTTTGATACCAACTTTGTCACAACCCAATAGAGCACGTGACTGGCCCTTGAACCATATGAAGTCTATAGGACTCCATCTGATCCAAGTAAGCCAAAAGACTAGAAATCTAAAACCATTTTAAGAGTAAATAAAGAAAATTGGTTTTTAACAAGCGAAGAAACATGTTTTGAAATCAAAGTTTTTAAATAACTAAGCCGAATATGCATTTTAAAAATGTAAAGTATTTTCTAAAAATTTCGGCAGAGTTTCTTTTGTAAATACTGGCCCCGAACGGGGTATAACAAGAACAATATATATATGCAATGATAAAAGGCATCCCCAAGCAGGAGCTAGCTCTTCGTCAATCGACGGTTACAACCACACAAACAATATAATATACAATGCCGAATGGAGAGGATTAAAACTCAAAAGAAACTCACAATAACATGAAAACCGTCATACTGCTACACGCGGCTCTAAGGTCGAAATAATACATCACTAGTGTCTAAGTCTGAAACAATATACAAGTTTTGGTTGATGGAATTTCTAGATACAATGAGTAATATATATACAAGGATGGTTCTGATGCTAAGAACCCATCTACCAAGCAAATCTCCCGCAAAGGAAAGCAATGTGCCAGAAATGCCGTAATGGAACCTGTACGGCAAAACCTGCAAGAACTGTGGCACAACGGGGGTGAGTTGCCAACTCGTGAATAGAGAATATCTACAAGAAGAAATCGAATGTATGACCCATTCTAGGTCAATACGATCAGATATATATATAAACCTCAATATGAATAAGTCTGAAGCATGCTACACTGGCAATGTAATCTCTATGCATGAGTGTAGTGCCAAGTGCTCGTGCCAGTGCCTCAGGTAATAGTATATCATAAATACGAGGTATGATCAATGTAATCAAATCTGCATATACGTGGATCCCGTCCACTCGTCACCCAATGACAATTACCATCATGCATGTAAATATCATCAGCATATGAATGGAAAATATGAGGATATAACCAAAAGCATGGAACCTGAGTGCCTAGCATCGACACTCGAAAACATCATGAAAATATGTGCTTAGCATCGGCACGTAAATCCTCATATATTGGGCATCTGTCACTCCGGGTCAGCCCCCTCTTGTATATCGGGCATCCGTCTGTCCGGGTCAGCCCACTCTGTCATATATCGGGCATCCGTCAGTCCGGGTCAGCCCACTCTCTCATATATCGGGCATATAATCAGAACCGATAAATCTCATGGTGGCTGCGCAAATATCATATCAAGGAAACCGGGTTTTTCAAGTAAGTACATACTCTCCTTTGAAATTATCCACGGTTCCCAAATCCAGAAATATCATGGAAACGAATATCTCAATGCGTATAATCAGAAAGCATGATGTATGTGACATGTAAAGGAAATGTAAGTATATCAGTATGTCATGCAAGAATCATATCCTGAATGCAACAGTACTACAGTGTAGTGACATGGCAATTATCGGTGATGAAGTGTGTGAGCCGGCAAACAAGTGTACGTGGAACAAACGCATCATCGATAATGGTGCTTGTGTCCTAGCAGCATGACTGTAATATATCAACAACACAAGCGATGCAATGCAAATAGCATGAGTATGCGGAATCGAATAATCAACGCAACAGTACAGACTCAATCTCAATAAATATATTATGCAACCTTGCCTTTTGAAATAAGACGAATCAGGGTTTTTGGTAAAATAAGGGCTACGGTGTTTTAAGAAAAGATGTGTCGTTTGAAAATATCCGTAGAATTCCTTTTTCCTATCTTTAAAATATCCCCGACTCGTTAGTTTTAAAATGGGTATGACTCGGGTCTAGTCTAACGCCTACCATGCGAATTACGGACCCAACAATCAAGTCAATCGGGAGGGGTATGAAAACCACCTAAATCTGAGTCGATATACATATATATACACAACAGTCGGTGAACTCGCCTCAATAGTATCACGTACGATACAGTTTATCATATAACATCCTCGAGTCATGAGTGCGGATCTAACATCAATATAAAGCTCGTATGGTAAATCGTCGTACGGCATCCCAATAGCTGGGTACGGGTCAATATAACATTATCTCATCACATATCAGGTATCACTACCATCATATCACATAATCTAGGGTACAGATCTAAGTCTAGTACAATCGATACCATCTATATAAGTATGAATGCGGGGTAAAACACATGCCCAAGGCCCGCTAAAGCATCCTGTCGTATCTCCCATACGAATCCTGTCATATCGCCGATCTCACGGCCTCAAATTGAATCACATCGACTCAACCAACATCCCAAGCACTATCCTCATAATCCAGTATATGTACACATAGTCCCATACCCATGTGAACACATACAAACTATATTCCCATATACACATGCGAAAGAAAGTATGTATGCAAGTGTGTGCGTGCGTGTGTGTATGGGTGCAACCCCTACTATAGGGTTTCACACTACACTAAACCAATCCATCTTATCATCAATAATCTCAAAGAACATATAATAAATATGTGTGTGTATACGTATTCGTATACATCACCACGGACTGCGGGGGTGCTATACGCCATCTACCCGACTTCCCCCGTAGATATAATCTACTCACCTCGCATATTTATCTGTCGACGTCGCCACGCGTTTGCTTGTCATCCCGAAGTCTTCATGGGGTACCAACACATTAACGTGTCGCAAAAGCGTATCAAAACCAATTCAAAACATAAAACGGCATACGAAACCCCAAAACGATACGCTATGTTCTATAGGTTAGAACCTATGGACAACGCCTTCCAAAACCATCAACAACCCTCGATATCGTCGTATAAACGCCAAGTAGTCGAGGTAAAACACCATAAGAAAATTCAGAATTAGAAATACGGAATACGAAAACACGAATCCAAAACAGCAACTAAGAAAATAGGCTCCAGATTTCAACCTAGGTCAAATTAGAAAAATCTATACATGCCAGGGGCCTAATCTACACATGTAGGAGCTGCAGAACCAAAACGACCCAATATGGTGCAGGTCTGGCCGCAATTTGCCGCCAGAGGGAATAAATTTGCGGCCGGGAAAATGAGTTAGGGGCTAGGGTTTTGTTTAGTGGTTCTAGGGTGCTTGCACATCTTCCAGTCCAACCAATTTTATTTTATGATATCTCGGGTGATAGCAGATTACAAAATACACTCCCAGATTTACAGTTTTCCCCGATATCGATTCCGTAAATCCCTATTCTGGTTTCCAGTTCAGGTTTGGGTCCAAAATAACATCACACCAGGAGTTTTAAGGTCATCACAAGCCTCAATTCCACTTTTGATTTCAAATCCACCCTAAACCCTAACTAGGTTTTCCTTAAGTCTACCAAAACACATAATATCGGTATAAAACTTGAATCGAAGCTTAAGCACAAGAAATACCACTCTAATTGTGAATGAATTACCTCATAAGACCCCTATGAATCCTCAACAGCGCCAAAATGAAAGCTTTCTTGGTCCATCCTATAGCTTGCAAGCTTGTGCACATTTTTGTAAAAAGGAAGTGAGGTTTTGATGAGTTTATCATAGTGTTTTGGAGGCTTGAAGAAGGAGGAGGAGGGAGAGGCAGCAGCTTCAGCAGGAGGAGAGGAAGAGGGAGAGGGAAATGGTGAAGAATAATGGAGGAAGGTTGCACACAAGTCAATGGTCACACCCCTTTTTCTCTCTCTCACCACCTACTACCATATTCTATCAAAATTCTTTACTTTTTTTTTCCAATTTCCTTCCTCACAAGAATAGTAAACCAAAAGTAAGCCATGGTAAGAAAATGCAACACAAGTGTAGAAAAAAGATATGTGCATGTTTTGCACAAAAAAAACCAAAAGTCCGATTAGCGATTTTTAATCGCGATTAGCACTAAATTAGCATATAACTACTCATAAAAACTTAAAAATGACTTAATTCCATAAAATACTCTATTTTAGAATTTTCCATAATTTTTCCAATTTTTTCTGTATTTAATTATACCAAAATATTAAAATATTCAATAAAATAGTATTAAATTATAAAAATTCCCAAAAAATAATATTTTATTTTTTTGAAATGTTACATTCTTACCTGCCTTGGCCAAGGACTTGGTGTAATGGCTCTCCTAGACACAGCACGGTCTCACCCTCAATACCGGGAGAGACGAATCCCCTGCCGATCCGCTCACTTGCCTCGATGTGGCTCGGGACTGTACCAAAAAAAAACTGTTTGCACGACTACTTTGAGCCGTGGTAGGGTAGAAATCAAAGCACAGTGGGAACTCACACGAGACAAATGACGACCTCAGGTCGATGAACTAACCTGTACACATGTCACCAGGGAACTGCTATCTGACGCTAGGTATAAATACCAACTAGCAGGTTCCCGGCGAGTCCTGTCCGGTGTACTCATGGAACGTTTTAGAAATCGTTTTGCGAATTTTCCCGTTTTAGGGCAAAATTGTCGGTTTTTCCCGTTTTAACCCGATTTCGATCAAACGACTGTATAAGCTTACCGACAACTAGTTTGGCCAAAATAAAGCTTGTGCAAAAACTTTGGTAGTATTTGGGAGGTTTTGGATCAGATAGATTTTTTCCCAAATAAAATATTATTTTAAGCGGTATTTTGTGCACGTAAATCGGGAAAATTTTTCTTTTGTGAATAAATTAATTTTGTCACTAGAATTATTTTAGAAGGTTCTTTTTAAATATCTAGATTTTTTTGGTGACTAATGGTTTGTTTTTAAAAAGAAAAGAAAAGGGTGTAAAGGTGGCAAATTGCTTTAATTAGCATTTATTACTCTTTTTCCTTGCTTTTTCTTCACAAAATATTCACAAAACCCCCCTCTCACCCCCTTGGCCGAGCCTCATTCCCCCATTTCAGCCCTCAAAAGTTCCAAACTCATTTCTCACTCTTTTTCAATCAAAAACACAAAAAGAAATCCAAAAATAAATCCAAAAATTCCTATATAAATATTAAACCATTTTTTCCTTCACTAATCCTTCATGGATCTTCATCAAAGCTTGATTTTTGGAGGCTAAAATGATGGATCTATTTTCATTTTGATGTTCTTGAGGAGGTATATTTCTTACCTTAATCCATAATTAATTGCTTTAATCTTAAACTAGATAATTTAGTTAACTATTTATGTGCTTAGTTTAGCTTTTAATTCATGATTAATTCATTATATTTGGTTTAAGAAATTCATGTTAGGGTTATTTTTTGATTAAGTGATTAATGTTTATTTGAAGTGTTAAATTGGGTTTTAGAAAAGATTAATCTGGTAGAAAATGTTAAAATTTGCTAATGATTATTTTGTTTAATTAAGGAAAGTTGCTTACTAGATTTTTGCTAAAATATAATTAGCGAGTTTTAAAAATATAGGATTAGTTTAGATAGCTTATTTAAGCTATTTTAAGGTATTTGTAATTGTTAGATTTGCGTTATCTTGAATCTAGTGCGATATATTGCGATAGGTTGCTTACTAGATTTCGGAGTTTTCCGACGTAAGGTTCGTTTGGTAGTTGCGAGGTTATATCTGTAGGGTTCCTAGGCACACTAATGAGGTCTCACAAGGCATCAACCATGCCAATTTCTAATTTTACAAGTGCCGAGAAACCCCGATACGGATCTTTAACTAGAATTTTAGGCGAAACAAGAAGCTAGTTAACAATTTAACTAAGTGAACGGAAATACAACCTTTGTAGATCTGGTTCTCCACCTCCACAGCTTCGTGATGAAGTCCCCTTGCTGTCCAAATCCAATCCCGGGCTCTAGCGTCGGCTTCATCGGAGAAATGGGCGGGCTAGGTCATCGACAACGATGCCGAAGATGATCTACGTCGAGGCATCACAAGATCAAGCTCCCACTTCACCAAGACATGAAACTTGTGAAGAAAACACCCTATACTACTTGGCAAGAGGTAGAGGATGAAGAAATAGGAGGTGGGTTCACTTTAGAATTGGTTTTCTCACTCATTTTCACTAGTTGCCATTGTTGATAGCAAGCTTTTCTTCATGTAAAGAAGAAGAAGAAGAAGCAAGAATATGATAAGTGTTATCTCAAAATAATAAAATAATTGAATACTTATCATATCCTAACTATGATTAAGTGTAGAGAATTTACTAGGGTTAGTGAATGGTTAGGTTTAGTAGACGAAGACAAAATGGTCAAACCTTCTTGAAACTTCAATAAGCATCATGATATTCAAGCAACCATTTTGTTTTCTTCTCTCTTTATTTGTCCAAAAAATAAATGGATAAACAAATAAATGAATAATTCAAAACCCTAACCATTATGATAACCATGGTATAAGTCTTTACACAAAATCAAGTAAGCATGTATCATCAATCATGATACAATTAAGTGCACAAAAGTATATCACATATACAACTTGTGTACTACAAGTGAGAAAAACCATTTAAAGTGAACCAATACTAGTTAATGCAAAGTAGTATATCAAATATATAACTATGCATTAAATCATCAAATCAATACTTGATTTAACGATCCGGTCATATCGTATATGACCGACCAATATCCAATGTATCGATTTATCGAATCAACCCTTGATTCGATAACTAGGTTATATCGCATACAACCAATCGATACATTCATCGCGAGAATGGAATACGGTATCACATACACGTATTATTCTCAGTCCCGCACATATCTCATATGCGCTCCTATTTCGTTTCGCTTGAGCCAGGAAACCTCTGTGTAGGACTCTAAAGACTCGTCAATACGCCGGCAGCAGATGATGATCATATCAAACACCCACAAGCCGCAAGCGGTCTGCTAAACGTAACGGCCACCCGGGTATTGAGCGATCAGAAGATCGACGAGCAAGCCCGCTCACACTCCTGTGAATCCAACCAGTAACACTTACCGTACAGTCCGGTCTCGTCGTCTGATATGTCGCATATCTCGCCTAGGGGTGGTAAACGTCAGACCCCAATAGCTCGATAAGTCGTGTCGATATGAGGTCTATAACAGTTCGAGAAACTACTGGTAACACTTACCAGTAAATCTCAGCAACCCTGGCCAGGGATTTCCGGTTATAGCCAATCGAACACAGCGCAACATCAACCCCCTATACCGGGAGAGATGAATCCCCTCCTATCGCTCATTGCCTCCATGTGATTCGGGACTGTACCCAAAAGCCACCGTTTTGCATGCCCTCTTGGACGTGGTAAGGTGGAAATCAAAGCACAGTGGGAACCACACAAGACTCTATGACGATCTCGGGTCAACAGATTACTCTGTACCAGTGTCACCAGAGAACTGCCATCTGACGTAAGGTATAATACCATCTGGGAGTTCTCGGCGAGTCCGTCCAGTGTACCCAGTCTCCACTGAGCACCCGTATATAATCTCTGATGTCAAACACCAATGGATATGGGATCATCCATCGCCCATCTGTATGGGTCGAGAAGGTATACGCTAGTCTACTCTGGTATATCGATGCCCCGTCTCGATACACCCACGACTAGGGACCTTGAAGGATGTACTTATAGACTACCATGTCCCCACTAGTATGATCCGCATCATAGTCCAGGTAGTCAAGTACACATCCTAAGGGCTTTACCAACATGTAACAGAGAGACAATCAGTATACATGTTAAGGTAAAGAGTAACCAGATAGCATACTATCATCTCGAGCAAGAAAGTCCTCCCTATATATGTCCCAGCATCCACTACAATATACATCCTATGTACAGTAATGGCCTCTAGGGCATACATATAACTAACAATATCCAGTGTATTCCTCGTAATTTTTGTGTTGTGTTGCGCGATCGGGACGATCGGGGTCCAGAATTGGTGTTTTGTAGTTTAGCGACCCCAATTAGGGTTTTGGCCGGTATCGTGCGCGATAGATGCGCTAAGCGCGCAGTGTAATTTTCCGGGCGTTTTCGTCGCGTTTCGTTGTCTTTTCGTCATTATAGAATATTTAGCTTATGTGTTGTATTTATGAAATTTTAGGTTCGGAAGAAGGGACTTCAGGTGCTGCGGACAAGGGGAAGCAGGTGGTCGGATTTTCATAGCTCGAGACCATCGGTGAGTAGATTTAACATCTACGGGGAAATCGCCCGTATGGCGTTATGCGTCGGGGCGAATATAATATGATAGCTGCATGTATTTGCATATTAGTTACTTTCATATGAATGTCATTGCATAGCATTATCTGTTGTACTTGACTCGTACCTTTAGATATAACACATTACTGACGGTTCATGTTGCACGAGCACTAAATTGTGTGCTACACCCACACCGTCTGTAATTGCCATGACATGCACAAACGCCTACATATGTGATATGATAGTGGATAGGAATGATTGGAGTAGTAACACTTATTCTATTGTGCATATGAAATACTGTGGACACATACATACGTGATATTGCATTGGGCAGGAATAGTTAAGGTAGTGAACCTTATTCCACTTCACTTATATCTTGCTATATTTACTTATACATCATGCATACATATTGACATGTACACCCTCGTACTTGATTACATGTAGATACTTAAACCTTGCTATACTTACATGTACACTTCATATGATACTGCATTTATTTTCGAAGGAATTGGGAGCCGCATGATATGTTTTAAAGCTAGATTCAATTTAAAGAGCGGTTTTCCCTTTATATGCTCATCTTGATGTTTTATGTTGCATATATCAGTTTTATATGGATTTTACGCATTGAGATAAGGATTTCATATGATTTATGGATTTGAGAACCGTGGGGGGTATTTTCAAGAAAACTATGTATTGTTTGAAAACCCGGTTTCTCTTGATATGATATTTGATGCGTCCACCATAAAATTTCTCGGTTCTGAGATTTTGCTTTTGATACCCGATTCGAGGAGCGGGACGCACCGTCTGCGGGTACATGGTGGACACGGTATGGTACCCCTAGGTGAGTGGTGATTTCGTGGTGTAGACGATAAGCCTGACGGTGGGACCACCACCTACCGGTGATTGTATTTGGACTCGGCGGTTATCATGGAGATACCGACCGAAGTGAGGTATGACATATCGTCAGGGCCAGTCATGGTGACAGTGCCTGAGTTATGAGGATTTACGTGTCGATGCTAGACACGGGTTTCATGATGTTTCGAGTGTCGGTGTTTGACACTCAGGTTTTCGTGAGACATACAGGATGTGAGGGCCGATCTGAGGATGCGGTGCCTGAGGATTTGGGATTTGATGTGTCAGTGAGGGACACTGGTGTTTTTCCATGCTGATGATTTTTGCATGAGATTTTATATTATATCATCCCATACTCATGATTATGTTGATATGCATTGTTTCATGTAGTTGTAGTACCTTGATGATGTACCTTTACATGATTGTTGCATATTCACCTATCATACTTATGCCATCGGATTACTTGTGATAGATAGATCGTTGTTCGTACATACTTGCGATTACTGTATGATGTTATTTACTATTCACGAGTTGGCAACTCACCCCCGTTGTGCCACAGTGTTGTGCAGGACTTACCTTCTGAGTAGTCGCGGAAGGGCATCTTATCATCTCTACTTTTGCCAATACTGCTACGGTTGGATGCGAAGCCTTACTTTTAGGTGGGTTGCGGTTATCTGTTTGTACTTTGTATATTTTTTTGTTGGATCTAGTATTCTCCATCTACCACTATGTTGTATATGACTTAGAGACGACTTGTGAGGATTCAGTGTTATATTTTTGTGGTGACTTTGGGTGCCGTGCTTGTGGGAGCCGTATTCGTTGAAAAGTTTTACTTCTTTATGCAGTTTTCTTTTATATTTCTTCGCTTCGGCGTCGTATATATGCTGTGGTGGTTGTCTCCGCCGTTGGGCGTGATTTTCTCCCGTTTGGGATGCTTTTATTATTATCTATGTTGTACCCGTTTTCGGGGTTGGTTTTTACAAAGGAGGTGCTGCCGAAATTTTTAAGAACAAAAACTAAACTTAAAGGTTTTTACTTGAAAAATTCCGAATGTTTAAAACTATGTTTTTTCCGTTGATCCAGTTTTGTGTGGTTTAGATTTCTGGGTTTCGGCTTACTTAAGTTGCATACGCCTTTAGACGTTACGTAGTTTAAGTGCCGGTTACGGGACAAATTTGGGTCGTGACAAAGTTGGTATCAGAGCGCTAGGTTTTTACCTTTCGGAGTGTAGGATGACCTTGGTATGATGGAGTAGGTAGCTTAAGCAGAGTGACGTAGCGTGTGTATGTTCAGCGGCATACTTACGACACGGTACTCCGCCTAAGTGACCTTAGGACTTATTGATTGAAATTCCTTCCGTGATTGATATACATCTTTGTGATTCGATTTCCGTTTCCTTATCGAATCTTGTTTCAATTTCCAGCCTATATGCCGCCGAAGACTACGAGGGCACAGAGAGCGGCCGCGAGGGCCGAGGCCAGAGTCGACTCGTCTGAGGCGAGGGTTGACCAGAGCGATACACCTGTGGTACCGGAGCACATTGCTATGATTGGGGCTGGTATGCAGGACCTGCGCCAGATTGTGGGGACTTTAGTAGAGGCCATTCGAGCACAGGGGCAGGCTGTTGTTCTACCCGTTGCAGGGACCACGATGGTACCTACTGATCCGGCAGTCGTAGTTGCAGCTCCAGAGGTTATTACCGTGTCACTGACGGAGTTCATGAGTCTGAGGCCTCCGGTGTTTACTGGCACAGATGTTACTGAGGATCCGCAGTCGTTCATCGACCGGATGGCCAGGATTTGTCGCTCACTCTGATGCTCCGACGAAAGATGGGTAGAGTTTGCGAGTTTCCGGCTGGAGGGTATGGCCCAGAAGTGGTGTGAGTCGTTGGAGAGGGGCAGAGCCGCTGGTCTTGATCCTATGACCTGGGCTTAGTTTGTGACGTCGTTTCTTGCCCGTTTTCTTCCACCGAGCGTCAGGGATGCGCGGGCGCGCAGATTTGAGTCGTTACGTCAGACGCCGGGGATGACGGTGTCGGAGTATGATGTATTGTTTACTGAGCTGTCGGTGTATGCTCCGTACCTGGTGGCGACTGAGGAGATGAGGGTGAAGAGGTTTGTTCGAGGCCTGCTTACCCAGTTGTTCCTAGCCATCAGCATTCAACATTGCGACACGTATGCGGCAGCTGTCGATGCAGCCCTATTGTGGAGGAGCGTCTAGCTGAGTCATCGGTTGTTCCAGAACCGAAGAGGACTCGTACGGATGAACCAGCACGGGGACCGAGGTTTGTCCGCAGAGGCAGAGTTCCTTCAGACTCGGGGAGTAGCAGAGACGTGGGACGTGGCCAGTTATTCAGTTCTTATTCCTAGGAGGGCCAGCGACCGTCTTTTGGATGCTTCGGTTGTGGCAGTTTGCATCATCTTGTTCGGAATTGTACTGTGGTGCGTCAGAGAGGGCCAGCAGTACCGTTGGTTACCTTACCACCTTCTCCGCCTCAGAGAGCGTTGCCTCTTATTCCTGTTGTTGCGCCGCGTCAGACTCCTGCTCAGAGAGGTCGTGGTCGCGGTGGTTTTGTGCCGAGTGGACGAGGTGGTAGAGGCAGAGTACAGCCAGTAGCCGGTAGAGGGCAGGCACGGGTTTTTGCCTTGACTCACCCGGACGCTCAGGCGTCCAATGCTGTGGTTTCAGGTACCCTTTCCTTATTTTCTTTTGATGCACATGTTCTTTTCGATCCGGGATCTACGCATTCGTATGTTTCTACGCACTTCGCGCCGAGGTTAGGCCGAGAGTCGTGTTTGCTGGATCAGCCGCTTGTAGTGACTACTCCTGTGGGAGAGTTGTTTGTTGCGCGGCACATGTTCCGATCATGTGCTGTCCGTTTAGGAGACAGAGATCTGTCCGTCGACTTGATCCTTCTTGATTGTTGGACTTCGACGTTCTGTTGGGCATGGACTGGCTAGCGACTTGCTATGCGTCCGTGGACTGCCGCGAGAAGACAGTTCGATTTTGTTTTCCCGGCGATTCAGTGTTTGTTGTGCAGGGGGACCGTGGTGCCGCCCCTCACAGTTTTGTTTCTGTTCTGTGCGCTAGTCGGCTTTTGAGGAGGGGATGTCGGGGATTCTTGGCTTTCATTCATAATACTGGAGCTACGGTGGAGTCGTTGGGCCAGGTTTCTACCGTGCGAGAGTTTCCCGATGTCTTTCCCGATGAGTTACCTTGGTTGCCGCCAGAGCGCGATATTGAGTTTTGCATTGATCTGATTCCTGGCACGGAGCCTATTTCTATACCGTCTTATCGGATGGCTCCGGCAGAGCTTAGAGAGCTTAAAAATCAATTGCAAGAGTTGCTTGTTTTGGGGCTTGTGCGTTCGAGTGTTTCGCCGTGGGGAGCTCATGTTCTGTTCGTCAAGAAGAAGGACGACAGTTTGAGGCTATGTATGGATTATCGTCAGTTGAACCGAGTTACGGTGCGTAACAGGTATCCTTTACCCCGCATTGACGATTTATTTGATCAGCTCCTGGGTGAGAAACATTTTTCGAAGATTGATTTGCGTTCGGGTTATCATCAGTTGTGGGTTCGGAATGATGACATTCCGAAGACTGCTTTTCGTACGCGCTATGGGCATTATGAGTTTTTGGTGATGTCGTTCGGACTCACCAATGCGCCAGCAGCGTTCATGGATCTGATGAACCGGATTTTCAGGCCGTTCCTCGACCAGTTCATTATAGTGTTTATTGATGACATACTGGTCTACTCTAGGAGTCATGAGGAGCATGAGTAGCACTTGAGGATTACTTTGCAGATATTGAGAGAGCACGGGCTGTATGCTAAATTCTCAAAGTGCGCATTTTGGCTTGATAGAGTTGACTTCCTGGGTCATGTGGTGACTGGTGATGGTATTCTTGTGGACCCTAGGAAGATCGAGGCTGTACAGCTTTGGCCCAGACCTGTATCGGTGACGGAGGTCCGCAGCTTTTTGGGCTTAGCTGGTTATTATGGCCGTTTTGTGCAGGATTTCTCGAGTATCGCTGCACCGCTGACTGGACTGACCCGGAAGGGAATTCCTTTTCTCTGGACTGATGCGTGCGAGCAGAGTTTTCAGCTGTTGAAGACTCGGTTGACGACAGCACCAGTTCTTTCTTTACCTTCTGGATCCGGCGGCTATGTTTTTTTTGTGATGCTTCTCGAGTGGGGCTCGCCTGTGTTTTGATGTAGCATGATAGGGTGATTGCATATGCTTCTAGGCAGCTGAAGAAGCACGAGCAAAATTACCCCACTCACGATCTTGAGATGGCAGCGGTAGTCTTTGCGTTGAAGATTTGGAGACACTACTCGTACGGAGAGTCGTGTCAGATCTTCACGGATCACAAGAGTTTGAAATATATCTTCCAGCAGCGAGATCTGAACCAGAGACAGCGCCGATGGATGGAGCTAGTGAAGGATTATGATTGTGAGATCCTTTATCACCCGGGCAAGGCGAATGTGGTAGCTGATGCTTTGAGTCGTAGGCCCGTGGGTAGCTTGTCCCAGTTGAGCGCAGTTCAGTGTCAATCTTCTGCAGATTGGCAGCTCTTGTGTGATAGTAGAGTCCAGTTCGAGTTCACTTCCACTGGGGGACAGCTTGCTCATGTCCGCGCCCGTCCACTTTTATTTGATCGTATCCGTGAGGCACAGCCCAGTGATGCCCGTTTGATTGAGATTCTTGAGCTTGTTCGGCAGGGAAGAGTTTCGGAGTTCATGATTGATGACCATGGTGTGCTACGATGCGGGACTCGCTTGTGTGTACCAGATATTGATGGGTTGAGACGCGAGATCCTAGAGAAGGCACATCAGTCGGCCTTTAGCTTTCATCCAGGTTCCACCAAGATGTACCGTGACTTGAGGGACTTCTACTGGTGGGAAGGGATGAAGCGTGATATAGCGGACTTCGTTTCGAGGTGCCTGACTTGTCAGCAAGTCAAGGCTGAGTATCAGAGACCGGCTGGAGAGTTGCAGCCTTTACCCGTTCCGGAGTGGAAATAGGAGCAGATTTCCATGGACTTCATTGTAGGTCTACCCAGGACCAGTCGAGGGTATGACTCCATTTGGGTTATTGTAGATCGGTTGACGAAAGCGGCACACTTTCTTCCAGTGAAGACCACTTTTTGTTATGCTCAGTATGCTCAGTTATACATAGATGAGATTGTGCGTTTGCACGGTGTTCCCATATGCATAGTATCCGACAGAGGCACCCAGTTTACTAGCCATCTTTGGCAGAGCTTCAGGAAGCTTTGGGTACCCGGCTGAGTTTTAGTACGGCTTTTCATCCACAGTCCGATGGCCAGTCGGAGCGGACTATACAGACTCTAGAGGATATGCTCCATGCATGCGTGCTTGATTTTGGTGGCAGTTGGGATCGTCTCTTGCCATTTATTGAGTTCTCCTACAACAACAGCTTTCAGGAGACTATTCAGATGGCACCTTTTGAGGCTTTATATGGTAGGAAGTGTCGATCGCCAGTCTGTTGGACCGAGCTTAGTGAGAGTTTGGTTTTGGGACCCCAGCTAGTTCAGGAGACCATGGAGAAGATCCATCTGATTCAGGATAGGATGAAAGAAGCCCAGTGCAGGCAGAAGTCTTATGCCGACCGTCGTCGTCGCAGACTTGAGTTCGCAATGGGGGATCATGTATTCCTGAGGATTTCTCTGATGAAGGGCGTTATGCGATTTGGGAAGAGAGGGAAGCTCAGTCCCAGATTTGTAGGTCCTTTCGAGATCCTTGAGCGAGTGGGTTCTGTTGCTTATCGTTTGGCTTTCCCGCCCAGTTTTCCGGATGTTCACCCTGTTTTTCATGTGTCGATGCTTCGTAGATACCTTCATGATCCTTCTCACACGATTCAGCACGAGACCGTTCAGCTTGAGCGCGATCTTTCGTTCACCGAGCAGCCGGTAGTTATATTGGATCGACAGGTGAAGAAACTTCGGTCAAAGGTCTTGCCATCTGTGAAGGTTCTTTGGCGTAGCCCGACTAGTGAGGAGATCACTTGGGAGGCCGAGAGCGAGATGCGGAAGATATTCCCTCATCTTTTTGAAGGTACGCTTAGTATGAAATTTTAATTCGGGGACCGGATTTCTATAAGGAGGGGAGATTGTAACGTTTTAGAAATCGTTTTGCGAATTTTCCCGTTTTAGGGCAAAATTGTCGGTAATTCCCGTTTTAACCCGATTTCGATCAAACGACCGTATAAGCTTACAGACACCTAGTTTGGCCAAAATAAAGCTTGTGCGCGAACTTTGGGAGTATTTGGGAAGTTTTGGTTCAGATAGATTTTTTCCCAAATAAAATATTATTTTAAGCGGTATTTTGTGCACGTAAATCGGGAAATTTTTTCTTTTGTGAATAAATTAATCTTGTCACTAGAATTATTTTAGAAGGTTCTTTTTAAATATCTAGATTTTTTTTGGTGACTAATGGTTTGTTTTTAAAAAGAAAAGAAAATGGTGTAAAGGTGGCAAATTGCTTTAATTAGCATTTATTACTTTTTTTCCTTGCTTTTTCTTCACAAAATATTCACAAAACCCCCCTCTCCACCCCTTGGCCGAGCCTCATTCCCCCATTTCTTCCCTCAAAAGTTCCAAACTCATTTCTCACTCTTTTTCAATCAAAAACACAAAAAGAAATCCAAAAATTCCTATATAAATATTAAACTATTTTTTCCTTCACAAATCCTTCATGGATCTTCATCAAAGCTTGATTTTTGGAGGCTAAAATGATGGATCTATTTTCATTTTGGTGTTCTTGAGGAGGTATAATTTCTTACCTTAATCCATAATTAATTGCTTTAATCTTAAACTAGCTAGTTTATTTAACTATTTATGTGCTTAGTTTAGCTTTTAATTCATGATTAATTCATTATATTTGGTTTAAGAAATTCATGTTAGGGTTAATTTTTGATTAAGTGATTAGTGTTTATTTGAAGTGTTAAATTGGGTTTTAGAAAAGATTAATCTAGTAGAAAATGTTAAAATTTGCTAATGATTATTTTGTTTAATTAAGCAAAGTTGCTTACTAGATTTTTGCTAAAATATAATTAGCGAGTGTTAAAAATATAGGATTGGTTTAGATAGCTTAATTAAGCTATTTTAAGGTATTTGTAATTGTTAGATTTGCGTTATCTTGAATCTAGTGCGATATATTGCGATAGGTTGCTTACTAGATTTCGGGTTTTTCCGACGTATGGTTTGTTTGGTAGTTGCGAGGTTATATCCAGTGTATTCCTCGTAATTTTTGTGTTGTGTTGCGCGATCGGGACGATCGGGGTCCAGAATTGGTATTTTGTAGTTTAGCGACCCAAATTAGGGTTTTGGCCGGTATCGTGCGCGATAGATGCGCTAAGCGCGCAGTGTAATTTTCCGGGCGTTTTCGTCGCGTTTCGTTGTCTTTTTGTCATTATAGGATATTTAGCTTATGTGTTGTATTTATGAAATTTTAGGTTCGCAAGCAGGGACTTCGGGTGCTGCGGACAAGGGGAAGCAGATGGTCGGATTTTCATAGCTCAAGACCATCGGTGAGTAGATTTAACATCTACGGGGAAATCGCCCGTATGGAGTTATGCGTCGGAGAGAATATGATATGATAGCTGCATGTATTTGCATATTAGTTACTTTCATATGATTGTCATTGCATAGCATTATCTGTTATACTTGACTCGTACCTTTAGATATAACACATTACTGACGGTTCATGTTGCATGAGCACTAAATTGTATGCTACACCCACACCGTCTGTAATTGCCATGACACGCACAAACACCTACATATGTGATATGATAGTGGATAGGAATGATTGGAGTAGTAACACTTATTCTATTGTGCATATGAAATACTGTGGACACATACATACGTAATATTGCATTGGGCAGGAATAGTTAAGGTAGTGAACCTTATTCCACTTCACTTATATCTTGCTATATTTACTTATACATCATGCATACATATTGACATGTACACCCTCGTACTTGATTACATGTAGATACTTAAACCTTGCTACACTTACATGTACACTTCATATGATACTGCATTTCTTTTCGAAGGAATTGGGAGCCGCATGATATGTTTTAAAGCTAGATTCTATTTAAAGAGCGGTTTTCCCTTTATATGCTCATATTGATGTTTTATGTTGCATATATCAGTTTTATATGGATTTTACGCATTGAGATATGGATTTCATATGATTTATGGATTTGAGAACCGTGGGGGATATTTTCAAGAAAACTATGTATTGTTTGAAAACCCGGTTTCTCTTGATATGATATTTGATGCGTCCACCATGTGATTTCTCGGTTCTGAGATTTGGCTTTTGATACCCGATTCGAGGAGCGGGACGCACCGTCTGCGGGTACATGGTGTAGGGTTCCTAGGCACACTAATGAAGTCTCACAAGTGATCAAACATGCCCAATCAAAATTTTACAAGTGCCGAGAAATCCAAATACGGATCGTTAACTAGATGTATAGGTGATGTGATGCAAATAAACGAATTATAGCTAAAGGAAAGGGGATACAACCTTTGTAGATCCGGTCCTCCACCTCCTAGGCTCCGTGATGACGTCCCTCCGCTGTCCAAATCGAATCCCGGACTCTAGCATCGGCTTCATCGGAGAAATGGGCGGGCTAGGTCGTCGGCTTCGATGCCGAAGATGATCTACGTCGAGGCAACTCAAGATCAAACTCCAACTTTACCAAGTCATGAAACTTGTGAAGAAAACACCCTATACTACTTGGCAAGAGGTAGAGGTTGAAGAAATAGGAGGTGGGTTCACTTTAGAATTGGATTTCTCACTCTTTTGCTCAAGTTGCCATTGATGGAGGCAAGCTTTTCTTCTTGAAGAAGAAGAAGAAGATGAAGAAAGAATATGATAAGTATTTCTAAAATAGAAAATAATATCAATACTTATCATATGGAAACCATGATTAGGTGTAGAGAATATACTATGGTTAGTGGGAATGGTTAGGGTTAAGCTTGAGACAAATATGGTGGACTTGTTCAAAGCTTCAAGAAGCTTCAACAAGCAAACAAAGAAAGCCACCATATTCTCTTTATCATTTTCTTTTGCCAAAATAAACAAAATGAATAATAAATAAATAAATAGATAATAAAAAGAAAACCCTAACCATTACACAACCATGGTTTAATCTTTACACAAACCCTAGTGAGCATGTATCATCAAACATGATACAAACAAGTGACAAAAATATATCACATATACAATGTGCATTTTAAGTGAGAAAATCCATTTAAAGTGAACCGATACTAGTTAATGCAAAGTAAT
The DNA here is from genome assembly GCA_030015575.1 of Agapanthus africanus. Classification (NCBI taxonomy): domain Eukaryota; kingdom Viridiplantae; phylum Streptophyta; class Magnoliopsida; order Asparagales; family Amaryllidaceae; genus Agapanthus; species Agapanthus africanus. The sequence continues at coordinate 348,183,695 of JASDDO010000022.1, forward strand.
ATATCAAATATATAATTATACATTAAATCATTAAATCAACACTTGATTTAACGATCCGGTCATATCGCATATAACCGACTAATATCCAATGTATCGGCTTATCGAATCAATCCTTGATTCGATAACTAGGTTATATCGCATACAACCAATCGATATATTCATCGCGAGAATGGAATACGGTATCACATACAGGCATTATTCTCGGTCCTGCACATATCTCATATGCGCTCCTATTTCGTTTCGCTTGAGCCAGGAAACCTCTATGTAGGACTCTAAAGACTCGTCAATACGCCGACAGCAGATGATGATCATATCAAACACCCACAAGCCGCAAGCGGTCTGTTAAACGTAACAGCCACCCGGGTATTGAGCGATCAGAAGATCGACGAGCAAGCCCGCTCACACTCCTGTGAATCCATCCAGTAACACTTACCGTACAGTCCGGTCTGTTCGTCTGATATGTCGCATATCTCGCCTAGGGGTGTTAAACGTCTGACCCCAGTAGCTTGATAAGTCATGCCGACGTAAGGTCCATAACATTCGTGAAACTACTGATAACTCTTACCAGTATATCACTGCAACCCTGGCCAGGGATTTCCTGTTATGGCCAGTCGAGCATAGCGCAACATCCAAACCCAATACCGGGAGAGACGAATCCCCTCCTATCGCTCATCACCTCCATGTGAATCGGGACTGTACCCAAAAACCACCTGTTTGCACGACTCAGTAGAGCCTTGGTAGGGTGGAAATCAAAGCACAGTGGGAGACACACAAGACTCTATGACGATCTCGGGTCAACAGACTAAGCTGTACCAGTGTCACCAGAGAACTGCCATCTGACGTGAGGTATAATACCATCTGGGAGTTCTCGGCGAGTCCGTTTAGTGTACCCAGTCTCCACTGAGCACCCGCATACCATCTCTGATGTCAAACACCAATGGATATGGGATCATCCATCGCCCATCACATGGGTCGAGAAGATATACGCTAGTCTACTCTGGAATATCGATGCCCCGTCTCGATATTCCCACGACTAGGAACAATGAAGGATGTACTCATTGACTACCCAGGCCCCACTAGTATGATCTTCATCATAGTCCTGGAAGTCGAGTACACATCCTAAGGGCTTTATCAACATGTAATCAGAGAGACAGAAAGTATACATGTTAAGATAAAGAGCAACCAGATAGCGTACTATCATGTCGAGCAAGAAAGTCCTACCTATATATGTCCCAGCATCCACTACAATATACATCCTATGTACTGTAATGGCCTCTAGGGCATACATATAACTAACAATCTCCCACTTGCACTAGGGCCATCTGTAGCAGTGGTTGCAGTATCACATACTCAACCATCCCATATGAGTCTCTCTCTGGGAAAAGGCCTTCGTGAGTGGATCCGCCGTGTTGTCCTCTGAGTCTACTCTCCTAACCTCGATCACCCTGGAGATCAACTATCTCCATGATCAGGTGATGCTTCCTCAGAATATGTCTGGGTCACTGATGGGATCGGGGTTCTTGGGCCAAAGCCACACTTCCATTGTCACACAATGGTGGGAACCTAGTTCATCTTATGAACCAATATACACCCAAACTGCCTCTTTGGTAGTATCTTTTATAGCGATGTTACCAGCCTTTATCGTCTAGTTTGCCACGGTATCTAGCTTGGAACTCTTCCAACATACCATCCCTCCACTGAGGGTAAAGACAATGCCCGCGACTGACATTCAGTCGTCCTTATCACCCTGGAACCTTTCCAGTGATTCTCCTCAGGATCAATTGATACAATCTTACTACAGCTAGTGAGAATCCTAACATCCATTTAGATCTATCTCATAGATCCAAATCTCAGGATCTAGGAGGTATCACTTTGATCCTATATGGAGAATCTATGTGATAAGAGGAGATCGACCGATCGTAGCATAGGAAACTCCTTTCCTATCAATAGTATGTCATCCACGTACTCTACGAGGATCATTACCATACTCCATACTACCCTTTTGTACATACAAGGTTCATCTACCATTTTGATGAAGTTAAACTCTTTGACTACCACATCAAAACAGATGTTCCAACTCCGCGATGCCTGCTTTATCCTGTAAAGCAACTTGCATATGTTTCCGCTGCTCCCACTGTTTACGAAGCCCTCTGGCTGTGTACTTATAGACTTTCTATTCTAAATCAGTATTTAGAAAAGCAGTCATGACACCCAACCACCAGATATCGCAGTCATGGTATGTAGCAATGGTAAGTAGGATCTCGATGGACCTAAGCATAGTCCCTGGAAAAAGGTTTCATCATTATCCACTCTTGGTCGATGACGAAAACCTTTAACAAGTCTAGCTTTGAAAGTATCAACTTTTCCATCTACACCAAGTAATCTTCTCAAGATATACTTGCTCCTGATGGGGATTTAACCCTTCAGATATCGCAACCAAAGTCCATACTTTGTTGGTGTATATGGATTCCATCTCAGATCGCTAAGCATCCAGCCATTCTTATAGAGTCCCTACTCTTGATGGCCTGCTCGAAACTAATTGGGTCATCATCTCATGATGCATTCCTCGCTCCCACTGTCATCGAGAAAACGAAGTATCTCTCAAGCAGATGAGGAACCCTACTAGATCGGCGGAGAGGCTGAGGTTCGTTGGGAACTATTGAATCCTTTGGTTCTGTCAAATCATCAGCTGCAGTTTTGTATAGCTGGAACCTTTTCAGTTCTACAGAACTGACCTTGCCTCGATCTTGTCCGGATTTTGCTTTTGACATAGGCCGGACAATCCTAAATCTTAACTTACTTAACAGATAGGCTCTTCCCATACCATATCTTATATGGAATGGTAGGCACTGATTTGATTCGAACCTAATTCAATAGGAATGCAGCTTCTCAAGTGCACAACCCCAAAAGGAAATAGGTAACTCAGTAATACTCATCATAGAGCACACCATATCTAATATTGTGCGATTGCTCCGCCCTGATACACCGTTGTGCTGTGGTGTATTCAGAGGAGTAATACGGAGAGAGAATCTCATTCTCCTTTAGAATGGTCCAGGAATGCCATGCACAAGTATTCTCCTTCCTGATCTCATCATAGGACATCATACTTATACCCGATTATTGGTTCTTTACTTCTAACTTATATTCTGTGAATATCTCAGAAGGTTCGGACTTGTGTTTCAACAGGAACATATGTATGAATCTTGAGAGATTATCAGAGAATGTAATGAAATACAAAGAACCAGTCTTGGCATGTGTAGACAGGAGACCTTACACACATCATCATGTATCAGTCCCAAGAGTTTACTAACTCTTTCTCTGTTTCCAATAAACAGGGCTATGGTCATCTAATCTTTGTGACATGACTGGCAAGTTTCACAAGATGTAAATTCAAACTGATTTAAATATGCATCTAAAATGTAACTTTAGCCAGTCGGGTCGCATTGATATGACCTAGTCTACAATGCCTCAAGAAGGATTCGTTCATTTCTGAACTCTTCCTCTTGTGTGTGTTCTGTATACTAGTAACTGTAGTTTGATTTAGAACGTCAATGCTTTTAGATAACGTGCCTGAACAGATCAACTTTTGATATAGGAAATGTTCAAAACATTATCCATCAATACAAAATTTTATCATTTCTTTACTAATAAAAAGACTGATATGATTTTGTATATCAGGTTCGGTATCTAATAGCATTTGTTCAGAATCAATGTATTGGTAATACATGGTGACAGTGACCAACAGACTTGGCTGCAACACTTGCCCCGTTTTCTGTCTCATGAAACTTATCACCCGTTCTCAGTTTTCTACCTTTTTGTAGCCCTATGTAACAGATTACATATCTGGGATCCTGATCCGGTATCAAATACCCAGGATGTAGAGGATACTGAGAAACAGTTCTTTGTAATGAACACACCCGAAGGAGATGCATCTCATGCACTTTCTTCGTTTGGGCGGCATGGGAATCCTGGTATTCCCCTATTTCCTGCTCTGTCTTATAACAATTATAAGTTGGAGCGGGACCAACGTTCCCCAGCTCAGTATAACAAGCGGGTTCGGTCAATGCATCCATATTATTTTCTTGATTAAGGCGTGATATGGTCGCTACCTGGAGAGAGAGAAAAGAAAACACTCTGCGTGCGCTCTTGCAAGATTAGATTGGTTATTTATTTTATCTAATCAGGATGGCTCCTACTGTTTTTATCAAATCTTCCTTCAAACCCTAAAAGGAAAGACTAGCCGGGATTAATTACACTCTACAAGTTCGCCAATCTTTCAGCCAGGCCAGTGTCGGTACTTTGAGGGAGGTTCCCCGTGCTTTCGCACGGACCTAATTACAGTAAACCTCGTTTTCCCAGAGGCGTAACCCCGTTGACACCTTTCTAGACACCTACTTGATCGGCTAATTGTAATGTGCAAAACTCTCCCAGGAGTAACAATTACTCGCAGTGGGTATCGGGATCCAACTATCACATAGAAGGTATGCAATCTCATTGCAAGTTTCAACACTTGAAACTCCTGATAATGGTTTTTACCGCTAGCACCTATGACCTTAACTAAGGTCAACAAATCATAAGTACTAGTCAAGTTCTACCCGTCATTTCGTGATTAATTAGACCCACCCACATGACCCTTAACTAAGGTCAACAAAGTCACGCGACTGTCCTAACTAATCGCATCATATGCGGTGTAGGAAGACATCACTTAGCTACCGTACACTGTGCCTTAACTAAAGTCAACAAACACAGCACGAATACTAAGTACTCTACTTCCTAAAATGATGGAGGGTTGCGAATGGTTTTTGTGAAAACCTTTAACGCTTTGAACTTGATCTCGTTGCGGAATCAAATGGTTTTTAAATGGAATGTTTTTGAGGCTTTTCTAGTTTTGCTAAAGGGGTCACTCCCGGTGAAGGGATCGTCGGCCCTTTCCTCATCGAATGAGGTGCGGGATATATCATATATATCACTGTGCAAAGCAGAAACTATAGAAGCAATCAAAAGACAAACCGAGTGTTGTAGCATCTGCCAGTTATTGCTAAAGGAGTCACTCCCGGTGAAGGGATCTCGGTCCTTTCCCTATCGAATAAGGTGCAGGTTGTTCTATAAGGAACACCGCGATGCAAAGCAAGAACTGTAGCTACCTGTTTTTATTTTGAAATTCGATTCCACAACATCAATTAGGTTTATTTTCTTTCATTAATCTCATTAATGAATATCCCATCATTTAAGTCCACCTAATCATCACAGATAAATATAACGTACGCTTATGCCATCCGCATTCGCCTCGATGTCCCGTCTGCACCGTTAGGTTAGGTAACTAACGCCAGAACGAGGCAGGGCTAGCGCGGGTGTAAAACATAAGAAACGTCTATATAATATATCATATATACTGTATATTATATCTATCACAGAACATCACATGATCACATCACAGATAACGCAGCAGAAGAATCATATGAAACATTGGATATACTAGGACGTCCGTGTTTTTAATACGAGCCAGTATAAAACTCGGATTCCACGGTCGCGATGAATAGCCAAGCCCACACACCTAGACCCCTACGAGAGCGGCAAGTAACCCTACCAATTCTAAGGTTAGGAGACCCGAACTCGACTCCTCGAGATGGTATCCCACAGGACCCCAGAACCCGGTTACTCGTGCTCCCCTCCTTGGGTCTATCCTAATGCGGAAAAGTAAATAATATACAATGGGTGACATCTTCCGCAACCTGGAAGTGCCCCAATAAAAGAATATTACATACAAGTTTTTTTTACATGAATTAAAAAGAAAAACACTCATCTCACATAAAAACCCCCGGCTATTCAAACGCGACGATCCAATATAACATATCCAGCAACACATAACATCACATGTCATCAACGTAAGTAAACATGCGTATCCGAATTGTCTTTGACATATAGCAACGAAACCGGCGATACCACATATTACACTTACGGTCACAGAAAAGAAAGTGTAAAACTACAACAGTTGGAATCCGCAAACTCTTTAGACATCGCATGCCTAGCCAGATGAATTCCTTAGACATCGCATGCCTAACAGTTATAAACCCCGCATTTTAGTCTCATTATCGAAAACACTTTCCAATATCAAGTCGGGCAATTCAACAAGATTCCCGACAAACTGATCGAATGCTCGTCGCAAACTTTAGTAGGCGGCCGCACCCCTGATACCGTCGACGAAGTGCACTAAGGCGGAACACCGCTACCGCGAGCACCCGAACGGATGCTTTCGGCGATGGGGTTCTCCTACAGTCACTTGGTCGGGGCAATGGGGTGAGGCTGTCTATTAAGTTTACCCAGCGAGTATCCGCGTACGCTACGTGATAGCGACGTACTTTTGATCACATCAAAATTCCGTGGCAACCGATCAAGTGAGACTAAACCGCTAGATTTATAACATTCATTCAGTTATCTCATAACAACTTGTGAATTCCAATTGTTGTATCACATTCCGGATAAATAGAAAAATGTTAAACTTTCCGATCGAACAATCGAACACCCAAGTTTTCCCAATACATCTCAACACATGAAATAAGTCTAAAAACATTCAGTTCGTGCCTCAGTACCAACGGTCCATCCGTAGAAGGGTCAAGCCAACGCCTCACATGTGGCAAGCCGTACTACCCCAAACCCTATGGTTCAAAGGGCAGATCAAGACGGTCACATAATCGAGTTAAGGTTTGTTGTCTTCTAGAGGGTCCATCGCGTTACTTGCACTACTTAGAACGTCTTTAAACTACGGAAAAGTCCAACAATTGGAAATTTCCCGGCAGGGGAAAAAGTGGGTATTTATATCCGGTCGAACTTTTTAACATATTCAAAAATTATCCGGAAAAACACATAGACAAAGTTTGATAATCCGATCGAATCTACGAACTCCTAATACAACCCAGAAAACTTAACTCTTGAGTTCAGATTAAAAATTCCCAGGAAAACCAACACTGAAAAATAGGAATTACTGTGCAAAATTGAACAACAGAGGAGACTTGATGGCCGCGGAACAGCCGCATTAAGCATGCTAATGCCGCAGTTCCGCCGCGCTTTTATGGTATTAGGCTATCGAATTTCACAGTAACTCTTACAATCGCCTGCTGATTTTTCTGCATATTTTTAATATGGAAAAAACCCAGTTTTTGAAAAAAGTACAGAGAAGGCTATTGTATTAGGGTTTCGGGTTCGTACGGACTTCAAACTTCGTCTACACATCGCCTAAAGCTCTAGCTAGGCTCTGATACCACTGTAGGGTTCCTAGGCACACTAATGAAGTCTCACAAGTGATCAAACATGCCCAATTATAATTTTACAAGTGCCGAGATACCCTAATACGGATTGTTAACTAGATGTATAGGTGATGCGATGCAAATAAACGAATTATAGCTAAAGGAAAGGGGCTACAACCTTTGTAGATCCGGTCCTCCACCTCCTAGGCTCCCTGATGACGTCCCTCCGCTGTCTAAATCGAATCCCGGACTTTAGCATCGGCTTCATCGGAGAAATGGGCGGGCTAGGTCGTCGGCTTCGATGCCGAAGATGATCTACGTCGAGGCAACTCAAGATCAAACTCCAACTTCACCAAGTCATGAAACTTGTGAAGAAAACACCCTATACTACTTGGCAAGAGGTAGAGGATGAAGAAATATGAGGTGGGTTCATTTTAGAATTGGATTTCTCACTCTTTTGCTCAAGTTGCCATTGATGGAGGCAAGCTTTTCTTCTTGAAGAAGAAGAAGAAGATGAAGAAAGAATATGATAAGTATTTCTAAAATAGAAAATAATATCAATACTTATCAAATGGCAACCATGATTAGGTGTAGAGAATATACTATGGTTAGTGGATATGGTTAGGGTTAAGCATGCGACAAATATGGTGGACTTGTTCAAAGCTTCAACAAGCTTCAACAAGCAAACAAAGAAAGCCACCATATTCTCTTTATCATTTTCTTTTGCCAAAATAAACAAAATAAATAGTAAATAAATAAATAGATAATAAAAAGAAAACCCTAACCATTACACAACCATGGTTTAATCTTTACACAAACCCTAGTGAGCATGTATCATCAAACATGATACAAACAAGTGCACAAAAATATATCACATATACAATGTGCATTTTAAGTGAGAAAATCCATTTAAAGTGAACCGAACTAGTTAATGCAAAGTAATATATCAAATATATAATTATACATTAAATCATTAAATCAACACTTGATTTAACGATCCGGTCATATCTCATATAACCGATTAATATCCAATGTATCGGCTTATCGAATCAATCCTTGATTCGATAACTAAGTTATATCGCATACAACCAATCGATACATTCATCGCGAGAATGGAATACAGTATCACATACACGCATTATTCTCTGTCCTGCACATATCTCATATGCGCTCCTATTTCGTTTCGCTTGAGCCAGGAAACCTCTGTGTAGGACTCTAAAGACTCGTCAATACGCCGGCAGCAGATGATGATCATATCAAACACCCACAAGCCGCAAGCGGTTTGCTAAACATAACGGCCACCCGGGTATTGAGCGATCAGAAGATCGACGAGCAAGCCCGCTCACACTCCTGTGAATCCATCGAACACTTACCGTACAGTCCGTTCTGTTCGTCTGATATGTCGCATATCTCGCCTAGGGGTGGTAAACGTCAGACCCCAGTAGCTTGATAAGTCATGCCGACGTAAGGTCCATAACATTCGTGAAACTACTGATAACTCTTACCAGTATATCACTGCAACCCTGGCCAGGGATTTCCTGTTATGGCCAGTTGAGCATAGCGCAACATCCACCCCCAATACCGGGAGAGACGAATCCCCTCCTATCGCTCATCGCCTCCATGTGAATTGGGACTGTACCCAAAAACCACCTGTTTGCACGACTCAGTAGAGCCGTGGTAGGGTGGAAATCAAAGCACAGTGGGAGACATACAAGACTCTATGACGATCTCGGGTCAACAGACTAAGCTGTACTAGTGTCACCAGAGAACTGCCATCTGACGTGAGGTATAATACCATCTGGGAGTTCTCGGCGAGTCCGTTCAGTGTACCCAGTCTCCACTGAGCACCCGCATACCATCTCTGATGTCAAACACCAATGGATATAGGATCATCCATCGCCCATCACATGGGTCAAGAAGATATACGCTAGTCTACTCTGGAATATCGATGCCCCGTCTCGATATTCCCACGACTAGGAACAATGAAGGATGTACTCATTAACTACCCAGGCCCCACTAGTATGATCTTCATCATAGTCCTGGAAGTCGAGTACACATCCTAAGGGCTTTATCAACATGTAATCAGAGAGACAAAAAGTATAAATGTTAAGATAAAGAGCAACCAGATAGCGTACTATCATGTCGAGCAAGAAAGTCCTACCTATATATATCCCAGCATCCACTACAATATACATCATATGTACAGTAATGGCCTCTAAGGCATACATATAACTAACACATGGTGGACCCGGTATGGTACCTCGGGGTGAGTGGTGATTTCGTGGTGTAGACGATAAGCCTGACGGTGGGACCACTACCTACCGGTGATTGTATTTGGACTCGGCGGTTATCATGGAGATACCGACCGGAGTGAGGTATGACATATCGTCAGGGCCAGTCATGGTGACAGCGCCTGAGTTATGAGGATTTACGTGTCGATGCTAGACACGGGTTTCATGATGTTTCGAGTGTCGGTGTTTGACACTCAGGTTTTCGTGAGACATACAGGATGTGAGGGCCGATCTGAGGATGCGGTGCCTAAGGATTTAGGATTTGATGTGTCAGTGAGGGACACTGGTGTTTTTCCATGCTGATGATTTTTGCATTAGATTTTATATTATATCATCCCACACTCAGGATTATGTTGATATGCATTGTTTCATGTAGTTGTAGTACCCTGATGATGTACCTTTACATGATTGTTGCATATTTACCTATCATACTTATGTTATCGGATTACTTGTGATAGATAGATCGCTGTTCGTGCATACTTGCGATTACTGTATGATATTATTTACTATTCATGAGTTGGAAACTCACCCCGTTGTGCCACAGTGTTGTGCAGGACTTTCCCTCTGAGTAGTCACGGCAGGGCATCTTATCATCTTTACTTTTGCGGATACCGCTACGGTTGGCTATGAAGCCTTGCTTTTAGGTGGGTTGCGGTTATCTGTTTGTACTTTGTATATTTTTCTGTTGGATCTAGTATTCTCCATCTACCACTATGTTGTATATGACTTAGAGACGACTTGTGAGGATTCAGTGTTATATTTTTGTGGTGACTTTGGGTGCCGTGCTCGTGGGAGCCGGTTTCGTTGAAAAGTTTTACTTCTTTATGCAGTTTTCTTTTATATTTCTTCGCTTCGGCGTCTTATATATGTTGTGGTGGTTGTCTCCGCCGTTGGGCGTGATTTGCTCCCGTTTAGGATGCTTTTATTATTATCTATGTTGTACCCGTTTTCGGGGTTGGTTTTTACAAAAGAGGTGCTGCCGAAATTTTTAAGAACAAAAACTAAACTTAAAGGTTTTTACTTGAAAAATTCCGAAAGTTTAAAACTATGTTTTCTCCGTTGATCCAGTTTTGGGTGGTTTAGATTTCTGGGTTTCGGCTTACTTAAGTTGCGTACGCCTTTAGACGTTACGTAGTTTAAGTGCCGGTTACGGGCCAAATTTGGGTCGTGACTACTCATAACCCAATGAGCACCTGTATACATCTTAGGTGATCTAACTGACACCAGTGGCTTGTGAGTCCGGCCACCGCCCCTCGTCGGGGTCTCGACTTTATACACTATCCTACTCCGGAGTATCGATGCCCTGTTTCGATACTCCCATGACTAGGGACCACTTTTAAGGATGTTCTTATGGACTACCCAACTCTCACCTATATGATCGCCATCATACTGTTGGTAGTCAAGCAGGATCCTAAGGGTTCTATCAACGTGTAATAGTGATCATGTCACCTAAAGATGTACAGGACTGATAAAGGCAAACCAGATAGCATACTATCATCTCGAGTAAGACTGTCCTACCGGTATAGGTCCTTCCTCAATCATTGCAATCACGTACCTGCGATCCAATAATTGACTTTGAGGGCACTATATCCAACAACTATAACATGTATATAGTACGCATCCTTCAAAAAAATCCAAATCCGAATAAAATACATGCAAAATATTTTCTGAATCGCCGCGTGATACGTAACTCACGGCATAAGCGACGAACGCTCATTTTAAAATAATAATATATGTCCATATATGTTTTCCTAAATACACATTCCGTCGATTTCAAAATATCCCAAAAGGTTTTCCTTAATAACCGTTCGTGTCGCTCACGGACACGTAGGAAATAGCGAGACTATAGCTCCTTTTTGAAAAACCTCTTGGTAAACTTTTAATGCATGCAAAATACTCAGGTACTGTCCTCAGATCAGTCTTGTTTTGGCTACTACACAATATAGGGTCTATCATGGAAACAAAGTGCCCAAAAGAAAAATCAGCCTCAAAAGGCGTATCCAATAATCACGTGTGTCTGGTGCGCACGGAAATCAAATCCAAATACACGTGCCACAATATGCACAAAAGTAAAAGTCAATGCAATGGGTGTGCACGAAAGCATCTGTCCAGTGCAACGGGTGTGCACGACAACAATATCAAGTACATCTAGAGTGCATCCGGTGCAACTTACATGCACGAATGAAAATCCCAATTGAGTGCATCCGGTGTGCAAAAAACCACATCTCACATCATGCGCCTAATATGCGCAAAAATCCAATCAAAGCGCGTCGGTCCGTAAAAGCATATAGTGCAGTAGCATGCACGAAAACGAATGGCCAGTGCCAACGCGCACGAAAACAAAAATCTGGCAACACAAATGCTCAAAGACATAAATCGGGTGCAACCAAGGCATGAAAATCACATGAATAACTCAAATGCGTATAAGAACGACACCGAGTGTACCAAGGTGTATAAATCAAAAACGTGTACAACTATGAGCACAAATCCGTATCAATACACTACAAGCACATGTGAGCTATACCGAGTGCAAAAATCACATCATCCGTATGAAATCCACGAAATCATAAACACATGCTATGAAGGTACAAAATCGATATCAAATGCAATAGGTATGCACAAATCGCAAATCGACACAACGGTGTATAAAATATATATCCAGTGCAATAACTATGCCAAAAAATGTAAATACCCAGCAGGTGCAGCCATGGTGAACGAAAACGATATCAGGAAACTCAATCCTCAAAACTCAAATCCAAGCGATATAAGCATGATACTCGGATCACAAACGCAAATCGCAATAAATGACATCGAGGTACACCTCCTATAATGTCGAAGAATAAATCGGTGCGCCTAAAACCTGCAGAACAAGAATATCTGCTTGCCTCCTGCTCACGGTCTGGCGTCTTCTGTCTCTGGGTCTTCATTTCTCTGTAGATTTACCAATCTCGCAATTCATCGGCTCATCGGCCCAGTCAGGTGTGCTAACGGGGACGATTTCGTTCTGGCACTTCTCTGGTCATCTCTCGGTCAATCATCACGACAACTCATAAGGCAACACATCACTGGCGTCGGCCTCTGGCCCTCTGAATACTTGCGACACAACTGATCCTGGGTGCAAATCTTATTGCAGCAGTGTCCTGGAAGGAATCCTGCTTAAGGTCTCTTCCGATCTCGCCTATGCCGAACTGTACGGAGGCTGGTACTCTTACATAATCTTTTCTCATTCTCTGGACATTTGCGTCCTCACCACAACATTTCCTCGGGAACTGGCCGCATCCCAACGTCTCTTTATGCATATCAGAACTCTAATCTCGACGGGGAGTAACAACAGCTCGTCAGCGTCTCGCACGAACCTCTGTTTCCACTCGTCTGTACCATCGCCCACTATGACGTCACGCCATGCTATCTGCGCACTGCAACTGTCCTCGGCCACAATCAATCCGGAGTCTCTCACACGGACTCGAAGTCACGAACTCGGTATCTTCATCTCTTTATAGAAGATATCTGATCGAACACGTCCTTGGGAACTCGTCCCAACCATCGGAAGAATACTCAATACTCGTCCGTCCTTGATCAACTCACAACGCATCTGGGTAAGGTCTTCTATCCGAAGTTGGTCAGCTTACTGGTCTCTTATTACATGATATCCGGACGACGTCAAACTTTTCGATCGAGTCATCAAGGTCTTAAAATTTCCCGAAAGCTCAACACCCGAGCACAGTCTAAAAATATCTGGTACATACCACAATATCTCTGGACCAGCCGTAGAAGGGCAAACCCAAGCCTCACTGATGGCACCGCTAAACTGCCGCAAACCCTAAGGTTCAAAACGGTTCCATGGTCATCATGACGAGTTAGGGTTTCATTCTTCTAGAGGGTCCACAGAATTACCTGCATGTTCCTCCGAACACTTTAAACTTGGGAAAAATGGGTCTCTGACTCTCGTTCGAACTTTTTAGCTTCGCCTATACAACATGTGAATACTCTTCGTCCGCATGCTAAACAATGCCTCAATCCTCCAGGAAAGACGATACATCAACGGTCATCTCTGGATCGGTCTGCTCTATATCTGAGTAAGACTCTCCACACTAGAAATCTTCAACCCAACTGGCCTACATCTGCGTATCAATCTGACGAATCACCTTCTTCTCTCAAATCAGGGTAAACTAGCTACCATTTGTCGCATTTCTGCATGGAAGCTCCAGCGATCTCAACTCGTAAGCCCTGGAAGAGACATCCTATCAATCTCAGCAACAGCTGGGTCATCTGTCTGCACGGTTGGCGACATCATAATCTCTGAGGTATACTGTACATCAACTGTCCTCTCACAACTGGCAGCCTCTGTCAATGGCCCGATCATCCGGTGTAAAACCAAATAATCGCCTCATCCGAGAGGTCACAACATAAGCACTACATCGAGATGTTCCCATGTCACCAGAAAACAAAATGGTCATCCCTCGTACCAGACGAGCTCGCCTTGACCGCATCACTAGCAGCAGCTCAAACTGCACTCAAACTGTGGTGACAGGAACCTCAATCGAGTATCGAAGAGAGCAGATCAACAACAAGAAAGGAAACGACAGATCCCGAATGGATACATGGTCATGAGAAGGAACATCATCAATGGGAGTAAGATCATGGAAATAAATAGAATCAAGGATCTCAAATGGATTTATAATCATAGGTATGAAGAGAATCATAGATCTCAAAATATGTAAATCCTAAGGTTTCTTATGTGGAGTATCGTATCATAAATATGCCGCGGAACATATGTACGATACGTCACTCTACTCAAGCTACCTACTCTATTAATCAGGGTCAACCTATGAAACGAAAGTTCGGGTCTAATACCCCCCGTTCAAGTCTAAATTCCGTAAGGTCAAGCCTAGGTTCCGAAATACATACCCGCCGTAGACTCCGCATAGTCAAACATAAAATTGAACAAAGGTTAAACCTAGCGCTTTGATACCAACTTTGTTACGACCCGAAATATTAGCTCGTGACCAGCACTTGAATCGCGTCACGTCTAAAGGCGTAACAGAATTTAAGTAAGCTGAAACCCAGAAATCTAAACCCTGTTTTTTGAAAATTAAAGGAGGTGAAGTTTTGAAATAAGGGTATAATGAAAAATGCAAGTTTATTTTACTAACTGAAAAAAAACATGTTTCGTCTTTTAAAAATTTGGGCAGCACCTCCTTTGTATATTTTGATCAAGATAATGATAAAGGTATCCCCAAGCGGGAGCTAGCTCTTCTCCAAATGGCGGATCACAACCACGCAAGACAATATATATAAGTATACGATGCCCAACGGAGAAGATCACCAAAGAGTTAAAGAAAATCAAGACATAGAAACCACAAGTAGCAGAAAACCCCTCGCTCTAAGTCTCGCAACCACAATCCTAGTATGTCTCATTACTTATACAATTTACTAATTTTGATTGATGGAGTTAACTAGATACAATATGAAATATAACACAAGAGTGGGTACAATACAAATGTCCGACCAACCAAAGCAAAACACCCAATTGAAGCAATGTGCCAGCGATGCCGCTACGGATCCATGCGGTCAACCTGCAAGAACTGTGGCACAACGGGGGCGAGTTGCCAACTCGTGAGTAGAAAAACATCTACAAGTAGAAATCGAATAAACAACGACTCTTAAGTCAACTATATCATAAAGGTAATACTATGATATCTAGGGTGACCGGGTCATCATATGTGCCAACAAGGAAGTCAACACCTACATGTATGCGGATATAATCCAACAATATAATCAAGGTATGTATGCATGTGGAGCTCGTCCAACCATATAATCGATGTTTGTTTCCACGTAAATATCATAAAAGAGTGTTCATGAAAGTATGAGGATATAAATCAACGGTGTCCCTCTCGACACATCAAAATCATGAAACCTGGGTGTCCACCATTGACACCCAAAAACATCATGAAACCCGTGTCCAGCATCGACACGTAAATCCTCAGATCTCGGGATCCGTCAGACCGGATCGGCCTACAGGCTCCGTCAGTCCAGATTGGCCCATATCATCTCTCGACTCCGGTCGGTATCCTCCGGATATCCTCCAGGTCCAACCAATCACCGGTAGGTAGTAGTCCCTCTGCCAGGCTCACCGTCTGTATACACAGCATCCCTTTCTTGCCCCGGGGTACCATACCGGGTCCACCATGTACCCGCAATCAGCCTTATCCGCCTCCTCGAATCGGGTTTCACATCTCGTTCTCAGAACCGAGAAAACTCATGGTGGACGCACTGAAATATCATATCAAGAGAAACCGGGTTTTTAAAACAGTACATACTTTCTTTTGAAATCGCCACGGTTCTCAAATCCAGAAATCTCATGAAAATAGCATATCTCAATGCGTAAAATCATAAAGCATGATGTATGCGATATATGATAGAAATGTAACCATATCCGTATATCATGCAACATGGAACAGTGATGCGACAATATTAGGGAAAACCGCTCTTTTAAAATGAATCACGTTTCTAAATATATACTGCGGTTCCCAATTTCTCCAAGTCAAATACAACATCGTAAAAAGGTGCATATGCAAAAACAGCAAGTAAATTATGTAAGGAGTCGTATCATAATGCAGCCATCCTGCTGTGTAGTGAAATAGCAATTATCGATGATGAAGTGTATGAGCCGGTAAATCTATGTACGTGTAACATACGCATCATCGATAATGGTGCAGGTGTACTAGTACAGGTACAAATAATGAAATGCGAAAAACATGAATGCGGCATAAGGTAAATCATATGCAGATGCTGACAGGTACACGTATCTAATATGACCGAGTCGGTGAATCAATCAATTGGCATCTAGCCACACAACATCACGTACGGTATAATCCATCGTACGACATCCTCTAGTCAAGGGTATGGATCAGTCATAAAATCAACTCATCACGTACGGAAAATATCATCGTACGGCGGCATTTAAAACATTAAGGATCCTATCAACCTTTACGAAAATGAGGGGGGTACGGACCTAACGTCACGTAGGGCATATCACACATGTTTCACAACATATATAAATTTAACTATATACCTATGTCCCAGGTCACATCCATAACGATCTCATATCAGGAGACCGACAAGGTATCAACCATCTCAATCGACTCGCATCCGTATACCAAAATATCATCACATCATCATATCCGTCTTATATTCTTTCATCGCATTTATATCTCACATCAAGTCGAGTTTACATAACATTCTATCTCTACTAAAAGTATAAGTATCTAATCTAACATACACACCCGAACCATACAATCAGATTTTTAAAGAGCTAGTCGTAGTTTTGAAAATAGGGGTTACGGTGTTTTTAAGAAAAAGATATCATTTGAAATTCCGTAACGTCCCTCAAGGCATCTGTTTAAAAGATGCATACGACTCTTCAGTTTAGAAATATGTATGGTTCGGATGACACACCTACGTCGAATATCTAGTCCTATAGTATCCTAAACGGCAATATCGTCAAACATCATCCTCAAATCCCGTCATCACATATTAGCCGTATTATATCATTTCTAACTATCCTAAGTTTCTAATATGGTTTCACTAACTATAATTTAACTCTAACCCTAGTTTCCTAATCTAGGTTTCCTTAACCATATTCTATAAATCAGTTTCCATCAAAACTTTGTGGGGGTGCTATACGCCATCCACCCGACTTCCCCGGTAGATATATATCTACTCACCGTAGTATTCGCTTGCCGAAGTCATTGACGCCATGCTCCGTCACCTCGGAATCCACGCTAATGTACCTACAATAACAACACATATCGCAACGCTATTAAAATCAAGTTCTAAAATCCAATACGGCACGCGCCTTGCTCGTAGGTTAGAACCTATAACATACACGTACTAAATCAACCAAACAACCCTTGTTGTTGATGTACGAACATCCCACAACCAAATACAAATCTAAATAACAAGAATTAGCATTTCAAAATACGGAAAACATAGCCAAAATCACACTAAAAAGCTCCCAGATCTTGACTCAGGTCAAATAAAGCGAAGCAAACAAGTCTAGGGTGATGTACAGGGAGTGTATAAGCTAATAGACCGACCTAGACCACAACCTCAAAAATTCCAGCCTCCTCGGCCAACCAGGTTCGTATGATCAGGGTGGCTTCATATGGTCCCAATTAGGTCTCTACAGTTGTTTGCTTCTTTCAGAAATCCCCCGGTTTGTTCCAGATTTCCCTGCACCCCTAAGTTCTCAAAAACCGACATGAACTCAAATCCCAAATCCGTATATTGGTTTCCCATTCAATTCCATCTCTTAAACAGCCCCTCAATAGCCACTCAAACATCACCATTCCACAATTTCACTCAAACCCTCACTAGGATTTTCTAATTTCCACCAATCACCACTAAACGAGTTCTAAGCTAAACTAAAAGCTACGAATTCAAACTAAACTAACATGGAAATAGATATACCTCATGTATGTCCCTCATGCAAACCCTAGAAGTCCCAAAGTTGCCAAAATCCCATTTTTTTTCTTGGTTCAAAGTGATGAGCATGAAGAGGGGATCATTTTTTGTGAAAGGGTTTTATGGTTTAGATGGAGTTTTGGAGATGGATTTAGGGTTTGAAGGTGGAGGGAGATGAGGGTGAGGAAGATGAAGAAGGAGATGTAAGAAAAGATAGGGAAAAGGTATGAGGCAGCCCCCCTCTCAATTATTCTCACTCTCACTCTCTCCAAGTCATCATTATGTCTCCTTTCTCTCTCCTCACTCATCATGACACCTTTTTCTTTCTCTTTTCTCACCAAAACACATACACCCAAATAAAACATCATGAAATAACATGTCATGGTGCATTTACCATGAAAAACTGTAGAAACACGGATTTGGCTTAATCGCGATTAACAGTGCACTAATCGGGTTTTTACCAAAACTTCATATAATAAATTTTAAAATTGCAAAATCCTTTAAATATATTTTTAAATGAATAAATCATTTTAATTTCTATTTATTTCACAATTATCGGTATAAATTTAAACCCTTTTTCGAAAACCCCAATTTCGCAAATCGGGCACTTTTCGGGAAATATATTATTTTAATATGAAATTCCAACAATAATATTTTATATTTTCTGAAATGTTACATAGTGCAAGTGGGAGACTGTTAGTGTTTATGCCCTAGAGGACATTACTGTATCATACAAGTTTGTATATTACTTAATGGAAGCTTGGGATATTCACAGTTGTATTGACAGTCTTACTAAAATTGGTAGTATGCTACTTGGTTTATTTCTACTTTAATATGTGCATATGTTTCTTTTAACATATCGCTTATACATATTAGTAGAGCCCTTAGGATCTTTGCTTGATTACCAGCGTTGTGATGGCAGTCACACTAGTGGGGGCTGGGTACTCTATAAGCAACATCCTATACAAGTCCCTAGTCGTAGGATTATCGAGATGGGGCATCGATACTCCGGAGTAGACTAGTGTATATGCTTCTCATCCCAGCATGGGGAGATGGTCTGTCCCACAGCCATCAGTACGTCATACTGGAGATAGTATGCAGGTGCTCGTTAGGTTACGAGTACACCGGACAGGACTCGCCGGGAACTGCATGTTGGTACTATACCCATCGTCAGATAACAGTTCCCAGGTGTCATGAGTACAGTTTAGTCCATCGACTTGACATTGCTACTTCGCCTCGAGTGTGTTCCCACTGTACTTATATTACTACCCTACCACGGCTCAATGGAGTCGTGCAAACATGTAGTAGTTGGGTGCAGTCCCGTAGCACTTGGAGGCAGTGGCGGTTAGACAGGATTCGTCTCTCCCGGTATTGGGTGTTGATATCGCGCTATGTATGGAGAGCCATTACGCAAGGTCCGTGGCCAGGACAAGCGAGATTTACTGGTAGGTGCTCCAGTAGTTTCTCAAGGTGTAATGGGCTTCACTCCGACACGACTTATACCGCTATTAGGGGTCTGACGTTTACCGCCCCTTAGGCCCAATATGCGATAGTCCTAGATGAACAAACCGGACTATACAAAGATTGTCACATACAGGCTCAGTAGGAGTTCAGATGGGTTTCTTTATTGTCCTTCTTATCGACATCTACCTGGGGACCGTTACGTTTAGCTAGTACCGCTTGCGGCCTGTGGTTAAACCCACTGCCAGCGTAGTGTCGAGTCTTTAGAGCCCCACACAGAGAGTTTTCCTGCACCAGGCAAAAGGTGTAGAGGCCGTATGGTTTTACGGCAGGGCCACGATAATATATGTACACTTATGCACGTACTATGATCGGGCCGATAATAATAGCGGGCTTTGGTTTAAGCTAGATTCTAGTATTATACGGATGGATTTATTCAGTCTAAGATTATCCGTGTTTTTCGGAAATGCGGATGGGAGAGGCAGTCTCATAATTTGTCGGGAAGCTTCTAGAAGGAGGTGACTCATTTATGTTTATTTCTTTTGTGATTTAAACTAAATGAGGTGGAGGATGATATGTAAGTTTCATTAAATGATCCATGACTCATTAGATGATTCATCTAGTGAATTAAATGAAGCATGATGAATATTAGCTAGATATTTATTTTGATAATATTATTATGCTTCATGATATTCACAAATGAGAATAGTTCATTGATTATCACAAAACACTTCTCTCTCTTCAAGTTTTCATCTTCTTCCTCAAACCCTAATAGCTTTCGTGAGTTGAGAATCCTAGGGTTTAAAGTGATTAAGTAATCCATCTAAATACTCTACACCCTCTTGGACTTCTAGATTAGCAAATGAAAAGCCGTAGTTATCTCAGATTCGAGATTGGACCTCGGACTATAGACTCTCGGGTTGATTGTCTTTGACTCGAGGAGGCCCTTGAGGTACCTATGTTCCATAGAGCCGACGAGGTGTGGAGGACAGCGATGAAGACCCGAAGGACAAGTAATGTGAGGTATAACTTCGAATCAGAGTAGTTAAACCTCTCGTTGTTTGCTAGTAATGGTTTAGACACGATCGATGTGCTCAAGTCCGTGTTCCGAAGCTTTGATAATTGTTTTTCATATATTCCGCCTCCCCGTGAACACGCGGGGTGCGTGACATGGACTTACACGGATAGTCGGATTCTAGAGGGCAACGGGCCCGCATCTTATGGCTTTGAGACGGAGGGGGCTTCAATCTAGAATTGGCGAACTATTCGCCGCACTCGTAGGGGGTATAGGTTGACCCATGGTGGGGTGCCCAAGTTACCGAATTCCGTGAAGTGCTGGGTGGTCTATTCACTTTGCTGAAGGGGGTTGCCTCTCTTCTGGTTATGGCGGGTAACATGCTATGCCCGTAGGGGTCTAGGTTTTCATTGCACAGGCTATCCACACGACCCGGGGAACGTCGGGTTTCACTTGCGGCTTAATGAAACCCGGGGCTCCCAGATTATCTGTATTGTTCTGTGATGCTTATTACTTTTCTGTGATGTTGCATTTAACACGCCTGGAGCGATTATTATATATTGATATATATATATATACCAGTAGATGTTGTATATGTTTTACACCCGCTCTAGTCCAGTCCTCGCTCTGTCGTTAGTTAAGTAACCTAACGGGTGATGACGGGATCCAGTGGCTAATGCGGATGGCATATACGTACATCATATTTCGTTCTTTTTGGTGTGATTAATTGATGGGACTGCATTGATTCTGATCAATGCAAAGAAAACAAACCTATTTGATGTTGTTGGATTTTTTTTTCAAAAAGTTGTTATTACAAGGACGTTCTCTTTTGTTTGCACAGTGGTATTTAGTTAGAATATCCTGCACCTCATTTTACGAGGCAAGGGCCGAGATCCTTTCATCGGGAGTGACCCCTTAGACAGAAGTTTGCGTCAGGGTAATAACTTCACTATAGTCGATTACTTTTTTCTTTGCATCGCGGTATTCATTTGGAATATCCTGCACCTCATTCTACGAGGAAAGAGCCGAGATCCCTTCTCCGGGAGTGACCTCTTTAGCAAAGGTTTTCGCCACTATATATTTGTAAAAAGCTATCTGGTTCCTTCAACGATATCAAGTTCATTACGTTACAGGTTTTTCACCAAAAACCATTCGTAGCCCTCCGTCATTTCAGACATGTAGCACTTAGTATTCATGCTATGTATGTCGGCCTTCGTCAAGGCATTGTGTATGGTAGCTATTTGTTACTTTTCTGTTGCATAGATAGATGCGTTGGTTTAGGACCGTCGTACTGCTATTTTGTCCTTCGTCAAGGGTATGTACGGGTGGGTTCAAATTAACCTGGATAATGACGGGTAGAACTTGACATGTGACTTATGATATGTTGGCTTTCGTCAAGGTCATAAGAGCATGGGGTAAAAATCACATCGGGAGTTTCTAAAGAAACTGAAACTTGCCAGGCATGCGCATACCTTCTGGAGTGTGATAACGTGAA
The DNA here is from genome assembly GCA_030015575.1 of Agapanthus africanus. NCBI lineage: Eukaryota > Viridiplantae > Streptophyta > Magnoliopsida > Asparagales > Amaryllidaceae > Agapanthus > Agapanthus africanus. The sequence goes on from JASDDO010000022.1 coordinate 348,205,667, forward strand.
TGGATTCCATCACGTTATCATGCGATGATAGTTGTATCCCGATTCCCACTGATGAGTTGGTTTACTCCTCGGGTGATCCCGACTAATTCTTCTTTCAGGTTTGGAGGAGAATTTGAGATTACAGTGGGAGACATCCTGATTAGATAAAGTGATAGCCATTCTGATCTAGGTTAGAGTGCACGCAGAGTGTTTCTTTTCTCTCTCTCTTTTGTAGCGACCATGGCCCGACCCTAGACTATGACTCAGTGACCAAGTTAACCGAACCTTCTTAAAACACCGGCTTTTGGATTGTCTGAGTTGCATATATCATTGCCACTCCTACTTCACCTTTGTATTTCTCCAGAACACCCCGTATCACTACGGATATTGATTTGTAGGGATTCTGCATGTTCAAGTTTAGTTAATTACCGCAATCAAGACGGTTTCGCTTGTAGCTAGCCAGTTGAGTACGGGTCGTCCGCAGGGAGATGGGAATCTTTTTCTAAGTGCTTTAACGAGTTAAGTCCAGTTTTCCAGATTTTGTTATGATTAACTAGGTGTTAAAATGATATGTAAAGAGAGCTTGTTAGGGTTAGGATTAGGTTAGTTTGAGTTAGGAGTCGCCAACTTCTTTCGTTGCCCCTTTTAATATCGGTGTTACGGTAATCTGCAACAACGGGGATTAGCACGACTAGGAAGGAACTTGCGAGTATAAGCTAGGCTTTCCAATGCTTAAGTTCTTCCTTTTGGTGCTTGTCCGTCCGTTCTTGGCTCTTAGCCATAACCTCCGGTTAATTTAACCACAACCGGTCTCACTACGGAATCACCACTATCATGTAGGATAGGGTGCCGTAAGGAGCGGATTGTGGTTCAATTAACGGGAGTTGATTTTAAGATGTTGGGCAAGGAAAGAGTGAGAGAGATTTCCTTCTCTCAAACTTCCCTTATCCTACCCTAACAAGTATGAAACTACTCACACATCATAATGAAAAGAAAACAAAACAAAAGAGGAATATAGAAAGAAGGAGATTAGAAGATAACAACTAGCTATTTGCGACCTCACCTTGGCAAGGATCAAGCGTAAGCATCATGGTTGTTTTAATGATAGAGGAAAAGAGAAAAGAAAGAAACAACAAGAAATAACAACAACTAAGTTAACAAATTAAAATTACAAGCAATTATAAAAGAACAAGACAAGCATGATAAGTAAAAGGATCTTCTTTATTCATCATTCTTCACTCACAAAAGCTCACTACAAGATTTTTAATGGAGAAGAGATGAGAAGAGGAAGAAGAAACAAGTATTCTAAACCTAGAAAAATACAAGATTATGCACCCTTGGCTTCACTCAGTTCTGGGCTATTTATAGGCAGGGAAAAGGAAATCTAGGGCAACAATCAGAACACATATGAAAAGACCAATCTGCCCCTGAAAGCCCAGCCTCTGTTGCCACCGTACGGCCGCGGTTCCGCGGCCTAAGCCTGCTATTGCCGCGGAACCGCGGCTCTTTGGGGGAATTGAGCTGTCGGTTTTTCTGGGGTTCCCTGGTCCTCTTTGTACTTCAGTATGGTATGTGATTTTTCTCAGAATCTTTCCACATTTCTTCCAGAATTTCTGTTGAGGAATAGGTGATTTGATGTGGATCTTTTTGTCATGATTTTCTCGAGCTCCGCGTAGATTTCTTGGATCTTGTGTTGCCATTGAGCCTTGTGCATGAAAATGACATTGATTTGCCATTTTGTCTCTTAAACTGGTGTGTGGCAACAGACGGATAAAGAGCGGAGATCCGTGTTTAATCTGTGGTTGGCAGGAACCCGGATTTTGTCATGTTTTTCCATGAATTTCACCGTTAAGAGCCGAGAACCTGTATCCTGCAATTGACTAGCAAACACGGCTCAAGAGTACCTACCGGTATGCAATGTGATAAAAATTGGGCGGTATAAAAATGCAAAAATCTGATATGAACAAATACCCCCAAACTTATCATTTGCTCGTCCCGAGCAAAGCCAATTTATTCACAAAAAATTTCCTAACCTCACTTTCGCAGGGAACGCGATTGCACTGAGCATATGCAACAAGCCGTTAAACCTCTAGGTGTGCCTAGTAGGAGGAGTGTTGTCTCCTGAGTGTTTTCAGCGGATACTACCCACAAAATCCGGTCAAGCTAGTTTTTTAAAATAACTAAGATTCAAACCCTAAAGTTTTGTTTCAGAAAATAACAATTCTATTATCCTAAGTCTAGACTATCGAACCTTTATTTTTCATACCTCGCTTTTTATTTAACTACATAATTTATATGTCTTTACGTGCAGTGCAAATAGTGTCGTTAAGTTCCCGAAAGGTCGAATAAAGTCATTATGTCACACAATAAAGCCCAGATAAGAATTTTGAAAGGATCACATAAGTTTTATAAAGAGTTAAGCTTTTTTCAAGCTTCGTTTTCCAGTAAGGTTTCAACTTCAGAATTTCAATCTTCCTTAACAGGAAACTAGGTCTTATTTTTCACTCCACCTTTTTCTTGTTTTCATTTCATACACACCTCTGTGAACGTACAATAGTCTTTATCATAGAATAAAACCTTTATATCTCCGCTAATTTTTTTTATAAAAGCCTATCAAGATTATTCTCACACAAAGAACCGTTAGGAATTTTAACTCGGAGAGAACACTTGCTTGATTTTGTTTTAATCTGGTCTTTCTAGGCTTCTTAGCGAGCTTTGGGCCAATGCTCCCAAACCAGTTGGTTTTAGGGCATTAGGTGTAGAAACACCCCAGCGGACTTAATTACTCAAGTTACCTAGGTCCAAAAACAAAAGACAGTTTGGCGTGAAATCATATGATTTAATACGAACGGAGATATAACCGGCAGTTCAGTTATTTTTTTGGATAAAAGACGCGTTTAGTGGGTTTGGTGTGTAATCATTCCAATCAAGTTTCAGATGGGTTATTGTTCAGACTTAGTTCCAATTACGGCATCAATAACATTCATTCATATTCGCTTTACTTCATAAACTATTCTTGACATTACTTATTTCAGAACAAACCTATTTGATCCTCAGAAAATCATTTATCTGTTTAAAAGTTTTTAAACACAAAAGACTTGTCATCTAATTTCCAAAAACTTACGACACGTGTAGTGTGATGTAAAGACAAATATCAGCTATAGTTATCTTCAAAGGAGAGTTATCTTTCAGGTTTTCAAAATCTAAACATAAAATTTAGTTATTCTTATTTTTTCAAAAAAAACCGTCGAAATGCTGAATCAGAGTCCTCCCACTAGCTAACTTGACAGAAAAGTTTTTATGTTTTTAGAAAATTTTCAGATTTTTATGGATTTTATGGATTTTAATATGCAGATGCAAAATATACATATGAATGCGAAGGTAAGAAATGCGTACCGAGCGTACTCCCAAACTTAAACTGGACAGTGTCCTCACTGTCATCGCATGAAGAGATCATTTGAAGGGTCAAAATTTTCGGTTAGCGATACAATTTTTATTTTTTTTTGTTTTTGTTTTTGAAGAAAAAAGAAAAAGAAAAAGAATATCCACAAATATATACAAAATGGTACATACCCCCAAACTTATTTGGAACAGTGTCCACTGTTCTTGGCTGGATAACCGAAGTTTGGAGGTAGGCAGAGGAAGATTAGGCAGGGTAAACCGGCTCCTGTAAGACCAGGAGCTCCTCTGTTGGTTCGGCGCTAAGGTATAGTTTGAGTCGGTGTCTATTCACTTCGAAAAATGAACCGTCCTTTGGATTTTCAAAATCCACAGCGCCCTGCGGATACACATTCCGCACAAAATACGGCCTTTTCCAGCAAGATGTGAGCTTTCCTGGATGGAAGTGAAGTCGGGTGTCGTAAAGCAGTACCTGCTGACCAGGTACGAAGGTTTTGCGCAAAAGATGTTTATCGTGAAACACCTTCGTTCGGTTCTTAACGACAACCACGTTATCGTAAGCCTCATCCCTAAGCTCGCTCAATTCATTCAACTGCAGCTTCCGATGGCTGCCCGCATCTTCGAGAGACAGATTCAGCTCCTTTATCGCCCAAAATGCGCGATGCTTTATTTCGACAGGTAGGTGGCAGGCTTTTCCGTACATAAGCCGATAGGGAGACATGCCAAGGTCGGTCTTATAAGCGGTTCGAAATGCCCAAAGGGCATCAGTGAGTTTCAGCGACTAATCCTTACGGTTCTTGGAAACCGACTTCTCCAGTATCTGCTTGATTTGCCGATTTGAAACTTCGGCCTGCCCGTAGGTTTGGTGGTGGTAGGGCGTGGATAGCTTATGATTAATAGAGTATTTCCGCATCAAGGCCTCGAAAGACTTGTTGCAGAAATGACTTCCATTGTCGCTAATGATCGCTCGGGGGTGCCCAAACCGGGAGAAAATGTTTTCTTTAAGGAACCTAACGACAACCTTGTTGTCGTTAGTCCGGCTGGGCACAACCTCGACCCATTTAGAGACGTAATCAACAGCGAGAAGGATGTACAAGTTCCCAAAAGAGCTGGGAAACGGCCCCATGAAATCTATCCCCCAAACATCGAAAATCTCCACAACCAAGATCGGTTGGAGCGGCATCTCGTTCCTCCGGGATATCCGGCCCAAGTGTTGGCACCGGGAGCAAGTCTTGCAATAGTCAAGAGCGTCTTTGAAGAGTTGTGGCCAGTAGAAACCACATTGCAAGATCTTCTAGGCTGTCTTTCTGGGGCCAAAATGCCCGCCACATTCTTGATCGTGGCAAAATGACAGCACACTCTTGAATTCCTCGTCAGGGACACACCGACGAATAATCTGATCGGGACAGTACTTGAACAGATAAGGTTCGTCCCAGTAAAAGTGTTTTACTTGGGATAAGAAGCGAAGTCTGTCCTGACTTGACCATTCAGTCGGTTGTAATCCCGTGGCCAAATAGTTCACAATATCGGCGAACCAGGGTTCGCAAGATACTGTCAAGAGCTGTTCATCCGGGAAAACGTCGTTGATCGGAATTGGAAGCGAAGGCGAAGAAGGAAGTCGTGAGAGATGGTCGGCAACTACGTTTTCACATCCTCGTTTGTCCTTAATGACAAGGTCAAACTCTTGAAGCAAGAGAATCCAACGTATTAACCGAGATTTTGCATCTTTCTTCGCAAAAAGATGGCACAGAGCAGAATGGTCAGTGTAGACAATGACTGGAGAGCCGATGAGGTAGGGCCTGAACTTTTCTAAAGCAAATACATCAGCTAAGAATTCCTTCTCAGTTGTTGTGCGTCGTTCAGGGTTCGGCTCGTATAATAGATTACGTGCGGCATCTTGTTGATGTGTTGTCCAAGGACAGCACCAATGGCAAAGTCGGATGCATCGCACATAATCTCAAATGGGTGCGTCCAGTCAGGTGAGGAAAGAACGGGAGCAGAAGTGAGTGAGCGTTTAAATGACTCGAATGCAGTCACACAGCTCGAGTTGAAGTCAAATGGCATGTCCTTGGCCAGCAAAAGAGTTAAGGGCCTAGCAATCTTGCTAAAGTCCTTGATGAACCGTCTATAAAAACCGGCATGGCCAAGGAAGGCTCGGATATCTCTGACTCATCGGGGAGGAGGGAGATTGGAAATGACCTCAATCTTCGCTTTGTCAACCTCTATGACATTTTGCGAGATGATATGTCCTAAGACAATACCTTCGCGCACCATGAAGTAGCATTTCTCCCAATTCAAAGTGAGATTCTTTTCCTTACATCGGGTAAGGACAGCGTCAAGATGCAGCAAACACTCGTTGAAGGAATCGCCGAAGATGGAGAAATCATCCATGAAAATATCCAGAAATTTTTCCACCATGTCTGAGAAGATTCCCATCATACACCGATGGAAGGTAGCGGGCGCATTGTATAACCCAAAGGGCATGCGACGATATGCAAACATGCCGAAAGGACAAGTGAATGTGGTCTTGTCCTGGTCTTTTTCGGCGATGGGAATCTGATTATAGCCGGATTAGCCATCAAGAAAGCAGTAGTACTCCTGTCCGGCCAATCGTTCAAGCATTTGGTCAATGAAAGGTAGCGGAAAGTGGTCCTTCCGCGTTGCGGCGTTGAGTTTTCTGTAATTAATGCATACTCGCCACCCAGTTTGGGTGCGAGTAGGGATTAACTCGTTCGCCTCGTTGGTTATGACCGTTATACCTGATTTCTTGGGGACAACGTGAATGGGGCTAACCCACTGGCTATCAGAGATAGGGTAAACGATACCACTATCTAGACATTTTACGATCTCCTTCTTCACAGCCTCTTTCATGACTGGATTGAGACGTCTCTGTGGATCCCTGGCTGGTTTGGCATCATCCATCAGATGAATATGATGCTCAACGATCAGGGGACTAATCCCCTTGATGTCCGCCATGGACCAGCCAAAAGCTTGCCTGTTGCTGTGCAAGACCGCAAGAAGGGCTTTCTTTTGCTCTGGAGCTAGAGAAGCCGAAATGATGACAGGGAGGGTCTCGTTCTCACCTAAGTAAGCATACTTAAGGTGAGACGGTAAAGGCTTGAGTTCGAGCGCTGGAGGTGAAACGATTGAAGGCAAGATTGGTGCAGAGGTCTCGAACTCAAAGGACTCCAGCAAAGGTTCAAAACGAGTGTAGGTGACCGAGTTGGATGGTTCAGGTAACTCATCCGGAAATTCTAAAGATTCAAACTCAGGTTGTGCGCGGCTAAGATCGTTCAAGAACGTGAAACACTCGTAGTCGTTGTCGGGCGCAGAAACAGCAACAGGTTCGAGGAGGAACGCACTAGTGGCGTTAAGATTATCGTGATCAAACAGAAACTCCTCGAATTCACGTTCTTCTGTGGTGATCTCCTGGATCGAGCAGACGTCCAGTATATGAGCATTAGGTTTGGCGGGCTGATTCCCCAACCTAAAAATGTTGAGTTCAATCGTCATGTTTCCAAAAGAGAGGTTCATCGAACCATTGCGACAATTGATCACAGCATTTGAGGTTGCAAGAAATGGGCGACCGAGTATCACCGGAATTTGATTCCGGGGGTTAGCTACAGGCTGTGTGTCTAATACAATGAAGTCAACGGGGAATATGAAGTCCCCGACTTTTATTAACACATCCTCTAGCTCACCCCTAGGATGGGTGATCGATCGGTCGGCCATTTGGAGAGTGCAGTGCGTGGGTTTCAGCTCTCCGACGCCTAATTGCTCGTATACTGAGTACGGAAGCGGGTTAATACTGGCACCAAGATCTAATAGTGCGCGGTTGATGTTCTTATCCCCAATAGTAATAGAAATCGTAGGACAGCCAGGGTCCTTCCGTTTTTGTGGTAAAGATTGGGTAAGGGCATCACTCACAGCACTAGCCAAGAAAACTTTCTTGGGTACCTGAGACTTCCTCTTTTTCGTGCACAAGTCCTTTAAGATTTTTGCGTAGGACGGGACTTGTTGGACAGCATCTAAAAGTGGAATGTTAATGTTAACCTGCTTAAATAACTCCAGAATCTTCTCCATTTGAGGATTTTGTTTATTAGACCTCAACCAGTTTGGAAAGGGACATTTTTAAAATTGGTTGAGTCTAATGCTTGTGGAGGAGATTGTGGAGTTGGAACGGATCCCAGAACAGGTGTTTTCATGGAGTGAGAAGTGGGTCCGTTCAGAGCAGAAGAAGAAGCAGAAGGATAGCCTTTTGAAGAATGGAGAATTGGCTCAGAAGACGAAGAAGCAGGAGAAGAAGAAGAAGAAGAAGAAGAAGAAGCGGCCGGGGTGTCATCGTTAATCCGTGTGCCAATGTTGTTTTGCAGCATCCTTCCCGATCTCAATGTGGTCATGGCACTCACATTATGATTCTGTTGTTCAAGAGCAACATGTACATTATGTGGGTGACCGGGTTTTGGGAGTGGCTGGAACGGGAGCTTCCCCTTTTCTCGCTCGCTTAAGGCCGCATTCAGCTGTGCAATCTGGGCCTCGATGGTCTTGATGCATTGCCCGTGAGCGGCAGTGTGTTGCACTAAGGACTGAATGGAAGACTGGATGTTGGCGGTGGACTAAGTCGATTGTTTAACGAACGCCTCCAGACTTCGTTTGAGCGAGGAAACCTTATCATTGTTTGACGGAACAAAGTTGTTTGGTGGAAAAGAATTGTTCGGCGCAAAGTTGTTCGTCTGATTTTGGAAAGGTTGGGGTTGGAAGGGCTGCTGAAACTGCTGTTGAGTTTGTTGTTGCGCTTGTTGTTGCGGTGGAGGGCCCCTTTGGAAATTGTTTCCTTGGAATTGATTCTGATTCTGATTCCAGGCGAAATTGGGGTGGTTCCTCCAACCGGGATTGTAGGTGGAAGAGTATGGATCATTCCTCAGTCTTTGCTGGAATGCAGCATTAACCTGATCCTGTCCTTGCGATGGTGGATTGTAAGGACACTCTTCGGCCAAGTGAGAAGGATCGGAACAACAAGCGCAAATGGTACGAAGGGGGAGAACAGGGGCAGGAGCAGGAGAAGAAAATTTGCTCTCTATCGCTTCAAACTTTCTTGTTATTGCAGCCATTTCAGCTTTCATCGCAATAGAGACATCAAGTTGGTGAATTCCTACCCTAGACTGACCGGTAGAAGTGGAGGTAGAAGAAGAAGAAGTCGGTCTGGTGCTCTCCCATTGTAGCGTTTGCTCCACAAGGTCGTCAAAGAACTGCCACGCTTCCTCGTCAGATTTAGATAGGAAGTGGCCCTGACAGATGGTTTCCAACAACTGCTTCGTTGCTGGGTTCAGGCCCTCGTATAAGGTTTGGCAAAGTTGCCATTTCTCTATACCGTGGTGAGGACACTGAACAAGAAGGTCTTTGTACCGGTCAAAGCACTTCCAGAAGGGTTCAGAAGGAAGCTGAGAGAATTGGTTGATTTCATTTCGAATCCTTGCGGTTTTATGATTCGGATAAAATTTCTTTAGAAACGCTTTTATAAACTCGTCCCAACTGGTTATAGAGCGGGAAGCGGTGCTATACAGCCATTTTTCAGCAAGATCGCATAAAGTGAACGGAATGACCCGTAGACGTATAGCATCGTCCGACAGTTGGGTAGTTTTCATCATGGCACAGACGTTTTGAAATTTATTGATGAAGATATAGGCATCTTCAGATTCAAGCCCATGAAATCATGGGAGCATGTTGATGAAGTGGGGCTTAATTTCAAAATTATCCCCATTGGCCAGAGGAAGAGAAAGGCAGGTGAGAAGTGCAGAACGGGTGGGATAGAAACGTTCCTGGAGCGCGATTCGCTGCAGCGCTACAACAGGCGGTGGTGGTGGGTTATTGGTCTCCGTAGGAGGTGGAGCCAATCCAGGGGTAGTCAAAAAGATGTTCGGATTAAATCCCAACATCGCGGAAGAAGAGGTTGGTGATAGTGAAGGTGAAGATGTATGAACAGAATTCCGGTCAACGTCGGAGTTGGCCGGTAAAGGGAGGGGTGAAAGAGGAGTGGACGGAGTTTCGACGTCTGAGTCGATCGCGTAGTCGGTAGCGACTAACGTAACGCGGACTAGACGGGCGCTAGTGTCCCGTGTCCAAGCGGACATACACTAAACGAGTTTAGTATAGTCAAAGCGGAGAAGGTGAGGGTAAGAAAACGTCAATGGAGAAAAACGATGGGTGGTGGGTGAAAAATGGATTTGGCGACAAAGGGCAAGTTTTTATAAAAGTTTTTGATTTTTTTCCTTTTTTTTTGTATTTTTTTAGAAAGATCTTTACAGAAATATGTACGAACTTACGGCTTTAAGCAATCACAAATAAGATATGCACAATCTCACCTAGATCTAGGGTCACCTAGGTCAACTAGACCTGCTCCTAACTGTTCCAGAGGGCTAGAAAGAGGACCTCAAACCGCCTCTTCTCCGTCTAATGCGGCCAGATAAGTGCCAGGTAAGTGGGAGGTTATCCAACGCTTTCGCGAAGTTCCTTAATTAAATAACCACTTGCCTTCGTCACACTTGCCTAGGCACCGCAAAAGTCAGATAGGATAAACGGCCGATGCCTGTAACTAGTCCTCTGTCCTATTGAGCGCGAAGTCCTTAGGGCTGAGTCTAGTATTTTTTAATTAACAATGGTCAATGCATATGCTTTTTGTGATTTTTGGGGTCCTGGGAAGGGTGATGAAATCCCCACCCAATCTGAATTGGTTTCAAGCCCCTTAAGTCCGTATTAATGAATGCAAAGTGATAACAAATCAACTGTAAACAATTTTTATTTTTAGCGCGGCGCAAAGAATCCTGCACAAGAACAGTTTATTGGAAAGGGGAAGAGAGTTTGCGCAAAGAATGCTGCAGAAAACACAATTTATTGGAGTCCAGAGGAGTGGGGAGGAGTTAGAGAGACTTACAGGGAAATTTGGACGGCTGACTCCACCAAACCGCCGCGGTTCCGCGGCCTAAGCACGCTAATGCCGCGGTTCCGCGGTGTAGTGGTGGAGTTGGGGCTCCATTATTCTGGTGTGAGCTCCTGTTGGTGTCCTCTGCTTGTTTGGATTTTCTGAATTTTTATTTGCTCACTGTACCTGCTCCATATTTTGACAGTAGACCGTTTGCTTCGTTTTGATCTGTCGCGGTGTAGCCGCGAATTGTGGGTCTATCTTCCCACGTCTTTGGCACTGAACTTGAACTCCGTATTATCCTGTACACTTGCACAAAAACTAATCAAAAATTACAAGATGATTTTTTTTTTACAAAGTATATTTTTTTGTTTTGTTTTTCGGTTATATTCACAAGTTAACCCGAAATTACATAAAGAAATAAACTACCATCTCCCCGGCAACTGCGCCATTTGATTGGTAGGGATTCTGCGTGTTCAAGTTTAGTTAATTACCGCAATCAAGACGGTTTCGCTTGTAGCTAGCCGGTTGAGTACGGGTCGTCCGCAGGGAGATGGGAATCTTTTTCTAAGTGCTTTAACGAGTTAAGTCCAGTTTTCCAGATTTTGTTGTGATTAACTAAGTGTTAAAATGATATGTAAAGAGAGCCTGTTAGGGTTAGGATTAGGTTAGTTTGAGTTAGGAGTCGCCCACTTCTTTCGTTGCCCCTCTTAATATCGGTGTTACGGTAATCGGCAACAACGGGGATTAGCACGACTAGGAAGGAACTTGCGAGTATAAGCTAGGCTTTCCAACGCTTAAGTTCTTCCTTTTGGTGCTTGTCCGTCCGTTCTTGGCTCTTAGCCATAACCTCCGGTTAATTTAACCACAACCGGTCTCACAACGGAATCACCACTATCATGTAGGATAGGGTGCCGTAAGGAGCGGATTGTGGTTCAATTAACGGGAGTTGATTTTAAGATGTTGGGCAAGGAAAGAGTGAGAGAGATTTCCTTCTCTCAAACTTCCCTTATCCTACCCTAACAAGTATGAAATTACTCACACATCATAATGAAAAGAAAACAAAACAAAAGAGGAAGATAGAAAGAAGGAGATTAGAAGATAACAACTAGCTATTTGCGACCTCACCTTGGCAAGGATCAAGCGTAAGCATCATGGTTGTTTTAATGATAAAGGAAAAGACAAAAGAAAGAAACAACAAGAAATAACAACAACTAAGTTAACAAATTAAAATTACAAGCAATTATAAAAGAACAAGACAAGCATGATAAGTAAAAGGATCTTCTTTATTCATCATTCTTCACTCACAAAAGCTCACTATAAGATTTTTAATTGAGAAGAGATAAGAAGAGCAAGAAGAAACAAGTATTCTAAACCTAGAAAAATACAAGATTATGCACCCTTGGCTTCACTCAGTTCTGGGCTATTTATAGGCAGGGAAAAGGAAATCTAGGGCAACAATCAGAACACATATGAAAAGACCAATCTGCCCCTGAAAGCCCAGCCTCTGTTGCCACCGTACGGCCGCGGTTCCGCGGCCTAAGCCTGCTATTGCTGCGGAACCGCGGCTCTTTGGGGGAATTGAGCTGTCGGTTTTTCTGGGGTTCCCTGGTCCTCTTTGTACTTCAGTATGGTATGTGATTTTTCTTAGAATCTTTCCACATTTCTTCCAGAATTTCTGTTGAGGAATAGGTGATTTGATGTGGATCTTTTTGTCATGATTTCCTCGAGCTCCGCGTAGATTTCTTGGATCTTGTGTTGCCATTGAGCCTTGTGCATGAAAATGACATTGATTTGCCATTTTGTCTCTTAAACTGGTGTGTGGCAAATGACGGATAAAGAGCGGAGATCCGTGTTTTATCTGTGGTTGGCAGGAACCCGGATTTTTTCGCGTTTTTCCATGAATTTCACCGTTAAGAGCCGAGAACCTGTATCCTGCAATTGACTAGCAAACACGGCTCAAGAGTACCTACCGGTACGCAATGTGATAAAAATTGGGCGGTATAAAAATGCAAAAATCTGATATGAACAGATATCCACTTCCATTGGATAAATCCATCGTATGATTATATACGAACTCGAAGGAACTTGTTCGAGGATAGATTCTGGTTCAAAAGAAATATGAATAAGATTTATTCAGTTGTCTTTTATCTTTACCTTCCCTCAGCTTGTGAGTGCTCATAGGATTAGGAGAGGGTACACCTATTACTCTTATTGGATAGTCTTCTTCCAAACCATAGGCAGGTGCCGAATGGTAGGGAATGAAGAAAACTAATTAACCTATGTGTGGTGTACAGAAGGTAATAAGTAAAGACAAAATAAAGGGATTAGAAAGAGGGAAAAGTAAATTGCGACTGCTATCATTGATGACCAAACCACATATTTCATCGCCACTCCTTCTTCACCTTTGTATTTCTCCAGAACACCCCGTATCACTACGGACATCCACTTCTATTGGATAAATCCATCATATGGTTATATACGAACTCGAAGGAACTAGTTCGGGGATGGATTCTGGTTCAGGAGAAATAGAATAAGGTTTATTCAGTTGTCTTTTATCATCACCTTCTCTCAGGTTACGAGTACTCCTAGGATTAGGAGGGTACACCTATTATGCTTATTGGATAGTCTTCTTCCAAACAATAGGCTGGTGCCGAACGGTAGGGAAGGAAGAAAACCATTTAGCCTAAGAAGGTGTAAAGAAGGTAATGGGTAAAGACAAATAAAGGGAATTGGAGAGATGGCAAGGAAATATACGGTTACAGTCATGAATCTGATAATGGAAGAGGCATTACTAGAAATACCCGAATACCCCTACGAAACATTTTAATGTTTCAGTTTCACTGTGCGTTGTTAATAGAAAACTGATCTCCCAATTAGATCTTTACTCCAGGGTATGCATTTACCAGGTATGATTCACACATCTGTATGGTTTTATAGATGATGAGTGGGAGTAAATTATTGGGAATTAGGTGATCATCCTCATTATATCAGAATTCGTTATAATTGGTGATATTTGAGGAAATCACCTGGGGTTTTTGCTTGATGGAAAATATTTGGTTTTGAATATCCGTTGTTATGCACCAATTTCAAACTGATATATCTGTACGTTTATTTTATAAAGTGAGATATAACCTTTTGAAATTATGTCCATGACATTTACCTATATCAGTTGATGGTTAGGTAAGGAGCATTAAACAGCGGTGTAATTCTTCATAACCATAGTACAGTTTTCAACTTACGACGCACAGGGTCTGAGTTATTCAACTTAGGGAACTTATACAAAGTATTGTATATTGTCCAGTGTCAATTAGGACAGAGGGGATGGTACTCGTACTATATTTTGTTTACATGTGACTTCTCTAGCTTTTAGACAAGTATTTCATAGAAATACAAGGTCTAAGTTTTGAGAAGTTATATGTACAAGAATAAAGTAGAGAACCATGTGTTGCAAGTATCAGGATTCTTCAAGATAATCGAAGATGTAGATACTTGTGTTTCGTATTCAGTCGATAGCAATGATTTTGAGAACTTGTTTCTCTTTTTCAGGTCACTCATAATTGGATGCACTCTAAGTTGAGTAATGCCGATTGGCCTATCTCTATTTATTTGACATGCACTGAAGACAACTGCATGATTTGAATCTGGTTCCAATTAAATCAGTGCATCCGTTTCTTTATTATATATAGAATGGATCATATCTTAACGATGTTAAGGTATGTGGAGTTGTCCGGCCTATGCTTAAAACCATACTCTGGATAACTCAAGGCACGTTTCTGTAATGGCTGTTTGTGGGTTAACCCGGGTTATAACGAGGGTTAACTTTCTACCATCTGGAAGATCAATAGTGATATTGTTTTTGACTCGCTACAGTTTTAGGAAAAAGAACTTTTTCAGAAAATAGTAGCGGGAGTATGGTAGAACCGGAAGTGATTCCAGAACCGCAAATGATTTCTGAAAATTTAATAGTACCTAAAGATTCAATCAGGTTTGACATTCCATTAGCCACTCCGCGGATATGGTGGGTAACCTCAGGCACCCGAGAGGTACTCCGGTAGCCTCAAGGACGGTCACAGGGAGTTTCTTGTTTACCCAGACTTGCCATTGCTGCCGTTCTAGACTGTGAGACCCGGCAGGAGGATGTGTATAGCGTCGTTCTAAACTAGATTTAGAAGTGCACGTGTACACGACTCTGCCAGAGGGTTGTTGTAGTCAGTGGGAGCAGCGGAAGCTTATTGGACAAGTAGCTTATGTCTGTTTATAGACTAAAGCAGATATAGCGGAGATAGATCATCTAATTTTTGGTGTGACAGTCATAAGCTTTGACTTCATCAGAATAGGGGATGGATCTATTAAGAAAGTAGTAAGGTGTGATGTCCTGGTATTTGGATCACATAAAGTATGTAGGAAGTGAAATTCCTATACTACGATCGGTTATAATATGGTTGTCACACAGTGGTTTCTTCACAAAGGATATAGATATAATATCAGACATTCTGGTTACTAGATCTATGGCTTTAGATCTAGATTTGGGTAGTTTCCCAATCTGGGTACTTAGACAGTATTCTAAAGGTGTTTTAGAATGGACGACTCCTGGCATGGTAGTGTACCTGCAGGTGATGGAGTCACCCTCTCTATAGGTGTCTTACAGACTAAAGGGGAGAGGGATGTGCATATTGGCATATCACTTGCTTAGGCAATTAAGTCAATCATGAGATGTCAAGTACCACACCAGATGTTGTTTTTGCACTAAATACAATAAGTGGAGATATTAATCCAATCCTGAAGAAACGTTCGGAAGTAGTTTTAGAACATAAGTGGATGTTCTAGGGATATGATAACAACAACCTCCTTTGGGAGACAGTTATCATTCAAGGCTTCCAAGGTCACCTGGTTGACAGAGTGACTGTCAGAGTTATAGGCTTTCCTCGACGAGGGGCAGTTGTTTTGACAGATGGTCCAAACGGATACTGAGGGAGGCATGGCGCGGGATACTGATTAAAATCAGTTGACAATACAGTCTAAGTGGTTTGCTGGATTTGGAGTTCATTTGTGAACTGGGTCCCATCAGATATCCAGACATATTCTAAGAAAGGTATTGCTCATTTCAGGAGATGGCTTTCTTTGCGAACTTGAGATTAAGAGAGACATAGAAAGAAACATCAGGGCTTATCCACTCACTGAGGCTATTTCTCGAACGCAATAGTTTTGCAAACGAGCTTTGTGAAACTGATTAGTAGAGGAGTTGGGTGTTCGGTGTCACACGGGCTGTGAGTATGCGGCATCGCAATAATTAGCCTTAAGTGAAAGTGGGAGATTGTTGGATATAGTGCCCTCAAAGTCAATTATTGGATCGCAGGCACGTGATTGCAATGATTGAAGGAGGACCTATACCGGTAGGACAGTCTTACTCGAGATGATAGTATGCTATCTGGTTTATCTTTATCATCGTGTACATACTTTAGGTGACATTACAAATCACTATTACACGTTGAGAGAGCCCTTAGGATTCTTGCTTGACTACCAGCAGTATAATGGCGATCATATATGTGAGAGTTGGGTAGTCTATAAGCACATCCTTAAAGTGTCCCTAGTCGTGGGAATTTCGAGACTGGGCATCGATACTCCTTGAGTAGACTAGTGTATACGGATCTTTACCCCGATGATGGGCGGTGGCTGGTCTCACAAGCCATTGGTGTCAGTTGGTTCACCTAAGATAGTATACAGGTGCTCATTGGGTCATGAGTACACCGGACGGACTAGCAGGGGCACTGCTGATTGGTACTATACCTATCGTTAGGAGCAGTTCCCATGTGACATGAGTACAGCTTAGTCCGTTGACTTGACACTGCTACATTGTCTCAAGTGTGTTCCCTCTGTTCTTTGATTACTACCCTACCACGGCTCAAAGGAGCCGTGAAAACAAGTAGTAGTTGGGTGTAGTCCCGAAGCACTTGGAGGCAGTGGAGGTTAGATAGGATTCGTCTCTCCCAGTGTTGGGGGTTGATATCGCGCTGTGTCTGGAGAGCCATTACAGAAAGTCCTTGGCCAACGCAAGTGAGATTTACTGGTAGGTATTCTAGTAGTTTCTCAAGGTGTTCTGGGCTACACTCCGACACGACTTATACCGTTATTGGGGGTCTGACGTTTACCATCCCCCTAGGCCCGATATGCGATACTCTCAGACGAACAGATCGGACTGCACGAAGATTGTCACAGATAGGCTCAGTAGGGTTCCAGTATGAGTTTGCTCATCGGCTTCCCTTTTGGTCAATACATGGGTAGCCATTACACACAGCTAGTGCCACTGACGTGCTAGTGGTGAAATCTACAGCCAGTGTATTGACGAGTCTTTAGAGTCCCCTACAGACAGTTTTCCTAAGTTTCGGGCGAAACGTTTTAGAGGCCGTATGGTTTTATGGCAGGGTTCGATCATATACGTGCACTTGTGCACGGATCATGATCGGACGGATCATACTAGTGGGCTTTGGTTTAAGCCGGATCTTAGTATTAGATTTGTCTGATTACTTTAGTCTCATTGCATTCGCATTCAGTCGGAGGTATGTATATACAGGTGAGGGGTACTCTTGTGATCCCTCACGGGTTTACTTTAGTAGATGCCATTCTATTTATTGTTGTAAAAATTTGGATTAATGTTTGCAAGTGGAAATTGTGAGTTCAAGTCATCATTAGGAGCATTAATTGTGACATGTGCATGGGTGATGACTCATGGTCTTTTTATTTGTGCAAATGTCACATTAGTGATTGCTTATTGTGTTGAAATGATGGTTAAAGAGAGAGAGGGCAGCCATAGGCTTGGGTTTTGCTCTTGGATTATTATTCTAGTGCTCTCATTTTTATTCCAACACAATAAACAAAAGGAAAAGCTCTTCTTCTTCCTCTTTCTACTTGCGCTCTCTTCTTCCTCCAATGGCATCATCTTCAACCTCCATCCATACAATCTCATGTGTTGAGAATCAATGAATACTTGAAACAAAGTTATCACACACATTCTCTACTTCACCTTGGACATGACGGCCAGCAAACTTAATGTCCCAGTTGCATCGGTTTGAAGCGGGAGCCCGTAAAACGACTTCTTGATGTGGTGCCCTTTCCGACGAGGAGACCGGAGATCGAGCGAGATTAGAGATGCTGCAAGGAGCTAGAGGGTGGCCAAAGACCGTAGGACACGGATCGATCAGTATAGCCATTCTAAACATCTTATAGATAGCTAGTATAGGTTAATGGTACGATCCGGGTTAAAATTCTGCGTTAGCACCAGTTTCGTAAATAGTTTTTGTTTCCACGTTTGGCCTCGGATTGACGGCCGGGGCTCTACCGTAGACTTACAGAGTACAATGGACGGACTCGCCGGGAACCTGCTAGTTGGTATTATACCTATTGTCAGATAGCTGTTCCCAGGTGACATGTGTACAGGTTAATCTGTCGACCTGAGATCGTAATTTGTGTCATGTGAGTTCCCACTGTGCTTTGATTACTACCCTACCACGGCTCAAAGGAGTCGTGCAAAATGGTTTTAGTTGGGTACAATCCCGAGCCACATAGAGGCAGTGAGCGGATCGTCGGGGATTTTCCTCTCCCGGTATTGGGGGTTGATGTCGCGTTGTGAACGGGTGTCCATCACCAGAAATCCTCGGCCGGGGTAGAAAAGAATTACCGATCCAGGATCGATAGTTTCTCAGGTGGTGATGGGTTACATACCGACACTAATTATCGCGTTATTAGGGGTCAGACTTTACCCACCCCTCTAGACTCGATATGTGATACTCTTAGACGAACAGACCGGACTGTACGGATATTGTCACTGTCAGGCTCAGTAGGGGCACATATGAGTTTGCTCGTCGACCTCCCTTTCGCTCAATACATGGGTGGTCATTACGTACAGCTAGTGTCGCTGACGTGCTTGTGGTTAAACCCACTGCCAGCGTATTGACGAGTCTTTAGAGTCCCACACAGAGGGTTTCCCTGCTTTGGGCGATACGATGTAGAGGCCGTATGATTTTAAGGAAGGGTTCGATCATATACGTATACTTGTGCACGTATAATGATTCGGATGGATAATACTAGTGGCTTTGGTTTAAGCCGGATTCTAGTATTGTATTGTTGGATTATTTTCGTCTCATTGTATTTGTATTTTTCGGAATACGGATACGGGTATGTATATACGGATGATGGGTATTCTTGTAATTTCATTACAAGATGCTTCTAGAAGATGCCACCTCATTATTGTTTTAACCATTTGGATAAATGGTTTAATGAGGTGGAGGATGAGGTGGACTTGGAATTTTTTGATGGCATGGCTCAAGTGATGACTCATGGTGGCACTATTGAACCATGCTTGATATTATTGGTGTTGTGAGATATTTTGTAAAGATGGATTTTTCTTTAGTTGCTAGCATGCTTGCTTTTCTTCACTTGATGCCACAGTCACTCACGCTCACAACACTTACCAGTTTTCCTTTCTTGAGTTGCTACACTCTCATCCTCATGCTTCATTTTCTTCCTCCACCCATAATGTGTCATGTGTTGAGAAACATTGGGTGATTAGAGACAACTCAATCCATCATTAGATTCTACATCTCCTAGGCTATCAAGTTTGGAAAACAAGATTCTACATCTCCAAGATCAAGCTTGATCATGGAGACCTCTAGGAGCTTGGAAAGGTTGTTGAAGACCGAAGGAAAGGGATCAACTCGGTATAACCATTCCTAACTCATTTTATTGTTTGCTAGTATAGGGTTTAGGGTAGATCCGGGCATCGGGTTGTGGTAGCGCCTGTTTTGTAAATTTTTGTTCCGTATTTGGTCATGGTTTGATGGCCTGGGCACTGCCATAACCCATCACAGAAATCATTGTAATTGATGATATTTGAGGAAATCACCTGGGGTATTGCATGACGGCAAATATTTAGTTTTGAATATCCGTTGTTATGCACCAATTTCAAACTGATATATTTGTACGTTTATCTTATAAAGTGAGATATAAGTTTTTGAAATTATGTCCATGATATTTACCTATATCAGTTGATGATTGGTTAAGGAGCATTAAACAGCGGTGTAATTCTTCTTAACCATAGTACAGTTTCAACCTACGACACACAGGGTTTGAGTGATTCAACTCAGGGGACTTATACAAAGTATTGTATCTTGTCCAGGGTCCATTAGGACAAAGGGATTGATGCTCGTACTATATTCTGTTTACTCATGACTTTTCCAGTATTAGACTAGTATTTCGTGGAAATACAAGGTCCAAGTTTTGAGAAGTTATAGGTACAAGAATAAAGTGGAGAACCATGTGTTGCTAGTATCAGTATTTTTCAAGGTTATCGAAGATGTAGATAGTTTTGTTTGGTATTAAGTTGATAGTAATGGTTTTGAGAACTTGCTTCTCTTTCAGGTTACTCATATCTGGATGCACTCCTAGTTGAGTAATGTTGATCGGCCTCTCTCCATTTAGTTGACATGCACTAGAGACAGCTGCATGATTTGAATCTGGTTCCAATGAAATCAGTGCCTCTGTTTCTATATTGTATATAGAATGGTTCATATCTTAACGATGTTAAGGTATATGGAGTTGTCCGGCTTATGCTTAAAACCAGACTCTGGATAACTCAAGGCATGTTTCTGTAATGGCAGTTTGTGGGTTATCCAGGGCTATGACGAGGGTTAACTTTCTACCATCTGGAAGAGTAATAGTGATATTGTTCTTGACTCGCCACAGTTTTCGTAAAATAGACTTTTTCAGAAAACAGTAGCGGGAGTATGGTAGATCTTGAAGTTATTCCAGAACCACAAACGATTACTGAAAATTTAATAGAACCTAAAGATTCTTCGCAAATAGTCAGGTTTGACATTCGGGTTTGACATTCCATTAGCCATTCCGCAAATATGGTGGGTAACCTCAGGCGCCCGAGAGGTACTTCGGTATCCTCAAAGACGGTGACTGGGAGGTTCTTGTTTACCCAAACTTGCCATTACTGCTGTTTAAGACTATAGACCCGGCAGAAGGATGAGTATAGCGTCGTTCTAAACTAGCTTTAGAAGTGCACGTGTATATGACTCTACCAGAGGGTTGTTGTAGTCAGTGGGAGCAGCGGAAGAATAGTGGACAAGTAGCTTATGTCTATTTATAGACTAAAGCAGGTATAGCTGAGATAGATCATCTATTTTTGATGTGACGGTCATAGGCTTTGACTTCATCAAAATAGGAGATGGATCTGTTAAGAAGGTAGTAAGATGTGATGTCCTGGTATTTTGATGACATGCACTTTATAGGAAGTAAAATTCCTATATTACGAACGGTTATACTGTGGTTGTCAAACAGTGGTTTCTCCACGCAGGATATGGATATTATATAAGGCATTCTGGTTACTAGATCTATGGTTTAGATCTAGATTTAAGTAGTTTCCCAATCTGGGTACTTTGACACTATTCTAAAGGTGTTTTAGAATGGACGAATACTGGCATGGTGGTGTACCTGCAGGTGATGGAGTCACCCTCTCTAAAGGTGTCTTACAAACTAAAGGGGAGAAGGATGTGCATGATTGGCATATCACTTGCTTAGGCAATTGAGTCAGTCATGAGATGTCGAGTACCACACCAGATGCTGTTTTTGTAGGGTTGCTAGGCATGCTCATAAGGTTCCACGAGGCATCAACCATGCCCGATTAAAAATTTAGCCATGCCGAACAACCCAATGCCGGATCTTTAAACTAGAGATTAGGCGAAAACGAATATGTTAAACACTTTAACAGTAAGTGAAAGGGATTACAACCTTTATAGATCCGATCCTTCACTTCTTAAGATCCGTGTTGAGGTCCTTTCGCTGCGATCATCGTGTTCCGGACTCTCGGGAGGCTTCACGAAGAGAAATATGCATTCTTGCTTCCGATCTTCGATACAAAGATGATCTAGCTTAAAGTTTCATTAACACAAGCTAACACTCACCAAATGAAGTGAACATCTCATCTAAAGGACAAGGATAGATGAGAATGATGAATTAGGATTTTCTCCCTCTTTTATTTTCTTATTCTCACTCATTTTCATCACTTGGGAAAAAGCTAGAAAGCTTTTTCCATGAAAAGAAGGAAGAAGAAGAAGAATAATCATTAGAATCCTTTTGTGATGAATAATGAAAAGATAAATATGATGAATAATGCAACTATGGTCAACTAAACCCATGTAGAGAATTAACTAGGGCTAGGGTTTGGGTTGGGTTAAAAGTGAGCCACTTGAAAATATCAAGCATAATATCTTTTTCAAGACAAAAGAAAAGCTTCTAGAATCTACTTGAAGTCTTAATCCTAATCCAAACCCTAATCATGTTTAAAGTCCACTAAACATGTTGCATTAGTTATCATATCATGTTACAATATTATATATCACATATATAATATTTATCGAAACAAAATAAAATAATACATTTAACATATATCGCATATATATCAATGTATTACCCGAGTGAGAAAAATAATCTTTTAGTGAGCTAATATTAGTTAATGTAATTTAATATATCATATATATTATTATACATTAAATTATCAAATCAACACTTAATCCGACAATCCGGCTATATCGCATATAATCAACTAATACGATGACCCGGCTATATCACATATACCCGGCCGATATCTCATATCGCGAGAATCCAATACGATATCACATACCGCATTATCCCCGGTCCCGCACATATCACATATGTGTTCCTACTCCGTTTTTCCTGATTCAAGAAACCTCTGTGTAGGACTCTAAAGAATCGTCAATACGCTGGCAGTAGGTGATGATCATATCAAACACCCACAAGCTGCAGGCGGTCAGCTAAACGTAACAGCTACCCAGGTATTGAGCGCTCAGAAGATCAACAAGCAAGCCTGTACATTCTCCTGTGAATCCAATCAGCAACACTCCCGTACGGTCCGGTCTCGTCGTCTGATATGTCGCATATCTCGCCTAGGGGTGGTCAACGTCAGACCCCAGTAACTTGATAAGTCGTGTCGATATGAGGTCTATAACAGTTAGAGAAACTACTGATAACACTTACTAATAAATCTCAACAACCCTGGCCAGGGATTTCCCGTTATAACCAATCGAGCACAGCACAACATCAACTCCCTATACCGGGAGAGACGAATCCCTTCCTATCGCTCATTGCCTCCATGTGATTCGGGACTGTACCCAAAAGCCACCTTTTTGCATGCCCTCTTGGACGTGGTATGATGGAAATCAAAGCACAGTGTGAATCATACAAGACTCTATGACGATCTCGGGTCAACAGACTACTCTGTACCAGTGTCACCGGAGAACTGCCATCTGACGTGAGGTATAATACCATCTGGGAGTTCTCGGCGAGTCCGTCCAGTGTACCCAGTCTCTACTGAGCACCCGTACACCATCCTTGATGTCAAACACCGATGGATATGGGATCATCCATCGCCCATCATATGGGTCAAGATGCGTATACGCTAGTCTACTCTGGTGTATCGATGCCCTGTCTCGATACACCCTCGACTAGGAACAGTTATAAGATGTACTCATCGACTACCGTGTCCCCACTAGTATAATCTCATCATAGTCCCAGTAGTTGAGTACATATCTTAAGGGCTTTATCAACATGTAACATAGAGACAATCAGAGTACATGTTAAGATAAAGTACAACCAGATAGCATACTATCATGTCGAGCAAGAAAGTCCTCCCTATATATGTCCAAGCATCCATTACAATATACATCGTATGTACAGTAATGGCCTCTAGGGCATACATATAACTAACAATCTCCCACTTGCACTAGGGCCATCTGTTGTAGAATCGCATACCCAACAATTGGCTGTGGTTGAAGTATCTCATACTCAACCATCCCATAAAAGTCTCTACTGGGAAAAAGGCCTTTGTGAGTGGATCCGCGTTGTTGTCCTCTGTGTCTACTCTCCTAACCTCGATCTCCCTGGAGATCTACCATCTCCATGATTAGGTGATACTGCCTAAGAATTATATCTGGATTTCAGATGGGACAGGGGGTTCCTTGGAAAAAGCCACAACTCCATTGTCACACAATGGTAGGAACGAAGTTCATCTCATGAACTTATATATCCAGACTGCCTCTTTGGTAGCATCCTTGGTAACGATGTATCTTGCCTTTAATCGTCTAGTAAGTCACGGTATCTAGCTTGGAACTCTTCCAACATACCGTCCCTCTACTGAGGGTAAAGACAATGCCTGCGATTGACATTCAGTCGTCCTTATCACCGTGGAACCTTTCCAGTGATTCTCCCCAGGATCGATTAATACCATCTCACTACAACTAGTGAGTATCCTAACATCCAATTAGAACTATCTCATAGATCCAAAACCCAGGATTTAGGAGGTATCATTTTGATCCTATATGGAGAATCATTATGATAATAGGAGATTGACCGAGCATAGCATAGGAAACTCCTTCCCTATCAAGAGTATGTCATCCACATACTCTACGAGGATCACCACCAAACTCCCTACTACCTTTTTGTATATACATGGTTCATCTACCATTTTGATGAAGTCAAACTCTTTGACTACCATATCAAAACAGACGTTCCAACTCCGCGATGCCTGCTTTATCATATAAAGCATCTTGCACACGTTTCCGCTGCTCCCACTGTTTACGAAGCCCTCTGGTTGTGTACTTATAGACGTTCTCTTCTAAAACATCATTTAGAAAAGCAGTCATGACACCCAACCACCAGATATCGTAGTCATGGTATGTAGTAGTGGCAAGTAAGATCTGGATGGACTTAAGCATAGCTTTGAAAGTCTTAACTTTTCCATGTACACCAAGTAACCTTCTCAAGATATACTTGCTCCTGATGGGGATTTAACCCTTCAGATAAAGCAACCAAAGTCCATACTTTGTTGGTGTATAAGGATTCCATCTCAGATCACTAAGCATCCGGCCATTCTTACAGAGTCCCACTCCTGATGGCCAGCTCAAAACTTAGTTGGGTCATCATCTCATAATGCAATCCTCGCTCCCACTGTCATAGAGAAACCGAAGTATCTCTCAGGTGGGTGAGGAACCCAACTAGATCGGCGAGGAGGGTGAGGTTCGTTGGAAACTATTGAATCCTTTGGTTCTACCAAATCATCTACTGTAGTTTGTATAGATGGAACTCCTTCCAGTTCTACCTCATGACCACTAATTTCTTCACAAGAAATTCCCTTTCACAAAGGTGGCATGTTGAGAAACAAACCATCTTTTGTTCCTCGGTTTGGTAGAAGATATTCCATTGCGAATGCTTCGGATATCCAACAAACTTCAATAGAACTGACTTTGCCTCGAGCTTGTCCGGATTTTGCTTTTCAGACATAGGCCGGACAACCACAAATCTTAACAAACTTAAGATATGGGCTATTCCCATTCCATATCACATATGAAGTGGTAGGCAACTGATTTGATTTGAACCCTATTCAATAGGTATGTAGCTTCTCAAGCGCATAACACCCAAAAGGAAATAGGAAACCCAGTAGTACTCATCATAGAGCACACCATATCACATAGGGTGCTATTGCTCCGCCCCGATCTACCATCGTGCTATGGTGTATTCGGAGGAGTAATGCCGAGAGAGAATCTCATTCTCCTGTAGAATAGTCCTGGAATTCCGTGCTCAAATATTCTCCTCCCTGATCTCATCAAAGGACATAATACTTATACCCGTTATTGGTTCTCTACTTCTAACTTACATTCTGTGAATATCTTAAAAGGTTCGGAATTGTGTTTCAACAGGAACATATGTCTGAATCTTGAGAGATCATCAGAGAATGTAATGAGGTACAAAGAACCGGTCTTGGCATGTGTAGACAGGAGACTTTCATACATCAACATGTATCAATCCCAAGAGTTCACTAACTCTTTCTCTGTTTCCAATAAACAGAGCTATGGTCATCTTATCTTTGTGACATCACCGGCAAGTTTCACAAGATGTAAATTCAAACAGATTAAAATATGCATCTAAATGTAACTTAGCTAGTCGGGTCGCATTGATATGACCTAGTCTACAATGCCTCAAGAAAGATTCGTTCATTTCTGAACTCTTCCTCTCGTGTGTGTTCTGTACGTTAAGAACTGTGGTTTGATTTAGAACGTCTATGCTTTTCGATAACGTGCCTGAACCGATCAACTCTTGATATAGGAAATGTTCAAAACATTATCCAACAATACAAAATTATATCCTTTCTTTACTAATAAAGAGATTGATATGATGTTGTATATCAGGTTCGGTATCTAATAACATTCGTTCAGAATCAATGTATTCTGGTAATACAGGGTGATATTGACCAACAGACTTGGCTGCAACACTTGCACCGTTTTCTATCTCATGAAACTTATCACCCGTTCTCAGTTCTCTACCTATCTGTAGCCCATGTAACAGATTACATATGCGGGATCCTGATCCGGTATCTCATACCCAGGACGTAAAGGATACTGAGAAACAGTTCTCTGTAATGAACACACCCGAAGAAGATGCATCAGCATGCACTTTCTTGGTTTGGGCGGTACGGGAAATCTGGTATTCCCCAATTTCCTGCTCTGTCTTATAACAATTATAAGTTGGAGCGGGACCAACGTTCCCCAGCTCAGTATAACAAGCGGGTTCGGTCAATTCATCTGTTTTATTATCTTGATTAAGGCGTGATATGGTCGCTACCTGGAGAGAGAGAGAAGAAAACACTCAGCGTATGCTCTTGCAAGATTAGATTGATAATCTAATATATCTAATCAGGATGTCCCCCACTGTTTTAGTCAAATCTTCCTTCAAACCCTAAAAGGAAAGACAAGCAAGGATTAATTACACGCTACAACTTCGCCAATTTTTCAGCCAGGCCAGTGCCGGTACTTTGATGGAGGTCCCCCGTGCTTTCGCACGAACCTAATTAAAGTAAACCTCGTTTTCCCAGGGGCATAACCCCGTTAACAGCTTTCTAGACACCTACTTGATCGGCTAATTGTAATGTGTAAAACTCTCTCAGGAGTAACTCTTACTCGCAGCGGGTATCGGGATCCAACAATCTCATAGAAGGTATGCAATCTCATTGCAAATTTCAACACTTGAAATTCCCAATAATATTTTGCCCCAAGCGTCCTATGACCTTGACAGAGGTCAACAAACCATAGGCTGCTAGTCAAGTTCAACCCGTCATTTCCTGATTGAAGTAAACCCACCCGCACGACCCTTGACAGGGGTCAACAAGGTCGCACGACTACCCTAAATCAATCTCATCATATGTTTATACAGATAAGCACTAATCTGCTACCGCACAATACGCCTTGACAGAGGTCAACAAACGTAGTACGAATACTAACTATTACTTATCTGAAACGATGGAGGGCTACGACAGGTTTTTAAGAAAACCCTTTGCGTAATGAACTTGATATCGTTGTAGAATCGAGTGATTTTAAATGGAGTGTTTTTTAGGCTTTTCAAGTTTTGCTAAAGGGGTCACTCCCGGTGAAGGGATCGTCGGCCCTTTCCTCATCGAATAAGGTGCAGGGTATATCATATATGCCACTATGCAAAGCAAGAACTATAGAAGTAATCAAAAGACAAACCGAGTTTGCAGCATCTGCTAGTTTCACTAAAGAGGTCACTCCCGGTGAAGGGATCTCGGCTCTTTCCTTATCGAATAAGGCGCTGGATGTTTTACAAGGAACACCGCTATGCAAAGCAAGAACTAGAGCTACCAGTTTTTAAACAAGTTTCTACAACATCTTTAGGTTTCTTTTATTTCATTAATCTCATTAATGAGGTCCCATTTTAATTATGCTTCACAAGCATCACATTTGAAACGAAATCTGCAATATAACATATATCTCATATATATAATATAAACATTCATCTCAGGCAGTAATATGATCTCATCACAGAACATTGCAGCAGAAGAAACATATATGAAATATTGGATATACTAGGACGTCCGTGTTTTAATACGAGCCTGTATAAAATACGGAATCCACGGTCGCGATGAATAGCCAAACCCACATCCCTAGACCCCTACGAGAGCGGCAAGTAACACAACCAATTCTAGGGTTAGGAGACCCGGTCCCGACTCCTCGAGATGGTCTTCCACTGGACCCTAGAACCCGGTTACTTGTGCTCTCCTCCTTGGGTCTACCTAATGCGGAAAAGTAAATAATATACAATGGTGACATCATCCTCAGCCCGGAAGTGCCCCAATAAAAGAATATTACATACAAATGAATTTTACATGAATGAAAAAGAAAAACTCTTATCTCACATAAAACCCCCAGGCTATTCAGAACACGACGATCCAATATAACATACCACAGCAACACATAATATCTCATATCATCAACGTAAGAAAGTATGCGTATCCCGATTGTCGTTGATGTATAGCAACGAAGCCGGCGATACACCACATACTACGCTTACGGTCACAGAAAAGAAAGTGTAAAACTACAACAGTTGGAATCCGCAACCTTCTTAGACATCGCATGCCTAACCAAATGAATTCCTTAGACATCGCATGCCTAACAATTATAAACCCCGCATTTTAGTCTCATTATCGAAAACTCTTTTCAATATCAAGTCGGGTAATTCAACAAGATTCCCTACATCCTGATCGAATGCTCGTCGTAAACTTTAGTAGACGGCCGCACCCCCGGATGCCGTCGACGAAGTGCACTAAGGCGGAACACCGCTGCCGCGAGCACCCGAACGGATGCTTTTGGCGACGGGGTTCTCCTACAGTCACTTGGTCGGGGCTATGGGGTGTGGCTGTCTGTTAAGTTTACCAGGCGAGTATCCGCGTACGCTACGTGATTGCGACGGACTTTTGATCACATCAAAATTCCGTGGCAACCAATCATCTGAGACTAAACTGCTAGATTTATAACATTCAAATTAGTTATCTCATTACTACTTGTGCATTCCAAATATTGTATCACATTCCAGATAAATAGACAATGTTAAACATTCCGATCGAATAATCAAACACCCAAGTTTTCCCAAATAGTTCTCAACACTTGAAATTAGTTTAAGAACATCCATATGCTACAGTACCAATGGTCCAGCCGTAGAAGGGTCAAGCCAACGCCTCACATGTGGCATGCCGTACTGCCACAAACCCTAAGGTTCAGAGGCAGTTCAAGACGGTCACATAATCGAGTTAAGGTTTGTTGTCTTCTAGAGGGTCCACTGTGTTACTTACATGACTTAGAACATTCTTAAACTACGAAATAAATCCAACGCTTGGAAATTTTCCGGCAGGGGAAAAAGTGAGTTATTGATATCCGTTCGAACTTTTTAACACGTTCTAAAAATTACCCGGACAAAATAAACGAAGTTATATTATCCGATCGAATCAACGAGTCCCCAATACAACCCAGATAACTCAACACTTGAGTATAATTAAAAGTACCCAGAAACATCAGGAAACACACACGGATGAAACTGTACAAAAATGAAACCCTAACTCTACTGTTGCGCCGCGGAACCGCCGCTAATGGCATGTCATTGACGCGGTTACGCGGCCGTTTAAGTGAGTTAGTGGCGCGTTTTTCACATATGTCCATAGAATACCCTGATGATTTTTTTGAGTATTTTTAATGTGGAAAAAATCACATTTTCAGAAAATGTCCAGAGAAGAGTTCAAATTACGGTTTCGGGGTTCGATCGGACTTTAAACTCCGTCTAGACTTCGCTTAAAGCTCTAGCTTGGCTCTGATACCACTGTAGGGTTGTTAGGCACGCTCACAAGGTTCCACGAGGCATCAACCATGCCCGATTAAAAATTTAGCCGTGCCGAACAACCCAAAGCCGGATCTTTAAACTAGAGATTAGGCAAAAACGAACATGTTAAACACTTTAACACTAAGTGAGAGGGATTACAACCTTTGGAGATCCGGTCCTTCACTTCTTAAGCTCCGTGTTGAGGACCCTTCGCTGTGATCATCGTGTTCTGGACTCTCGAGAGGATTCACGAAGAGAAAGATGCAGACTTGCTTCCGATCTTTGATACAAAGATGATCTACCTTGAAGTTTCATTAAAACAAGTTAACACTCACCAAATGAAGTGAACACTCTCATCTAAAGGGCAAGGATAGATGAGAATGACGAAGTAGGATTTTTGCCCTATTTTATTTTCTTATTCTCACTCATTTTCATCACTTGGGAAAAAGCTAGAAAGCTTTTTCCATGAAAAAAAGAAGCAAGAAGAAGAAGAATAATCATTAGAATCCTTTTGTGATGAATAATGAAAAGATAAATATGATGAATAATGCAACCATGGTCAACTAAACCCATGTAGATAATTAACTAGGGCTAGGGTTTGGTTTGGGTTAAAAGTGAGTCACTTGAAAATATCAAGCATAATATCTTTTTCAAGATAAAAGAAAAGCTTCTAGAATCTACTAGAAGTCTTAACCCTAATCCAAACCCTAATCATGTTTAAACTCCACTAAACATGTTGCATTAGTTATCATATCATGTTACAATATTATAAATCACATATATAATATTTATCGTAACAAAATAAAATAATACATTTAACATATATCAATGTATTACCCGAGCGAGAAAAAGAATTTTTAGTGAGCTAATATTAGGTAATGTAATTTAATATATCATATATATTATTATACATTAAATTATCGAATCAACACTTGATCCGACAATCCGGCTATATCGCATATAACCGACTAATATGATGACCTGGCTATATTACATATACCCGGCCGATATCTCATATTGCGTGAATCCAATAGGGTATCACATACCGCATTATCCTCGGTCCCGCACATATCACATATGTGCTCCTACTCCGTTTTGCCTGAGTCAAGAAACCTCTGTGTAGGACTCTAAAGAATCGTCAATACGCCGGCAGTAGGTGATGATCATATCAAACACCCACAAGCTGCAAGCGGTCAGCTAAACGTAATAGCTATCCAGGTATTGAGCGCTCAGAAGATCAATAAGCAAGCCTGTACATTCTCCTATGAATCCAATCAGCAACACTCCCGTACAGTCCGGTCTCGTCGTCTGATATGTCGCATATCTGGCCTAGGGGTGGTCAACGTCAGACCCCAGTAGCTTGATAAGTCGTGTCGATATGAGGTCTATAATAGTTCGAGAAACTACTGATAACACTTACCAGTAAATCTTAGCAACCCTGGCCAAGGATTTCCAGTTATAACCAATCGAGCACAACAAAACATCAACTCCCTATACCGGGAGAGACGAATCCCCTCCTATCGCTCATTGCCTCCATGTGATTCGGGACTTGTCACGACCCGAAAGAGCACGTAACTGGCCCTTGAACCATATGAAGTCTATAGGACTCCATCTGATCCAAGTAAGCCAAAAGCCCAGAAATCTAAAACCATTTTAAGAGTAAGTAAAGAAAGCTGGTTTAAAGAACTGAAGAAAAACATGTTTGAAGTCAAGGTTTTTAAATAACTAAGACGAATATGCATTTTAAATGTAAAGTCTTTTCAAAAAATTTCGGTAGAGTTTCTTTTGTAATTACTGGCTCCGAACGGGGTACAAAAAGGACAATATATATGCAATGATAAAAGGCATCCCCAAGCGGGAGCTAGCTCTTCGTCAATTGACGGTCACAACCACGCAAACAATATAATATACAACGCCGAAAGGCGAGGGTCAAATCCAAAAGAAACTCAAAAAGCATGAAAACCGCAATATTACTAAGCGCGACTCTAAGGTCGAATAATACATCACTAATGTCTAAGTCTGAAACAATAAACAAGTTTTGGTTGATGGAATTCAAGATACAAAGGAATAATATAAGTACAATGGTGGTTCTTGATGCAAAAGAACCCACCTACCAAAGCAAATCACCCGCAAAAGAAGCAGTGTGCCAGATATGCCGCAATGGAACCTGTACGGCAAACCTGCAAGAACTGTGGCACAACGGGGGTGAGTTGCCAACTCGTGAATAGAAAATATCTACAAAAAGAAATCGAATGCACGACATAAACCTTGGTCAATACAATCAGATATAAAAACCTCAAAGAATAAGCCTGAAGCATGATAAGGTGGCAATGTAACATCTAAACATGTAGGTAGTGCCAAATACTCGTGTCAGTGCCTCAGGTAATAACATGTCATAAACATAAGGTATGTCTGCATGAAGTAAATATGATGAAGTATCAAAATGAATGTAAATACACATATATTAGCGTCCCATTCCACTAATATTGGTGTAAGGGTATATATAACAGCGCCCTCATACCCTGTTATATATACAAATGAAGTATGATCAATGTAATAATAGTCTGTATAAATGTGGATCCCGTCCACCTGTCACCCAAATGACAATAAGCATCATGCATATAAATGTGAGGATATAATCAAAATCATGGAAACATCATGAAACCTGTGCCTAGCATCGGCACGTAAATCCTCGTCCATATGGGGCTCCGTCTGCGGTATCGGCCCTTGGCCCCGGCAGCACAGGTCAACCCATGTCCATCTCTCAACTCCGGTCGGTATCCCCCGGATATCCGCCGAGATCAAATACAATCACCGGTAGGTACTCGCCCACCTCCAGGCTCAATCGGCATAATCCTTCGATCGTCTTGCCGAGGGGAACCATACCGAGCCCCACCATGTACCCTCATACGGCACACACTCCTCGAATGGGGTATATATTCAGAACCGATAACTCTCATGGTGGCTGCGCAAATATCATATCAAGGAAACCAGGTTTTTCAAATAAGTACATACTCTCCTTTGAAATTATCCACGGTTCCCAAATCCATAAATATCATGAAAACAATATCCCAATGCGCATAATCAGAAAGCATGATGTCTGTGACATATAATTGAGATCCAAGTATAACAGTATATCATGCAACATAGAATAGTGGTATGCACATACAAAGTCATATCCTGATGCAATAATACTACTGTGTAGTGACATGACAATTATCGATAATGAAGTGTGTGAGCCGGCAAGCAAGTGTACGCGGAACATATGCATCATTGATAATGGTGCTGGTGTCCTAACAACATGATTGCAATATAGAAATAAACACATGCAATGTGATGCGAAATCGAATAATCAATGCAACAGTGAAGAATCTACACCAATATGTACATGTCATGCAGTGGTGCCATTTGAAATATGACGAATCGGGGTTTTGGTAAAATAAGGGTTACGGTGTTTTTAAGAATAGATACGTCTTTTGAAAATACCCGTAGAATCCCTTTACTTGTCCTTAAAATATTCTCGATTCGTAGTTTTTAAATAGGTATGACTCGGGTCTAGTATAACATCTAGTAAGCCAAGTCCATCAAGAGGGGTATGGAAACCACCTAAATCTAAGTCGATATATATATATATATATATATATAAATATATATATATAGTCGGTGATCCCGCCTTAATAGTATCGCGTATGATACAGTATATCATCTGACATCCTCGAGTCATGAGTGCGGATCTATCATCAATATAAAACTCGTACAGTAAATCGTCGTACGGCATCCCAATAGCTGGGTACGGGTCAATATCACAATCAGCTCATCAATTATTTGGTATCCTCATCATCATATCACATAATCTGGGATACTGATCTATGTCTAGGACAACTGATACCATCAATATGACTGCGTGTGTAAACACACGTCCAAAGGCCCACTAGAGATCACATGTCGTATCCCAAATACGAATCATATCAAATCACCGATCTCGCGGCACAAAACCCAATATCATCGACTCATCTCCAAAGTCATCCACTATCCATCATTATCACAGTATAAGTATAGCGAATCAGCATGTGTGTGCGTGTGGGTGTAAACCTATCCGAGGGTTCGCAACTAGGAAATATTATAGTTTACTTCTAACCCTATCACATGATATCATATCTCAAATAATCCACTGCACTATACTATCATAAATAATATATACAAATAAGGTATACCTACTACGGATTGCGGGGGTGCTATACGCCATCCACCCGACTTCCTCCGTAGAAATAATCTACTCACCTTGCGTCTTCGTTGTAGACGTTACCACACGTTTGCTTGTCGTCCCGAAGTCTTCATGGGGTACCTACACATTAACGTATCGCAAATGCGTATCAAAATCAAATCATCACTGAAAAGGCATACGAAAACCAAAACGATACGTTATGGGGCCTATAGGTTAGAACCTATGGGTACGCCTCCAAAACCAACAATCAATCTTCGATATCGTCGTATAAACGCCAAATAGTCGATGTAAAACACAATACGTAAATTCAGAATTTAAAATACGGAATACGGAAACACGAATCCAAAAAAGCAACTAAGGAAATAGGCTCCAGATTTCACCCTAGGTCAAATTAGACAAATCTATATATACCAGAGGTCTAATCTATACATGTAGGAGCAGCAGAACCAAAACGAGACAAAATGGGGCAGGTCTGGCCGCAAATTGCGGCCAATTGGAATAAATTGGCAGCCGAAGAAGAGAGTTAGGGGCTGGGGTCTTTGGGTTAGCTTCCTGGGTGCCTGCACATGTGACTGTACAATCAATTTTATTTTCAGAGTCTCGGGGTAAAAGCAGATTCAATGTAACCATCACAGATTTCACAAATTCTCCGATATCGTTTCTAAATCCTTATTCCGGGTTTCAAGTCTCAGGTTTGGGTCTCAATTCCATCACTAGTGTGTTTGGGTAGCCTCTACGGAGCTCAATTTCATATCATAACTCAAATTTTCCTCAAATCCTAACTAAATTTATCCTTAAGTCACCAAATCAAACAATATCGGTTCTAAACATGCATGAGGGTATGAGAAATGCTAAAACTAATCTAATGGTCCAGAAAATACCTCATTTGGCAACAGAAGAATATTCTTGAGTTGCCCCTAGTGGCCAAAATCCTTGCTTCCTTGGTCCAATGTGTAGATCTTGAGCTCATGCACACTTTTAATGAAATGAGAGTGGGGTTTTGGAGTTGTTTTCGTGGTGATTTGGGTCTTTGAAGAGGGGAGGGAGATGAAGGAGCTGCAGCAGGAGGAGAAGGGGAAGAGGGAGAGAGAAAATGAAAGAAGAATGAAGAGAATGGCTAAGTCCAAAGTCAAAGAAAATCCATACTTCTCTCTCTCTCACCATACCTCAATATTATATTCCCCCTTTTCCATTTCTTTTCTTTTCTTTTTCCTTTTCTCCAAAACCTTCTCACTAGAATAGTAACCCCATATAACATGATAGAAAATGCACAAGTGTGATAAAAATGATATGTGCATGTTTTGCACAAAATGCTAAAAAACCGATTAGCGAATTTTAATCGCGATTAGCACTAAATTAGCATATAACTAATCATAAAAACTTAAAAATGGCATAATTCTATAAAATACCCTATTTTATAATTTTCCATAATTTTTCCAAATTTTTCTGTATTTAATTATACCAAAATATTAAAATATTCAATAAAATAATATTAAATTATAAAATTTCCAAAAATAATATTTTAATTTTTTTGAAATGTTACAATCTTCCCCCCTTAAATAAATTCGGTCCCCGAATTTAAATTCAAACCCTCAATACTAAAACATTTCAGTAAAAATCCAAATTGTCGGGGCTATGAAAACATCAATACATACCGAATATCATAAAAATGTACCGCTCTAGTAGAAATCAATCCCCAAAATGTATATATAAGAATATCCTGTGCGTCTGATGCGCAAGGAATCAAAATCCATATATGTGTCATACATGGGCACCGAACAACATCTAGGTGCAACGGATGTGCACGAAACATCTGTCATAGGCAACGTGTGTGCCTGACAGCAAAATCAGGTGCATTTGACATGCATGAAGAATTTCGATTTAGTGCATCTGGCGTGGACCAAAATCGTATATCAAAACACTAAAGGTGCTTGAAAACTATGCTGGAAACGTAAATCAAATCACTGCATATAATAGGTGTGAAATCACAATCAATAGCTCAAATGTAATAACTATGTGCAAAATATAAATACCCAGTGGGTGCATAAAACGAATATCGTGAAACTCAGTCATCAAAACTAAATCATGCAAACAGAACGCCTAAAATACCGAAATCCAAGATGACGGATACGTGATAACCGAATCACAAAATCACAAATCATAAGTACCGTCGTCGGTAGTTCCTCTTTCAAAGTCGAGAAGGAGTCGGTGCATCCAATGCTAGCGGCGCAAGATATCTACTTGCCTCTTGCTCACGGTCTGGCGTCCTCTGTCTCTGGGTTCTTATCTTCTTTGTGGATTACCAATCTCACAATTAATCGGCTCATCGGCCCTGTCAGGTGTGCTAACGGGGACGATTCCGTTCTGGCACTTCTCTGGTCATCTCTCGGTCAATCCTCACGACCACTCATAAAGCAGCATGTCACTGGCGTCGGCCTCTGGTTCTTTGAATGCATATCACATCTGATCCTGGGTGCAAATATAATTGCAGCAGTGTCCTGGAAGGAATCCCGCTCAAGGTCTCTTCCGATCTTGCCTATGCCGGTCTGTACTGAGGCTGGTACCCTTACATAATCTCTTCTCGCTCGATGGACAACTGCGTCCTCAGCACCGCATTCTCTCGGAAATTGGTCACATCCCAACGCCTCTGTAAGCATATCAGGTCTCCGGTATCGATGGAAAGTAATGACAGCTCGTCAGCGTCTCGCACGAACCTCTTGTCCCGGTTGTCTGTATCATCGTCCACATCGACGTCACGTCTTTATCTGTACACTTCAACGTTCTCGGCTACGGTCCATCCAAAGTCTCTCGCATATCTCTTTTCTGTCGAATTGCCCGGAAGTCATCGTCCTTTACTGAAGCTAATTCTTGTTCCGGAATGGCTGCATACTCATCGTGCCTCTTTCTGGAAGGTATATCCATATACAAAGCCTCTGCGTGCGTATCGCATCTCTGATGTCAGCGGAGGGGAACGTTATCTCGTCGAAATCTCTAGCGAACTCTTTACTTCACTCTGCTTCAATGTCGACTGATTCGGACTCGTCTCATCGTGGCTGCATGGACTGTGCTCCAACGGCTATACTCGTATCTGGAGTCTCCCCAGCAATGCAGCCCATCACATGATATCCGAATGATGTCGAAACATTCGATCGACTCGTCAGAAACTCATAATCCCCCAAGAGATCAACATCTTGAGTACAGTTTAATAGTATCGAGTACATGCCACAGCGTCGGTGGTCCAGCCGTAGAAGGGCAAACCCAAGCCTCACTAATGGCGTCGCGGAACTGCCGCAAACCCTAAGGTTCAAAGGCTTTCACACGGTCACTAAGTCGAGTTAGGGTTTCATTCTTCTAGAGGGTCCATGGAATCGCCTACATGTCTTTCCGTATACATTAAACTTGGAAAATGGGCTCCTGACATTCAATCGTCACTGTCGACTCTCAACGTCTCCGCGTGAATTCGTCTCTAGCCGGAAGCAATCTATCTGATGACCTCGCATTGGGGTAAGCAAATGAACACCTGTCCTAGTCATTCATCCTCGGGTGACTAGCGACTCACCATCATATCTCTAAGTATATACTCATGCTGCAGTAGCTCCAATCATCTGGGCGACATCTCGTCATTTGCAGTAACAACTGGCTCATTCGTCTGTACGCTGAACAGCGCCTCAATCCTCTAGGAAAGGCGACACATTGGCGGTCCTCTCTAAATCGGTCTGCTCTAGATCTGAGTAAGACTCTCCACACTGGAAATCTTCAACTCAACTGGGCCTGCTCCGGCGCATAAATCGGACGAATCACCTTCGTCTCTCAAATCGGGTAGACAAGCCATCATCTGTCTCATATCGTCCTGGAAGCTCCGGAGATCTCAGCTCGTAAGCTCCGGAAGCGACATCCTGTCAATCTCTAAGGTATGCCGTACGTCAACAGTCCTCTCTCAACTGGCAGCTTTAACAATGTCCCGAGCATCCGGCGCAAAACCAAGCACTTGCCCCCACTAGAGGTCACAATCACCAATACTAACTCGAGACGTTCCCATGTCACCAGAAAACACAATGGTCGGCCCTCGTACCAGACGAGCTCGCCATGACCGAAACCCTAGCAGAAGCCCCAAGTGCGCTCAACCAATGGCGACAGGAACCTCAATCGAGTATCGAAGAGAGCAGATCAATGGCAAGAAAGAAAACAACAGATCCAGAGTGGATACATGATCATAAGAAGGAATATCATCAATGAAGGTATGATCATGAAACTAATAGAATCGAGGATCTAAAATGGATGTATAATCATGGATATGAAGAGAATCACTGATCTCGAAAATATGTACATCCTAAGGTTCCTTAAACGGAGTGGCGTGTCGTAAGTATGCCGCGGAACATACCCACGGTACGTCACTCTACATTAGTCACCTATTCCATCAACCAAGGGTCATCCTACGCGACGAAAGTTCGGGTCTAATAACCCCTCGACTAAGTCTAAGTTCCGTAAGGTCAAGCCTAAGTTTCGTATATATATAGACGCCCTAGGCTCCACTTAGTCAAACTTAGACTCGAACCAAGGTTAACCTAGCGCTTTGATACCAACTTTGTCACGACCCGAAAGAGCACGTGTCTGGCCCTTGAACCTTATGAAGTCTATAGGACTCCATCTGATCCAAGTAAGCCAAAAGCCCAGAAATCTAAAACCATTTTAAGAGTAAGTAAAGAAAACTGGTTTAATGAAGTGAAGAAAAACATGTTTGAAGTCAAGGTTTTAAATAACTAAGCCGAATATGCATTTTAAATGTAAAGTCTTTTCTAAAAATTTCGGCAGAGTTTCTTTTGTAATTCTGGCCCCGAACGGGGTACAACAAGAACTATATATATGCAATGATAAAAGGCATCCCCAAGCGGGAGCTAGCTCTTCGTCAATTGACGGTCACAACCACGCAAACAATATAATATACAACGCCGAAAGGCGAGGGTCAAATCCAAAAGAAACTCAAAAAGCATGAAAACTGCAATACTACTAAGCGCGACTCTAAGGTCGAATAATACATCACTAATGTCTAAGTCTGAAAAAATATACAAGTTTTGGTTGATGGAGTTCTAGATACAAAGGAATAATACAAGTACAATGGTGGTTCTTGATGCAAAAGAACCCACCTACCAAAGCAAATCACCCGCAAAAGAAGCAGTGTGCCAGAAATGCCGCAATGGAACCTGTACGGCAAACCTGTAAGAACTGTGGCACAACGGGGTTGAGTTTCCAACTCGTGAATAGAAAATTTCTACAAGAAGAAATCGAATGCACGACATAAACCTCGGTCAATACAATCAGATATAAAAACCTCAAAGAATAAGCCTGAAGCATGATAAGGTGGCAATGTAACATCTAAACATGTAGGTTGTGCCAAATACTCGTGTCAGTGCCTCAGGTAATAACATGTCATAAACATAAGGTATGTCTGCATGAAGTAAATATGATGAAGTATCAAAATGAATGTCAATACACATATATTAGCGTCCCATTCCACTAATATTGGTGTAAGGGTATATATAACAGCGCCCTCATACCCTGTTATATATACAGATGAAGTATGATCAATGTAATAATAGTCTGTATAAATGTGGATCCCGTCCACCTGTCACCCAAATGACAATAAGTATCATGCATGTAAATGTGAGGATATAATCAAAATCATGGAAATATCATGAAACCTGTTCCTAGAATCGGCACGTAAATCCTCGTCCATATGGGGCTCCGTCTGTGGTATCGGCCCTCGGTCCCGGCAGCACGGGTCAACCTATGTCCATCTCTCAACTCCGGTCGGTATCCCCCGGATATTCGCCGAGCTCAAATACAATCACCGGTAGGTACTCGCCCACCTCCAGGCTCAATCGGCATAATCCTTCGATCGTCTTGCCGATGGGAACCATTCCGGGCCCCACCATGTACCCTCATACGGCACACACTCCTCGTATGGGGTATATAATCAGAACCGACAACTCTCATGGTGGCTGCGCAAATATCATATCAAGGAAACCGGGTTTTTCAAATAAGTACATACTGTCCTTTGAAATTATCCACGGTTCCCAAATCCATAAATATCATGAAAACAATATCCCAATGCGCATAATCAAAAAGCATGATGTATGTGACATATAATTGAGATGCAAGTATAACAGTATATCATGCAACATAGAATAGTGGTATGCACATACAAAGTCATATCCTGAAGCAATAATACTACTGTGTAGTGACATGACAATTATCGATGATGAAGTGTGTGAGCCGGCAAGCAAGTGTACGTGGAACATATGCATCATCGATAATGGTGCGGGTGTCCTAACAACATGATTGCAATTTAGAAATAAACACATGCAATGTGATGCGGAATCGAATAATCAATGCAACAGTGAAGAATCTACATCAATATGTACATGTCATGCAGTGGTACCATTTGAAATAAGACGAATCGGGGTTTTGGTAAAATAAGGGTTACGATGTTTTTAAGAATAGATACGTCTTTTGAAAATACCCGTAGAATCCCCTTACTTTTCCTTAAAATATTCTCGATTCGTAGTCTTTAAATAGGTATGACTCGGGTCTAGTCTAACATCTAGTAAGCCAAGTCCATCAAGAGGGGTATGGAAACCACCTAAATCTGAGTCGATATATATATATATATATATATATATATATATAGTCGGTGATCCCGCCTCAATAGTATCGCGTACGATACAGTATATCATCTGACATCCTCGAGTTATAAGTGCGGATCTATCATCAATATAAAGCTCGTACGGTAAATCGTCGTACGGCATCCCAATAGCTGGGTACGGGTCATTATCACAATCAGCTCATCAATTATTTGGTATCCTCATCATCATATCGCATAATCTGGGGTGCTGATCTATGTCTAGTACAACAGATACCATCCAAAGGCCTGCTAGTGATCACATGTCGTATCCCAAATACGAATCATATCAAATCTCCGATCTCGCGGCACAAAACCCAATATCATCACACATCTCCATGTTGGAGATAGTGCCCTTAGAGTCAATTATTGGATCACAGGCACGTGATTGCAATGATTGATGGAGGACCTATCCCGGTAGGACAGTCTTACTCAAGATGATAGTATGCTATCTGGTTTATCTTTATCATCGTGTACTGCTTTAGGTGACCTGACAGGTCACTATTGCACGTTGATAGAGCCCCTGGGATTCTTTCTTGACTGCCATCAGTATGAGGGCGATCATATACGTGGGAGCTGGTAATCTATAAGCACATCCTTAAATGGTCCCTAGTCGTGGGAGTTTCGAGATAGGGCATCAATACTCCAGAGTAGACTAGTGTATACAGTCGAGACCCCGACGAGGGGCGGTGGCCGGTCTCACAAGCCACTGGTGTCAGTTGGTTCACCTAAGATGTATACAGGTGCTCATTGGGTTATGAGTACACCGGACAGGACTCGCCGGGAACATGCTAGTTGGTCTTATACCAGACGTCAGATAGCAGTTCCCTGGTGACATGTGTACAGGTTAGTTTATCGACCTGGGGATCGTCATTTGTCTCGTGTGAGTTCCCACTGTACTTTGATTACTACCCTACCACGGCTCAAAGGAGTCGTGCAAACAGGTTTTAGTTGGGTACAGTCCCGAGCCACATGGAGGCAGTGAGCGGATCTTCAGGGGTTCGTCTCTCCCGGTATTGGGGGTGAGGTCGTGCTGTGTCTAGGAGAGCCATTACACGAAGTCCTTGGCCATGGCAGGAGATTTACTGGTAGGTATTCCAGTAGTATCTCAGGGTGTTCTGGGCTACACACCGACACGACTTGTACCGCTTTTGGGGGTCTGACTTTTACCAACCCCCTAGGCCCGCCATGCGATGCTCATAGACGAACGGACCGGACTGTACGGATATTGTCACTGACAGGCTCAGTAGGGTGTCAGGATGAGTTCGCTCATCGACGTCTCTTTTGGTCAATACCTGGTAGCCCGTTACGTATTGGCTTATACCTCTGACATGCTAGTGGTTAAATCCACAACCAAGGTGTTGACGAGTCTTTAGAGTCCCCCACATTCAGTTACTCAAGCTTTCGGGCGAAAAGCTGTAGAGGCCGTATGGAGATATGGCAAGGTCCGATTAGTTACGTGCGGTATTGCACGGATCAGGATCGGACAGTTTGTACAACTGGCCGTATGGTTATATGGCAGGGTTCGATCAGATACGTGCGGTATTGCACGGATCAGGATCGAACGGATATTACTAGCCGGCTTTGGTTTA
This sequence comes from Agapanthus africanus, assembly GCA_030015575.1. Taxonomy (NCBI): domain Eukaryota; kingdom Viridiplantae; phylum Streptophyta; class Magnoliopsida; order Asparagales; family Amaryllidaceae; genus Agapanthus; species Agapanthus africanus. The sequence continues at coordinate 348,247,201 of JASDDO010000022.1, forward strand.
AGACGGATCCTAGTATAGTACAGTGTAGATTTTGTCTCATTGCATTTGTATTTCCGTCGGAATACAGATGCGGGTGTGTATGCACAGTATCGGGGTTTTCCTGTAATTTATTACGGGACCAGTTTTCTGGAGTTGCCAGTTTGCTTTCCGTTTCGGCCATTTTCATTTGTATCTTTCAATGGCCGAAGATTGGTGGAGGAGGGCTTATTTGCATTTGTGCAAATAAGCAATTTGGAAGGGGGTCTTTGCATATTCTTGTGTCATGATGGTTGCACTATCCATTGACCTTGACTTCTTGACTTCTTCATGATGGCTTGACTTTTTGAAGTCATCATGCTTGATGATGGGTTATGATATAGTGGTTGAGTGTTGGTCTTTGTTGGTTATCATGCTTGTTGATGATGATAGTTGGAGTGTGAGGTTGGTTTTGTGATCATGGTTGATTATCACCATTCTCTTGCATTATTCTTATGGATCATCTCTTGGGATTGTTCCTCTCTCCCTCACTCTCACCCTCTCTCTCATTCTCACTCCCACCTTGAGCCAAGGCCGGCCACTAGAGAGAGGGCAGCCCAATTTTGTAGTGGGGATTTCTTGGTTCTCTTGATGATCAAAATCCCCAAGTTCAACTACAAAATTCCTTTTATCATTTCCTCCACCATATGGCAACTGCACAACCCCAAAGTGAGACACAAGTTCGACACTACATTCTACAGCAAATCTTGGGCACGTCGACTCGCCAGCTTCGTGCCCGAGTTGCCTGGGTATTGAGGCGGGAGCCCGTAAAAGTTACAGACGATGTGGTGCCCATCCAGCGACGAGGTAGAGACAGAACATTCCGCGAGAGATCGGGACGATGACGAGAAGACCGGAGTACTCGGATCAGTCGGTATATCTCTCTTCCCCATCTTGTAGTTTGCTAGGACTAGTTAATGGTTCGATCCGGGTTTAGTGCGCGGTGGTGCCGGTTTGCTAAGTTCGAAAAATTAAAGTTTATCACCGCTTCCGCATTCCGGCGTCGGATTAACGGCCGGGGCGCCGCCGTGCACTTACATTAGTATTAGAGCCTCGCCATTAAAATTGTCTAGCTTTGTCTAATGTGTTTTACATTTCCGATCGACCAAAATTCCAAAAACCCGCGTTTTCTTCACATCAGTTTACTGTCGAATTTTTTCTTGCTCGAAAATTTTTTCAGGTTGTAGAAAAGTGATGTACTTGAAATTCTAAGAACACTGTAGAAATTCGATACAGTGACTCCACAGTAGGAGCGCGGAACCGCGGCCAAACACCCCTTTGGGCTGCGGTTCCGCCGCACTATGTTGAGATCACTGCATCAAATTTCTGCAGTTGCTCTCTGGGTTGGTTTTAGGGTTTTTGGAATATTAATTTTGGGCCCAGATTTTCTTGATGTGCTACAGTAGTACTTGGGGGCCCACTTGGTAAAATTCAATAGATCGGATATTTTAAACACATTATTTCACAGTATTTACATTATATCTGCGACCGTGAATGTCACTCGATTGGTAAATCCTGTCTAACTGCTATAGCCCGGTTAGACGGATTTGCGAACGTGACTTTCACGTTGATGTTCTGTGTTATGCTGTGATGTTGCGGATCGGTCGTGAGGGATATCCTGGATGCAATGCTAGTACAGTTGTGGTTGTATTATGTACATTTGATATTGCGGGGCAAGCGTCCGACATGTGGACTGCCGTCACTGCCTGATTGTATTATTATTTTGGGGCACGGCCAGGTTGCGGTCGATGTACCCGTTGTATGTATATTTTACTTTCTGTACTAGGATTACCCCGCGGCGGGGTGCACGGATAGCCGGATTCTAGAGGGCAACAAGCCCGCATCTCATGGCATTGAGACGGAAGGGGGCTTCACTCTGGAATTGGCGGGCTATTCGCCGCACTCGTAGGGGGTACAGGTTGACCCAGGAGGGGTGCCCAAGTTACCGGATTCCGTGAAGTGTTGGGTGGTCCATTCACGGTACTGAAGGGGGTTGCCTCGCTTCAGGTTTTGGCGGGTGACTTGCCGCGCCCGTAGGGGTCTAGGATTACATTGCACAGGCTATCCACACGACCAGGGGAATGTCGGGTTTCAGTAGTGGCTCTGTGAAACCCGGGGATCCCAGATATCTGTATTGTTCTGTGATGCTGTACATTTCTGTGATGTTGCATTTTTTTTCACGCCTTGAGCGAAATATAATATATTGGTATATATATTTGTAGATGTTGTATATGTTTTACATCCGCGCTAGTCCAGTCTCCGCTCTGTCGTTAGTTAGCTAACCTAACGGGTAATGACGGGACCCAGTGGCGAATGCGGATGGCATATACGTACGTCATATTATTTTCGGTCTTTGTGGTGTGATCAATTGATGGGACTGCGTTGATTCGGATCAATGCAAGTTAAAAACAAACCTAATCTGATGTTGTTGGAACACTTTTCAAAAAGCTGTTATTGCAAGGACGTTCTCTTTTGTTTTGCACAGTGATATTCGGTTATGAATATCCAGCACCTCAGTCGACGAGGCAAGGGCCGAGATCCCTTCACCGGGAGTGACCCCTTGGACAGAAGTTTGCGTCAGGGCATTAACTTCACTATAGCCGATTACTTTTTGCTTTGCATCGTGGTATTCATTTGGAATATCCTGCACCCCATTCTACGGGGAAAGAGCCGAAATCCCTTCACCGGGAGTGACCTCTTTAGCAAAGGTTTTCTTCACTATATTTTTAAAAGCTATCAGTTCCTTCAACGATATCAAGTTCATTACGTTAAAGGTTTTCGCCAGAAACCATTCGTAGCCCTCCATCATTTCAGTTAAATATTCGGTAGTATTCAAGCTATGTATTTTGACCTCACGCCAAGGCATAGTGATTGGTAGCTGCCGGGTATTTATCTGTTGCATTGATAGATGCGTTGGTTTGGGACAGTCGTACTACTATTTTGGCCTACGTCAAGGGTATGTATAGGTGGATTCAAATTAACCTGGATAATGATGGGTAGAACTTGACATGTGACTTATGATATTTTGACCTCACGCCAAGGTCATAAGAGCATGGGGTAAAAATCCACATCGGGAGTTTCAAAAGAACTAAAACTTGCCAGATATGCGCATACCTTCTGGAGTGTGATGACGTGAGCGGATTCCGTCACGTTATCATGCGATGATAGTTGGATCCCGATTCCCACTGATGAGTTGGTTTACTCCTTGGGTGATCCCGACTAATTCTTCTTTCAGGTTTGGAGGAGAATTTGACGGTACAGTGGGAGGTTTCCAGATTAGATAAATTGGTAACCATTCTGATCTAGGTTAGAGTGCACGCTGAGTGTTTCTTTTCTCTCTCTCTTCGGCAGCGACCATTGACCCGACCCTAAGACTATGACTCAGTGACCAAGTTGACCGAACCTTCTTAACACTGGCTTTTGGATTGTCAGAGTTGCGAACCTCATTGCCACTCCTACTTTTACCCTTTTCTCCAGGACACCCCGTACTACTACGAACGTCCACTTCCATTGGACAAAACCATCGTATGGTAAGATACGAACTCGAAGGGATTTATTCGAGGATGGTTTCCGGTTCTGGAGAAAACGGATAGGACTATTCAGTTGTCTTTTCCTTTTACCTTCTCTCAGGTTGCGAGTACTCCTTGGTTTAGGAGTAGTACACCTATTATGCAAATTGGATAGTCTTCTTCCAAACCTTAGGCTGGTGCCGACCGTTGGGGAATGAAGAAAACCAATTTGCATAACGATGGTGTGCAGAAGGTATTAAGTTAACACAAAGCAAGGGATTAGTAAGAGGGCAAAGTAAACTGCGACTGCTATTCACGACCAAACCAAGTATTCCTTCGCCAATCCTAAATCACCTTTGTATTTCTCCAGGACACTCCGTATCACTACGAAGATCCACAGTTTATTGGATACTCCATCGTATGGTTATATACGAACTCGAAAGGAACTTGTTCCAGTTCGGGGATGGATTCTGGTTCAGGAGGAATAGGAATAAGGTTTATTCGGTTGTCTTTTATCTTCACCTTCTCTCGCATTGCGAGTGTTCCTAGGATTAGGACAGTACACCCATTATGCTTATTGGATAGTCTTCTTCCAAATCATAGGCTTTTGCCGAACGGTAGGGAAGGAAGAAAACCAATTGGCCTAAAGGGGTGTGCAGAAGGTAATGACTAAAGACATATAAAGGGATTTGGAGAGGTGGCAAAGAATTACACGGTTACAGTTGTGGATCTGGATAATGGAAGAGGCATTACTAGGAATACCGGAATACCCCATCGAAACATTTCAATGTTTCAGTTTCACTGTGTACTGTTAAAGGAAAACTGATTTCCCAGTTAGACACTTGCTCCAGGGTATGTATTTACCAGGTATGATTCTCACATCTGTATGGTTTTACAGATGATGAGTTGGAGTAAGTTATTAGGAATTAGGTGATCGTCCTTATTATATCGGGATTCGTTGTAATCGGTGATATTTGAGGAAATCCCCTGGGCGGTTTGCCGGTCGGCAAATATTTGGTTTTGAATATCCGCTGTTATACACCAATTTCAAATCGATATATCTGTACGTCTATTTTCATAGAGTGAGATATACCTTCTTAAAATTATGTCCATGACATTTACCTATATCAGTGGATGGTTAGGTAAGGAGCATTAAACAGCGGTGTAATTCTTCATAACCATAAGTACAGTTTTCAACCTACGACACACAGTGAATGAGTTATCAGACTCAAGGGACTTATACAGAGTATTGCATGTTGTCCAGGGTCCATCAGGACAGAGTGCTTGGTCCTCGTACTATATTCGGTTTACTTACGACTTCTCTAGTTTTTAGACAGGTGTTTCGTACAAACACAGAGTCCGAATTTTAAGAAGTTATAGGTATTTGAATAAAGTAGAGAACCAGGTATTGCAAGTATCGGGATTCTACAAAGTGATCGAAGATGTAGATACTTGTGTATGGTATTCAGTTGATAGTAATGATTAAGAGATCTTGCTTCTCTTTCAGGTTATTCATAATTGGAAGCATTCCTAAGTTGAGTAACGCTGATCGGCCTCTTTCCATTTAGTTGACATGCACTGGAGACAGCTGCATGATTTGAATCTGGTTCAATTAAATCAGTGCATCTGGTTCTATATTGGATATAGAACAGTTCATATCTTAACGTTGTTAAGGTACGGGGAGTTGTCTGGATTATGATTAAAACCAAACTCTGGATAACTCAAGGCACGTTTCTGTAATGGCTGTTTGTGGGTTGACCCAGGCTATGACGAGGGTTGACTTTCTACCATCTGGAAGATCAATAGTGATATTGTTCTAGACTCGCCACAGTTTTAAATAAAATGGATTTTTTTCAGAAAACAGCAGTGGGAGTATGGTAGAACTGGAAGTGATTCCAGAACCACAAACGATTACTGAAGATTTCATAGGAACCTAAAGATTCAATCTGGATTGACATTCCATTGGCCACTCCGCAGATTTGGTGGGTAACCTCAGGCACCCGAGAGGTACTATGGTAGCCTCAAGGACGGTGGCAGGGAGGTTCTAGTTTACCCACACTTGCCATTGCTGTTGTTCCAGACTGTGAGACCCGGCAGGAGGATGAGTATAGCGTCGTTCTAAACTTGCTTTAGAAGTGTACGTTTATATGATTCTGCCAGAGGGTTGTCGTAGTCAGTGGGAGCAGCGGAAGCATTGGTGGACAGTTGGCTTATGTCTATTTATAGACTAAAGCAGGTATAGCGGAGATAGATCATCAATTTCTGATGTGACAGTCATAGGTTAGACTTCATCAGAATAGGGGATGAATCTTTTGAGAAGGTAGTAGGGTGTGTTGTCATGGTGTTTGGATGACATACACAGAGTAGGAAGTGATATTCCTATACTATGATCGGTTATACTTTGGTCGTCACACAGTGGTTTCTCCACATGGGACTTGGACATTATATCAAACATACTGGTTACTAGATCTAGATTTGGGTGGTTTCCCAATCTGGGTACTTAGACAGCATTCTAAGAGTATTTAGAATGGACGACTCCTGGCACGGTAGTATACCTGCAGGTGATGGAGTCACCCTCTCTAAAGGTGTCTTATAGACTAAATGGGAGAGGGATGTGCATGATTAGCAGATCACTTGCTCAGGCAATTGAGTCAATCATGAGATGTCAAGTACCACACCAGATGTTGTTCTTGCACTACATGCAATAAGTTGACATTGATCCAATCCTGGAGAAACAGTCGGGAGCAGCTTTAGAACATAAGTAGATGTTTTAGGGATATGATAACGACAGCCTCATTCGGGAGACAGTTATCATTCCAGGCTTCCAAGGTGACCCGGACGACAAGGAGGTTGTCAGAGTTATAGTTTTCCTTCTGATGAGGGGCAGTATTTTGGACAGGTGGTCCAAGGCAATACTGAGGGAGGCATGGCACAGGATACTGGTTAAGTTCAGTTGACGATACAGTCTAAGAAGTTTGGATTTGGAGTTCATTTATGAGCTAGGTCCCATCAGACATCCAGACACATTCTAAGACAGGTATTGCTCATTTCGGGAGATGGGTTTTCTCCGCGAACTTGAGATATAGAGAGACATAGAAAGAGACATCAAGGCGGATCCACTCACTAAGGCTATTCTTCGAACGCAATAGTTTCGCAATCGAGCTTTGTGAGACTGACCAGTAGAGGAGTTGGGTGTTCGGTATCACACGGGCTGTGAGTATGCGACATAGCAATAATTAGCCTTGTGTGCAAGTGGGAGATTGTTGGAGATAGTGCCCTCAGAGTCAATTATTGGATCACAGGCACGTGATTGCAATGATTGATGGAGGACCTATCCCGGTAGGATAGTCTTACTCAAGATGATAGTATGCTATCTGGTTTATCTTTATCATCGTGTACTGCTTTAGGTGACCAGACAGATCACTATTGCACGTTGATAGAGCCCCTGGGATTCTTGCTTGACTGCCAGCAGTATGAGGGCGATCATATACGTGGGAGCTGGTAATCTATAAGCACATCCTTAAATGGTCCCTAGTCGTGGGAGTTTCGAGATAGGGCATCGATACTCCAGAGTAGACTAGTGTATACAGTCGAGACCCCGACGAGGGGTGGTGGCCGGTCTCACAAGCCACTGGTGTCAGTTGGTTCACCTAAGATGTATACAGGTGCTCATTGGGTTATGAGTACACCGGACAGGACTCGCCGGGAACATTCTAGTTGGTCTTATACCAGACGTCAGATAGCAGTTCCCTGGTGACATGTGTACAGGTTAGTTCATCGACCTGGGGATCGTCATGTGTCTCGTGTGAGTTCCCAATGTACTTTGATTACTACCCTACCACGGCTCAAAAGAGTCGTGCAAACAGGTTTTAGTTGGGTACAGTCCCGAGCCATATGGAGGCAGTGAGCGGATCTTCAGGGGTTCGTCTCTCCCGGTATTGGGGGTGTGGTAGTGCTGTGTCTAGGAGAGCCATTACACGAAGTCCTTGGCCAAGGCAGGAGATTTACGGGTAGGTATTCCAGTAGTATCTCAGGGTGTTCTGGGCTACACTCCGACACGACTTGTACCGCTTTTGGGGGTCTGACTTTTACCAACCCCCTAGGCCCGCCATGCGATGCTCATAGACGAACGGACCGGACTGTACGGATATTGTCACTGACAGGCTCAGTAGGGTGTCGGATGAGTTCGCTCATCGACGTCCCTTTTGGTCAATACCTGGTAGCCCGTTACGTATTGGCTTATACCTCTGACATGCTAGTGGTTAAATCCACAACCAAGGTGTTGACGAGTCTTTAGAGTCCCCCACATTCAGTTACTCAAGCTTTCGGGCGAAAAGCTGTAGAGGCCGTATGGAGATATGGCAAGGTCCGATCAGATACGTGCGGTATTGCACGGATCAGGATCAGACAGTTTGTACAACTGGCCGTATGGTTATATGGCAGGGTTCGATCAGATACGTGCGGTATTGCACGGATCAGGATCGAACGGATATTACTAGCCGGCTTTGGTTTAAGCCGGATCCTAGTATAGTACAGTGTAGATTTTGTCTCATTGCTTTTGTATTTCCGACGGAATACAGATGCGGGTGTGTATGCACAGTATCGGGGTTTTCCTGTAATTTATTACGGGACCAGTTTTCTGGAGTTGCCAGTTTGCTTACCGTTTCGGCCATTTTCATTTGTATCTTTCAATGGCCGAAGATTGGTGGAGGAGGGCTTATTTGCATTTGTGCAAATAAGCAATTTGGAAGGGGGTCTTTGCATATTCTTGTGTAATGATGGTTGCACCATCCATTGACCTTGACTTCTTGACTTCTTCATGATGGCTTGACTTTTTGAAGTCATCATGCTTGATGATGGGTTATGATATAGTGGTTGAGTGTTGGTCTTTATTGGTTATCATGCTTGTTGATGATGATAGTTGGAGTGTGAGGTTGGTTTTGTGATCATGGTTGATTATCACCATTCTCTTGCATTATTCTTATGGATCATCTCTTGGGATTGTTCCTCTCTCCCTCACTCTCACCCTCTCTCTCATTCTCACTCCCACCTTGAGCCAAGGCCGGCCACTAGAGAGGGGGCTGCCCAATTTTGTAGTGGGGATTTCTTGGTTCTCTTGATGATCAAAATCCCCAAGTTCATCTACAAAATTCCTTTTATCATTTTCTCCACCATATGGCAACTCCACAACCCCAAAGTGAGACACAAGTTCGACACTACATTCTACAGCAAATCTTGAGCATGTCGACTCGCCAGCTTCGTGCCCGAGTTGCCTCGGTATTGTGGCGGGAGCCCGTAAAAGATACAGACGATGTGGTGCCCTTCCAGCGACGAGGTGGAGACAGAACATTCCGCGAGAGATCGGGACGATGACGAGAAGACCGGAGGACTCGGATCAGTCGGTATATCTCTCTTCCCCATCTTGTAGTTTGCTAGGACTAGTTAATGGTTCGATCCGGGTTTAGTGCGCGGTGGTGCCGGTTTGCAAAGTTCGCAAAATTAAAGTTTATCACCGCTTCCGCATTCCGGCGTCGGATTGACGGCCGGGGCGCCGCCGTGCACTTACACTCCAAAGTCATCCACTATCCATCATTATCACAGTATAAGTATAGCGAATCAACATATGTGTGCGTGTGTGTGTAAACCTATCCTAGGGTTCGCAACTATGAAATATTCTAGTTTGCTTTTAACCCTATCATATGATATCACATCTCAAATAATCCACTACACTATACAATCATAAATAATATATACAAATAAGGTATACCAACTACGGACTGCGGGGGTGCTATACGCCATCCACCCGACTTCCCCCGTAGATATAATCTACTCACCTTGCGTCTTCGTTGTCGACGTCACCATGCGTTTGCTTGTCGTCCCGAAGTATTCATGGGGTACCTACACATTAACGTATCGTAAATGCGTATCAAAACCAAACCATCACTAAAACGGCATACGAAAACCAAAACGATACGCTATGGGGCCTATAGGTTAGAACCTATGGGTACGCCTCCAAAACCAACAATCAATCCTCGATACCGTCGTATAAGAGCCAAATAGTCGAGGTAAAACACAATACATAAATTCAGAATTTAAAATACGGAATACGGAAACACGAATCCAAAACAGCAACTATGGAAATAGGCTCCAGATTTCACCCTAGGTCAAATTAGACAAATCTATATATACCAGGGGTCTAATCTATACGTGTAGGAGCAGCAAAACAAAAACGGGATAAAATAGGGCAGGTCTGGCCACAAATTGCGACCAATTGGAATAAATTGGCGGCCGAAGAAGAGAGTTAGGGGCTGGGATCTTGGGGTTAGCTTCCTGGGTGCCTGCACATGTCACTGTACAATCAATTTTATTTTCAAAGTCTCGGGGTAAATGCAGATTCAATGTAACCATCACAGATTTTACAAATTCTCCGATATCGGTTTCTAAATCCGTATTCCGGGTTTCAAGTCTCAGGTTTGGGTCTCAATTCCATCACTAGGGTGTTTGGGTAGCCTCTACTGAGCTCAATTTCATATCATATCTCAAATTTTCCTCAAACCCTAACTAGGTTTATCCTTAAGTCACCAAATCAAACAATATCGGTTCTAAACTAGCATGAGGGTATGAGAAATCCTAATACTAATCTAATGGTCCAGAAAATATCTCATTGGGCAACTCAGGAATTTTCTTGAGTTGCCCCTAGTGTCCAAAATCTTTGCTTCCTTGGTCCAATGTGTAGATCTTGAGCTCATGCACACTTTTAATGAAATGAGAGTGGGGTTTTGGAGTTGTTTTCATGGTGATTTGGGGATTTGAAGAGGGGAGGGAGATGAAGGAGCAGCAGCAGGAGGAGAAGGGGAAGAGGGAGAGAGAAAATGAAAGAAGAATGAAGAGAATGGCTATGTCCAAAGTCAAAGAAAACCCATACCTCTCTCTCTCTCTCTCACCATACCTCAATATTATATTCCCCCTTTTCCATTTCTTTTCTTTTCTTTTTCCTTTTCTCCAAAACCTTCTCACTAGAATAGTAACCCCAGATAACATAATAGAAAATGCACAAGTGTGATAAAAATGATATGTGCATGTTTTGCACAAAATGCTAAAAAACCAATTAGCGATTTTTAATCGCGATTAGCACTAAATCAGCATATAACTAATCGTAAAAACTTTAAAACGGCATAATTCTATAAAATACCCTATTTTAGAATTTTCCATAATTTTTCCGAATTTTTCTGTATTTAATTATACCAAAATATTAAAATATTTAATAAAATAATATTAAATTATAAAAATTCCCAAAAAATAATATTTTATTTTTTTTGAACTATACCCAAAAACCACCTTTTTGCACGCCCTCTTGGACGTGGTATGATGGAAATCAAAGCACAGTGGGAATCACACAAGACTCTATGAGGATCTCGGGTCAACAGACTACTCTGTACCAGTATCACCGGAGAACTGCCATCTGATGTGAGGTATAATACCATCTGAGAGTTCTCGGCGAGTCCGTCCAGTGTACCTAGTCTCTACTGAGCACCCGTACACCATCCTTGATGTCAAACACGGATGGATATGGGATCATCCATCGCCCATCTTATGGGTCAAGATGCGTATGCGCTAGTCTACTCTGGTGTATCGATGCCCTGTCTCGATACACCCTCGACTAGGAACAGTTAAAGGATGTACTCGTCGACTACCGTGGCCCCATTAGTATGATCTCATCATAGTCCCAGTAGTTGAGTACATATCCTAAGGGCTTTATAAACATGTAACATAGAGACAATCAGAGTACATGTTAAGATAAAGTACAACCAGATAGCATACTATCATGTCGAGCAAGAAAGTCCTCCCTATATATGTCCAAGCATCCATTACAATATACATCGTATGTACAGTAATGGACTCTAGGGCATACATATAACTAACAGTTTTTGCACCAGCTGCAATAAATATATATATTAATCCAATACTTGAGAAACGTTCGGAAGCTATTTATGAACGTAAGTGGATATTCTAGGGATATGGTAACGACAGCCTCCTTCAGGAGACGGTTATCATTATTGGTTTCCATGGTGACCTAGATGACAGAGTGACTGTCAGAGTTATAGTTTTCCCTCTTTTGAGAGGCGGTAGTTTGGACAGGTGGTCTAAGCGGATACTAAGGGAGGCATGGCGCATGATACTGATTAAATTCAGTAGACGATACAGTCTAAGATGTTTGCTGGATTTGGAGTTCATTTGTGAACTAGGTCCCATCAGATATCCAGACATTTTTAAGACAGGTATAGCTCATTTCGGGAGATGGTTTTCTCCGCGAACTTGATATAAAGAGAGATATTGAAAGAAACCTTGGAGCGGATCCACTCACTAAGGCTATTTCTCAAACGCAATAGTTTTACAAACGAGATTTGTGAAACTGATTAGTGGAGAAGTTGGGTGTTCAGTATCACACGGGTTGTGAGTATGCGCCGCCGCAATAATTAGCCTTAAGTTCAAGTGGGAGATTGTTGTCTATAATACCCTCATGTCAATTATTGGATCACAGGCACGCGATTGCAATGATTGAGGGAGGACCTATACCGGTAGGACAGTCTTACTCAAAATGATAGTATGATATCTGGTTTGTCTTTATCATCGTGTACATGCTTTAGGTGACATTACAGATCACTGTTAAATGTTGATAGAGCCCATAGGATTCTTGCTTGACTACCAGCAGTATGATGGAGATCATATACGTGAGAGCTGGGTTGTAACACCTGAGGTTAGGGTTAGTGGTAATTGTGTGTTAATGTGGGGTTTTTGGTAAAAAGTTTACCAAAACAGGATTTTAATAATTTATCTGGTCGTATAGTTGTTTTTGTAGAATTTTATCTCGACCACACACACTTGTGCATGATAACTAGGGTTAAGCCTAGGGATACCAAGTTTGGGTGTGCATGGTGGATTAACCATGTTTAGCCAACCATGGTGGGTTAGGTCCTTGGTTAAGATAATTGAGTTAATTATGAGTTTTAGGTTTGGTTAAGGGTGATTAGGTTTATGGTTGACTTGTGATGAGATGGTGAGATTGTGATGGGTGTCATGCAAGCATTTAATAAGGGAAGAGAGAATGGTGGCTATGGTTATGTCACACCCCACTTCATTTCAATACTTTTTGGCATGTCTCTCTCACACTCCCTTTCACACTATCATTTCACTCTCTTCTCTCCCTCTCACTCACACCATATCATCATCTTTTAGCTACCAAAACAAACCCTTCAGCCCCACTTCAGCAACCATTCTCCAGAAGCAGTACATTGCCTGCATCAGCACATCAGCCTGTAGGCATCAGCATCAGCAGCTGAAGCTAAACCCTATCATCTACATCGGCCTAACCAGCCCCCCTACCACAATACTACAGCTACTTAACCCCTCACATCAGCACCACCACATCATCAGCCACAAAACCAGCCTCCAATGCAACAGTACTTGCTGCTACAGCCAAGCAACACCATAAAACAGCAGCAGCAGATGCACATCAGCCCCCCCAACTTCAGCCACACTCACACAACATCACTACACCCCACACTCCACCACAAACACTTTAACATCTTCTACACCTGCTGCTACAACAGCACCACAAAATAACACAACACCACACCAAGCTAAGGCAACAACAACAGCAACATTTCAGCCCAAACAACAGCTTCAGCTTCAGCAGCAGTGAAGCATTTCAGCTCTTTTCCAGCCGAGTTTTGCAGCCCAGGAGCTGTAGCAACAGCACGCACTCTTCTACTTCCTCTCTTCTCTTTCATCTAGGGTCTCTAAAGGTATAACCCCCTTAACCTGACTCTAAATTACTAAAGTTATGAATATCTAGCTTATTTTATTGTTTATTGTGTGTTTAGAAGTAGTTTTGGGGTAAATTAGGGGAATTTTGAGAATGTAAGGGTTGTGATGGTTAGAGTAACCCAAGTAGGTGCTGTTGAGACCAGTTAACCAGAGATTTGCCCCATATTTAACAAGATACCCGATTTATCCGACTTGGCGTAAATTGGCAGTTTTAGCGACTTTTTAACCGTTCTGAAACCTGCTTTTGACCCGATCCACTCAGGTAAAAATTGAGAAGACTGTAGCTCAGTGACCTTAGCAGAAACACCCACACAAAACACGGGGACCCCTCTCCCTTTTATGGCCGCAGATATATTGTATCTGTAAGTCCACGTTGCCCACCCCGGTGCTTACGGGGAGGCGGAAAACATAATAAAAATCAGATTTTTATCAACTATAGTCAACATGGACTATGCTATAAGGATCTTTGCTAAACAAAGACTTTCTAAAGCTAACTACAAACTAGCTAAGTGCTAGAAAGGTTATACCTTGAGCTCTAAGTCTTTCTCTCCTTGCTCCTTAGAGTTGTGGAAGGAGGTCACCTTGCTCGTCTTCTCACGCTGAAGAAAGATCCACCCGAAAGCCTCAACCTTTGGCTTCAACTCCAAGCTAGAAGTAACTAGGGTTCAAGAAGTGCTAGTCCTTCAACCTTAGATGAGAGTAGAGATGATCAAGAGAGGGTTTTTCTCAAGCACAAATGTTTCTCAACACATGAGAGGGGAGAGCTTGAGGGAGAGGAAGAACAAGAGAGAGAAATGAAATGAGATAATGAGAAAGAATAAAGCCATTCTCACTAATATATGTGTATTAATTTAATTAGATAATTAGTAAGATAATTGTCATGGTTTAATCAAGACATGACAATTATCATTTCATTTTAAATGCAAATTGCAAGGATCAAAGAGCATCTTCCAAATGAAATGATGATGGTCAAAGTGTCAACCAAGGTCAACAAGTCAAAGAAGTCAAATGGTCAACAACCATAACCATGGACAATAATTAAACTAATTATTAATTAACAATAATACACACATAAACATTAGGGTTAATAAAATGACAATAGCCATTAACCCTAATCAAGGTCCTCTCCCTCAATCTCAAGCAACTGTGCTTACGCACCCGCATTCGTGGTCCGAGGAACACGAATACACTGAGAAAAACCAATCTCAAAAAATATACTAGGATCCGGCTTAAACCAAAGCCCGCTAGTATATACTGTCCGGACAGCAAACGTGCACAAGTGCGCGGATGTGAACGAACCCTGTCGTAAAACCATGCGACCTCTACTCATTTTGCCTAAAGGCGAATAGCTCTCTGTGTGGGACTCTAAAGACTCGACACTACGCTGGCAGTGGGTTTAACCACAGACTGCAAGCGGCACTAGCTGTACGTAACGGTCCCCAGGTAGATGTCGATAAGAAGACTGACGAGGTGAACCCCATCTGAACTCCTACTGAGCCTGTATGTGACAATCTCCGTACAGTCCGGTCTGTTCGTCTGATACATCGCATGGCGGGCCTAGGGGGGCGGTGAACGTCAGTCCCCTAATAGCGGTACAAGTCGTGCCGGAGTGAAGCCCAGAACACCCTGAGATAACACTGGAAACCTACCAGTATATCTCGCTTGCCCTGGCCAGGGACTTCTCGTGTAATGGCTCCCCTGGACACAGCGCTATGTCAACCCCCAATACCGGGAGAGACGAATCCTGTCTAACCGTCGCTGCCTCCAAGTGCTTCGGGACTGCACCCAAAAACTTCCTGTTTGCACGACTCCTTTGAGCCGTGGTAGGGTAGTAATCAAAGTGCAGTGGGAACACACTCGAGGCGAAGTGACAGTGTCAAGTCAACGGACTAAGCTGTACTCATGTCACCTGGGAACTGATAACTGACGGTAGGTATAATACCAACCAACAGTTCCCGACGAGTCCTGTCCAGTATACTCGTAACCTAACGAGCACCCGCATACTATCTCAAGTACGACGTACTGACGGCTGTGGGACAGACCGTCTCCCACACTGGGATGAGAAGCGCATACGCTAGTCTACTCCGGAGTATCGATGCCCTGTCTCGATAGTCCAACGACTAGGGACATGTATAAGGATGTGCTTATAGATCACCCAGCTCCCACGAGTGTGAGCGCCATCACCACGCTGGTAATCAAGCAAAGATCCTAAGGGCTCTACTAATATGTATATCAGCAATATGCTAAAAGAAACACATGCACATATTAAAGCAGAGACAAACCAAGTAGCATACTACCATTTCGAGCAAGATTGTATATACAACTGTGAATATCCCAAGCTTCCATCAAGTAATATACAAACTAGTATGATACAGTAATGGCCTCTAGGGCATATACACTAACAATCTCCCACTTGCACTAAGGCCATGTACTGGCGTATCGAAGACCTATCATCTCGATCAGCCGCTCGAACTGAGTTTGGGGCAAGGCATTGGTGAATGGATCTGCAGTGTTATCCTCTGATGCAACTCTCCGGACCTCGATCTCTTGGCGATCCACGATCTCCCTGATCAGGTGATACCGCCTTAAGATGTGTCTGGATTTCTGATGGGATCTGGGTTCCTTCGTTAAAGCTATAGCCCCGTTTTTGTCGCAATACAGAGGTATTGGGTCAACAATGGACGGAACCACCTGAAGTTCTCTCAAGAACTTCCTCATCCAGACAGCTTCTTTTGCGGCATCAGATGCAGCGATGTATTCCGCTTCCATAGTCGAGTCCGCAACGGTTTCCTGTTTGGAACTCTTCCAACACACCGCCCCTCCATTGAGGGTGAAGACAAAACCCGACATGGACTTGGAATCATCCTTGTCACTCTGGAAGCTGGAGTCAGCAAAGGCCTCAATCTGCAGGTCTTTTCCGCCATACACCAAGAACATCTCCTTAGTCCTTCTCAGGTACTTGAGAATGTTCTTTACTGCTATCCAATGTTTCTCCCCTGGGTTTGACTGATACCTGCTTACCACACTCAGTGCATAAGCCACATCCGGTCTGGTACACAACATCGCATACATTATAGAGCCTACCGCAGAAGCGTAGGGTATAATAGACATGCGATCCCTCTCCAAATCATTCTTGGGAGACATCTCTTTGGAGAGGGTGATCCCGTGACAAGCTGGTAGATTACCGCGCTTGGAAACTTCCATACTGAATCTCTTCAGTATGGCGTCGATGTACCTGGACTGCGAAAGTCCTAATATCCTCTTGGATCTGTCACGGTAGATCCGGATACCCAGAATGTATGAGGCATCACCCAGGTCTTTCATGGAGAACCTGTGTGACAAGAACCCCTTGACAGATTGTAGCATAGGAATGTCATTTCCTATTAAGAGAATGTCATCCACGTATAAAACGAGGTATACTACAGTTCTCGCTACAAATCTACAATAGATGCATGGTTCATCTGGATTTTTGATAAAGCCAAATTCCTTGACCGTCTCATCAAAACAGATGTTCCAACTCCGCGATGCCTGCTTTAGTCCATAAATGGACTTAAGCAACTTGCACACCTTTCCGCTGCTCCCACTCTGAATGAAACCCTCTGGCTGATCCATATAGACACACTCCTCTAAATGACCATTTAGAAAAGATGTCTTTACTTCCATCTGCCAAATCTCATAATCGTGGAAGGCAGCAATGGCAAGAAGGATCCGGATTTCAGCATAGCTACTGGAGAAAAGGTTTCGTCATAGTCCAAACCAGGTCGCTGACGAAAACCCTTTGCTACCAGTCTAGCTTTATAGGTCTCAACCTGTCCATCTACACCAATCTTCCTTTTGAAGATCCACTTGCATCCTACGGGTTTTACCCCGTCTGGAGCAATGTCCAACGTCCATATTTTGTTGTTGTACATGGACTCCATCTCTGTCCGCATTGCATCCAGCCATTTTACCGAGTCGACGCTATGAATGGCTTGCTGCAAGCTAGTAGGCTCATCACAATCTATGATGCAATCCTCTCTATCCCCGTCAACGAGAAAACCGTAGTATCTCTCGTGCGGATGAGACTGCCTACTACTCCTGCGGAGTGGCGTGGGAATGTCCTGATCTTTCGAACCCTCTGGTTCAACCAAGCTTTCAGTAATAGCCGTGGTTCTGGAATTTCTTCCAGTTCTATTGTGCTCCCACTTAATTCTTTTTCTATGAACTGGTGTTCTAGAAAATGGGCATGGCGAGAAACAAGTACTTTTTGTTCCTCTTCGCAATAGAAGTAATATCCCTTGGAGCTCTTTGGATATCCCACAAACTTGCACTGTACTGAGCGTGCCTCGAGCTTTTCCGCATGCTGCTTTTTTACAAAAGCTGGACATCCCCATGTCTTAATGTGATTAAGATAGGGTCTCTTCCCACACCACATCTGATATGGTGTAGTAGGAACAGTCTTAGTTGGAACCCGGTTCAAAAGGTATGCAGCTGATTCTAGTGCATATCCCCAAAACGATCGCGGCAACTCAGCGTTACTCATCATGGACCGTACCATATCCAATAGGGTTCGGTTCCGTCTCTCCGATACACCATTATGTTACGGAGTGTATGGAGGAGTAAGTTGAGAGAGAATTCCATTCTCTTTTAAGTAACCCAGGAACTCGGCACTCAAGTATTCACCACCTCGATCAGATCTCAGTGTCTTTATACTTTTGCCTGTTTGTTTTTCTACTTCATTCTTATATTCCTGGAATTTTTCAAAAGCCTCGGATTTATGTTTCATTAAGAAGACATAACCGTACCTTGAAAAGTCATCCGTAAAAGTAATGAAGTAAGAATAACCGCTTCGCGCATGTGTAGATATTGGACCGCACACGTCGCTGTGTACGAGTCCCAAGAGCTCGCTCGCTCTTTCTCCGTGTCCAGTAAACGGAGTCTTTGTCATCTTTCCCTTGAGACAGGAATGACAAGTTGCATACGATTGATATTCGAACGAATCTAAATATCCTTCTGTGTGTAACTTAGTCAACCTTCTCTCATTGATGTGACCCAGTCTACAATGCCATAAGAAAGTTTTATTGATTTCTGGAGACTTTCTTTTGTGTGTATTCTGGACATTGAAAATCTGTGGTTGGTTTAATACGTATATACCGTTGTTTAATGTACCTGACCCAATCAAAGCTTGATTAAGGTGAATGTTCACTACATTACTTACAAATGCAAATTCATAACCTTCTTTAGATAATAAAGATACAGAAATGATATTACAGGTTGCATTTGGTACATAATAACAGCTACGCAAAACCTAAAAATGTCCATCCGACAATCCCAGGTGATAGTCCCCCACGGCATCAGCATCCATGCTAGCACCGTTCGCAACTCTGAGTGTCATGTCACCTGCCTTCAAAACTCTACGCTATCTCAACGCCTGCAAAGAATTACAGATATGAGATCCTGATCCGGTATCCAATACCCAGGAAGTAGAGTTTATTGATAGACAGTTTTCAATAACATACACACCTGAAGCTGAAGCTGCAACTCGCTTCAAATCCTGTGTTCTGGCTTTCCAAGCCTTGCAATCCTGTTTCCAGTGACCACTTTTGTGACAATAGAAGCATTCTTCCTTCCCCACTAGCTTCCCCGCTATCTTTGTTGCTTTACCTTTTCCCTTCGTATCCAATTTACCGACACCGCCTCTTGGTTTGGCGGGGGCTTTCTTCTTCTTACCCTTGGCTTTCGCCTTGGATCTAGAAGAGGAAGATCCTCCTACAAACAAAGTGGATGTCTCCCTACCTTTCTGTAGGGTGCCCTCAGCACTCCTCAACATGTTCAGAAGTTCGGAAAGTTCTACCTCCTTTCCTTGCATGTTGAAGTTAAGAATAAACTGGGCGTAAGTGGAAGGAAGGGACTGGAGAATCAAATCAGTATAGAGTTCATTCTCCAACGTGGTCCCAAGGTCCGCGAGCTCCTCAATGTAGCCAATCATCTTAAGCACGTGTTCCGCTACCGATGATCCGACGGCCAACCTTGCCGAAAATAGCTTCTTCGACACTTCGTATCTTGCGATACGAGACTGCTCCCCATACAGTTCTTTTGTATGAAGAAATATGGACTCAAGGTCCATATTCTCGTGCCTCCTCTGATGTTCATTGTCCATCGAGGCTAATACGAGGAATTTGGCCTTCGTGCAATCTATCTCCCATGTCTTACGGATTTCCTTATCCGCGACGCTGGAGGTGGGACCTGGGACAGGGGGAGCTTTAGTAGTAAGGACATACCCCAACTTGTCGTAAGTGATTGCCATCTTGACATTCCTGAGCCAATCTTTGTAGTTTGGCCCTGTCAATATGTTTTTATCTAGTAATAACTTAAGTCCGGTCATGTTGAATGGTCGCTGCAATTAGGAAAGAGAAAAGAAACACTTTAGCATGATGCTCTTGCAAGTTTAGAGTGGTTTTTAATTTGTCTAAACAGGATGGCTCCCACTGTCTCTCGAATCCATTCTCAAACCGTAAAGAAAGGATTAGTCAGGATCACTCTCACCGTACAATACTTGCTTAACCGTTCTGCCAGGCCAATGTCGGTACTTCGAGGGAGGTTTTCCAACGCTTTCGCGAAGTTCCTTAATTAAGTAACCTCTTTTCCCTGTGGGCGTAGCCCTGCTAACAACTTTCTAGACACCTACTAAGTTTATAGCATTGATCGTTAAGTGAGAGTTTTCCCGAGGAGTAGCATATACTCACAGTAGGATCGGGATCCAAATATCATCACGTGATAAAACCGAAGGAATCCTACCAGAATCATCACACTCCAAATGGTATGCAAAGCTAGCAAGTTTCAGTACTTATGAAACTCCCGATGTGGATTTTTGCCCCATGCTCTTATGACCTTGACTTTGGCCAAAATATCATAAGTCACATGTTAAGTTCTACCCGTCATTCTCCTGGTTAATTTGGACCCACCCGTACCTACCCTTGACTTTGGCCAAAATGGCAGCATGACTGTCCCAAACCAACGCATCTATCTATGCTGCACATGAATACCCAATAGCTACCAATCACTATGCCTTGACTTTGGCCAAAATACATAGCTTGAATACTTTTTGACCATTCATGTGGAATGACGGAGGGCTACAGATGGTTTTGGCGAAACCGTGAACGTAGTGAACTTGATCTAATCGATGGAATGAGATAGCTTTTAAAAGGAGTGGTTCAAGCTCCGCGTTTAAAAGTTTAGTTTTGAAAAGAACCGAGTGGTTTTCAAAGTGTTCCAATCGACTTTTACTTGGTTTATTTTCTTGCATTAGTTCTTTTAATGCATCCCATCATTTAATCCTACCATTGCAGAAAACAACCAAAATAAGACGTACGCTTATGCCATTCGCATTCGCCACGGGTCCCCGTCATCACCCGTTAGGTTACTTAACTAACGACAGAGCGGGGGCTGGGCTAGCGCGGCTGTAAAACATAAGCAACGCCTTAATAGTTATCTTATATAAATATATAGCAATGATAGACATTACAGATCACAGATGAATACATTGGATATACTAGGAATCCGCAATCCGTTCGAGCCTGCAACGAAAAGCGGATTACACGGTCGCGGTGAATAGCCAAATACCCCACCCAAGACCCCTACGGGTGCGGCAAACTACCCGCCAAGTACCCGAAGCGAAGCAACCTCCCTCACCACCGTGAGTAGGCCACTCGGCACTTCGAGATACCCGGTAGTTTGTGCACCCCCTCCATGGGTCTATCCTAGGAGCAAAAACAGTAAAAAGAATTATACAATGACGGCTAAAACCCCGACCCGGTTGTGCGGCCAAACAAATAATAATATTACATCAATTTACATATTACAAATGAATGAATGAAAAGCAACACTCATCTCACATCCATCCCGGCTATTCACCCGCGACAATCCAACCCATTCATATACACAAACCAGTATCAAACACAGATCACAGAGATGTATAACCCCGACTAATCGACATATAGCGATTAGCCGACGTTCAATACATGCAAATATCATAGATATAACCTTTGTAGTCAAAGTGTATTGAAGTTCGAAAAAAAATACGGATTTATAGGCCCCCAAAAGTAAATTTCTATTCTGGAAAATCTGTGCACATATAACATATCTCAAAAATCCAAAAACCAAGCCAGAGATACACTGCACCAAACTCGACCAAGTGAGGAGTCCAAACGGCGGCGATTCCGCGGCAATAGCTTGCTATTGCCGCGGAAACGCGGCGGTTTAGAAGACTCACTGGACCGGGTTTTGTGGTTATCTTTAAAAAACCCTGAGACGATTTTAGCAGTATAACAAATTTTGTTTTGACCAGAAAAATTTTTAACAGAAACTAGGGTTTTTAAAACTTTGGTTTTTCGATTTTTTTCGTTTCGAACTTCGACACACTCTACTACCTAGCAAGTTTACGTTTAGTTATGCTCTGATACCACTGTAAGTCCACGTTGCCCACCCCGGTGCTTACGGGGAGGCGGAAAACATAATAAAAATCAGATTTTTATCAACTATAGGCAACATGGACTATGCTATAAGAATCTTTGCTAAACAAAGACTTGCTAAAGCTAACTACAAACTAGCTAAGTGCTAGAAAGGTTATACCTTGAGCTCTAAGTCCTTCTCTCCTTGCTCCTTGGAGTGGTGGAAGGAGGTCACCTTGCTCGTCTTCTCACGCCGAAGAAAGATCCACCCGAAAGCCTCAACCTTTGGCTTCAACTCCAAGCTAGAAGTAACTAGGGTTCAAGAAGTGCTAGTCCTTCAACCATAGATGAGAGTAGAGATGATCAAGAGAGGGTTTTTCTCAAGCTCAAATGTTTCTCAACACATGAGAGGGGAGAGCTTGAGGGAGAGGAAGAACAAGAGAGAGAAATGAAATGAGATAATGAGAAAGAATAAAGCCATTCTCACTAATATATGTGTATTAATTTAATTAGATAATTAGGAAGATAATTGTCAAGGCTTAATCAAGACATGACCATTATCATTTCATTTTAAATGCAAATTGCAAGGATCAAAGAGCATCTTCCAAATGAAATGATGATGGTCAAAGTGTCAACCAAGGTCAACAAGTCAAAGAAGTCAAATGGTCAACAACCATAACCATGGACAATAATTAAACTAATTATTAATTAACAATAATACACACATAAACATTAGGGTTAATAAAATGACAATAGCCATTAACCCTAATCAAGGTCCTCTCCCTCAATTTCAAGCAACTGTGCATACGCACCCGCATTCGTAGTCCGAGGAACACGAATACACTGAGAAAAACCAATCTCAAAACATATACTAGGATCCGGCTTAAACCAAAGCCCGCTAGTATATACTGTCCGGACAGCAAACGTGCACAAGTGCGCGGATGTGAACGAACCCTGTCGCAAAACCATGCGACCTCTACTCATTTTGCCTAAAGGCGAATAGCTCTCTGTGTGGGACTCTAAAGACTCGACACTACGCTGGCAGTGGGTTTAACCACAGACCGCAAGCGGCACTAGCTGTACGTAACGGTCCCCAGGTAGATGTCGATAAGAAGACTGACGAGGTGAACCCCATCTGAACTCCTACTGAGCCTGTATGTGACAATCTCCGTACAGTCCGGTCTGTTCGTCTGATACATCGCATGGCGGGCCTAGGGGGCGGTGAACGTCAGTCCCATAATAGCGGTACAAGTCGAGCTGGAGTGAAGCCCAGAACACCCTGAGATAACACTGGAAACCTACCAATATATATCGCTTGCCCTGGCCAGGGACTACTCGTGTAATGGCTCTCCTGGACACAGCGCGATGTCAACCCCCAATACCGGGAGAGACGAATCCTGTCTAACCGTCACTGCCTCCAAGTGCTTCGGGACTGCACCCAAAAACTACCTGTTTGCACGACTCCTTTGAGCCGTGGTAGGGTAGTAATCAAAGTGCAGTGGTAACACACTCTAGGCGAAGTGACAGTGTCAAGTCAACGGACTAAGCTGTACTCATGTCACCTGGGAACTGATAACTGACGATAGGTATAATACCAACCAACAGTTCCCGACGAGTCCTGTCCAGTGTACTCGTAACCTAACGAGCACCCGCATACTATCTCAAGTACGACGTACTGACGGCTGTGGGACAGACCGTCTCCCACACTGGGATGAGAAGCGCATACGCTAGTCTACTCCGGAGTATCGATGCCCTGTCTCGATACTCCAACGACTAGGGACCTGTATAAGGATGTGCTTATAGATCACCCAGCTCCCACGAGTGTGAGCGCCATCACCACACTGGTAATCAAGCAAAGATCCTAAGGGCTCTACTAATATGTATATCAGCAATATGCTAAAAGAAACACATGCACATATTAAAGCAGAGACAAACCAAGTAGCATACTACCATTTCGAGCAAGATTGTATATACAACTGTGAATATCCCAAGCTTCCATCAAGTAATATACAAACTAGTATGATACAGTAATGGCCTCTAGGGCATATACACTAACAGTAGCTGGCCGCAATTTGCGGCCAGAATGGGGGTGGGGGTGTTGTGTTTTGGTGTGTGGGTTTACTCTGGGTAGCTAGGGTTTTTGGTATCTCTAACTTTTCAAGTTGGGCTCAGAGGAAAAATTTGGAGATTGTATCGTGTTTTTGATGTTTTAGGTCTTGTGTGACGCGCGTGATACACGTGGTTCTGTGGCGCGCAGCGCGACACAGTGTGTCCGGTGGGTTCTGGTGGGTTTGTGCGCATCGCGACGTGTCGTGTGCACGCGCGTTTTAGTTTCACGCTCGCGTATCCTTTTATCGATATATCGTGTTCTGCAGGATTTTCCTGATATGTTGTGACTGTTGTAAATTCTAGGTTCGCCGGCAGGGACTTCAAGCGCGGCAGAGAAAGGAAAGCAGGTGGTCGGACACACCTAGCGCGGGATCACGGGTGAGTAGATTAAACATCTACGGGGAACGATCGTTTGGATGGCGCAAGTCGCCCGATAGATTAGTAAACTTGAAAATCGAACTTTAACACTTGCTTGTGACATTAAAGATGATAGTACTTGCATAATAATTGCTGCAGTTAAGATCCATATGTTGTACCCATAACTCATTATGTAGAACACATGCACCATTACCAGGTTTTTATATGCAGCACGAGCAATATTCATGTGTACACCCACACCCTGGTAATTGCCATGTCACGACACTAGATAACTATGAATCCAAACATGTTAATTGTTTAAACCTGTACTATTGCAATAAATAATAAGGATTAAATCATAAGAATTGCCGTTTCTCGTACATATATATCGTTACATCACTTGCTCATGCCTAGTATAAATCATACGTTGCAACTTGAACATTGATACCTTTTGCATTCATTATCATTGATATATGCACCCATGATGATTTCACGAGATTTATGATATTTCTGGATTTGAGGAAAAGCCGCAAGACTTTGAAACTTATGATCTTTTAAAAATAAAAGTTGCGGTTTTCTAATGATGTAAAGTGTCGTCCACCATGAGTTACTGTGTTCTCGAGACCCGTTTTGAGGAGGTGGATGAACCGACTCGGGTACAAGGTGGGCCCGGTAAGGTACCCCGGGGCAAGAAGATCGCAGGAGATGGCGTTGAGCCTGGCAGGGGACGGACTACCTACCGGTGACTTTATTTGGCACGGCGGATATCCAGAGGATACCGACCGCGGCCGCTGGTTTGAGATATGGATATTTGGGTTGGATCAGCCGGGTGGCTGAGATCAGAGATATTTGATATGGATACATGAGTTTGAGCTAGTTTTGAGGTGTCGCTGCTAGACACGGATTTTTGTTGATTTCACGGAAACTATGTTGGTACTAAAAAGAGTTTCAAAACAAAGAAAGGATAGTTCTTGTACTTACATGTTGAGACCTTGAGTTGACTTATATAGCATACATACATGTTAGTACATCCATGTGACACTCATACCTGTTAGCACACTGATGATGCATACATTTTTGCGAGTGCCGTAGCTATACCTGTTAAGAGATGCTAGTATACTTGTGTGCATACATGCGATAGCCTTTGTAGATGCTATTTATTACTCGCGAGCTGGCAACTCACCCCCGTTGTGCCATAGATTTTCTGCAGGTCCGTTCCGTCAGCACTGTAGCGGCGGACACTTTTGCCTCTTTTGCTCTCCTTGCCTGGATTCGAGGCTTTTGCTCATAGGTGGGTTGTTATCATTTGTACCACCTTATTATGATCATTGTATCTAGAGTACTCCATCTACTACTACTATTTCAGCTGTACCAGTTTATTTGGCTTACTGTATATGGACCTAGAGACGAGGTTGTGAGACTTATGGATTTATGTTATGTGGGGTCGAGCTCACTTGAGTCGACATGTTATTTTATCTGTGCTTTCATTCTTATTTATGCACACTGTATTTATATTGCATGGGATTTTTGACCGCCTTGAGGCGAAGAGTTAGCTCCCGCTTCGGGATGCCTTTTTCCTGTTTGCACCGTTTGGGGCTTGTTTTTACAAAAGAGGTTCTGCCGGAATTTTTGGAAAAAGGGAAAGTTGTTTTTAAAAGGAAACTTGATGTGGTTTAATGGAGTAAAATGCTTTCATAAATTGACTTCTTTCACTCTAATTCTTAATTGGGTTTTTGTATTCTGGGCTTCGGCTTACTTACCTTACGAGCGCCTTGAGACGCTTCGTAACTTAAGTGTCGGTCGCGTTCCGTACCTTGCGGGTCGTGACAAAGTTGGTATCAGAGCGATAGGTTTTACCTTTCTGAGTGTAGGATGACCCTTAGTAGATGGAGTAAGTGACTTAAGCAGGGTGACGTAGCGTACGTATGTCCGCGGCATACTTGCGATGCGGTACTCCGCCTAAGTGACTTTAGGATTTTCTGGCTTGGAATTCCTTCTTCGATTCCATGTATCCTACGATTCTATTTCACCGTTCTTATTATCCTGTTTCCTGTACCAGTTACTATGCCACGGAGGGCTACCAGAGCGTAGAGGGCTGCCGCCCGAGACGAGATTCGAGCTGGCTCGTCCGAGACTAGGACTGAGCTGGGTGGTATGCCTACACCACAGGGACAGACTGATCTGCCTTCCCCAGGCCGTATGGATACGCTTGAGACTGGTATGGAGGAGCTACGACAGATGATGGGGAGTATGCTGGAGCTGCGCCAGATGGTGGGATCCTTAGTTGTGGCCAGTCGTGCACCGAGGCCGGAGGACATACCCACTACATCCCAGACTACCATGGTACCTGCTCCTACGACTACCACCACGACCATTCCGGTTTCGCTACAGGAGTTCATGAGGCTGAGACTACCAGTCTTCACGAGTACCGATGCAGTAGAGGACCCGCAGACGTTCCTTGACAGTTTGGCCAGGATCTGCCGCTCGCTGAGGTGTTCTGATGACTGATGGGTAGAGCTGGTGAGTTTCTGACTAGAGGGCCTCGCACAGATATTGTGGGAGTCAGTTCTGTGAGGTCGAGCCGCAGGTCTACCGCCCATGACCTGTACCGAGTTTACAACAGTCTTTCTTGCTCGTTTTCTTCCAGAGAGCATTCGTGACGCCCGAGCTCGTAGCTTTGAGGCCCTGATCAAGACACCAGGGATGACAGTGTCTGAGTATGACGTCCAGTTTACACAGTTGTCTCATATGCTCCGTATCTGGTGGATACCGAAGCGAAGAAGGTGAAGAGGTTCATACAGGGATTGGATGCCCAGCACTTCGATACCTATTCAGCAGTTATGGATACAGCGTTGCGGATGGAGGCACGTATTTCAGCGACTTCGGCCGTTCCCACGCCGAAGAGGATTCGTACCGGCACGCCAGATCAGGGGCAGCATGCCAGATTCTTTCCGAAAGATAGGGCCGGCAGGGGGTTTGGACGAGGTCAGCTATATGGTTCGTACCCACAGGGACAGCAGGCGTCGCCAGGATGCTTTGGGTGCGGGAGCCTGCACCACCGTGTTAGAGATTGTCCAGCGAGACGACAGGGAGCGGGGACAGCCCCACATGTGACGCTACCACCATCACCGGCCCCTCCTCCGAGAGCTCTACTTTCTGCCACAGGCGATGCTACACGCCAGTTAGGCGCACCCAGAGGCCGTGGACGCGGCGGACCTATCCAGAGGGGACGAGGAGGCAGAGGCCGAGGCCGAGGTCAGCCCGCTATTGGCGGAGGTCAGGCCCGAGTTTTTGCGTTGACACCCTAGGATGCACAGGCATCCAATGCCGTCGTGACAGGTACCTTATCTATTTGCTCTGTTGGTGCACACGTGTTGTTTGATCACGGATCTAAGAACTCTTATGTTGCCACACACTTCGTTCCGAGTTTGGGTAGAGAGTCCGGTTTGCTTCATCAGCCGCTTGTTGTGACCACTCCTGTGGGAGAGTCATTTGTTGCTAGGCACGTGTTCCGATCCTGTACCGTCAGCATTGGCGAGCGAGAGCTTCCTGTCTACTTGATCCTTCTTGAGATGTTCGACTTCGACGTTCTTTTGGGCATGGATTGGTTAGCCATGTGCTATGCGTCTGTGGACTGCCGCGAGAAAACAGTTAGATTTTGTTTTCCCGGCGAGTCGGCTTTTGTTGTGCAGGGGGACCGTGGTGCTACCCCTCACATGTTGATTTCTTCTCTTCGCGCTGATCAGCTGTTGAGAAAGGGATGTCGGGGATTTCTAGCCAATGTATGCGATACTAGAGCTACAGATGTTCCATTGGACCGAGTTCCGATTGCATGCGAATTCCCTGATGTTTTCCCTGATGAGCTGCCAGGACTACCGCCTATGCGCGATGTCGAGTTCTGTATTGATTTGACTCCGGGCTCGGGGCCTATTTCTATACCACCTTATCGGATGGCCTCGGCGGAGCTTAGAGAGTTGAAGGTTCAGCTGCAAGATCTCCTGGATAAGGGACTTATTCGGCCCAGCGTTTCTCCATGGGGTGCTCCGGTCCTGTTTGTCAAGAAGAAGGACGGAAGTTTGCGCTTATGTATCGACTACAGCCAGCTGAACAAGGTTACCGTGCGAAACAGATATCCGTTGCCGCGCATTGATGATTTGTTCGATCAGCTTCAAGGTGCGGGCTATTTTTCGAGGATCGACTTACGATCAGGATACCATCAGCTGCGAGTCCGAGGGGTGGATATACCGAAGACAGCTTTCCGTACACGCTATGGCCACTATGAGTTTCTGGTGATGTCGTTCGGACTCACCAATGCCCCAGCTGCATTCATGGACTTGATGAACCGTGCATTCAGGCCGTATCTAGACTTGTTCATCATAGTATTCATCGACGATATTTTGGTGTATTCACGGAGCCGAGAGGAGCACGAGCAGCACTTGCGGATTACAATGCAGACTCTGAGGGAGCACCAACTCTTCACAAAATTTTCCAAATATGTATTCTGGTTGGACAGCGTTGGTTTCTTGGGTCACGTGTTTACGAGAGATGGCATATGTGTGGACCCAAAGAAGATTGAGGCCGTTCAGCAGTGGCCCAGACCGACATCGGTTATGGAGATCCATAGTTTTCTAGGCCTGGCGGGCTACTACAGGCGCTTCGTTCAGGACTTCTCCCGTATTGCTGCACCTTTGACCGGTTTGACCCGGAAGGGAGTTCCTTTCGTTTGGATGGAGGAGTTCGAGCACAGTTTTCAGCAGCTGCGGACTTGCCTGACTACGGCGCCAGTATTATCTTTGCCTTCAGGATCAGGCGGATTCATGGTTTATTGTGACGCTTCACGGGTGGGGTTAGGATGTGTGTTGATGCAGCATGACAGGGTGATCGCTTATGCTTCACGACAACTGAAGAAACATGAACAGAACTACACCACTCATGATTTGGAGATGGGTGATGTGGTCTTTGCACTTAAGATTTGGCGATATTACCTATACGGCGAGTCGTGCCAAATATTCACTGACCATAAGAGCCTAAAGTATATTTTCCAGCAGCGAGACCTAAATCTAAGACAACGTCGTTGGATGGAGATGGTGAAGGACTACGACTGTGAGATCTTGTACCACCCGGGCAAGGCGAACGTAGTGGCGGATGCTTTGAGCAGGAGGCCTGGGGGTAATCTTTCTTGCTTGCGCACAGTGCAGAGGCAGTCGTCAGCAGACTGGCAGATTTTATGCGATAGCCGGGTGGAGTTTGAGTTCACTCCGATAGGGGGCAGCTTAAGCACGTCCGCAGTTACTTGACCGCATCCGAGAGGAACAGCCCAGTGACGGCAGACATTCAGAGATCATGGAGCAGATCAGGCAGGGCAGAGATTCCGAGTTCATGATCGACGATCAGGGAGTATTACGACTTGGAACTCGATTGTACATACCAGATTCGGAGGGGCTGTGAAGTAAGATTCTGGAGAAGGCGCATAAATCTACGTACAACATTCATCGTGACTTGAGAGATGTCTATTGGTGGGACGGAATGAAGAGGGAGGTCACCGATTTCGTATCGTGACTTGAGAGATGTCTATTGGTGGGACGGAATGAAGAGGGAGGTCACCGATTTCGTATCCAGATGCCTGACTTGTCAGCAAGTCAAGGCCGAGCACCTGAGGCCAGCAGGAGAGTTGCAGCCTTTGCCAATTCCGGAGTGGAAATTGGAGCAGATTTCGATAGACTTCGTTGTGGGTCTGCCCAGGACCAGTCGAGGGTGCGACTCCATTTGGGTGATCGTGGACCGATTGACGAAAGCGGCTCACTTCCTGCCAGTGAAGACCACTTTCAGTTTTGCTCAGTATGCCCAGATCTACATCGATGAGATCGTCCGGTTGCATGGCGTACCGACTTGCATCGTATCAGACCGAGGCACCCAGTTTACCAGCCGACTATGGCAGAGACTTCAGGAGGCTTTGGGCACTCGTTTGAGCTTTAGCACAGCATTTCATCCGCAGACCGACGGACAGTCAGTGCGGACTATTCAGACTCTCGAGGACATGCTCAGAGCGTGCATTTTGGACTTTGGCGGTAGCTGGGATCGCCATTTGCCGTTAGTGGAGTTCTCCTACAACAACAGCTTCCAGGATACTATCCAGATGGCTCCTTTCGAGGCCTTGTATTGGAGGAGATGCAGATCGCCCGTCTGTTGGACTGAGCTGAGTGAGAGCAGTATTTTTGGGCCACAGGTTGTGCAGGAGACGACCGAGAAAGTGCAGTTGATTCGAGACCGGATGAGAGCAGCGCAGTGCAGGCAGAAATCGTATGCAGACAGGCGCCGTCGCAGATTAGAGTTCACAGTTGGAGACCACGTTTTTCTGAGGGTCTCTCCGATGAAGGGCGTGATGCGATTTGGGCGAAAGGGAAAGCTTAGCCCTAGGTTCGTAGGTCCCTTCGAGATCCTCGAGCGCATCGGCGCTGTTGCATATCGTTTGGCTCTTCCACCCAGCTTTTCAGATGTTGATCCCGTCTTCCATGTGTCGATGCTACGCAGATATCTTCATGACCCTTCCCACACGATTCAGCATCAGGCCGTTCAGCTCGAGCCCGACCTTTCGTTCACCGTACAGCCAGTTGAGATATTGGATCGGTAGGTGAAGAAACTTCGATCAAAGGTCCAGCCGTCAGTGAAGGTTCTTTGGCGTAGCCCGAATGGTGAGGAGATCACTTGGGAGGCCGAGGGAGAGATGCGGAAGAAATTCCCTCATCTTTTTGAAGGTACGCGTAGTTGCATATTTTAAATTCGGGGACGAATTTTCTTAAGGGGGAAGACTGTAACACCTAAGGTTAGAGTTAGTGGTAATTGTGTGTTAATGTGGGGTTTTTGGTAAAAAGTTTACCAAAACAGGATTCTAATAATTTATCTGGTCGTATAGTTGTTTTTGTAGAATTTTATCTCGACCACACACACTTGTGCATGATAACTAGGGTTAAGCCTAGGGATACCAAGTTTGGGTGTGCATGGTGGATTAACCATGTTTAGCCAACCATGGTGGCTTAGGCCCTTGGTAAAGATAATTGAGTTAATTATGAGTTTTAGGTTTGGTTAAGGGTGATTAGGGTTGTGGTTGACTTGTGATGAGAAGGTGAGATTGTGATGGGTGTCATGCAAGCATTTAATGAGGGAAGAGAGAATGGTGGCTATGGTTATGTCACACCCCACTTCATTTCAATAATTTTTGGCATGTCTCTCTCACACTCCCTTTCACACTATCATTTGACTCTCTTCTCTCCCTCTCACTTACACCATATCAGCATCTTTTAGCCACCAAAACAAACCCTTCTGCCCCACTTCAGCAACCATTCTCCAGAAGCAGTACATTGCCTGCATCAGCACATCAGCCTGTAGGCATCAGCATCAACAGCTGAAGCTAAACCCTATCATCTACATCAGCCTAATCATCCCTCCTACCACAATACTACAGCTACTTAACCCCTCACATCAGCACCACCACATCATCAGCCACAAAACCAGCCTCTAATGCAACAGTAGTTGCTGCTACAGCCAAGCAACACCATAAAACAACAGCAGCAACTGCACATCAGCCCCCCCCAACATCAGCCACACTCACACAACATCACTACACCCCACACTCCACCACAAACACTTCAACATCTTCTCCACCTGCTGCTACAACAGCACCACAAAATAACACAACACCACACCAAGCTAAGGCAACAGCAACAGCAACATTTCAGCCCAAACAACAGCTTTAGCTTCAGCAGCAGTGAAACATTTCAGCTCTTTTCCAGCCGAGTTTTGCAGCCCAGGAGCTGTAGCAACAGCACGCACTCTTCTACTTCCTCTCTTCTCTTTCATCTAGGGTCTCTTGAGGTATAACCCCCTTAACCCGACTCTAAATTACTAAAGTTATGAATATCTAGCTTATTTTAGTGTTTATTGTGAGTTTAGAAGTAGTTTTGGGGTAAATTAGGGGAATTTTGAGAATGTAAGGGTTGTGATGGTTAGAGTAACCCAAGTAGGTGCTGTTGAGACCAGTTAACCAGAGATTTGCCCCAGATTTAACAAGATACCCGATTTATCCGACTTGGCGTAAATTGGCAGTTTTAGCGACTTTTTAACCTTTCTGAAACCTGCTTTTGACCCGATCTACTCAGGTAAAAATTGAGAAGACTGTAGCTCAGTGACCTTAGCAGAAACACCCACACAAAACACGGGGACCCCTCTCCCTTTTATGGCCGCAGATATATTGTATCTGGCCGCAATTTGCGGCCAGAATGGGGTGGGGGTGTTGGGTTTTGGTGTGTGGGTTTACTCTGGGTAGCTAGGGTTTTTGGTATCTCTAACTTTTCAAGTTGGGCCCAGAGGCAAAATCTGGAGCTTGTATCGTGTTTTCGATGTTTTAGGTCTTGTGTGACGCACGTGATACGCGTGGTTCTGTGCCGCGCAGCGCGACACAGTGTGTCAGGTGGGTTCTGGTGGGTTTGTGCGCATCGCGACGTGTCGTGTGCACGCGCGTTTTAGTTTCACGCTCGCGTATCCTTTTATCGATATATCGTGTTCTGCAGGATTTTCCTGATATGTTGTGACTGATGTAAATTCTAGGTTCGGCAGCAGGGACTTCAAGCGCGGCAGAGAAAGGAAAGAAGGTGGTCGGACACACCTAGCGCGGGATCACGGGTGAGTAGATTTAACATCTACGGGGGACGATCATTTGGATGGCGCAAGTCGCCCGATAGATTAGTAAACTTGAAAATCGAACTTTAACACTTGCTTGTGACATTTGAGATGATAGTACTTGCATAATAATTGCTGCAGTTAAGATCCATATGTTGTACCCATAACTCATTATGTAGAATACATGCACCATTACCAGGTTTTTATATGCAGCACGAGCACTATTCATGTGTACACCCACACCCTAGTAATTGCTATGTCACGACACTAGATAACTATGAATCCAAACATGTTAATTGTTTAAACCTGTACTATTGCAATAAATAATAAGGATGAAATCATAAGAATTGTCGTTTCTCGTGCATATATATCGTTACATCACTTGCTCATGCCTAGTATAAATCATACATTGCAACTTGTACATTGATACCTTTTGCATTCATTATCATTGATATATGCACCCATGATGATTTCATGAGATTTATGTTATTTCTAAATTTGAGGAAATGCCGCAAGACTTTGAAACTTATGATCTTCTAAAAATAAAAGTTGCGGTTTTCTAATGATGTAAAGTGTCATCCACCATGAGTTTACTGTGTTCTCGAGACCCGTTTCGAGGAGGTGGATGAACCGTCTCGGGTACATGGTGGGCCCGGTAAGGTACCCCGGGGCAAGAAGATCGCAGGAGATGGTGCTGAGCCTGGCAGGGGACGGACTACCTATCGGTGACTTCACTTGGCACGGCGCATATCTAGAGGATACTGACCGCGGCCGCTGGTTTGAGATATGGATATTTGGGTTGGATCAGCCGGGTGGCTGAGATCAGAGATATTTGACATGGATACATGAGTTTGAGCCAGTTTTGAGGTGTCATTGCTAGACACGGATTTTTGTTGATTTCATGGATACTGGTAATAAAAAGAGTTTCAAAACAAAGAAAGGATCATTCTTGTACTTACATGTTGAGACCTTGAGTTGACTTACAAAGCATACATACATGTTAGTACATCCATGTGACACTCATACCTGTTAGCACACTGATGATGCATACATTTTTGCTAGTGCCGTAGCTATACCTGTTTAGATATGCTAGTATACTTGTGTGCATACATGCGATAGCCTTTGTAGATGCTATTTATTACTCGCGAGCTGGAAACTCACCCCCGTTGTGCCACAGCTTTTCTACAGGTCCGTTCCGTCAGCACTGTAGCGGCGGACACTTTTTCTTCTTTTGCTCTCCTTGCCTGGATTCGAGGCTTTTGCTCATAGGTGGGTTGTTATCATTTGTACCACCTTATTATGATCCTTGTATCTTGAGTACTCCATCTACTACTACTATTTCAGCTGTACCAGTTTTTTTGGATTACTGTATATAGACCTAGAGACGAGGTTCTGAGACTTATGGATTTATGTTATGTGGGGTTATGCTCACTTGAGTCGACATGTTATTTTATCTGTGCTTTCATTCTTATTTATGCACACTGTATTTATATTGCGTGGGATTTATGACCGCCTTGAGGTGAAGAGTTAGCTCCCGCTTGGGGATGCCTTTTTCCTGTTTGCACCGTTTGGGGCTTGTTTTTACAAAAGAGGTTCTGCCGGAATTTTTGGAAAAAGGGAAAGTTGATTTTAAAAGGAAACTTGATGTGGTTTAATGGAGTAAAATGCTTTAATAAATTGACTTCTTTCACTCTAATTCTTAATTGGTTTTTTGTATTCTGGGCTTTGGCTTACTTACCTTACGGGCGCCTTGAGACGCTTCGTAACTTAAGTGCCGGTCGCGTTCCGTACCATACGGGTCGTGACATGGGTGGTCTATAAGCACATCCTTAAAATGTCCCTAGTCGTTGGAGTTTCGGGACTGGGCATCGATACTCCAAGAGTAGACTGGTGTATACTGATCGAGACCCCGACGAGGGGCGGTGGCCGGTCTCACAAGCCATTGGTGTTAGTTGGTTCACTTAAGATGTATTCAGGTGCACATTGGGTTATGAGTACACCGGACGGACTCGCCGGGAACATGCTAGTTGGTATTATACATATTGTCAGATAGTAGTTCCCTAGTGACATGTGTATAAGTTAGTCTATCGATCTGAGATCGTCATTTGTCTCATGTGAGTTCCAACTATACATACGATGTATATTGTAGTGGATGCTTGGACATATATAGGGAGGACTTTCTTGTTGACATGATAGTATGCTATCTGGTTGCACTTTATCTTAACATGTACTCTGATAGTCTCTATAATACATGTTGATAAAGCCTTTAGGATGATTACTTGACTTCCAGGACTTTGATGCAGATCATACTAGTGGGGACAGAGTAGTCGTTAAGTACATCCTTCAAATGTTCCTAGTCGAGGGTGTATCGAGATTGGGCATCGATATACCATAGTAGACTAGCGTATACGCTTCTCGACCCATATGATGGGCGATGGATGATCCCATATCCATTGGTTTTTGACATCAGAGAAGGTATGTGGGTGCTTAGTGGAGACTGGGTACACTGGACGAACTCGCCGAGAACTCTTAGATGGTATTGTACCTATCGTCGGATAGCAGTTCTCTGGTGACACTGGTACATGTTAGTCTGTAGACCCAAGATCGTCATAGAGCCTTGTGTGATTCCCACTGTGCTTTGATTTCCAACTTATCACGTTCAAGAGAACGTGCAAAACGGTGGCTTTTGGGTTCAGTCCCGAGTCACATGGAGGCAATTAGCGATAGGAGGGGTTTCGTCTCTCCCGGTATAGGGAGTTGTTGTTGCGCTATGATCGATTGGCCATAACATGAAATCCGTGGCCAGGGTTGTTGAGATCTACTGGTAAGTGTTATCAGTAGTTTCTCGGACCTTTATGGACCTTGCATCGATATGACTTATCAGGCTATTGGGGTCTGACGTTATACCACCCCCAGGCTATGACATGCGACATATCAGTCGAAGAGACCGTATTGTACGGTAGTGTTACTGATTGGATTCACAGGAGTACTAACATGCTTGCTTGTTGATCTTCTGATCGTTCAATACCCCGGTGGCTGTTATGTTTAGCAGACCGCTTGCGCCTCGTGGGGGTTTGATATGATCATCACCTACTGCCGGTGTATTGACGAGTCTTTAGAGTCCTACACAGAGGTTTCCTGGCCCAAGCGAAACGGAGTAGGAGCGCATATGTGATATGTGCAGGACCGAGATTAATGAGTGTATGTGATACCGCATTCTATTCTCGCGATGTGTGACATGATTGGTTATATGTGATATTGCCGAGTTATCGGATCAAGCGTTGATTCGATAAGATGTTGCATTTGATATTAGTCGGTTATATGTGATATAGCCGGATTATTAAATCAAGAGTTGATTTGATAATTTAATGTATAATTATATATTTGATATATTATATTACATTAACTAATATTTAGCTCACTAATGATTTCTTTTCTCACTTGATGTGCACATTGTATATATGTGATATGTATATTTGTGTACATGTATTGTGTCATGCTTGATGATACATACAAGATGGGTGTACGAGACTTATACCATGCTAGGGTTAAATTAGGGTTTTGATTATTTCATAAGTTATTAAAAAAGAGCAAAAGGCTTGGTCAATGTTTTCAAGCATGGAGAAGCTTGTAGAACTTTCTCAAGGTCAACTCTTTTGTCATTCCTTAGGATATTTTTCCTTAACCCAACCTTTAACCATAGCCTTGGGTTTATTCTCTACATGAGTTAGGCATGATAGCTTTGTAGGGTTACTAGGCACTCTAATAAGGTTCTACAAGGCATCAACCTTGCCCGTTTCAAATTTTAGCCGTGCCTAACAACCCTAAACAAGATCTTGGCTAGACTATTTGGCTATCAAATGCAAGTAAAAGACATTTACTACTAAGTGAATACGAAATACAACCTTTGTAGATCGTTCCTTCACTTCTAAAGCTCATTGTCGTAGTCCCTTCGCTGTGATCATGGTTCTCCCGGGCTCTTGCATGGCTTCACGAGGCGAAAGATGCGTCCTTACTTGAAGTCTTCGAGGCCGAAGATGATCTACGTCGAGGGATTACCAACT
The DNA here is from genome assembly GCA_030015575.1 of Agapanthus africanus. NCBI lineage: Eukaryota > Viridiplantae > Streptophyta > Magnoliopsida > Asparagales > Amaryllidaceae > Agapanthus > Agapanthus africanus. The sequence continues at coordinate 348,284,188 of JASDDO010000022.1, forward strand.
CAAGCTACTACTTCACTAACTAGAGAATTAGTGAAGAAAACACCCTAAACTAAAGTGCTAGACTAGTAGAGGATGGATAAATAGGAAGTGGGTTCTCTTTAGAATTTTATTTCTCACAAACTGTCACTCTCTTTTAAAACCCTAGCAAGCCTTTTCTCTTTTCTCAAAGAAGAAGAAGATGAACAAAAGAAAAGGATGAGGATAATGATCAACTGAGTGAGCTAACCATGGTGAGTGAGTATCATATACTAACGCATGTAGAGACATAACCATGGCTAATCCAAATGGTTAGGTTAACAAAAATCTAAAGTAAAGACAAAGCTAGTGGACTTTGTCAAAGTAAAGCAAACTTCTGCAAGCTTCATGCTCTTTCCAAAATTCCACTAATTTTGTAATTACCTTAAATAATTATAACCTACCATGATAAATAGAATGGTGTATTTCTTATACACCCATGTCAAGTATATCATCAACCATGATACAAAAAGAAAACACATTTTAATATATATCACATATATATTAAAGTTGTGCACATGTGAGAAAAATCCATAAGTGAACATATGTTAGTTAATGTAAATTAATATATCTAATATACAATTATACACTAAATTATTAAATCAACACTTGACTTAATAATCCGGTCATATCGCATATTACCGACTAACATCCAATGTATCCACTTATCGAATCAACACTTGATTCGATAACCCGACTATATCATATATAACCTCGCGATACAAAAAGTCGCGAGAATAGAATGTTGGAGATAGTGCCCTCAGAGTCAATTATTGGATCACATGCACGTGATTGCAATGATTGAGGGAGGACCTATCCCAGGAGGACAGTCTTACACAAGATGATAGTATGCTATCTGGTTTACCTTTATCATCGTGTACTGCTTTAGGTGACCTGACATGTCGCTATTACACGTTGATAGAGCCCCTAGGATTCTTGCTTGACTACCAGCAGTATGAGGGTGATCATATACGTGAGAGCTGGCGGTCTATAAGCACATCCTTAAAAGTTCCCTAGTCGTGGGAGTTTCGAGACAGGGCATCGATACTCCAGAGTAGACTAGTGTATACAGTCGAGACCCCGACGAGGGGCGGTGGCCGGTCTCACAAGCCACTGGTGTCAGTTGGTTCACCTAAGATGTATACAGGTGCTCATTGGGTTATGAGTACACCGGACAGGACTCGCCGGGAACCTGCTAGTTGGGGTTAAACCAGATGTCAGATAGCAGTTCCCTGGTGACATGTGTATAGGTTAGTTCATCGACCTGAGATCATCATTTGTCTCGTGTGAGTTCCCACTGTGCTTTGATTACTACCCTACCATGGCTCAAACGAGTCGTGCAAACAGGTTTTAGTTGGGTACAGTCCCGAGCCACATGGAGGCAGTGAGCGGATCTGCAGGGGTTCGTCTCTCCCGGTGTTGGGGGTGAGATCGCGCTGTGTCTAGGAGAGCCATTACACAAAGCCCTCGGCCGAGGCAGGAGATTTACTAGTAGGTATTCCAGTAGTATCTCAGGGTGTTCTAGGCTACGCTCCGACACGACTTGTACCGCTTTTGGGGGTCTGACTTTTACCAACCCCCTAGGCCCGCCATGCGATACTCATAGACGAACGGACCGAACTGTACGGATATTGTCACTGACAGGCTCAGTAAGGGTGTCAGGATGAGTTTGCTCATCGACGTCCCTTTTGGTCAATAGCTGGTGGCCCGTCACGTATTGGCTTATACCTCTGACGTGCCAGTGGTTAAATCCACAGCCATAGTATTGAAGAGTCTTTAGAGTCCACCACACTTACATTTACTCAAGTTTCGGGCGAAACGCTGTAGAGGCCGTATGGAGATATGGCAGGGTCCGATCAGATACGTGCGGTATTGCACGGATCAGGATCGGACGATTTGTACTAGTGGCCGTATGGATATATGGCAGGGTTCGATCAGATACGTGCGGTATTGCACGGATCAGGATCGGACGGATATTACTAGCCGGCTTTGGTTTAAGCCGGATCCTAGTATAGTACAGTGTAGATTTTGTCTCATTGCATTTGTATCCGGTCGGAATACAGATGCGGGTGTGTATGCACGGTATCGGGGTTTTCCTGTAATTTATTACGGGACCGGTTTTCTGGAGTTGCCAGTTTGCATTCCGTTCCGGCCGGTTTTCCTTTGTTCTTTCCCGGCCGGACTTTTCCGATGGAAGGGGTTATTTGCAAGTTTGCAAATAACATTTGTGGAGGGAGTATCTTGCATTTGTGGGGTTTCATGATGGTTCATAATCATGAGATGCTTTCTTAGTCTTTTCCTTTGCATTAATTAAGATATGAAAGGATTAGAAATTGATTTGAGTTTTGTTATCATGATGTTTGGATGTGGTCACCCCTTCACCTTTTACTACCATCACCTCCCTTCTTGTGTTGTGATTTCCTCCACCATATTTCCATTGAGAGGGGGGGCCGGCCACACTTGAAAAAAAAAGAGGATGAGAGAAATTTTCATTTTGATGGTGGCACATATTTCTTCATCTCCTTCTTCTTGTTTGGAAAAATGAAAGCACCATTTTTCCTTAACCTCGTTCCTCCATCACCAATGGCAACTTCACTACCCTAAATGAGACAACCATTCTAAACTACCCTACAGCACTTCTTGGACACGTCAGCTAGCCAACTTCGCGCCCGAGTTGCCTCCGTCCAGAGGTAGGAGCCCGTAAAAGAATTCGGCTACGTGGTGCCCTTTCCGACGAGAAGACGACGAATGGTGATTCCGCGGGAGATCGGGACGACGACGAGAAGACCGAAGGACACGGATCGCTCGATATATCTCTCACCCCATCTCTAGTTTGCTAGTATCGGTTAATGGTTACGATCCAGGTATATTGTCCGCGGTAGCGCCAGTTTAAAAGTTAAGAAAAATTTTGATTCCGCATTTTGGCCTCGGATAGACGGCCGGGGCGCTGCCGTGGCGCAACATGGTATCAGAGCCACGCCATTAACCTAGTCTAGCTTGCTCTAACGTGTTTACAAGTTCGATCGAACGGATTTTCCGAAAACCCATTTTCATTTGCACGGTTTTCTGTCGAAATTTTTTTGGCTCCAAAAATTTTTCAGTACATTGCAGTGACATGTGCAGGGAATTCTAAGCATTCTGTGAAAATTTGGTAGCGTGATCTCACTATTCCACCGTGGAACCGCGGCCAAAACCACGTATTTAAGGCGGTTCCGCGGCCATTTTTACTATTCATTGGACCAAATTTTTGCAGTGAGCTCCTGGGTTGAAAATGGGGTTTTTGGAATATTCTTTTTGGGCCTAGACTCTCTTTAAGTGCTACAGTAATTCTTGGGGCCCACTTCGATAAATTTGATCGATCGAAAAGTTTAAACACATTAGTTCACAGTATTTACATTATATCTGCGACCGTGAATGTCACTTGATCGGTAAATCATGTCTATCTGCTATAGCCCTTTTAGACGGATTTGCGAACATGACATTCACGTTGATGTTCTGTGTTTTGCTGTGATGTTGCGGATCGGTCGTGGGGATAGCCTGGATGCAATGCTAGTACAGTTTTGTTGTATTATGTACATTTGATATTGCGGGACGAGCGTCCGACATGTGGACTGCCGTCACTGCCTGTTTGTATTATTCTTTTGGGGCACGACCTAGTTGCGGTCGATGTACCCAGTGTATGTATATTTTACTTTCTGTACTAGGATTACCCCAAGGTGGGGTGCACGGATAGCCGGGTTCTAGAGGGCAACGGGCCCGCATCTCATGGCATTGAGACGGAGGGGGCTTCACTCTAGGATTGGCGGGCTATTCGCCGCACTCGTAGGGGGTACAGGTTGACCCAGGAGTAGTGCCCAAGTTACCGGATTCCGTGAAGTGCTGGGTGGTCCATTCACGTTGCTGAAGGGGGCTGCCTCGCTTCAGGTTTTGGCGGGTGACTTGCCGTGCCCGTAGGGGTCTAGGATTTTCATTGCACAGGCTATCCACACGACCAGGGGAACGTCGGGTTTCAGCAGCGGCTCTGTGAAACCCGGGGCTTCCAGATATCTGTATTGTTCTGTGATGCTGTACTTTTCTGTGATGTTGCATTTTATCACGCCTTGAGTGAAATATTATATATTGGTATATATATATTAGTAGATGTTGTATATGTTTTGCATCCGCGCTAGTCCAGTCCCCGCTCTGTCGTTAGTTAGCTAACCTAACGGGTAATGACGGGACTCAGTGGCGAATGCGGATGGCATATATGTACGTCATATTATTTTCATTCTTTGTGGTGTGATTAATTGATGGGACTGCGTTGATTCGGATCAATGCAAATTAAAAACAAACCTTTTCTGATGTTGTTGGAACAATTTTTCAAAAAGCTGTTATTGCAAGGACGTTCACTTTTGTTTTGCATCGTGGTATTCAGTTGGAATATCCTGCTCCTCAGTCGACGAGGCAAGGGCCGAGATCCCTTCACCGGGAGTGACCCCTTGGACAAAAATTTGCGTCAGGGAAATAACTTCACTATAGCCGATTGCCTTTTGCTTTGCTTCGTGGTATTCGGTTGGAATATCCTGCACCTCATTTTACAGGGAAAGAGCCGAGATCCCTTCACCGGGAGTGACCTCTTTAGCAAAGGTTTTCGTCACTATATTTTTATAAAAGGCTATCCAGTTCCTTCAACGATATCAAGTTTATTACGGTAAAAGGTTTTTCGCCAAAAACCATCTGTAGCCCTCCGTCATTACAGATTAGTATTACTTAGTATTCGTGCTACGTATGTCGTGCATTGCCGAGGCGTAGTGTTCGGTAGCTGTGTAATATTTTTCTGTCGCATGGATAAGTGGATTGGTTAGGACAGTCGTACGGTTATGTTGGCATTGTCAAGGACTCGTACGGGTGGGTTTAACGCAATCAAGATAATGACGGGTTGAACTTGACTAGGACTCTTTGATATGTTGGCATTGTCAAGGTCACTTGGGTCCTAGGGGTAAAAAATAAATTAAAAATTCACATCGGGAGTTTCAAAAGTACTGAAACTTGTCAGATATGCGCATACCTTCTGGAGTGTGGTGACTTGAGTGGATTCCGTCAAGTTATCATGCGATGATAGTTGGATCCCGATTCCCACTGATGAGTTGGTTTACTCCTCGGGTGATCCCGGCTAATTATTTTTTCAGGTTTGGGGAAGAATTTGACGTTACAGTGGGAGGTTTCCAGATTAGATAAAGTGATAACCATTCTGATCTAAGTTAGAGTGCACGCCGAGTGTTTCTTTTCTCTCTCTCTCTTTGGCAGCGACCATTGACCCGACCCTAAGACTATGACTCAGTGACCAAATTAACCGAACCTTCTTTAACACTGGCTTTTGGATTGTCAGAGTCGCTAACCTCATTGCCACTCCTACTTTTACTCTTTTCTCCAGGACACCCCGTATTACTACGAACGTCCACTTCCATTGGACAAAACCATCGTATGGTTAGATACGAACTCGAAGGAATTTATTCGAGGATGGTTTCCGGTTGTGGAGAAAACGGATAGGACTATTCAGTTGTCTTTTCATTTTACCTTCTCTCAGATTACGAGTACTCCTTAGTTTAGGTGATAGTACACCTATTACGCAAATTGGATAGTCTTCTTCCAAACCTTAGGCTGGTGCCGAACGGTGGGGAATGAAGAAAACCAATTAGCATAACGATGGTGTACAGAAGGTATTAAGTTAAGACAAAGCAAGGGATTAGTAAGAGGGCAAAGTAAGTTGCGACTGCTATTCACGACCAAACCAAGTATTTCTTCGCCAATCCTAAATCACCTTTGTATTTCTCCAGGACACTCCGTATCACTACGATGATCCACAGTTTATTGGATATTCGATCGTATGGTTATATACGAACTCGAAAGGAACTTGTTCCAGTTCGGGGATGGATTCTGGTTCAGGAGAAATAGGAATAAGGTTCATTCGGTTGTCTTTTATCTTCACCTTCTCTCGCATTGCGAGTGCTCCTAGGATTAGGACAGTACACCCTTTATGCTTATTGGATAGTCTTCTTCCAAACCATAGGCTGGTGCAGAACGGTAGGGAAGGAAGAAAACCATTTGGCATAAAGGGGTGTGCAGAAGGTAATGACTAAAGATATATAAAGGGATTTGGAGAGGTGGCAAAGAATTATACGGTTACAGTTGTGAATCTGGATAATGGAAGAGGCATTACTAGGAATACCAGGATACCCCATTGAAACATTTCAATGTTTCAGTTTCACTATGTACTGTTAAAGGAAAACTGATTTCCCAGTTAGACACTTGCTCTAGGGTATGTATTTACCAAGTATGATTCTCACATCTGTAAGGTTTTACAGATGATGAGTAGGAGTAAGTTATTGGGAATTGGGTGATCATCCTCATTATATCGGGATTCGTTGTAATCGGTGATATTTGAGGAAGTCACATGGGTTAGTTGCCGGACGACAATTATTTGGTTTTGAATATCCGCTATTATGCACCAATTTCAAATCGATATATCTGTACGTCTATTTTTATAGAGTGAGATATACTTTTTTGAAGTTATGTCTACGACATTTACCTATATCAGTGGATGGTTAGGTAAGGAGCATTAAACAGCGGTGTAATTCTTCTTAACCATAAGTACAGTTTTCAACCTACGACACACAGTGAATGAGTTATCTGACTCAAGGGACTTATACAGGGTATTGTTTGTTGTCCAGGGTCCATTAGGACAGAGGGGTTGGTCCTCGTACTATATTCGGTTTACTTATGACTTCTCTAGTTTTAGAAAAGTGTTTCGTGGAAACACAGGGTCCGAATTTTGAGAAGTTATAGGTATTTGAATAAAGTAGAGGACCAGATGTTGCAAGTATCGGGATTCTTCAAAGTGATCGGAGATGTAGATACTTGTGAAGGGTATTCAGTTGATAGTAATGTTTAAGAGAACTTGCTTCTCTTTCAGGTTACTCATAATTGGAAGCATTCCTAAGTTGAGTAACGCTGATCGGCATTCTTCCATTTAGTTAACATGCACTGGTGACAGCTGCATGATTTGAATCTGGTTCAATTAAATCAGTGCCTCTATTTCTATATTGGATATAAAACAGTTCATATCTTGACATTGTTAAGGTACGGGGAGTTGTCCGGCTTATGATTAAAACCAGACACTGGACAACTCAAGGCACATTTCTGTAATGGCTGTTTGTGGGTTGACCCAGGCTATGACGAGGGTTGACTTTCTACCATCTGGAAGATCAATAGTGATATTGTTCTTGACTCGCCACAGTTTTAATAAAAATGGATTTTTTTTCAGAAAACAGTAGTGGGAGTATGGTAGAACTGGAAGTAATTCCAGAACTACAAACGATTACTGAAGATTTGATAAGGAACCTAAAGATTCAATCTGGATTGACATTCCATTAGCTACTCCGCAGATATGGTGGGTAACCTCAGGCACTCGAGAGGTACTTCGGTATGCTCAAGGACGGTGGCAGGGAGGTTCTTGTTTACCCAGACTTGCCATTGCTGTTGTTCCAGACTGTGAGACCCGGCAGGAAGATGAGTATAGCGTCGTTCTAAACTAGCTTTAGAAGTGTACGTGTATATGACTCTGCCAGAGGGTTATCGTAGTCAGTGGGAGCAGCGGAAGCATTGGTGGACATGTGGCTTATGTCTATTTATAGACTAAAGCAGATGTAGCGGAAAAAGATCATCTATTTCTGACGTGACAGTCATAGGTTTGACTTCATCAGAATAGGGGATGGATCTGTTGAGAAGGTAGTAGAGTATGATGTCCTGGTATTTGGATGACATACACTGAGTAGGAAGTGATATTCCTATACTACGATCGGTTATACTTTGGTTGTCACATAGTGGTTTCTCCACACAGGACTTGGATATTATATCAGACATTCTAAGATTTTGTTCTTATCCTATACTAGATTTGGGTGGTTTCCCAATCAGGGTACTTAGACAGCATTCTAAGAGTATTTAGAATGGACGACTCCTGGCACGGTAGTGTACCTGCAGGTAATGGAGTCACCCTCTCTAAAGGTGTCTTACAGACTAAAGGGGAGAGGATGTGCATGATTGGCAGATCACTTGCTTAGGCAATTGAGTCAATCATGAGATGTCAAGTACCACACCAGATGTTGTTCTTACAGTAGATGCAATAAGTTGATATTGATCCAATCCTGGAGAAACAGTCGGAAGCAGTTTTATAACATAAGTGGATGTTCTAGGGATATGATAACGACAGCCTCATTCGAGAGACAGTTATCATTCCAGGCTTCCAAGGTGACCTGGACGACAAAGAGGTTGTCAGAGTTATAGTTTGTCCTTTTGACGAGGGGCAGTGTTTTGGACAGGTGGTCCAAGGCAATACTGAGGGAGGCATGGCGCAGGATACTGATTAAGTTCAGTTAACGATACAGTCTAAGAAGTTTGGATTTGGAGTTCATTTATGAGCTAGGTCCCATCAAACATCCAGACATATTCTAAGACAGGTATTGCTCATTTCGGGAGATGGCTTTCTCCGCGAACATGAGATATAGAGAGACATAGAAAGAAACATCAAAGCAGATCCACTCATTGAGGCTATTCCTCGAATGCAATTGTTTCGCAAACGAGCTTTGTGAGACTGACTAGTAGAGGAGTTGGGTGTTCGGTATCACACGGCTGTGAGTATGCGGCATCACAATAATTAGCCTTGAGTGCAAGTGGGAGATTGTTGGAGATAGTGCCCTCAGAGTCAATTATTGGATCACAGGCACGTGATTGCAATGATTGAGGGAGGACCTATCCCAGGAGGACAGTCTTACTCAAGATGATAGTATGCTATCTGGTTTACCTTTATCATCGTTTACTGCTTTAGGTGACCTGACATGTCGCTATTACACGTTGATAGAACCCCTAGGATTCTTGCTTGACTACCAGCAGTATGAGGGCGATCATATACGTGAGAACTGGCGGTCTATAAGCAAATCCTTAAAAGGTCCCTAGTCGTGGGTGTTTCGAGACAGGGCATCGATACTCCAGAGTAGACTAGTGTATACAGTCGAGACCCCGACGAGGGGCGGTGGCCGGTCTCACAAGCCACTGGTGTCAGTTGGTTCACCTAAGATGTATACAGGTGCTCTTTGGGTTATGAGTACACCGGACAGGACTCGCCGGGAACCTGCTAGTTGGGGTTATACCAGACGTCAGATAGCAGTTCCCTGGTGACATGTGTACAGGATAGTTCATCGACCAGAGATCGTCATTTGTCTCGTGTGAGTTCCCACTGTGCTTTGATTACTACCCTACCACGGCTCAAAGGAGTCGTGTAAACAGGTTTTAGTTGGGTACAGTCCCGAGCCACATGGAGGCAGTGAGCGGATCTGCAGGGGTTCGTCTCTCCCGGTATTGGGGGTGATATCGCGCTGTGTCTAGGAGAGCCATTACACAAAGCCCTCGGCCGAGGCAGGAGATTTACTGGTAGGTATTCCAGTAGTATCTCAGGGTGTTCTAGGCTATGCTCCGACACGACTTGTACCGCTTTTGGGGGTCTGACTTTTACCAACCCCCTAGGCCCGCCATGCGATACTCATAGACGAACGGACCGGACTGTACGGATATTGTCACTGACAGGCTCAGTAAGGGTGTCAGGATGAGTTCGCTCATCGACGTCCCTTTTGGTCAATAGCTGGTGGCCCGTCATGTATTGGCTTATACTTCTGACGTGCCAGTGGTTAAATCCACAGCCATAGTATTGACGAGTCTTTAGAGTCCACAACACTTACAGTTACTCAAGTTTCGGGCGAAACGCTGTAGAGGCCGTATGGAGATATGGCAGGGTCCGATCAGATACGTGCGGTATTGCACGGATCAGGATCGGACGGTTTGTACTAGTGGTCGTATGGATATATGGCAGGGTTCGATCAGATACGTGCGGTATTGCACGGATCAGGATCGGACGGATATTACTAGCCGGCTTTGGTTTAAGCCGGATCCTAGTATAGTACAGTGTAGATTTTGTCTCATTGCATTTGTATCCGGTCGGAATACAGATGCGGGTGTGTATGCACAGTATCGGGGTTTTCCTGTAATTTATTACGGGACTGGTTTTCTGGAGTTGCCAGTTTGCATTCCGTTCCGGCCGGTTTTCCTTTGTTCTTTCCCGGCCGGACTTTTCCGATGGAGGGGGTTATTTGCAAGTTTGCAAATAACATTTATGGAGGGAGTATCTTGCATTTGTGGGGTTTCATGATGGTTCATAATCATGAGATGCTTTCTTAGTCTTTTCCTTTGCATTAATTAAGATATGAAAGGATTAGAAATTGATTTGAGTTTTGTTATCATGATGTTTGGATGTGGTCACCCCTTCACCTTTTACTACCATCACCTCCCTTCTTGTGTTGTGATTTCCTCTACCATATTTCCATTGAGAGGGGGGGCCGGCCACACTTGAAAACAAAAGAGGATGAGAGAAATTTTCATTTTGATGGTGGCACATATTTCTTCATCTCCTTCTTCTTGTTTGGAAAAATGAAAGCACCATTTTTCCTTAACCTCTTTCCTCCATCACCAATGGCAACTTCACTACCCCAAATGAGACAACCATTCTACACTAGCCTACAGCACTTCTTGGACGCGTCGGCTAGCCAACTTCGCGCCCGAGTTGCCTCGGTCCAGAGGTGGGAGCCCGTAAAAGAATTCGGCTACGTGGTGCCCTTTCCGACGAGAAGATGACGAATGGTGATTCCGCGGGAGATCGGGACGACGACGAGAAGACCGAAGGACACGGATCGCTCGGTATATCTCTCACCCCATCTCTAGTTTGCTAGTATCGGTTAATGGTTACGATCCAGGTATATTGTCCGCGGTAGCGCCAGTTTAAAAGTTAAGAAAAATTTTGATTCCGCATTTTGGCCTCGGATAGACGGCCGGGGCGCTGCCGTGGCGCAACATAGAATACGGTATCACATACACGTATTATTCTCGGTCCCGCACATATCACATATGCGCTCATATTTCGTTTTGCCTGAGCCAGTAAAACCTCTGTGTAGGACTCTAATGACTCGTCAATACGTCGGCAGTAGGTGATGATCACATCAAGCACCCACAAGCCATCAGCGGTACTAGCTGGACGTAATGGCCACCCGGGTATTGAGCGATCAGAAGATCATCAAGCAAGCCTTCTCCAACTCCTGTAAAAGCCTGCCGGTAACACATCCCGTACAATCCGGTCTCCTCGTCTGATATGTCGCATATCAAGTCTAGGGTTGGTAATCGTCAGACCCCAATAACCGATAAGTCGTGACGATGTGAGGCTCATAACGGGTCGAGAAACTACTGGTAACACTTACCAGTAAATCTCTAAATCATCCCTGGCCAGGGACTTCCCTGTTATGGCCAATCGAGCACAGCGCAACATCAACTCCCAATACCAAGAGAGACGAAACCCCTCCTATCGCTCATCGCCTCCATGTGACTCGGGACTGTACCCAAAAACCACCGTTTTGCATGCCCTCTTGGGCGTGGTAAGGTGGAAATCAAAGCACAGTGGGAATCACACAAGACTCTATGACGATCTCGGGTCTACAGACTAACCTGCATAAGTGTCACAATAGAACTGCCATCTGACGTGAGGTATAATACCATCTGGGAGTTCTCGGTGAGTCCGTCCAGTGTACCCAGTCTCCACTGAGCACCCGTATATCATCTCTGATGTCAAACACCAATGGATATGGGGGATCAACCATCACCTATCTATATGGGTCGAGAAGGTATACGCTAGTCTACTATGGTATATCGATGCCCCATCTCTATACACCCATGACTAGGGACCATGAAGGATGTACTTATGGACTACCATGTCCCTACTAGTATGATCCGCATCATAGTCCAGGTAGTCAAGTACACATCCGAAGGGCTTTACCAACATGTAACTATAAGACATTATCAAGAGACAAGTATACGTGTTAAGATAAAGAGCAACCAGATAGCATACTATCATATCGAGCAATAAAGTCCTCTCTATATATGTCCAAGCATCCAATATATTATACATCATCTGTACAATACTGGCCTCTAGGGCATACATACAACTAACAATCTCCCACTTGCACTAGGGCCGGCTGCTGTAGTATAGCATACCTAGCATCTCGAAGAGTCTCTCAAACTGTATCTGGGGAATGGCCTTCATGAGTGGATCCCCAGTGTTGTTCTTCGTGTCAGCCCTCCTGACCTCGATTTCCCGGCGATCAACAATCTCCCGGATCAGATGATACCGCCTCAGAATATGCCTGGATCGCTGATGGGACCTGGGTTCCTTGGCCAAAGCCACCGCTCCATTGTTATCGCAATACAAAGGTATTGGATGCTCAATGGATTGAACCACTCCAAGTTCAGTAATGAACTTCTTGATCCAGACAGCCTCTTTGGCAGCATCGTTGCCAGCGATGTATTCAGCCTCCATCGCCGGGTCTGCCACAGTTTCCTGCTTGGAACTCTTCCAGCTAACCGCCCCTCCGTAAAGGGTAAAGACAAATCCCGAGTGCGACTTAGAGTCGTCCTTATCACTCTGGAAGCTCGAATCGGTAAAGGACTCCACTTGGAGTTCTCCGTTACCATACACCAAGAGCATCTCTTTAGTCCTTCGCAAGTACTTGAGAATGCTCTTCAGAGCTGTCCAGTGACTCTCTCCAGGATCAGCTTGATACCTACTCACTACACTTAGTGAGTATGCTACATCGGGTCTGGTACATAGCATCGCGTACATGATAGAGCCTACAGCCGAAGCATAGGGTATCCCTTGCATGCGAGCTTTCTCCAAATCAGTCTTGGGAGACATCTCTTTGGAGAGAGTGAGCCCTGAGATTATGTGTAAAAACCCACGTTTGGACTCTTCCATACTAAATCTCTTTAGTATGGTGTCAATGTAACTGGATTGGGACAATCCCAATATCCTTTTAGATCTATCTCTATAGATCATAATTCCCAGTATGCAGGAGGCATCACCTAGATCTTTCATTGAGAATCTTTGTGATAAGAAGAGCTTGACCGATTGTAGCATAGGAATGTCATTTTCTATCAAGAGTATGTCGTCCACGTACAGTACGAGGAAGACAACCTTACTCTATGCCACCTTCTTGTAGATACAAGGTTCATCTACGTTTTTGACGAAATCAAACTCTTTGATAACGACGTCAAAGCAGATGTTCCAACTCCGCGATGCTTGCTTTAATCCATAAATGGATTTAAGCAGCTTGCACACCTTCCCGCTGCTCCCACTATCTACGAAGCCCTCTGGCTGAGTCATGTACACGCACTCTTCTAAATCACCATTTAGAAAGGCGGTCTTAACATCCATTTTCCAGATTTCGTAGTCATGATATGCAGCAATGGCAAGCATGATCTGGATGGATTTAAGCATAGCCACTGGAGAAAAGGTTTCGTCATAGTCCACACATGGTCTTTGACGAAAACCCTTTGCAACAAGTCTAGCTTTGAAAGTCTCCACTTTCCCATCTACACCAAGTTTTTTCTTGAAGATCCACTTGTTCCCAATGTGTTTTACCCCTTCAGCAGCATCTTCCAAAGTCCACACTTTGTTGGTGTACATGGATTCCATCTCGGACTGCATTGCATCCAGCCATTTCACTGAGTCCCCACTCGTGATGGCCTGCTCGAAGCTAGTTGGGTCATCATCAACCATGATGCAATCATCGCTCCCACCATCCATGAGAAAACAATAGTATCTCTCAGGTGGGTAAGGAACCCGACTAGATCGGCGGAGAGGCTGAGGTTCGTTGGGAACTACTGAATCCTCCGGTTCCACTAAATCTTCAGTTTGAGTTTGTGTAGCAGGAATTTCTTCCGGTTCTACCTTGTCGCCACTAATTTCTTTTGCAAGAAATTCCTTTTCTAAAAAGGTGGCATGTCGAGAAACAAACACCTTTTGTTCCTCGCTGTGGTAGAAAAGATATCCATGTGAATGTTTGGGATATCCCACAAACTTGCATAAAACTGACCGTGCCTTGAGTTTGTCCGGATTATGCCTTTTGACATAGGCCGGACAACCCCATATCTTAACTCGTTTAAGACATGTTCTCTTCCCACTCCATATCTCATATGGTGTGGTAGGTACAGATTTAGATGGAACTCGATTCAATAGGTATGCCGATGTCTCTAGCGCATACCCCCAGAAGGAAATAGGTAACACAGCTGTGCTCATCATAGAGCGCACCATATCTAATATGGTGCGGTTCCTCCGTTCCGATACACCGTTGTGCTGTGGTGTATATGGAGGAGTTAGCTGAGAGAGAATCCCATTCCCTTTTAGGAAGTCCAGGAATTCATTGCTCAAGTATTCACCTCATCGATCAGATCGAAGGATTTTAATACTTTTCCCGGTTTGGTTCTCGACTTCTTGTTTATATTCTCTAAATTTCTCAAAAGCTTCTGATTTTTGTTTCATCAGGATCACATACCCGAATCTAGAGAGATCGTCAGTGAATGTAATGAAGTACGCAGAACCATTCCTGGCATGTGTAGACATGGGGCCGCATACATCACTATGTACCAGTCCCAAGAGTTCCGTAACTCTTTCTCCGTGTCCCGTAAACGGAGTTTTGGTCATCTTGCCTTTGAGACATGACTGGCAAGTGTCATAAGATGAAAATTCAAACGGATTCAAATATCTATCCTTATGCAACATAGCTAGTCATGTCGCATTGATGTGACCCAGTTTACAATGCCACAAGAAGGATTCGTTCATTTCTGAACTCTTCCTCTTGTGTGGGTTTGTTATGCTCAGAACTGTTGATTGATTTAGAACATAAATGCCATTGCACAACGTGCCTGATCCGACCAACTTTTGGTTTAGGAAAATGTTCATAACATTATCCGGTAATACAAAATTATATCCCTCTTTACTCAACAAAGAAACCGATATAATGTTGCATATCAGGTTCGGCATGTAATAGCATTCGTTCAGAATCAATGTATTACCAGTTGGCAAGACAAGGTGATATTCCCCGACGGTTTTACCTGCAACAATTGCACCATTTCCAACCCTTATGTCTTTATCACCTTCTCCAAGTTCTCTACCTTTCCTAAGCCCATGTAACTGATTATATATATGGGATCCTGACCCGGTATCTAATACCCAGGACGTAGAGCAAATTGAGAAACAGTTCTCTGTAACGAACACAACCGAAGAAAATGCATCAACACGTACTTTCTTCATTCGGGTGGTATAGGAATCCTGGTATTATCCTATATCCTGTTCAGTCTTATAACTTTTATAAGAAAGAACGGAACCAACGTTCCCCAGCAAAGTATAAATACGGGTTCAGTCAATACATCCATATTATTATCTTTATTAAGGCATGATATGGTCGCTACCTGGAGAGAGAGAGAGAAGAAAACACTTTAGCGTATGCTCTTGCAAGATCAGATTGGTTATTATTTTATCTAATCAGGATGGCTCCCACTGTTTTTATCAAATCTTCCTTCAAACCCTAAAAGGAAACACTAGCCGGGATTAATTACACCCTACAACTTCGCCAATCTTTCAGCCAGGCCAGTGTCGGTATTTTGAGGGAGGTTCCCCTTGCTTTCGCACGGACCTAATTAAAGTAAACCTCGTTTTTCCAGAGGCGTAACCCCGTTGACACCTTTCTAGACACCTACTTGATCGGCTAATTGTCCTGTGTAAAACTCTCTGAGGAGTAACAATTACTCGCAGTGGGTATCGGGATCCAACTATCTCATAGAAGGTATGCAATCTCATTGCAAATTTCAACACTTGAAATTCCCGATAATATTTTGCCCCTAACCCCTATGAACTTGACAAAGGCCAACAAATCATAGGATGCTAGTCAAGTTCAACCCGTCATTTCTTGATTGAATCAAACCCACCCGCACGACCCTTGACAAAGGCCAACAAGGTCGTACGACTACCCCAAAACAATCTGCATCATATGCATAAGCAGATAAGCACCATTCAACTACCGCACACTACGCCTTGACAAAGGCCAACAAACGCAGCACGAATACTAAACAGTTCCTATCTGAAATAATAGAGGGCTACGACAGGTTTTTCTGAAAACCTATTGCGTAATGAACTTGATATCGTTGTAGAATCGAGTGAATGTTTGAAATGGAGTGATTTTGAGGCTTTTATTAGTTTTGCTAAAGAGGTCACTCCCGGTGAAGGGATCTCGGCTCTTTCCTTATGGAATAAGTTGCAGGATATATCATATATATCGCTATGCAAAGCAAAAACTCCAAAAGCAATCAAAAGACAAACCGAGTGTTGTAGCATCTGCCAGTTTTGCTAAAGAGATCACTGCCGGTGAAGGGATCTCGGCACTTTCCTCATCGAATAAGGTACAAGATATATCATATATATCGCTAAGCAAAACAAAAACTGTAGCTACCCTTTTTGAAAATTTGATTCTACAACATCTTTTAGGTTTCTTTTCTTTCATTAATCACATTAATGAAGTCCCATCATTTAAGTCACCTAAACATCACAGATAAATACGACGTACACTTATGCCATCCACATTCGCCTCGATGTCCCCTCGTGCACCGTTAGGATATGTAACTAACGACAGAGCGGGGTAGGGCTAGCGCGGGTGTAAAACATAAGTAACGTCTATATAATATATCATATATACTATATACAGTATTTATCACAATATATCAAATGATCACATCACAGATATCGCAGCAGAAGAAACATATGAAACATTGGATATACTAGGACATTCGTGTTTTATTTTGAGCCTCTATAAAACACGGATTCCACGGTCCCGATGAATAGCCAAACCAACACCCATAGACCCCTACGAGAGCGGCAAGCAACCCTACCAATTCTAGAGTTAGGAGACCCGGACTCGACTCCTCGAGTTGGTCTCCCACTGGACTCTAGAACCCGGTTACTTGTGCTCTCCTCCTTGGGTCTATCCTAGTGCGGAAAAGTAAATAATATACAAATGGTGACATCAACATTATCCCGGAAGTGCCCCAACAAAAGAATATTACATACATTTAATTTTACATGAATGAAAATAAAAAAAAAACCTCATCTCACATAAAAAAAACCCGGCTATTCAGAACGCGACGATCCAATATAACATATCCAGCAACACATAACATCACATGTCATCAACGTAAGTAAATATGCGTATCCCAATTGTCGTTGACATATAGCAACGAAACCGGCGATATCACATATTACACTTACGGTCGCAGAAAAGAATGTGAAAAACTACAACATTTGGAATCCACATTCTCTTTAGACATCGTAAATCCGAAATATCACATACTTCGCATTTCATGCATAACTATATGAATTCCACATATTGTATCACATTCCAGATAAATAGACAGTATTAAACTTTCCGATCGAATAATCAAATACCCAAGATTTCCTAAATAGCTCAACACTTGAGCGGAGTTCAAAAATTCCAGAATACGCCACAGTAGCAACGGTCCAGCCGTAGAAGGGTCAAGCCAATGCCTCACATGTGGCACGCCGTACTGCCCCAAACCCTAAGGTTCAAAAGGCAGTTCAAGACGGTCACATAATCGAGTTAAGGTTTGTTGTCTTCTAGAGGGTCCATCGCGTTACATGCACGATTTTCCGAAAGATTTAAACTCTAGAAAAAAAATTCAACACTTGAAAGTTTTTCGTGCCGGGAAATAATGAGTTAATGATATCCGTTGAAACATTTTAACAGTTTCTAAATATCCGGAAAACATAACGAAATTAAATATTCTGATCGAATCAACGATTACAAAATAAACCCCAGAACACTCAACACTTGAGTCAGATTAAAAATACCCAGAAAATAGTAACAACAAACACAAGTATTACTGTGCAAACACGTATCAATAATACCAAAGTACGACCGCGGAACCGCCGCGGGAAGTAGGTTCTTGGCGCGGTTCCGCGGCGACTTAATGATATCATGAGTTCGTATTTCATGGTAATTCTTAGAATTCCCTGCTGATTTTTTAGGTATTTTTAATTCAGAAAAAATCACATTTTTAGAAATTGTCCATAGAGGAGGTTAAATTGGCGTTTCGGGTTTCGATCGGGGTTTTAACTCTGTATACACGTCGCCTAATGCTCTAGCTAGGCTCTGATACCACTGTAGGGTTACTAGGCACTCTAATAAGGTTCTACAAGGCATCAACCATGCCCGTTTCAAATTTTAGCCGTGCCTAACAACCCTAAACAAGATCTTGGCTAGACTATTAGTCTATCACATGCAAGTAAAAGACATTTACTACTAAGTGAATACGAAATACAACCTTTGTAGATCGGTCCTTCACTTCTAAAGCTCCTTGTCGTAGTCCCTTCGCTACGATGATGGTTCTCCTGGGCTCTTGCATGGCTTCACGAGGCGAAAGATGCGTCCTTGCTAGAAGTCTACGAGGCCAAAGATGATCTACGTCGAGGGAATACCGACTCAAGCTACTACTTCACTAACTAGAGAATTAGTGAAGCAAACACCCTAAACTAAAGTTCTAGTCTAGTAGAGGATAGAGAAATAGGAAGTGGGTTCTCTTTAGAATTTTATTTCTCACAAAGTTTCACTCTCTTTTAAAACCCTAGCAAGCCTTTTCTCTTTTCTCAAAGAAGAAGAAGAAGAACAAAAGAAAAGGATGAGGATAATGATCAAGTGAGTGAACTAACCATGGTGAGTGAGTATCATATACTAACTCATGTAGAGACATAACCATGGCTAATCCAAATGGTTAGGTTAACAAAAATCTAAAGTAAAGACAAAGCTAGTGGACTTTGTCAAAGCAAAGTAAGCTTCTACAAGCTTCATGCTCTTTACAAAATTCCACTAATTTTGTAATTACCTTAAATAATTATAACCCACCATGATAAATAGAATGGTGTATGTCTTACACACCCATGTCAACTGTATCATCAACCATGATACAAAAAGAAAACACATTTTAATATATATCACATATATATTAAAGTTGTGCACATGTGAGAAAAATCCATAAGTGAACATATGTTAGTTAATGCAAATTAGTATATCTAATATACAATTATACACTAAATTATTAAATCAACACTTGACTTAATAATCCGGTCATATCGCATATAACTGACTAACATCCAATGTATAAACTTATCGAATCAACACTTGATTCGATAATCCGGCTATATCACATATAACCCCGCGATACAAAAAGTCGCGAGAATAGAATACGGTATCACATACACGCATCATTCTCGGTCCCGCACATATTACATATACGCTCCTATTTCGTTTTGCCTGAGCCAGTAAAACCTCTGTGTAGGACTCTAATGACTCGTAAATACGCCGGCAATAGGTGATGATCACATCAATCACCCACAAGCCGTCAGCGGTACTAGCTGGACGTAACGGCCACCAGCGATCAGAAGATCAGCAAGCAAGCCCGCTCCAACTCCTGTAAAAGCCTGCCGGTAACACTTCCCGTACAGTCTGGTCTCCTCGTCTGATATGTCGCATATCAAGTCTAGGGGTGGTAATCGTCTGACCCCAATAACCGATAAGTCGTGCCGATGTGATGCTCATAACGGGTCAAGAAACTACTGGTAACACTTACCAGTAAATCTATAAATCAGCCCTGGCCATGGACTTCCCTGTTATGGCCAATCGAACACAGCGCAAAATCAACCCCTAATACCAGGAGAGACGAAACCCCTCCTATCGCTCATCGGCTCCATGTGACTCGGGACTGTACCTAAAAACCACCGTTTTGCACACCCTCTTGGGCGTGGTAAAGTGGAAATCAAAGCAAAGTGGGAATCACACAAGACTCTATGACGATCTCGGGTCTACAGACTAACCTGTACAAGGGTCACCATAGAACTGCCATCTGAAGTGAGGTATAATACCATCTGGGAGTTCTCGGCGAGTCTGTCTACTGTACCCAGTCTCCATTAAGCACCCGTATATCATCTCTGATGTCAAACACCAATGGATATGGGATCATCCATTGCCAATCTATATGGGTCGAGAAGGTATACGCTAGTCTACTCTGGTATATTGATGCCCCGTCTCGATACACCTACGACTAGAGACCGTGAAGGATGTACTTATGGACTACCATGTGTAAGTCCATGTTGCCCACCCCGGTGCTTGCGGGGAGGCGGAAAACGGAATAAAAATCGGATTTTTACGTACTAGGCAACATGGACTGACTAAAGGAGGTTCTTTGCTAAACAAAAACTAACTCCAAGCTAACTAGTATTAGCTACATGGAATAAAGGTTATACCTTGGGCATTATGTCCATCTCTCCTTGCTCCTTGGAGTGGAAGAAAGAGGTCACCTTGTCGCCTTCTCTAGTCGAAGAAGGATCCACCCGAGAGCCTCAACCTTTGGCTTCAACTTCAAGCTAGAAGTAACTAAGGTGCTAGAAGTGCTAATCCTAGAACCTTAGATGAGAGTAGAGATTACTTTAGAGAGGTTTATCTCAAGCTCAAGTGTTTCTCAACACATGAGAGGGGAGAGCTTGAGAGAGAGGAAGAGGAGGAGAGAGAATCTATATAATAGAAAGAATGAGAATAAAGAACCATTCTCACATATATGTGTGAATTATGTAAATAGAAATAATTGTCATGGTTTAATCAAGACTTGACCATTATCATTTCACATTAAATGAAAATTGCAAGGATCAAAGAGCAACTTTCATATGGAATGATGATGGTCAATATGTCAACCAAGGTCAACAAGTCAAGTATAGTCAAAATGTCAACACCCCTAACCATGCACAAATATATATAACTAATATCAATTAATCATAATACACACATAAGAATTAGGGTTAACAAAATGACAATGGTCATTAACCCTAATCAAAGTCCTCTGCCTCTGTCTCAGTCAACTGTGCATACGCACCCGTATTCGTGATCCGAGGAACACGAATACAATGAGATAAAACCAATCCCAAATCATATACTAGGATCGGGCTTAAACCAAACCCGCTAGTATAAGCTGTCCGGACAGCAAACGTGCACAAGTGCGCGAATGTGAACGAACCCTGTCGCAAAACCATGCGACCTCTACTCATTTTGCCTAAAGGAGAATAACTCTCTGTGTGGGACTCTAAAGACTCGACACTACGCTGGCAGTGGGTTTAACCACAGACCGCAAGCGGCACTAGCTGTACGTAACGGTCCCCAGGTAGATGCCGATAAGAAGACTGACGAGGTGACCCTATCTGAACTCCTACAGAGCCTGTATGTGACAGTCTCCGTATAGTCCGGTCTGTTCGTCTGATACATCGTATGGCGGGCCTAGGGGGCGGTGAACGTCAGTCCCCTAATAGCGGTACAAGTCGTGTCGGAGTGTAGCCCAGAACACCCTGAGATAACACTGGAAACATACCAGTATATCTCGCTTGCCCTGGCCAGGGACTACTTGTGTAATGGCTCTCCTGGACACAGCGCGATGTCAACCCCCAATACCGGGAGAGACGAATCCTGTCTAACCGTCACTGCCTCCAAGTGCTTCGGGACTGCACCCAAAAACTACCTGTTTGCACGACTCCTTTGAGCCGTGGTAGGGTAGTAATCAAAGTGCAGTGGGAACACACTCGAGGCGAAGTGACAGTGTCAAGTCAGCGGACTAAGCTGTACTCATGACACCTGGGAACTGATAACTGACGATAGGTATAATACCAACCAGCAGTTCCTGACGAGTCATGTCCAGTGTACTCATAACCTAACGAGCGCCCGCATACTATCTCAAGTACGACGTACTGACGGCTGTGGGACAGACCGTTGTTGGAGATGGTGCCCTCATAGTTAATTATTGGATCGCGGGTACGTGATTGCAATGATTGCGGAGGACCTATACCGGTAGGACAATCTTACTCGGGATGATAGTATGCTATCTGGTTTGCCTTTATCAGTCGTGTACATGATCAGGTGACTGATTACATGTTACACTTTGATAGAGCCCTTAGGATCTTGCTTTACCACCAACAGTGTGATGGCGATCATATACGTGAGAGTTGGGTTGTTTATACGCATATCCTTAATTATGGTCCCTAGTCGTGGGAGTTTCGAGACAGGGCATCGATACTCCGGAGTAGACTAGTGTGTACAGTCGAGACCCCGACGAGGGGCGGTGGCCGGTCTCACAAGCCACTGGTTTCAGTTGGATCACCTAAGATGTATACAGGTGCTCATTGGGTTATGAGTACACCGGACAGGACTCGCCGGGAACCTGCTAGTTGGTATTATACATATCGTCAGATAGCAATTCCCTGGTGACATGTGTACAGGTTAGTTCATCGACCTGAGGTCGTCATTTGTCTCGTGTGAGTTCCCACTGTGCTTTGATTTCTACCCTACCACGGCTCAAAGGAGTCGTGCAAACAGGTAGCTTTTGGGTACAGTCCCGAGCCATATGGAGGCACGTGAGCGGATCGGCAGGGGATTCGTCTCTCCCGGTATTGGGGGCGAGGTCGTACTGTGTCTAGGAGAGCCATTACACAAAGTCCATGGCCATGGCAGGAGATTTACTGGTAGGTACTCCAGTAGTATCTCAGGGTGTTATTGGGCTTCACTCCGACACGACTTATACTGCTATTGGGGGTCTGACGTTAATAGCCCCCTAGGCAGATATGCGATACTCATAGACGAACGGACCGGACTGTATATACATTGTCACTGTTAGGCTTAGTAGGGTTTCCGGATGAGTTCGCTCATCAGCCTCCCTTGAGGTCAGTCCATGGGCAGTTACGCATTGCTAGTGCCGCTGACGGTTTGTGGTTAAACCCACTGCAAGGGTAATGACGAGTCATTAGAGTCCCCCACAGACAGTTTCCCAAGTTCGGGCGAAACGTTGTAGAGGCCGTATGGTTTTATGGCATGGTTCTGAAAATGCACGTGCGTTTACGCACGTGTTATTTTTCGGGCAGATGATACTGGTCGGCTTTGGTTTAAGCCGGATCCGAGTATTATATTGAGTAGGTATAATATCTTTGTCTCAGTTGCATTTGTATTCGGTCGTAATACAAATGCGGGTATATTTATACAGTTACGGGGTTATCCTGAAAGTTGTTTCAGGATCACTTTTGGAAGTTGCCAGTTTCCAGTTTTCTATCAGCCGTCTTTTAACATTTGGTTAAAGACGGGTTTATCTTTTCTTGAGATGATTGTGGAAGCTTCTAGATGATGACTAGGATGGTGACTTGACATGGTGAGTCATTAGTGCATTAATGGTGTCATTAATGCAATGATGACTAAGGGTTTTAAGGTTCATTGTATCTTTGTGACTCATTGTTTTCTTTAATGATCAAGATAAGCTTCATTCTCTTATGGTCACCACTTCCCTCCTACACTCACCCCCCTCTTGCTATAAGTGGCTGGCCCCCTCCTCTCTCTCTCTTACTTGTTGATTTCATTTGGAAAAAAGATATGATAGATTTTGGGGTGTATGGAATTTCACAGCTCATTTCATTCCATCACCCGATTCCCTCGGCAACTTCATTTACCGATCGTCCACGGACTTGGACGAAGTGAGACAAAGTCATCTACTCATTCTCTACATCATTCTTGGTCGTCTCTTTTAGCAAACTTGACGACCGAGTTGCCTCAAGTCAGAGGCGGGAGCCCGTTTAAAGAATCGTCGACGTGGTGCCACCTCGACAAGGATATCGGAGATCGACGAGATCGGAGCAGCCGCAACGGAGCGTGGGATGATGGTTAAAGAACGAAGGACTCGGATCGTTCGGTATAACCTTTCTACACTCTTTACAGTTTGTTACTTTAGCAATAATGGCAGATCCGGGTTAAAGTATACGATAGCGCCAGTTAAAAGTTTTTTGTTCCACATTTGGCGTCTGTAGACGGCCGGGGCGCTAGCGTAGACTTACAACCGTCTCCGATGCTGGGATGAGAAGCGCATACGCTAGTCTACTCCGGAGTATCGTTGCCCTGTCTCGATAGTCTTATGACTAGGGACCTGTATAAGGATATGCTTATTGATTACCCAGCCCCCACGAGTGTGAGCGCCATCACAACGCTGGTAATCAAGCAAAGATCCTACAAGCTCTACTAATATGTATATAAGCGATATGCTAAAAGAAACACATGCACATATTAAAGCAGAGACAAACCAAGTAGCATACTACCATTTCGAGCAAGATTGTATATACAACTGTGAATATCCCAAGCTTCCATCAAGTAATATACAGTAATGGCCTCTAGGGCATATACACTAACAATCTCCCACTTGCACTAAGGCCATGTACTGGCGTATCGAAGACCTATCATCTCGATCAGCCGCTCGAACTGAGTCTGGGGTAAGGCCTTTGTGAATGGATCTACAGTGTTATCTTCTGAAGCAACCCTCCGAACCTCGATCTCCTGGCGATCCACGATCTCCCTGATCAGGTGATCCCGCCTCAAGATGTTTCTGGATAACTGATGGGACCTGGGTTCCTTCGCTAAAGCTATAGCCCCGTTGTTGTCGCAATATAGAGGTATTGGATCAACAATGGACGGAACCACCTGAAGTTCTTTCATGAACTTTCTCATCCAGACAGCTTCTTTTGCGGCATCAGATGCAGCGAGGTATTCCGCTTCCATAGTCGAGTCAGCAACGGTTTCCTGTTTGGAGCTCTACCAACACACCGCCCCTCCATTGAGGGTAAAGACAAAACCCGACATGGACTTGGAATCATCCTTGTCACTCTGGAAGCTGGAGTCAGCAAAGGCCTCAATCTGGATGTCTTTTCCGCCATACACCAAGAACATCTCCTTAGTCCTTCTCAGGTACTTGAGAATGTTCTTTACCGCTATCCAGTGTTTCTCACCAGGGTTTGACTGATACCTGCTTACCACACTCAGTGCATAAGCTACATCTGGTCTGGTACACAACATCGCATATATTAAAGAGCCTACCGCAGAAGCGTAGGGTATAATAGACATGCGATCCCTCTCCAAATCAGTCTTGGGAGACATCTCTTTGGAGAGGGTGATCCCGTGACAAGCCGGTAGATTACCACGCTTGGAATCTTCCATACTGAATCTTTTCAGTATGGTGTCGATGTACCTGGACTGTGAGAGTCCCAAAATCCTCTTGGATCTGTCACGGTAGATCCGGATCCCCAGAATGTATGAGGCATCACCCAGGTCTTTCATGGAGAACCTGTGTGACAAGAACCCTTTGACAGATTGTAGCATAGGAATGTCATTTCCTACTAAAAGAATGTCATCCACGTATAAAAGGAGGAATACTACAGTTCTCGCTACAAATCAACAATAGATGCATGGTTCATCTAGATTTTTGATAAAGCCAAATTCCTTGACCGTCTCATCAAAACAGATGTTCCAGCTCCGCGATGCCTGCTTTAGTCCATAAATGGACTTGAGCAACTTGCACACCTTTCCGCTGCTCCCACTCTGAACGAAACCCTCTGGCTGGTCCAAATAGACACACTCCTCTAAATTTCCATTCAGAAAAGCGGTCTTTACGTCCATCTGCCAAATCTCATAATCGTGGAAGGCAGCAATGGCAAGAAGGATCCGAATGGATTTCAGCATAGCTACTGGAGAAAATGTTTTGCAATAGTCCAAACCAGGTCGTTGACGAAAACCCTTCGTAACCAGTCTAGCTTTATAGGTCTCAACCTGTCCATCTACACCAATCTTCCTTTTGAAGATCCACTTGCATCCTACGGGTTTTACCCCATCTGGAGAAATGTCCAACGTCCATACTTTGTTGGTATACATGGACTCCATTTCGGTCCGCATTGCATCCAGCCATTTTACCGAGTCAACGCTCTGAATGGCTTGCTGGAAACTAGTAGGCTCATCACAATCTATGATGTAATCCTCTCTATCCCCGTCTATGAGAAAACCGTAGTATCTCTCGGGCGGATGAGACTGCCTACTACTCCTGCGGAGTGGCGTGGGAATGTCCTGATCTTTCGAACCCTCTGGTTCTACTAAGCTTTCAGTAATAGTTCGTGGTTCTGGAATTTCTTCCAGTTCAATTGCGCTCCCACTTATTTCTTTTTCTATGAACTGGTGTTCTAGAAAGTGGGCATGGCGAGAAACAAAAACATTTTGTTCCTCTTCGCAATAGAAGAAATATCCCTTGGAGTTCTTTGGATATCCCACAAACTTGCACTGTACTGAGCGTGCCTCGAGCTTGTCCGCATGCTGCTTTTTGACAAAAGCTGGACATCCCCATGTCTTAGTGTGATTAAGATAGGGTCTCTTCCCACACCACATCTGATATGGTGTAGTAGGCACAGTCTTAGTTGGAACTCGGTTCAAAAGGTATGCAGCTGATTCTAGCGCATATCCCCAGAACGATCGCGGCACCTCAGCGTTACTCATCATGGACCGTACCATATCCAATATGGTTCGGTTCCATCTCTCCGATACACCGTTATGTTACGGAGTGTATGGAGGAGTAAGCTGAGAGAGAATTCCATTCTCTTTTAAGTAACCCAGGAACTCGGCACTCAAGTATTCACCACCTCGATCAGATCACAGTGCCTTGATACTTTTGCCTGTTTGTTTTTCTACTTCATTCTTGTATTCCTGGAATTTTTCAAAAGCCTCGAATTTATGTTTCATTAAGAAGACATATCCGTACCTTGAAAAGTCATCCGTAAAAGTAATGAAGTAAGAATAACCGCTTCGTGCATGCGTAGACATTGGACCGCACATGTCGCTGTGTACGAGTCCCAAGAGCTCGCTCGCTCTTACTCCGTGTCCAGTGAACGGAGTCTTTGTCATCTTTCCTTTGAGACAGGATTGACAAGTTGCATACGATTGATATTCGAACGGATCCCAATATCCTTCTGTATGTAACTTAGTCAACCTTCTCTCATTGATGTGACCCAGTCTACAATGCCATAAGAAAGTTTTATTGATTTCTGGAGACTTTCTTTTGTGTGTATTCTGGACATTGAAAATCTGTGGTTGGTTTAAAACGTATATACCGTTGTTTAATGTACCTGACCCAATCAGAACTTGATTAAGGTGAATGTTCACAACATTACTTACAAATGTAAATTCATAACCTTCTTTAGACAATAAAGATACATAAATGATATTAAAGGTTGAATTTGGTACAAAATAACAACTACGCAAAACCAAAATGTGTCCATATGACAATCCCAGGTGATAGTCCCCCACGGCCTCAGCATCCATGCTAGCTCCGTTTGCAACTCTGAGGGTCATATCACCTGCCTTCAAAACTCTACTCTTTCACAACGCCTGCAAAGAATTACAGATATGAGATCCCGATCCGGTATCCAATACCCAGGATGTAGAGTTTATTGATAGACAGTTTTCAATAACATACACACCTGAAGCTGAAGCCGCAACTCGCTTCAGATCCTGGGTTCTGGCCTTCCATGCCTTGCAATCCTGTTTCCAGTGTCCACTTTTGTGACAGTAGAAGCATTCTTCCTTCCCCACCAGCTTTCCCGCTACCTTTGTTCCCTTTCCTTTTCCCTTCGTATCCACTTTACTGACACCGCCCCTTGGTTTGGCGGGGGCTTTCTTCTTCTTTCCCTTGGCTTTCGCCCTGGACCTAGAAGAGGAAGATCCTCCTACAAACAAAGTGGATGTCTCCCTACCTTTCTGTAGGGTGCCCTCAGCACTCCTCAACATGTTCAGAAGTTCGGAAAGTTCTACCTCCTTTCCTTGCATGTTGAAGTTTAGGACAAACTGGGCGTAAGTGGATGGAAGGGACTGGAGAATCAAATCAGTGTAGAGTTCATTCTCCAACGTGGTCCCAAGGTCCGCGAGCTCCTCTATGTAGCCAATCATCTTAAGCACGTGTTCCGCTACCGATGATCCGACGGCCAATCTCGCCGAAAATAGCTTCTTTGACACTTCGTATCTGGCGATACGAGACTGCTCTCCATACAGTTCTTTTGTATGAAGAAATATGGACTCTAGGTCCATATTCTCGTGCATCCTCTGATGTTCGTTGTCCATCGAGGCAAGTACGAGGCATCTGGCCTTCGCGCAATCAATCTCCCATGTCTTACGGATTTCTACATCCGCGACGCTGGAGGTGGGACCTGGGACGGGGGGAGCTTTGGTGGTAAGGACATACCCCAACTTGTCGTAAGTGATTGCCATCTTGACATTCCTGAGTCAATCTTTGTAGTTTGGCCCTGTCAGTATGTTTTTATCTAGTAATAACTTAAGTCCGGTCATGTTGAATGGTCGCTGCAATTTAGGAGAGAGAAAAGAAACACTTTAGCATGATGCTCTTGCATGTTTAGAGTGGTTTTTAGTTTGTCTAAACAGGATGGCTCCCACTGTCTCTCGAATCCCTTCTCAAAGCATAAAGAAAGAATTAGTCGGGATCAATCTCACTGTACTATACTTGCTTAACCGTTCAGCCAGGCCAGTGTCGGTACTTCGAGGGATGTTTTCCAACGCTTTCGCGAAGTTCCTTAATTAAGAAACCTCGTTTCCCTGTGGGCGTAACCCCGCTAACACCTTTCTAGACACCTACTCGGTTTATAGCATTGATCGTTAAGTGAGAGATTTCCCGAGGAGTAGCATATACTCACAGTAGGATCGGGATCCAAATATCATCGCGTGATAAAACCGAAGGAATCGTACCAGAATCATCACACTCCAAATGGTATGCAGCGCTAGTATGTTTCAGTACTTATGAAACTCCCGATGTGGATTTTTGCCCCATGCTCTTATGACCTTGACTTTGGCCAAAATATCATAAGTCACATGTCAACTTCTACCCGTCATTCTCCTGGTTAATTTGGACCCACCCGTACCTACCCTTGACTTTAGCCAAAATGGCAACACGACTTTCCCAAACCAACGCATCTACCTATGCTCCACATGAATACCCAATAGCTACCAATCACTATGCCTTGACTTTGGCCAAAATACATAGCTTGAATACTTTTTGACCATTCATGTGGAATGACGGAGGGCTACGAATGGTTTTGGCGAAACCGTAAATGTAGTGAACTTGATATAATCGATGGAACGAGATAGCTTTTAAAAGGAGTGGTTCAAGCTCCGCATTTAAAAGTTTAGTTTTGAAAAGAACCGAGTGGTTTTCAAAGTGTTCCATTCGACTTTTACTTGGTTTATTTTCTTGCATTAAGTTTAATGCGTCCCATCAATTAATCCTACCATTGCAGAAAACAACCAAAATATGGTGTACGCTTATGCCATCCGCATTCGCCACAGGGTCCCGTCATCACCCATTAGGTTACTTAACTAACGACAGAGCGGGGGCAGGACTAGCGCGGATGCAAAACATAAGCAACACCTAAATAGTTATCATATATAAATATATAGCAATGATAGTCAATACAGATCACAGATGAACACTTTGGATATACTAGGAATCCGCGATTCGTTCGAGCCTGCAACGAAAAGCGGATTACACGGTCGCGATGAATAGCCAATACCCCACCCAAGACCCCTACGGGTGCGGCAAACTACCCGCCAAGTACCCGAAGCGAAGCAACCTCCCTCAACGACGTGAGTAGGCCACTCGGCATTTCGAGATACCCGGTAGTTTGTGCACCCCACCATGGGTCTATCCTAGGAGCAAAAACAGTAAAAAGAAATTATACAATGACGGCTACAACCCCGACCCGGTTGTACGGCCAAATAAATAATATTATATCAATTTACATATTACAATGAATGAAAGAAAAAGGAAACTCTCATCTCACATCCACCCCGGCTATTCATCCGCGATAATCCACCGAGTTCATATACACAAACCAATAAGTATTACAGATCACAGATATGTATAACCCACACAAATCGACGTATAGCGATTAGAAGACGTTAAATACATATAAACAACTCAGATATAACCCAATAGTCAAAGTATAGTGAAGTTCGATCAAAAATACGGATTTATAGCCACCCCAAATACAAATTTCAATTCTGGAAAATCTGGGCAGAAATAAAATATCTTAAAAATACCAAAACCATGAAATAAGAACACTACAAGAGAAACGAGCCGCGGCCGAGTCAACTCGGCCGCGGATCCGCGGCAGAAGCAAGCTTCGGCCGCGGTTCCGCGGCATAACCGCGGTCGGTTGGTCGGTTCGCTGGTTCGTTTTTCTTGTCTGTACTGTAAAAACCCTTAGACGATTTTTAAGGTGTGATTTATTATTTTTAGAGCAGATTTAAAAATCGGCAGAAACTAGGTTTTTGAAATTTTTGTTTTGCGATTTTTACCGATCGAACTTCTATACACTTTACTAACTAGTTAGTTTATGTTTAGTTAGGCTCTGATACCACTGTAAGTCCACGTTTCCCACCCCGGTGCTTGCGGGGAGGCGGAAAACGGAATAAAAATCTGATTTTTACGGTACTAGGCAACATGGACTGACTAAAGGAGGTTCTTTGCTAAACAAAAACTAACTCCAAGCTAACTAGTATTAGCTACATGGAAGAAAGGTTATACCTTGGGCTTTATGTCCTTCTCTCCTTGCTCCTTGGAGTGGAAGAAAGAGATCACCTTGTCGCCTTCTCTAGTCGAAGAAGGATCCACCCGAGAGCCTCAACCTTTGGCTTCAACTTCAAGCTAGAAGTAACTAAGGTGCTAGAAGTGCTAATCCTAGAGCCTTAGATGAGAGTAGAGATTACTTTAGAGAGGTTTATCTCAAGCTCAAGTGTTTCTCAACACATGAGAGGGGAGAGCTTGAGAGAGAGGAAGAGGAGCAGTGATAGAATGAATGAGAATAAAGAACCATTCTCACATATATGTGTGAATTATGTAAATATATAATTAGCAAGATAATTGTCATGGTTTAATCAAGACTTGACCATTATCATTTCACATTAAATGAAAATTGCAAGGATTAAAGAGCATCTTTCATATGAAATGATGATGGTCAACAAGTCAACCAAGGTCAACAAGTCAAGTATGGTCAAAATGTCAACACCCCTAACCATGCACAATTATATATAACTAATATCAATTAATCATAATACACACATAAGCATTAGGGTTAACAAAATGACAATGGTCATTAACCCTAATCAAAGTCCACTGCCTCTTTCTCAGTCAACTGTGCATACGCACCCGTATTCGTGATCCGAGGAACACGAATACAATGAGATAAAACCAATCCCAAATCATATACTAGGATCTGGCTTAAACCAAAGCCCGCTAATATAAGCTGTCCGGACAGCAAACGTGCACAAGTGCGCGGCTGTGAACGAACCCAGTCGCAAAACCATGCGACCTCTACTCATTTTGCCTAAAGGCGAATAACTCTCTGTATGGGACTCTAAAGACTCGACACTATGCTGGCAGTAGGTTTAACTACAGACCGCAAGCGGCACTAGCTGTACGTAACGGTCCCCAGGTAGATGCCGATAAGAAGACTGATGAGGTGACCCTATCTGAACTCTTACCGAGCCTGTATGTGACAGTCTTCGTATAGTCCGGTCTGTTCGTCTGATACAACGCATGGCAGGCCTAGGGGGCGGTGAACGTCAGTCCCCTAATAGCGGTACAAGTCGTGTCGGAGTGTAGCCCACAACACCCTGAGATAACACTGGAAACCTACCAGTATATCTCGCTTGCCCTGGCCAGGGACTACTTGTGTAATGGCTCTGCTGGACACAGTGCGATGTCAACCCCCAATACAGGGAGAGACGAATCCTGTCTAACCGTCACTGCCTCCTAGTGCTTCGGGACTGCACCCAAAAACTACCTGTTTGCACGACTCCTTTGAGCCGTGGTAGGGTAGTAATCAAAGTGCAGTGGGAACACACTCGAGGCGAAGTGACAATGTCAAGCCAGCGGACTAAGCTGTACTCATGTCACCTGGGAACTGATAACTGACGATAGGTATAATACCATCCAGCAGTTCCCGACGAGTCCTGTCCAGTGTACTCGTAACCTAACGAGCACCCGCATACTATCTCAAGTACGACGTAGCGACGGCTGTAGGACAGACCGTCTCCCACACTGGGATGAGAAGCGCATACGCTAGTCTACTCCGGAGTATCGATGCCCTATCTCGATGGTCCTACGACTAGGGACCTGTATAAGGATGTGCTTATGGATTACCCAGCCCCCACGAGTGTGAGCGCCTTCACAACGCTGGTAATCAAGCAAAGATCCTACGGGCTCTACTAATATGTATATAAGGGATATGCTAAAAGAAACACATGCACATATTAAAGCAGAGACAAACCAAGTAGCATACTACCATTTCGAGCAAGATTGTATATACAACTGTGAATATCCCAAGCTTCCATCAAGTAATATACATACTAGTATGATACAGTAATGGCCTCTAGGGCATATACACTAACACCTTGTCCCCACTAGTATGATCCGCATAATAGTCCAAGTAGTCAAGTACACATTCTAAGGGCTTTACCAACATGTAACTATAAGACTGTATCAAAAGACAAGTATACTTGTTATGAAAAAGAGCGACCAGATAACATACTATCATATCGAGCAAGAAAGTCCTCTCTATATATGTCCAAGCATCCAATATAATATACATCATCTGTACAATACTGGCCTCTAGGGCATACATACAACTAACAAGCTTTAACTCAACCATGGGTGCAATTATTCATTTGGATGAATTATTCATGAGTTCTTCTTCTTCTTCTTCTTCAAGCTCTATGAAAAGCTTTCTAGCTTCAATGGTGGTATGAAAAATAATGTGAGAAAATCAATTCTAAAGTGAGCCCACCTCCTACTTCTTCATCCTCTACCACTTGCCATGTAGTAGAGTGTGTTCTCTTCACAAAGTTCATGACCTAGTGAAGGAATAGCTTTAGTTAGTGTCTCCTCGACGTAGATCATCTTCGGCCTCGAAGTCATCGAAGCAAGCACGTTCGTTTCTTCATTGAGCCTCTCTAGAGTACGGAGTTTACGATCGCAGTGAAGGGGACTACTACACGGAGCTATTTGAAGTGAAGGACCGGTCTACAAAGGTTGTATTCCTTGCTCACTACTTATTGCAAAGTGTTTGCAAATGTTTACCGTATATTTCTAGTTAACGATTTATGGCTAGGGTTAGGTAGAACGGCAAATTTTTGAATTTGGCATGGACAATGCCTCCCGAAACCTTGCTGCCGTGCTAGGCAACTCTACAGTGGTATCAGAGCCATGATAGAAATTAATACGGATAATGTTAGATTACGAAACCGAAACAAACCACGAAACTTGAAATCCTAAAACCTGCGTTCTGTCGATTTTAAAATCAGCTCCAAAAATTTTGCAAACAAGTGCAGAATGACATTTGGGCAGAGAGATACACATGGGAGAAATTGGTACCATGTGCTTGGATTTTGGCCGAGCACATGGCCACAAAATCCGATGTCGCAGGCCCAGCATGGGTATTTGGGTTCAAATTTTTTCCATGTTTTGTTCTCTGGGATTTGGTGTTTCAAGTGTTGTTTATTTTTGCTACTTTTTCATGTGATGATTAATTCAAAGCAAAGGTAAGTCGGAGTGTTTCGTATTCGTAGTTTTAACATTTTTTCGGGTGTTTCACGTATTGTCTAGACGAAGTTAAAAGGTTTGATCGAATGTTAAAATCCCATTTTTCAAAGTTTAACGTACTCGGAAAAACATGCAAGTGATTCCGTGGACCCTCTAGAAGAACGAAACCTTAACTCGATTATGTGGCCGTCAAAACTGCCACTGAACCCTAGGGTTTATGGTAGTTTAGCGTTTCACATGTGAGGCGTTGGTTTGACCCTTCTACGGCTGGTTCATAGGTACTGTGGAATCTTCTGGGTATTATTAAAACTGTGCTCAAGTGTTGAGCTGTCGGGAAATTGTGGGACTTTGATGAATCGATCGAAGAGTTTAACATCGTCCGAATATTATGTGATGGGTTACAATATTTGGAATCCACAAGTAGTTATGAGATAACTAAATTGAATGTTATAAATCTAGCAGTTTAGTCTCAGATGATCAGTTGCCACAGGATTTTGATGAGATCAAAATTCCGTCGCAATCACGTAGTGTACGCGGATACTCGCCGGGTAAACTTAATAGATTGCCACACCCCATAGCCTCGACCAAGTGACTGTAGGAGAACCCCGTCGCTAAATTCATCCGTTCGGGTGCTCACGGCAGCGGTGTTCCGCCTTAGTGCACTTCGTCGACGGTATCGGGGGTGTGGCCGTCTACTAAAGTTTTCGACGAGCATTCGATCTGGATGTCGGGAATCGTGTTGAATTGCCTGACTAGTTATTGAAAAGTTTTTTCGGTATCGAGACTAAAATGCGGGGTTTATAGTTGTTAGGAATACGATGTCTAAGGAATTCATTTGGTTAGGCATGAAATCCAAAGTATGCGATACGTCGGGTTTATGATGTCTATGGTGGTTGCGGATTCCAACTGTTGTAGTTTTTCACTTTCTTTTCTACGACCGTAAGTGTAACATGTGGTGTATCGCCGGTTTCGGTGCTATATGTCAACGACAATTGGGATACGCATATTTACTTACGTTGATGACATGTGATGTTATGTCTTGCTGGGATATGTTATATTGGATCGTCGTGATTGAATAGCCGGGGGTTTTATGTGAGATGAGAGTTTTTCATTTTCATTCATGTAAAATTCATTGTATGCAATATTCTTTTATTGGGGCACTTCCGGGTTGAGGATGATGTCACTATTGTATATTATTTACTTTTCCGCATTAGGATAGACCCAAGGCGGGGAGCACAAGTAACCGGGTTCTAGGGTACAGTGGGAGACCATCTCGAGGAATCAAGACCGGGTCTCTTAACTCTAGAATTGGCAGGGTTACTTGCCGCTCTCGTAGGGGTCTAGAGGTGTGGGATTGGCTATTCATCGCGGCCGTGGAATCCGTGTTTTATACTGGCTTGATATAAAACACGGAAATCCTATTATATCCAATATTTCATATATGTTCTTCTGCTACAATGTTCTGTGATGAGATCATATTACTGCCTGAGACGAATGTTTATATTATATATATGAGATATATTATATATTGTTGATTTCGTTTCAAATGTGATGCTTGTGAAGCATAATAAATGGGACTTCATTAATGAGATTAATAAAATAAAATAAACCTAAAGATGTTGTAGAAACTTGTTTTAAAAAAATGGTAGCTCTAGTTCTTGCTTTGCATAGTGGTATTCGTTGTAGAATATCCAGCACATTATTTGATAAGGAAAGAGCCGAGATCCCTTCACCGGGAGTGACCTCTTTAGCGAAACTAGCAGATGCAACAAACTCGGTTTGTCTTTTGATTGCTTTTATAGTTTTTGCTTTGCGTAGTGGTATTTGTGAAATATCCTGCATCTTATTCGATAAGGAAAGAGCCGAGATCCCTTCACCGGGAGTGACCTCTTTAGCAAAACTAGTAAAAGACAAAAAAAACTCTCCTTTTAAAATTCACTCAATTCTACAACGATATCAAGTTCATTATGCAAAGGGTTTTCTTAAAATCCTGTCCTAGCCCTCCGTCATTTCAGATAAGTAATAGTCAGTATTCGTGCTGCGTTTGTTGACCTTGTCAAGGCGTAGTGTGCGGTAGCTGATTAATGCTTATCTGTATAGGCATATGATGCGATTGGATTAGGGTAGTCGTGCGACTTTGTTGACCTTGTTAAGGATCGTGCGGGTGGATTTAATTCAATCGAGAAATGACGGGTTGAACTTGGCTAGCGCTTATGATTTGTTGACCTTGTTAAGGTCATAAGTTACTAGGGGCAAAATATTATCGGGAATTTCAATTGTTGAAATTTGCAATGAGATTTCATACCTCCTATGAGATAGTTGGATCCCGATACCCACTGCGAGTAAGAGTTACTCCTGGGAGAGTTTTACACATTACAATTAGCCGATCAAGTAGGTGTCTAGAAAGGTGTTAACGGGGTTATGCCCCTAGGAAAATGAGTTTTATTTTAATTAGGTCCGTGCGAAAGCACAGGAAACCTCCTTCAAAGTACCGACACTGGCCTGGCTGAAAGATTGGCAAACTTGTAGGGTGTAATTAATCCCGGCTAGTCTTTCCTTTTAGGGTTTGAAGGAAGATTTGACTAAAACAGTGGGAGCCATCCTGATTAGATATATTAATAACCGAACTAATTTTTCAAGAGCATACGCTGAGTGTTTTCTTCTCTCTCTCTCCTTGTAGCGACCATGTCACGCCTTAATCAAGATAATAATACGGATGTATTGACCGAACCCGCTTGTTATACTGTGCTGGGGAACGTTGGTTCCGCTCCAACTTATAATTGTAATAAGACCGAGCAGGATATAGAGGATTACTAGAATTCCCGTGCCGCCCAAACAAAGAAAGTGTATGATGATACATCTTCTTCGGGTCTGTTCATTACCAAGAACTGTTTCGCAGTATTCTCTACGTCCTGGGTATGTGATACAGGATCAGGATCCCAGATATGTAATATGTTACATAGGTTGCAGATAGGTAGAGAACTGAGAACGGGTGATAAGTTTCAAGAGTTGGAAACGATGCAATTGTTGCAAGCCAAGTAGTTGGCAGTTATCACCCTGTATCACAAAATACATTGATTCTGAACGAATGTTATTAGATACCGAACATGATATACAACATCATATCAGTCTCCTTATTTTGTAAAGAAGGATATAATTTTGTATTGGTGGATAATGTTTTGAACATTTCCTATATCAAGAGTTGATCGGTTCAGGCACGTTATCTAAAAGCATATAAGTTCTAAATCAAACCACAGTTCTTAACGTACAAAACACACACAAGAGGAACAGTTCAGAAATGAACGAATCCATCTTAAGGCATTGTAGACTAGGTCATATCATTGTAACCCGACTAGCTAAGTTGAATTTAGACGCATATTTAAATAAGTTTGAATTTACATCTTGTGAAACTTGTCAGTCATGTTACAAAGATAAGATGATCATAGCTCCGTTTATTAGAAATAGAGAAAGAGTTAGTGAACTCTTGGGATTGATACATGCTGATGTATGAAAGTCCCCTGTCTACACATGCCAGAACTGGTTCTTTGTACTTCATTACATTCACCGATGATCTCTCAAGATTCGCACATGTGTTCCTGTTGAAACACAAGTCTGAACCTTTTGAGAAATTCAAAGAATATAAGTTAGAAGTAGTGAACCAAAAATAGGTATAAGTATTATGTCCTTTGATGTGATCAGGGAGGGGAATACTTGAGCACGGAATTCCTGGACTATTCTAAAGGAGAATGAGATTCTCTCTCAGCATTACTCCTCCGAATACACTACAGCACGTCGGTGTATCAGGGCGGAGCAATCCTACCCTATGTGATAAGGTCTTCTCTATGATGAGTACTACCGAGTTGCCTATTTTCTTTAGGGTTTATGCACTTGAGAAGCTGCATATCTATTGAATTGGGTTCCAATCAAATCAGATGCCTACCACTCCATATTTGATATGGTATTGGTGTTAGTTATATGTATGCCCTAGAGGCCATTACTGTACATAGGATGTATATTGTAGTGGATGCTGGGACATATATAGGGAGGACTTTCTTGCTCGACAGGATAGTATGTTATCTGGTTACTCTTTACCTTAACGTGTATATTGTTTGTCTCTCTGCTACATGTTGGTAAAGCCCTTAGAATGTGTACTTGACTACCTGGACTATGATGCGGATCATACTAGTGGGGACATGGTAGTCCATAAGTACATCCTTCAAGGTCCCTAGTCGTGGGTGTATCGAGACGGGGCATCGATATACCAGAGTAGACTAGCGTGTACCTTCTCGACCCATACAGATGGGCGATGGATGATCCCATATCCATTGGTGTTTGACATCAGAGATGATATACGGGTGCTCAGTGGAGACTGGGTACACTGGATGGACTCGCCGAGAACTCCCAGATGGTATTATACCTTGCGTTAGATGGCAGTTCTCTGGTGACACTGGTACAGAGTAGTCTGTTGACCCGAGATCGTCATAGAGTCTTGTATGGTTCCCACTGTGCTTTGATTTCCACTTTACCACGTCCAAGAGGGCGTGCAAAACGGTGGTTTTTGGGTACAGTCCCGAATCATATGGAGGCAATGAGCGATAGGAGGGGATTCGTCTCTCCCGGTATAGGGAGTTGATGTTGCGCTTTGTTCGATTGGCTATAACCGGAAATCCCTGGCCAGGGTTGCTGAGATTTACTAGTAAGTGTTACCAGTAGTTTCTCGAACTGTTATAGACCTCATATCGACACGACTTATCGAGCTATTGGGGTCTGACGTTTACCACCCTTAGGCGAGATATGCGACATATCAGACGACGAGACCGGACTGTACGGTAAGTGTTTCTGGTTGGATTCACAGGAGTATGAGTGGGCTTGCTCTTCGATCTTATGATCGCTCAATACCCGGGTTGCCGTTACGTTTAGCAGACCGCTTGCGGCTTGTAGGTGTTTGATATGATCATCATCTGCTGCCGGCGTATTGATGAGTCTTTAGAGTCCTACACAGAGGTTTCCTGGCTCAAGCGAAACGAAATAGGAGCTCATATGAGATATGTGCGGGACCGAGAGTAATGCGTGTATGTGATACCGTATTCCATTCTCGCGATGAATGTGCCGAATGGTTGTATGCGATATAACCTAGTTATCGAATCAAGGATTGATTCGATAAGCCGATACATTGGATATTAGTCGGTTATATGCGATATGACTGGATCGTTAAATCAATTATTGATTTAATGATTTAATGCATAATTATATATTTGATATATTACTTTGCATTAACTAGTATTGGTTCACTTTAAAAGGGATTTTCTCACTTGATGTGCACATTGTATATGTGATATATTTTTGTGCACTTGATTGTATCATGTTTGATGATACATGAAAGTTTGTGTATATGATTAAACCATGGTTATATGAATGGTTAAGGTTTTTTTTATTTACTTACTTATTTATTTATCTATTCATTTTTGGTTAAAAGATAAAAGAAAACAAAATGGTTGCTTTCAAACATGAAGCTTCTTGATGCTTCATGTATCTTTGACTAAGTGACCATTCTTGTCTTCTTCTCCTAACCCTAACCATTCAACTAACCTTAGTTTATTTTCTACACCTAACTATGATTGCTATATGATAAGTATTCATTTATTTTCTATTTTGGAATAATACTTATCATATTCTTTCTTCATCTTCTTCTTCTTCAACATTGAAGAAAAGCTTGCTACCATTAATGGCAACTTGAGAAAAAGAGTGAGAAATCCAATTCTAAAGTGAACCCACTTCCTATTTCTTCATCCTCTACTACTTACCAAGTAGTATAGGGTGTTTTCTTCATAAGTTTCTTGACTTGGTGAAGTTGGAGCTTGATCTTGTGTTGCCTCGACGTAGATCATCTTCGGCATCGAAGTCGATGACCTAGCCCGCCCATTTCTCCGATGAAGCCGACGCTAGAGCCCGGGATCCGATGATCGCAGCGAGGAGACATCATCACGGAGCTATGGAGGTGGAGGACCGGAAATACAAAAGTTGTATTTTCGTTCACTTAGTTAAGTTGTTAACTAGTTGCATGTTTCACCTAATCTCTAGTCAACGATCCGTATTAGGGTTTCTCGGCACTTGTATTTTTTGAAATTGGCATGGTTGATGCCTTGTGAGACCTCATTAGTGTGCCAAGGAACCCTACAGTGGTATCAGAGCCTAGCTAGAGCCTTAAGCGATGCGTAGACGATGTTAGAAACCCGATCGAACCCGAAACCCCAATTTTTCAACCTCTCTGGACATTTTTTCAAAACTGGGTTTTTTCCAGATTAAAAATTCTTAAAAAATTCAGCATGAAATTATAAGAATTACGGTGAAAAAACGAGCAAATGATACGTCCAAACCGTGGCGGAACCGCGGCAGAAGCCTGGCTTCTGCGGCGGTTCCGCGGCCATCTGATGACGTCATCCATCAATTTTTGTACAGTTATTTGTTTCTTGAGGTGCTGAGGTTTCTGGGATTTTTTAATTTTCACTCAAGAGTTGAGTTTTCTGGGTTGTATTGGGGACTTGTTGTTTCGATCGGATTGTCAAATTTTGTCTGTGTGTTTTTCCGGGTAATTTTAGAATATGTTAAAAAGTTCGACCGGATATAAATACCCACTTTTTCCCCTTCCGGGAAATTTCCAATTGTTGGATATTTCTGTAGTTTAATGACGTTCTAAGTAGTGCATGTAACGCGATGGTCCCTCTAGAAGACAACAAACTTTAACTCGATTATGTGACCGTCTTGAACTGCCCTTTGAACCTTCGGGTTTGGGGCAGTACGGCGTGCCACATGTGAGGCGTTGGCTTGACCCTTCTACGGCTGGACCGTTGGTACTGAAGCATGAAGTGAATGTCTTTGAACTTATTTCATGTGTTGAACTGTTTCGGGAAAACTTGGGTGTTCGATTGTTCGATCGGAAAGTTTAACATTTTCTATCTTGTCCGGAATGTGATACAATACTTGGAATCCACAAGTAGTTATGAGATAACTGATATGAATGTTATAAATCTAGCGGTTTAGTCTCACTTGATCGGTTGCCACGGAATTTTGATGCGATCAAAAGTCCGTCGCAATCACGTAGCGTACGCGGATACTCGCCGGATAAACATAATAGATAGCTACACCCCTTAGCCTCGACCAAGTGACTGTAGGAGAACACCGTCGCCGAAAGCATCCGTTCGGGTGCTCGCGGTAGCGGTGTTCCGCCTTAGTGCATTTTTTCACGACCCGAAAGTACGGAACATGACCGGCACTTAAACTACGAACGTCTCAAGGCGTACGTATTCTAAGTAAGCCGAAAACCCAGAAATCCAAACCAAGAAGAGTAGTAGAGAGTAGGAAAACCAATTTAAATCCAGAAGTTTTAATAGCATAAGCCGAATTATGCGGTTTTTAAAAACATCAAGTATTTTCTGAAAATTTCGGCAGAGTCTCCTTTGTAAATACTGGCTCCCAAACGGGATACAATATGAATAGTATACGAAATCAATAAAAGGCATCCCCAAGCGGGAGCTAGCTCTTCGTCAAACGACGGTCACAACCACACAAGAAATATAATATACAACGCCAACGGCGAGGATCAAAAACTCAAAGGAAACTCAAAGCCACAAGAAATCTGCAGAAATAGACGCGCGACTCTAAGGTCGAAAGAATAACATCACTGGTCTCTATCTCAAAAATAAATACATGTTTGGTTGATGGAATTTACTAGATACAACTGAATCATATAATACAAGGTAATATGATGTGTACGATACCAATAAACCCACCTACTAGCAAATCACCCGAAGGAAACTATGCCCGCAAGCCGTAATGAAACCTGTACGGCAAACCTGCAAGAAACTGGGGCACAATGGGGGTGAGTTGCCAATTCGTGAATAGAAAAACATCTACGAACAGAAATCGCATGCATGACGCAATCCTAGGTCATACGATCATAATATATCCTCAAATTATATAACCAGCAGCCTATAACAAGGCTAGGGTAAATATCTAACCCGAGTGTAATCTCATGTGCCGGTGTCAGTGCCTCAGGTAGCAATATATCATATGAATGAGGTATGAATGCATGAAAACAGAATACATGTAAATGAAGAACTGTTTTCATAGTTTAATGAGATTTCCTTTGTATTTTTAAAATGAGGTATCATAATGAAATCAGCATAAAACAGTGCCCAGCATCGACACAAAACAAGTGTCCAAATATCTCGATATCTCTGTATCACAATCTCTGTACCTCAATATCTCAAAATCAATATCTAGGGTGCCGTCAATCCAGATTGGCCCCTACCATCCATCTCAAGACCACGACGGTATCCTCCGGATATCCGACTCGTCGGGTAATATCACCGGTCGGTAGTGCTCCCCTGCCGGGTTCAACGTCAACAACACATTCCTCTTGCCCCGGGGTACCGCACCGGGCACACCATGTACCCGAAACGGTTCCTCCACTCCTCAAATCGGGTCTCGAAATCCATCAGCAAACTCATGGTGGACGACTCATACATCATGGGAAAACCGCACTTTTTATTTTAGAAGAGAGAAAAGGTTTATTTATGTTTTTGCGGTTTTCCTCCAAATCCAGAAAATCTCATGGAATCCGAATCCAAAACCTCAATAACACGTAAAATAGTGAATATATGCATGTGAATCCATGAATGCGGCATAACAATGAATAACAGTATGCATGAAGTAGCAGATAATAACTACAATGTCTAAACAATTAGCTAACAGGCTATGTCAAGCAATAATATTTCCTAAGGTGTACGTGACATGGCAATTACCGATGAAGATGTGTGTGAGCCGGCAAGTAAGTGTACGTGGTACATACGCATCATCGGTAATGGTGTTGGTGTCCTAACAGCATGATATCAATAATGGAGTATGAAATATAATATAAGCATGCGATGAGAAGCGAACCACAATAATGAGCGGGAGCTGAATACTAGACGCAACTATAACTAATCTGCATTAATCTAATATAAGTCCTACAAATGGTGCCTTTTGAAATTACACGAATCATGGGGTTTTGAAAATAGGGGCTACGGTGTTTTTATGGAAAGATACGTCTTTTGAAATATCCATAATATCCCTTGGGCTGTCTTTTAAAATACCCACGATTCGTTAGTTTTTGAAATAGGTAAGAATCGAATCTAATCTAACAACTAAACTAAACTAAAGGGCTAAGCTAACCAGCTGGACTACAGGTAAGGAAACCGCCTAACATCTGAGTCGATACATATACATACCTATATATATATTAGTCGGTGATCCCGCCTCAATAATATCATATCTGATACCATATCTATAATCAGACATCCCAAGTCAAGAGTGCGGATCAATCATCAAAATATAGCTCGTACGTAAATCCATCGTACGGCATCCACAAATCTGGGTGCGGGTTAATATCACATTCAATCACACTATTCATCTGGTATCTTCTTTATCAAATATCATGATCCGGGACAATGTCCTACGTCTAGTACAATACTGATACCGCCTAAGTATGCATACAGGTGTAAGAATTGCTACGTCAAAAGACCCGCTAAAACATCATGTCGTATCTCAATACGAACCAAATCACATCACCGATCTTCTGGCCTCAAGCCCAATATCATCGACTCATCTCAAATTCCAAATACTATCCTCAAATCCAGTATATGAACACATAGTCCCATACCCATGTGAACACATAAATATATACTCCCATATACGCACATATAAAAGAAAGAATGTATGCAAGTATATGTGTGTGTGCGTGTGTGAGTGCGACCACTACTCTAGGGTTTCGCAACTACACTAAACCAATCCAAAATGCCAAATATCCATCTTATCATCAATAATCTCAACAACATATAATCAATATCTGTGTGTATACGTATTCGTATACATCACCACGAACTGCGGGGGTGCTATACGCCATCCACCCGACTTCTCCCCGTAGATATAAATCTACTCACCTGGTCCTCGTTCGCCGGTGCCGACGTCGCCACGCGCTTGCTTGTCGTCTCGAAGTCCACATGGGGTACCTACATATCATAACGCACCGTATCGTATTAAAACCCGACTCATGACCAAAACGACGCACGAATCCCACATAGGTCAAAACCTATGGTTGCTTTCACAAATCAACCCAAAAACCCTCGACGTCGGCATACAAACGCCAAATCATCGAGAAAAACCCAAATACACTCATTTGCACATTCACGAACACTAATTTTAATATAAAATAGGTTAAAATTCACAAAAACCCCAATTTCACTTAAAAAGTCATTTTTCCGAAAATCTAGCAAGCACAATTCGCCGTTTTTGTAGAAAACATGATGTTTAAACAAATCTAGTGGCCATAATAATTATTAAATATCTTAAATAAGTCATAAAAACAATTTCCATAATTTAATCTCATTAAATTCTATTAACCCTAAAATTCTAGTTAACAGAATACCTAAATTTTAACAATTTTATAGCAAAAATGAACAAACAACAATTTAGCTTGGATTTTCATGAACTAAAAGCATTAAACCACTCAATATAATTTTTAAGATATGATGAAACCCTAACCATATTTTTAATCTCTCATTTTGAATTAAAACTAAAAACTTAGTTTGCAATATTA
This sequence comes from Agapanthus africanus, assembly GCA_030015575.1. Taxonomy (NCBI): domain Eukaryota; kingdom Viridiplantae; phylum Streptophyta; class Magnoliopsida; order Asparagales; family Amaryllidaceae; genus Agapanthus; species Agapanthus africanus. The sequence continues at coordinate 348,328,304 of JASDDO010000022.1, forward strand.
TACAAATTGGTCCATTTTTAAAATGACAATTGTAATATAGCAACTAGATTAGATGTTAGCATGTCACAACATATTAATCTACCCATCACAACCATAATCCTATGATAGAAACCCTAATTTAATCCAAACCCTTTTCTAGAAATTTCATTAAACAAGCAATAACACCAAATTAACACTTTAAAATTCTAAATTAGCATAGTTAAACTACAAATTAGCTAAAAGTTTAAGATTTTACCTCACAAGCTTAGAACCCTAGCTTGCTCTTGACCTCCAAAGATGTCTCCTTTCATCAAGTTGTAAACAAATTTGGGTGTGTGAAGGAGTAGAATAGGGATTTGCTTTGAATTATTGAAGGAATTTGTGGATTTTTAATGGATTTTGTTGGATTTTTTTGATGAAAATGAAAGGAAAAGAGAAGGAAAAATAATGGAGGGGGGAGGATGGCTGCTCTCGGCAGTAGGGAGGAGTGGGGAGAGGTGTGGGAGTTGGGGAAAATTCACACAAGTCAAAGACATCCATTACTCAAGTATACTTAGTCAAATTAATATATTTTATATTATTTCTCAAAGCATCTCTTCACATGAGTTGAAGAAAATTGGAGGGGAGGAAAGTGGGCTGTTTTTGGGTATGGGGCCGGCCATGATGAAGTGGGGATGAGTGTGAGAGATTACAAAAAGAATTCCATGCAAAAAGACCCCTCACAAGCTCAAAATTAAAAGTTTTAGCTTAAATTAATTATTTTTTTGTTCTCCATAATAAAAACCCATTAAAACTTGAAATAAAATACTAAAAATTTATATTACAACTAGATTTTAATTAACATGATTTTAAACATTAAAATTAGCCCATTTAAATTTGTATTTATCGCTAATTTAATTTATTTTCTTACCGGCTTAAAATAATATTAAAATAATATTTTTTTCAGAAAATTTGAAATTTCACCAGTGGCAAAATAAACACCAAATACTAGTAATTACATAGCTAGAATATGTATATTTAATTTTATAATAAAGATATTTGCATTTTGACTTTTTTACAGAAAACCCCCTTATTTTACCGTTTTTTCGAAATTTCACCGAAACGATTTTCAAAACGTTACAATCTTCCCCCCTTAAAGAAATTCGGTCCCCGAATTTAAATTAAAACTCCCCCCAAATACTATAATATTTCAGCCAAAACCATCAAATCGCCGGGGCTCCGAAATCATAAATACATAAAACAAATCGTAGCGCAACGCATGCCCATAAAAAATGAGCATATAACTCAAATCCGAACTCCGTCAAGCATCCCGCAATCATCGGAGTCATGGGGAAGACATCAATACCAAATCCAAAGCAAAACCAATATGATATAACTCGAAACTATACATGTAAAATATATTCAGGTACTGTCCTCTGACTAGTCCTGCTCAGTACGAAAACACATAGCAATATCATAAAAACGTACTGCTCTATAAGAAAAATCAATCCCAAAATACGCGTATGAATACTACGCGCGTCTTGTCCGCACAAAAATCAAAATCCATATATGTGCCATACCTGCGCACAGAAACAGCATCTAAGTGCATCGGGTGTGCACGAAACATCTGTCCTGGCCAAGTGTGTGCCTGACAGCAAAAACAGGTGCGTCTCATGCACGAAGAATCTCGATTTAGTGCATCTGGTGTGCACCAAATCGCATCTCATAACATGCGCCCAACATTCGCTAAAATCCAATCACGTGCACAAGGTGCACAAAACAATATCGAGTATCCCAATCGAAATCGAAGTCTAGTGCATCTAAGTGCACAACATACGTAACACTGCACTGCAAGCATATATGAACTATACCGCGTGCAAAAACCAAATGCGTATATACGCACAAAATCAACTCGAATGTCTAAAAACGTAAAATCAGAAACATGTGAAACCAAGCACGAAAACGATATCAAGTGGAACAACTGTGCAAAAATCGTAAATACTCAGTAAGTACAACCATGGTGCATGAAAACACATATCATGAAACCCAATCATCAAAATCAAATCAAGCGAATAAATCGCCCAACAATACTGAAAACAAGTATGGCGGAATAGTCCCGCTCAAGCGCATCCTCCAAGAATCTCTGGCCAACTGTCGTGGTCACTCATAGCATGTCTCATTGACGATCCTAAACTCTGGCCTGCTGGTGTGCGTAACATGACCGCTCTTGGTTTCATGTCTTCCTTGTGGATTACCAATCTCACGATCCACCCGCTCATCGGCCCTGTCAGGTGTGCTAACGGGGACGATTCCGTTTTGGCACTTCTCTGGTCATCTCTCGGTCAATCCGCACGACCACTCGTAAAGCAACATGTCACTGGAGTCGGCCTCTGGCTCTCTAAATGCACGTGACACATCTGATCCTGGGTGCAAATATCATTGCGGCATTGTCCTGAAAGGAATCCTACTCAAGGTCTCTTCCAGTCTCATCTCTGCCTACTGTCCGGGAGTCATCGTCCTTTACTATATCTGCTTCTTGTTCCGGAACGGCTGCATACTCATCGCGACTCCTTCTGGAAGGTATATCCAAGTACAATGCCTCTGCATGCGTATCGCATCTCTGATGTCGGCGGAGTAGAACGTCATCTTATCAAGATCTCGTACGCACCGCTTACTCCACTTTTCTCTAAGGTCGACCGCTTCGGACTCTTCTCGTCGTGGCTGCATGGACTGAGCTCCAACGGCTATCCTCGTATCTGGAGTCTCCCAAGAAATGCATCTCACCACCTAGCATCCGAATTAAGTCGAGCCATCCGATCAAGTCATCAAAACTTCATAATCCCCCAAGAGCTGAACCTCTTGGGCACAGTTTAATAGTATCGAGTACATACCACAGCATCGGTGGTCCAGCCATAGAAGGGCAAACCCAAGCCTCACTAATGGCGCCGTAGAACTGCCGCAAACCCGAAGGTTCAAAGGCTTTCACACGGTCATTAAGTCGAGTTAGGGTTTCATTCTTCTAGAGGGACAATAGAATTGCCTGCATGTCTTTCCGACTACTTTAAACTTGGAATAATAGGTTTCTGACATTCAATCGTCTCTGTCGACTACCAACGTCTCCGCGTGAAGTCGTCTCTAGCTGGAATCAATTTATCTGATGACCTCGCATCGGGGTAGGCGAACGATCCACATGTCCTAGTCATTCATCCTCGATGACTAGTGACCTTCTATCATCTCTTAGTACAACTCGTTCTGCACTAATTCCAGCATCTGGGGCAATATCTCGTCGTTCGCAGCATTAACTGGCTCGCTCGCCTGCACGCTGAACAGTACGTCGATCATCATGAATAAGCAACACACCAACGGTCATCAAAATCTGGCTGGCCTCTATCATTGGCTCAATCCTCTAGTGTCGATCAGCACATCCGATTAACCTCATAAAAGCGATCCGCCAAACGCTCGTGGCGCGGAAACACGGTAAAAAGACACATCTCTGCAATCGTGTGTTGCCGGAATTTCGCCCTGGTCAGTCCTCGTTCATGACGAGCTCGTGCGGACCGCAACTCTAGCTGTAGCTCTCCCTGCCCGTAATCGTGGCAGCGAAACCATAACTGGTACTGATGACGCTAGATCGGAATGAATATAATACTGAGCAAAGAAATGTACATCCTAAGGCTTCTTAAGTGGAGTAGCGTATCGTAAATATGCCGCGGAACATACCAACGGTACGTCACTCTACTTTAGTCACCTATTCCATCAACCAAGGGTCATCCTACGCTCCGAAGGTAAAACCTAACGCTTTGATACCAACTTTGTCACGACCCGAAAGTACGGAACATGACCGGCACTTAAACTACGAACGTCTCAAGGCGTACGTATTCTAAGTAAGACGAAAACCTAGAAATCTAAACCAAGAAGAGTAGTAGAGAGTAGGAAAACCAATTTAAATCCAGAAGTTTTAATAGCATAAGCCGAATTATGCGGTTTTTAAAAACATCAAGTATTTTCTGAAAATTTCGGCAGAGTCTCCTTTGTAAATACTGGCTCCCAAACGGGATACAACATGAATAGTATACGAAATCAATAAAAGGCATCCCCAAGCGGGAGCTAGCTCTTCGTCAAACGACGGTCACAACCACACAAGCAATATAATATACAACGCCAACGGCGAGGATCAAAAACTCAAAGGAAACTCAAAGCCACAAGAAATCTGCAGAAATAGACGCGCGACTCTAAGGTCGAAAGAATAACATCACTGGTCTCTATCTCAAAAATAAATACATGTTTGGTTGATGGAATTTACTAGATACAACTGAATCATATAATACAAGGTAATTTGATGTGTACGATACCAATAAACCCACCTACTAGCAAATCACCCGAAGGAAACTATGCCCGCAAGCCGTAATGAAACATGTACGGCAAACCTGCAAGAAACTGGGGCACAACGGGGGTGAGTTGTCAACTCGTGAATAGAAAAATATCTACGAACAGAAATCGCATGCATGACGCAATCCTAGGTCATACGATCATAATATATCCTCAAATTATATAACCAGCAGCCTATAATGCGGTTTTTAAAAATAGGGGCTACGGTGTTTTTATGGAAAGATACGTCTTTTGAAATATCCATAATATCCCTTGGGCTGTCTTTTAAAATACCAACGATTCGTTAGTTTTTGAAATAGGTAAGAATCGAATCTAATCTAACAACTAAAATAAACTAAAGGGCTAAGCTAACCAGCTGGACTACAGGTAAGGAAACCGCCTAACATCTGAGTCGATACATATACATACCTGTATATATATTAGTCGGTGATCCCGCCTCAATAATATCATATCTGATACCATATCTATAATCAGACATCCCAAGTCAAGAGTGCGGATCAATCATCAAAATATAGCTCGTACGTAAATCCGTCGTACGGCATCCCCAAATCTGGGTACGGGTTAATATCACATTCAATCACACTATTCATCTGGTATCTTCTTTATCAAATATCATGATCCGGGACAATGTCCTACGTCTAGTACAATACTGATACCGCCTAAGTATGCATACAAGTGTAAGAATTGCTACGTCAAAAGACCCGCTAAAACATCATGTCGTATCTCAATACGAACCAAATCACATCACCGATCTTCTGGCCTCACGCCCAATATCATCGACTCATCTCAAATTCCAAATACTATCCTCAAATCCAGTATATGAACACATAGTCCCATACCCATGTGAACACATAAATATATACTCCCATATACGCACATATAAAAGAAAGAATGTATGCAAGTATATGTGTGTGTGCGTGTGTGAGTGCGACCACTACTCTAGGGTTTCGCAACTACACTAAACCAATCCAAAATGCCAAATATCCATCTTATCATCAATAATCTCAACAACATATAATCAATATCTGTGTGTATACGTATTCGTATACATCACCACGAACTGCGGGGGTGCTATACGCCATCATCCCGACTTCTCCCCGTAGATATAAATCTACTCACCTGATCCTCGTTCGCCGGTGCCGACGTCGCCACGCGCTTGCTTGTCGTCTCGAAGTCCACATCGGGTACCTACATATCATAACGCACCGTATCGTATTAAAATCCGACTCATGACCAAAACGACGCACGAATCCCACATAGGTCAAAACCTATGGTTGATTTGACAAATCAACCAAAAAACCCTCGACGTCGGCATACAAATGCCAAATCATCGAGAAAAACCCAAATACACTCATTTGCACATTCACGAACACTAATTTTAATATAAAATAGGTTAAAATTCACAAAAACCCCAATTTCACTTAAAAAGTCATTTTTCCGAAAATCTAGCAAGCACAATTCGCCGTTTTTGTACAAAACATGATGTTTAAACAAATCTAGTGGCCATAATAATTATTAAATATCTTAAATAAGTCATAAAAACAATTTCCATAATTTAATCTCATTAAATTCTATTAACCCTAAAATTCTAGTTAAAAAAATACCTAAATTTTAACAATTTTATAGCAAAAATGCACAAACAACAATTTAGCTTGGATTTTCATGAACTAAAAGCATTAAACCACTCAATATAATTTTTAAGATATGATGAAACCCTAACCATATTTTTAATCTCTCATTTTGAATTAAAACTAAAAACCTAGTTTGCAATATTATGCAAATTGGTCCATTTTTAAAATGACAATTGTAATATAGCAACTAGATTAGATGTTAGCATGTCACAACATATTAATCTACCCATCACAACCATAATCCTATGATAGAAACCCTAATTTAATCCAAACCCTTTTCTAGAAATTTCATTAAACAAGCAATAACACCAAATTAACACTTTAAAATTCTAAATTAGCATAGTTAAACTACAAATTAGCTAAAAGTTTATGATTTTACCTCACAAGCTTAGAACCCTAGCTTTCTCTTAACCTCCAAAGATGTCTCCTTTCATCAAGTTGTAAACAAATTTGGGTGTGTGAAGGAGTAGAATAGGGATTTGCTTTGAATTATTGAAGGAATTTGTGGATTTTTTTGGATTTTTTTGATGAAAATGAAAGCAAAAGAGAAGGAAAAATAATGGAGGGGGGAGGATGGCTGCTCTCTGCAGTAGGGAGGAGTCAGGAGAGGTGAGAGAGTTGGGGAAAATTCACACAAGTCAAAGACATCCATTACTCAAGTATACTTAGTCAAATTAATATATTTTATATTATTTCTCAATGCATCTCTTCACATGAGTTGAAGAAAATTGGAGGGGAGGAAAGTGGGCTGTTTTTGGGTGTGGGGCCGGACATGATGAAGTGGGGATGAGTGTGAGAGATTACAAAAAGAATTCCACGCAAAAAGACCCCTCACAAGCTCAAAATTAAAAGTTTTAGCTTAAATTAATTATTTTTTTGTTCTCCATAATAAAAACCCATTAAAACTTGAAATAAAATACTAAAAATTTATATTACAACTAGATTTTAATTAACATGATTTTAAAGATTAAAATTAGCCCATTTAAATTTGTATTTATCGCTAATTTAATGTATTTTCTTACCGGCTTAAAATAATATTAAAATAATATTTTTTTCAGAAAATTTGAAATTTCAGCAGTGGCTCAATAAACACCAAATACTAGTAATTACATAGCTAGAATATGTATATTTAATTTTATAATAAAGATATTTGCATTTTGACTTTTTACGGAAAACCCCCTTATTTTACCGTTTTTTCGAAATTTCACCGAAACGATTTTCAAAACGTTACGCATTTCGTCGACGGTATCGGGGGTGCGGCCGCCTACTAAAGTTTGTGACGAGCATTTGATCAGGATGTCGGGAATCTTGTTGAATTGCCCGATTTGATATTGAAAAGTGTTTTCGATAATGAGACTAAAATGCGGGGTTTATAAGTGTTAGGCATATGATGTCTAAGGAATTCATTTGATTAGGCATGCGATGTCTAAAGAGTTTGCGTATTCCAACTGTTGTAGTTTTACACTTTCTTATCTGTGACCGTAAGTGTAATATGTGATATCGCCGGTTTCGTTGCTATATGTCAACGACAATTAGGATGCGGATATTTACTTGCGTTGATGACATGTGATGTTATGTGTTGCTGGATATGTTATATTGGATCGTCGTGTTTGAATAGCCGGGTGTTTTTATGTTAGATGGGTGTTTTTCATTTTCATTCATGTAAAATAAAATGTATGTAATATTCTTTTTTTGGGGCACTTCCAGGTTGCGGAAGATGTCACTGTTTGTATATTATTTACTTTTCCGCACTAGGATAGACCCAAGGAGGAGAGCACAAGTAACCGGGTTCTGGAGTCCAGTGGGAGACCAACTCGATGAGCTGAGTCAGGGTCTCCTAACTCTAGAATTGGTAGGGTTGCTTGCCGCTGTCGTAGGGGTCTAGGGGTGTGGGTTTGGTTATTCATCGCGACCGTGGAATCCATGTTTTATACTGGCTAGTATTGAAAACACGGACGTCCTAGTATATCCAATATTTCCTATGATTCTTCTACTGCGATATCTGTGATGTGATCATGTGATGTTCTATGATAGATACAGTATACAGTATATATGATATATTATATAAGCGTTATTTATGTTTTACACCAGCGCTAGCCCTGCCCTGCTCTGCCGTTAGTTACCTAACCTAACGGTGCACAAGGGGACATCGAGGCGAATGCGGATGGCATAAGTGTACGTCGTATTTATCTATGATGTTTAGGTGCTTAAATGATGGGACTTCATTAATGTGATTAATGAAAGAAAAGAAACCTAAGATGTTGTGGAATCGAATTTCAAAATTAAAACAGGTAGCTACAGTTCTTGCTTTGCATCGCTGTGTTCCTTGTAGAACATCCTGCACCTTATTCGATAAGGAAAGGACCGAGATCCCTTCACCGGGAGTGACTCCTTTAGCAATAACTGGCAGATGCTACAACTCTCGGTTTGTCTTTTGATTGCTTCTATAGTTTCTGCTTTGCACAGTGATATATATGATATATCTCGCACCTCATTCGACGAGGAAAGGACCGACGATCCCTTCACCGGGAGTGACTCCTTTAACAAAACTAGAAAAGCATCAAAAACACTCCATTTCAAAATTCATTCGATCCTACAACGATATCAAGTTCATTACGCAATAGGTTTCCAGAAAAACCTGTCGTAGCCCTCCGTCATTTCAGATAAGTAGTAGTTAGTATTCGTGCTACGTTTGTTGGCCTGCGTCAAGGCGTAGTGTGCGGCAGCTAACTAGTATTTATCTGCTTATGCATATGACGCAGATTGGATTAGGGTAGTCGTGCGACTTTGTTGGCCTGCGTCAAGGGTCGTGCGGGTGGGTTTAATTCAATCAGGAAATGACCGGTTGAACTTGACTAGCGCACTATGGTTTGTTGGCCTACGTCAAGGTCATAGGACGCTACGGGCAAAATTATCGGGAATTTCAAGTGTTGAAATTTGCAATGAGATTGCATACCTTCTATGAGATAGTTGGATCCCGATACCCGCTGCGAGTAATTGTTACTCCTAGGAGAGTTTTACACATTACAATTAGCCGATCAAGTAGGTGTCTAGAAAGGTGTTAACGAAGTTACGCCTCTGGGAAAACGAGGTTTACTGTAATTAGGTCCGTGCGAACGCACGGGGAACCTCCTTCAAAGTACCGACACTGGCCTGGCTGAAAGATTGGCGAACTTGTAGCGTGTAATTAATCCCGGCTAGTCTTTCCTTTTAGGGTTTGAAGGAAGATTTGATTAAAATAGTGGGAGCCATCGTGATTAGATAAAATAATAACCAATCTGATCTTGCAAGAGCGCACGCAGAGTGTTTTCTTCTCTCTCTCTCCAGGTAGCCACCATATCACGCCTTAATCAAGATAATAATTCGGATGTATTGACCGAACCCGCTTGTTATACTGTGCTAGGGAAAGTTGGTCCCGCTCCAACTTATAATTGTTATAAGACAGAGCAGGAAATTGGGGAATACCAGATTTCTTGTGCTGCCCAAACGAAGAGAGTGCATGCTGATGCATCATCTTCGGGTGTGTTCATTATACAGAACTGTTTCTCAGTATTCTTTACGTCCTGGGTATATGATACCGAATCAGGATCCCGCATATGTAAACTGTTACATGGGCTACAGATAGGTAAAGAACTGAGAACAGGTGATAAGTTTCATGAGGCAGAAAACGGGGCAAGTGTTGCAGCCAAGTCTGTTAGTCACTGTCACCCTGTATTACAAATACATTGATAATGAACGAATGTTATTAGATACCGAACCTGATATACAAAATCATATCAGTCTCTTTATAAGTAAAGAAATGATAAAATTTTGTATTGTTGGATAATGTTTTGAACATTTCCTATATCAAAAGTTGATCGGTTCAGGCACGTTATCTAAAAGCATTGATGTTCTAAATCAAACTACGGTTCTTAGTATGCGGAACACACACAAGAGGAAGAGTTCACATATGAGCGATTCCTTCTTGAGGTATTGTAGAAAAGGTCAGATCAATTTGACCCGACTAGCTAAAGTTACATTTAGATGCATATTTAAATCAGTTTGAATTTACATCTTATGGAACTTGCCAGTCATGTCACAAAGATAAGATGACCATAGCTCTGTTTACTGTAACAGAGAAAGAGTTAGTAAACTCTTAGGATGATACATGTTGATGTATGTAGATCCCCTGTCTACACATGCCAAGACCGGTTCTTTGTACTTCATTACATTCTCTGATAATCTCTCAAGATTCAGACATATGTTCCTGTTAAAACACAAGTCCAAACCTTTTGAGATATTCACAGAATATAAGTTAGAAGAAGAGAACCAAAATACGGGTATAATTATTATGTCCTATGATGAGATCAGGGAGGAGAATACTTGTGCATAGAATTCCTGGACTATTCTAAAGGAGAATGAGATTCTCTCTCAGAATTACTCCTCCGTATACACCATAGCACGATGGTATATCTGGATGGAGCAATCACACCCTATATGATAAGGTGTGCTCTATGATGAGTACTACTGAGTTACCAATTTCCTTTTGGGAGTTATGCGCTTAAGAAGCTGCATAACTATTGAATAGGGTTCAAATCAAATCAGTTGCCTACCATTTCATATGTGATATGGAAAGGGAAGAGTCCATATCTTAAGTTTGTTAAGATTTAGGGTTGTCCGGCCTATGTCTAAAAGCAAAATCCGGACGAGCTCGAGGCAAGGTCAGTTATGTAGAACTGGAAAGGTTCCAGCTATACAAACTGCAGCTGATGATTTGACAGAACCAAAGGATTCAATAGTTTCCAACGAACCTCAGCCTCTCCGCCGATCTAGTAGGGTTCCTCACCCACCTGAGAGATACTTCGGTTTCTCTATGACAGTGGGAGCGAGGATTGCATCATGAGATGATAACCCAACTAGTTTCGAGATGGCCATTAGGAGTGGGACTCTGTAAGAATGGCTGGATGCTTAGCGATCTGAGATGGAATCCTTATACACCAACAAAGTATGGACTTTGGTTGCTAAATATGAAGGGTTAAATCCCCATCAGGAGCAAGTATATCTTGAGAAGATTACTTGGTGTAGATGGAAAAGTTGAGACTTTCAAAGCTAGACTTGTTAAAGGTTTTCGTCATCGACCAGGCGTGGATAATGATGAAACCTTTTTCCAGTGGCTATGCTTAAGTCCATCTAGATCCTTCTTGCCACGGCTACATACCATGACTACGATATCTGGCGGTTGGGTGCCATGACTGCTTTTCTAAATGATGTTTTAGAAGAGAACATCTATAAGTACACAGCCAGAGGGCTTCGTAAATAGTGGGAGCAGTGGAAACGTGTGCAAGATGTTTTATGTGATAAAGCAGGCATCGCGGAGTTGTAACGTCTGTTTTGATGTGGTAGTCAAGGAGTTTGACTTCATCAAAATGGTAGATTAACCTTGTATATACAAAAAGGTAGTAGGGAGTATGGTGGTGATCCTCGTAGAGTACGTGGATGACATACTCTTGATAAGAAAGGAGTTTCCTATGCTACGCTCGGTCAATTTACGCTTATCACAAGGATTCTGTAACGTTTTGAAAATCGTTTCGGTGAAATTTCGAAAAAAACGGTAAAATAAGGGGGTTTTCTGTAAAAAGTCAAAATACAAATATCTTATTATAAAAATTAAATATACATATTCTAGCTATGTAATTGCTATTATTTGGTGTTTATTGAGCCGCTGGTGAAATTTCAAATTTTCTGAAAAAAAATATTATTTTATTATTATTTTAAGCCGTCACTAATACATTTAATTAGGGAAAATTACAAATTGGAATGAGTTGAAACAAATTTTGTGCATCATAAAACATTAAATAAAATTTTATCATGTGGTTTTTGGAACGAAAACATTTGCCAAAACGGTTTAGAAATTATTGAAGAAAAAAGGCTTTTTTTAGCGTAAATGGATGTTTGGGGTATTGTATTTATCATTTTTCATCATCCCACACCCATGCCCACACCCACACACCCCCACTTACTCCTCCCCATGGCTGAATTCAGCACCCACCATATTTTTCCCCACTTGATTTTCAAGGAAAAAGAAATGAAAGAAAAGAATAGAAAATGGATAAAGTAGTTAGACTTTTGACTTGCTTTGACCTTGACTTTGTCCCCCCCCCCATTTTCTCTACCTCCCTCCCATTTCTGGCCGAACCCTTCTCCCCACAGCAGCAGCCCTTCCCCCCCCAAAATCCACACTATTTTGCTTCAAAAATCCACAAAAAAGCTTCAAAATCCATACAATTTCAAAGCTTTTTCCAAATCGAACCCTTACCCATTATTTCTTGCCCAAGCAAGCATGGATCTAGGAGCTTGGAGGCCATTTTGGGAGGCTAGATTTCAAGCTTGGTCTCTTGATTTTGTGAGGTATAAATCCCAGGCCAAATTTAAATTGTTGGATAGGTTCTTTCATCAAGGTCTATTAAGTTTAAATGCGATTCTAATTGGGATTTAGTTTGTAATGGAAAGAGTTTGAGATCAAGTTAGGTTGTGATCATGTGTTCATGGTTGTGTGATGTTCTTTTTTTGCAACTTAAATTTGTTACTTATTGCCAATTGTAACATGTAAAATGTCCAAATTAAGCTTTTGTGTAAACTAGGGTTTTATAAAATGCATTATATGTGAGGTTAAAAATGTGTTTAGGTTTTTCATGACTTCATTAACTTTATTAAGTGTGGTTTAATGCTTTAGATCATGCAAATCTAAGCTAGATTGTAGTTTGTGCATTTTTGCTTTGAAATTGTTAAAAAGGGTATTTTTTTTGTAAACTAGAATATTAGGGTTTTTGGAATTTAATGAGATTAAATTCCGGAAATTGTTTATATGACTTATTTAAGATATTTAATAAATATATTGGCCGCTACATTCATTTAAATATCATGTTTTGTACAAACACGGCGAAATGTGCTTGCTAGATTTTCGGAAAAATGACCTTTTAAGTGAAATTGGGGTTTTTGTGAGTTTTAACCAAGTTTATATTAAAATTAGTGTTCGTGAATGTGCAAATGAGTGTGATTGAATTTTTCTCGATGGTTTGACATTTGTACATCGACATCGAGGGTTGGTTTTACTATTCTTGCATGCGTAGGCGATAGGTTTGGACCTATGCGTGATACGCGTGCCGATTTGATTTTCGTATGCCGTTTCGATTTCGAATTTAGTTCTAATGCGATATGGTGCGTTATGATATGTAGGTACCCCCATGTGGACTTCGAGACGACAAGCAAGCGCGTGGCGACGTCGGCACCGGCTAGCGAGGACCAGGTGAGTAGATTTATATCTACGGGGAGAAGTCGGGTGGATGGCGTATAGCACCCCCGCAGTCCGTGGTGGTGTATACAGATGCGTATACACACCAACAATTATTATATGTTATTTAGGATTAATAACGATACTTAGGATGGATATTGGTGTGTTGGACTATTTTTAGTGTTGCGAACCCTACGGTAGTGTTGCACTACACCTGCACACATACATACTTGCATGCATTCCTATTGATATGTGCTCATGGATTCTTTATAGTTATGTATTCACATGGGTATGGGACTATGTGTTCACATACGGATTTGAGGAGGATACTTGGGATTGAGCTGAGTCGATGAGATTTGTTTGTGGTTGTGATCTCGGTGAGATGGCTGGATTCGTACTTAAGGTACGTCCTGGTGTTATAGCGGATCTCGCGGCAGCGATACGGGTGAATAGTGTTATAAATAAATGGTCGACATGTGATCGTGGTATGAGGCATAATATGCTAAGATATTGATATTAGGCCGTATCGGGCGATGTATACCCCTTGATGATGATATGTGCTGACGATATCGGTTTGTACGAGATTGTCGATCAGTAGTCAGATCATGAGTATATTGAGTATATCAGTATGGTACTAGACGTAGATCAGTACCCCAATCATGATTTTTGATAAAGAGGATACCAGGTGAATAGTATGATGAATGTGATATTGACCCGTACCTAGATTGGGATGCCGTACGACGGATTTACGTACGACCTATATTGATGATTGATCCGCACTCTTGACTTGGGATGCCTGATTATAGATATGGTATCGGATATGATATTATTGAGGCGGGATCACCGACTATACATATACAGGTATGTATATGTATCGCCTCAGATGATAGGCGGTTTCCTTACCTGTAGTTCAGCATGTTAGTTCAGCCGTATAGTTTAGTGTAGTTGTTAGATTAGATTAGACTTCTTACCTATTTCAAAAACTAACGAATCGTGGGCATTTTTAAAGACAGCTCAAGGGAATCTACGTGTCACGACCCGAAAGTACGGAACATGACCGGCACTTAGACTACGAACGTCTCAAGGCGTACGTATGCTAAGTAAGCCGAAACCCAGAAATCCAAACCAAGTGAAGTAGTAGAGAATAGGAAAACCCATACCAAATCAACCTGTATGCATCAGAATATACAACGCCTAAAGGCGAGGATCACAACAGAAATGAAACTCAATCAGCAAGAACCCATCGAAATATAACCCGCGACTCTAAGGTCGAAAGAATAAACATCACTGGTCTCTATCTCAAATAAGTACATATTTGGTTGATGGAAATTCTAGATACAACTGAAATATAATATACAAAGTATAATGATGGGTAAGATACAATAAACCCACCTACTAGCAAGTCACCCGAAAGGTACAGTGCCCGCAAAGCCGTAATGAAATCCATACGGCAACACCTGCAAGAAACTGGGGCACAACGGGGGTGAGTTGCCAACTCGTGAGTAGTAAAAGATCTACGAACAGAAAATCGCATGTATGACGCAACCCTAGGTCTTACGATCAATATATACAATCCTCAAGTATATAACCAGCAATCCCTAACCATGGCTAGTGTAAATATCTAACCCAAATGTAATCCCATATGTCCATGTCAGTGCATCAGGTAACAATGTATCATATAAATGATGTATCAATGCATGAAACAGAATGCATGTACTGAAGAAAACTGCTTTCATAATTTGTGAGATTTCTGTATTTTTAAAATGAGGTATCATAAATGAAATCAGCATAAACAGTGTCTAGCATCGGCACAAAACATAAGTCTCAGTATCTCGATACCTCTGTATCACAATCTCTGTACCTGAATATCTCGAAATCTCAATGTCTCAATCACAAAATCTAGGGCGCCGTCAGTCCAGATCGGCCCTTACCATCCATCTCATGACTACGACGGTATCCTCCGGATATCCGACGTGTCGGGTAAAATCACCGGTAGGTAGTGCTCCCTTGCACAGGCTCAACGCCATCTCCTGCGATCTTCTTGCCCCGGGGTACCGCACCGGGTCCACCATGTACCCGCAATCGGTCTCATCCGCCTCCTCGATTCGGGTTTCACATGTCACTCTCAGCACCGAGAAAACACATGGTGAACGCACTGAAATATAATATCAAGGGTAACCGGGTTTTTAAAACATTTACATAATCTCTTTAAAATACCCATGGTTCCCAAATCCAGAAATAACATAGAAACAGCATATCTCAATGCGTATAATCAGGAAGCATGATGTATGTGACATATAAATGGAATGCAAGTGTAACAGTATGTCCTGCAACATGAAATAATAGTATGCACATACAAGGGTCATATCCTGATGCAATAATACTACTGTGTAGTGACATGGCAATTACCGATGAAGATGTGTGTGAGCTGGCAAGTAAGTGTATGTGGATCATACGCATCATCGGTAATGGTGCTGGTGTCCTAACAACATGATATCAATAATAGAATATGAATCATAACAGTATGCGATGCAGAGCAACAATAATAATATGCGGGAGCTGAAATACTGAACACCATGATCGCTAAACTGCATCTAATGTCATAAAGGTCATATAGCTACACTACTACAAGGCTGAGCTAAAGCTAGTAGTAGGTAAGGGAAACCGCCTAAGCTCTGAGTCGATACATATATATATATATACACATATATAGTCGGTGATCCCGCCTCGATCATATCACATCCGATACCGTATCCCTATAATCGGTTATTCCCAAGTCAAATAGGCGGATCAAACATCAAAATATAGCTCGTACGTAAATCCGTCGTACGGCCTCCCCAATCTGGGTACGGGTCAATATCACATTTGTCATATCATTCATCGAGTATTCTCTTTATCAATTATCATCATCTGGGTACTGACCTATGTCTAGTACAATTCCAACATCATCACTATAATCAAGATCTAACTACTGATCGACAGTCTAGTATAGATCGATATTATCCTCATATATCATCACCAGAGTATACATCACCTAAGGTGGCCTATCACAAGTATCCTGTCATATCATATCCCATCGTATATCATAATCACATGTCGATCACATAATATATATGTCGCTATTACTATGGCATCAACATTCCTAAAATCCTCTAAAGTATCAAGTTGTATCTTAATTATGAATCTTATCATATCACCGACATCATGATCTCATATCAAACCATCGATTCACACCGATCCCATGTATCATCCTCAAGTCCGTATGTGAACACAAAATCCCAAACCCATGTGAACACATATCCATAACGAATTCCACAACCATATATGAAATGAGGATGTTTGCAAGTATGTATGTGTGAGTATGTATGTGTAGTGCACCCACTACCCTATGGTTCACAATTCTAAATCATCCAAGTCCACCAAAATCCATTTAACATCAATAATTAATCCCAACAACAAATAATAATAATGGTAGGTGTGTATACGCATCCGTATACATCACCACGGACTGCGGGGGTGCTATACGCCATCCACCCGACTTCTCCCCGTAGATATAAATCTACTCACTTTGATATGTATGCCGGTGCCGATGTCGCCATTTGCATCTCCAACGCCTCGACGTCATGTGAGTACCTACAAGAATATCACAATCTAAAACTCATGAAAATCATGTCGGAAACCAAAATGGTACACACAACGCCCATAGGTAAAAACCTGTGACCTTGTGTGCAAACACTGCCAAAATCCACTGTCGTTGACGCCCAAACGCCACCCAACAGAAACGAATCATCGAATATCAAAATCCATACGAAAACACGTCGTAAATCATACGCCAACTCATGAAAATGAACCAAGATTTTACCCTAACAGGAAACAGTCAAAACTGGACATGCCCGGGGTCAATTTTACATGAAAAGGGGCTGTGCACGCAAAACGAGGCAGTTTTATACTGGTCTGGCCGCAAATTGCGGCCAGGGGGATGAAATTTGCGGCCGGGACTTTGAGGTGGTGGCTAGGGCTTTGGGTAGGGGTTCCAGGGTGCCTGCACAGCTCTCTGCCAAGTCAATTTTTCTCTAGGAGGCCCCGGGTGAAATCAGATCTCAGAAAGGCCTAAAAATCGACAAAAACGCTAAAATACGCCAAGTCGAATAACTCTGGTAACTAACTAGAGATCTGGGATTATATTGGTTACAATGGTCTCAAAAACATCTAATAAGGTTATACCAACGATCAAAACCAAAACTAGGTCAAGTTTCACTCAAATTTGCCTAAACTAGGCAATGTCACAAATAAAACAGTAAACTTTCAGATATTTAACCAGTACTGAGCAAGAACTGAGTTGGGATGCGAGATTATACCTCCAAGGGGTCCTAGGAGGAAGGAGAAGGGAAGGAGAATGAGGTGAAGTGGGTTGGTGCTGCTGGGGAGCTTCTCCATTTGCTCCAGAAGATGCTGAAGTAGTTGATGCTGATGCTGTTTCTTCAGTTGCTGCTTGCAACTCTCTCCCTTTTGGTTTTCTTTCTTTCTTTTCTCTTCCATTCTTTTTCTAAGTGTTGCAGGATCAGAGTGTTGTGCTGTGGCTATTGTTATTGTTGCTTAGGTGTTGTGGGAATGGTTGTGGTGGTGTGGTGGTGTTGTTTCAAATGATGTTGCTGCTGGGGCTGCAGATGCTGAAGCTGATGGTGTAATATTAGGGCTGAAAATGCTGATGTATTGCTATGGTGCTAGGAGCTAGGGGTTGCAGCTGATGCTAGTGGCTAGGGTGGCTGAAGTCAGCTATTGTGGCTAAAGTTAGGCAGAATTTGGGCTGATGCAATGATGGTGCTGCTGATTGGTAACAAAAGTCAGCCATTGTGCTGCTGATTGGTAGTAAAAGTCACCCATTGGGGGCTAAAAATGATGATGGGAGAGTGTAGATCAGCTAGGGAATGATAGGTCTTGATGGGGGTGTTGGTCAGCTATGGAGGCTGATGTAGCTGAATTGATGCATGTTTTCAGCTGAATTTAGGGGCTGGTGTGGTGTATCAGCAGTTGATGCGTTGATGGAGGCTGAAGTGAGTGTGTAGGTCAGCAATGTGGGCTGAAACATCATGATGCGGTGTGCAAGTCAGATATGGTGGGCTGAAAATGTTGAGGGCAGGCTGATGTTCACATCAGCTGTTGAATTTGTGCTGATGTAGCTGCCGTAGCTGCTGTTCTGGTGGCTGAAAATGCGCTGTTGATGTTGGGTGTGGGGCTGATGGTATTGCAGCTTGTAGCAGCAGCTAGGGTGGCTAATGTGTGGGTGTATATGTCTGGTGTAGACAGGTTGGTATATGTGTGTTTGAGAGGCAAACCAAAGTTTTGAAATGAGATGAGTTAACTCTCACCATCCCATTTACCATGAACCAAACCAAACCTAATTAACCCACTTAACTTAGCCAAATGGTTTAAAACTCACCATGGTATGGTTCAACCCTAGGTCACCATGAGTCCAAAACATGAACCAAATGCGACAGGTGTGGAAATGTCATGTGCACATTGCACAAAAGCCAAAAATCCGGCTAGTGATCATCAATCGCAATTAACACTAAAGTCGCATATAATTCATCATAAAAACTGTAAAATGACATATTTCCACAAAATACCCTATTTTAGAATTTCTAAAATTTTCTCCGGAATTTTCACCATTTATCGGTATTTAATTACACCGACTATTAAAATATTCATTAAAAATTATGAAAATCCCCAAAAATAATATTTTATTTTTTTGAAATGTTACAGTCTTCCCCCCTTAAAGAAATTCGGTCCCCGAATTTAAATTTAAACCTCCCAATTCTAAAACATTTCAAATAAATGTCCAAGTCAACGGGGCTCCGAAATCATCAATACATAAAAGGCATCATAGCGCAACACATGCGCACGAGCAAATAACTCGAAGTCAATACTCCGTCAAGCATCCCGTAATCATCGGAGTCAAGGTGAAAACACGAATGCCAAAACCAAAACAAAACTGATATGCTAGAAATCAGAACTATGCATGTAAATACCAAATCTGTACATGTAAATATCTGAAGGAAATGCATGCCAAATTCTTTAAAGTCGATGTGCAATGCGCATAACACTGCACAGCGGCGGACGTCTCTATAAGAAAATAGCCATATACGTATATATCTTTTGTTTAATATGCACGATCCGCCGTTTTGAAAACAATTTAAAAGGGTTCCCTCATTTTAATTGTCTTGTGTCATATCGGACACGTATGTAAATAATGAGACTATAGCTCGCCTTTGGAAATCCCTTTGAAATCTATCAATGCATGCAAAATATACCCAGGCACTGTCATCTGATCAGTCCTGCTCAGTACGAAAATCAATCGCAAATATCATATAAACGTACTGCTCCATAGAAATCAATCAAAAAAAATGCATATAAAAACCCTGTGCGTCCGGTGCGCACGGAAATCAAAACCCATACTTGTGCCAAGCAGGTGTACAAAACGACATCAAGGTGCAACGGGTGTGCACACAACATCTATCATAGGCAACGTGTGTGCCTGATAGCAAAATCAGGTGCATCTGACATGCACGAAGAATCTCGGTCTAGTGCATCTGGTGTGTACCAAATCGCATCTCATAACCTGCGCCCAACATGTGGTGAAAATCCAAATCCAGTGCATCCATCATGCACGAATCAAATATCGAGCATCACCATCGAAATCGAAGTCCAGTGCATCCAAGTGCAAGAAATATGCATCATTGCACTGTAAGCATATGTGAACTATACCGAGTGCAAAAACCAAATCGTGTGCGTGCGTACGCACAAAATCAACTCAACTGTATGAAACCCCATAAAATCATGTAATGAGAAAACCAAGGCATAAAAACGATACCAGGTGCAACAACTGTGCAAAAATCGTAAATACTCCATCATCAAAATCAAATCATACGAATAAATCGTCAAAACACCGAAATCAAGTATGGCGGAATAGTTCCGCTCAAGCGCATCCTCCACGAATCTCCGGCCAACTGTCGTGATTACTCATAGCATAACTCGTCGACGATCCTGAACTCTGGCCTACTGGTGTGCGTAACATGACCACACCTGGGTCCAAGTATTCTCTGTGGATTACCAAATCTCACGATCCATCGGCTCATCGGCCCTGTCAAGTGTGCTAACGGGGACGATTCCGTTCTGGCACTTCTCTGGTCATCTCTCGGTCAATCCTCGCGACCACTCGTAAAGCAGCATGTCACTGGCGTCGGCCTCTGGCTCTCTGAATGCACGTGACACATCTGATCCTGGGTGCAAATATCATTGCAGCAGTGTCCTGGAATGAATCCTACTCAAGGTCTCTTCCAGTCTCATCTCTGCCAATTGTCCGGAAGTCATCGTCCTTTACTATATCTGCTTCTTGTTCCGGAACGGCTGCATACTCATCGCGACTCCTTCTAGTTAGAATGCCTCGTTATGCGCATCGCATCTCTGGTGTCAGCGGAGTGGAACGTCGTCTCATCCCGATCTGGTACGAACCTCTTACTCCACTTTTCTCTAATGTCGACCGCTTCGGACTCGCCTCGTCGTGGCTGCATGGACTGAGCTCCAACGGCTATCCTCGTATCTGGAGTCTCCCAAGAAATGCATCTCACCACCTAGCATCCGAATTAAATCGAGCCATCCGATCGAGTCGTTAAAACCTTATAGTCCCCCAAGAGCTCAACATCTTGGGTACAGTATAAGAGTATCGAGTACATACCACAGCATCGGTGGTCCAGCAGTAGAAGGGCAAACCCAAGCCTCACTAATAGCGCCGCAGAACTGCCGCAAACCCTAAGGTTCAAAGGCTTTCACACGGTCATTAAGTCGAGTTAGGGTTTCATTCTTCTAGAGGGGCCATAGAATTGCCTGCATGTCTTTCCGAATACTTTAAACTTGGAATAATAGGTTTCTGACATCCGATCGTCTCTGTCGACTCTCTACGTCTCCGCATGAAGTCGTCTCTAGCTGGAATCAATTTATCCGATGACCTCGCATCGGTAAGCGAATGATTCACATGTCCTAGTCCTTCATCTTCGGGGACTAGCGATCTTCTATCATCTCTTAGTACACTCGTACTGCAATAGCTCCAACATCTGGGGCAATATCTCGTCGTTCGCAGCAACAACTAGCTCACTCGTCTGCACACTGAGCCGTGCCTCAATCATCATGAGTAAGTAATATACCAACGGTCATCAAAATCTGGCTGGCCTCTGTCAGTGGCTCAATCCTCTGGTGCTGATCTGCACGTCCGAGTAATCTCATACAGCGATCCATCCAACGCTCGTGGCACAAAGAACAATCAAAAGACACATCTCTACAATCGTGTGTCGCCATAATCACGCCCCGGTCAGTCCTCGTCCGTGACGAGCTCAAGCTGACCGCAACTCTAGCCGTAGCTCTCCCTGCCCGTAATCGCGGCAGCAAAACCAAAACTGGTACCGATAAGGCTAGATCAGGAAGGAATGTGATACTGAACAAGGAAATGTACATCCTAAGGCTTCTTAAGTGGAGTGGCGTATCGTAAATATGCCGCGGACATACCACGGTACGTCACTCTACTTTAGTCACCTATTCCATCAACCAAGGGTCATCCTATGCTCCGAAGGTAAAACCTAACTCTCTGATACCAACTTTGTCACGACCCGAAAGTACGGAACATGACCGGCACTTAGACTACGAACATCTCAAGGCGTACGTATGCTAAGTAAGCCGAAACCCAGAAATCCAAACCAAGTGAAGTAGTAGAGAATAGGAAGAACCATACCAAATCAACCTGTATGCATCAGAATATACAACGCCTAAAGGCGAGGATCATAGCAGAAATGAAACTCAACCAGCAAGAACCCATCGAAATATAACCCGCGACTCTAAGGTCGAAAGAATAAATATCACTGGTCTCTATCTCAAATAAGTACATATTTGGTTGATGGAAATTCTAGATACAACTGAAATATAATATACAAAGTATAATGATGGGTAAGATACAATAAACCCACCTACTAGCAAGTCACCCGAAAGGTACAGTGCCCGCAAAGCCGTAATGAAATCCATACGGTAACACCTGCAAGAAACTGGGGCACAATGGGGATGAGTTGCCAACTCGTGAGTAAAAAAAGATCTACGAACAGAAAATCGCATGTATGACGCAACCCTAGGTCATACGATCAATATATATTGTTAGTTATATGTATGCCCTAGAGGCCATTACTGTACAAACGATGTATATTGTAGTGGATGCTGGGACATATATAGGGAGGACTTTCTTGCTCGACATGATAGTATGCTATCTGGTTGTACTTTATCTTAACGTGTACTCTTATTGTCTCTATATTACATGTTGATAAAGCCCTTAGGATATGTACTCGACTACTGAGACTATGATGAGATCATACTAGTGGGGCCACGGTAGTCGACGAGTACATCCTATAACTGTTCCTAGTCGTGGGTGTATCGAGACAGGGCATCGATGCACCAGTGTAGACTAGCGTATATGCATCTTGACCCATATGATGGGCGATGGATGATCCCATATCCATCGGTGTTTGACATCAAGGATGGTGTACGGGTGCTCAGTGGAGACTGGGTACACTGGACGGACTCGCCGAGAACTCCCAGATGGTATTATACCATATGTCAGATGGCAGTTCTCCGGTGACACTGGTACAGAGTAGTCTGTTGACCCGAGATCGTCATGGAGTCTTGTGTGATTCCCACTGTGCTTTGATTTCCATCATACCACGTCCAAGAGGGCGTGCAAAAAGGTGGCTTTTGGGTACAGTCCCGAATCACATGGAGGCAATGAGCGAAAGGAGGGGATTCGTCTCTCCCGGTATAGGGAGTTGATGTTGTGCTGTGTTCGATTGGCTATAACCGGAAATCCCTGGCCAGGGTTGCTGAGATTTACTGGTAAGTGTTATCGGTAGTTTCTCGAACTGTTATAGACCTCAAATCGACACGACTTATCAAGCTACTGGGGTCTGACGTTTACCACCCCTAGGCGAGATATGCGACATATCAGACGACGAGACCGGACTGTACGGTAGTGTTACTGTTTGGATCCACAGGAGAATGTACAGGCTTGCTTGTTGATCTTCTGAGCGCTCAATACCTGGGTAGCTGTTACGTTTAGCTGACCGTTTGCAGCTTGTGGGTGTTTGATATGATCATCACCTACTGCCGGCGTATTGACGATTCTTTAGAGTCCTACACAGAGGTTTCTTGACTCAGGCAAAATGGAGTAGGAGCACATATGTGATATGTGCGAGACCGAGGATAATACGATATGTGATACCGTATTCTATTCTCGCGATATTTGATATCAGCCGGGTCATCGGATCAAGTGTTGATTCGATGAATCGGTACGGATTTATATTAGTCGGTTATATGCGATATAGCCGGATTGTCGGATCAAGTGTTGATTCGATAATTTAATGTATAATAATATATTTGATATATTAAATTACATTAACTAATATTTTCTCACTAAAAGATTCTTTTTCTCACCGGGTAATGCATTGATATATATGCGATATATGTTAAATGTATTATTTTATTTTGTTGCAATAAGTATTGTATATGTGATATATGATATAGTAACATGATATGATAAATAATGCAACTTGTTTAGTAGAGATTAAACATGGTTAGGGTGTGATTAGGGTTAAGACTTTCTAGAAGTTTCTAGAAGTTTTCTTTCTTTGTCTTTGTTAAGATATTATGCTAGATATTTCAAAACCCTAACCAAACCTTTAACCCTAGTAAAATCTCTACAAGAGTTAGCTTGACCATGGTTGCATTATCTATCATATTATTTCCTTTACTATTCATCACAAAAGGATATTCATTATTCATCATCTTCTTCCTTCTTCTTCTAAGCTTGAAATGGTTTCTTGCTTTGATTTTGTGATGAATAATAGTGAGAAAATGATAAATAAATAGAGCAAAATTCCTACTTCATCATCCTCATCTTCCCTTGCCATTTAGATGAGGGTGTTCACATCATTTCTTGAGTGTTAGCTTGTGTTAAAGAAACTTCGAGGTAGATCATCTTAGTATCGAAGATCGGAAGCAAAGCTTGCGACTTTCTCTTCGTGGAACCTCTCGAGAGCCCGGAACCCGATGATCGCAGCGAAGGGACCACAACACGGAGCAAATGAAGTGAAGGACCGGATCTACAAAGGTTGTAATCCCTCTCACTTAGTGTTAAAGTGTTTAGCATGCAAGTTATCGCCTAATCTCTAGTTTAAAGTTCCGTATTCGGGTAGTTCGGCACGGCTAAATTTTTATTCGGGCATGGTTGATGCCTCGTAGACCCTTGTGCGCGTGCCTAGCAACCCTACAGTGGTATCAGAGCCAAGCTAGAGCTTTAGGCGAAGTCTAGACGGAATTTGAAGTCCGAACGAACCCGAAAACCCAAACCTAGCATGCTCTCTGTCCGGATTTTAAATCGTGGATTTTTCCGTATTAAAAATGCCGAAAAAAATTCAATAAATAATTATAAGAATTACTGTGCAAACTCAGGCGAACAATTCATCCAACAGAGCGCGGAACCACGGCAGAAGCCCAGCTTCTGCGGCGGTTCCGCAGCAAGGTGATGACGTCACCTCCCAAATATTGCAAAGTAATTCCTATTTTAATTTTCTGGGTTTTCTGGGAATTTTCAATATTTTTTCAAGAGTTGAATTTTCTGGAGTTGTTTTGGGGATTCGGTGTTTCGATCAGGGTATCAAATTTTGTCTATGTGGCTTTCCGGATAATTTGTAGAAACTGTTAAAAAGTTCGAACGAATATCAATAACTCACTTTTTCCCCTGTCGGAAAATTTTTCAAAAGTTGGATTTTTCCTTGTGTTTAAGAATGTTCTAAGTCGTGCAAGTAACTCGATGGACCCTCTAGAAGACAACAAACCTTAACTCGATTATGTGACCGTCTTGAACTGCCCTTTGAACCTTAGGGTTTGGGGCAGTACGGCGTGCCACATGTGAGGCGTTGGCTTGACCCTTCTATGGCTGGATCATTGGTACTGTGGCATGTAATGGATGTTTTTAAACTGTTTTCAAGTGTTGAAACATATTGGGGAAATCTTGGGTGCTTGATGATTCGATCGGAAAGTTTAACTTTTTCTATTTATCTGGAATGTGATACAATAATTGGAATCCACAGGTAGTTATGAGATAACTAATTTGAATATTATAAACATAGCAGTTTAGTCTTAGATGATCGGTTGCCACGGAATTTTGATGTGATCAAAAGTCCGTCGCAATCACGTAGGGTACGCGGATACTCGCCGGGTAAACTTAATAGACAGCTACGCCCCATAGCCCCGACCAAGTGACTGTAGGAGAACCCCGTCGCCGAAAGCATCCGTTCGGGTGCTCTCGGTAGCGGTGTTCCGCCTTGGTGCACTTAGTCGACGGTATCGGGGGTGCTGCCGTCTACTAAAGTTTGCGACGAGCATTCGATCAGGACGTCGGGAATCTTGTTGAATTGGCCGACTTGATATTGAAAAGAGTTTTCGATAATGAGACTAAAATGCGGGGTTTATAATTGTTAGGCATGTGATGTCTAAGGAATTCATTTGGTTAGGCATGCGATGTCTAAAGAGGTTGCGGATTCCAACTGTTGTAGTTTTTACACTTTCTTTTCTGTGACCGTAAGCGTAGTATGTGGAGTATCGCCGGCTTCGTTGCTATACATCAACGACAATCGGGATACGCATACTTGCTTACGTTGATGATATGAGATATTATGTGTTGCTGTGATATGTTATATTGGATCGTCGCGTTTTGAATAGCCGGGGGTTTTATGTGAGATGAGAGTTTTTCTTTTTCATTCATGTAAAATTCATTTGTATGTAATATTCTTTTATTGGGGCACTTCCAGGTAGCGGAAGATGTCACCGTTGTATATTATTTACTTTTCCGCAATATGTAGACCCAAGGAGGGGAGCACAAGTAACCGGGTTCTAGGGTCCAGTGGGAGACCATCTCGAGGAGTCGAGACCAGGTCTCCTAACCCTAGAATTGGCTGTGTTGCTTGCCGCTCTCGTAGGGGTCTAGGGATGTGGGTTTGGCTATTCATCGCGACCGTGGAATCCGTGTTTTATACTGGCTCGTATTGAAAACACGGACGTCCTAGTATATCCAATATTTCATATATGTTCTTCTGCTGCAATGTTCTGTGATGAGATCATATTACTGCCTGAGACGAATGTTTATATTATATATATGAGATATATGTTATATTGCAGATTTCGTTTCAAATGTGATGCTTATGAAGCATAATTAAAATGGGACTTCATTAATGAGATTAATGAAATAAAAGAAACCTAAGATGTTGTAGAAACTTGTTTATAAAAACTGGTAGCTACAGTTCTTGCTTTGCATAGCGGTGTTCCTTGTAGAACATCCAGCACCTTATTCGATAAGGAAAGGACCGAGATCCCTTCACCGGGAGTGACTCCTTTAGCAATAACTGGCAGATGCTAAAAACTCGGTCTGTCTTTTGATTGCTTCTATAGTTCTTGCTTTGCACAGCGGTATATGTGATATATCCTGCACCTTATTCGATGAGGAAAGGGCCGACGATCCCTTCACCGGGAGTGACCCCTTTAGCAAAACTAGAAAAGCCTCAAATACACTCCATTTAAAATCACTGATTCTACAACGATATTAAGTTCATTACGCAAAGGGTTTTCTGAAAAACCCGTCGTAGCCCTCCGTCATTTCAGATAAGTACTGGTTAGTATTCGTGCTACGTTTGTTGACCTTAGTCAAGGCGTAGTGTGCGGTAGCTGATTAGTGCTTATCTGCATAAGCATATGATGCGATTGAGCTAGGGTAGTCGTGCGACTTTGTTGACCTTAGCCAAGGGTCGTGCGGGTGGGTTTAATTCAATCGGGAAATGACGGGTTGAACTTGGCTAGCACTTATGATTTGTTGACCTTAGCCAAGGTCATAAGCTGCTAGGGGCAAAACAATATTGGGAATTTCAAGTGTTGAAATTAGCAATGAGATTGCATACCTTCTATGTGATAGTTGGATCCCGATACCCGCTGCGAGTAAGAGTTACTCCTGGGAGAGTTTTACACATTACAATTAGCCGATCAAGTAGGTGTCTAGAAAGGTGTTAATGGGGTTACGCCTCTGGGAAAACGAGGTTTACTGTAATTAGGTTCGTGCGAAAGCACGGGGGACCTCCCTCAAAGTACCGACACTGGCCTGGCTGAAAGATTGGCGAACTTATAGCGTGTAATTAATCCCGGCTAGTCTTTCCTTTTAGGGTTTGAAGGAAGATTTGACTAAAACAGTGGGAGACATCCTGATTAGATATATTAGATAACCAATCTAATCTTGCAAGAGCATACGCTGAGTGTTTTCTTCTCTCTCTCTCCAGGTAGCGACCATATCACGCCTTAATCAAGATAATAAAACGGATATATTGACCGAACCCGCTTATTATACTGAGCTGGGGAACGTTGGTCCCGCTCCAACTTATAATTGTTATAAGACAGAGCAGGAAATTGGGGAATACCAGATTTCCCGTGCCGCCCAAACGAAGAAAGTGCATGCTGATGCATCATCTTCGGGTGTGTTCATTACAGAGAACTGTTTCTCAGTATCCTTTACATCCTGGGTATGTGATACCGGATCAGGATCCCGCATATGTAAAATGTTACATGGGCTACAGATAGGAAAAGAACTGAGAACGGGTGATAAGTTTCATGAGACAGAAAACGGTGCAAGTGTTGCAGCCAAGTCTGTTGGTCACTGTCACCCTGTATTACCAGAATACATTAATTCTGAACAAATGTTATTAGATACCGAACCTGATATACAAAATCATATCGGTCTCTTTATTAGTAAAGAAAGGATATAATTTTGTATTGATTGGATAATGTTTTGAACATTTCCTATATCAAGAGTTGATCGGTTCAGGCACGTTATCTAAAAGCATTGACGTTCTAAATCAAACTACAGTTCTTAGTATACGGAACACACACAAGAGGAAGAGTTCAGAAATGAACGAATTCTTCTTACGGTATTGTAGACTAGGTCATATCAATGCGACACGACCAGCTGAAGTTACATTAAGACGCATATTTAAATTTGTTTGAATTTACATCTTGTGAAACTTGCCTGTCATGTCACAAAGATAAGATGACCACAGCTCTGTTTATTGGAAACAGAGAAAGAGTTAGTGAACTTTTGGGATTGATACTTGCTGATGTATGAAAGTCCCCTGTCTACACATGCCAAGATCGGTTCTTTGTACTTCATTACATTCTCTGATAATCTCTCAAGATTCAGACATATGTTCCTGTTGAAACACAAGTCCGAACCTTTTGAGATATTCACAGAATATAAGTTAGAAGTAGAGAACCAAAATACGGGTATAAGTATTATGTCCTTTGATGAGATCAAGGAAGAGAATACTTGAGCACGGAATTCCTGGACTATTCTAAAGGAGAATGAGATTCTCTTTCAGCATTACTCCTCCGTATACACCATAGCACGATGGTATATCGGGGCGGAGCAAACTCACCCTATGTGATATGGTGTGCTCTATGATGAGTACTACTGAGTTTCCTATTTCCTTTAGGGAGTTATGCACTTGTGAAGTCGCATACCTATTGAATAGGGTTCAAATTAAATCAGTTGCCTACCACTTCATATGTGATATGGAAGGGGAAGAGCCTATATCTTAAGTTTGTTAAGATTTTGGGGTAGTCCGGCCTATGTCTAAAAGCAAAATCCGGACAAGCTCGAGGCAAGGTCTGTTATGTAGAACTGGAAGGGTTCCAGCTATACAAAATACAGCAGATGATTTGGTACAACCAAAGGATTCAATAATTTCCAACGAACCTCAGCCTCTCCGCCGATCTAGCAGGGTTCCTTACCCACCTGAGAGATACTTCGGTTTCTTTATGACAGTGGGAGCGAGGATTGCGTCATGAGATGATGACCCAACTAGTTTCGAGCAGGCCATCATGAGTAGGACTCTGTAAGAATGGCTGGATGCTTATCAATCTGAGATAGAATCCTTATACACCAACAAAGTATGGACTTTGGTTGCTTTATCTGAAGGGTTAGATCCCCATCACGAGCGAGTATATCTTGAGAAGATTACTTGGTGTACATGGAAAAGTTGAGACTTTCAAAGCTATGCTTAAGTCCATCCAGATCCTACTTGCCACGGCTACATACCATGACTACGATATCTGGTGGTTGGGTGTCATGACTGCTTTTCTAAATGATGTTTTAGAAAAGAGTGTCTATAAATACACAGCCATAGGATTTCGTAGACAGTGGGAGCAGCGGAAACGTGTGCAAGATGTTTTATATGATAAAGCAGGCATCGCGGAGTTGGAACATCTGTTTTGATGTGGTAGGCAAAGAGTTTGACTTCATCAAAATGGTAGATGAACCTTGTATATACAAAAAGGTAGTAGAGAGTATGGTGGTGATCTTCGTAGAGTACGTGGATGGCATACTCTTGATAGGGAAAGAGTTTCCTATGCTACGCTCGGTCAATCTCCGCTTATCACAAGGATTCTCCATATAGGATCAAAGTGATACCTCCTAAATCCTGGGTTTTGGATCTATGAGATAGATCTAAATTGGATGTTAGAATACTCACTAGTTGTAGTGAGATGGTATCAATCGATCCTGGGGAGAATCACTGGAAAGGTTCCAGAGTGATAAGGACGACTGAATGTCAGTCGCAGGCATTGTCTTTACCCTCAGTGGAGGGACGGTATGTTGGAAGAGTTCCAAGCTAGATACTGTGACATACTAGACGATTAGAGGCAAGATACATTGTTACCAAGGATACTACCAAAGAGGCAGTCTGGAAATATATAAGTTCATAAGATGAACTTCGTTCCTACCATTGTGTGACAATGGAATTGTGGCTTTAGCCAAGGAACTACCGTCCCATCAAGAAATCCAGATATAATTCTTAGGCTGTATCACCTGATCATGGGGATGGTTGATCTCCAGGGAGATCGAGGTTAGGAGAGTAGACACAGAGGACAACAGCGCGGATCCACTCACAAAGGCCTTTTTCCCAATAGAGACTTTTATGGGATGGTTGAGTATGAGATACTTCAACCGCAGCTAATTGTTGGGTATGCGATACCATAACAGATGGCCCTAGTGCAAGTGGGAGATTGTTAGTTATATGTATGCCCTAGAGGCCATTACTGTACATACGATGTATATTGTAGTGGATGCTGGGACATATATAGGGAGGACTTTCTTGCTCGACATGATAGTATGCTATCTGGTTGTACTTTATCTTAACGTGTACTCTGATTGTCTCTATATTACATGTTGATAAAGCCCTTAGGATATGTACTCGACTACTGGGACTATGATGAGATCATACTAGTGGGACCACGGTAGTCGACGAGTACATCCTATAACTGTTCCTAGTCGTGGGTGTATCGAGACAGGGCATCGATGCACCAGTATAGACTAGCGTATACGCATCTTGACCCATATGATGTGCGATTGATGATCCCATATCCATCGGTGTTTGACATCAAGGATGGTGTACGAGTGCTCAGTGGAGACTGGGTACACTGGACGGACTCGCCGAGAACTCCCAGATGGTATTATACCATACGTCAGATGGCAGTTCTCCGGTGACACTGGTACAGAGTAGTCTGTTGACCCGAGATCGTCATGGAGTCTTGTGTGATTCCCACTGTGCTTTGATTTCCATCATACCACGTCCAAGAGGGCGTGCAAAAAGGTGGCTTTTGGGTACAGTCCCGAATCACATGGAGGCAATGAGCGATAGGAGGGGATTCGTCTCTCCCGGTATAGGGAGTTGATGTTGTGCTGTGTTCGATTGGCTATAACTGGAAATCCCTGGCCAGGGTTGCTGAGATTTACTGGTAAGTGTTATCGGTAGTTTCTCGAACTGTTATAGACCTCAAATCGACACGACTTATCAAGCTACTGGGGTCTGACGTTTACCACCCCTGGGCGAGATATGCGACATATCAGACGACGAGACCGGACTGTACGGGAGTGTTACTGTTTGGATCCACAGGAGAATGTACAGGCTTGCTTGTTGATCTTCTGAGCGCTCAATACCGGGGTAGCTGTTACGTTTAGCTGACCGCTTGCAGCTTGTGGGTGTTTGATATGATCATCACCTACTGCCGGCGTATTGACGATTCTTTAGAGTACTACAGAGAGGTTTCTTGACTCAGGCAAAACGGAGTAGGAGCACATATGTGATATGTGCGGGACCGAGGATAATACGATATGTGATACCGTATTCTATTCTCGCGATATTTGATATCAGCCGGGTCATCGGATCAAGTGTTGATTCGATGAATCGGTACGGATTTATATTAGTCGGTTATATGCGATATAGCCGGATTGTCGGATCAAGTGTTGATTCGATAATTTAATGTATAATAATATATTTGATATATTAAATTACATTAACTAATATTTGCTCACTAAAAGATTCTTTTTCTCACTCGGGTAATGCATTGATATATATGCGATATATGTTAAATGTATTATTTTATTTTGTTGCAATAAATATTGTATATGTGATATATGATATAGTAACATGATATGATAAATAATGCAACTTGTTTAGTAGAGATTAAACATGGTTAGGGTGTGATTAGGGTTAAGACTTTCTAGAAGTTTCTAGAAGTTTTCTTTCTTTGTCTTTGTTAAGATATTATTCTAGATATTTCAAAACCCTAACCAAACCTTTAACCCTAGTAAAATCTCTACAAGAGTTAGCTTGACCATAGTTGCATTATCTATCATATTATTTCCTTTACTATTCATCACAAAAGGATATTCATTATTCATCATCTTCTTCCTTCTTCTTCTAAGCTTGAAATGGTTTCTTGCTTTGATTTTGTGATGAATAATAGTGAGAAAATGATAAATAAATAGAGCAAAATTCCTACTTCATCATCCTCATCTTCCCTTGCCATTTAGATGAGGGTGTTCACATCATTTCATGAGTGTTAGCTTGTGTTAAAGAAACTTCGAGGTAGATCATCTTAGTATCGAAGATCGGAAGCAAAGCTTGCGACTTTCTCTTCGTGGAACCTCTCGAGAGCCCGGAACCCGATGATCGCAGCGAAGGGACCACAACACGGAGCAAATGAAGTGAAGGACCGGATCTACAAAGGTTGTAATCCCTCTCACTTAGTGTTAAAGTGTTTAGCATGCAAGTTATCGCCTAATCTCTAGTTTAAAGTTCCGTATTCGGGTAGTTTGGCACGGCTAAATTTTTATTCGGGCATGGTTGATGCCTCGTAGACCCTTGTGCGCGTGCCTAGCAACCCTACATATATAATCCTCAAGTATATTACCAGCAATCTCTAACCATGGCTAGTGTAAATATCTAACCCAAATGTAATCCCATATGTCCATGTCAGTGCATCAGGTAACAATGTATCATATAAATGATGTATGAATGCTTGAAACAGAATGCATGTACTGAAGAAAACTGCTTTCATAATTTGTGAGATTTCTGTATTTTTAAAATGAGGTATCATAAATGAAATCAGCATAAACAGTGTCTAGCATCGGCACAAAACATAAGTCTCAGTATCTCGATACCTCTGTATCACAATCTATGTACCTCAATATCTCGAAATCTCAATGTCTCAATCACAAAATCTAGGGCGCCGTCAGTCCAGATCGGCCCCTACCATCCATCTCATGACTACGACGGTATCCTCCGGATATCCGACGTGTCGGGTAAAATCACCGGTAGGTAGTGCTCCCCTGCACAGGCTCAACGCCATCTCCTGCGATCTTCTTGCCCCGGGGTACCGCACCGGGTCCACCATGTACCCGCAATCGGTCTCATCCGCCTCCTCGATTCGGGTTTCACATGTCACTCTCAGCACCGAGAAAACACATGGTGAACGCACTGAAATATCATATCAAGGGTAACAGGGTTTTTAAAACATTTACATAATCTCTTTAAAATACCCACGGTTCCCAAATCCAGAAATAACATAGAAACATCATATCTCAATGCGTATAATCAGGAAGCATGATGTATGTGACATATAAATGGAATGCAAGTGTAACAGTATGTCCTGCAACATGAAATAATAGTATGCACATACAAGGGTCATATCCTGATGCAATAATACTACTGTGTAGTGACATGGCAATTACTGATGAAGATGTGTGTGAGCTGGCAAGTAAGTGTATGTGGATCATACGCATCATCGGTAATGGTGCTGGTGTCCTAACAGCATGATATCAATAATAAAATATGAATCATAACAGTATGCGATGTAGAGAAACAATAATAATATGCGGGAGCTGAAATACTGAACACCATGATCGCTAAACTGCATCTAATGTCATAAAGGTCATATAGCTACACTACTACAAGGCTGAGCTAAAGCTAGTAGTCGGTAAGGGAAACCGCCTAAGCTCTGAGTCGATACATATATATATATATATATATATACACATATATAGTCGGTGATCCCGCCTCGATCATATCACATCCGATACCGTATCCCTATAATCGGTTATTCCCAAGTCAAATAGGCGGATCAAACATCAAAATATAGCTCGTACGTAAATCCGTCGTACGGCCTCCCCAATCTGGGTACGGGTCAATATCACATTTGTCATATCATTCATCGAGTATTCTCTTTATCAATTATCATCATCTGGGTACTGACCTATGTCTAGTACAATTCCAACATCATCATTATAATCAAGATCTAACTATTGATCGACAGTCTAGTATAGATCGATATTATCCTCATATATCATCACCAGAGTATACATCACCTAAGGTGGCCTATCACAAGTATCCTGTCATATATATCCCATCGTATATCATAATCACATGTCGATCACATAATATATATGTCGCTATTACTATGGCATCATCATTCCCAAAATCCTCTAAAGTATCAAGGTGTATCTTAATTATGAATCTTATCATATCACCGACATCATGATCTCATATCGAACCATCGATTCACACCGATCCCATGTATCATCCTCAAGTCCGTATGTGAACACAAAATCCCAAACCCATGTGAACACATATCCATAACGAATTCCACAACCATATATGAAATGAGGATGTTTGCAAGTATGTATGTGTGAGTATGTATGTGTAGTGCACCCACTACCCTATGGTTCGCAATACTAAATCATCCAAGTCCATCAATATCCATTTAACATAAATAATTAATCCCAACAACAAATAATAATAATGGTAGGTGTGTATACGCATCCGTATACATCACCACGGACTGCGGGGGTGCTATACGCCATCCACCCGACTTCTCCCCGTAGATATAAATCTACTCACTTTGATATGTGTGCCGGTGCCGATGTTGCCATTTGCATCTCCAACGCCTCGACGTCACGTGAGTACCTACAAGAATATCACAAGCTAAACTCATGAAAATCATGTCGGAAACCAAAATGGTACACACTACGCCCATAGGTAAAAACCTGTGACCTTGTGTGCAAACACTGCCAAAATCCACTGTCGTTGACGTCCAAACGCCACCCGACAGAAACGAATCATCGAATATCAAAATCCATACGAAAACACGTCGTAAATCATACGCCAACTCATGAAAATGAACCCAGATTTTACCCTAACAGGAAACAGTCAAAACTGGAAATGCCCGGAGTCAATTTTACATGAAAAGGGGCTGTGCACGCAAAACGAGGCAGTTTTATACTGGTCTAGCCGCAAATTGCGGCAGGGGGGATGAAATTTGCGGCCGAGACTTTGAGGTGGTGGCTAGGGCTTTGGGTAGGGGTTCCAGGGTGCCTGCACAGCTCTCTGCCAAGTCAATTTTTCTCTAGGAGGCCCCGGGTGAAAGCAGATCTCAGAAAGGCCTCAAAATCGACAAAAACGCTAAAATACGCCAAGTCGAATAACTCTGGTAACTAACTAGAGATCTGGGATTATATTGGTTACAATGGTCTCAAAAACATCTAATAAGGTTATACCAACGATCAAAACCAAAACTAGGTCAAGTTTCACTCAAATTTGCCTAAACTAGGCAATGTCACAAATAAAACAGTAAACTTTCAGATATTTAACCAGTACTGAGCAAGAACTGAGTTGGGATGCGAGATTATACCTCCAGGGGGTCCTAGGAGGAAGGAGAAGGGAAGGAGAATGAGGTGAAGTGGGTTGGTGCTGCTGGGGAGCTTCTCTATTTGCTCCAGAAGATGCTGAAGTAGTTGATGCTGATGCTGTTTCTTCAGTTGCGGCTTGCAACTCTCTCCCTTTTGGTTTTCTTTCTTTCTTTTCTCTTCCATTCTTTTTCTAAGTGTTGCAGGATCAGAGTGTTGTGCTGTGGCTATTTTTTTTGTTGCTTAGGTGTTGTGGGAATGGTTGTGGTGGTGTGGTGGTGTTGTTTCAAATGATGTTGCTGCTGGGGCTGCAGATGCTGAAGCTGATGGTGTAATATTGGGGCTGAAAATGCTGATGTATTGTTATGGTGCTAGGAGCTAGGGGTTGCAGCTGATGCTAGTGGCTAGGGTGGCTAAAGTCAGCTATTGTGGCTAAAGTTAGGCAGAATTTGGGCTGATGCAATGATGGTGCTGCTGATTGGTAACAAAAGTCAGCCATTGTGCTGCTGATTGGTAGTAAAAGTCACCCATTGGGGGCTAAAAATGATGATGGGAGAGCGTAGATCAGCTAGGGAATGATAAGTCTTGATGGGGGGGTGTTGGTCAGCTATGGAGGCTGATGTAGCTGAATTGATGCATGTTTTCAGCTGAATTTAGGGGCTGGTGTGGTGTATCAGCAGTTGATGCGTTGATGGAGGCTGAAGTGAGTGTGTAGGTCAGCAATGTGGGCTGAAACATCATGATGGGGTGTGCAAGTCAGATATGGTGGGCTGAAAATGTTGAGGGCAGGCTGATGTTCACATCAGCTGTTGAATTTGTGCTGATGTAGCTGCCGTAGCTGCTGTTCTGGTGGCTGAAAATGCGCTGTTGATGTTGGGTGTGGGGCTGATGGTATTGCAGCTTGTAGCAGCAGCTAGGGTGGCTAATGTGTGGGTGTATATGTCTGGTGTAGACAGGTTGGTATATGTGTGTTTGAGAGGCAAACCAAAGTTTTGAAATGAGATGAGTTAACTCTCACCATCCCATTTACCATGAACCAAACCAAACCTGATTAACCCACTTAACTTAGCCAAATGGTTTAAAGCTCACCATGGTATGGTTCAACCCTAGGTCACCATGAGTCCAAAACATGAACCAAATGCGACAGGTGTGGAAATGTCATGTGCACATTGCACAAAAGCCAAAAATCCGGTTAGCGATCTTCAATCGCAATTAACACTAAAGTCGCATATAATTCATCATAAAAACTGTAAAATGACATATTTCCACAAAATACCCTATTTTAGAATTTCTAAAATTTTCTCCGGAATTTTCACCATTTATCGGTATTTAATTACACCGACTATTAAAATATTCATTAAAAATTATGAAAATCCCCAAAAATAATATTTTATTTTTTTGAAATGTTACACTACGGATATTTCAAAAACGACGTATCTTTTCATAAAAACACCGTAGTCCCTATTTTCAAAACCCCATGATTCGTGTTATTTCAAAAGGCACCATTCGTAGGACTTATATTAGATTATTGTAGATTAGTTATCGTTGTGTCTAGTATTCAGCTCCCGCACATTATTGCTGTTCGCTCTGCCTCGCATATTTATTTTGCTGCATATTCCATTATTGATATCATGCTGTTAGGACACCAGCACTATTACCGATGATGCGTATGTACCACGTACACCTACTTGCCGGCTCACACACATCTTGATCGGTAATTGCCATGTCACGTACACTTTAGAGAATATAATTGCTTGACTTAGATTGTTAGCTGGTAGTTTTGACATGATATTAGTGTACTTCCCTTATATGCCATATTAGACATTGTAGTTATTACCTACCACTTCATGCATACTGTTATTCAGTTGTTCATGCCTAGTTCATTATCATTGACATATGCACTTGTGACGATTTCTTGAGATTTATGATATTTCTGGATTTCGGGGAAAGCCGCAAAATTTACAACTTATGATCTTTTAAAATATAAAATGTTGCGGTTTTCTAGTGATGTAAAGTGTCGTCCACCATGAGTTTACTGTGGTTTTGGAGATCCGTGTCGAGGAGTGGAGGAACCGTCACGGGTACATGGTGGGCCCGGTATGGTACCCCGGGGCAAGATGAATGTGGTGTTGACGTTGAGCCCAGCAGGGGAGAACTACCTACCGGTGATATTACCCGACACGTCGGATATCCGGAGGATACCGTCGTGGTCTTGAGATGGATGGTAGGGGCCGGTCCGGACTAACGGCGCCCTAGATATTGAGATTGAGACATTGATATTTCGAGACAGTGAGATTTATGTTTTGTGTCGATGCTAGACACTGTTGATACTGATTTCATTATGATACCTCAGTTTAAAAATACGAAGGAAATCTCACTAATTTATGAAAGCAGTTTCTTCATTTACATGTATTTTGTTTCATGCATTCATACCTCATTCATATGATATATTGCTACCTGAGGCACTGACACGGGCACATGAAATTTTACTCGGGTTAGATATTACCCTAGTCATTGTTATAGGCTGCCTGTTATACTTATATTTGAGGATATATTATGATCATTGACCTAGGTTGCGTTATTTATGCGATTTCTGTGCCTAGATGTTTTTCTATTCACGAGTTGGCAACTCACCCCCGTTGTGCCCCAGTTTCTTGCAGGTGTTGCCGTACGGATTTCATTACGGCTTTGCGGGCACGGTTTCTTTTCGGGTGACTTGCTAGTAGGTGGGTTTATTGTATCTTACCCATCATTAGACCTTGTATATTATATTTCAGTTGTATCTAGAAGTTCCATCAACCAAACTTGTATTTTTTGAGATAGAGACCAGTAATGTTATTCTTTCGACCATAGAGTAGCATGTTTTATTTCTTGGGTTTCTTGCTGGTTGAGTTCCATTTCTGTTGTGATCCTCGCCTTTAGGCGTTGTATATTATGTTGCATACAGGTTGATTTGATATGGTTCTTCCTATTCTCTACTACTTCTCTTGGTTTGGATTTCTGGGTTTCGGCTTACTTAGCATACGTACTCCTTGAGACGTTCGTAGTCTAAGTGCCGGTCATGTTCCGTACTTTCGGGTCGTGACAGATTCTCCATATAGGATCAAAGTGATACCTCATAAATCCTGAGTTTTCATCTATGAGATAGATATAATTGGATGTTAGGATACTCACTAGCTGTAGTGAGATGGTATCAATTGATCCTGGGGAGAATCACTGGAAGGGTTCCAGGGTGATAAAGACGACTGAGTGTCAGTCACAGGCATTGTCATTACCCTCAGTAAAGGGACGCTATGTTGGAAGAGTTCCAAGCTAGATACCGTGGCATACTAGACGATAAAGGCTGGATACATCGCTACTTAGGATGCTACCAAAGAGGCAGTCTGGATGTATATTTGTTCATGAGATGAACTTAGTTCCTCCCATTATGTGACAATGGAGTTGTGGCTTATGCCAAGGAACGTCCGTCCCATCAGTGATCTAGACATATTCTAAGGCAGTATCACCTGATCATGGAGATGGTTGATCTCCAGGGTGATCAAGATTAGGAGAGTGGACTCAGAGGATAATACGGCGGATCGACTCACGAAGGCCTATTCCCAGAGAGAGACTTTTATGGGATGGTTGAGTATGAGATACTACAACCACTGCTACAGATGGCCCTAGTGCAAGTGGGAGATTGTTAGTTATATGTTTGCCCTAGAGGCCATTACTGTACATAGGATGTATATTGTAGTGGATGCTGGGACATATATAGGGAGGACTTTCTTGCTCGACATGATAGTATGCTATCTGGTTACTCTTTACCTTAACGTGTATACTGTTTGTCTCTCTGTTACATGTTGGTAAAGCCCTTAGGATGTGTACTTGACTACCTAGACTATGATGCGGATCATACTAGTGGGGACATTGTAGTCCATAAGTACATCCTTCAAGGTCCCTAGTCGTGGGTGTATCGAGACGGGGCATCGATATACCAAAGTAGACTAGTGTTTACCTTCTCGACCCATACAGATGGGCGATGGATGATCCCATATCCATTGGTGTTTGACATCAGAGATGATATACGGGTGCTCAGTGGAGACTGGGTACACTGGACGGACTCGCCGAGAACTTCCAGATGGTATTATACCTTACGTCAGATGGCAGTTCTCTGGTGACACTGGTATAGAGTAGTCTGTTGACCCGAGATCATCATAGAGTCTTGTGTGGTTCCCACTGTGCTTTGATTTCCACCTTACCACGTCCAAGAGGGCGTGCAAAACAGTGGTTTTTAGGTACAGTCCCGAATCACATGGAGGCAATGAGCGATAGGAGGGGATTCGTCTCTCCCGGTATAGGGAGTTGATGTTGCGCTGTGTTCGATTGGCTATAACCGGAAATTCCTGGCCAGGGTTGCTGAGATTTACTGGTAAGTGTTACCAGTAGTTTCTCAAACTGTTATAGACCTCATATCGACACGACTTATCGAGCTATTGGGGTCTGACGTTTACCACCCCTAGGCGAGATATGCGACATATCAGACGACGAGACCGGACTGTACCGTAAGTGTTTCTGGTTGGATTCACAGGAGTATGAGCGGGCTTGCTCGTCGATCTTCTGATCGCTTAATACCCGGGTGGCCGTTACGTTTAGCAGACCGCTTGCGGCTTGTCGGTGTTTGATATGATCATCATCTGCTGCCGGCGTATTGACGAGTCTTTAGAGTCCTACACAGAGGATTCCTGGCTCAAGCGAAACGAAATAGGAGGGCATATGAGATATGTGCGGAACCGAGAGTAATGCGTGTATGTGATACCGTATTCCATTTTCACGATGAATGTGTCGAATGGTTGTATGCGATATAACCTAGTTATCGAATCAAGGATTGATTCGATAAGCCGATACATTGGATATTAGTCGGTTATATGCGATATGACCGGATCGTTAAATCAAGTATTGATTTAATGATTTAATGCATAATTATATATTTGATATATTACTTTGCATTAACTAGTATTGGTTCACTTTAAAAGGGATTTTCTCACTTGATGTGCACATTGTATATGTGATATATTTTTGTGCACTTGATTGTATCATGTTTGATGATACATGAAAGTTTGTGTGTATGATTAAACCATGGTTAGGGTTTTGTTTATTTACGTACTTATTTATTTATCTATTCATTTTTGGTTAAAAGATAAAAGAAAACAAAATGGTTGCTTTCAAACATGAAGCTTCTTGATGCTTCATGTATCTTTGACTAAGTGACCATTCTTGTCTTCTTCTCCTAACCCTAACCATTCAACTAACCTTTGTTTATTCTCTACACCTAACTATGGTTGCTATATGATAAGTATTCATTTATTTTCTATTTTGGAATAATACTTATCATATTCTTTCTTCATCTTCTTCTTCTTCAATATTGAAGAAAAGCTTGCTACCATTAATGGCAACTTGAGAAAATGAGTGAGAAATCCAATTCTAATGTGAACCCACTTCCTATTTCTTCATCCTCTACCACTTACCAAGTAGTATAGGGTGTTTTCTTCATAAGTTTCTTGACTTGGTGAAGTTGGAGCTTGATCTTGTGTTGCCTCGACGTAGATCATCTTCGGCATCGAAGTCGATGACCTAGCCCGCCCATTTCTCCGATGAAGCCGATGCTAGAGCCCGGGATCCGATGATCGCAGTAAGGAGACATCATCACGGAGCTATGGAGGTGGAGGACCGGATCTACAAAGGTTGTATTTTCGTTCACTTAGTTAAGTTGTTAACTAGTTGCTTGTTTCGCCTAATCTCTAGTCAACGATCCGTATTAGGATTTCTCGGCACTTGTATTTTTTGAAATTGGCATGGTTGATGCCTTGTGAGACCTCATTAGTGTGCCTAGGAATCCTACAATTGGAAGAGCCCATCTCTTAAGGATGTTAAGATTTGGGGTTATCCGTCCTATGTCTAAACCAAAATCCTGACAAGCTCGAGGCAAGGTCAGTTCTGTGGAAGTTTGTTGGATATCCTAAGCATTCGCAATGGAATATCTTCTACCACACAGAGGAACAAAAAGTATTTTGTTTCTCAGCATGCCACTTTTTTGGTGGTCATGTGGTAGAATTGGAAGGAGTTCCAGCTATACAAACTACAGCTGACGATTTGGTTCCCA
The DNA here is from genome assembly GCA_030015575.1 of Agapanthus africanus. NCBI lineage: Eukaryota > Viridiplantae > Streptophyta > Magnoliopsida > Asparagales > Amaryllidaceae > Agapanthus > Agapanthus africanus. The sequence continues at coordinate 348,369,841 of JASDDO010000022.1, forward strand.
ACGAACCACAGCCTCTCCGCCGATCTGGTAGGGTTCCTCATCCGCCTGAGAGATAGATTGGTTTTCTCTATGACAGTGGGAGCGAGGATTGCATTATGAGATGATGACCCAACTAGTTTCGAGCAGGCCATCCGGAGTGGGGACTCTGTAAGAATGGCTGGATGCTAAGTGAACTGAGATGGAATCCTTATACACCAACAAATTAGGGACTTTGGTTGCTTTATCTGAAAGGTTAAATCCCTATCAGGAGCAAGTATATCTAGAGAAGATTACTTGGTGTACATAGAAAAGTTGAGACTTTCAAAGCTATCGTTAAGTCCATCCAGATCCTACTTGTTAGTGTATATGCCCTAGAGGCCATTGCTGTATCATACTAGTTTGTATATTACTTAATGGAAGCTTGGGATATTCACCTTGTATAGACAATCTTGCTCAATATAGTAGTATGCTACTTGGTTTGTTTCTACTTTAATGTGTACATGTGTTTATTTTAGTATATCACCTATACACATTAGTGGAGCCCTTTGGATCTTTGCCTGATTACCAGCGTTGTGATGGCAGTCACACTAGTGGGGGCTGGGAAATCCACAAGCACATCCTTATGCAGGTCACTAGTCGTAGGACTATCGAGTCAGGGTATCGATACTCCGGAGTAGACTAGCGTATGCGCTTCTCATCCCAGTGTGGGAGACGGTCTGTCCCACAGCCGCCAGTACGTCGTACTTGAGATAATATGCGGGTGCTCGTTAGGTTACGAGTACACTGGACAGGACTCGTCGGGAACTATTGGTTGGTACTATACCTATCGTCAGTTATCAGTTCCCAGGTGACATGAGTACAGCTTAGTCTGCTGACTTGACACTGTCACTTCGCCTCGAGTGTGTTCCCACTATACTTAGATTACTACCCTACCACGGCTCAAAGGAGTCGTTCAAACAGGTAGTAGTTGGGTGCAGTCCCGAAGCACTTGGAGGCAGTGACGGTTAGACAGGATTCGTCTCTCCCGGTATTGGGGGTTGATATCGCGCTGTGTCTAGGAGAGCCATTAAACAAGTAGTCCCTGGCCAGGGCAAGCGAGATATACTGGTAGGTTTCCAGTGTTATCTCAGGGTGTTCTGGGCTACACTCCGACACGACTTGTACCGCTATTAGGGGACTGATGTTTACCGCCCCCTAGGCCCGCCATGCGATGTATCATACGAACAGACCGGACTGTACGGAGATTGTCACATTCAGACTCAGTAGGAGTTCAGATGGGTTTCACCTCGTCAGTCTTCTTGTCGGCATCTACCTGGGGACCGTTACGCACAGCTAGTGCCGCTTGCGTTATGTGGTTAAACCCACTGCCAGCGTAGTGTCGAGTCTTTAGAGTCCCACACAGAAAGCTATTCTCCTTTAGGCAAAAGAGTAGAGGTCGCATGGTTTTGCGACAGGTCGCATGGTTTTGCGATAGGGTTCGGTCACATCCGTGCACTTGTGCACGTTTGGTGTCTGGACAATTAACACTAGCGGGCTTTGATTTAAGCCAGATCCTAGTGTACATTTTGGGATTGGTTTTATCTCGTTTGTATTCGTGTTCCTCGGAACACGGATGCGGGTGTGTATGCACAGTTGACAGAGAGACAGAGGCAGAGGATTCTCATTGGGGTTGTTGACTGTTGACTGTTGATTATTGACTTTTGGCTAAACCCTAATGAGAATAAGAAATATGATTAGCAATAATTTTAATTAAGTGTTGTAGTGACATGGTTGTTGAGGGGTTGACTTTGTTGACTTGTTGACTTTGTAGACCGGTTGACTAGGTTGGACTAGTTGACCATCATCATGACAATGGCTATCATTTCATGGAAAAGACTTTTGCTTGCTTATTTATTTTTGCAAAATGAGTGCATGAAATGATATAGCCATTTTGACTTGAACCATCACATAATACTTGATTACTATTTTGTTATGATGGTTTTGAATTATGAGAGCTTGGATGGCAAAAGACTTACTCATTCTCTCATTTCATTTCTCTCTCTTGCTCTTGCTCTCCCTCTTGCTCTTCCTCTTGCTCTCTCTCTAGCCCAAGGCAACACCCTCTCATGAGTTGAGAAACATTGCCTTAGAGATAAAAGAAAACCCATATCACTTCTCTACTCATCCTAGTTCACAAGGTTTAGCAAACTAAGTGTTCTAGTTTCTTCAAGTTCGAAGAAGAAGCCAAAGGTAGAAGCTTTCAGGTGGATCCATCTTCGGCGCAAGGAGACGACGAGGTGAGGCCGATCCGTACACCAGAAAGAGTTGAAGATGAAGGAGTTCAAGAAAGGTATAACCCCCTAACCGAGTAGGTAAAACTCTTGTTAGGTTTGTTAGTTAGTTGTTTAACAAAGATCCGTATTTTGAGTCCATGTTACCACCTCTTGAAAAATTGTTTTTCATCATTTCCGCAAGCCCGTAAGTACCGGGAGAGGTAACGTGGACTTATACTACTTGCCATTGCTACATACCATAACTACGATATCTGGCGGTTGGGTGTCGTGACTGCTTTTCTAAATATTCATTTAGAAAAGTGCGTCTATAAGTACACAGCCAGTGGGCTTCATAGACAGTGGGAGCAGCGGAAACATGTGCAAGTTGCTTTATGAGTTAAAGCAGGCATCGCGGAGTTGGAACATCTGTTTTGATGTGGTAGTCAAAGCGTTTGACTTCATCAAAATGGTAGATGAACCTTGTATATACAAAAAGGTAGTAGAGAGTATGTGGTGATCCTCGTATTGTACATGGATGACATACTCTTGATAGAAAAGGAGTTTCTTATGCTACGCTCGGTCAACCTCCTCTTATCACAAGGATTCTCCATATAGGATCAAGTTGATACCTCCTAAATCCTGGGTTATGGATCTATGAGATAGATCAATTTGGATGTTAGGATTCTCACTAGCTATATTGAGATGGTATCAATCGATCCTGGGAGAATCGCTGGAAAGGTTCCAGGGTGATAAGGACGACTGAATGTCAGTCACAGGCATTGTCTTTACCCTCAGTAGAGGGACGGTATGTTGGAAGAGTTCCAAGCTAGATACCGTGACATACTTGACGATAAAGGCTGGATACATAACTACCAAGGATGCTACCAAAGAAATAGTCCGGATGTACATTAGTTCATGAGATGAACTTTGTTTCTACCATTGTGTGACAATGGAGTTATGGATTTGGCGAGGGAACCCCCGTCCCATCAGTAATCGAGACATATTCTTAGGCAGTATCACCTGATCAGTGAAGATGGTTGATCTCCAGGGAGATCCAGGTTCAGGAGAGTAGACACAGAGGACGACACAGAAGACAACACGGCGGATCCACTCACAAAGGCCTATTCGCAGGAGAGACTTTTATGGGATGGTTGAGTATGTGATACTTCAACCACTGCTGATTGTTGGGTATGAGATACTACAACAGATAGCCCTAGTTCAAGTGGAAGATTGTTAGTAATATGTATGCCCTAGAGGCCATTACTGTACATATGATGTATATTGTAGTGGATGCTTGGACATATATAGGGAGGACTTTCTTGCTCGACATGATAGTATGCTATCTGGTTGCACTTTATCTTAACATGTACTCTTATAGTCTCTATAATACATGTTGATAAAGACCTTAGGATGAGTACTTGACTACCAGGACTATGATGCGGATCATACTAGTGGGGACAGTGTAGTCGCCAAGTACATTCTTCAAATGTTCCTAGTCGTTGGAGTACCGAGACAGGGCATCGATACTCCAGAGTAGACTAGCGTGTGCGCTTCTTGACCCATATGATGGGCGATGGATGATCCCATATACATTGGTGTTTGACATCAGAGAAGGTATACGGGTGCTCAGTGAAGACTGGGTACACTGGACGGACCCGCCGAGAAATCCTAGATGGTATTGTACCTATCGTCTGATAGCAGTTCTTTGGTGACACTGGTACAGGTTAGTCTGTAGACCCGAGATCGTCATAGAGTCTTGTGTGATTCCCACTGTGCTTTGATTTCTACTTTACCACATTCAAGAGAACGTGCAAAACGGTGGCTTTTGGGAACAGTCCCGAGTCACATGGAGGCAATGAGCGATAGGAGGGGTTTCGTCTCTCCCGGTATAGGGAGTTGATGTTGCGCTAAGCTCGATTGGCCATAACATGAAATTCCTGGCCAGGTTTACTGAGATCTATTGGTAAGTGTTATCAGTAGTTTCTCTGACCGTTATGGACCTTGCATCGACATGACTTATCAGGCTATTGGGGTCTGACGTTCTACCACCCCCAGGCTGTGATATGCGACATATCAGACGAAAAGACTGGACTGTACGGTAGTGTTACTGATTGGATTCACAGGAGTACGAACAGGCTTGCTTGTTGATCTTCTGATCGCTCAATACCCGGGTGGCCGTTACGTCTAGCACACCGCTTGCGGCTTGCGGGTGTTTGATATGATCATCACCTACTGCCGGTGTATTGACGAGTCTTTAGAGTCCTACACAGAGGTTTCCTGGCTCAAGAGAAACGGAGTAGGAGCGCATATGTAATATGTCCAGGACCGAGATTAATGCGTGTATGTGATACCGCATTCTATTCTCGCGATGTGTGACATGATTGGTTATATATGATATAGCCGAGTTATTGGATCAAACCTTGATTCGATAAGATGTTGCATTTGATATTAGTCGGTTATATGTGATATAGCCGGATTATTAAATCAAGAGTTGATTTGATAACTTAATGTATAATTATATATTTGATATATTATATTACATTAACTAATATTTAGCTCACTAATGATTTCTTTACTCACTTGATGTGCACATTGTATATATGTGATATGTAAATTTGTGTAAATGTATTGTATCATGCTTGATGATACATACAAGATGGGTGTAAGAGACTTATACCATGATAGGGTTAAATTAGGGTTTTGATTATTTCTTAAGTTATTACAAAAGAGCAAAAGACTTGGTCAAAGTTTTCAAGCTTTGAGAAGCTTGCAGAACTTTCTCAAGGTCAACTGTTTTGTCATTCCTTAGGATATTTTTCCTTAACCCAACATTTAACCAAAGCCTTGGGTTTATTCTCTACATGAGTTAGGCATGGTAGCTTTAACTCAACCAAGGGTGCAATAATTCATTTGGATGAATTATTCATGAGTTCTTCTTCTTCTTCTTCAAGCTCCATGAAAAGCTTTCTAGCTTCAATGGAGGTATGAGAAATAATGTGAGAAAATCAATTCTAAAGTGAGCCCACCTCCTACTTCTTCATCCTCTACCACTTGCCATGTAGTAGAGTGTGTTCTCTTCCCAAAGTTCATGACCTAGTGAAGGAATAGCTTGAGTTAGTGTCTCCTAGACGTAGATCATCTTCGGCCTCGAAGTCATCTAAGCAAGCATGTTCGTTTCTTCATAGAGCCTCTCTAGAGTTCGGAGTTTACGATCGCAGCGAAGGGGAATACTACATGGAGCTATTTGAAGTGAAGGACCGGTCTACAAAGGTTGTATTCCTTGCTCACTACTTATTGCAAAGTGTTTGCATATGTTCACCGTATACTTCTTGTTAACGATTTATGGCTCGGGATAGCTAGAACGGAAATTTTTTGAATTTGGCATGGACGATGCCTCCCGAAACCTTGCTGCCGTGCTAGGCAACCCTATAAAGGAGTCGTGGAAACAAGTTTTAGTTGGGTACAGTCCCGAGCCACATGGAGGCAATGAGCGGATCGTCAGGGGATTTGTCACTCCCGGTATTTGGGGTTGATGTCGCGGAGTGCACGGATGGCCATCACCAGAACTCCTTAGCCAAGGTAGTCGAGAATTACTAATTCGGATCGGTAGTTTCTCAGGTGGTGATAGGCTTCAAACTGACACGAAATGTCGCATTATTTGGGGTCTGACTTTATCCACCCCCTAGACTCGATATGCGATACTCATAGACGAACGGACCGGACTGTACGGATATTGTCACCGTCAGGCTCAGTAGGGGTTTCAGGATGAGTTTGTTCGTCAGCCTTCCTTTCACTCAATACCTGGGCAGTCATTACGTACAGCTAGTGACACTTACTTGTTAGTTATATGTATGCCCTAGAAGCCATTACTGTACATACGATGTATATTGTAGTGGATGCTTGGACATATATAGGGAGGACTTTCTTGCTCGACATGATAGTTTGCTATCTGGTTACTCTTTATCTTAACATGTACTCTGATTGACTCTATGTTACATGTTGATAAAGCCCTTAGGATGAGTACTTGAATACCAGGACTATGATGCGTATCATACTAGTGGGGACAGTGTAGTCGCCAAGTAAATCCTTCAAATGTTCCTAGTCGTAGGAGTACCGAGACAGGGCATCGATACTCCAGAGTATACTAGCGTATGTGCTTCTTGACCCATATGATGGGCGATGGATGATCCCATATCCATTGGTGTTTGACATCAGAGAAGGTATACGTGTACTCAGTGGAGACTGGGTACACTGGACGGACACGCCGAGAACTCCCAGATGGTATTATACCTCACGTCAGATGGCAGTTCTCTGGTGACACTGGTACAGGTTAGTCTGTAGACCCTAGATCGTCATAGAGTCTTGTGTGGTTCCCACTGTGCTTTGATTTACATCATACCACGTCCAAAAGGGCGTGCAAAAAGGTGGCTTTTAGGTACAGTCCCGAATCACATGGAGGCAATGAGCGATAGGAGGGGTTTCGTCTCTCCCGGTATAGGGAGTTGATGTTGCGCTGTGTTCGATTGGCTATAGCTGGAAATCCCTGGCCAGGGTTGTTGTGATTTACTGGTAAGTGTTATCAGTAGTTTCTCGAACTGTTATGGACCTAATATCGACACGACTTATCAAGCTACTGGGTCTGACGTTTACCATAACTAGGCGAGATATGCGACATATCAGACGAAGAGACTGGACTGTACAAGAGTGTTACTGATTGGATTCGCAGGAGAATGTACAGGCTTGCTTATTGATCTTCTGATCGCTCAATACCAGGGTGGCTATTACGTTTAGCTGACCGCTTGCAGCTTGTGGGTGTTTGATATGATCATCACCTACTGCCGGCGTATTGACGATTCTTTAGAGTCCTACACAGAGGTTTCCTGGCTCAGGAAAAACGGAGTAGGAGCACATATGTGATATGTGTTGGATACGTATGCCCTAGAGGCCATTATTGTATAGTACTAGTTTGTATAATACATTTTGGAAACTTGGGATATATATACGGGTTTACGACAGTCTTGCTCAATATAGTAGTATGCTACTTGGTTTGTTTCTATCTTAATATGTGTATATGTTTCTTTTAACATATCGCTAAAATCATATTGATGGAGCCCTTAGGATCTTTGCTTGACTACCGGTGTTGTGATGGCGATCACACTAGTGGGGGCTGGGTAGTCTATAAGCACATCCTTATTTTGGTCCCTAGTCGTAGGATTATCGAAACAGGGCATCGATACTCCAGAGTAGACTGGTGCATACGCTTCTTATCCCAGCAGGGGAGATGGTCTGTCCCACAGCCATCAGAACGTCGTACTGGAGATAGTATGCAGGTGCTCGTTAGGTTACGAGTACAATGGACATGACTCGTCGAGAACTGTTGGTTGGTATTATACCTATCGTCAGTTAACAGTTCCCAGGTGACATAAGTACAGCTTAGTCCGTTGACTTGACACTGTCACTTTGCCTCGAGTGTGTTCCCACTGTTCTTAGATTACTACCCTACCACAGCTCTATTGAGTCGTGCAAACAGGTAGTAGTTCGGTGCAGTCCCGAAGCATTTGGAGGAAGTGACGGTTAGATAGGATTCGTCTCTCCCGGTATTGGGAGTTGATATCGCGCTGTGTCTAGGAGAGCCATTACACATAGTCGTCCATGGCCAGGGCAAGTGAGATTTACTGGTACTGTTTCCAGTAGTTTCTCAGGGTGTTCTAGGCTACACTCCGACACGACTTGTACCGCTATTAGGGGTCTGACGTTTGCCACCCCTTAGGCCCGATATGAGATACTCTTAGACGAACAGACTGGACTTTACGGAGATTATCAGATTCAGGCTCAGTACGAGTTCGGATGGGTTCACCTCATCCGAACCTGGGGACCGTTACGTACAGCTAGTACCGCTTGCGGCCTGTGGTTAAACCCACTGCCAGTGTAGTGTCGAGCCTTTAGAGTCCCACACAGAGGGTTATTCGCCTTTGTGAAAAACAGAGTAGAGGTCGCATGGTTTTGCGACGGGGTTCGTTCACATCCACGCACTTGTGCACGTTTGGTGTACGTGCAGTTATTACTAGCGGGCTTTAGTTTAAGCCAGATCCTAATATTTTTTTTGGGATTGGTTTTGTCTCATTGTATTCGTTTTCCTCAGAACACGGATGCGGGTGTGTATTCCCAGTTGACAGAGGCAGAGAATTCTCATTAGGGTTATTGTCCGTTGACTTTTTCCAAACCCTAATGAGAATGAGAGATATGATTAATGATATTAATTAAGGATAATTATGCCATGGTTAGGTTAACCGTTTGACTTTTGTTGTCCTTTTTACTTTGGTTGACCGGTTGACTATTGTTGACATTTTGACCATCATCATTTCACATGAAAGATGCTTCTTGATTCTTGCACATTTCATTTAATGTGAAATGATATTGGTCATTTCAAAACTAACCATCCCATTTTTACTTAATTATTATTATTATTATTTCTTCACTCATATGAGCATGGTTGTAGAATTCTACTCTTATTCTCTCTTGCTCTTTCTCTCTCATGTTTTTGAGCTTTCCCTCTTCCTCTCAAAGATTTAATCTTTCATGTGTTGAAAATCAAAAGCTCTTAAGACAAAACCATCAAAACATTTCTCTACTCTTTCTAGAGTTATTTTTCTAGCAAACCAAGCACTCTAGTTACCTCTTGGTTGAGGTAGTAGCTCAAGTTCGAGGCCTTCGGGTGGATCTATCTTCGGCAAAGAGAATACGACGAGGATGAGCCGTCTACACAACTACAAGGAGCAAGCAAGAAGGAGAACCACAACAATAAGAGAAGGAGTTCAAGACCTAGGTATAACCATTCTACATATTAGCTAGAACTTGTAGTTAGTATGTTTTTTGTTTAGCAAAGATCTTTCATGCATGGTCCATGTTACCTTGTGAGAAAATTTTGATTTTTACCTATTCCGCCTCCCCGAAAGAACCGGGGTGGGTAACGTGGACCTAACAATATGTGCGGCATGGAGAACAATATGTGTATGTGATACCGTATTAGATTCTCGCGATATGTGATATCGGCTGGGTATATGTGATATAGCCGGGTCATCGGATCAAGTGTTGATTCGATGAACCGATACAGATTATATTAGTCGGTTATTTGTGAAATAGCCGGATTATCGGATCAAGTGTTGATTGGATAATTTAATGTATAATTATATATTTGATATATTAAATTACATTAATTAATATAAGCACACTTAAAGATTCTTTTTCTCACTCGGGTAATACATTGATATATATGTGATATATGTTAATTGTATTATTTTATTTTTATAATAAATATTGTATATGTGATATATAATATTGTAACAAGTTAGGGTTATAAATGCAACATGTTTTGTGGAGTTTAAATATGGTTAGGGTTTGGATTAGGGTTAAGCTTGCATGAAGCTTTCAGGAAGTTTCTTGAAGCTTTGACTTTGACTTGTGATATTTTGCATAGATATTTCATTAACCCAACCCAACCCTTTTCCATAGTTATTTCTCTACAAGGGTTAAGTTTATATTCTTAACCCATGGTTGCATTTCTAACCACACACTTTATTCATTATTCATCACAAAAATATTTGCTTCGTCTTCTTCTTCCTTTTTGATGAAAAGCATCTAGCTTTTTCATATGTGATGAAAATGAGTGAGAAATTGAAAACAAATGAGAGCTAAATTCCTACTTCATCATCCTCATCTATTCTTGCCACTTAGATTAGGGTGTTTGCTTTGCTAATACTTGATTAGCAAAGCAAGAGCTTGGGTTTGAGTTTCTTTAAGGTAGATCATCTTTGTTATTGAAGATCGGAAGCAAACTTGCATCTTTCTCATCATGGAGCCTCTCTTGAGTCCGGGTACTTGATAATCGCAGTGAAGGGACCTCAACACGGAGCTTATGAAGTGAAGGAACGGACTACAAAGGTTGTAATCCCAAACTCTTAGAAGTAAAGTTGTTTACTTGCTCTTTGTTTCACCTAATCTTTAGTCTAAGATCTTGGTTAGGGTTGTTCGGCACATGAAAAATTTGATTTTGGCATGGTTGATGCCTTGTAGAACCTTGTTCTAGTGCCTAGTAACCCTACATTACATGCTTGTGGTTAAACCCACTTCCAGTGTATTGACGAGTATTTAGAGTCCCACACAGAGGGTTTCCCTATTTCGGACGAAACGATGTACGGGCCGTATGGTTTTACGGCAGGGTTCGATCACATACGTGTACTTGTGCACGCATGATGTTCGGAAGGATAATACTAGTGGGCTTTGGTTTAAGCCGGATCCTAGTATTATATTGTTGGATTATTTTCGTCTCTTTGTATCGTATTCTTCGGAATACGGATGTGGGTATGTTTATACGGATGATGGGTATTCTTGTAATTCATTACAAGATTACTTTTAGATGATTACACCTCATCATGGTTTAGACCTTTTTGGATTAAAAGGTTATTGAGGTGTAGGATGAGGTGTTTATTGCATTTTTGTGTCATGGCTAATTAGTGACTCATGGTTACTATTCTAGCATGATTAGGGTTTTTGTTTGTTGTGTGATTATATTGACTTGAGATATTTTAGTTGACTCAAGATATTTTGGATAGCTCCATTATTAGTTTATTCTCACAATACACAAAATTTAACACAAGCCATTATTCATTTCTTTTTCTCTTTCTTGAGTTGTTCTCAACACCTCATTCTCATGGCATCTTCTTCTTTCTCTAGCTCCACCCAAACTCTCTCATGAGTTGAGAATCCTTGGGTGTCTTGATACAAATTTATCCTTCATCACTCTCTACTTCATCTACGGTATCTAGAGTAGCGATCTAGGTGCCCTAGTTGCCTCGGATATAAGGTTGGAGCTCGTTGCATAGACTGTCGGGTGGATCATCTTCGATGGAGGGAGACCGGAGAACAAGCTTGATCAAGGAAGCCCTTAGGAGCTTGGGTTGATGGTTGAAGACCGAAGGACACGGATCTATTCGGTGTAACCATTCTAACTCTTTTGCATGTTTTGTTATCTAGGGCTTACGGGTAGATCTGGGTGATTGGTTGTGGTAGCGCCAAGTTTTATAAATTTTTGTTCCGCATTTGGTCACGGATTGATGGTCGGGGAGCTACCGTAACCCAACAAGGATGATGTCACAACCGTTGTATATTATTTACTTTTCCGCATTAGGATAGACCCAAGGTGGGGAGCACAAGTAACCGAGTTCTAGAGTCCAATGGGAGACCATCTCAAGGAGTTGAGACCGGATCTCCTAACTCTAGAATTGGTAGGGTTACTTGCCGCTCTCGTAGGGGTCTACTGATGTGGGTTTGGCTATTCTTCAGGACCGTGGAATCTGTGTTTTACATTACTGGCTAAATTTAAAACACGGACATCCTAATATATCCAATATTTCATATATTGCTTCTGCTTCCTGGTTCTGTGATGTTGATCATATAACTGCGTGAGACGAATGTTATATTATATATATGATATATAATAAAAGTTTCTTATGTTTTGCACCCGTGCTAGTCCAGCCCCTGCTCTGCCGGTAGTTAAGTAACCTAACGGTGCATGATGGTGCCCAGTGGCGAATGCGGATGGCATAAGCGTACGTTCTATTTTCGTTTCACTTTTCTGTAATGTTTAGGAAACATTAATTGATGGGACTTCATTGTCACGACCCGAAATTTAGTTCGTGACCGACACTTAAATCACTCCACGTCTACAGGCGTAACATAATTCAAGTAAGCCGAAACCCAGAAATCTAAACCTTTTTAAGAAAATAAAAGAGGTGAAGTTTTGAAATAAAAGTATGATGAAATTAAAAAGTTTCCTTAAATGCATAGATGAGGGAAAATGAAAATACAAGTGGATTATGCAAGTTGAAAAAACATGTTTCGTCTTTTAAAATTTGGGCAGCACCGCCTTTGTATATTTTGATCCAAAACCACATACACATGATAATATAAAATGTATCCCGAAGAGGGAGCTAACTCTTCGCCAAACGGTGGATCCACAACCACGCAAGTCTCAATATAGTATGACGTCCAACGGCGAAGATCAACACCAAAAAGATAATGCAAAGCAAGACATCACACCCACCAAGTGAACATAAACCCTCGCTCTAAGTCTCGCAACTACAAGTCTTGCTAAGTCTTACTACATATACAAATACTAATTTAGATTGATAGAGATGACTAGATACAATATGAATAATAAATACAATAGTGGTACGATCCAATATGTACCACCTAACAAAGCAAGTCACCCGAATGCAAACTGTGTGCCAGCGATGCCGCTACTGATCCATGCGGTCAACCTGCAAGAACTGTGGCACAACGGGGGTGATTTGCCAACTCGTGAGTAGAAAACATCAACAGGTAGAAATCGAATATACAACGATTCCTAGGTCAACTGTATCATAAAGGTAATACTATGATATCTAGGGTGACCGTATCTGCATATGTACCAACAATAACTCAATGCCTATAGGCATGTGGATATCATCCAACAATGTAATCAATGCCTGTATGCATGTGGATCTCATCCACGTGTCCAACAATGATATAACAACGTCATGTATGTAAATATCATAAAAACATATGCATGAAAGTATGAGGATATAAATCAACGTGTGACCCTCGCGACACATCAAAATCATGGAACCTGAGTTTCTAGCATCGACACTCGAAACATCATGAAACCCATGTCCAGCATCAACACGTATATCCTCATATCTCAGGCACCGCATCCTCGGATGATCGGCCCTCAGTCACCGCATAATCTGGTCGGCCCTCATATCCATCTCGTGACTCCGGTCGGTATCCTCCGGATAACCGCCAGGTCCAAATAATATCACCGGTAGGTAATACTCCCTCTGTCAGGCTCATCATCTACCCCACGAAAATCATCTCTCACCCCGGGGAACCATACCGGGTCCACCATGTACCCGCAGATGGTGCCTCCCGCTCCTCGAATCGAGTTTCACATGCCACTCTCAGAACCGAGAAAACACATGGTGGACGTCTCAAAATATCATATCAAGAGAAACCGGATTTTCAAACAATACATACTTTCCTTTGAAATAACCACGGTTCTCAAATCCAGAAATCTCATGAAAACAGCATATCTCAATGCGTATAATCGTAAAGCATGATGTATGCGACATATGACAGAATGTAAGCATATCCGTATATCATGCAACAAGGAACAGTGATGTAAGCATGGGCATATCATCATAATGTGAGCATAGCAATATAATAGCATGAGGTAGCAATTCTACTGTGTGAGTGACATAGCAATTATCGATGATGAAGTGTGTGAGCCGGCAAATCTGTATAAGTGTAACATACGCATCATCGATAATGGTGTAGGTGTACTAGCACAGGTATATGTAATGCAATGAGAATGACAAGAACGTAGCAAAAGTAAAACGTCAGCTAAAAGCTATAAGGTATACGTATCTAACATGACCGAGTCGGTGAATCTATCAATCGGCATCCAGCCTCACAACATCACCTACGTTATAATCCATCGTACGACATCCTCTAGTCAAGGGTACAGATCAATCATCATAAAACTCATCATGTACGGTAAATCATCGTACGACGGCATCAACAATTGGGGATCCTATCAACTTATATGACAATGAGGGTACGGACCTAACGTCTCGTACGGCATAGCCTTCATGATTCACAACATTAAATATATCTATATACCTATATCCCAGGTCGCATCCATAACAATCTCACATCAGGGGACCGGCAAGGGTATCAATCATCTCATATCGACTCGCATCCGTATACCAACATATCAATCAAGTCATCATATCACATCGTATATCCTTTTCACCACATTAAGTCATCTTACATCAAGTCAATCTTATATATACATTTTACCTTATACATCAAATGTCCTGCTACTCTAAAACCCATACCTATTCTAGTGCAACTATATATCTATAAGTCGTGATTCACATTCGCTTTTCATATCCCTAAGCTTTCATCTCATATCTCAATATATATATATATATATATATATATATTCAATCACTCATATCATCTCTAAATATCTTTTTAACCATATCCCTAGTTTTCTAATCTAGGTTTCTACGACTGTATCCTATAGATCGGTTTCCATTTATAATTTGCGGGGGTGCTATCCGGCATCCACCCGACTTCCCCTGTAGATATAGATCTACTCACCTTGATTCTTGCTTGCCGAAGTCGATGACGCCATGCTCCGTCACCTCGGAATCCACGTGAAGGTACCTACAATAATACACAATCGCAATTGCTATTAACATCATGTCCGGAAAACTAATACAGCACACGGTGCACTCATAGGTTAGAACCTATAGCCTATATATGCAAAAACAACCAAACAACCCTCGTCGTTGACGCACAAACATCCAACGACCAAACACAATATCAAATACTAAAACCTAAGAATTCAGAATCGCAAAACACGAAATCAGCAACCTAGGAAAACCACTCCCAGATTTCACCCTAGGCCAAACTAGAACATTTTGCATATTGGGTTGCTCTAGATATCAGATAAGGAACTATGGTCCAAAAATTACACGAAACCACCACAATTTGCGGTCAAACCCATTAAATCTGCGGCCAGAATTGCTCATTAGGGGCTCAGGTTTCTAGGGTTGCTTCTATGTGGCATGCACGTCTTACTGTGAAGGGAACTTAGTGGTGCTCTCGGGTCATAGAAGATATCATATAAACCTCGCAAACTGTCAAAACCCGATATCGGAAAACTTCTAAGTTCAAATGTTGGGTTTCAAGTCTCTAGTTTAACTGGAGTTCTAACTCTAAGGTCTCGTAACAGCCACTACACATCACCACAACACAACTCAAACCCTAACCCTTTTCTTGGAATTTCCAAATATCACAATCTAAATCAATTTAACTTTAAACTACTATAGGATGCTAAGAAACAAAAAACTAAACTAAATGGGAGAAGATATACCTCACTTGGGCAACTTAAGAAAAACCATAGCTTTCCAAAGCCTTCAAAATCCAACATTGATTGGTCCAAAATGTTGAGGATGAGGAGGGGATCATGTTTAATGAAAGGGGTGTAGGGTTTTGATGAAGATTTGGAGATGATATTGGGAGGTGAAGGTGGAGGGAGATGAGGAGGAAGAAGATGAAGGAAATAATGGGGAGGGGAAATGAATGGCTGCCCTCTCTCTCTCTTACCCTCACTCTCTCTTATTCTCAACCCTCTCAAGTCCATGCTTCACTCTCTCACTATCCAATCATTCTCTTTTTTAACCTTTTTCTCTTTTTCTCACAATAACACACATAATTAAAATAACACACAAATGAAACAACATGTAACATGTCATGGTGCACTAACCATGGTAAAATGTAGAATCACGGATTTGGCTTAATCGCGATTAGTAGTGCACTGATCGATTTTTATTAAAACTGCATATAATTAATTTTTAAAATGCCAAATCCAATAAATATATTTTTAAATGAATAAATCATTTTAATCTCCAATTAATTCACAATTATTGGTGTATATTTCTACCATTTTACGAAAACCCCAATTTTGCAAATCGGGTAGTTTTTATGAAATACATTATTTTAATATTAAATTCCAAAAATAATATTTTATATTTTCTTAAATGTTACAATCTTCCCCACTTAAAGAAATTCGGTCCCCGAATTTAAATTTAAACCCCCAAATGCTAAAACATTTCAATAATCAACTCAAATCAACGGGGCTCCGAAATCACGGAAGATATAGAAATACTACAACCATCGCGTGCGCCTAAAAACGAGTACAAAACTAAAAATCGAATCCCGTCTAGCGTCACACAAATCATCGGATTTGCACGCATATCCTCGGAGTTACAATGGAGATACAGATCTCGAAATCCACTACTGAAATCCAATATGCACTAGTCAAATACTACAATACGTGTATAGTACACATCCTTGGAAAAATCTTAAAACTGAATAAAACACATGCAAAATCTTTTCTGAATTGCCGTGTGATGCGTAACTTATGGCACAAGGGATGGACGCTCATTTGTAAAGTAGTAAATATACGTTCATATATGTTTTGCTAAAATATACGTTCCGCCCTTTTTAAATATCCCAAAAGGTTTTCCTTTGTAAACGTTCGTGTCGCTCACAGACACGTAGGAAATAGTGAGACTTTAGCTCCTTTTTGAAAACCTCTTGTTAGACTTTTTATGCATGCAAAGTACTCAGGTACTGCCCTCAGGTAAGTCATGTTCGGCTACTACATAATATAGTGCTCATCATGAAAACAAAGTGCTCAAAAGCAAAGCAACCTCGAAAGGCGTATCCAATAATCTCATGTGTCTGGTGCGCATGGAAATCAAATCCAAATACAAGTGCTACGAATGTGCACAAAAGCATCTGTCCAGTGCAACGGGTGTGCATGACGACAACATCTAGTGCATCTATAGTGCACGAAAATCTCAATCTAGTGCTATTAATATGCACGAATGAAAATCCCAATCGAGTACATCCGGTGTGCACAAATCACATCTCATCTCATGCGCCCGACATGCGCGAAAATCCAAATCAAGTGCATCCGTCATGCACAAATGAAATCTAAATCAAGTGCATCCGACATACACGAATAAAATCTAAGTCAAGTGCATCCAACATGCACGGACAAAATTTAAATCAAGGGCATTCGACATGCACGAATAAGATCTCACTCAAGTGCATTCGATGCGCACGAAATCCAATACCAAGCGTCTAATATGCACAAAAATCTAAATCAAACACGTCAGGTCCGTAAAAAGCATCTAGTGTAGTAGCATGCATGAAAACGAACATCAAGTGCAATTTCGCACAAAACACAAATCTGGTGAACAAATGCTCAAAGACATAAGTCAGGTGCAACTCAGGTACGGAGTATAAATCTAGTGCAACCAATGCACGAAATACCGATCTGGTGCAACTAATTCACAAAATGAAAATCTAGGGCAACAATTGCACAAAATAGAAATCGGGAGCAACAAGTGTACGGAAATGCATTAATAACTCAAATGAGTAAAAAGCAACACCGAGTGTACCAAGGTGTTAAAATAAAAAACGTGTGCAACTATGTGCACAAAATCCGTATCAATGCACTGCAAGCACATGTGAGCTATACCGAGTGCAAAATCAAATCGAGTGCGTACCACATGCACAAATCAAATCAACCGTATGAAATTAACGAAATCATAAACATGTGCTACGAAGGTTCAAAATAGACATCAAGTGCAATAGATATGCACAATCGCAAATCAACACAACGGTGTATAAAATATATATCAAGTGCAATAACTATGCACAAAAATGTAAATACCTAGCAGGTGCAGCCATGGTGCACGAAGTCAATATCATGAAACTCAATCATCAAAACTCAAATTCAAGCGATATAAGCGTGATACTCGGTTCACAAACGCAAATCGCAACAAATGACATTGAGTTACACCTCCTACAATGTCGAAAAATGTGTCGGTGCGCCCAAACTGGCAGAGCAAGAACACCCGCTTGCCTCCTGCTTGTAAGTCAACGTTACACACCCCACAAGATGCGGGGAGGCGGAATAGATAAAATAATCTTTTTGTTCAAAGTAACATCGACTATCAAACGGATCTTTGCTAAATCTAACTAACAAACTATCTACAAGTAGTTAACTACTATGATAGATGATTATACCTCAAGATACTAGTCCTTCTTGTTCTTGTTGTTCACCTCCTCGTCGGCCTCCTCGATGTAATAGAAGATCCACCCGAGAGTTCCTTCTTCAAGCTTTAACCTTTAACTTGAGGTAACTAACTGGCTAGGATTGCTAATCCAAGTAACTTAGAGGATATAGAGATAGATTAAGGATCTATTAGTCTTTCTAACCCTTGGAATCTTAACACATGAGAGGATTAGGGTTAGGTTGAAGAAAGAGGAGAGCTTGAAGAGAGAGAGTGTGTATGTGAGAAAGAAATAAATTATTACTCCTTTGTGAATATATGAAGCATGATAATTATCCAAATAATAATATATAATAATAACAACCATGCTTCATTAACTCACTTTGGATGAATCATCTCATGAGTCATTAAAATATTTAATGCAAATAACACATCACCTCTCCACCTCATTTAGTTTAATTCATAACTGAATTAAAACTAAATGAGTCACCTTTCTTCTAGAAGCTTCTCGAGTAATTACGAGAATGCCCCTCCCATCCGCATTTACGAAAAACACGGATATACTGAGACTGCATAAATCCAATAATCCAATACTAGAATCTGGCATAAACCAAAGCCTGCTAGTATAATCTGTCCGAACATCATACGTGTACAAGTACACGTATATGTCCGAACCCTGTCGTAAAACCATACGACCTCTATATCGTTTCGCCTGAAGCAGGGAAACCCTCTGTGTGGGACTCTAAAGACTCGAGACTACGCTGGCAATGGGTTTAATCACAGGCCGCAAGCGGTAATAGTTGTACATAACGGTCCCCAGGTAGATGTCGATAAGAAGGCCGATGAGGAAACCCATCCGAACTCCTACTGAGCCTGATGTGACAATCTCCGTACAGTCCGGTCTGTTCGTCTAAGACTATCGCATATCGGGCCAAGGGGGCGGCAAGCGCCAGTCCCCTAATAGCGGTATAAGTCTGTAGGGTTACTAGGCACTGTCACAAGGTTCTATAAGGCATCAACCATGCCTGATTTAAATTTTAGACGTATCGAACAACCCAAAGCGAGGATCTTTGCTAGATAATTAGGGTTAAACATGCAAGTAAACATCTTTACAACTAAGAGAGAGGGATTACAAGCTTTGTAGTCCGCTCCTTCGCTTCATAAGCTCCGAGTAGTAGTCCCTTTGCCGCGATCCATGATCTCCCGGACTCAAGAGAAGCTCCACAACCCGAATGATCCATGCTTGCTTGAAGTCTTCCTTTTCAAAGATGATCTACGTTGAAGTTTCTTTAACTCAAACTCTCACTCACTAATCAAGTATTAATGAAGTGAACACCCAAATCTAATTGGCTAGATTAGATGAGGATGATGAAGTAGGATTTATGCTCTCTTTTATTATCAAATTCTCAAACTAATTCATCATAGAAGAAAAACCTAGAAAGCTTTTTCAAGAGCTCAAGGAGGAAGAAGAAGAATTATTAATTCCTTTTGTGATGAATAATGAAATGTTATATCATTACAATTGCAACCATGGTTAAGTCAAGAAAGACTTAACCATTGTAGAGCTTTAACTAGGGTAAAGGGTGTTGTTGGGTTAAAAAAATATCTCCAAAAATATCAACACATAATATCTTTGCAAGAAACAAAACAAAAGATTCTAGAAGCTTCTAGAAAAGATTAACCCAAATCAAACCCTAACCATATTTAATCTCCACTAAACATGTTACATTTGTAATCATAACTTGTTACAATATTATATATCACATATATAATATATTTTTGTTACAAAAGAAATTAATACAATTAACATATATCGCATATACATCATTGTATTATTTGGTGAGAAAATGAAATAATAAAGCGAGCCAATATTAGATAATGTAATGTAATATATCACATATATAATTATACATTAAATTATCGAATCAACACTTTATACGACAATCCGGCTATATCGAATATAACCGACTAATATATCATGTACCGATTCATCGAATCAACACTTGATCCGATGAACCGGCTGATATCCAATATCGCCGGCCGATATCATATATAGCGAGAATAGAATACGGTATCTCATATCGTATTATTCTTGATCCCGCACATATCACATATGTGCTCCTACTCCGTTTTGCCTGAGTCAAGAAACCTCTATGTAGGACTCTAAAGAATCGTCAATACGCCGGTAGCAGATGATGATCATATTAAACACCCACAAGCTGCAAGCGGTAAGCTAAACATAACAGCCACCTAGGTATTGAGCGATCAGAAGATCAACAAGCAAGCCTGTACATTCTCCTGTGAATCCAATCAGTAACACTCCCGTACATTCCGGTCCCTTCATCTGATATGTTGCATATCTAGTCTAGGGGTGGTAAACGTCAGACCCCAGTAACAGATAAGTCGTGTCGATGTGAGGTGATCGCACGCTTTTGGCGTGTCGGATGTTCAAAATTCTAAAGTTATAACCGTGATCAGGACGGTGTCGCTATGCAGCTAGCCGGTTGAGCACGGGTCGATCCACAGGGAGATGGTTGTATGTCCGTTCGAGTTTTAGACGAGTCAATAAAGAATGTGTATATGTTTTTTCAGTTCTATCCTAAGTGTTCGTATTTATGTTCAAGTAAGCTTGTTATGGTTAAGGTTGGTTAGTAGAGTTAGGATTAGTCTTGTGCTTGTCTTTTGCCATCCATAAAACGGTGTCGGGATAATCGAAAGTAGCGGGGATTAGGAGAACATAGGAATGGGATTTGCGAGTTTAAGCAAGCTTTCCAACGCTAAATCCATTCCTAGTGCCCCTTGTCCGTCCGCTAAATACGCTTATTTCCAACCCTCGGCCAAACACCCACAACCATGTATCCAATTAAGTCACAACTACATGTCACGTTGTAGTGCGCTTAAAGGACTTCTCGACTTAGGTCGCGGCTATATGTCACGTATAGCGCGCCTAAGCGAGGGGGTTGCGGTTGTTTGGTCGGGGTTCGTTTCAAGATGTTTGGCGAAGAGAAGCACAAGGGATTTCTCCGTCCCTCATACCACCTTCCTTAGCCTTAACAAGAGGGAAATTATTCACACATCATAAAAGAAAACAAAAAAAACAAGAAGGAAGAAAAGAGGAAAATACGGTTTTACAAGTGAAGCAAGCTAACTCTTGGGTCCTCACCTTAGCAAGGAACTCCGTCAAGTATCATCGCTTGAAAATACGGATAGAAGAAGAGAAGAAAATAGAACAAGAAAAGAAATAACAACAACTAGTTAACAACAAATAAAATTACAATACAAGATTATAAAAATACAAGACAATAAATAAAATAGACAAGATAAAAATAACCCTCATCTTCATTGATCTTCCACTCAAAAAGCTCTCACTACAATTTTCATGGAGGAAAGAATGAAGAAGAAGAAGAAGCTAAACTAAATCCTACAAAAAGAGATGGGAGAAGAAGACCCCTTGGCTTTGCTCAGAACTGGGGTATTTATAGGAGGATAGTTGAAACCCTAGGGCCAGATTCTGCCCCTAAATGAAGCGACCTAACTGCCCCCAAAACACGACACAGAGAGGAGCCCACATGGCCACGGTTCCGCGGCCTAACCCCCATGTTGGCCGCGGTTCCGCAGCCGTATAAGTGAATTGACATGTCGTCTTTGGTGGGCTTGCCTGTTCTTTTGTCCTATGTTGTTCTACATATACCAAATTGCAAATTGCTTCCACAATTGCTTCAGATCTGCACAGCCCAAACATAGCTTAACTTTTGATTGATTTGACCTTTCTCCCTCGAGCTCCGCGCACCCATTGATTCTTATGCTGCCCCCTCGTGCTCTGTGCTTGTCCGAGAAACGAATGACCACTGTCATATGTCTTGTCTCTGGAACTGGTAAGCGGCTTTGGACGGATACGGATGACCGGAAGCCGGATTTTATCTGCTGTCAACAGATGTTCTGTATTTTGGCGTAGCAGTGGAGATTTTGTATCAATTGCGTTATTTTGGACTAGAAAACTGTGGCCTGTAAATATGTAGCAAACACGGATTAAAAGCACCTGCCTATAAACAAACGAGCGTAAGAATGGGCGGTATAAAATACAATATTCTTGTATGAACAAATACCCCCAAACTTAACTTTTTCTCATCCCGAGCAAAAACCAATTATTCACAAAAAGGTCCTATCCACACTTTCGCAAGGAACGCGATTGCACTGAGCGTGTGCAACAAGCCGTTAAACCTCTAGGTATCCCTAGTAGGAGCAGTGTTGTCTCCTGAGGGTTTTCAGCAGATTACACCCACAAAATCCCGTCAAGCTAGTGTCATAAGTTAATGTCGATTCTACTCCAACAGTTTAGTATTTACGTTAGAAATTCTATCATCCTAAGTTAGAAATATCCAACCCTTATGTTTCATACCTCCTTTCTCTTTAACTTCAGATTTTATACGTTCCAAAAAAGTTTATAAAGATGTTGGTATCTCCTGAGTTTTCCTTATAAAGTGCGGTCTTAAATAAGGGATTTTTATTAACTTTACAGAAAACAAAAGTCTTATTCTTCATTTCTATCTTTTATCCAAACATCGATTGTATACCCCTACGTGTGTGTATATTTGCACCCCTACACTAAAGAATTCAATTCAAGCTATAATACCTTTGCCCTAATACCTAATACTACTTCTTTTCATTAAGGATGGACGGATTTGCTCACACACCTTTCATGCGACTATTAATGCTTCTTGAGGCACAAACGACCGATTACAAAATGTATGAATTTTAAAGCGTAAATAGCAGTTTTCAGGTCTTGACTTTATTCTATTTTTTTTCTTTTTATTTTTCTTTTTCTTTTTCAAGACAGGATATATTTTTCAATATGCTCTTTTGGTGTTTAGCTTTAAATACCGTTTTTTCTTTCATACTAGGCTTTCAGGCAAGAGTATTTCTAGGTATCCTCTACTATCCCAAGTTTCAAGGTGCGTGTAAGTGCAGTTTGTAGGGTATATACTTTCTAAATTTGAACTCAAGAAAAGAAACTATTTTTCAGACTTATCTTTCAGTAAAGCTTCAATACTTTCCCTTCATCTTGACTTAACTCAAGAACTGAACTCTAGATTACCTATTTCTCAAAAAAACTGTAAGGACGTATACTTACCAAAGTTAGACAGAATGAGGGTTATTTTAAGGGTTTTCAATTCCTAAGCCTAGAATTTAGTTATTTCTAACATATCAACTAAACTTTCAGAATAAAAATCTAAGTTACCCTATTAGCTAACTTGACGACAATGTTTTTATATTTTTTGGAAAATTTTCAATTTTTGTGGGTTTTTAATAAGGTATGCAAATGCAAAATATACAAATGAATGCGAAGGAAGAAAGCTCACCGAGCACACCCCCAAACTTAAACTTGACAGTGCCCTCACTGTCAGGCTATACCAAGAGGGTCAAAATTGTCGGCGCTCTCCCTAAAAACAAATTATATACAAAACAAAAAGGAAAACAAAAAATATATATAAAAAAAAGAGTCCCCAACAAACATAAGTAAAACAGTGTTTCCACTGTTAAGCGTTGAAGTGTAGGATTAGGGGGGAAAAAGAACAGTTTCAAACTATACAAGACCTTACACAGGCCAAAAGTGAGTACGAACCATTCAAAGATTTTATCGTTATAAAGCGACGGTTGGTGAAAGAATGGAGTGTAGAGAAAAGAAATAAGAAACACGCGAGACCGTGTGGGGATAGAAGTGGCGTCCGGTCTCGGTGGAAGAGAAGAATGGCGGATGGGAGAAAGAAGTGGAATACGAACTTGAGGGTGGAAATGGAGCGAATAAATTAGCACAATTTGTGATGACTGATGTGTAAAAAGCGAATCTGCTAATCTATTAACCTGTCGAGAAATGTTGTCAAATCCCTCAAGATTCGTGAGAAACCATGGGTACGCCGAACTCGATAAACCAGACATATGAAATGAAAGCGAGCCGGTTTCTTACAAGGTCGGAATGATGGAAAGGATGGAGGTAGGTCATTGAGGAAGGTTATCGGTTAAAGGTTCAGGAGGGTGTACACAGTCAATGAAAGAAACAGGATGAATTGGAAAATCCGACTCATTAATTAAAACTGGTTCATCCTCAAAACTATCCTCAAAATTTTCCTCAAAATTCAGCACATCCATGCATTTATCTTCAAAACCCAGACGCATATGGGGTTCGGGAAAAACATTTAATGACTCGGGATGATGAATTGGAGAGAAAAACTCAGCCAAATATACGGGTTCATCATCCAAAATATTCCCAGCGTCAATATCCTCAATCAAGTGAAAATCTATATTCTCAGACATCTCAACAAAAGCATGGATATCAATCAATTCAGGTTCTAAAGTGGAGGTGTAGAGGTCAAAATGTTTAGGAACGGTTTCACTTGGAAGGGACCCTTCACAATCAGGTAAATCAAACACTACAATGTCGCACAACTCATTATCTGTTCTATCTTTAATCAATGAATCGTTTGGAACATTAGATAGACATTCAAAACCGGAGTTGTGGGATTCAAGTTGAAATGGGTAGGCTTGATTCGGAAGGGGGTACATCTCACTCTCCACTCAAATTATCAACCTGTCCTACCGCCTCTTCATACATTGGAAAATTTGGAGCTAGTTGAAAACTAGCTACCGGATCACTAGGTTGTATGAGGGCGGTCATGGACGCATTCAAATCCATCATCTGTTGGTACGACGCTACCCTAAAGTCTTCCAAAGACTGTTCCAGACTAGACATGGGTTGTGAAGGGGTTTCAGTAAAAGATTCAAAGTTGTTTGGATACTGAAAACTCCCAAATGGCGGTTCAGAAGCAATGTCTAAGGAAGGTGCAAAAGTCGGGTAGGCCAGGTAGGAATTGAATGGCTGGACAGGAGCAGGATCAACATTTGGATAAGAAGGTGAATGGAATTGTTGATCCCAAGAATCTGTAGTGGTGAAAGGAGTGAAAGATCGGCTATAGGATTGTTCAATATGTTCAGCGATGGACAAAGGACGACTTGCAAAAGGGGTATCAATATAAGAGGGTGGGGGAGGTTGAAAAGGTTGATACAAAGTAGATTGCGGAGGGCAACTGTTTGTCCTAGACGCGTCTATCCGATCTTTCAACGATATTTTGGGCATGGAGGGATCGTTCGACGTTCAGCCAAAGCAAGAACCGTAAGAAGTAATGTCTGGTTGTGGGTACCAAAGTTCGGCAAGAGTTTTTCTAGGTGGAGTACCCATGATATGAAGAGAGAAAGAAAGAAAGGAAGAGAAAAGGTGGGGAAAAAGAATGTGATTTTTTTTATTTTTTAGTAAGATATTAACAAAAGAATGAAATATACAAACAAAAAGAATCTGGACAAAAATAATCACGACACAAAAATACCACGCACCTAATTGGTCTAGGGTTCGACTAGGTCAACTAGACCTGCTCCAGAACTTGATTGTCGAAATAAAACCGTGTCGAGAAAACGGGCTCAAAATACATTGATCACGAGGCCAGGTAAGTGCAGATATAAGGGGAGGTTTTCCGACGCTTTCGCGAAGGTCCTTAATTAAATAACCCTTTCTCTTAAGGCGGTTTCGCCGTTAACACTTTCCTAGATACCCCGTAAACAATATACCGTTAAGCGAGGTTCTAAACACAGTTAACTTCTCCTAGTGAGCGCGAAGTCCTTAAGGCTTAAAGTCTAGTTTCTTTTAAAATTTGTGCGGATAAACGTTATGCTCAAGTTCGTGATTTGTGGGCCACGAAAAAGGTGATGAAATCCTTTACCGTATGTTGTGGGGTTCGCTTGCCCTTAAGTCCGTATTAATGTATGCAATGCGCAATTTAATAAAAATTCTATAAAGAATCAAACAATCGTTTTTTATATTAAGCACGACATTGCAACAAATACGGGTTAGTCAATTTTTAGCGTTTGCTAGCGAACTTGCAAAGAATCCTGCAAAGAATAGTATATTGGATGCGTCGGAATTGAGAAGAAGGTGTTTAAGAAATACGTACTGTTAAGTTTTTGGGTTAGGAAACCCCCGTTGAATCAAATCCGGTAAGCTTGAAAAGTTCGCTTGCGCGGGTCAAACTACCCGGATCTTTGGCACTGTGCTTTGCAATCACCTTAGCCTTGAACGTACACTTTGCTCCCCACAATCGCCGTTTGCAAATCCGCAAAAATCTGCAGAAAATACAGTATAGTGGAATTCAGAGAGGGAACTAGAGGAAAGAGAAAGGGCTGGAAAAATTTATGGCCCAGAAGCCTCAAAAGGACGGCGGAACCACCGCCGGAACCCCTCTTTGACCGCGGTTCCGCGGTCAAATTGATGATCGGGCGCGTGAATCATAGGTCGGTACACGTGCCCTTCTCTGTATACCCTAATAAAAACCTCTGTTTCTTGATTTGATTACTGTACTTGCTCCAGATTAGCCTGCACACTTGCACACAAAATTATCAAAAATAACAAAAAGATTTTATTTTTTTATTTATAAATATATACAAAAAGAATATTAACCCGAATAACAAGAAAGAAAATACGTTACCATCTCCCCGGCAACGGCGCCATTTGATCGCACGCTTTTGGCGTGTCGGATGTTCAAAGTTCTAAAGTTATAACCGCGATCAGGACGGTGTCGCTATCCAGCTAGCCGGTTGAGCACGGGTCGATCCACAGGGAGATGGTTGTATGTCCGTTCGAGTTTTAGACGAGTCAATAAAGAATGTGTATATGTTTGTTCAGTTCTATCCTAAGTATTCGTATTTATGTTCAAGTAAGCTTGTTATGGTTAAGGTTGGTTAGTAGAGTTAGGATTAGTCTTGTGCTTGTCTTTTGCCATCCTTAAAACGGTGTCGGGATAATCGAAAGTAGCGGGGATTAGGAGGACATAGGAATGGGATTTGCGAGTTTAAGCAAGCTTTCCAACGCTAAATCCATTCCTAGTGCCCCTTGTCCGTCCGCTAAATACGATTATTTCCAGCCCTCGGCCAAACACCCGCAACCATGTTTCCAATTAAGTCACAACTACATGTCACGTTGTAGTGTGCTTAAAGGACTTCTCGACTTAGGTCGCGGCTATATGTCACGTATAGCGCGCCTAAGCGAGGGGGTTGCGGTTGTTTGGTCGGGGTTCGTTTCAAGATGTTTGGCGAAAAGAAGCACAAGGGATTTCTCCGTCCCTCATACCACCTTCCTTAGCCTTAACAAAAGGGAAATTATTCACACATCATAAAAGAAAACAAAACAAAACAAGAAGGAAGAAAAGAGGAAAATACGGTTTTACAAGTGAAGCAAGCTTACTCTTGGGTCCTCAGCTTAGCAAGGAACTCCGTCAAGTATCATCGCTTGAAAATACGGATAGAAGAAGAGAAGAAAATAGAACAAGAAAAGAAATAACAACAACTAGTTAACAACAAATAAAATTACAATACAAGATAATAAAATTACAAGACAATAAATAAAAGAGACAAGATAAAAATAACCCTCATCTTCATTGATCTTCTACTCAAAAAGCTCTCACTACAATTTTCATGGAGGAAAGAATGAAGAAGAAGAAGGAGCTAAACTAAATCCTACAAAAAGAGATGGGAGAAGAAGACCCCTTGGCTTTGCTCAGAACTGGGGTATTTATAAGAGGATAGTTGAAACCCTAGGGCTAGATTCTGCCCCTAAATGAAGTGACCTAACTGCCCCCAAAACACGACACAAAGAGGAGCCCACATGGCCGCGGTTCCGCGGCCTAACCCCCATGTGCGCCGCGGTTCCGCGGCCGTATAGGTGAATTGACATGTTGTCTTTGGTGGGCTTTCCTCTTCTTTTGTCCTATGTTGTTCTACATATACCAAATTGCAAATTGCTTCCACAATTGCTTCAGATCTGCACAGTCCAAACATAGCTTAACTTTTGATTGATTTGACCTTTCTCCCTCGAGCACCGCGCACCCATTGATTCTTATGTTGCCCCCCTCGTGCTCTGTGCTTGTCCGAGACACGAATGACCACTGTCATATGTCTTGTCTCTGGAACTGGTAAGCGGCACTGGACGGATACGGATAACCGGAAGCCGGCTTTTATCTGCTGTCAACAGATGTTCTGTATTTTGGCGTAGCAGTGGAGATTTTGTATCAATTGCGTTATTTTGGACTAGAAAACTGTGGCCTGTAAATATGTAGCAAACACGGAATAAAAGCACCTGCCTATAAACAAATGAGCGTAAGAATGGGCGGTATAAAATGCAATATACTGTTATGAACATGAGGCTTATAACAGGTCGAGAACTTACTGATAACACTTACCAGTAGTACTCAATATCCGTCCTGGCCAGGGACTTCCAGTTATAGCCAATCGAACACAGCACAACATCAACTCCCTATACCGGGAGAGACGAAACCCCTCCTAACGCTCATTGCCTCCATGTGATTCGAGACTGTACCCAAAAGCCACCATTTTGCATGCCCTCTTGGACGTGGTATGATGGAAATCAAAGCACGGTGGGAATCACACAAGACTCTATGACGATATCGGGTCTACAGACTAACCTGTACCAGTGTCACCAGAGAACTGCCATCTGACGTGAAGTATAATACCATCTGGGAGTTCTCGGCGAGTCCGTCCAGTGTACCCAGTCTCCACTGAGCACCAGTACACCATCCTTGATGTCAAATACCGATGGATATGGGATCATCCATCACCCATCATATGGGTCAAGATGCGTATACGCTAGTCTACTCTGGTGTATCGATGCCCTGTCTCGACACACCCTCGACTAGGAACCGTTGTAGGATGTACTCGTTGACTACCGTGGCCCCACTAGTATGTTCTCATTATAGTCCCAGTAGTCGAGTACATATCCTAAGGGCTTTATCAACATGTGAGAGTAAGACAATAAACTAATATAAGTCAACATGTTAAGATAAAGTGAAACCAAATAGCATACTATCATGACGAGCAAGAAAGTCCTATATATATATATATCCAAGCATCCATTATAATATACATCATATGTACAACTATGGCCTCTAGGGTATATACATAACTAACAATCTCCTACTTACACTAAGGCCAGCTGTTGTAGTATCTCATACCCAGCATCCCGAAGAGTCACTCAAACTGTGCCTGGGAAATGGCCTTCGTGAGTGGATCTGCAGTGTTGTCCTTCGTATCAACTCTCCTGACCTCGATCTCCCGGAAATCAACTATCTCCCGGATCAGGTGGTACCGCCTCAGAATATGTCTGGACATCTGATGGGACCTGGGTTCCTTGGCCAAAGCCGCAGCTCTATTGTTATCGTAACACAAAGGTATTGGATGCTCAATGGACGGAACCACACCAAGTTCAGTAATGAACTTCTTTATCCAGACAGCCTCTTTAGCAGCATCGTTGCCAGCGATGTATTCAGCCTCCATCGTCGATTCTGCAACGGTATCCTGTTTGGAACTCTTCCAACACACCGCACCTCTATTGAGGGTAAAGACAAATCTCGAGTGCGACTTAGAGTCGTCCTTATCACTCTGGAAGCTGGAATCGGTAAAGGACTCTACTTGGAGTTCTCCGTTACCATACACCAAGAACATCTCTTTAGTCCTTCGTAAGTACTTAAGAATGTTCTTCACAGCTGTCCAGTGACTCTCTCCAGGATCTGCTTGATACCGACTCACTACACTTAGTGAGTATGCTACATCAGGTCTGGTATATAGCATCGCATACATGATAGAGCCTACTGCCGAAGCATTGGGAAACCCTTTCATGCGAGCTCTCTCTAAATCAGTCTTGTGAGACATCTCTTTGGAGAGAATGAGTCCAGAGATCGTGGGTTGGTTACCACGCATGGATTCTTCCATTCTAAACCTCTTTAGTATGGTGTCAATGTACCTGGATTGGGACAATCCCAATATCCGTTTAGATCTATCTCTATAGATCATAATTCCCAGTATGTAGAAGGCATCACCTAGATCTTTCATTGAGAATCTTTGTGATAAGAAGAGCTTGACCGATTGCAGCATAGGAACATCATTTCCTATCAAGAGTATGTCATCGACGTATAATACAAGGAAGACAACCTTACTCCATACAACCTTCTTATAAATACAAGGTTCATCTACGTTTTTGATGAAGTCAAACTCTTTGACTACAACATCAAAGCAGATGTTCCAACTCCGTGATGTTTTCTTTAACCCGTAAATGAATTTAAGCAGCTTGCATACCTTTCCGCCGCTCCCACTATCTACGAATCCCTCTGGCTGAGTAATGTACACGCACTCTTCTGAATCACCGTTTAGAATGGCGGTCTTAACATCCATTTGCCAGATTTCGTAGTCACGGTATGCAGCAATGGCAAGTAAGATCCGGATGGACTTAAGCATAGCCATTGAAGAAAAGCTTTCGTCATAATCCACACCTGGCCGTTGACGAAAAACCCTTTGCAACAAGTCTTGCTTTGAAAGTCTCAACTTTTCCATCTACACCAAGTTTCTTTTTAAAGATCCATTTGCTCCCAATGGGTTTTACCCCTTCAGGAGAAACTTCCAAAGTCCATACTTTGTTGGTGTACATGGATTCCATCTCAGATCGCATTGCATCCAGCCATATCACAGAGTCACCACTCGTGATGGCCTGCTCGAAACTAGTCGGGTCATCATCTTCAATGATGCAATCCTCGCTCCCACCATCAACGAGAAAACCGTAGTATCTCTCAGGTGGATGAGAAACCCTGCTAGATCGGCGTAGAGGCTGGGGTTCGTCGAGTATTACAGAATGCTCTGGTTCCAATAAATCATCAGTTGTAGTTTGCGGTGCTGGAACCTCTTCCAGCTCAACCTCCTTGCCACTAATTTCTTTTGCAAGAAATTCCTTTTCCAAAAAGGTGGCATGTTGAGCAACAAACACTTTTTGTTCCTCGACGTGGTAGAAAAAATATCCTTGAGAATTCTTTGGATATCCCACAAACTTGCAAAGAACTGATCGTGCCTCGAGTTTGTCCGGATTTTGCCTTTTGACATAGGCCGGACAACCCCATATCTTAACTCGTTCAAAATATGTTTTCTTCCCACTCCATATCTCATATGGTGTGGAAGGTACAGATTTAGATGGAACTAGATTCATTAGGTATATGGATGTCTCAAGCGCATACCCCCAAAAGGAAATAGGTAACTCAGCATCACTCATCATAGAGCGTACCATATCTAATAGGGTGCGATTTCTCCGCTCCGATACACCGTTGTGCTGTGGTGTATAAGGAGGAGTAAGCTGAGAGAGAATCCCATTTTCTTTTAGATAATCTAGGAACTCATTGCTCAAGTATTCTCCTCCTCGATCAGATCGTAGGATCTTAATACTTTTGCCCGTTTGGTTCTCTACTTCGTGCTTATATTCTATGAATTTCTCAAAAGCTTCAGACTTGTGTTTCATCAGGAACACATGTCTGTATCTTGAGAGATCGTCGGTGAATGTAATAAAGTAGGAAGAACCGTTCCTGGCATGTGTAGATATGGGACCGTATACATCACTATGTACTAGTCCTAAGAGTTCCCTAACTCTTTCTCCGTTTCCACTAAACGGAGTTTTGGTCATTTTTCCTTTGAGACATGAATGGCAAGTTTCATAAGATGATAATTCGAACGAATTCAAATATCCATTCTTTTATAACTTAGCTAGTCGTGTCACATTGATATGAACAAGTCTACATGGCAATAAGAAGGAATCGTTCATTTCTGAACTCTTTCTCTTGTGTGTGTTTTGTATATTAAGGACTGTATTTTGATTGAGAACGTATATGCCATTATGTAACGAGCCTGATCCAATCAACTTTTGATCTAGGAATATGTTCATAATATTATCCTGTTTTACAAAATTATATCCTTCTTTACTTAATAAAGAAACTGATATAATGTTGCACATCATGTTCGGTATATAATAACACTCGTTCAGAATCAATGTATTACTACTTGGTAATACAATGTGATATTCGCCAACTGTTTTGGCTGCAATACTTGCATCATTCCCAACTTGTACGGAATGAACACCCTTTCCCAGTTCTCTACTTTTACGTTGCCCACGTAGCAATTTACATATCTATACCCAGGACGTAGGGTGAACTAAGAAACAGTTCTTAATAACTAACACACCCGAAGAAGATGCATCAGCATGCTTGTTCTTCGTTTGGGCGGCGTGAGTATCCAGATTTTCTAATGTTTCCTGCTCAGTCTTATAACTCTTATAAGAAAGAACGGGACCAACGTTCCCTTGCTCAGTATAACAAGCGGGTTCAGTCAATACATCAATATTATTATCTTGATTAAGGCCTGACATGGTCGCTACATGGAGAGAGAGAGAACGAAACATTTTAGAGTATGCTCTTGCAAGATTAGATTGGTTATTATCTTATCTAATCAGAATATCTCCCACTGTTTTTATGAAATCTTCCTTTAAACCCTAAAAGGTAATATTAGCTGGGATTAATTACACTCTACAATTTCGTCAATCTTTTAGCCAGATCAGGGTTGGTACTTGAGGGAGGTTCCCCGTGCTTTCGCACGGACCTAATTAAAATAAACCCCGTTTTCCCAGAGGCATAACCCCGTTAACATCTTTCTAGACACCTACTTGATCGGCTAATTGTCCTGTGTAAAATTCTTCCTGGAGTAACTCTTACTCGCAGTAGGTATCGGGATCCAACTATCTCATAGGAGGTATGCAATCTCGTTGCAAATTTCAACACTTGAAATTCCTGATAATATTTTTACCCCTAGCGATTTATGACCTTGCCTAAGTCAACAAACCATAAATCGCAAGTAAAGTTCAAACCGTACATTTCCCGATTGAATTAAACCTACCCGTACGACCCTTGACTAAGTCAACAAGGCCGTACGACTACCCTAATCCAATCACATCTCATGCTTTAGCAGATAAACAACTTTTAGCTACCGTACACTATGCCTTGACTAAGTCAACAAACACAACACGAATACTAAATATTATTTATCTGAAATGATGGAGGGTTACGCAGGTTTTTCAGAAAACCATGAGCGTAATGAACTTGATATCGTTGTAGAAACAAGTGATTTTGAAAAGGAGTGTTTTTTAGGCTTTTCTAGTTTCGCTAAAGAGGTCACTCGCGGTGAAGGGATCTCGGCTCTTTCCCCATTGAATAAGGTGCAGGGTATATCATATATACCGCTGTGCAAAGCAAGAACTATTTAAGCTGTCAAAAACTAAACCTTGAGTTTGTAGCATCTGCCAGTTCTGCTAAGGAGGTCACTCCCGGTGAAGGGATCTCGGCTCTTTCCTCATCGAATAAGGTGCAGGATATATCATATATACCGCTGTGCAAAGCAAAATTGTAGCTACCCTTTTTATAAAGTTTTGATTCTACAACATCTTTTAGGTTTCTTTTCTTTTATTAATCTCATTAATAAAATCCCATCAATTAATGCTTCCTAAGCATCACAGAAGAAATGAAAGCAGTAATGTTTATATATCAACATATATATATAGTATAAGCATTCGTCTCAGGCAGTAATATGATCTCATCACAGAACATTGCAGCAGAAGATAACATATGAAATATTGGATATACTAGGACGTCCGTGTTTTACATCGAGCATGTATAAAACACGGATTCGACGGTCGCGAGGAATAGCCAAACCCACATCCCTAGACCCCTACGAGAGCGGCAAGTAACACTACCAATTCTAGGGTTAGGAGACCCGGTCTCGACTCCTCGAGATGGCCTCCCTCTGGACCCTAGAACCCGGTTACTTGTGCTCCCCTCCTTGGGTCTACCTAATGCGGAAAAATAAATAATATAAAATGATGACATCAACCTCATCGCGGAAGTGCCCCAATAAAAGAATATTACATATAAATGAATTTTACATGAATGAAAATAAAACCCTCATCTCACATAAAAACCCCGGCTATTCAGAACACGATGATCCAATATAACATATCACAGCAACACATAATATCTCATATCATCAACGTAAGCAAGTATGCGTATCCCGACTGTCGTTGATGTATAGCAACGAAGCCGGCGATACCCCACATACTACGCTTACAGTCACAGAAAAGAAAGTGTAAAACTACAACATTTGGAATCCACACTCACTTTAGACATCGTATATCCGAAATATCACATACTTCGCATTTCATGCCTAACTATATGAATTCCACATATTGTATCACATTCCAGATAAATAGACAATATTAAACTTTCCGATCGAATAATCAAATATCCAAGATTTCTGTCACGACCCAAATTTGGCCCGTAACCGGCACTTAAACTACGTAACGACTAAAGGCGTACGCAACTTAAGTAATCCGAAACCCAGAAATCTAAACCACCCAAAACTGGATCAACGGAGAAAAACATAGTTTTAAATATTCGGAAATTTTCAAGTAAAAATCTTTAAGTTTAGTTTTCGTTCTTAAAAATTTCGGCAGCACCTCCTTTGTAAGAACTAACCCCGAAAACGGGTACAACATAGATAATAATAAAAGCATCCCAAACGGGACCAAATCACGCCCAACGGCGGAGACAACCACCACAACATATATACGACGCCAAAACAAAGAAATATAAAAGAAAACTGCATAAAGAAGTAAAACTTTTCAACAAAAACCGGCTCCCACGAGCACGGCACCCAAAGTCACCACAAAATATAACACTGAATCCTCACAAGTCGTCTCTAAGTCATATACAACATAGTGGTAGATGAAGAATACTAGATCCAACAAAAAATATACAAAGTACAAACAGATAACCGCAACCCACCTAAAAGCAAGGCTTCACAGCCAACCGTAGCGGTATCCGCAAAAGTAGAGATGAAAAGATGCCCTGCCGCGACTACTCAGAGGGTAAGTCCTGCACAACACTGTGGCACAACGGGGGTGAGTTGCCAACTCGTGAATAGTAACTAACATCATACAGTAATCGCAAGTATGCACGAACAACGATCTATCTATCACAAGTAATCCGATAGCATAAGTATGATAGGTGAATATGCAACAATCATGTAAAGGTACATCATAAGGGTACTACAACTACATGAAACAATGCATATCAACATAATCCTGAGTGTGGGATGATATAATATAAAATCTCACGCAAAAATCATCAACATGGAAAAACACCAGTGTCCCTCACTGACACATCAAATCCCAAATCCTCAGGCACCGCATCCTAAGATCGGCCCTCAAATCCTGTATGTCTCACGAAAACCTAAGTGTCAAACACCGACACTCGAAACATCATGAAACCCGTGTCTAGCATCGACACGTAAATCCTCATAACTCAGGCGCTGTCACCATGACTAGCCCTGACAATATGTCATACCTCACTCCGGTCGGTATCTCCAAGATAACCGCCGAGTCCAAATAAAATCACCGGTAGGTAGTGGTCCCACCGTCAGGTTTATCGTCTACACCATGAAATCACCATTCACCCCGGGGTACCATACCGGGTCCACCATGTACCCGCAGACGGTGCATCCCGCTCCTCGAATCGGGTATCACAAGCCAAATCTCAGAACCGAGAAATCACATGGTGGACGCATCAAATATCATATCAAGAGAAACCGAGTTTTCAAACAATACAATGTTTTTCTTGAAAATATCCCCCACGGTTCTCAAATCCATAAATCATATGAAATCCTTATCTCAATGCGTAAAATCCATGTAAAACTGATATATGCAACATAAAACATCAATATGAGCATATAAAGGGAAAACCGCTCTTTAAATTGAATCTAGCTTTAAAAACATATCATGCGGTTCCCAATTCCTTCGAAAATAAATGCAGTATCATATGAAGTGTACATGTAAGTGTAGTAAGGTTTAAGTATCTACATGTAATCAAGTATGAGGGTGTACATGTCAATATGTATGCATGATGTATAAGTAATTATAGCAAGATATAAGTGAAGTGGAATAAGGTTCACTACCTTAACTATTCCTGCCCAATGCAATATCACGTATGTATATGTCCACAGTATTTCATACGCACAATAGAATATGAGTTACTACTCTAATCATTCCTATCCACTATCATATCACATATATAGGTGTTTGTGCGTGTCATGGCAATTACAGACGGTGTGGGTGTAGCATACAATTTAGTGCTCGTGCAACATGAACCGTCAGTAATGTGTTATATCTAAAGGTACGAGTCAAGTACAACAGATAATGCTATGCAATGACATTCATATGAAAGTAACTAATATGCAAATACATGCAGCTATCATATCATATTCGTCCCGACGCATAACGCCATACGGGCGATTTCCCCGTAGATGTTAAATCTACTCACCGATGGTCTCGAGCTAAGAAAATCCGACCACCTGCTTCCCCTTGTCCGCAGCACCCGAAGTCCCTGCTTGCGAACCTAAAATTTCATAAATACAACACATAAGCTAAATATCCTAAAATGACGAAAAGACAACGAAACGCGACGAAAACGTCCGGAAAATTACTCTGCACGCTTAGCGCATCTATCGCGCACGATAACGGCCAAAACCCTAATTAGGGTCGCTAAACTACAAAACACCAAGTCTGGACCCCGATCGTCCCGATCGCGCAACACAACACAAAAATTACGAGGAATACACTAGATATAACCTCGCAACTACCAAACGAACCCTACGTCGGAAAACCCCGAAATCTAGTAAGCAACCTATCACAATATATCGCACTAGATTCAAGATAACACAAATCTAACAATTACAAATACCTTAAAATAGCTTAACTAAGCTATCTAAACCAATCCTATATTTTTTACACTCGCTAATTATGATTTAACAAAAATCTAGTAAGCAATTTTGCTTAATTAAACAAAATGCTTATTAGCAAATTTTAACATTTTCTACTTGATTAATCTTTTCTAAAACCCAATTTAACACTTCAAATAAACACTAATCACTTGATCAAAAATTAACCCTAACATGAACTTCTTAAACCAAATATAATGAATTAATCATGATTTAAATGCTAAACTAAGCACTTAACTAGTTAACTAAATTAGCTAGTTAAAGATTAAAGCAATTAATTATGGATTAAGCTAAGAAATTATACCTCCTCAAGAACACCAAAAATAACTTAGATCCATCACTTTAGCCTCCAAAACTCAAGCTTTGAAGAAGATCCATGAAGAATTAGTGAAGGAAAAAGGTTTAATATTTATATAGAAATTTTTGGATTTATTTTTGGATATCTTTTTGTGTTTTTGAAAGGAAATTAGAGAGAAATGAGCATGGAATTATTTTGGACAGAAATGGGGGAGTTAGGGTCGGCCAAGGTGGGTGGGGGGGTATTTTTGTGAATTTTGGATGAAGAAATTGCTAGGAAAATGAGTAATAAAAGCTAATAAATGCATTTTGCCACCTTTTCACCTTTTCTTTTCTTTTTAAAATAATTCCTTTTGCACTACAAAAATATCTAGATATTTCAAAAGAAGATTCTAAAGTAATTCTAGTGACAAAATTAATTTATTCACAAAGATTAAAATTTTCCCGATTTACGTGCACAAAACACCGCTTAAAATAATATTTTTTTCGGGAAAAAATCTATCTGAACCAAAACCTCCCAAATACTCCCAAAGTTCGCGCACAAGCTTTATTTTGGCCAAATTAGATGTCGGTAAGCTTATACGGTCGTTTGATCGAAATCGGGTTAAAACGGGAAAAACCGACAATTTTGCCCTAAAACGGGAAAATTCGCAAAACGATTTCTAAAACATTACAATCTCCCCTCCTTATAGAAATTCGGTCCCCGAATTAAAATTTCATACTAAGCGTACCTTCAAAAAGATGAGGGAATTTCTTCTGCATCTCGCTCTCGGCCTCCCAAGTGATCTCCTCACTAGTTGGGCTACGCCAAAGAACCTTCACAGATGGCAAGACCTTTGACCGAAGTTTCTTCACCTGCCGATCCAAAATAACAACCGGCTGCTCGGTGAACGAAAAATCGCGCTCAAGCTGAATGGTCTCATGCTGAATCGTGTGAGAAGGATCATGAAGGTATCTACGAAGCATCGACACATGAAAAACGGGGTGAACATCCGGAAAACTGGGCGGGAGCGCCAAACGATAAGCAACAGAACCCACTCGCTCAAGGATCTCGAAAGGACCTACAAATCTGGGACTGAGCTTCCCTCTCTTCCCAAATCGCATAACGCCCTTTATCGGAGAAATCCTCAGGAATACCTGATCCCCCACTGCGAACTCAAGTCTGCGACGACGACGGTCGGCATAAGACTTCTGCCTGCACTGGGCTGCTCTCATCCTATCCTGAATCAGCTGGATATTCTCCGTGGTCTCCTGAACTAGCTGGGGTCCCAAAACCAAACTCTCACTAAGCTCGGTCCAACAGACTGGCGATCGACACTTCCTACCATATAAAGCCTCAAAAGGTGCCATCTGAATAGTCTCCTGAAAGCTGTTGTTGTAGGAGAACTCAATCAACGGCAAGTGACGATCCCAACTGCCACCAAAATCAAGCACACATGCACGGAGCATATCCTCCAGAGTCTGTATAGTCCGCTCCGACTGGCCATCGGTCTGTGGATGAAAAGCGGTACTAAAACTCAGCCGGGTACCCAAAGCTTCCTGAAGCTTCTGCCAAAGACGGCTAGTAAACTGGATGCCTCTGTCGGATACTATGCATGTGGGAACACCGTGCAAACGCACAATCTCATCTATGTATAACTGAGCATACTGAGCATAACCGAAAGTGGTCTTCACTGGAAGAAAGTGAGCCGCTTTCGTCAACCGGTCTACAATAACCCAAATGGAGTCATACCCTCGACTGGTCCTGGGTAGACCCACAATGAAGTCCATGGAAATCTGCTCCCATTTCCACTCCTGTCACGACCCAGAATTGGCCCGTGACGGCCCTAATACTACGCAACGCCTAAAGACGCAACATAGTAAAAGAAAGCCAAACCCAGAAATCTAAACCAAGAAAAATACGGAAAAGATAATATAAGTTTAAAACCATTGAAATCGCAGCCCAAATTCTTTAAAAGTCTTACTTTCTTTCCTTTAAAATTTTAGCAACACCCCTTTTTTTGTAAAGACAAGTTAAGAAGAATGCAACACAAAATAATGACAGTAGAGAAAAAGGCTGTATATAAAAGACATCAAATCCACAATAATACACATAACGTCCTCACCAAGTCTCTATGTCAATAATACAATAGTAGATGGAGAGAGAGTACAATATACAACGAGGGTACAATATGAAATACAGATAACCGTCTAACCCACCTAAGCAAAATGGTACTGTGAGCTGATGCGGTATCTCTAGCAAAAGATGGTAGCTGGATAGCTGGATAAAGGAATAGCCTGCCTCGACTATTCTGGGGAACAACCTGAAACACCTGTGGCACAACGGGGGTGAGTTGCCAACTCGTGAATAGTATAAAACATATGCAGGTAATCGCAGGAATGCACGTACAGCATGAATCTAAGATATGCGATTACAATAGTAATAATATGTCATGAAATGCTGAAATAAGGAGAGTACACTAACAGGTACAATCAATATATGAAGCAATAGTAACATGACAAAAGTATGCAATAGCTATGCAATAGAGATATGAGAAAGCAGATATGCAACTATCATAAGGGTACACTACTAGTACTATCAATATATGAATCTGTGCATAAGGTAGGTAAGGGTGAGGTATAGGGTGGAATATGTCATTTCCCACGGAAACCTGACGTCGTGGCAGGATCACAATCCATCAAGATACTCCAATCCCAAATCCTCAAACCGGCCCCCACATTGGGCTGTCACAAAATAAAAGTCTCGCATCACCTCAATGTACAATATCGAATAGCTCTCATATATCTCGAATGTACAAATCACCAATCACATAGGTATATCCAATGTCCAATCCCAATTAATCACCTAGTATCCCAAGTCCAATCTCAAGTAAGTTTCTAGCATCCTAAAGGTAAATATATGTACAGAAATAAATATGATGGGGGCAATACACATATATTAGTGTCCCATACCACTAATATTGGTGTAAAGGTATATATAACAACGGCTAAATCCCCTGTTATATATACAAAAAGGGGTTAAAGAAATATCATGAAACCATGTGCCAAGTATCGGCACAGAAATCCTCGTATATGGGGCATCCGTCTGTCCGGATCAGCCCACGGGGTCCGTCTACAGTGTCGGCCTTCGGCCTCGACAGTACAGGTCATCCCGCATCCACCTCTCTACTCTGGCCAGTAGCCTCCAGACAACTGCCAGGTCCAACAATCACCGGTAGGTACTCGCCCGCCTCAAGGCTCAATCGGCAAACCCATCGATCTTCTTGCCGAGGGGAACCATACCGGGCCCCCCCATGTACTCTCATACGGCAACCACACATCGTATGGAGCATAAAATCAGCACCGATAAAACTCATGGGGGACGCTCGAAATATCATATCAAGGGAACCGGGTTGTTACATGTATGCATAATTTCATGAACTCCTGCGGTTCCCAAATCCCGAAAACCTCATATAAAATCCAGATAAACAATGCATGAATCCAGGAATAAATGTATGCGATATATCTGAATGCGAGCGAGTAAACACAAGTTTATAGCTGAACCGATGTATGCGAAATTATGATAAGGTACAGCTAAGTAACATCAGTAAATGTGAATATGCGACAACAACTGAATATGTATCTAACATACAGGTGTAGCAAAGTATAGGTATCTACCTATAAGAACTGATGTCGTATACCCCCCTGAGTATAAGTAACATATGTAGGAAATCCCTCCCGGTATAGGTAAAATATGTAGGAGGTATACCTGTAGCTGTATCGCAAAGTGAAAATATACCTATCACTAAAGGTATGATACACTATAGGTATACCGATAAACTAGATGTCAAGTGTGGCAAGCAATGGTAGCTATAAGGGGTAGTGTATGACATGGCAATTATTGACGGTGTGTGTGTAGCATGCAATCCGTGCTCGTGCAACATGAACCGTCAATAATGTGTGCAGTGTCCTGCGGCTGCTAGTCACAGTATATAGCCATATCTAGGAAATGCAGTAAGGCGCAATTCTACAATGAAGTAGAATGTGCGACAGGTAATTGAATCCTAGCCCAGACGCATAACGCCATGCGGGCGATTCCCCTGTAGATGTTAAATTTACTCACCTAAACTCCACGCGGGGTGAATCCTATCATCTGCTCCCCCCTGTAGTGGTGTCTGTAGTCCATGTCTGCAAACCTGCAAATAAGACATGGAAATCACATATAAGCCACATATCTCGCGAAACGCGATATCGAATCGAAACGAGAAACTCGCGTCGCGAACTAAACGCGCGTGTGCACGATACGCTGAATCGTGTGTGTACGCGTCTAAAACCATCGCGACACGCCGCGATACGCTGGATCACAGAACCCACTCGCGTATCGCGCGTATCGCGCAAACACAACTAAACACAAAAGCGACATATAGTCCCAGATTTTCCTACAGGCAAGATATTACAAAACTAGACATGTCAAAGACCTAGAAAGCACAGCAGGGAGCCCTACACAAAACCCCAACACCCATGCTCCCCACTGGGCCGCAAATTGCGGCCAAAACCAGGAAATTGGCGGCCAGAGTTAGGAGTTTGGGGGTTGTCTTCTGGTGGTGTATCCTAGACCTAGGTATCATGTCCCAGTTTTCCCAATTTTTACCTGAAGGCATCGGGTCTATAGCAGATCACAGATATCCAATAAAACACTTTAAAATCACCAAATTGCACAATATGGGAAATCTATGGTATTTTAGTGAAATCTGGGGATTTCTCAGAAGAAGTCGCCTTACTAACACTCAATTAACCTAAGGTAGCTAACACAATTCACAAATTACCACCATTCCACTCAAACACCATAATTTAGCACAAATTAGCTAAATTAGCACTAATCGAATAAATCGATGCACAACCAAGCAAACCATGCAATGGGGTTAAGGAAATATACCCACTGAACCGTAGAAGGCAGGTGAAGGTGTGGAGAAGAGCTCCTGCGAGAGCTGGGGTCCCTGTTGCTGTTGCTGTTGCTGCTGCCTGCTGATCCTGTTCCTGCTGCTTCTGTTGTTGCTGCTATTGTTGTTGTTATTGTTGCTGTTGTTGTCTTGGTTGTTGTTGTGAATGAAGATGATAAGGATGCTGATGATGTTGAGGATGCTGCTGGGGCAGCTGCTGCTGCTGCAGCAAATGTGTGTGTGTGTGTGTGTGTTTGAGAGAGTGAAAGAAAAGAGAGGAAATGAGTGAGAAATGAGAGAAAACCAAACCCCCTCCCATTCTCTTTCTCTTCCCTCATTAAATGAGGCATGGGCAAAGCCATAATACCCATGCTCTCTCTCTCTCTCTCTCTCCCAAGGTCAACCAATCAACCATACAAAAGTCCCATTTAAATTCATTTTCCAAATCATTTTAATTAAAACCAACCATAACACTATTAAACCCAAAACACCTAAACAAATCAAGAAACTAACCTAAAGAGAATGGGTTAATTTATCATGCTTGCTAAACATGGTCTAACCCCAAAAACAAGTCTAGTTATCATGCACAAGTGTGTGTGTGCCTAACAAAATTCTAATAAAATACACATTAAATAGGATAAAAAATTTAAAACTTAATTTGGTAAACTTTTTATTAAAAACTATATATTAAAATATAATTAGCTACAAAACACATTCTAAGGTGTTACAATCTCCCCCCCTTAAAAGAAATTCGTCCCCGAATTTAAAAAAAATAATCCGATACGAAT
Source organism: Agapanthus africanus (assembly GCA_030015575.1). Classification (NCBI taxonomy): domain Eukaryota; kingdom Viridiplantae; phylum Streptophyta; class Magnoliopsida; order Asparagales; family Amaryllidaceae; genus Agapanthus; species Agapanthus africanus. Next base: position 348,412,521 of record JASDDO010000022.1, read on the forward strand.
ACCTTCAAGAGAAGATTAAAATCCTCAAATCTCGTTCGCAGCCTCCCAAGTGACTAACTCACTATACGGCTATGTCCAAGGAAACCCTTCACAGATGGCAAGACTCTTGACCGATGTTCCTCCACCTGCCGAGCCATTAACACACATGGCTGCTGGTGAACTAAAGATCGCGTCCAGCTCAATGGTCTGATGCCAAATCATGTGAGAAGGTCATGAAGGAAATTGTAAGGTATTATCACAAGGAATACGGGGTGAAAATCCAATAATCTGGGCGGAAGTGCCAATTTAAAGGCAACGAAACTAACTCGCTAATAGGATCTAAAAGGACCTAAAATCCTGGGATAAACTTTCCAACATCCAACACGCCATTCATCGGAAGGTCCATAGGAATACAAGATCTGTCCTACGAACTCGAGTCTATGACCAACACCATCGTCATAAGACCTCAGTTCGAAATGGACAATCCCCATCCTGACCTAACACAACTGGACCGTCTCCGAAATCTCTAGACTAGCTGGGGTCCAAAGTCCTACTTACGCAGAGTCAGAAAACAACAGGCTGGCGATCGACACGATCTAACCCCTAAGCCTAAGGGTGGCCAATTGGAGTGTCTCCTGATAACATCTATCGAAGGAGAACCCTAACGATGGCGAGTGACGATCCCAACTGCTGACGACAAACACACCACTTAAACAAACAACTGAGCACTGAGTATAACCGGATGACCAGAATCCGAATGGAGTCACACCCTATCCAAACTTGGGTAGAAACCATAACGAAATTCATGAAGATCTGCCCCCAATCCTGCTTCGGAACGGAAAAAGGTTGCAATTCTCCAGCCGGCCTCAGATGCTCGACCCAAAGCACACAACAAGGCAGACACTTGAAACGAAACCTGAAACTTCTCTTTACATCCCTGTCCACTCGTAACTATCTCACAAGTCACGCCAAAGTTGGTGGAACTTGAATGCATAAAGAGAGTTGAAAGATGTGCATGCTCTAGGATTTCACGCCTCTACCCGATGAAACCAGGTACACAAACGCGTCCCTAAGTTAGCACATCATTGTCACAAATCAAGGTCTCTAAATCATTACCCAGCCGAGTATGCTCAAGTATCGCTAACGAACGAGCTTCGGTGGGCAGTGTCTCGCGAAAACGACTTAAGAAAAGTGGTCGAGCGCGGACATGAGCAAGCTGTTCCCTCCGTAGAGACGAACTAAGCTATACTCAACGATCACACAAAAACTGTAAATCTGCAGAAGACCATCACAACAATCCAAATCTGCTGCAGGAAGATGTACATTAAGCTCTAGGGGTCCGTTGAAAATCTGACACGACTCTCAACAAGAAGTGTCTCCAAATTTCCAACGCAAAACCACCGCGGCCATCTCCAGATCATGAGTGCAATATCCTCCTCGTACTTCCTCCAAATATAGGGAAAGCAAAAGCGACGACTCTGTAGTGTCACATCAGTACACCCTCGAGCCCACTCAAGAAACATTACAGTTAAACAACAAGGTCGCCCGAACCAAAAGCAAAGAAAGACTGATGCAGTTGCTAACTGAATCTTCAACTGCTGAAAACTCCGTACCCATGCCTCAGTCCAAAGAGAAGAAACCTCCTTACTGGTCAATTCAGTCGACGGTGCAGCACTACTCTAGCAATCCTGCATGAAACGGTGGCAAAAACCCTGCTAAGCCCAACAATCCGCGGATCTCCGTCCTGCACACAAGTCTGGGCCTAAGCTGTACGGCCACGATCTCCCTCGGAACCATACGGAACCGTCTCCCGTGACTACAAGACCTAGGAGTCAACACAAAACAAGCCTGAAGAAACACCCTGAGAATTAGCAACTGCTGGTGCTCTCCCAGCATCTGCATAACAAATCCTCAGTGCTACTCCTGTCCCTCAAGACACATTAAATAGACCAGAGTGTCGTAAATAACACAACAGAAACTGGTCGAGGAACGTCCTGAAGAAATCTGGTTCATCACATCTACGAATGCTGCTAGGGCGACAGTGAATCCAACGACTCACCGATACACACAAAGCCCATAGCACGCACAAGGCAGTCTTCGGAATGCCATCATCCCGAATCCGCAATAATGATGACCTGATCTCGAACACACTTAGAAAAATGTCTCGCACTCTGGAGCTGATCGAAGAAATCGCCACGGCGAGGTGAAGGATACCTATCCGCACCGTAAGCCGGTTCAATTGACGATCCGTCGATACGCAACCCTAAACTGCCGTCTTCCTCCTCGAAGAACAGAAATCGGAGCTCCCAAAAGCGAAACACTCAGACGCACAAAACTCCCCAAACCAAAACTCTGCAGCTGATCCTTAAGCTCCCTCAGCTTCGCCGGCTCATCTGGAACAACGTCAGAAAGACTCTCGCATGAAAAGAACCCGGTCCAACAATCCCACGGTGGCTCCGGTATTACGAATGAACGCCAAGAATCCACGCCATCTCCTCAGTAGCCGACTAGCGAAAAAGGCTGAATTCAAGCTGTGAGAGGCGGCCCAACTATCCACCTGCACAACAAGAACTGACTTGCCGGGGAAAACAAAACCTAACTTGCTTCCACACGGTCGTCCACAGACGCCTAACACGTAGTTAACCTGTCCGTGCCCAGGAGAACGTCAAATCCAACATCTCTAGAAGGATCAAAACGACGGACGAATCTCTACCTCCCATCCGATTGGCACAAAACTGAAATACATGCCACGCAACAAAAGAATCGCTGACAGAAATTTAAACAACTACGACTAATCTACCCAACCACGGTACAAGCAAGAAACAAGCAAATACACCAAGAGAAAATATAACTCAAGGGTACCTGAAAACTCCATATTGGACGTCTGCGCGTCCCGATGAGTAGAAGCAAACTCCTGTGTCTGCCCTCTACTCGCAGCTGGATGAACTCCTCTGGTAGCCTTAGCCCTCTGAGCAAATCTTCCACGTCCACGGCCCCTCTGAATACGATCCTGACGCCGTGCTGAGGAACAATCCCTGACGAAGTGCTGAAGGCTTCCGCATCGAAAACATCCACGTGCTGACTGCTGACCATCCTGGGGATGAGAGCTGAACGACTGTCCTCGTCCCAAGCCTCTGCTACTCCCGTAGTGGCCACGAAATCTGTCTCGACGACCGAACCTCTATCTCTGGGCTGGTACGCTGGTACGAGTCCTCCACTGTCCTGGAACTCTCTGAGCCTCTGAAATATGTGCCTCGTCAACTGGGGCTGCAACCACTGGTGCTATGTAGGTGACGGACTGCTGCATGCTGATCGTAAGGGACAGCTGAGTAACAGGGGTGACAACCTCCTGTCGTAGCTCCCGAACGACATCAACCAAGGAACTCATCGTCTGGCGGAACTCCTGCATCTCTACCAAAAGTCTATCCATAGTATAGATCGTAGGCTGATCCGTCTGCACCTGTGCAACTAGAGTGCCATCCTGGTCAGTGCTCGTCTCACCCGAGCTAACCCTGACCTCGGCCCTCGCTGCATCACTCTGAGTCCCTATAGTCATCGGCGGCAAGGCTATAAATAGATATAAGATGAGATTCGATAAGAATGAGGAAATCGAATCTCAAAGATATGAATCATCAAGGAAGGAATGTCAAGCAAATTGTACTTAGGTCACTTAATGCAAGGTACCGCGCTGTGGGTATGCTGCAGACATACACACACTACGTTTCTCTGCTTAAGCTACCTACTCCATCATACTAAGGTCATCCTACACTCCGAAAGGTAAAACCTAACGCTTTGATACCAACTTTGTCACGACCCAGAATTGGCCCGTGATGGCCCTAATACTACGCAACGCCTAAAGACGCAACATAGTAAAAGAAAGCCAAACCCAGAAATCTAAACCAAGAAAAATACGGAAAAGATAATATAAGTTTAAAACCATTGAAATCGCAGCCCAAATTCTTTAAAAGTCTTACTTTCTTTCCTTTAAAATTTTAGCAACACCCCTTTTTTTGTAAAGACAAGTTAAGAAGAATGCAACACAAAATAATGACAGTAGAGAAAAAGGCTGTATATAAAAGACATCAAATCCACAATATTACACATAACGTCCTCACCAAGTCTCTATGTCAATAATACAATAGTAGATGGAGAGAGAGTACAATATACAACGAGGGTACAATATGAAATACAGATAACCGTCTAACCCACCTAAGCAAAATGGTACTGTGAGCTGATGCGGTATCTCTAGCAAAAGATGGTAGCTGGATAGCTGGATAAAGGAATAGCCTGCCTCGACTATTCTGGGGAACAACCTGAAACACCTGTGGCACAACGGGGGTGAGTTGCCAACTCGTGAATAGTATAAAACATATGCAGGTAATCGCAGGAATGCACGTACAGCATGAATCTAAGATATGCGATTACAATAGTAATAATATGTCATGAAATGCTGAAATAAGGAGAGTACACTAACAGGTACAATCAATATATGAAGCAATAGTAACATGACAAAAGTATGCAATAGCTATGCAATAGAGATATGAGAAAGCAGATATGCAACTATCATAAGGGTACACTACTAGTACTACCAATATATGAATCTGTGCATAAGGTAGGTAAGGGTGAGGTATAGGGTGGAATATGTCATTTCCCACGGAAACCTGACGTCGTGGCAGGATCACAATCCATCAAGATACTCCAATCCCAAATCCTCAAACCGGCCCCCACATTGGGCTGTCACAAAATAAAAGTCTCGCATCACCTCAATGTACAATATCGAATAGCTCTCATATATCTCGAATGTACAAATCACCAATCACATAGGTATATCCAATGTCCAATCCCAATGAATCACCTAGTATCCCAAGTCCAATCTCAAGTAAGTTTCTAGCATCCTAAAGGTAAATATATATACAGAAATAAATATGATGGGGGCAATACACATATATTAGTGTCCCATACCACTAATATTGGTGTAAAGGTATATATAACAACGGCTAAATCCCCTGTTATATATACAAAAAGGGGTTAAAGAAATATCATGAAACCATGTGCCAAGTATCGGCACAGAAATCCTCGTATATGGGGCATCCGTCTGTCCGGATCAGCCCACGGGGTCCGTCTGCAGTGTCGGCCTTCGGCCTCGACAGTACAGGTCATCCCGCATCCACCTCTCTACTCTGGCCAGTAGCCTCCAGACAACTGCCAGGTCCAACAATCACCGGTAGGTACTCGCCCGCCTCAAGGCTCAATCGGCAAACCCATCGATCTTCTTGCCGAGGGGAACCATACCGGGCCCCACCATGTACTCTCATACGGCAACCACACATCGTATGGAGCATAAAATCAGCACCGATAAAACTCATGGGGGACGCTCGAAATATCATATCAAGGGAACCGGGTTGTTACATGTATGCATAATTTCATGAACTCCCGCGGTTCCCAAATCCCGAAAACCTCATATAAAATCCAGATAAACAATGCATGAATCTAGGAATAAATGTATGCGATATATCTGAATGCGAGCGAGTAAACACAAGTATATAGCTGAACCAGATGTATGCGAAATCATGATAAGGTACAGCTAAGTAACATCAGTAAATGTGAATATGCGACAACAACTGAATATGTATCTAACATACAGGTGTAGCAAAGTATAGGTATCTACCTATAAGAACTGATGTCGTATACCCCCCTGAGTATAAGTAACATATGTAGGAAATCCCTCCCGGTATAGGTAAAATATGTAGGAGGTATACCTGTAGCTGTATCGCAAAGTGAAAATATACCTATCACTAAAGGTATGATACACTATAGGTATACCGATAAACTAGATGTCAAGTGTGGCAAGCAATGGTAGCTATAAGGGGTAGTGTATGACATGGCAATTATTGACGGTGTGTGTGTAGCATGCAATCTGTGCTCGTGCAACATGAACCGTCAATAATGTGTGCAGTGTCCTACGGCTGCTAGTCACAGTATATAGCCATATCTAGGAAATGCAGTAAGGCGCAATTCTACAATGAAGTAGAATGTGCGACAGGTAATTGAATCCTAGCCCATACGCATAACGCCATGCGGGCGATTCCCCTGTAGATGTTAAATCTACTCACCTAAACTCCACGCGGGGTGAATCCTATCATCTGCTCCCTCCTGTAGTGGTTTCTGTAGTCCCTGTCTGCAAACCTGCAAATAAGACATGGAAATCACATATAAGCCACATATCTCGCGAAACGCGATATCGAATCGAAACGAGAAACTCGCGTCGCGAACTAAACGCGCGTGTGCACGATACGCTGAATCGTGTGTGTACGCGTCTAAAACCATCGCGACACGCCGCGATACGCTGGATCACAGAACCCACTCGCGTATCGCGCGTATCGCGCAAACACAACTAAACACAAAAGCGACATATAGTCCCAGATTTTCCTACAGGCAAGATATTACAAAACTAGACATGTCAAAGACCTAGAAAGCACAGCAGGGAGCCCTACACAAAACCCCAACACCCATGCTCCCCACTGGGCCGCAAATTGCGTCCAAAACCAGGAAATTGGCGGCCAGAGTTAGGAGTTTGGGGGTTGTCTTCTGGTGGTGTATCCTTGACCTAGGTATCATGTCCCAGTTTTCCCAATTTTTACCTGAAGGCATCGGGTCTATAGCAGATCACAGATATCCAATAAAACACTTTAAAATCACCAAATTGCACAATATGGGAAATCTATGGTATTTTAGTGAAATCTGGGGATTTCTCAGAAGAAGTGGCCTTACTAACACTCAATTAACCTAAGGTAGCTAACACAATTCACAAATTACTACCATTCCACTCAAACACCATAATTTAGCACAAATTAGCTAAATTAGCACTAATCGAATAAATCGATGCACAACCAAGCAAACCATGCAATGGGGTTAAGGAAATATACCCACTGAACCGTAGAAGGCAGGTGAAGGTGTGGAGAAGAGCTCCTGCGAGAGCTGGGGTCCCTGTTGCTGTTGCTGTTGCTGCTGCCTGCTGATCCTGTTCCTGCTGCTTCTGTTGTTGCTGCTATTGTTGTTGTTATTGTTGCTGTTGTTGTCTTGGTTGTTGTTGTGAATGAAGATGATAAGGATGCTGATGATGTTGAGGATGCTGCTGGGGCAGCTGCTGCTGCTGCAGCAAATGTGTGTGTGTGTGTGTTTGAGAGAGTGAAAGAAAAGAGAGGAAATGAGTGAGAAATGAGAGAAAACCAAACCCCCTCCCATTCTCTTTCTCTTCCCTCATTAAATGAGGCATGGGCAAAGCCATAATGCCCATGCTCTCTCTCTCTCTCTCTCCCAAGGTCAACCAATCAACCATACAAAAGTCCCATTTAAATTCATTTTCCAAATCATTTTAATTAAAACCAACCATAACACTATTAAACCCAAAACACCTAAACAAATCAAGAAACTAACCTAAAGAGAATGGGTTAATTTATCATGCTTGCTAAACATGGTCTAACCCCAAAAACAACTCTAGTTATCATGCACAAGTGTGTGTGTGCCTAACAAAATTCTAATAAAATACACATTAAATAGGATAAAATATTTAAAACTTAATTTGGTAAACTTTTTATTAAAAACTATATATTAAAATATAATTAGCTACAAAACACATTCTAAGGTGTTACAACTCCGGAACGGGTAAAGGCTGCAACTCTCCAGCCGGTCTCTGATGCTCAGCCTTGACTTGATGACAAGTCAGGCACCTCAAAACGAAGTCCGATATATCACGCTTCATCCCTTCCCAGCAGTAGAAGTCCCTCAAGTCACGGTACATCTTGGTGGAACCTGGATGAACGCTAAAGGCCGACTGATGTGCCTGCTCTAGGATCTCGCGTCTCAACCCATCAACATCTGGTACACACAAGCGAGTCCCGCATCGTAGCACACCCTGGTCATCAATCATGAACTCCGAAACTCTTCCCTGCCGAACAAGCTCAAGAATCTCAATCAAACGGGCATCACTGGGCTGCGCCTCACGGATACGATCAAAAAGAAGTGGACGGGCGCGGACATGAGCAAGCTGTCCCCCAGCGGAAGTGAACTCGAACTGCACTCTACTATCACACAAGAGCTGCCAATCTGCAGAAGACTGACACTGAACTGCGCTCAACTGGGATAAGCTACCCACGGGCCTACGACTCAAAGCATCAGCTACCACATTCGCCTTGCCCGGGTGTGTAACATTTCCAAAAAAAAAATCAGCCCCTAACACATTTCAGCCCACCATAGCTGACTTGCACACCCTGATTATGATGTTTCAGCCCACCATAGCTGACTTGTACACCCCAAACCCCTCACACCAGCAGCTGAAACCATGCACTTCAGCCCATGGTATCAACAAATCAGCAGCACAATGGCTGACTTCAGCACCAGAACAACCCCCTCCCTACACCTATACTCTCATCATTATCTTTTCAGCCACAACATCTGACTTCAGCACCAGAACAGCCCCTATTTTTCAACACTTCAGCTGCCCAACAGCTACATCAGCTGCTGAAATGACAACACATTTCAGCCACCTATATACCTCAGCTACATCAGCCCCTTATACAGCGACAAGAGCTTTAGCTTCATCACCACCACACCACCACAACCACTCCCATAACATAAAACTTCAGTAGCAGCTGCAACAACAACCTAAAGACTACCACATCACCAAAACAACAACAGCATTAGCAAATGGGTTCAATGCCTACTGGCTCATGCTCCTTGCCTCCGACCCATCCCAGAGATCCAACGTCTCTGATGCATTCAGGGAAGCCTCAACCCATGGCCTCACTGTTGCAAGGACCTGGGCTTTCAGTGATGGTGGCCCTGTCCCCCTCCAGTACTCCCCTGGATCCTACAACGAGCAAATGTTCAGGGGGTTGGATTTTGTGGTGGCTGAGGCAGCAAAGTGCAAGATCAGGGTGATAATGAGCATGGTGAACAACTATGATAGCTTTGGAGGGAAGAAGAAGTATGTTCAATGGGCAAGGAATCAAGGACAATACAATATTGGATCTGATGATGATTTCTTCACTAATCCTGTTGTCAAAGGCTATTACAAAAATCATGTTAAGGCTTTGCTCACAAGATACAACACCATAACTGTAGTTGCTTATAAGGATGATCCAACAATCTTTGCATGGGAGCTGATGAATGAGCCCAGATGCCCTTCTGATTTGTCAGGAAACAAGATACAGGCATGGATTACAGAAATGGCTGCTCATGTGAAATCTATCGACAGCAATCACTTGCTAGAAGCTGGCTTAGAAGGGTTCTACGGCTCCTCTTCGCTTCAAATGAAGCAAACCAATCCATCCGGCTATCAAGTAGGAACTGATTTCATCTCCAACAATCAGATTCCCGGCATCGATTTCGCGACCGTTCATTCATATCCTGACCAATGGTATCCCACGTGGCGTCGGAGCGTTGGAGATGCAAACGGCGACATCGGCACCGGAACACAGAACTAGGTGAGTAGATTTATATCTACGGGGAGAAGTCGGGTGGATGCCGTATAGCACCCCCGCAGTCCGTGGTGATGTATACGGATGCGTATACACACCTACAATTATTATTATATGTTGTTCGGGAAATTATTGATGATTTAAGATGGATATTGGTATATTGGATTGGTGAAAAGTTACGAAACCATAGGGTAGTGGGTGCACTACACATACATGCACACATATACATATTTGCATACATCCTCACTTCATATATTCTTATGGGATTCGTTATGGACATGTGTTCACTTGGATATGAGGCTATGTGTTTATTAAGGATTTGAGGATGATACATGGGATTGATATGAGTCGATGAGTTGATCTGAGATTATGATATCGGCGATATGACCTGTTATGATAGTAAAATTCATAATTTAGATACACCTTGATGCCTTAACGGATTTTGGGATAATGATGCCATAGGAATAGTGACATAAATATGTAAATGATCGACATGTGATTATGATACGAGATATGATATGATATGATATGACAGGATATTTATAATAGGCCGCCTTAGGCGGGGTATACTCCTTGAGATGATATGTGCTGATGATATCGATTTATACGGAATTGTTGATCAGTAGTTAGATCTTGATTATAGTGATGATGTTGGAATTGTACTAAACATAGGTTAGTACCCAGATGATGATAATTGATAAAGAGAATACTCGATGAATGATATGACAAGTGTGATATTGACCCGTACCCAGATTTGGGAGGCCGTACGACGGATTTACGTACAAGCTATATTTTGATGTTTGATCCGCCTATTTGACTTGGGAATAACCGATTATAGGGACACAGTATCGGATGTGATATGATCGAGGCGGGATCACCGACTATATATATGTGTATATATATGTATCGACTCAGAGGTTAGGCAGTTTCCCTTACCTACTACTAGCCTTAGCTCAGCCTTGTAGTAGTGTAGCTACATGACCTTTATGACATTAGATGCAGTTTAGCGATCATGGTGTTCAGTATTTCAGCTCCCGCATATTATTATTGTTGCTCTGCATCACATACTGTTATGATTCATATTCTATTATTGATATCATGCTGTTAGGACACCAGCACCATTAACGATGATGCGTATGTTCCACATACACTTACTTGCCAGTTCACACACATCTTCATCGGTAATTGCCATGTCACTACACAGTAGTATTATTGCATCAGGATATGACCCTTGTATGTGCATACTATTATTCCATGTTGCAGGACATACAGTTACACATTCATTCCATTTATATGTCACATACATCATGCTTCCTGATTATACGCATTGAGATATGTTGTTTCTATGTTATTTCTGGATTTGGGAACCGTGGGTATTTCAAAGAGATTATGTAAATGTTTTAAAAACCCGGTTACCCTTGATATGATATTTCAGTGCGTTCACCATGTGTTTTCTCGGTGCTGAAAGTGACATGTGAAACCCGAATCGAGGAGACGGATGAGACCGATTGCGGGTACATTGTGGACCCGGTGCGGTACCCCGGGGCAAGAAGATCGCAGATGATGGCGTTGAGCCTGTGCAGGGGAGCACTACCTACCGGTGATATTACCCGACACGTCGGATATCCGGAGGATACCGTCGTAGTCATGAGATGGATGGTAGGGGCCGATCTGGACTGACGGCGCCCTGGATTTTGTGATTGAGACATTGAGATTTCGAGATATTGAGGTACAGAGATTGTGATACAGAGGTATCGAGATACTGAGACTTATGTTTTGTGCCGATGCTGGGCACTGTTTATGCAGATTTCATTTATGATACCTCATTTTAAAAATATAGAAATCTCACAAAGTTACAAAAGCAGTTTTCTTCAGTACATGCATTCTGTTTCATGCATTCATACATCATTCATATGATATATTGCCACCTGATGCACTGACATGGACATATAGGATTACACTTGGGTTAGATATCTACACTAGTCATGGTTAGAGATTACTGATTATATATTTAAGGATTATATATATTATGATCGTATGAGCTAGGTTGCGTCATACATGCGATTTTCTGTTCGTAGATCTTTTTCTACTCACGAGTTGGCAACTCACCCCCGTTGTGCCCCAGTTTCTTGCAGGTGTTGCCGTACGGATTTCATTACGGCTTGCGGGCACTGTACCTTTCGGGTGACTTGCTAGTAGGTGGGTTATTGTATCTTACCCATCATTACACCTTGTATATTATATTTCAGTTGTATCTAGAAGTTCCATCAACCAAAACTTGTACTTATTTGAGATAGAGACCAGTGGTGTTTATTCTTTCGACCTTAGAGTCGTGTGTTATATTTCCTTGGGTTTCTTGCTGGTTGAGTTTCATTCTGTTGTGATCCTCGCCTGTAGGCGTTGTATATTATGATGCATACAGGTTGATTTGGTATGGTTTTTTCCTATTCTCTACTATTTCTCTTGGTTTGGATTTCTGGGTTTCGGCTTACTTAGCATACGTACGCCTTGAGACGTTCGTAGTCTAAGTGCCGGTCATGTTCAGTAAATTCGGGTCGTGACAAAGTTGGTATCAAAGCATTAGGTTTTACCTTCGGAGTATAGGATGACCCTTGGTTGATGGAATAGGTAACTAAAGTAGAGTGACGTACCGTGGTATGTCCGCGGCATATTTACGATACGCCACTCCACTTAAGAAGCCTTAGGATGTACATTTCTTTGTTCAGTATCACATTCCTTCCTGATCTAGCCTCATCGGTACCATTTTTGGTTTTGCTGCCACGATTACGGGCAGGGAGAGCTACGGCTTGAGTTGCGGTCAGCTTGAGCTCGTCACGAATGAGGACTGACCGGGGCGTGATTCTGGCGACACACGATTGTAGAGATGTGTCTTTTGATAGTGCTTTGTGCCACGAGCGTTGGATGGATCGCTGTATGAGATTACTCGGACGTGCAGATTAGCACCAGAGGATTGAACCACTGACAGAGGCCAGCTAGACTTCGATGACCGTTGGCGTATTGCTTGCTCATGATGATTGAGTCACGGTTCAGCTTGCTGGCGAGCGAGCTAGTTTTTGCTGCGAATGACAGGATATCGCCCGGATGTTAGAGCTATTGCAGTACGAGATCGTACTAAGAGATGATAGAAGATCGTTAGTCACCGATGATGAATGACTAAGACATGTGGATTGTTCTCTACCCCGAGCGAGGTCATCAGATAGATTGATTCCAGCTAGAGACAACTTCATGTGGAGACGTTGAGAGTCGACAGAGACGATCGAATGACAGTAACCTATTATTCCAAATTTAAGGTATTCAGAAAGACATGCAGGCAATTCTATGGTCCCTCTAGAAGAATGAAACCCTAACTCGACATAATGACCGTGTGAAAGCCTTTGAACCTTAGGGTTTGCGGCAGTTCTGCGACGCCATTAGTGAGGCTTGGGTTTGCCCTTCTACGGCTGGACCACCGATGCTGTGGTATGTACGCGATAATATTATACTGTACCCAAGATGTTGAGCTCTTGGGGGATTATGGGGTTTTGACCAATCGATCGGATGGCTCGACTTAATTCGGATGCTAAATGGTAAGATGTATTTCTTGGGAGACTCCAGATACGATGATAGCCGTTGGAGCTCAGTCCATGCAGCCATGATAAGACGAGCCCGAAGCAGTCAACATTAGAGAAAAGTGGAATAACAGGTTCGTACAGAATCTGGATATAATGACGTTCCACTCCGCCGACATCAGAGATGCGATGCGCATGCCGAGGCATGGTATCTAGATATACCTTCCAGAAAGAGTCGCGATAAGTATGCAGCCGTTCCGGAACAAGAAACAAATTTAGTAAAGGACAATGACTTCCGGACAGTTAAGCAGAGACGAGATTTGGAAGAGACCGTGAGCAGGATTCCTTTCAGGACACTGCTGCAATAATATTTGCACACAGGATCGGATGTGTCACGTGCATTCAGAGAGCCAGAGGCCGACGCCAGTGACATGCTGCTTTACGAGCGATCATGATAATTAACCGAGAGATGACCAGGAAAGGTGCCAGAACGGAATCGTCCCCGTTAGCACACCTGACAGGGCCGATGGGCCGATGGATCGCGAGATTGGTAATCTACAGAGAAGCCTTGGACCCAGGAGTGGTCATGTTATGCACACCAGCAGGCCAGAGTTCAGGATCGTCGACGAGATATGCTATGATGACCACGACAGTTGGCCTGAGATTATTGGAGGACGTGCTTGAGCGGAGCTATTCCGCCATACTTGATTTCGATGTTTTGGGTAATTTATTCGCCTAATTTGATTTTGATGATTGAGGATTTACGATTGTGGCACAGTTGTTGCACTTGATATCGTTTTTAAGCCTTGGTTTCACATATTTGTGATTTTATGGGGTTTAGACGTCTGAGTTGATTTTGTATATATGCATGCACACGATTCGGTTCCTGCACTATGTATAGTTTATGTATGCTTGCAGTGCAGTGACATATATTTTGTGCACTTGGATGCACTGGACTTCGAGTTCGATGGTGATGCTCGATATTTGATTTCATGATTTCGTGCATGGTGAATGCACCGGATTTGGATTTTTAGCACATGTTGGACGCATGTTATGAGATGCGATTTGGTGCACACCAGATGCACTAAACCGAGATTCTTCGTGCATGTCAAATGCCCCTGTTTGTGCTGTCAGGCACACCTGTTGCTATGACAGATGCTGCGTGCACACCCGTTGCACCTTGATGTCGTTTTGTGCACCTTTTTGGCACATTCATGGATTTTGATTTCCGTGCGCACCGGACGCACATAGTTTTTTTTATATGCACATTTTGGGATTGATTTCTATGAAGCAGTACGTTTATATGATATTTGCTATGTGTTTTCGTACTGAGCAGGACTGATCAGATGACAGTGCCTGGGTATATTTTTCATGCATAATAGATTTCAAGGGGATTTCCAAAAGCGATCTATAGTCTCACTATTTGCATACGTGTCCGATATGACACAAGACATTTAAAATGAAGAAACCGTTCTAAATTGTTTTCGAAACGGCGGAACGTACATAGTAAACAAAAGATATATACGTCTATGGTTATTTTCTTACAAGAGACGTCCGCCCCTGTGCAGAGTTATACGCATTGCATATCGAATTTAAAGACTTGGCATGCATTCCCTTCAGATATTTACATGTACGGATTTGGTATTTACATGCATAGTTCCGATTTATAGCATATCGGTTTTGCCTTGGATTTGGCATTCGTGTTTTCACATTGACTCCGATGATTGCGAGATGCTTGACGGAGTTTTGACTTCGAGTTATCTGCTCGTTACTCATGCGTATGTATTGCACTATGATGCCTTTTATGTATTGATGATTTCGGAGCCCCGTTGACTTGGACATTTATTTGAAATGTTTTAGAATTGGGAGGTTTAAATTTAAATTCGGAGACCGAATTTCTTTAAGGGGGAAAGACTGTAACATTTCCAAAAAAAAAAATCAGCCCCTAACACATTTCTGCCCACCATAGCTGACTTGCACACCCTGATTATGATGTTTCAGCCCACCATAGCTGACTTGTACACCCCAAACCCCTCACACCAGCAGCTGAAACCATGCACTTCAGCCCATGGTATCAACAAATCAGCAGCACAATGGCTGACTTCAGCACCAGAACAGCCCCCTCCCTACACCTATACTCTCATCATTATCTTTTCAGCCACAACATCTGACTTCAGCACCAGAACAGCCCCTATTTTTCAACACTTCAGCTGCCCAACAGCTACATCAGCTGCTGAAATGACATAACATTTCAGCCACCTATATACCTCAGCTACATCAGCCCCTTATACAGCAACAAGAGCTTTAGCTTCATCACCACCACACCACCACAACCACTCCCATAACATAAAACTTCAGTAGCAGCTGCAACAACAACCTAAAGACTACCACATCACCAAAACAACAACAGCATTAGCAAATGGGTTCAATGCCTACTGGCTCATGCTCCTTGCCTCCGACCCATCCCAGAGATCCAACGTCTCTGATGCATTCAGGGAAGCCTCAACCCATGGCCTCACTGTTGCAAGGACCTGGGCTTTCAGTGATGGTGGCTCTGTCCCCCTCCAGTACTCCCCTGGATCCTACAACGAGCAAATGTTCAGCGGGTTGGATTTTGTGGTGGCTGAGGCAGCAAAGTGCAAGATCAGGGTGATAATGAGCATGGTGAACAACTATGATAGCTTTGGAGGGAAGAAGCAGTATGTTCAATGGGCAAGGAATCAAGGACAATACAATATTGGATCTGATGATGATTTCTTCACTAATCCTGTTGTCAAAGGCTATTACAAAAATCATGTTAAGGCTTTGCTCACAAGATACAACACCATAACTGGAGTTGCTTATAAGGATGATCCAACAATCTTTGCATGGGAGCTGATGAATGAGCCCAGATGCCCTTCTGATTTGTCAGGAAACAAGATACAGGCATGGATTACAGAAATGGCTACTCATGTGAAATCTATCGACAGCAATCACTTGCTAGAAGCTGGCTTAGAAGGGTTCTACGGCTCCTCTTCGCTTCAAATGAAGCAAACCAATCCATCCGGCTATCAAGTAGGAACTGATTTCATCTCCAACAATCAGATTCCCGGCATCGATTTCGCGACCGTTCATTCATATCCTGACCAATGGTATCCCACGTGGCGTCGGAGCATTGGAGATGCAAACGGCGACATCGGCACCGGAACACAGAACTAGGTGAGTAGATTTATATCTACGGGGAGAAGTCGGGTGGATGGCGTATAGCACCCCCGCAGTCTGTGGTGATGTATACGGATGCGTATACACACCTACAATTATTATTATATGTTGTTCGGGAAATTATTGATGATTTAAGATGGATATTGGTATATTGGATTGGTGAAAAGTTACGAAACCATAGGGTAGTGGGTGCACTACACATACATGCACACATATACATATTTGCATACATCCTCACTTCATATATTCTTATGGGATTCGTTATGGACATGTGTTCACTTGGATATGAGGCTATGTGTTTATTAAGGATTTGAGGATGATACATGGGATTGATATGAGTCGATGAGTTGATCTGAGATTATGATATCGACGATATGACCTGTTATGATAGTAAAATTCATAATTTAGATACACCTTGATGCCTTAACGGATTTTGGGATAATAATGCCATAGGAATAGTGACATAAATATGTAAATGATCGACATGTGATTATGATACGAGATATGATATGATATGATATGACAGGATATTTATAATAGGCCGCCTTAGGCGGGGTATACTCCTTGAGATGATATGTGCTGATGATATCGATTTATACGGAATTGTCGATCAGTAGTTAGATCTTGATTATAGTGATGATGTTGGAATTGTACTAAACATAGGTTAGTACCCAGATGATGATAATTGATAAAGAGAATACTCGATGAATGATATGACAAGTGTGATATTGACCCGTACCCAGATTTGGGAGGCCGTACGACGGATTTACGTACAAGCTATATTTTGATGTTTGATCCGCCTATTTGACTTGGGAATAACCGATTATAGGGACACAGTATCGGATGTGATATGATCGAGGCGGGATCACCGACTATATATATGTATATATATATGTATCGACTCAGAGGTTAGGCAGTTTCCCTTACCTACTACTAGCCTTAGCTCAGCCTTGTAGTAGTGTAGCTACATGACCTTTATGACATTAGATGCAGTTTAGCGATCATGGTGTTCAGTATTTCAGCTCCCGCATATTATTATTGTTGCTCTGCATCACATACTGTTATGATTCATATTCTATTATTGATATCATGCTGTTAGGACACCAGCACCATTACCGATGATGCGTATGTTCCACATACACTTACTTGCCAGTTCACACACATCTTCATCGGTAATTGCCATGTCACTACACAGTAGTATTATTGCATCAGGATATGACCCTTGTATGTGCATACTATTATTCCATGTTGCAGGACATACAGTTACACTTTCATTCCATTTATATGTCACATACATCATGCTTCCTGATTATACGCATTGAGATATGTTGTTTCTTTGTTATTTCTGGATTTGGGAACTGTGGGTATTTCAAAGAGATTATGTAAATGTTTTAAAAACCCGGTTACCCTTGATATGATATTTCAGTGCGTTCACCATGTGTTTTCTCGGTGCTGAAAGTGACATGTGAAACCCGAATCGAGG